>CM070816.1:79791682-81041682 GCA_036325905.1 Lepus oiostolus
GGATTCACAGTATTGCTGGAGTGTGCTCCAGGCATCACATGGCAACTTCCCGCAACGCAGCAGAGACAGCTTCGCAGACTCGGAAGCACACTGCCATTGAACGGGAGCAGGTCCGAACCAGAAGAACGTGCCCAAATGGCAGTCTTCCCAGGAATGGAGGGAGGGCTCAGATGTCACCCTGTGGAGAAAGTAGCAGGGCCGTTTGTGCGAACCAGGAGCAAGGACCGCGGCTGAAGCAATCTGCCGGCTTACTCACCTTTGCTGTTGTTTTCATGTCTAGGGACTAGACACTTCCCTTGCTGCCATGCTTCTGTACTGCGCCTGTGTCAAACGAAATCCACAACCAAACACAGTTGGCTCCTCGCAGCATCAGGCAAGGGTTTTGTGGTGAGACACAGGACCTGTTCCCATATGCGCCAGGGGGCAAGGACCACGTCAAGGACTTTCACACTCCAGAGGTTAGCGTCAGAACACACGGAAGTTCCCGAAGTGCAGTACCAAACAGAAGTGGCAAAAGAGCTGTGGTTGCTGTGAATGCTGAGTGCGGCCCAAGCCTAGTGCGGTGCTTCTCCCCTGTAGGCCCTAGCTTAGGGAACTCACTTCTGCTGCTGCTCTGCAGCCTGCTAGTGTTCTCAAATTGCGGGGCCGGCCACATCTGCCTTGTGCTGGCAAGAGGCAAGGAAGAAGCGTAGCAGCACTACTGAATGCGGATTCACAGTATTGCTGGAGTGTGCTCCGGGCATCACACGGCGACTTCCCACAAAGCAGCAGAGGCAGCTTCGCAGACTCGGAAGCACAGTACCATTGAACGGGAGCAGGTCCGAACCAGAAGAACGTGCTCAAATGGCAGCCTCCCCAGGATTGGAGGGAGGGCTCGGAATGTCACCCCGTGGAGAAAGTAGCAGGGCCGTTTGTGCGAACCAGGAGCGCAGACCGCGGCTGAAGCAATCTGCCGGCTTACTCACCTTCGCGGTTGTTTCCATTTCTGGGGACTAGACTCTTCCCTTGCTACCGTGCTTCTGTACTGGTCCTGCATTGACGAATTCAACAAGCAAACACAGTTGGCTCCTCACAGCATCAGGCAAGGGTTTTCTGGTGAGACACAGGACCCGCTCCCATAGACGCTAGAGGGCAAGGCCCACTTCACGGGCATTCGCACTCCAGAGGTTAGCGTCAGAACACACGGAAGTTCCCGAAGTGCAGTACCAAACAGAAGTGGCAAAAGAGCTGTGGTTGCTGTGAATGCTGAGTGCGGCCCAAGCCTAGTGCGGTGCTTCTCCCCTGTAGGCCCTAGCTCGGTGAACTCACTTCTGCTGCTGATCAGCAGCCTGCTAGGGTTCTTGAATTACAGGGTCGGACTCGATGCCTTGTGCTGGCAACAGGCAAGGAAGAACCGTAGCAGTGCTAGAGAATGCAGATTCACAGAATTGCTGGAGTGTGCTCCAGGCATCACATGGCAACGTCCCACAATGCAGCAGAGACAGCTTCGCAGACTCGGAAGCACACTGCCATTGAACGGGAGCTGGTCCGAACCAGAAGAACGTGCCCAAATGGCAGTCTCCCCAGGACTGGAGGAGGGCTCAGAATGTCACCCCGTGGAGACAGTAGCTGGGGCGTTTGTGTAAACCAGGAGCGCAGACCGCGGATGAAATGATCTGCCAGCTTACTCACCTTTGCGATTGTTTCCATTTCTAGGGACTAGACTCTTCCTTTGCTGCCATGCTTCTGTACTGTTCCCGCGTCGAACGAATTCCACAACCAAACGCAGTTGGCTCCTCACAGCATCAGGCAAGGGTTTTGTGGTGAGACACAGGACCCGTTCCCATAGACGCCAGAGGGCATTGCCACTTCACGGGCATTCGCACTAGAGAGGCTAACGTCAGAACACAAGGAAGTTCCGGAAGTGCAGTACTGAACAGAAGCGGCGGAAGAGCTGTGGTTGCTGTGAATGCTGAGTGTTGCCCAAACCTAGTGCGCTGCTTCTCCCCTGTAGGCCCTAGCTCGGTGAACTCACTTCTGCTGGTGATCAGCAGCCTGCAAGGGTTCTTCAATTGCAGGGCCGACCACACCTGCCTTGTGCTGGCAACAGGCAAGGAAGAACCGTAGCATTGCTAGAGAATGCGCATTCACAGTATTGCTGGAGTGTGCTCCAGGCATCACATGGCAACTTCCCGCAACGCAGTAGACAGCTTCGCAGACTCGGAAGCACACTGTGATTGAACAGGAGCAGGTCCGAACCAGAAGAACGTGCCCAAACGGAAGTCTCCCCAGGACTGGAGGGAGAGCTCAGAAAGTCACCCCATGGAGAAAGTAGCAGGGGAGTTTGTGCGAACCAGGAGCACAGACCGCGGCTGAAGCGATCTGCCGGCTTACTCACCTTTGCGGTTGTCTCCATTTCTAGGGAATAGACTCTTCCGTGCAGCAATGCTTCTGTACTGGTCCTGCGTCAAACGAATTCCACAACCAAAGGGTATTGTGGTGAGACACAGGATCCGTCCCAATAAACGCTGAGGGCAAGGCCCACGTCACGGGCAGTCACACTCCAGAGGTTAGCATCAGAACACACGGCAGGTCCACAAGTGCACCACTGAATGGAAGGGGAAATGAGCTGTGGTTGCTGTGAATGCTGAATGCGGCCCAAGCCTAGTGCGGTGCTTCTCCTCTGCAGGCCCAAGCTCGGGGAACTCACTTCTGCTGGTGATCAGCAGCCTGCAGGGTTCTTCAATTGCAGGGCCGACCACGTCTGCCTTGTACTGGCAACAGGCAAGGAAGAACCGTAGCAGCGCTACTGAATGCGGATTCACAGTATTGCTGGAGTGTGCTCCAGGCATCACATGGCAACTTCCCGCAACGCAGCAGAGACAGCTTCGCAGACTCGGAAGCACACTGCCATTGAACGGGAGCAGGTCCGAACCAGAAGAACGTGCCCAAATGGCAGTCTTCCCAGGAATGGAGGGAGGGCTCAGATGTCACCCTGTGGAGAAAGTAGCAGGGCCGTTTGTGCGAACCAGGAGCAAGGACCGCGGCTGAAGCAATCTGCCGGCTTACTCACCTTTGCTGTTGTTTTCATGTCTAGGGACTAGACACTTCCCTTGCTGCCATGCTTCTGTACTGCGCCTGTGTCAAACGAAATCCACAACCAAACACAGTTGGCTCCTCGCAGCATCAGGCAAGGGTTTTGTGGTGAGACACAGGACCTGTTCCCATATGCGCCAGGGGGCAAGGACCACGTCAAGGACTTTCACACTCCAGAGGTTAGCGTCAGAACACACGGAAGTTCCCGAAGTGCAGTACCAAACAGAAGTGGCAAAAGAGCTGTGGTTGCTGTGAATGCTGAGTGCGGCCCAAGCCTAGTGCGGTGCTTCTCCCCTGTAGGCCCTAGCTTAGGGAACTCACTTCTGCTGCTGCTCTGCAGCCTGCTAGTGTTCTCAAATTGCGGGGCCGGCCACATCTGCCTTGTGCTGGCAAGAGGCAAGGAAGAAGCGTAGCAGCACTACTGAATGCGGATTCACAGTATTGCTGGAGTGTGCTCCGGGCATCACACGGCGACTTCCCACAAAGCAGCAGAGGCAGCTTCGCAGACTCGGAAGCACAGTACCATTGAACGGGAGCAGGTCCGAACCAGAAGAACGTGCTCAAATGGCAGCCTCCCCAGGATTGGAGGGAGGGCTCGGAATGTCACCCCGTGGAGAAAGTAGCAGGGCCGTTTGTGCGAACCAGGAGCGCAGACCGCGGCTGAAGCAATCTGCCGGCTTACTCACCTTCGCGGTTGTTTCCATTTCTGGGGACTAGACTCTTCCCTTGCTACCGTGCTTCTGTACTGGTCCTGCATTGACGAATTCAACAAGCAAACACAGTTGGCTCCTCACAGCATCAGGCAAGGGTTTTCTGGTGAGACACAGGACCCGCTCCCATAGACGCTAGAGGGCAAGGCCCACTTCACGGGCATTCGCACTCCAGAGGTTAGCGTCAGAACACACGGAAGTTCCCGAAGTGCAGTACCAAACAGAAGTGGCAAAAGAGCTGTGGTTGCTGTGAATGCTGAGTGCGGCCCAAGCCTAGTGCGGTGCTTCTCCCCTGTAGGCCCTAGCTCGGTGAACTCACTTCTGCTGCTGATCAGCAGCCTGCTAGGGTTCTTGAATTACAGGGTCGGACTCGATGCCTTGTGCTGGCAACAGGCAAGGAAGAACCGTAGCAGTGCTAGAGAATGCAGATTCACAGAATTGCTGGAGTGTGCTCCAGGCATCACATGGCAACGTCCCACAATGCAGCAGAGACAGCTTCGCAGACTCGGAAGCACACTGCCATTGAACGGGAGCTGGTCCGAACCAGAAGAACGTGCCCAAATGGCAGTCTCCCCAGGACTGGAGGAGGGCTCAGAATGTCACCCCGTGGAGACAGTAGCTGGGGCGTTTGTGTAAACCAGGAGCGCAGACCGCGGATGAAATGATCTGCCAGCTTACTCACCTTTGCGATTGTTTCCATTTCTAGGGACTAGACTCTTCCTTTGCTGCCATGCTTCTGTACTGTTCCCGCGTCGAACGAATTCCACAACCAAACGCAGTTGGCTCCTCACAGCATCAGGCAAGGGTTTTGTGGTGAGACACAGGACCCGTTCCCATAGACGCCAGAGGGCATTGCCACTTCACGGGCATTCGCACTAGAGAGGCTAACGTCAGAACACAAGGAAGTTCCGGAAGTGCAGTACTGAACAGAAGCGGCGGAAGAGCTGTGGTTGCTGTGAATGCTGAGTGTTGCCCAAACCTAGTGCGCTGCTTCTCCCCTGTAGGCCCTAGCTCGGTGAACTCACTTCTGCTGGTGATCAGCAGCCTGCAAGGGTTCTTCAATTGCAGGGCCGACCACACCTGCCTTGTGCTGGCAACAGGCAAGGAAGAACCGTAGCATTGCTAGAGAATGCGCATTCACAGTATTGCTGGAGTGTGCTCCAGGCATCACATGGCAACTTCCCGCAACGCAGTAGACAGCTTCGCAGACTCGGAAGCACACTGTGATTGAACAGGAGCAGGTCCGAACCAGAAGAACGTGCCCAAACGGAAGTCTCCCCAGGACTGGAGGGAGAGCTCAGAAAGTCACCCCATGGAGAAAGTAGCAGGGGAGTTTGTGCGAACCAGGAGCACAGACCGCGGCTGAAGCGATCTGCCGGCTTACTCACCTTTGCGGTTGTCTCCATTTCTAGGGAATAGACTCTTCCGTGCAGCAATGCTTCTGTACTGGTCCTGCATCAAACAAATTCCACAACCAAAGGGTATTGTGGTGAGACACAGGATCCGTTCCAATAAACGCTGAGGGCAAGGCCCACGTCACGGGCAGTCACACTCCAGAGGTTAGCATCAGAACACACGGCAGGTCCACAAGTGCACCACTGAATGGAAGGGGAAATGAGCTGTGGTTGCTGTGAATGCTGAATGCGGCCCAAGCCTAGTGCGGTGCTTCTCCTCTGCAGGCCCAAGCTCGGGGAACTCACTTCTGCTGGTGATCAGCAGCCTGCAGGGTTCTTCAATTGCAGGGCCGACCACGTCTGCCTTGTACTGGCAACAGGCAAGGAAGAACCGTAGCAGTGCTACTGAATGCGGATTCACAGTATTGCTGGAGTGTGCTCCAGGCATCACATGGCAACTTCCCGCAACGCAGCAGAGACAGCTTCGCAGACTCGGAAGCACACTGCCATTGAACGGGAGCAGGTCCGAACCAGAAGAACGTGCCCAAATGGCAGTCTTCCCAGGAATGGAGGGAGGGCTCAGATGTCACCCTGTGGAGAAAGTAGCAGGGCCGTTTGTGCGAACCAGGAGCATGGACCGCGGCTGAAGCAATCTGCCGGCTTACTCACCTTTGCTGTTGTTTTCATGTCTAGGGACTAGACACTTCCCTTGCTGCCATGCTTCTGTACTGCGCCTGTGTCAAACGAAATCCACAACCAAACACAGTTGGCTCCTCGCAGCATCAGGCAAGGGTTTTGTGGTGAGACACAGGACCTGTTCCCATATGCGCCAGGGGGCAAGGACCACGTCAAGGACTTTCACACTCCAGAGGTTAGCGTCAGAACACACGGAAGTTCCCGAAGTGCAGTACCAAACAGAAGTGGCAAAAGAGCTGTGGTTGCTGTGAATGCTGAGTGCGGCCCAAGCCTAGTGCGGTGCTTCTCCCCTGTAGGCCCTAGCTTAGGGAACTCACTTCTGCTGCTGCTCTGCAGCCTGCTAGTGTTCTCAAATTGCGGGGCCGGCCACATCTGCCTTGTGCTGGCAAGAGGCAAGGAAGAAGCGTAGCAGCACTACTGAATGCGGATTCACAGTATTGCTGGAGTGTGCTCCGGGCATCACACGGCGACTTCCCACAAAGCAGCAGAGGCAGCTTCGCAGACTCGGAAGCACAGTACCATTGAACGGGAGCAGGTCCGAACCAGAAGAACGTGCTCAAATGGCAGCCTCCCCAGGATTGGAGGGAGGGCTCGGAATGTCACCCCGTGGAGAAAGTAGCAGGGCCGTTTGTGCGAACCAGGAGCGCAGACCACGGCTGAAGCAATCTGCCGGCTTACTCACCTTTGCTGTTGTTTCCATTTCTGGGGACTAGACTCTTCCCTTGCTACCGTGCTTCTGTACTGGTCCTGCATTGACGAATTCAACAAGCAAACACAGTTGGCTCCTCACAGCATCAGGCAAGGGTTTTCTGGTGAGACACAGGACCCGCTCCCATAGACGCTAGAGGGCAAGGCCCACTTCACGGGCATTCGCACTCCAGAGGTTAGCGTCAGAACACACGGAAGTTCCCGAAGTGCAGTACCAAACAGAAGTGGCAAAAGAGCTGTGGTTGCTGTGAATGCTGAGTGCGGCCCAAGCCTAGTGCGGTGCTTCTCCCCTGTAGGCCCTAGCTCGGTGAACTCACTTCTGCTGCTGATCAGCAGCCTGCTAGGGTTCTTGAATTGCAGGGTCGGACTCGATGCCTTGTGCTGGCAACAGGCAAGGAAGAACCGTAGCAGTGCTAGAGAATGCAGATTCACAGAATTGCTGGAGTGTGCTCCAGGCATCACATGGCAACGTCCCACAATGCAGCAGAGACAGCTTCGCAGACTCGGAAGCACACTGCCATTGAACGGGAGCTGGTCCGAACCAGAAGAACGTGCCCAAATGGCAGTCTCCCCAGGACTGGAGGAGGGCTCAGAATGTCACCCCGTGGAGACAGTAGCTGGGGCGTTTGTGTAAACCAGGAGCGCAGACCGCGGATGAAACGATCTGCCAGTTGACTCACCTTTGCGATTGTTTCCATTTCCAGGGACTAGACTCTTCCTTTGCTGCCATGCTTCTGTACTGGTCCCGCGTCGAATGAATTCCACAACCAAACGCAGTTGGCTCCTCACAGCATCAAGCAAGGGTTTTGTGGTGAGACACAGGACCCGTTCCCATAGACGCCAGAGGGCATTGCCACTTCACGGGCATTCGCACTAGAGAGGCTAACGTCAGAACACAAGGAAGTTCCGGAAGTGCAGTACTGAACAGAAGCGGCGGAAGAGCTGTGGTTGCTGTGAATGCTGAGTGTTGCCCAAGCCTAGTGCGCTGCTTCTACCCTGTAGGCCCTAGCTCGGTGAACTCACTTCTGCTGGTGATCAGCAGCCTGCAAGGGTTCTTCAATTGCAGGGCCGACCACACCTGCCTTGTGCTGGCAACAGGCAAGGAAGAACCGTAGCATTGCTAGAGAATGCGCATTCACAGTATTGCTGGAGTGTGCTCCAGGCATCACATGGCAACTTCCCGCAACGCAGTAGAGACAGCTTCGCAGACTCGGAAGCACACTGTGATTGAACAGGAGCAGGTCCGAACCAGAAGAACGTGCCCAAACGGAAGTCTCCCCAGGACTGGAGGGAGAGCTCAGAAAGTCACCCCATGGAGAAAGTAGCAGGGCCGTTTGTGCGAACCAGGAGCACAGACCGCGGCTGAAGCGATCTGCCGGCTTACTCACCTTTGCGGTTGTCTCCATTTCTAGGGAATAGACTGTTCCGTGCAGCAATGCTTCTGTACTGGTCCTGCGTCAAACGAATTCCACAACCAAAGGGTATTGTGGTGAGACACAGGATCCGTTCCAATAAACGCTGAGGGCAAGGCCCACGTCACGGGCAGTCACACTCCAGAGGTTAGCATCAGAACACACGGCAGGTCCACAAGTGCACCACTGAATGGAAGGGGAAATGAGCTGTGGTTGCTGTGAATGCTGAATGCGGCCCAAGCCTAGTGCGGTGCTTCTCCTCTGCAGGCCCAAGCTCGGGGAACTCACTTCTGCTGGTGATCAGCAGCCTGCAGGGTTCTTCAATTGCAGGGCCGACCACGTCTGCCTTGTACTGGCAACAGGCAAGGAAGAACCGTAGCAGCGCTACTGAATGCGGATTCACAGTATTGCTGGAGTGTGCTCCAGGCATCACATGGCAACTTCCCGCAACGCAGCAGAGACAGCTTCGCAGACTCGGAAGCACACTGCCATTGAACGGGAGCAGGTCCGAACCAGAAGAACGTGCCCAAATGGCAGTCTTCCCAGGAATGGAGGGAGGGCTCAGATGTCACCCCGTGGAGAAAGTAGCAGGGGAGTTTGTGCGAACCAGGAGCAAGGACCGCGGCTGAAGCAATCTGCCGGCTTACTCACCTTTGCTGTTGTTTTCATGTCTAGGGACTAGACACTTCCCTTGCTGCCATGCTTCTGTACTGCGCCTGTGTCAAACGAAATCCACAACCAAACACAGTTGGCTCCTCGCAGCATCAGGCAAGGGTTTTGTGGTGAGACACAGGACCTGTTCCCATATGCGCCAGGGGGCAAGGACCACGTCAAGGACTTTCACACTCCAGAGGTTAGCGTCAGAACACACGGAAGTTCCCGAAGTGCAGTACCAAACAGAAGTGGCAAAAGAGCTGTGGTTGCTGTGAATGCTGAGTGCGGCCCAAGCCTAGTGCGGTGCTTCTCCCCTGTAGGCCCTAGCTTAGGGAACTCACTTCTGCTGCTGCTCTGCAGCCTGCTAGTGTTCTCAAATTGCGGGGCCGGCCACATCTGCCTTGTGCTGGCAAGAGGCAAGGAAGAAGCGTAGCAGCACTACTGAATGCGGATTCACAGTATTGCTGGAGTGTGCTCTGGGCATCACACGGCGACTTCCCACAAAGCAGCAGAGGCAGCTTCGCAGACTCGGAAGCACAGTACCATTGAACGGGAGCAGGTCCGAACCAGAAGAACGTGCTCAAATGGCAGCCTCCCCAGGATTGGAGGGAGGGCTCGGAATGTCACCCCGTGGAGAAAGTAGCAGGGCCGTTTGTGCGAACCAGGAGCGCAGACCACGGCTGAAGCAATCTGCCGGCTTACTCACCTTTGCTGTTGTTTCCATTTCTGGGGACTAGACTCTTCCCTTGCTACCGTGCTTCTGTACTGGTCCTGCATTGACGAATTCAACAAGCAAACACAGTTGGCTCCTCACAGCATCAGGCAAGGGTTTTCTGGTGAGACACAGGACCCGCTCCCATAGACGCTAGAGGGCAAGGCCCACTTCACGGGCATTCGCACTCCAGAGGTTAGCGTCAGAACACACGGAAGTTCCCGAAGTGCAGTACCAAACAGAAGTGGCAAAAGAGCTGTGGTTGCTGTGAATGCTGAGTGCGGCCCAAGCCTAGTGCGGTGCTTCTCCCCTGTAGGCCCTAGCTCGGTGAACTCACTTCTGCTGCTGATCAGCAGCCTGCTAGGGTTCTTGAATTACAGGGTCGGACTCGATGCCTTGTGCTGGCAACAGGCAAGGAAGAACCGTAGCAGTGCTAGAGAATGCAGATTCACAGAATTGCTGGAGTGTGCTCCAGGCATCACATGGCAACGTCCCACAATGCAGCAGAGACAGCTTCGCAGACTCGGAAGCACACTGCCATTGAACGGGAGCTGGTCCGAACCAGAAGAACGTGCCCAAATGGCAGTCTCCCCAGGACTGGAGGAGGGTTCAGAATGTCACCCCGTGGAGACAGTAGCTGGGGCGTTTGTGTAAACCAGGAGCGCAGACCGCGGATGAAATGATCTGCCAGCTTACTCACCTTTGCGATTGTTTCCATTTCTAGGGACTAGACTCTTCCTTTGCTGCCATGCTTCTGTCCTGGTCCCGCGTCGAACGATATCCACAACCAAACGCAGTTGGCTCCTCACAGCATCAGGCAAGGGTTTTGTGGTGAGACACAGGACCCGTTCCCATAGACGCCAGAGGGCATTGCCACTTCACGGGCATTCGCACTAGAGAGGCTAACGTCAGAACACAAGGAAGTTCCGGAAGTGCAGTACTGAACAGAAGCGGCGGAAGAGCTGTGGTTGCTGTGAATGCTGAGTGTTGCCCAAGCCTAGTGCGCTGCTTCTACCCTGTAGGCCCTAGCTCGGTGAACTCACTTCTGCTGGTGATCAGCAGCCTGCAAGGGTTCTTCAATTGCAGGGCCGACCACACCTGCCTTGTGCTGGCAACAGGCAAGGAAGAACCGTAGCATTGCTAGAGAATGCGCATTCACAGTATTGCTGGAGTGTGCTCCAGGCATCACATGGCAACTTCCCGCAACGCAGTAGAGACAGCTTCGCAGACTCGGAAGCACACTGTGATTGAACAGGAGCAGGTCCGAACCAGAAGAACGTGCCCAAACGGAAGTCTCCCCAGGACTGGAGGGAGAGCTCAGAAAGTCACCCCATGGAGAAAGTAGCAGGGCCGTTTGTGCGAACCAGGAGCACAGACCGCGGCTGAAGCGATCTGCCGGCTTACTCACCTTTGCGGTTGTCTCCATTTCTAGGGAATAGACTCTTCCGTGCAGCAATGCTTCTGTACTGGTCCTGCGTCAAACGAATTCCACAACCAAAGGGTATTGTGGTGAGACACAGGATCCGTTCCAATAAACGCTGAGGGCAAGGCCCACGTCACGGGCAGTCACACTCCAGAGGTTAGCATCAGAACACACGGCAGGTCCACAAGTGCACCACTGAATGGAAGGGGAAATGAGCTGTGGTTGCTGTGAATGCTGAATGCGGCCCAAGCCTAGTGCGGTGCTTCTCCTCTGCAGGCCCAAGCTCGGGGAACTCACTTCTGCTGGTGATCAGCAGCCTGCAGGGTTCTTCAATTGCAGGGCCGACCACGTCTGCCTTGTACTGGCAACAGGCAAGGAAGAACCGTAGCAGCGCTACTGAATGCGGATTCACAGTATTGCTGGAGTGTGCTCCAGGCATCACATGGCAACTTCCCGCAACGCAGCAGAGACAGCTTCGCAGACTCGGAAGCACACTGCCATTGAACGGGAGCAGGTCCGAACCAGAGGAACGTGCCCAAATGGCAGTCTTCCCAGGAATGGAGGGAGGGCTCAGATGTCACCCTGTGGAGAAAGTAGCAGGGCCGTTTGTGCGAACCAGGAGCAAGGACCGCGGCTGAAGCAATCTGCCGGCTTACTCACCTTTGCTGTTGTTTTCATGTCTAGGGACTAGACACTTCCCTTGCTGCCATGCTTCTGTACTGCGCCTGTGTCAAACGAAATCCACAACCAAACACAGTTGGCTCCTCGCAGCATCAGGCAAGGGTTTTGTGGTGAGACACAGGACCTGTTCCCATATGCGCCAGGGGGCAAGGACCACGTCAAGGACTTTCACACTCCAGAGGTTAGCGTCAGAACACACGGAAGTTCCCGAAGTGCAGTACCAAACAGAAGTGGCAAAAGAGCTGTGGTTGCTGTGAATGCTGAGTGCGGCCCAAGCATAGTGCGGTGCTTCTCCCCTGTAGGCCCTAGCTTAGGGAACTCACTTCTGCTGCTGCTCTGCAGCCTGCTAGTGTTCTCAAATTGCGGGGCCGGCCACATCTGCCTTGTGCTGGCAAGAGGCAAGGAAGAAGCGTAGCAGCACTACTGAATGCGGATTCACAGTATTGCTGGAGTGTGCTCCAGGCATCACATGGCGACTTCCCACAACACAGTAGAGACAGCTTCGCAGACTCGGAAGCACACTGCCATTGAACGGGAGCAGGTCCGAACCAGAAGAATGTGCTCAAATTGCAGTCTCCCCAGGACTGGAGGGAGGGCTCAGAATGAGACGCCATGGAGACATTAGCTGGGCCGTTTGTGCGAACCAGGAGCGCACACCATGGCTGAAGCAATTTTTCTGGCTTACTCTCATTTGCGGTTGTTTCCATTTCTAGGGCATACACTCTTCCCTTGCTTCCATGCTTCTGTACTGGTCCCGCGTCGAAAGAATTCCACAACCAAAGGGTCTTGTGGTGAGACACAGGATCCGTTCCCCTAGACGCCAAGGGTAAGGCCCATGTCACAGGCATTCACAATCCAAGGGTTAGCTTCAGAACACACGGCAGTTCCAGAAGTGCACCACCTAACGGAACAGGAAAAGAACTGTGGTTGCTGTGAATGCTGAGTGCAGCCCAAGCCTAGTACGCTGCTTCTACCCTGTAGGCCCTAGCTCAAGGAACTGTCTTTTGCTACTGATCAGCAGTCTGCTAGGGTTCTTCAATTGTGGGGCAAGACACGTCTGCCTTGTGCTGGCAACTGACAAGGAAGAAGCATAGCAGCATTTCTGAAGGCGGATTCACAGTATTCCTGGAGTGTGCTCCAGGCATCACATGGCGATTTCCCACAATGCAGCAGAGACAGCTTCGCAGACTCCGAAGCACACTGCCATTGAACGGGAGCAGGTCCGAACCAGAAGAACGTGCCCAAATGGCAGTCTCCCCAGGCCTGGAGGGAGGGCTCAGAATGTCACCCCGTGGAGACATTAGCTGGGGCGTTTGTGCGAACCAGGAGCGCAGACTGCGGCTGACGCGATCTGCCGGCTTACTCACCTTTGCTGTTGTTTCCATTTCTGGGGACTAGACTCTTCTTTTGCTTCCATGCTTCTGTCCTGGTCCCGCGTCGAACGATATCCACAACCAAACGCAGTTGGCTCCTCACAGCATCAGGCAAGGGTTTTGTGGTGAGACATAGGACCCGTTCCCATAGACGCCAGAGGGCATTGCCACTTCACGGGCATTCGCACTAGAGAGGCTAACGTCAGAACACAAGGAAGTTCCGGAAGTGCAGTACTGAACAGAAGCGGCGGAAGAGCTGTGGTTGCTGTGAATGCTGAGTGTTGCCCAAGCCTAGTGCGCTGCTTCTCCCCTGTAGGCCCTAGCTCGGTGAACTCACTTCTGCTGGTGATCAGCAGCCTGCAAGGGTTCTTCAATTGCAGGGCCGACCACACCTGCCTTGTGCTGGCAACAGGCAAGGAAGAACCGTAGCATTGCTAGAGAATGCGCATTCACAGTATTGCTGGAGTGTGCTCCAGGCATCACATGGCAACTTCCCGCAACGCAGTAGAGACAGCTTCGCAGACTCGGAAGCACACTGTGATTGAACAGGAGCAGGTCCGAACCAGAAGAACGTGCCCAAACGGAAGTCTCCCCAGGACTGGAGGGAGAGCTCAGAAAGTCACCCCATGGAGAAAGTAGCAGGGCCGTTTGTGCGAACCAGGAGCACAGACCGCGGCTGAAGCAATCTGCCGGCTTACTCACCTTTGCTGTTGTTTCCATTTCTGGGGACTAGACTCTTCCCTTGCTACCGTGCTTCTGTACTGGTCCTGCATTGACGAATTCAACAAGCAAACACAGTTGGCTCCTCACAGCATCAGGCAAGGGTTTTCTGGTGAGACACAGGACCCGCTCCCATAGACGCTAGAGGGCAAGGCCCACTTCACGGGCATTCGCACTCCAGAGGTTAGCGTCAGAACACACGGAAGTTCCCGAAGTGCAGTACCAAACAGAAGTGGCAAAAGAGCTGTGGTTGCTGTGAATGCTGAGTGCGGCCCGTTCCCATAGACGCTAGAGGGCAACGCCCACTTCACGGGCATTCGCACTCCAGAGGCAACCGTCAGAACACAAGGCAGTTCCCGAAGTGCAGTACCGAACAGAAGGGGCAAAAGTGCTGTGGTTGCTGTGAATGCTGAGTGCGGCCCAAGCCTAGTGGGCTGCTTCTCCCCTGCAGGCCCCAGCTCAGGTTACTGCTTTTTCCTGCGGATCAGCAGCCTGCTAGGGTTCTTCAATTGCGGAGTCAGCCTCGTCTGCCTTGTGCTGGCCAACAGGCAAGGAAGAACCATAGCAGCACTAGTGAATGCAGATTCACAGAATTGCTGGAGCGTGCCGCAGGCATCACATGGCAACGTCCCAGAATGCAGCAGAGACAGGTTCGCAGACTCCGAAGCACACTGCCTTGAACGGGAGCAGGTCCGAACCAGAAGAACGTGCCCAAATGACAGTCTCCCGAAAATTGGTGGAGGGCTCAGATTGTCACCACGTGGAGACATTAGCTGGGGCGTTTGTGCGAACCAGGAACGCAGACTGCGGCTGAAGCGATCTGCCGGCTTACTCACCTTCGCGGTTGTTTCCATTTCTGAGGACTGGACTCTTCCCTTGCTGCCGTACTTCTGTACTGGTCCCGCGTCGAACGCAATCCACAACCAAATACAGTTGGCTCCTCACAGCATCAGGCAAGGGTTTTGTGGTGAGACACGGGACCCGTTCCCATAGACGCTAGAGGCCAACGCCCACTTCATGGGCATTCGCACTCCAGAAGCAACCGTCAGAACACAAGGCAGTTCCCGAAGTGCAGTACCGAACAGAAGGGGCAAAAGTGCTGTGGTTGCAGTGAATGCTGAGTGCGGCCCAAGCCTAGTGTGGTGCTTCTCCACTGTAGGCCCTAGACTCTACCCTTGCTGCCGTGCTTCTGTACTGGTCCCGAGTCGAACGAAATCCACAACGAAACAAAGGTGGCTCCTCACAGCATCAGGCAAGGGTTTTGTGGTGAGACACGGGACACGTTCCCATAGACGCCAGAGGGCATTGCCACGTCATGGGCATTTACACTCCAGAGCTTAGCGACAGAACACATGGCAGTTCCCGAAGTGCAGTACTGAACAGAAGGGGTGAAAGAGCTGTGGTTGCTGTGAATGCTGAGTGTTGCCCAAGCCTAGTGCGCTGCTTCTACCCTGTAGGCCCTAGCTCGGTGAACTCACTTCTGCTGCTGATCAGCAGCCTGCTAGGGTTCTTCAATTGTGGCGCCGGCCACACCTGCCTTGTGCAGGCAACAGGCAAGGAAGAACCTTAGCAGTGCTAGAGAATGCGCATTCACATTATTTCTGGAGTGTGCTCCAGGCTTTACATGGCAACTTCCCACAACGCTGCAGAGTCAGCTTCGCAGACTCCGAAGCACACTGCCTTGAACGGGAGCAGGTCCGAACCAGAAGAACGTGCCCAAATGGCAGTCTCCCCAGGACTGGAGGGAGGGCTCAAAATGTCACCCCGTGGAGAAAGTAGCAGGGCCGTTTGTGCGAACCAGGAACGCAGACCGCAGCTGATGCAATCTGCCGGCTTAATCACCTTCGCGGTTGTTTCCATTTCTGGGGACTAGACTCTTCCCTTGCTGCCGTGCTTCTGTACTGCTCCCGCATCGAACGAAATCCACAACCACAGTTGGCTCCTCGCAGCATCAGGCAAGGGTTTTGTGGTGAAACACGGGACCCGTTCCCATAGACGTTAGAGGGCAAGGCCCACTTCACGGGCATTCGCACTCCAGAGGCTAGCGTCAGAACTCAAGGCAGTTCCCGAAGTGCAGTACCGAACAGAAGGGGCAAAAGTGCTGTCGTTGCTGTGAATGCTGAGTGCGGCCCAAGCCTAGTGCGGTGCTTCTCCCCTGCAGGCCCTAGCTCAGTGAACTCACTTCTGCTGCTGATCAGCAGCCTGCTAGGGTTCTTCAATTGCGGAGTCAGCCTCGTCTGCCTTGTGCTGGCCAACAGGCAAGGAAGAACCATAGCAGCGCTAGTGAATGCAGATTCAGAGAATTGCTGGAGCGTGCCC
This sequence comes from Lepus oiostolus, assembly GCA_036325905.1. Taxonomy (NCBI): domain Eukaryota; kingdom Metazoa; phylum Chordata; class Mammalia; order Lagomorpha; family Leporidae; genus Lepus; species Lepus oiostolus. Next base: position 79,807,560 of record CM070816.1, read on the forward strand.
CAGGCATCACATGGCAACGTCCCAGAATGCAGCAGAGACAGCTTCGCAGACTCCGAAGCACACTGCCTTGAACGGGAGCAGGTCCGAACCAGAAGAACGTGCCCAAATGGCAGTCTCCCCAGGACTGGAGGGAGGGCTCAAAATGTCACCCCATGGAGAAAGTAGCAGGGCCGTTTGTGCGAACCAGGAACGCAGACCGCAGCTGATGCAATCTGCCGGCTTACTCACCTTCGCGGTTGTTTCCATTTCTGGGGACTAGACTCTTCCCTTGCTGCCGTGCTTCTGTACTGCTCCCGCTTCGAACGAAATCCACAACCACAGTTGGCTCCTCGCAGCATCAGGCAAGGGTTTTGTGGTGAAACACGGGACCCGTTCCCATAGACGTTAGAGGGCAAGGCCCACTTCACGGGCATTCGCACTCCAGAGGCTAGCGTCAGAACTCAAGGCAGTTGCCGAAGTACAGTACCGAACAGAAGGGGCAAAAGTGCTGTGGTTGCTGTGAATGCTGAGTGCGGCCCAAGCCTAGTGCGGTGCTTCTCCCCTGCAGGCCCTAGCTCAGTGAACTCACTTCTGCTGCTGATCAGCAGCCTGCTAGGGTTCTTCAATTGCGGAGTCAGCCTCGTCTGCCTTGTGCTGGCCAACAGGCAAGGAAGAACCATAGCAGCGCTAGTGAATGCAGATTCACAGAATTGCTGGAGCGTGCCCCAGGCATCACATGGCAACGTCCCAGAATGCAGCAGAGACAGCTTCGCAGACTCCGAAGCACACTGCCTTGAACGGGAGCAGGTCCGAACCAGAAGAACGTGCCCAAATGGCAGTCTCCCCAGGACTGGAGGGAGGGCTCAAAATGTCACCCCGTGGAGAAAGTAGCAGGGCCGTTTGTGCGAACCAGGAACGCAGACCGCAGCTGATGCAATCTGCCGGCTTACTCACCTTCGCGGTTGTTTCCATTTCTGGGGACTAGACTCTTCCCTTGCTGCCGTGCTTCTGTACTGCTCCCGCATCGAACGAAATCCACAACCACAGTTGGCTCCTCGCAGCATCAGGCAAGGGTTTTGTGGTGAAACATGTGACCCGTTCCCATAGACGTTAGAGGGCAAGGCCCACTTCACGGGCATTCGCACTCCAGAGGCTAGCGTCAGAACTCAAGGCCATTCCCGAAGTGCAGTACCGAACAGAAGGGGCAAAAGTGCTGTGGTTGCTGTGAATGCTGAGTGCGGCCCAAGCCTAGTGGGCTGCTTCTCCCCTGTAGGCCCCAGCTCAGGTAACTGGTTTTTCCTGCGGATCAGCAGCCTGCTAGGGTTCTTCAATTGTGGGGCCAGCCCCGTCTGCCTTGTGCTGGCAACTGACAAGGAAGAAGCATAGCAGCATTTCTGAAGGCAGATTCACAGTATTCCTGGAGTGTGCTCCAGGCATCACATGGCGACTTCCCACAACGCAGCAGAGACAGCTTCGCAGACTCCAAAGCACACTGCCATTGAACGGCAGCAGGTCCGAACCAGAGGAACGTGCCCAAATGGCAGTCTCCCCAGGACTGGAGGGAGGGCTCAGAATGTCACCCCGTGGAGACATTAGCTGGGGCGTTTGTGCGAACCAGGAACGCAGACCGCGGATGAAACGATCTGCCAGCTTACTCACCTTTGCGGTTGTTTCCATTTCTGGGGACTAGACTCTTCCCTTGCTGCCGTGCTTCTGTACTGCTCCCGCATTGAACGAAATCCACAACCACTGTTGGCTCCTCGCAGCATCAGGCAAAGGTTTTTGTGCTGAGACAAAGGACGCGTTCCCATAGACGGTAGAGGGCAAGGCCCACTTCATGGGCATTCACACTCCAGACGCTAGCGTCAGAACTCAAGAGAGTTGCCGAAGTACAGTACCGAACAGAAGGGGCAAAAGTGCTGTGGTTGCTGTGAATGCTGAGTGCGGCCCAAGCCTAGTGCGGTGCTTCTCCCCTGCAGGCCCTAGCTCAGTGAACTCACTTCTGCTGCTGATCAGCAGCCTGCTAGGGTTCTTCAATTGCGGAGTCAGCCTCGTCTGCCTTGTGCTGGCCAACAGGCAAGGAAGAACCATAGCAGCGCTAGTGAATGCAGATTCACAGAATTGCTGGAGCGTGCCCCAGGCATCACATGGCAACGTCCCAGAATGCAGCAGAGACAGGTTCGCAGACTCCGAAGCACACTGCCATTGAATGGCAGCAGGTCCGAACCAGAAGAACGTGCCCAAATGGCAGTCTCCCCAGGACTGGAGGGAGGGCTCAAAATGTCACCCCGTGGAGAAAGTAGCAGGGCCGTTTGTGCGAACCAGGAACGCAGACCGCAGCTGATGCAATCTGCCGGCTTAATCACCTTCGCGGTTGTTTCCATTTCTGGGGACTAGACTCTTCCCTTGCTGCCGTGCTTCTGTACTGCTCCCGCATCGAACGAAATCCACAACCACAGTTGGCTCCTCGCAGCATCAGGCAAGGGTTTTGTGGTGAAACACGGGACCCGTTCCCATAGACGTTAGAGGGCAAGGCCCACTTCACGGGCATTCGCACTCCAGAGGCTAGCGTCAGAACTCAAGGCAGTTGCCGAAGTACAGTACCGAACAGAAGGGGCAAAAGTGCTGTGGTTGCTGTGAATGCTGAGTGCGGCCCAAGCCTAGTGCGGTGCTTCTCCCCTGCAGGCCCTAGCTCAGTGAACTCACTTCTGCTGCTGATCAGCAGCCTGCTAGGGTTCTTCAATTGCGGAGTCAGCCTCGTCTGCCTTGTGCTGGCCAACAGGCAAGGAAGAACCATAGCAGCGCTAGTGAATGCAGATTCACAGAATTGCTGGAGCGTGCCCCAGGCATCACATGGCAACGTCCCAGAATGCAGCAGAGACAGGTTCGCAGACTCCGAAGCACACTGCCTTGAACGGGAGCAGGTCCGAACCAGAAGAACGTGCCCAAATGACAGTCTCCCCAAAATTGGGGGGAGGGCTCAGATTGTCACCACGTGGAGACATTAGCTGGGGCGTTTGTGCGAACCAGGAACGCAGACTGCGGCTGAAGCGATCTGCCGGCTTACTCACCTTCGCAGTTGTTTCCATTTCTGAGGACTGGACTCTTCCCTTGCTGCCGTACTTCTGTACTGGTCCCGCGTCGAACGCAATCCACAACCAAATACAGTTGGCTCCTCACAGCATCAGGCAAGGGTTTTGTGGTGAGACACGGGACCCGTTCCCATAGACGCTAGAGGGCAACGCCCACTTCACGGGCATTCGCACTCCAGAAGCAACCGTCAGAACACAAGGCAGTTCCCGAAGTGCAGTACCGAACAGAAGGGGCAAAAGTGCTGTGGTTGCAGTGAATGCTGAGTGCGGCCCAAGCCTAGTGCGGTGCTTCTCCACTGTAGGCCCTAGACTCTACCCTTGCTGCCGTGCTTCTGTACTGGTCCCGAGTCGAACGAAATCCACAACGAAACAAAGGTGGCTCCTCACAGCATCAGGCAAGGGTTTTGTGGTGAGACACGGGACACGTTCCCATAGACGCCAGAGGGCATTGCCACGTCATGGGCATTTACACTCCAGAGCTTAGCGACAGAACACATGGCAGTTCCCGAAGTGCAGTACTGAACAGAAGGGGTGAAAGAGCTGTGGTTGCTGTGAATGCTGAGTGTTGCCCAAGCCTAGTGCGCTGCTTCTACCCTGTAGGCCCTAGCTCGGTGAACTCACTTCTGCTGCTGATCAGCAGCCTGCTAGGGTTCTTCAATTGTGGCGCCGGCCACACCTGCCTTGTGCAGGCAACAGGCAAGGAAGAACCTTAGCAGTGCTAGAGAATGCGCATTCACATTATTTCTGGAGTGTGCTCCAGGCTTTACATGGCAACTTCCCGCAACGCTGCAGAGTCAGCTTCGCAGACTCCGAAGCACACTGCCTTGAACGGGAGCAGGTCCGAACCAGAAGAATGTGCCCAAATGGCAGTCTCCCCAGGACTGGAGGGAGGGCTCAAAATGTCACCCCGTGGAGAAAGTAGCAGGGCCGTTTGTGCGAACCAGGAACGCAGACCGCAGCTGATGCAATCTGCCGGCTTAATCACCTTCGCGGTTGTTTCCATTTCTGGGGACTAGACTCTTCCCTTGCTGCCGTGCTTCTGTACTGCTCCCGCATCGAACGAAATCCACAACCACAGTTGGCTCCTCGCAGCATCAGGCAAGGGTTTTGTGGTGAAACACGGGACCCGTTCCCATAGACGTTAGAGGGCAAGGCCCACTTCACGGGCATTCGCACTCCAGAGGCTAGCGTCAGAACTCAAGGCAGTTCCCGAAGTGCAGTACCGAACAGAAGGGGCAAAAGTGCTGTGGTTGCTGTGAATGCTGAGTGCGGCCCAAGCCTAGTGTGGTGCTTCTCCCCTGTAGGCCCCAGCTCAGGTAACTGGTTTTTCCTGCGGATCAGCAGCCTGCTAGGGTTCTTCAATTGTGGGGCCAGCCCCGTCTGCCTTGTGCTGGCAACTGACAAGGAAGAAGCATAGCAGCATTTCTGAAGGCAGATTCACAGTATTCCTGGAGTGTGCTCCAGGCATCACATGGCGACTTCCCACAACGCAGCAGAGACAGCTTCGCAGACTCCGAAGCACACTGCCATTGAACGGCAGCAGGTCCGAACCAGAGGAACGTGCCCAAATGGCAGTCTCCCCAGGACTGGAGGGAGGGCTCAGAATGTCACCCCGTGGAGACATTAGCTGGGGCGTTTGTGCGAACCAGGAACGCAGACCGCGGATGAAACGATCTGCCAGCTTACTCACCTTTGCGGTTGTTTCCATTTCTGGGGACTAGACTCTTCCCTTGCTGCCGTGCTTCTGTACTGCTCCCGCATTGAACAAAATCCACAACCACTGTTGGCTCCTCGCAGCATCAGGCAAAGGTTTTTGTGCTGAGACAAAGGACGCGTTCCCATAGACGGTAGAGGGCAAGGCCCACTTCATGGGCATTCACACTCCAGACGCTAGCGTCAGAACTCAAGAGAGTTGCCGAAGTACAGTACCGAACAGAAGGGGCAAAAGTGCTGTGGTTGCTGTGAATGCTGAGTGCGGCCCAAGCCTAGTGCGGTGCTTCTCCCCTGCAGGCCCTAGCTCAGTGAACTCACTTCTGCTGCTGAACAGCAGCCTGCTAGGGTTCTTCAATTGCGGAGTCAGCCTCGTCTGCCTTGTGCTGGCCAACAGGCAAGGAAGAACCATAGCAGCGCTAGTGAATGCAGATTCACAGAATTGCTAGAGCGTGCCCCAGGCATCACATGGCAACGTCCCAGAATGCAGCAGAGACAGGTTCGCAGACTCCGAAGCACACTGCCTTGAACGGGAGCAGGTCCGAACCAGAAGAACGTGCCCAAATGGCAGTCTCCCCAGGACTGGAGGGAGGGCTCAAAATGTCACCCCATGGAGAAAGTAGCAGGGCCGTTTGTGCGAACCAGGAACGCAGACCGCAGCTGATGCAATCTGCCGGCTTACTCACCTTCGCGGTTGTTTCCATTTCTGGGGACTAGACTCTTCCCTTGCTGCCGTGCTTCTGTACTGCTCCCGCATCGAACGAAATCCACAACCACAGTTGGCTCCTCGCAGCATCAGGCAAGGGTTTTGTGGTGAAACACGGGACCCGTTCCCATAGACGTTAGAGGGCAAGGCCCACTTCACGGGCATTCGCACTCCAGAGGCTAGCGTCAGAACTCAAGGCAGTTGCCGAAGTACAGTACCGAACAGAAGGGGCAAAAGTGCTGTGGTTGCTGTGAATGCTGAGTGCGGCCCAAGCCTAGTGCGGTGCTTCTCCCCTGCAGGCCCTAGCTCAGTGAACTCACTTCTGCTGCTGATCAGCAGCCTGCTAGGTTTCTTCAATTGCGGAGTCAGCCTCGTCTGCCTGGTGCTGGCCAGCAGGCAAGGAAGAACCATAGCAGCGCTAGTGAATGCAGATTCACAGAATTGCTGGAGCGTGCCCCAGGCATCACATGGCAACGTCCCAGAATGCAGCAGAGACAGGTTCGCAGACTCCGAAGCACACTGCCTTGAACGGGAGCAGGTCCGAACCAGAAGAACGTGCCCAAATGACAGTCTCCCCAAAATTGGGGGGAGGGCTCAGATTGTCACCACGTGGAGACATTAGCTGGGGCGTTTGTGCGAACCAGGAACGCAGACTGCGGCTGAAGCGATCTGCCGGCTTACTCACCTTCGCGGTTGTTTCCATTTCTGAGGACTGGACTCTTCCCTTGCTGCCGTACTTCTGTACTGGTCCCGCGTCGAACGCAATCCACAACCAAATACAGTTGGCTCCTCACAGCATCAGGCAAGGGTTTTGTGGTGAGACACGGGACCCGTTCCCATAGACGCTAGAGGCCAACGCCCACTTCACGGGCATTCGCACTCCAGAAGCAACCGTCAGAACACAAGGCAGTTCCCGAAGTGCAGTACCGAACAGAAGGGGCAAAAGTGCTGTGGTTGCAGTGAATGCTGAGTGCGGCCCAAGCCTAGTGCGGTGCTTCTCCACTGTAGGCCCTAGACTCTACCCTTGCTGCCGTGCTTCTGTACTGGTCCCGAGTCGAACGAAATCCACAACGAAACAAAGGTGGCTCCTCACAGCATCAGGCAAGGGTTTTGTGGTGAGACACGGGACACGTTCCCATAGACGCCAGAGGGCATTGCCACGTCATGGGCATTTACACTCCAGAGCTTAGCGACAGAACACATGGCAGTTCCCGAAGTGCAGTACCGAACAGAAGGGGCAAAAGTGCTGTGGTTGCTGTGAATGCTGAGTGCGGCCTAAGCCTAGTGCGCTGCTTCTACCCTGTAGGCCCTAGCTCAGTGAACTCACTTCTGCTGCTGATCAGCAGCCTGCTAGGGTTCTTCAATTGCGGAGTCAGCCTCGTCTGCCTTGTGCTGGCCAACAGGCAAGGAAGAACCATAGCAGCGCTAGTGAATGCAGATTCACAGAATTGCTGGAGCGTGCCGCAGGCATCACATGGCAACGTCCCAGAATGCAGCAGAGACAGGTTCGCAGACTCCGAAGCACACTGCCTTGAACGGGAGCAGGTCCGAACCAGAAGAACGTGCCCAAACGCCAGTCTCCCCAGGACTGGAGGGAGGGCTCAAAATGTCACCCCATGGAGAAAGTAGCAGGGCCGTTTGTGCGAACCAGGAACGCAGACCGCAGCTGATGCAATCTGCCGGCTTACTCACCTTCGCGGTTGTTTCCATTTCTGGGGACTAGACTCTTCCCTTGCTGCCGTGCTTCTGTACTGCTCCCGCATCGAACGAAATCCACAACCACAGTTGGCTCCTCGCAGCATCAGGCAAGGGTTTTGTGGTGAAACACGGGACCCGTTCCCATAGACGTTAGAGGGCAAGGCCCACTTCACGGGCATTCGCACTCCAGAGGCTAGCGTCAGAACTCAAGGCAGTTGCCGAAGTACAGTACCGAACAGAAGGGGCAAAAGTGCTGTCGTTGCTGTGAATGCTGAGTGCGGCCCAAGCCTAGTGCGGTGCTTCTCCCCTGCAGGCCCTAGCTCAGTGAACTCACTTCTGCTGCTGATCAGCAGCCTGCTAGGGTTCTTCAATTGCGGAGTCAGCCTCGTCTGCCTTGTGCTGGCCAACAGGCAAGGAAGAACCATAGCAGCGCTAGTGAATGCAGATTCACAGAATTGCTGGAGCGTGCCGCAGGCATCACATGGCAACGTCCCAGAATGCAGCAGAGACAGGTTCGCAGACTCCGAAGCACACTGCCTTGAACGGGAGCAGGTCCGAACCAGAAGAACGTGCCCAAATGACAGTCTCCCCAAAATTGGGGGGAGGGCTCAGATTGTCACCACGTGGAGACATTAGCTGGGGCGTTTGTGCGAACCAGGAACGCAGACTGCGGCTGAAGCGATCTGCCGGCTTACTCACCTTCGCGGTTGTTTCCATTTCTGAGGACTGGACTCTTCCCTTGCTGCCGTACTTCTGTACTGGTCCCGCGTCGAACGCAATCCACAACCAAATACAGTTGGCTCCTCACAGCATCAGGCAAGGGTTTTGTGGTGAGACACGGGACCCGTTCCCATAGACGCTAGAGGCCAACGCCCACTTCACGGGCATTCGCACTCCAGAAGCAACCGTCAGAACACAAGGCAGTTCCCGAAGTGCAGTACCGAACAGAAGGGGCAAAAGTGCTGTGGTTGCAGTGAATGCTGAGTGCGGCCCAAGCCTAGTGCGGTGCTTCTCCACTGTAGGCCCTAGACTCTACCCTTGCTGCCGTGCTTCTGTACTGGTCCCGAGTCGAACGAAATCCACAACGAAACAAAGGTGGCTCCTCACAGCATCAGGCAAGGGTTTTGTGGTGAGACACGGGACACGTTCCCATAGACGCCAGAGGGCATTGCCACGTCATGGGCATTTACACTCCAGAGCTTAGCGACAGAACACATGGCAGTTCCCGAAGTGCAGTACTGAACAGAAGGGGTGAAAGAGCTGTGGTTGCTGTGAATGCTGAGTGTTGCCCAAGCCTAGTGCGCTGCTTCTACCCTGTAGGCCCTAGCTCGGTGAACTCACTTCTGCTGCTGATCAGCAGCCTGCTAGGGTTCTTCAATTGTGGCGCCGGCCACACCTGCCTTGTGCAGGCAACAGGCAAGGAAGAACCTTAGCAGTGCTAGAGAATGCGCATTCACATTATTTCTGGAGTGTGCTCCAGGCTTTACATGGCAACTTCCCGCAACGCTGCAGAGTCAGCTTCGCAGACTCCGAAGCACACTGCCTTGAACGGGAGCAGGTCCGAACCAGAAGAACGTGCCCAAATGGCAGTCTCCCCAGGACTGGAGGGAGGGCTCAAAATGTCACCCCGTGGAGAAAGTAGCAGGGCCGTTTGTGCGAACCAGGAACGCAGACCGCAGCTGATGCAATCTGCCGGCTTAATCACCTTCGCGGTTGTTTCCATTTCTGGGGACTAGACTCTTCCCTTGCTGCCGTGCTTCTGTACTGCTCCCGCATCGAACGAAATCCACAACCACAGTTGGCTCCTCGCAGCATCAGGCAAGGGTTTTGTGGTGAAACACGGGACCCGTTCCCATAGACGTTAGAGGGCAAGGCCCACTTCACGGGCATTCGCACTCCAGAGGCTAGCGTCAGAACTCAAGGCAGTTGCCGAAGTACAGTACCGAACAGAAGGGGCAAAAGTGCTGTCGTTGCTGTGAATGCTGAGTGCGGCCTAAGCCTAGTGCGGTGCTTCTCCCCTGCAGGCCCTAGCTCAGTGAACTCACTTCTGCTGCTGATCAGCAGCCTGCTAGGGTTCTTCAATTGCGGAGTCAGCCTCGTCTGCCTTGTGCTGGCCAACAGGCAAGGAAGAACCATAGCAGCGCTAGTGAATGCAGATTCACAGAATTGCTGGAGCGTGCCCCAGGCATCACATGGCAACGTCCCAGAATGCAGCAGAGACAGGTTCGCAGACTCCGAAGCACACTGCCTTGAACGGGAGCAGGTCCGAACCAGAAGAACGTGCCCAAACGCCAGTCTCCCCAGGACTGGAGGGAGGGCTCAAAATGTCACCCCATGGAGAAAGTAGCAGGGCCGTTTGTGCGAACCAGGAACGCAGACCGCAGCTGATGCAATCTGCCGGCTTACTCACCTTCGCGGTTGTTTCCATTTCTGGGGACTAGACTCTTCCCTTGCTGCCGTGCTTCTGTACTGCTCCAGCTTCGAACGAAATCCACAACCACAGTTGGCTCCTCGCAGCATCAGGCAAGGGTTTTGTGGTGAAACATGTGACCCGTTCCCATAGACGTTAGAGGGCAAGGCCCACTTCACGGGCATTCGCACTCCAGAGGCTAGCGTCAGAACTCAAGGCCGTTCCCGAAGTGCAGTACCGAACAGAAGGGGCAAAAGTGCTGTGGTTGCTGTGAATGCTGAGTGCGGCCCAAGCCTAGTGGGCTGCTTCTCCCCTGTAGGCCCCAGCTCAGGTTACTGGTTTTTCCTGCGGATCAGCAGCCTGCTAGGGTTCTTCAATTGTGGGGCCAGCCCCGTCTGCCTTGTGCTGGCAACCGACAAGGAAGAAGTATAGCAGCATTTCTGAAGGCAGATTCACAGTATTCCTGGAGTGTGCTCCAGGCATCACATGGCGACTTCCCACAACGCAGCAGAGACAGCTTCGCAGACTCCGAAGCACACTGCCATTGAACGGCAGCAGGTCCGAACCAGAGGAACGTGCCCAAATGGCAGTCTCCCCAGGACTGGAGGGAGGGCTCAGAATGTCACCCCGTGGAGACATTAGCTGGGGCGTTTGTGCGAACCAGGAACGCAGACCGCGGATGAAACGATCTGCCAGCTTACTCACCTTTGCGGTTGTTTCCATTTCTGGGGACTAGACTCTTCCCTTGCTGCCGTGCTTCTGTACTGCTCCCGCATTGAACGAAATCCACAACCACTGTTGGCTCCTCGCAGCATCAGGCAAAGGTTTTTGTGCTGAGACAAAGGACGCGTTCCCATAGACGGTAGAGGGCAAGGCCCACTTCATGGGCATTCACACTCCAGACGCTAGCGTCAGAACTCAAGAGAGTTGCCGAAGTACAGTACCGAACAGAAGGGGCAAAAGTGCTGTGGTTGCTGTGAATGCTGAGTGCGGCCCAAGCCTAGTGCGGTGCTTCTCCCCTGCAGGCCCTAGCTCAGTGAACTCACTTCTGCTGCTGATCAGCAGCCTGCTAGGGTTCTTCAATTGCGGAGTCAGCCTCGTCTGCCTTGTGCTGGCCAACAGGCAAGGAAGAACCATAGCAGCGCTAGTGAATGCAGATTCACAGAATTGCTGGAGCGTGCTGCAGGCATCACATGGCAACGTCCCAGAATGCAGCAGAGACAGGTTCGCAGACTCCGAAGCACACTGCCATTGAATGGCAGCAGGTCCGAACCAGAAGAACGTGCCCAAATGGCAGTCTCCCCAGGACTGGAGGGAGGGCTCAAAATGTCACCCCGTGGAGAAAGTAGCAGGGCCGTTTGTGCGAACCAGGAACGCAGACCGCAGCTGATGCAATCTGCCGGCTTAATCACCTTCGCGGTTGTTTCCATTTCTGGGGACTAGACTCTTCCCTTGCTGCCGTGCTTCTGTACTGCTCCCGCATCGAACGAAATCCACAACCACAGTTGGCTCCTCGCAGCATCAGGCAAGGGTTTTGTGGTGAAACACGGGACCCGTTCCCATAGACGTTAGAGGGCAAGGCCCACTTCACGGGCATTCGCACTCCAGAGGCTAGCGTCAGAACTCAAGGCCATTCCCGAAGTGCAGTACCGAACAGAAGGGGCAAAAGTGCTGTGGTTGCTGTGAATGCTGAGTGCGGCCCAAGCCTAGTGGGCTGCTTCTCCCCTGTAGGCCCCAGCTCAGGTAACTGGTTTTTCCTGCGGATCAGCAGCCTGCTAGGGTTCTTCAATTGTGGGGCCAGCCCCGTCTGCCTTGTGCTGGCAACTGACAAGGAAGAAGCATAGCAGCATTTCTGAAGGCAGATTCACAGTATTCCTGGAGTGTGCTCCAGGCATCACATGGCGACTTCCCACAACGCAGCAGAGACAGCTTCGCAGACTCCGAAGCACACTGCCATTGAACGGCAGCAGGTCCGAACCAGAGGAACGTGCCCAAATGGCAGTCTCCCCAGGACTGGAGGGAGGGCTCAGAATGTCACCCCGTGGAGACATTAGCTGGGGCGTTTGTGCGAACCAGGAACGCAGACCGCGGATGAAACGATCTGCCAGCTTACTCACCTTTGCGGTTGTTTCCATTTCTGGGGACTAGACTCTTCCCTTGCTGCCGTGCTTCTGTACTGCTCCCGCATTGAACGAAATCCACAACCACTGTTGGCTCCTCGCAGCATCAGGCAAGGGTTTTGTGGTGAAACACGGGACCCGTTCCCATAGACGTTAGAGGGCAAGGCCCACTTCACGGGCATTCGCACTCCAGAGGCTAGCGTCAGAACTCAAGGCAGTTGCCGAAGTACAGTACCGAACAGAAGGGGCAAAAGTGCTGTGGTTGCTGTGAATGCTGAGTGCGGCCCAAGCCTAGTGCGGTGCTTCTCCCCTGCAGGCCCTAGCTCAGTGAACTCACTTCTGCTGCTGATCAGCAGCCTGCTAGGGTTCTTCAATTGCGGAGTCAGCCTCGTCTGCCTTGTGCTGGCCAACAGGCAAGGAAGAACCATAGCAGCGCTAGTGAATGCAGATTCACAGAATTGCTGGAGCGTGCCCCAGGCATCACATGGCAACGTCCCAGAATGCAGCAGAGACAGCTTCGCAGACTCCGAAGCACACTGCCTTGAACGGGAGCAGGTCCGAACCAGAAGAACGTGCCCAAATGGCAGTCTCCCCAGGACTGGAGGGAGGGCTCAAAATGTCACCCCGTGGAGAAAGTAGCAGGGCCGTTTGTGCGAACCAGGAACGCAGACCGCAGCTGATGCAATCTGCCGGCTTAATCACCTTCGCGGTTGTTTCCATTTCTGGGGACTAGACTCTTCCCTTGCTGCCATGCTTCTGTACTGCTCCCGCATCGAACGAAATCCACAACCACAGTTGGCTCCTCGCAGCATCAGGCAAGGGTTTTGTGGTGAAACATGTGACCCGTTCCCATAGACGTTAGAGGGCAAGGCCCACTTCACGGGCATTCGCACTCCAGAGGCTAGCGTCAGAACTCAAGGCCATTCCCGAAGTGCAGTACCGAACAGAAGGGGCAAAAGTGCTGTGGTTGCTGTGAATGCTGAGTGCGGCCCAAGCCTAGTGGGCTGCTTCTCCCCTGTAGGCCCCAGCTCAGGTAACTGGTTTTTCCTGCGGATCAGCAGCCTGCTAGGGTTCTTCAATTGTGGGGCCAGCCCCGTCTGCCTTGTGCTGGCAACTGACAAGGAAGAAGCATAGCAGCATTTCTGAAGGCAGATTCACAGTATTCCTGGAGTGTGCTCCAGGCATCACATGGCGACTTCCCACAACGCAGCAGAGACAGCTTCGCAGACTCCGAAGCACACTGCCATTGAACGGCAGCAGGTCCGAACCAGAGGAACGTGCCCAAATGGCAGTCTCCCCAGGACTGGAGGGAGGGCTCAGAATGTCACCCCGTGGAGACATTAGCTGGGGCGTTTGTGCGAACCAGGAACGCAGACCGCGGATGAAACGATCTGCCAGCTTACTCACCTTTGCGGTTGTTTCCATTTCTGGGGACTAGACTCTTCCCTTGCTGCCGTGCTTCTGTACTGCTCCCGCATTGAACGAAATCCACAACCACTGTTGGCTCCTCGCAGCATCAGGCAAAGGTTTTTGTGCTGAGACAAAGGACGCGTTCCCATAGACGGTAGAGGGCAAGGCCCACTTCATGGGCATTCACACTCCAGACGCTAGCGTCAGAACTCAAGAGAGTTGCCGAAGTACAGTACCGAACAGAAGGGGCAAAAGTGCTGTGGTTGCTGTGAATGCTGAGTGCGGCCCAAGCCTAGTGCGGTGCTTCTCCCCTGCAGGCCCTAGCTCAGTGAACTCACTTCTGCTGCTGATCAGCAGCCTGCTAGGGTTCTTCAATTGCGGAGTCAGCCTCGTCTGCCTTGTGCTGGCCAACAGGCAAGGAAGAACCATAGCAGCGCTAGTGAATGCAGATTCACAGAATTGCTGGAGCGTGCTGCAGGCATCACATGGCAACGTCCCAGAATGCAGCAGAGACAGCTTCGCAGACTCCGAAGCACACTGCCATTGAATGGCAGCAGGTCCGAACCAGAAGAACGTGCCCAAATGGCAGTCTCCCCAGGACTGGAGGGAGGGCTCAAAATGTCACCCCGTGGAGAAAGTAGCAGGGCCGTTTGTGCGAACCAGGAACGCAGACCGCAGCTGATGCAATCTGCCGGCTTAATCACCTTCGCGGTTGTTTCCATTTCTGGGGACTAGACTCTTCCCTTGCTGCCGTGCTTCTGTACTGCTCCCGCATCGAACGAAATCCACAACCACAGTTGGCTCCTCGCAGCATCAGGCAAGGGTTTTGTGGTGAAACACGGGACCCGTTCCCATAGACGTTAGAGGGCAAGGCCCACTTCACGGGCATTCGCACTCCAGAGGCTAGCATCAGAACTCAAGGCAGTTGCCGAAGTACAGTACCGAACAGAAGGGGCAAAAGTGCTGTGGTTGCTGTGAATGCTGAGTGCGGCCCAAGCCTAGTGCGGTGCTTCTCCCCTGCAGGCCCTAGCTCAGTGAACTCACTTCTGCTGCTGATCAGCAGCCTGCTAGGGTTCTTCAATTGCGGAGTCAGCCTCGTCTGCCTTGTGCTGGCCAACAGGCAAGGAAGAACCATAGCAGCGCTAGTGAATGCAGATTCACAGAATTGCTGGAGCGTGCCCCAGGCATCACATGGCAACGTCCCAGAATGCAGCAGAGACAGCTTCGCAGACTCCGAAGCACACTGCCTTGAACGGGAGCAGGTCCGAACCAGAAGAACGTGCCCAAATGGCAGTCTCCCCAGGACTGGAGGGAGGGCTCAAAATGTCACCCCGTGGAGAAAGTAGCAGGGCCGTTTGTGCGAACCAGGAACGCAGACCGCAGCTGATGCAATCTGCCGGCTTACTCACCTTCGCGGTTGTTTCCATTTCTGGGGACTAGACTCTTCCCTTGCTGCCGTGCTTCTGTACTGCTCCCGCATCGAACGAAATCCACAACCACAGTTGGCTCCTCGCAGCATCAGGCAAGGGTTTTGTGGTGAAACATGTGACCCGTTCCCATAGACGTTAGAGGGCAAGGCCCACTTCACGGGCATTCGCACTCCAGAGGCTAGCGTCAGAACTCAAGGCAGTTGCCGAAGTACAGTACCGAACAGAAGGGGCAAAAGTGCTGTGGTTGCTGTGAATGCTGAGTGCGGCCCAAGCCTAGTGCGGTGCTTCTCCCCTGCAGGCCCTAGCTCAGTGAACTCACTTCTGCTGCTGATCAGCAGCCTGCTAGGGTTCTTCAATTGCGGAGTCAGCCTCGTCTGCCTTGTGCTGGCCAACAGGCAAGGAAGAACCATAGCAGCGCTAGTGAATGCAGATTCACAGAATTGCTGGAGCGTGCCCCAGGCATCACATGGCAACGTCCCAGAATGCAGCAGAGACAGCTTCGCAGACTCCGAAGCACACTGCCTTGAACGGGAGCAGGTCCGAACCAGAAGAACGTGCCCAAATGACAGTCTCCCCAAAATTGGGGGGAGGGCTCAGATTGTCACCACGTGGAGACATTAGCTGGGGCGTTTGTGCGAACCAGGAACGCAGACTGCGGCTGAAGCGATCTGCCGGCTTACTCACCTTCGCAGTTGTTTCCATTTCTGAGGACTGGACTCTTCCCTTGCTGCCGTACTTCTGTACTGGTCCCGCGTCGAACGCAATCCACAACCAAATACAGTTGGCTCCTCACAGCATCAGGCAAGGGTTTTGTGGTGAGACACGGGACCCGTTCCCATAGACGCTAGAGGGCAACGCCCACTTCACGGGCATTCGCACTCCAGAAGCAACCGTCAGAACACAAGGCAGTTCCCGAAGTGCAGTACCGAACAGAAGGGGCAAAAGTGCTGTGGTTGCAGTGAATGCTGAGTGCGTCCCAAGCCTAGTGCGGTGCTTCTCCACTGTAGGCCCTAGACTCTACCCTTGCTGCCGTGCTTCTGTACTGGTCCCGAGTCGAACGAAATCCACAACGAAACAAAGGTGGCTCCTCACAGCATCAGGCAAGGGTTTTGTGGTGAGACACGGGACACGTTCCCATAGACGCCAGAGGGCATTGCCACGTCATGGGCATTTACACTCCAGAGCTTAGCGACAGAACACATGGCAGTTCCCGAAGTGCAGTACTGAACAGAAGGGGTGAAAGAGCTGTGGTTGCTGTGAATGCTGAGTGTTGCCCAAGCCTAGTGCGCTGCTTCTACCCTGTAGGCCCTAGCTCGGTGAACTCACTTCTGCTGCTGATCAGCAGCCTGCTAGGGTTCTTCAATTGTGGCGCCGGCCACACCTGCCTTGTGCAGGCAACAGGCAAGGAAGAACCTTAGCAGTGCTAGAGAATGCGCATTCACATTATTTCTGGAGTGTGCTCCAGGCTTTACATGGCAACTTCCCGCAACGCTGCAGAGTCAGCTTCGCAGACTCCGAAGCACACTGCCTTGAACGGGAGCAGGTCCGAACCAGAAGAACGTGCCCAAATGGCAGTCTCCCCAGGACTGGAGGGAGGGCTCAAAATGTCACCCCGTGGAGAAAGTAGCAGGGCCGTTTGTGCGAACCAGGAACGCAGACCGCAGCTGATGCAATCTGCCGGCTTAATCATCTTCGCGGTTGTTTCCATTTCTGGGGACTAGACTCTTCCCTTGCTGCCGTGCTTCTGTACTGCTCCCGCATTGAACGAAATCCACAACCACAGTTGGCTCCTCGCAGCATCAGGCAAGGGTTTTGTGGTGAAACACGGGACCCGTTCCCATAGACGTTAGAGGGCAAGGCCCACTTCACGGGCATTCGCACTCCAGAGGCTAGCGTCAGAACTCAAGGCAGTTGCCGAAGTACAGTACCGAACAGAAGGGGCAAAAGTGCTGTGGTTGCTGTGAATGCTGAGTGCGGCCCAAGCCTAGTGCGGTGCTTCTCCCCTGCAGGCCCTAGCTCAGTGAACTCACTTCTGCTGCTGATCAGCAGCCTGCTAGGGTTCTTCAATTGCGGAGTCAGCCTCGTCTGCCTTGTGCTGGCCAACAGGCAAGGAAGAACCATAGCAGCGCTAGTGAATGCAGATTCACAGAATTGCTGGAGCGTGCCCCAGGCATCACATGGCAACGTCCCAGAATGCAGCAGAGACAGCTTCGCAGACTCCGAAGCACACTGCCTTGAACGGGAGCAGGTCCGAACCAGAAGAACGTGCCCAAATGGCAGTCTCCCCAGGACTGGAGGGAGGGCTCAAAATGTCACCCCATGGAGAAAGTAGCAGGGCCGTTTGTGCGAACCAGGAACGCAGACCGCAGCTGATGCAATCTGCCAGCTTACTCACCTTCACGGTTGTTTCCATTTCTGGGGACTAGACTCTTCCCTTGCTGCCGTGCTTCTGTACTGCTCCCGCATCGAACGAAATCCACAACCACAGTTGGCTCCTCGCAGCATCAGGCAAGGGTTTTGTGGTGAAACATGTGACCTGTTCCCATAGACGTTAGAGGGCAAGGCCCACTTCACGGGCATTCGCACTCCAGAGGCTAGCGTCAGAACTCAAGGCCGTTCCCGAAGTGCAGTACCGAACAGAAGGGGCAAAAGTGCTGTGGTTGCTGTGAATGCTGAGTGCGGCCCAAGCCTAGTGGGCTGCTTCTCCCCTGTAGGCCCCAGCTCAGGTAACTGGTTTTTCCTGCGGATCAGCAGCCTGCTAGGGTTCTTCAATTGTGGGGCCAGCCCCGTCTGCCTTGTGCTGGCAACTGACAAGGAAGAAGCATAGCAGCATTTCTGAAGGCAGATTCACAGTATTCCTGGAGTGTGCTCCAGGCATCACATGGCGACTTCCCACAACGCAGCAGAGACAGCTTCGCAGACTCCGAAGCACACTGCCATTGAACGGCAGCAGGTCCGAACCAGAGGAACGTGCCCAAATGGCAGTCTCCCCAGGACTGGAGGGAGGGCTCAGAATGTCACCCCGTGGAGACATTAGCTGGGGCGTTTGTGCGAACCAGGAACGCAGACCGCGGATGAAACGATCTGCCAGCTTACTCACCTTTGCGGTTGTTTCCATTTCTGGGGACTAGACTCTTCCCTTGCTGCCGTGCTTCTGTACTGCTCCCGCATTGAACGAAATCCACAACCACTGTTGGCTCCTCGCAGCATCAGGCAAAGGTTTTTGTGCTGAGACAAAGAAGGGGTTCCCAAGACGGTAGAGGGCAAGGCCCACTTCATGGGCATTCACACTCCAGACGCTAGCGTCAGAACTCAAGAGAGTTGCCGAAGTACAGTACCGAACAGAAGGGGCAAAAGTGCTGTGGTTGCTGTGAATGCTGAGTGCGGCCCAAGCCTAGTGCGGTGCTTCTCCCCTGCAGGCCCTAGCTCAGTGAACTCACTTCTGCTGCTGATCAGCAGCCTGCTAGGGTTCTTCAATTGCGGAGTCAGCCTCGTCTGCCTTATGCTGGCCAACAGGCAAAGAGGAACCATAGCAGCGCTAGTGAATGCAGATTCACAGAATTGCTGGAGCGTGCCCCAGGCATCACATGGCAACGTCCCAGAATGCAGCAGAGACAGCTTCGCAGACTCCGAAGCACACTGCCTTGAACGGGAGCAGGTCCGAACCAGAAGAACGTGCCCAAATGACAGTCTCCCCAAAATTGGGGGGAGGGCTCAGATTGTCACCACGTGGAGACATTAGCTGGGGCGTTTGTGCGAACCAGGAACGCAGACTGCGGCTGAAGCGATCTGCCGGCTTACTCACCTTCGCAGTTGTTTCCATTTCTGATACTGGACTCTTCCCTTGCTGCCGTACTTCTGTACTGGTCCCGCGTCGAACGCAATCCACAACCAAATACAGTTGGCTCCTCACAGCATCAGGCAAGGGTTTTGTGGTGAGACACGGGACCCGTTCCCATAGACGTTAGAGGGCAACGCCCACTTCACGGGCATTCGCACTCCAGAAGCAACCGTCAGAACACAAGGCAGTTCCCGAAGTGCAGTACCGAACAGAAGGGGCAAAAGTGCTGTGGTTGCAGTGAATGCTGAGTGCGGCCCAAGCCTAGTGCGGTGCTTCTCCACTGTAGGCCCTAGACTCTACCCTTGCTGCCGTGCTTCTGTACTGGTCCCGAGTCGAACGAAATCCACAACGAAACAAAGGTGGCTCCTCACAGCATCAGGCAAGGGTTTTGTGGTGAGACACGGGACACGTTCCCATAGACGCCAGAGGGCATTGCCACGTCATGGGCATTTACACTCCAGAGCTTAGCGACAGAAACATGGCAGTTCCCGAAGTGCAGTACTGAACAGAAGGGGTGAAAGAGCTGTGGTTGCTGTGAATGCTGAGTGTTGCCCAAGCCTAGTGCGCTGCTTCTACCCTGTAGGCCCTAGCTCGGTGAACTCACTTCTGCTGCTGATCAGCAGCCTGCTAGGGTTCTTCAATTGTGGCGCCGGCCACACCTGCCTTGTGCAGGCAACAGGCAAGGAAGAACCTTAGCAGTGCTAGAGAATGCGCATTCACATTATTTCTGGAGTGTGCTCCAGGCTTTACATGGCAACTTCCCGCAACGCTGCAGAGTCAGCTTCGCAGACTCCGAAGCACACTGCCTTGAACGGGAGCAGGTCCGAACCAGAAGAACGTGCCCAAATGGCAGTCTCCCCAGGACTGGAGGGAGGGCTGAAAATGTCACCCCGTGGAGAAAGTAGCAGGGCCGTTTGTGCGAACCAGGAACGCAGACCACAGCTGATGCAATCTGCCGGCTTAATCACCTTCGCGGTTGTTTCCATTTCTGGGGACTAGACTCTTCCCTTGCTGCCGTGCTTCTGTACTGCTCCCGCATCGAACGAAATCCACAACCACAGTTGGCTCCTCGCAGCATCAGGCAAGGGTTTTGTGGTGAAACACGGGACCCGTTCCCATAGACGTTAGAGGGCAAGGCCCACTTCACGGGCATTCGCACTCCAGAGGCTAGCGTCAGAACTCAAGGCAGTTGCCGAAGTACAGTACCGAACAGAAGGGGCAAAAGTGCTGTGGTTGCTGTGAATGCTGAGTGCGGCCCAAGCCTAGTGTGGTGCTTCTCCCCTGTAGGCCCCAGCTCAGTGAACTCACTTCTGCTGCTGATCAGCAGCCTGCTAGGGTTCTTCAATTGCGGAGTCAGCCTCGTCTGCCTTGTGCTGGCCAACAGGCAAGGAAGAACCATAGCAGCGCTAGTGAATGCAGATTCACAGAATTGCTGGAGCGTGCCCCAGGCATCACATGGCAACGTCCCAGAATGCAACAGAGACAGCTTCGCAGACTCCGAAGCACACTGCCTTGAACGGGAGCAGGTCCGAACCAGAAGAACGTGCCCAAATGGCAGTCTCCCCAGGACTGGAGGGAGGGCTCAAAATGTCACCCCATGGAGAAAGTAGCAGGGCCGTTTGTGCGAACCAGGAACGCAGACCGCAGCTGATGCAATCTGCCAGCTTACTCACCTTCGCGGTTGTTTCCATTTCTGGGGACTAGACTCTTCCCTTGCTGCCGTGCTTCTGTACTGCTCCCGCATCGAACGAAATCCACAACCACAGTTGGCTCCTCGCAGCATCAGGCAAGGGTTTTGTGGTGAAACATGTGACCCGTTCCCATAGACGTTAGAGGGCAAGGCCCACTTCACGGGCATTCGCACTCCAGGGGCTAGCGTCAGAACTCAAGGCCGTTCCCGAAGTGCAGTACCGAACAGAAGGGGCAAAAGTGCTGTGGTTGCTGTGAATGCTGAGTGCGGCCCAAGCCTAGTGGGCTGCTTCTCCCCTGTAGGCCCCAGCTCAGGTAACTGGTTTTTCCTGCGGATCAGCAGCCTGCTAGGGTTCTTCAATTGTGGGGCCAGCCCCGTCTGCCTTGTGCTGGCAACTGACAAGGAAGAAGCATAGCAGCATTTCTGAAGGCAGATTCACAGTATTCCTGGAGTGTGCTCCAGGCATCACATGGCGACTTCCCACAACGCAGCAGAGACAGCTTTGCAGACTCCGAAGCACACTGCCATTGAACGGCAGCAGGTCCGAACCAGAGGAACGTGCCCAAATGGCAGTCTCCCCAGGACTGGAGGGAGGGCTCAGAATGTCACCCCGTGGAGACATTAGCTGGGGCGTTTGTGCGAACCAGGAACGCAGACCGCGGATGAAACGATCTGCCAGCTTACTCACCTTTGCGGTTGTTTCCATTTCTGGGGACTAGACTCTTCCCTTGCTGCCGTGCTTCTGTACTGCTCCCGCATTGAACGAAATCCACAACCACTGTTGGCTCCTCGCAGCATCAGGCAAAGGTTTTTGTGCTGAGACAAAGGACGCGTTCCCATAGACGGTAGAGGGCAAGGCCCACTTCATGGGCATTCACACTCCAGACGCTAGCATCAGAACTCAAGAGAGTTGCCGAAGTACAGTACCGAACAGAAGGGGCAAAAGTGCTGTGGTTGCTGTGAATGCTGAGTGCGGCCCAAGCCTAGTGCGGTGCTTCTCCCCTGCAGGCCCTAGCTCAGTGAACTCACTTCTGCTGCTGATCAGCAGCCTGCTAGGGTTCTTCAATTGCGGAGTCAGCCTCGTCTGCCTTGTGCTGGCCAACAGGCAAGGAAGAACCATAGCAGCGCTAGTGAATGCAGATTCACAGAATTGCTGGAGCGTGCCCCAGGCATCACATGGCAACGTCCCAGAATGCAGCAGAGACAGCTTCGCAGACTCCGAAGCACACTGCCTTGAACGGGAGCAGGTCCGAACCAGAAGAACGTGCCCAAATGGCAGTCTCCCCAGGACTGGAGGGAGGGCTCAGAATGTCACCCCGTGGAGACATTAGCTGGGGCGTTGGTGCGAACCAGGAACGCAGACCGCGGATGAAACGATCTGCCAGCTTACTCACCTTTGCGGTTGTTTCCATTTCTGGGGACTAGACTCTTCCCTTGCTGCCGTGCTTCTGTACTGCTCCCGCATTGAACGAAATCCACAACCACTGTTGGCTCCTCGCAGCATCAGGCAAAGGTTTTTGTGCTGAGACAAAGGACGCGTTCCCATAGACGGTAGAGGGCAAGGCCCACTTCATGGGCATTCACACTCCAGACGCTAGCGTCAGAACTCAAGAGAGTTGCCGAAGTACAGTACCGAACAGAAGGGGCAAAAGTGCTGTGGTTGCTGTGAATGCTGAGTGCGGCCCAAGCCTAGTGCGGTGCTTCTCCCCTGCAGGCCGTAGCTCAGTAAAATCACTTCTGCTGCTGATCAGCAGCCTGCTAGGGTTCTTCAATTGTGGCGCCGGCCACACCTGCCTTGTGCAGGCAACAGGCAAGGAAGAACCTTAGCAGTGCTAGAGAATGCGCATTCACATTATTTCTGGAGTGTGCTCCAGGCTTTACATGGCAACTTCCCGCAACGCTGCAGAGTCAGCTTCGCAGACTCCGAAGCACACTGCCTTGAACGGGAGCAGGTCCGAACCAGAAGAACGTGCCCAAATCGCAGTCTCCCCAGGACTGGAGGGAGGGCTCAAAATGTCACCCCGTGGAGAAAGTAGCAGGGCCGTTTGTGCGAACCAGGAACGCAGACCGCAGCTGATGCAATCTGCCGGCTTAATCACCTTCGCGGTTGTTTCCATTTCTGGGGACTAGACTCTTCCCTTGCTGCCGTGCTTCTGTACTGCTCCCGCATCGAACGAAATCCACAACCACAGTTGGCTCCTCGCAGCATCAGGCAAGGGTTTTGTGGTGAAACACGGGACCCGTTCCCATAGACGTTAGAGGGCAAGGCCCACTTCACGGGCATTCGCACTCCAGAGGCTAGCGTCAGAACTCAAGGCAGTTCACGAAGTGCAGTACCGAACAGAAGGGGCAAAAGTGCTGTGGTTGCTGTGAATGCTGAGTGCGGCCCAAGCCTAGTGCGGTGCTTCTCCCCTGCAGGCCCTAGCTCAGTGAACTCACTTCTGCTGCTGATCAGCAGCCTGCTAGGGTTCTTCAATTGCGGAGTCAGCCTCGTCTGCCTTGTGCTGGCCAACAGGCAAGGAAGAACCATAGCAGCGCTAGTGAATGCAGATTCACAGAATTGCTGGAGCCTGCCGCAGGCATCACATGGCAACGTCCCAGAATGCAGCAGAGACAGCTTCGCAGACTCCGAAGCACACTGCATTGAACGGGAGCAGGTCCGAACCAGAAGAACGTGCCCAAATGACAGTCTCCCCAAAATTGGGGGGAGGGCTCAGATTGTCACCACGTGGAGACATTAGCTGGGGCGTTTGTGCGAACCAGGAACGCAGACTGCGGCTGAAGCGATCTGCCGGCTTACTCACCTTCGCGGTTGTTTCCATTTCTGAGGACTGGACTCTTCCCTTGCTGCCGTACTTCTGTACTGGTCCCGCGTCGAACGCAATCCACAACCAAATACAGTTGGCTCCTCACAGCATCAGGCAAGGGTTTTGTGGTGAGACACGGGACCCGTTCCCATAGACGCTAGAGGGCAACGCCCACTTCACGGGCATTCGCACTCCAGAAGCAACCGTCAGAACACAAGGCAGTTCCCGAAGTGCAGTACCGAACAGAAGGGGCAAAAGTGCTGTGGTTGCAGTGAATGCTGAGTGCGGCCCAAGCCTAGTGCGGTGCTTCTCCACTGTAGGCCCTAGACTCTACCCTTGCTGCCGTGCTTCTGTACTGGTCCCGAGTCGAACGAAATCCACAACGAAACAAAGGTGGCTCCTCACAGCATCAGGCAAGGGTTTTGTGGTGAGACACGGGACACGTTCCCATAGACGCCAGAGGGCATTGCCACGTCATGGGCATTTACACTCCAGAGCTTAGCGACAGAACACATGGCAGTTCCCGAAGTGCAGTACTGAACAGAAGGGGTGAAAGAGCTGTGGTTGCTGTGAATGCTGAGTGTTGCCCAAGCCTAGTGCGCTGCTTCTACCCTGTAGGCCCTAGCTCGGTGAACTCACTTCTGCTGCTGATCAGCAGCCTGCTAGGGTTCTTCAATTGTGGCGCCGGCCACACCTGCCTTGTGCAGGCAACAGGCAAGGAAGAACCTTAGCAGTGCTAGAGAATGCGCATTCACATTATTTCTGGAGTGTGCTCCAGGCTTTACATGGCAACTTCCCGCAACGCTGCAGAGTCAGCTTCGCAGACTCTGAAGCACACTGCATTGAACGGGATCAGGTCCGAACCAGAAGAACGTGCCCAAATGACAGTCTCCCGAAAATTGGTGGAGGGCTGAGATTGTCTCACCGTGGAGACATTAGCTAGGGTGTTTGTGCGAACCAGGAACGCAGACCTTGGCTGAAGCGATCTGCAAGCTTACTCACCTTTGCATTTGTTTCCATTTCTGAGGACTAGACTCTTCCCTTGCTGCCGTACTTCTGTACTGCTCCCGCTTCGAACGCAATCCACAACCAAACACAATTGGCTCTTCACAGCATCAGGCAAGGGTTTTGTGGTGAGACACAGGACCCGTTACCATAGACGCTAGAGGGCAACGCCCACTTCACAGGCATTCGCATTCCAGAGGCAAACGTCTGAACACAAGGCAGTTCCCGAAGTGCAGTACCGAACAGAAGGGGCAAAAGTGCTGTGGTTGCTGTGAATGCTGAGTGCGGCCCAAGCCTAGTGCGGTGTTTCTCCACTGTAGGCCCTAGCTCGTTGAACTCACTTCTGCTGGTGATCGGAAGCCTGCTAGGGTTTTTGAATTGTGGCGCCGGCCACGCCTTCCTTGTGCAGGCAACAGGCAAGGGAGAACCGTAGCAGTGCTAGAGAATGCGGATTCACATTATTCCTGGAGTGTGCTCCAGGCATCACATGGCGACTTCCCACAACGCAGCAGAGACAGCTTCGCAGACTCCGAAGCACATTGCCATTGAACGGCAGCAGGTCCGAACCAGAAGAACGTGCCCAAATGGCAGTCTCCCCAGGACTGGAGGGAGGGCTCAAAATGTCACCCCGTGGAGAAAGTAGCAGGGCCGTTTGTGAAAACCAGGAGTGCAGACTGCGGCTGAAGCGATCTGCCGGCTTACTCACCTTTGCGGTTGTTTCCATTTCTGGGGACTAGACTCTTCCCTTGCTGCCATACTTCTGTACTGGTCCCGCGTCGAACGCAATCCACAACCAAATACAGTTGGCTCCTCACAGCATCAGGCAAGGGTTTTGTGGTGAGACACGGGACCCGTTCCCATAGACGCTAGAGGGCAACGCCCACTTCACGGGCATTCGCACTCCAGAGGCAACCGTCAGAACACAAGGCAGTTCCCGAAGTGCAGTACCGAACAGAAGGGGCAAAAGTGCTGTGGTTGCTGTGAATGCTGAGTGCGGCCCAAGCCTAGTGCGGTGCTTCTCCACTGTAGGCCCTAGACTCTACCCTTGCTGCCGTGCTTCTGTACTGGTCCCGAGTCGAATGAAATCCACAACGAAACAAAGGTGGCTCCTCACAGCATCAGGCAAGGGTTTTGTGGTGAGACACGGGACACGTTCCCATAGACGCCAGAGGGCATTGCCACGTCATGGGCATTTACACTCCAGAGCTTAGCGACAGAACACATGGCAGTTCCCGAAGTGCAGTACTGAACAGAAGGGGTGAAAGAGCTGTGGTTGCTGTGAATGCTGAGTGTTGCCCAAGCCTAGTGCGCTGCTTCTACCCTGTAGGCCCTAGCTCGGTGAACTCACTTCTGCTGCTGATCAGCAGCCTGCTAGGGTTCTTCAATTGTGGCGCCGGCCACACCTGCCTTGTGCAGGCAACAGGCAAGGAAGAACCTTAGCAGTGCTAGAGAATGCGCATTCACATTATTTCTGGAGTGTGCTCCAGGCTTTACATGGCAACTTCCTGCAACGCTGCAGAGTCAGCTTCGCAGACTCCGAAGCACACTGCCTTGAACGGGAGCAGGTCCGAACCAGAAGAACGTGCCCAAATGGCAGTCTCCCCAGGACTGGAGGGAGGGCTCAAAATGTCACCCCGTGGAGAAAGTAGCAGGGCCGTTTGTGCGAACCAGGAACGCAGACCGCAGCTGATGCAATCTGCCGGCTTAATCACCTTCGCGGTTGTTTCCATTTCTGGGGACTAGACTCTTCCCTTGCTGCCGTGCTTCTGTACTGCTCCCGCATCGAACGAAATCCACAACCACAGTTGGCTCCTCGCAGCATCAGGCAAGGGTTTTGTGGTGAAACACGGGACCCGTTCCCATAGACGTTAGAGGGCAAGGCCCACTTCACGGGCATTCGCACTCCAGAGGCTAGCATCAGAACTCAAGGCAGTTCCCGAAGTGCAGTACCGAACAGAAGGGGCAAAAGTGCTGTGGTTGCTGTGAATGCTGAGTGCGGCCCAAGCCTAGTGTGGTGCTTCTCCCCTGTAGGCCCCAGCTCAGGTAACTGGTTTTTCCTGTGGATCAGCAGCCTGCTAGGGTTCTTCAATTGTGGGGCCAGCCCCGTCTGCCTTGTGCTGGCAACTGACAAGGAAGAAGCATAGCAGCATTTCTGAAGGCAGATTCACAGTATTCCTGGAGTGTGCTCCAGGCATCACATGGCGACTTCCCACAACGCAGCAGAGACAGCTTCGCAGACTCCGAAGCACACTGCCATTGAACGGCAGCAGGTCCGAACCAGAGGAATGTGCCCAAATGGCAGTCTCCCCAGGACTGGAGGGAGGGCTCAGAATGTCACCCCGTGGAGACATTAGCTGGGGCGTTGGTGCGAACCAGGAACGCAGACCGCGGATGAAACGATCTGCCAGCTTACTCACCTTTGCGGTTGTTTCCATTTCTGGGGACTAGACTCTTCCCTTGCTGCCGTGCTTCTGTACTGCTCCCACATTGAACGAAATCCACAACCACTGTTGGCTCCTCGCAGCATCAGGCAAAGGTTTTTGTGCTGAGACAAAGGACGCGTTCCCATAGACGGTAGAGGGCAAGGCCCACTTCATGGGCATTCACACTCCAGACGCTAGCGTCAGAACTCAAGAGAGTTGCCGAAGTACAGTACCGAACAGAAGGGGCAAAAGTGCTGTGGTTGCTGTGAATGCTGAGTGCGGCCCAAGCCTAGTGCGGTGCTTCTCCCCTGCAGGCCCTAGCTCAGTGAACTCACTTCTGCTGCTGATCAGCAGCCTGCTAGGGTTCTTCAATTGCGGAGTCAGCCTCGTCTGCCTTGTGCTGGCCAACAGGCAAGGAAGAACCATAGCAGCGCTAGTGAATGCAGATTCACAGAATTGCTGGAGCGTGCCCCAGGCATCACATGGCAACGTCCCAGAATGCAGCAGAGACAGCTTCGCAGACTCCGAAGCACACTGCCTTGAACGGGAGCAGGTCCGAACCAGAAGAACGTGCCCAAATGGCAGTCTCCCCAGGACTGGAGGGAGGACTCAAAATGTCACCCCATGGAGAAAGTAGCAGGGCCGTTTGTGCGAACCAGGAACGCAGACCGCGGATGAAACGATCTGCCAGCTTACTCACCTTTGCGGTTGTTTCCATTTCTGGGGACTAGACTCTTCCCTTGCTGCCGTGCTTCTGTACTGCTCCCGCATTGAACGAAATCCACAACCACTGTTGGCTCCTCGCAGCATCAGGCAAAGGTTTTTGTGCTGAGACAAAGGACGCGTTCCCATAGACGGTAGAGGGCAAGGCCCACTTCATGGGCATTCACACTCCAGACGCTAGCGTCAGAACTCAAGAGAGTTGCCGAAGTACAGTACCGAACAGAAGGGGCAAAAGTGCTGTGGTTGCTGTGAATGCTGAGTGCGGCCCAAGCCTAGTGCGGTGCTTCTCCCCTGCAGGCCGTAGCTCAGTAAAATCACTTCTGCTGCTGATCAGCAGCCTGCTAGGGTTCTTCAATTTTGGCGCCGGCCACACCTGCCTTGTGCAGGCAACAGGCAAGGAAGAACCTTAGCAGTGCTAGAGAATGCGCATTCACATTATTTCTGGAGTGTGCTCCAGGCTTTACATGGCAACTTCCCGCAACGCTGCAGAGTCAGCTTCGCAGACTCCGAAGCACACTGCCTTGAATGGGAGCAGGTCCGAACCAGAAGAACGTGCCCAAATGGCAGTCTCCCCAGGACTGGAGGGAGGGCTCAAAATGTCACCCCGTGGAGAAAGTAGCAGGGCCGTTTGTGCGAACCAGGAACGCAGACCGCAGCTGATGCAATCTGCCGGCTTAATCACCTTCGCGGTTGTTTCCATTTCTGGGGACTAGACTCTTCCCTTGCTGCCGTGCTTCTGTACTGCTCCCGCATCGAACGAAATCCACAACCACAGTTGGCTCCTCGCAGCATCAGGCAAGGGTTTTGTGGTGAAACATGTGACCCGTTCCCATAGACGTTAGAGGGCAAGGCCCACTTCACGGGCATTCGCACTCCAGAGGCTAGCGTCAGAACTCAAGGCAGTTCCCGAAGTGCAGTACCGAACAGAAGGGGCAAAAGTGCTGTGGTTGCTGTGAATGCTGAGTGCGGCCCAAGCCTAGTGCGGTGCTTCTCCCCTGCAGGCCCTAGCTCAGTGAACTCACTTCTGCTGCTGATCAGCAGCCTGCTAGGGTTCTTCAATTGTGGGGCCAGCCCCATCTGCCTTGTGCTGGCAACTGACAAGGAAGAAGCATAGCAGCATTTCTGAAGGCAGATTCACAGTATTCCTGGAGTGTGCTCCAGGCATCACATGGCGACTTCCCACAACGCAGCAGAGACAGCTTCGCAGACTCCGAAGCACACTGCCATTGAACGGCAGCAGGTCCGAACCAGAGGAACGTGCCCAAATGGCAGTCTCCCCAGGACTGGAGGGAGGGCTCAGAATGTCACCCCGTGGAGACATTAGCTGGGGCGTTGGTGCGAACCAGGAACGCAGACCGCGGATGAAACGATCTGCCAGCTTACTCACCTTTGCGGTTGTTTCCATTTCTGGGGACTAGACTCTTCCCTTGCTGCCGTGCTTCTGTACTGCTCCCGCATTGAACGAAATCCACAACCACTGTTGGCTCCTCGCAGCATCAGGCAAAGGTTTTTGTGCTGAGACAAAGGACGCGTTCCCATAGACGGTAGAGGGCAAGGCCCACTTCATGGGCATTCACACTCCAGACGCTAGCGTCAGAACTCAAGAGAGTTGCCGAAGTACAGTACCGAACAGAAGGGGCAAAAGTGCTGTGGTTGCTGTGAATGCTGAGTGCGGCCCAAGCCTAGTGCGGTGCTTCTCCCCTGCAGGCCGTAGCTCAGTAAAATCACTTCTGCTGCTGATCAGCAGCCTGCTAGGGTTCTTCAATTGTGGCGCCGGCCACACCTGCCTTGTGCAGGCAACAGGCAAGGAAGAACCTTAGCAGTGCTAGAGAATGCGCATTCACATTATTTCTGGAGTGTGCTCCAGGCTTTACATGGCAACTTCCCGCAACGCTGCAGAGTCAGCTTCGCAGACTCCGAAGCACACTGCCTTGAACGGGAGCAGGTCCGAACCAGAAGAACGTGCCCAAATGGCAGTCTCCCCAGGACTGGAGGGAGGGCTCAAAATGTCACCCCGTGGAGAAAGTAGCAGGGCCGTTTGTGCGAACCAGGAACGCAGACCGCAGCTGATGCAATCTGCCGGCTTAATCACCTTCGCGGTTGTTTCCATTTCTGGGGACTAGACTCTTCCCTTGCTGCCGTGCTTCTGTACTGCTCCCGCATCGAACGAAATCCACAACCACAGTTGGCTCCTCGCAGCATCAGGCAAGGGTTTTGTGGTGAAACACGGGACCCGTTCCCATAGACGTTAGAGGGCAAGGCCCACTTCACGGGCATTCGCACTCCAGAGGCTAGCGTCAGAACTCAAGGCAGTTGCCGAAGTACAGTACCGAACAGAAGGGGCAAAAGTGCTGTGGTTGCTGTGAATGCTGAGTGCGGCCCAAGCCTAGTGCGGTGCTTCTCCCCTGCAGGCCCTAGCTCAGTGAACTCACTTCTGCTGCTGATCAGCAGCCTGCTAGGGTTCTTCAATTGCGGAGTCAGCCTCGTCTGCCTTGTGCTGGCCAACAGGCAAGGAAGAACCATAGCAGCGCTGCCGCGGACCGGCTCTCGCGTAGACACCAGACCCGAGGGAGAACGGGGGACGAAAGCACAGGAGGAACAGAAATCGGCTAGGGGAATGACAGACAGACACACATACTTTTTGAGTATGTTGTTGTTGTAGTTGTTTGCCTGTAGTTGTCTGTCTGCAGTTTATTGGCGGGAAAACCAGAGTTTATATAGGGAATCTTACATTGCTGAAGACAAAAGAAATTTTAAGATTACAAAAACTTGTTAAGGCTAATGGGGTTACATGATTAACTTTACAAGGGACACAGGGAGACATTGTAGTGATGATTCACAGTCCTACTTTTAAGAAAAGGTAAAGGTCAGGTTACTAGTTAACCTCTCATTAGGAGAACCTGGGACAGGGGAGTTATCAGATGGTGGTGCTTGTTAGCCCAAGTCCCATATATTACCTATGTAAGATTGAATGTAGTTTTCTCATCCCCATGCTGCCTAAACTTGATAACCCAGAACCTAAATCACACCTCAGCTCTCTAAAGCTAACACCTCAGCTCCTTTTGTTTTATCTTGTCTAGGGTGTGCTGTTTCTTGTCAGTGTTTAATGCCTCCTCATAAATTGCCCTAATGACTGGTGGGCCAAAGTCTAAAGTGTTTTTTGTTGATTTTTGTGAAATGCTTATTGGCACTACTTGACTCCTTTGTCTCTAATCATGGTGCACTTGTCCTAACGCACTACGTGGCATAACTACTAAATACAAAATCACTATTAATGTTGAGACACATTGCTTTATTAACCAGCAGTAATTAGGTCTTCCACTTCTCATTACGTGCACCGAAAGTTTTTACAACCTTGGGCTGCACAGGAACAGCTTTGAGGCCACGCTCCGTAAAAAAGCTCTCACCTCGTCCCTGCAGCGTGGACTTCCAATGTAACATTTTGCTACATGGGTGTCACAACAGCTGCTGGGCCCATCAGTTCCCCCTTTTTTTTAATTTTTAAGACGAAGTTCAAAGACCTCCTGCTGGACATCTTGCAATGAGCTAAATAGAAGCTTTAAGATTTTAGGAAGAAAAAGAATTATTAGCAAAATTACTAATGCCACTATCCCCATATTTATGAGGTAGTTTTTCCAAGTTATGGGGTTTAAGTTTTTGATTTCTGCTTCTAAGCTTGCAGCTATATTTTGTAAATCCCCTATTTGCAACCTAGATTGACTAACGACAGCTATCTCCTTTTGCAAAGCATGTAAATCATGTGTAACCTCATTATCATGCCATACACCCTGTAAGTGTGCTTTTATTTTCTCCCAAGGTTTTGAAGTATTGTATGGTAGCGGAGTAACACAGATTGACTTAAAATTACTATGACAACGAGCAGAAAACATTGTTTGCAGATTAGCAACATCCTGTCCCAAAGCCAAGACTACTTCCTCTAACACATTTATTTTTGCTTCTAATTTCTGATCTATTGCCTCTTGTGTAATTAATGCCATGGTAATATTTTTATTTAATGTATTGACATAGTGAGCAGTTTGAATTTCCTGAACTAAAGCAGTAGTTGCAATTGTAAAAGTAGTGATAATAGTAATTAAAGTAGTAATTCCTAAGATCAAGGCAGCAACAAAGCGTTTCGGACGTAAAAGCCCACTTAACAGATCTAATACTTGTAAAGCAGAATTATCATACCAATTCTCTTCCCCTAATTTAACAGGTAGCAGCACAAACGGCGGTCTACGCACCAACAGTATGGTAGTAAAATTCTTAGGCTCAGCAGAAGTAATACAATTTGTCATTTTACATGCAGCACAAGTAATCTTATATGAACGACCTTCTTTTGTTATTTTTACAGCTTTAGTTCGAGCTAACAAGATAGCACTAGGATAAGCTACACATGCTTTAACCGTAATAGGCTGTGAAAAAGTTTGATTGGGTTGTTTTTCTAACAACATATTTGTAGCAGCTGTTAAGCGAAATAAATCAGTATGTTTACGAGTTACATTATCCTTTGTTGCAAACCAAGTAGGTTCTACAAAGCCAGGAGAAAACCATCGCCGTAAAGGTTTTCCCGGTTTAAGATAAGCATAATTATGAAATTTATTACTCTTTTTTTAAGTACTTTTCATAATTTCCATCCCCAGGATTTGAATTAGAAAAGTCCCAAATTGTTATGTCACCACCCTCAGGTTGATACCAAGCAGCAACAGAAAATCCACAAGATAACCAGGTTGGGAATTTAGTTAAAGACGATAACCACGTCTTATCTGGGTTTTGATACTTTTTTACACATGGCGTGAGTGGCAGATCAATCTCTGGAACATGTGTAAAGCTGTCATTGAAATAAGGAGCCTGAGCCCCTAATGTTTGAATTTGTGTTTCCCAGACCCACCGTTTACCGGGATTGTCGTGGTCTGGACTGTCAGTTAGGAAAGTTTTATAGCTCGTGGTGAGACAACCATTAGTAGCTTTACCTTGCAGCGTAAGACAAATTGGCAATGAGTCTGCTCTCCCTTCAAAGGAAATTATAGAGGAGGAGGAGACTCTTGCGTTAGAGTCCTGTATGCCGCCTAACCGCAATGAATCATTTGTTAACACTTTTACGGGTTCCCTATCCAACCACCCCACAGGCTGTACAATGGGAGGATTAGGAACATAAGCCCAATATGAAGTCCCCTCAGTTTTTGGAGTTGAAATCAAGGCAAGAAAAGCCACAAAAAGATAAGAGGTTATACGAGGCTTTTTTTGTTTAGCGAGAAGTTCCTTTGCCTTTCGAGCTAGGTGACGGATCATCGTCCAAGTGATTTTTTGCCTCTGCTGGACTATTTCCAATTTCTTCATCTGATGTTCCATGCGTTTTTTTTGTTTCTTCCAGCGTCGCTGCTTGCGGCGCTGTGCCGGGGGCCTCCCTGATGAGCCTATCTGGGATCCAGACAGGAGAGTCTGCATCCTGTGGAAAAACACAAGCATAACCTCGCCCCGAGGTGATTAGCACATCCGGACCTTTCCACATTCCTGTTAAGAGGTCTTTCCAGAGAACTTTGGGCAGGGGGGTCTTATAGACCTCCCTGTCCCAGTGTCATAGGGCTGCTGTAAGGCCCTTTTCATCAGCATTTAAATGATTTAAAACAAACAATGAATGAGACAGTACATGATGAGGTGAAAAATAAGAATTTGCAGTTTGAAGGAGTTCCAATTGTAATTTTAATGTTTGATGAGCTCTTTCAATGATTGCCTGTCCTTGAGGATTATAAGGAATTCCTGTAATATGAGTTATGTGCCACTGGGCACAAAAATTTGTAAATGCTTTAGAGATATAAGCTGGTCCATTATCAGTTTTTATTTGAGAAGGAATGCCCATAATTTGAAAACACTGAATTAGATGTTGAATAACATCTTTTACTGCTTCTCCCGTTCTAGCAGAAGCATGCACAAAATGAGAAAAAGTGTCAACAGTCACATGCACATATCCCAACTTACCAAAAGAAGACACATGAGTTACATCCATCTGCCAAATAATGTTAGCTTTTAAACCTCGGGGATTTACACCCATCTTTGGAGGATGATATACGGGGGGACAATGAGTACATTGTTTTACAATTTGTCTTGCCTGTTCTCTAGTAATAGAGAACATTTTTCGCAAAGAGGCTGCATTTTGGTGATGAATGTTATGACTCTCTAATGCCTCCTGCACTGTAGCTACAATAGGCTGAGTATGCATATCAGCTATGGCATTTCCTTCTGCCAGAGGCCCTGGCAATTTACTATGGCCCCTTATATGCCCTATGTAAAACTTTGCCGTTCTTTCCCTGATTAACTTTTGTAATTGTCTTAATAAAGTAAGAATGGGTGATTTTCCTGATAAGAGAGCTGTCTCTAGAGCCGGAAATAAATTAACCACATATTTAGAATCTGAATAAAGGTTAAATGGTTGTGAAAATTTTGTAAAGGCCAAAATGACTGCTTTTATTTCCGCCTGCTGGGCAGAGGTTTTTTCACCACTCTCAACATACACACCGTGCTCTTTAGAATAAACCACAGCACAACCTGAAGATGACCCATCTGTAAAAATATTTTGAGCTTTAGCTAAGGGTTGTGGCGAAAACCAGACTGGAAATACCAATTTCACATGTCTTGCAAATTCTATAATAGGATGTTTTGGATAATGATATTTTATTTGCCCTGTATAGTTTTGCAGCGCTATGACCCAATT
This sequence comes from Lepus oiostolus, assembly GCA_036325905.1. Classification (NCBI taxonomy): domain Eukaryota; kingdom Metazoa; phylum Chordata; class Mammalia; order Lagomorpha; family Leporidae; genus Lepus; species Lepus oiostolus. The sequence continues at coordinate 79,841,316 of CM070816.1, forward strand.
TTTATTATTTTGCATTAGCTCCTCTACTTGACTTTTATTGTATGGTGTGACAATAGTGGCTGGCTCCTTACCAAACAACTCTTTAGAGCGAGCTCTACCTTTGGTAATTAACAAAGCACATAAATAAGGATAATCTGCAAGCATCTTTGCCTGTGTATGAGGCAAGTGAAGCCACTCCAAGACTCCCTCCTGCCATAGGCAAGCTGTAGGCGTATAAGCTGTGGAAAATATTAACAGACTCCATGGCTTAGTATAATTTACCTGATGCACTCTTGCTTTTGATAATGCCTCTTCAACTAACTGTAAAGCCTGTAAAGCTTCCGGGGTCATAATTCTAAGTGACTTTGGATCTGAATCCCCATGCAAGATAGAATATAAGGGACTCAATTCCCCTGTGGTTATTCTTAAATGAGGTCTTAACCAATTAATGTCTCCTAATAATTTTTGATAATCATTTAATGTCTTTAACCTATCCCTTCTTATTGTAACTTTTTGTGAAATAATATAATCATCCTTTATAATTTGACCCAAATAATTTAGAGGTCGATCTCTCTGTACTTTATCAGGAGCTATAACCAAGCCATGAGCAGTTAAAGTTTGAATAGTATCATACAACAAGTTATCTAATATAGCAGAATTTTCATGAGCCAATAATATATCATCCATATAATGAATTATATATGCAGTAGCATATTTTTTCCTTATAACTTGCATAGCCTTGTCTACAAATTTCTGACATAATGTAGGAGAATTTTTCATCCCTTGTGGTAAAGTGACCCACTGATACCTTCTATAAGGTTGCTTAAAATTTGATGATGGCACACTGAAAGCAAAATGCTCACAATCTGCAGGATCCAATTTTATGGTAAAGAAACAATCTTGTAGATCTATAATAATGACTTTCCATCCTTTAGGAACAGCAACCGGAGATGGCAGTCCAGGTTGCAGAGGACCCATGTCCCTCATAACTGCATTAACGGCTCTTAAATCTTGTAAAAGCCTCCATTTACCTGATTTTTTCTTTATAACAAATACTGGTGTATTCCAAGGACTTTTTGATTCTACTAAATGCCCTTTTTCTAGTTGTTCTTGTACTAGCTGCTCAAGAGCCTGTATTTTCTCTTCCGTAAGGGGCCACTGACTCACCCACACAGGTTCTTGAGTCAGCCACTGAATTTTATCTGTAAAAAGATTTTTTGTAGTGGCCCCTATGAAAAATGTTGTTCATTTAAATTATCTGCTGTTACCAACCTAACTTCCATTGCGTCCAAGAAATCTCTTCCCCATAGTGTAAATGGTAAAGAGGGAAGAACATAAGGCTGTATATAACCTTCCTTACCTTCACAAGTCCATTTTAACATCGCTGAACTTTGCAGGACACCATTAGCTGTCCCCAGTCCCAACAGTGAGGAACCTGTCTGTTGCACTGGCCAAGCTGAAGGCCAATCCGAGGAAGCTATACATGTTCTATCTGCTCCGGTGTCAAGGAGCCCTTTAAATCTTTTGCCATTGAGAGACACAACTTTGAATGGACGCTGGCCAAGATCTTGCATTAAAAATACACCCTCATCAGTGCTGCCAAACTGGCCTTGGCCCCTGTTTTTTTGTAAAATTCTGTTTGGCAGGTTTACATAAGGTAATAATAATAATTGAGCTATCCTTTGCCCTTTGTGAATTTGAACTGTTTCCTTTAGAGGTCGAATCATGATTTTTATATCTGCTTCTGTGTCTGCATTCAAAACACCAGGAAGCACTTCAAAATTTTTTGCATAATTTGAACTTTTGCCAATTATTAATCCGACTGTCTGAGGCAACAAAGTTCCTTTTACATTAGTGGGCACTAAAGTTACTCCGTCCCACTTAGACACTATAATGTCTTTTGAGCTAGCCAAATCCAGCCCTGCACTACCCGGTGTTGCCCTAGGCAAATTATGCACCGTAAATTTCGGGGCTTCAGGGTTTAATTGATGTTTCTGCCCTGCTGACTCCTCTCCCTTTGGAGTGGGGCTAGGAGACCGCCCCTCATCTAGTTTTTTGCTTCCTCCTGTTTCTCTTTTTCCTTATTTAAAGGAGTCCCATCTTTATGGAACTTGGATTTACACTCATTTTTCCAATGTTTTCCCTTCTTACACCGAGGACACAGCCCCGGCGGCCCTTGCTTCTTTGAGTCTTCTTTTGAATGTTTGCATTCCCTCTGCATATGCCCTGGTTGGCCACAATTATAGCAAACATCCATGGATGATGATTTGGCGCCTCCTCCGTATGTTTTCTTAACATATGCACTAAACTTCTGACCTTTCATAGCTGCAGCATAGGCCATTCCCTGGACTATAGCTGGTGAGGCATTTAAACATGCTTTTACATAATCTTGAATAGCTCCTGTCTTTCTAATAGGCCGAATTAAATCCTGACACAGTGGATTAGCGTTTTCCCAAGCCAAGTGTTTTAAGAGCATGTCTGTCCCCTCAGAAGGGGGCAGCATCCTAGTTACTGCTTCTTCCAGTCTGGAAATGAAATCCTGATAAGGCTCTTCCGTTCCCTGTCTAATACCTGCCAATGTTCCTGGTTTGGTTCCTGTAGGGGGAATGTTACGCCAAGCGTATATTGCATTGTTTGTTATTATCTTTAAAATGTCTTTTGGAATTTTTTGCTGAGCATTTAAGGGGGCATATTCCCCTGACCCCATAAGCATAGACAATGTAGGCTTAGGGCCTCTTTTTTTGTTACTTTGGTCAATAGTTTTTTTACACTTATCCTCATACTCCGTTCTCCAAAGGATAAAATCCCCAGGATTAAGAGTGGCCTTAGCTGTTTGCATCCAATCATAAGGGGTCAGCCATAAGCTGGCTATCATGTCCACAATTTGTAAAGTGTAAGGCGCGGTAGCACCACTAGTTTTTACTGCGCTCTGCAGTTCTTTGAGCGTTTTCAAAGGTAAGGGCTCCCAGATAGGTTCTTCATTTTCAGAGGTTTCCACAACAGGAAAGATGCCAAAGGCAACATCCCCATTTTTCCGAGCCTCAGCTATGGCACCTTTAAAGCCCATTGGAGGAGGGGGTAATGGAGGAGGGCACCTTCTAGGCTTAGGAGGCTTCCTCATCATAGATTGCATAGGAACAGGAGGAGGCCTATGGTGGTCTCTATAATTATCCTCCTCGTCCTCCTCTCGTTCTTCGTCCTCCAATTCCTTCCAATCTACCTCGCTATAATCATCATCTTTCTTTTTATCCTTTTTTATGGCATTATACACCATAGGAGGTGCAGAAGCCATCAAAGGAATACACTGCCTGGGACCCCCTGGAGCACAGTCCGATATTTTATAACCTGTAGCTTCTCCTATATCAGAGGCTGTCTCACGGCACAAGCCTTCAAATGGCGTGGTTTCTGCCAAAAGTTCTTTAATTTGGTACCAAAGTTGATATGCTTGTGGGGGCAAGGTATTTTCCCCTTGGTTTTGCACATACGTACGCATTTCTTTGCCAACCTTTTTCCAATCCTCTAAGACTAAAGAGCCTCCCTCCAGGAACCAAGGACTAACCCTTCTGAGAAAAGAAGTAAAAGTTTTTACTGTTTTTACCGAGACAGGAAATCCAGATTTAGTCAGCATTTTCCATAGCATGACAACTAGCATTTTTTCTTTTTTGGTTAGAGCATGCCCCATGATTCCCCTTCACAATGATTATTTACTCTTAACCAGTAAGCCTTCACTGGCGGATCTGCAGAATCCTGGTAAAAGCCGTTCCTATTCCTGAGGGAAAGAAAGAAAAAGATTACCTGTCCTTCAGGTCCCTGTTCGGGCGCCACCTGCCGCGGACCGGCTCTCGCGTAGACACCAGACCCGAGGGAGAACGGGGGACGAAAGCACAGGAGGAACAGAAATAGGCTAGGGGAATGACAGACAGACACACACACTTTTTGAGTATGTTGTTGCTGCAGTTGTCTGCCTGCAGTTGTCTGTCTGCAGTTTATTGGCGGGAAAACCAGAGTTTATATAGGGAAGCTTTCATTGCTGAAGACAAAAGAAATTCCAAGATTACAAAAACTTGTTAAGGCTAATGGGGTTACATGATTAACTTTACAAGGGACACAGGGAGACATTGTAGTGATGATTCGCAGTCCTACTTTTAAGAAAAGGTAAAGGTCAGGTTACTAGTTAACCTCTCATTAGGAGAACCTGGGACAGGGGAGTTATCAGATGGTGGTGCTTGTTAGCCCAAGTCCCATGTATTACCTATGTAAGATTGAATGTAGCTTTCTCATCCCCATGCTGCCTAAACTTGATAACCCAGAACCTAAATCACACCTCAGCTCTCTAAAGCTAACACCTCAGCTCCTTTTGTTTTATCTTGTCTAGGGTGTGCTGTTTCTTGTCAGTGTTTAATGCCTCCTCGTAAATTGCCCTAATGACTGGTGGGCCAAAGTCTAAAGTGTTTTTTGTTGATTTTTGTGAAATGCTTATTGGCACTACTTGACTCCTTTGTCTCTAATCATGGTGCACTTGTCCTAACGCACTACGTGGCATAACTACTAAATACAAAATCACTATTAATGTTGAGACACATTGCTTTATTAACCAGCAGTAATTAGGTCTTCCACTTCTCATTACGTGCACCGAAAGTTTTTACAACCTTGGGCTGCACAGGAACAGCGTTGAGGCCACGCTCCGTAAAAAAGCTCTCACCTCGTCCTTGCAGCGTGGACTTCCAATGTAACATTTTGCTACATGGGTGTCACAACAGCTGCTGGGCCCAGCACAGCGCTAGTGAATGCAGATTCACAGAATTGCTGGAGCGTGCCGCAGGCATCACATGGCAACGTCCCAGAATGCAGCAGAGACAGGTTCGCAGACTCCGAAGCACACTGCATTGAACGGGAGCAGGTCCGAACCAGAAGAACGTGCCCAAATGACAGTCTCCCCAAAATTGGGGGGAGGGCTCAGATTGTCACCACGTGGAGACATTAGCTGGGGCGTTTGTGCGAACCAGGAACGCAGACTGCGGCTGAAGCGATCTGCCGGCTTACTCACCTTTGCGGTTGTTTCCATTTCTGAGGACTGGACTCTTCCCTTGCTGCCGTACTTCTGTACTGGTCCCGCGTCGAACGCAATCCACAACCAAATACAGTTGGCTCCTCACAGCATCAGGCAAGGGTTTTGTGGTGAGACACGGGACCCGTTCCCATAGACGCTAGAGGGCAACGCCCACTTCACGGGCATTCGCACTCCAGAGGCAACCGTCAGAACACAAGGCAGTTCCCGAAGTGCAGTACCGAACAGAAGGGGCAAAAGTGCTGTGGTTGCTGTGAATGCTGAGTGCGGCCCAAGCCTAGTGCGGTGCTTCTCCACTGTAGGCCCTAGACTCTACCCTTGCTGCCGTGCTTCTGTACTGGTCCCGAGTCGAACGAAATCCACAACGAAACAAAGGTGGCTCCTCACAGCATCAGGCAAGGGTTTTGTGGTGAGACACGGGACACGTTCCCATAGACGCCAGAGGGCATTGCCACGTCATGGGCATTTACACTCCAGAGCTTAGCGACAGAACACATGGCAGTTCCCGAAGTGCAGTACTGAACAGAAGGGGTGAAAGAGCTGTGGTTGCTGTGAATGCTGAGTGTTGCCCAAGCCTAGTGCGCTGCTTCTACCCTGTAGGCCCTAGCTCGGTGAACTCACTTCTGCTGCTGATCAGCAGCCTGCTAGGGTTCTTCAATTGTGGCGCCGGCCACACCTGCCTTGTGCAGGCAACAGGCAAGGAAGAACCTTAGCAGTGCTAGAGAATGCGCATTCACATTATTTCTGGAGTGTGCTCCAGGCTTTACATGGCAACTTCCCGCAACGCTGCAGAGTCAGCTTCGCAGACTCCGAAGCACACTGCCTTGAACGGGAGCAGGTCCGAACCAGAAGAACGTGCCCAAATGGCAGTCTCCCCAGGACTGGAGGGAGGGCTCAAAATGTCACCCTGTGGAGAAAGTAGCAGGGCCATTTGTGCGAACCAGGAACGCAGACCGCAGCTGATGCAATCTGCCGGCTTAATCACCTTCGCTGTTGTTTCCATTTCTGGGGACTAGACTCTTCCCTTGCTGCCGTGCTTCTGTACTGCTCCCGCATCGAACGAAATCCACAACCACAGTTGGCTCCTCGCAGCATCAGGCAAGGGTTTTGTGGTGAAACACGGGACCCGTTCCCATAGACGGTAGAGGGCAAGGCCCACTTCACGGGCATTCGCACTCCAGAGGCTAGCGTCAGAACTCAAGGCAGTTGCCGAAGTACAGTACCGAACAGAAGGGGCAAAAGTGCTGTGGTTGCTGTGAATGCTGAGTGCGGCCCAAGCCTAGTGCGGTGCTTCTCCCCTGCAGGCCCTAGCTCAGTGAACTCACTTCTGCTGCTGATCAGCAGCCTGCTAGGGTTCTTCAATTGCGGAGTCAGCCTCGTCTGCCTTGTGCTGGCCAACAGGCAAGGAAGAACCATAGCAGCGCTAGTGAATGCAGATTCACAGAATTGCTGGAGCGTGCCCCAGGCATCACATGGCAACGTCCCAGAATGCAGCAGAGACAGGTTCGCAGACTCCGAAGCACACTGCATTGAACGGGAGCAGGTCCGAACCAGAAGAACGTGCCCAAATGACAGTCTCCCCAAAATTGGGGGGAGGGCTCAGATTGTCACCACGTGGAGACATTAGCTGGGGCGTTTGTGCGAACCAGGAACGCAGACTGCGGCTGAAGCGATCTGCCGGCTTACTGACCTTCGCGGTTGTTTCCATTTCTGAGGACTGGACTCTTCCCTTGCTGCCGTACTTCTGTACTGGTCCCGCGTCGAACGCAATCCACAACCAAATACAGTTGGCTCCTCACAGCATCAGGCAAGGGTTTTGTGGTGAGACACGGGACCCGTTCCCATAGACGCTAGAGGGCAACGCCCACTTCACGGGCATTCGCACTCCAGAAGCAACCGTCAGAACACAAGGCAGTTCCCGAAGTGCAGTACCGAACAGAAGGGGCAAAAGTGCTGTGGTCGCAGTGAATGCTGAGTGCGGCCCAAGCCTAGTGCGGTGCTTCTCCACTGTAGGCCCTAGACTCTACCCTTGCTGCCGTGCTTCTGTACTGGTCCCGAGTCGAACGAAATCCACAACGAAACAAAGGTGGCTCCTCACAGCATCAGGCAAGGGTTTTGTGGTGAGACACGGGACACGTTCCCATAGACGCCAGAGGGCATTGCCACGTCATGGGCATTTACACTCCAGAGCTTAGCGACAGAACACATGGCAGTTCCCGAAGTGCAGTACTGAACAGAAGGGGTGAAAGAGCTGTGGTTGCTGTGAATGCTGAGTGTTGCCCAAGCCTAGTGCGCTGCTTCTACCCTGTAGGCCCTAGCTCGGTGAACTCACTTCTGCTGCTGATCAGCAGCCTGCTAGGGTTCTTCAATTGTGGCGCCGGCCACACCTGCCTTGTGCAGGCAACAGGCAAGGAAGAACCTTAGCAGTGCTAGAGAATGCGCATTCACATTATTTCTGGAGTGTGCTCCAGGCTTTACATGGCAACTTCCCGCAACGCTGCAGAGTCAGCTTCGCAGACTCCGAAGCACACTGCCTTGAACGGGAGCAGGTCCGAACCAGAAGAACGTGCCCAAATGGCAGTCTCCCCAGGACTGGAGGGAGGGCTCAAAATGTCACCCCGTGGAGAAAGTAGCAGGGCCGTTTGTGCGAACCAGGAACGCAGACCGCAGCTGATGCAATCTGCCGGCTTACTCACCTTTGTTGTTGTTTCCATTTCTGGGGAATAGACTCTTCCCTTGCTGCCGTGCTTCTGTACTGCTCCCGCATCGAACGAAATCCACAACCACAGTTGGCTCCTCGCAGCATCAGGCAAGGGTTTTGTGGTGAAACACGGGACCCGTTCCCATAGACATTAGAGGGCAAGGCCCACTTCACGGGCATTCGCACTCCAGAGGCTAGCGTCAGAACTCAAGGCAGTTGCCAAAGTGCAGTACTGAACAGAAGGGGCAAAAGTGCTGTGGTTGCTGTGAATGCTGAGTACGGCCCAAGCCTAGTGCGGTGCTTCTCCTCTGCAGGCCCTAGCTCAGTGAACTCACTTCTGCTGCTGATCAGCAGCCTGCTAGGGTTCTTCAATTGCAGAGTCAGCCTCATCTGCCTTGTGCTGGCCAACAGGCAAGGAAGAACCATAGCAGCGCTAGTGAATGCAGATTCACAGAATTGCTGGAGCGTGCCCCAGGCACCACATGGCAACGTCGCAGAGACAGCTTCGCAGACTCCGAAGCACACTGCATTGAACGGGAGCAGGTCCGAACCAGAAGAACGTGCCCAAATGACAGTCTCCCGAAAATTGGTGGAGGGCTGAGATTGTCTCACCGTGGAGACATTAGCTAGGGCGTTTGTGCGAACCAGGAACGCAGACCTTGGCTGAAGCGATCTGCAAGCTTACTCACCTTTGCATTTGTTTCCATTTCTGAGGACTAGACTCTTCCCTTGCTGCCGTACTTCTGTACTGCTCCCGCGTCGAACGCAATCCACAACCAAACACAATTGGCTCTTCACAGCATCAGGCAAGGGTTTTGTGGTGAGACACGGGACCCGTTACCATAGACGCTAGAGGCCAACGCCCACTTCACAGGCATTCGCACTCCAGAGGCAAACGTCAGAACACAAGGCAGTTCCCGAAGTGCAGTACCGAACAGAAGGGGCAAAAGTGCTGTGGTTGCTGTGAATGCTGAGTGCGGCCCAAGCCTAGTGCGGTGTTTCTCCACTGTAGGCCCTAGCTCGTTGAACTCACTTCTGCTGGTGATCGGAAGCCTGCTAGGGTTTTTCAATTGTGGCGCCGGCCACGCCTTCCTTGTGCAGGCAACAGGCAAGGGAGAACCTTAGCAGTGCTAGAGAATGCGGATTCACATTATTCCTGGAGTGTGCTCCAGGCATCACATGGCGACTTCCCACAACGCAGCAGAGACAGCTTAGCAGACTCCGAAGCACATTGCCATTGAACGGGAGCAGGTCCAAACCAGAAGAACGTGCCCAAATGGCAGTCTCCCCAGGACTGGAGGGAGGGCTCAAAATGTCACCCCGTGGAGAAAGTAGCAGGGCCGTTTGTGCAAACCAGGAGTGCAGACTGCGGCTGAAGCGATCTGCCGGCTTACTCATCTTTGCGGTTGTTTCCATTTCTGGGGACTAGACTCTTCCCTTGCTGCCGTACTTCTGTACTGGTCCCGCGTCGAACGCAATCCACAACCAAATACAGTTGGCTCCTCACAGCATCAGGAAAGGGTTTTGTGGTGAGACACGGGACCCGTTCCCATAGACGCTAGAGGGCAACGCCCACTTCACGGGCATTCGCACTCCAGAGGCAACCGTCAGAACACAAGGCAGTTCCCGAAGTGCAGTACCGAACAGAAGGGGCAAAAGTGCTGTGGTTGCAGTGAATGCTGAGTGCGTCCCAAGCCTAGTGCGGTGCTTCTCCACTGTAGGCCCTAGACTCTACCCTTGCTGCCGTGCTTCTGTACTGGTCCCGAGTCGAACGAAATCCACAACGAAACAAAGGTGGCTCCTCACAGCATCAGGCAAGGGTTTTGTGGTGAGACACGGGATCCGTTCCCATAGACGCCAGAGGGCATTGCCACGTCATGGGCATTTATACTCCAGAGCTTAGCGACAGAACACATGGCAGTTCCCGAAGTGCAGTATTGAACAGAAGGGGTGAAAGAGCTGTGGTTGCTGTGAATGCTCAGTGCAGCCCAAGCCTAGTGCGGTGCTTCTCCCCTGCAGGCAATAGCTCAGTGAACTCACTTCTGCTGCTGATCAGCAGCCTGCTAGGGTTCTTCAATTGCGGAGTCAGCCTCGTCTGCCTGGTGCTGGCCAGCAGGCAAGGAAGAACCATAGCAGCGCTAGTGAATGCAGATTCACAGAATTGCTGGAGCGTGCCCCAGGCATCACATGGCAACGTCCCAGAATGCAGCAGAGACAGGTTCGCAGACTCCGAAGCACACTGCATTGAACGGGAGCAGGTCCGAACCAGAAGAACGTGCCCAAATGACAGTCTCCCCAAAATTGGGGGGAGGGCTCAGATTGTCACCACATGGAGAGATTAGCTGGGGCGTTTGTGCGAACCAGGAATGCAGTCCGCGGCTGATGCGATCTGCCGGCTTACTCACCTTTGCGGTTGTTTCCATTTCTGAGGACTAGACTCTTCCCTTGCTGCCGTACTTCTGTACTGCTCCCGCGTCGAACGAAATCCACAACGAAACAAAGGTGGCTCCTCACAGCATCAGGCAAGGGTTTTGTGGTGAGACACGGGACCCGTTCCCATAGACGCTAGAGGGCAACGCCCACTTCACGGGCATTCCCACTCCAGAGGCAAACGTCAGAACACAAGGCAGTTCCCGAAGTGCAGTACCGAACAGAAGGGGCAAAAGTGCTGTGGTTGCTGTGAATGCTGAGTGCGGCCCAAGCCTAGTGCGGTGCTTCTCCACTGTAGGCCCTAGCTCGGTGAACTCACTTCTGCTGCTGATCAGCAGCCTGCTAGGGTTCTTCAATTGTGGCTCCGGCCACGCCTGCCTTGTGCAGGCAACAGGCAAGGAAGAACCGTAGCAGTGCTACTGAATGCGGATTCACAGTATTGCTGGAGTGTGCTCCAGGCATCACATGGCGACTTCCCACAACGCAGCAGAGACAGTTTCGCAGACTCCGAAGCACACTGCCATTGAACGGGAGCAGGTCCGAAACAGAAGAACGTGCCCAAATGGCAGTCTCCCCAGGATTGGAGGGAGGGCTCAAAATGTCACCCCGTGGAGAAAGTAGCAGGGCCGTTTGTGCAAACCAGGAGTGCAGACTGCGGCTGAAGCGATCTCCCGGCTTACTCATCTTTGCGGTTGGTTCCATTTCTGGGGACTAGACTCTTCCCTAGCTGCCGTGCTTCTGTACTGGTCCCGCATCGAACGAAATCCACAACCACAGTTGGCTCCTCGCAGCATCAGGCAAGGGTTTTGTGGTGAAACACGGGACCCGTTCCCATAGACGGTAGAGGGCAAGGCCCACTTCACGGGCATTCGCACTCCAGAGGCTAGCGTCAGAACTCAAGGCAGTTGCCGAAGTGCAGTACCGAACAGAAGGGGCAAAAGTGCTGTGGTTGCTGTGAATGCTGAGTGCGGCCCAAGCCTAGTGCAGTGCTTCTCCCCTGCCGGCCCTAGCTCGGGGAACTCACTTCTGCTGCTGATCAGCAGCCTGCTAGGGTTCTTCAATTGCGGAGTCAGCCTCGTCTGCCTTGTGCTGGCCAACAGGCAAGGAAGAACTGTAGCAGCGCTAGTGAATGAAGATTCACAGAATTGCTGGAGCGTGCCCCAGGCATCACATGGCAACGTCCCAGAGTGCAGCAGAGACAGCTTCGCAGACTCCGAAGCACACTGCATTGAACAGGAGCAGGTCCGAACCAGAAGAACGTGCCCAAATGACAGTCTCCCCAAAATTGGGGGGAGGGCTCAGATTGTCACCACGTGGAGACATTAGCTGGGGCGTTTGTGTGAACCAGGAACGCAAACGCGGCTGAAGCGATCTGCCGTCTTATCACCTTTGCGGTTGTTTCCATTTCTGAGGACTAGACTCTTCCCTTACTGCCGTACTTCTGTACTGGTCCCGCGTCGAACGCAATCCACAACCAAACACAGTTGGCTCCTCACAGCATCAGGCAAGGGTTTTGTGGTGAGACACGGGACCCGTTCCCATAGACGCTAGAGGGCAACGCCCACTTCACGGGCATTCGCACTCCAGAGGCAACCGTCAGAACACAAGGCAGTTCCCGAAATGCAGTACCAAACAGAAGGGGCAAAAGTGCTGTGGTTGCTGTGAATGCTGAGTGCAGCCCAAGCCTAGTGCGGTGCTTCTCCACTGTAGGCCCTAGCTCGGTGAACTCACTTCTGCTGCTGATCAGCAGCCTGCTAGGGTTCTTCAATTGTGGCTCCGTCCACGCCTGCCTTGTGCTGGCAACAGGCAAGGAAGAACCTTAGCAGTGCTAGAGAATGCGCATTCACATTATTCCTGGAGTGTGCTCCAGGCTTCACTGGCAACTTCCCAGAATGCAGCAGAGACAGCTTCGCAGACTCCGAAGCACACTGCCATTGAACGGGAGCAGGTCCAAACCAGAAGAACGTGCCCAAATGGCAGTCTCCCCAAAATTGGGGGGAGGGCTCAGATTGTCACCACGTGGAGACATTAGCTGGGGCGTTTGTGCGAACCAGGAATGCAGAACGCGGCTGAAGCGATCTGCCAGCTTATCACCTTTGCGGTTGTTTCCATTTCTGAGGACTAGACTCTTCCCTTACTGCCGTACTTCTGTACTGGTCCCGCGTCTAACGCAATCCACAACCAAACACAGTTGGCTCCTCACAGCATCAGGCAAGGGTTTTGTGGTGAGACACGGGACCCGTTCCCATAGACGCTAGAGGGCAACGCCCACTTCACGGGCATTCGCACTCCAGAGGCAACCGTCAGAACACAAGGCAGTTCCCGAAATGCAGTACCAAACAGAAGGGGCAAAAGTGCTGTGGTTGCTGTGAATGCTGAGTGCAGCCCAAGCCTAGTGCGGTGCTTCTCCACTGTAGGCCCTAGCTCGGTGAACTCACTTCTGCTGCTGATCAGCAGCCTGCTAGGGTTCTTCAATTGTGGCTCCGTCCACGCCTGCCTTGTGCTGGCAACAGGCAAGGAAGAACCTTAGCAGTGCTAGAGAATGCGCATTCACATTATTCCTGGAGTGTGCTCCAGGCTTCACTGGCAACTTCCCAGAATGCAGCAGAGACAGCTTCGCAGACTCCGAAGCACACTGCCATTGAACGGGAGCAGGTCCAAACCAGAAGAACGTGCCCAAATGGCAGTCTCCCCAAAATTGGGGGGAGGGCTCAGATTGTCACCACGTGGAGACATTAGCTGGGGCGTTTGTGCGAACCAGGAATGCAGAACGCGGCTGAAGCGATCTGCCAGCTTATCACCTTTGCGGTTGTTTCCATTTCTGAGGACTAGACTCTTCCCTTACTGCCGTACTTCTGTACTGGTCCAGCGTCGAACGAAATCCACAACGAAACAATGTTGGCTCCTCGCAGTATCAGGCAAGGGTTTTGTGGTGAGACACGGGACCTGTTCCCATAGACGCCAGAAGTCATTGCCACATCATGGGCATTTACACTCCAGAGGTTAGCGTCAGAACACAAAGCAGTTCCCGAAGTGCAGTACTGATCAGAAGGGGCGAAAGAGCTGTGGTTGCTGTGAATGCTGAGTGTTGCCCAAGCCTAGTGCGCTGCTTCGCCCTGTAGGCCCTAGCGCGGTGAACTCACTTCTGCTGCTGATCAGCAGCCTGCAAGGGTTCTTCAATTGCAGGGCTGGCCACACCTGCCTTGTGCAGGCAACAGGCAAGGAAGAACCTTAGCAGTCATAGAGAATGCCCATTCACATTGTTCCAGGAGTGTGATCCAGGCATCACATGGCAACTTCCCAAAACGCAGCAGAGACAGCTTCACAGACTCCGAAGCACACTGCATTGAATGGGAGCAGGTCTGAACCAGAAGAACGTGCCCAAATGACAGTCTCCCCAAAATTCGGGGGAGGGCTCAGATTGTCACCCCGTGGAGACATCAGCTGGGGCGTTTGTGCGAACCAGGAACGCAGACCGCGGCAGAAGCGATCTGCCAACTTACTCACCTGTGCAGTTCTTTCCATTTCTAGGGACTAGACTCTTCCCTTGCTGCGATGCTTCTGTACTGGTCCCACGTCGAACGAATTCCACAACCAAAGGGTCTTGTGGTGAGACCCAGGATCTATTCCAACAGATGCCAACGGCAAGGCCGACGGCACAGGCATTCACAATCCAGAGGTTATCTTCAGAACACATGACAGTTCCCGAAGTGCACCACCTAACGAAAGAGGAAAGAACTGTGGTTGCTGTGAATGCTGAGTGCGGCCCAAGCCTATTGCCCTGCTTCTCCCCTGTAGGCCCCAGCTCAGGTAACTGGTTTTTCCTGCGGATCAGCAGCCTGCTAGGGTTCTTCAATTGTGGGGCCAGCCCCGTCTGCCTTGTGCTGGCAACTGACAAGGAAGAAGCATAGCAGCATTTCTGAAGGCGGATTCACAGTATTCCTGGAGTGTGCTCCAGGCATCACATGGCGATTTCCCACAACGCAGCAGAGACAGCTTCGCAGACTCGGAAGCACACTGTGATTGAACGGGAGCAGGTCCGAACCAGAAGAACGTGCCCAAATGGCAGTCTCCCCAGGACTGGAGGGAGGGCTCAAAATGTCACCCTGTCGAGAAAGTAGCAGGGCCGTTTGTGCGAACCAGGAATGCAGAACGCGGCTGAAGCGATCTGCCGGCTTACTCACCTTTGCGGTTGTTTCCATTTCTGGGGACTAGACTCTTCCCTTGCTGCCGTGCTTCTGTTCTGGTCCAGCGTCGAACGATATCCACAATGAAACAATGTTGGCTCCTCGCAGTATCAGGCAAGGGTTTTGTGGTGAGACACGGGACCCGTTCCCATAGACGCCAGAAGTCATTGCCACATCATGGGCATTTACACTCCAGCGGTTAGCGTCAGAACACAAGGCAGTTACCGAAGTGCAGTACCAAACAGAAGTGGCAAAATTGCTGTAGTTGCTGTGAATGCTGAGTGCATCCCAAGCCTAGTGCGGTGCTTCTCCCCTGCAGGCCCTAGCTCAGTGAACTCACTTCTGCTGCTGATCAGCAGCCTGCTTTGTTTCTTCAATTGCGGAGACTGCCTCGTCTGCCTTGTGCTGGCCAACAGGCAAGGAAGAACCATAGCAGCGCTAGTGAATGCAGATTCACAGAATTGCTGGAGCGTGCCACAGGCATCACATGGCAACGTCCCAGAGTGCAGCAGAGACAGCTTCGCAGACTCCGAAGCACACTGCATGGAACAGGAGCAGGTCCGAACCAGAAGAATGTGCCCAAATGACAGTCTCCCCAAAATTGGGGGGAGGGCTCAGAATGTCACCCCGTGGAGACATCAGCTGGGGCGTTTGTGCGAACCAGGAACGCAGACCGCGGCAGAAGCGATCTGCCAACTTACTCACCTTTGCGGTTCTTTCTATTTCTAGGGCATAGACTCTTCCCTTGCTGCGTTGCTTCTGTACTGGTCCCGCGTCGAGCGAATTCCACAACCAAAGGGTCTTGTGGTGAGACCCAGGATCTATTCCAATAGATGCCAAGGGCAAGGCCGACGGCATAGGCATTCACAATCCAGAGGTTATCTTCAGAACACACGACAGTTCCCGAAGTGCACCACCTAACGAAAGAGGAAAGAACTGTGGTTGCTGTGAATGCTGAATGCGGCCCAAGCCTAGTGCGCTGCTTCTCCCCTGTAGGCCCTAGCTCTGCTAACTGGCTTTTCCTGCGGATCAGCAGCCTGCTAGGGTTCTTCAATTGTGGGGCCAGCCACGTCTGCCTTGTGCTGGCAACTGACAAGGAAGAAGCATAGCAGCATTTCTGAAGGCGGATTCACAGTATTCCTGGAGTGTGCTCCAGGCATCACATGGCGATTTCCCACAACGCAGCAGAGACAGCTTCGCAGACTCGGAAGCACACTGTGATTGAACGGGAGCAGGTCCGAACCAGAAGAACGTGCCCAAATGGCAGTCTCCCCAGGACTGGAGGGAGGGCTCAGAATATCACCCCGTGGAAACATTAGCTGGGGCGTTTGTGCGAAACAGGAGCGCAGACCTTGGCTGAAGCGATCTGCTGGCTTAATAACTTTTGCGGTTCTTTCCATTTCTGGGAACTAGACTCTTCCCTAGATGCCATGCTTCTGTACTGCACCCGCATCAAACGAAATCCACAACCACAGTTGGCTCCTCGCAGCATCAGGCAAGGGTTTTGTGGTGAGACAAAGGACGCGTTCCCATAGATGCTAGAGGGCAACGCCCACTTCACGGGCATTCGCACTCCAGAGGCTAGTGTCAGAACACAAGGCAGTTCCCGAAGTGCAGTACCGAACAGAAGGGGCAAAAGTGCTGTGGTTGCTGTGAATGCTGAGTGCGGCCCAAGCCTAGTGTGGTGCTTCTCCCCTGCAGGCCCTAGCTCATTGAACTCACTTCTGCTGCTGATCAGCAGCCTGCTAGGTTTCTTCAATTGCGGAGTCAGCCTCGTCTGCCTTGTGCTGGAACAGGCAAGGAAGAACCGTAGCAGTGCTAGAGAATGCGGATTCGCTTTATTCCTGGAGTGTGCTCCAAGCATCACATGGCGACTTCCCACAACGCAGCAGAGACAGCTTCGCAGACTCGGAAGCACACTGCCATTGAATGGCAGCAGGTCCGAACCAGAAGAACCTGCCAAAATGGCAGTCTCCCCAGGACTGGAGGGAGGGCTCAAAATGTCACCCTGTGTAGAAAGTAGCAGGGCCGTTTGTGCAAACCAGGAGCGCAGACCTTGGCTGATGCGATCTGCCGGCTTAGTCACCTTCGTGGTTTTTTCCATTTAGGGAACTAGACTGCCCAGAAGCACTGCTGCAGTGCTTCTGTACTGTTCCCGCGTTGAACGCAATCCACAACCAAACACAGTTGGCTCCTCACAGCATCAGGCAAGGGTTTTGTGGTAAGACACGGGAACCGTTCCCATAGACGCCAGGGGCAAGGCCCACGTCACAGGCATTCACAATCCAAAGGTTAGCTTCAGAACTCAAGGCACTTGCCAAAGTGCAGTACCAAACAGAAGTGGCAAAAGTGCTGTGGTTGCTGTGAATTCTGAGTGTGGCCCAAGCCTAGTGCGGTGCTTCTCCACTGTAGGCCCTATCTCAGTGTATTCACTTCTGCTGCCGATCAGCAGCCTGCTAGGGATCTTCAATTGCGGGGTCGGCCACATCTGCCTTGTGCTGGCAACTGACAAGGAAGAACCGTAGCAGCGGTAGTGAATGCGGATTCTCAGTATTGCTGGAGTGTGCTCCAGGCATCATATGGCAATGTCCCACAACGCAGCAGAGACAGCTTCGCAGACTCGGAAGCACACTGCCATTGAACGGCAGCAGGTCCGAAGCAGAAGAACGTGCCCAAATGGCAGTCTCCCCAGGACTGGAGGGAGGGCTCAGATGTCACCCCCGTGGAGAAAGTAGCAGGGCTGTTTGTGCGAACCAGGAGCGAAGAAAGTGGCTGAAGCGATTTGCTGGTTTACTCTGATTTGCAGTTTTTTCCATTTCTAGGGATTAGTGTCTTCCCTTGCTGCCATGCTTCTGTACTGGTCCCTCGTCGAACGAATTCCACAACCAAAGGGTCTTGTGGTGAGACACATGACCCGTTCCATTAGACGAAAGAGCAAGGCCCACGTTACAGGCATTCACACTCCAGAGGTTATCTTCAGAACACACGGCAGTTCTCGAAGTGCACCACATAATGGAAGAGGAAAAGCACTGTGGTTGCTGTGAATGCTGAATGCGGCCCAAGCCTCGTGTGCTGCTTCTGCCCTGCAGGCCCTAGCTCAGGTAACTGGCTTTTCCTGCGGATCAGCAGCCTGCTAGGGTTCTTCAATTGGTTGGTCAGACACACCTGCCTTGTGCTGGCAACAGGTAAGGAAGAACCATAGCAGCATTTCTGAAGGCGGATTCACAGTATTCCTGGAGTGTGCTCCAGGCATCACATGGCGACTTCCCACAACGCAGCAGAGACAGCTTCGCAGACTCGGAAGCACACTGCCATTGAACGGCAGCAGGTCCGAACCAGAAGAACGTGCCCAAATGGCAGTCTCCCCAGGATTGGAGGGAGGGCTCAAAATGTCACCCCGTGGAGAAAGTAGCAGGGCCGTTTGTGCGAACCAGGAGCGCAGACCGCGCCTGAAGCATTCTGCCGGCTTACTCTCCTTTGTGGTTGTTTCCGTTTCTAGGAACTTTGAGGCCATGCTTCTGTACTGGTCCCGCGTCGAACGAAATCCACAACTAAACACAGTTGGCTCCTCACAGCATCAGGCTGTTTTGTGGTGTGACACAGGACCCGTTCCCATAAACGCCAGAGGGCAATGCCACGTCACGGGCATTCACGCTCCAGAGGTTAGCATCAGAACACACGGCAGTTCCCGAAGTGCAGTACCGAACAGAAGGGGCAAAAGTGCTGTGGTTGCTGTGAATGCTGAGTGCAGCCCAAGCCTAGTGCGGTGCTTCTCCCCTGCAGGCCCTAGCTCGGTGAACTCACTTCTGCTGCTGATCAGCAGCCTGCTAGGGTTCTTCAATTGCGGGGCCGGCCACGCCTGCCTTGTGCTGGAAACAGGCAAGGAAGAAGAGTAGCAGCGCTACTGAATGCGGATTCACAGTATTGCTGGAGTCTGCTCCAAGCATCACATGGCAACGTCCCAGAATGCAGCAGAGACAGCTTCGCAGACTCGGAAGCACACTGCCATTGAACGGGAGCAGGTCAGAAGCAGAAGAACGTGCGCAAACAGCAGTCTCCCCAAAATTGAGGGGAGGGCTCAGAATGTCACCCCGTGGAGAAAGTAGCAGGGGCGTTTGTGCGAACCAGGAGTGCAGACTGCGGCTGAAGCGTTCGGCAGGCTTACTCACCTTTGCGGTTGTTTCCATTTCTAGGGACTAGACACTTTCCTTGCTGCCATGCTTCTGTACTGGTCCCGCGTCAAACGAATTCCACAACCAAACAAAGTTGAGTCCTCACAGCATCAGGCAAGGGTTTTGTGGTGAGACACGGGACCCGTTCCCTTAGATGCCAGAGGGCAAGGCGCACGTCACAGGCATTCACACTCCAGAGGTTAGCGTCAGAACACAGGGCAGTTCCAGAAGTGCACCACCTAACTGAAGAGGAAAAGAACTGTGGTTGCTGTGAATGCTGAGTGCGGCCCAAGCCTAGTGCGGTGCTTCTCCCCTGCAGGCCCTAGCTCAGGTAACTGGCTTTTCCTGCGGATCAGCAGCCTGCTAGGGTTCTTCAATTGTGGGGCCAGCCACGTCTGCCTTGTGCTGGCAACTGACAAGGAAGAACCATAGCAGCATTTCTGAATGCGGATTCACAGTATTGCTGGAGTGTGCTAAAGGCATCACATGGCAACTTCCTATAATGCAGCAGAGACAGCTTCACAGATCGCTGAAGCGATCTTCCGGCTTACTCACCTTTGCGGTTGTTTCCATTTCTAGGGCCTGGATTCTTCCCTTGGTGCGATGCTTCTGTACTGGTCCTGCGTTGAATGAATTCCGCAACCAAAGGGTCTTGTGGTGAGACACAGGACCCGTTCCAATAGACACGGAGGGCAAGGCCCACGTCACGGGCATTCACATTCCAGAGGTTATCTTCAGAACACATGGCAGTTCCAGAAGTGCACCACCTAACGGAAGAGGAAAAGCGCTGTGGTTGCTGTGAATGCTGAGTGCAGCCCAAGCCTAGTGCGGTGCTTCTGCCCTGCAGGGCTAGCTCAAGGAACTCACTTCTGCTGCTTCTCAGCACCCTGCTAGGGTTCTTCAATTGCGGGGTCAGCCACGTATGCCTTCCGCTGGAAACAGGCAAGGAAGAACCGTAGCAGCGCTACTGAATGTGGATTCACGGTATTGCTGTAGTGTGCTCCAGGCATCACATGGTAAGGTCCCACAACGCAGCAGACAGCTTTGCAGACTGGCAGGAATCACACTGCCATTGAACGGGAGCAGGTCCGAAGCAGAAGAATGTGCCCAAATGGCAGTCTCCCCAGGATTGGAGGGAGGGCTCAGAATGAGACCCCGTGGAGACAGTAGCAGGGGCATTTGTGTGAACCAGGAGTGCAGAACACGGCTGAAGTGATCTGCCGGCTTACTCTCATTTGGGGTTGTTTGCATTTCTAGGGCATAGACTCTTCCCTTGCTGCCATGCTTCTGTACTGGTCCCGAGTCGAACGAATTCCACAACCAAACACATTTGGCTCCTCATAGCATCAGGTAAGGGTCTTGTGGTGAGACACAGGACCCGTTCCCATAGACGCCAGAGGGCAAGGCCCATGTCAGGGGCATTCGCACTCCAGAGGTTAGTGTCAGAACACAAGGGAGTTCCAAAAGTGCAATACCAAACAGATGGGCTTAAAGTGCTGTGTTTGCTGTGAATGGTGAGTGCAGCCCAAGCCTAGTGCGGTGCTTCTACCCTGTAGGCCTTAGCCTGGGGAACTTTCTTCTGCTGCTGCTCAGCAGCCTGCTAGGGGTCTTCAATTGTGAGTCCTGCCACACCTGCCTTGTGCTGGCAACAGGCAAGGAAGAACCTTAGCAGTGCTAGAGAATGCGCATTCACAGTGTTGCTGGATTGTGCTCCAGGCATCACATGGCGACTTCCCACAATGCAGCAGAAACACCTTCGCAGACTCGGAAGCACACTGCCATTGAACGGGATCAGGTCTGAACCAGAAGAACGTGCCCAAATGGCAGTCTCCCCAGGCCTGTAGGGAGGGCTCAGAATGTCACCCCCGTTTAGAAAGTAGTAGGGGCGTTTGTGTGAACTAGGAGTGCAGACCGCGGCTGAAGCAATCTGCCAGCTTAGTCTCATTTGGGCATGATCTCCTTTCTAAGGAATTCTCTCTTTCCTTGGTTCCATGCTTCTTTACTGGTCCCGTGTCAAACGAATTCCACAACCAAACACAGTTGGCTCCTCACAGCATCAGGCAAGGGTCTTGTGGTGAGACACAGGACCCGTTCCCATAGAGTCCAGAGGGCAAGTACGCCGTCATGGGATCTCGCACTCCAGAGTTACCGTCAATATACATGACGGGTCCATAGCTGCTGCATGGTACAGCATGGTGAATGTGGTGTGGTTGCTGTGAATGCTGATTGTGGTCCAACCCCAGTGCAGTACTTCTCTCCTCCAGGGCCTTGCTAGGGGAACTCACTTCTGATGCTGCTCAGCTTCATGCTAGTGTTCTTCAATTTTGGGTCCTGCCACGTCTGCCTTGTGCTGGCAACTGGCAAAAAAGAATCGTAGCAGCGTTTCTGAAAGCCTATTCTCCTTATTCCTTTTTTGGCATCCTGGCTTCTGCCTGGCCCAGCCTTAGCTGCTCTGACTATCTAGGGAATTAACCAGTAGCTGCATGAGTTCTTGCACTCTCCCTAACTGTACCTTTCAAATCAAATTCTTTCTCCCTTAATTTAACATTCCAAAGAAGCTTTTCTAGTGTCAACACTAATGAACAAATTATTTCTCATGGGAGTTATAAAAAAGAAACTGGACTTCTCTTTGGAAGAATCAATTGATGGGGGCCATTTCTGTGGCATCATGGGTAAAGCAGCAAGCAGCCTGCAGTGCCGGTTCACAAACTGCCTGCTCTGCTTTTGTTCCAGCTCTTTGCCATGGCCTGGGAATGCAGGCGAAGATGACCCAAGAAAGTAGAAGATGTACCTATGTGGCAGACCACGGAAAAGCTTCTGGCTCCTGTCGTTGGGTCAGCACATATGTGCCATAACCTTACGATGTGATACGTGCTAGGTGAGAATAGGTGAGAGAGAATTATGTCCCTACTGGTCCCTTTTATTTATTTATTTATTTATTTATTTATTTATTTATTTATTTTTCTCTCCTCTAGTTAGCCTGGTGAACTTTCCCCCATGGGGCTACAAGCCTCGTTCCCTCAAGGCTCTTCCTGCCACTTCTGTGCCAGTGTCTCAGGCTACTGAGGTTTCACCTCACCTCCCTTTCCAGTGCTGGTGCATAGACTTGGCAGCTGAGGTCCCACTCCATGGGTGCTCATGCCCTCCATGTAGGTCCACCATGTCTCACTAATTCTTGAAGATTTTCCTCTGCTGTTTTTTCCCTAACTCTTCCCTGAAACTACAGTATCTCCACTTTGATTAAACTATCTTTTCACAGATTATCAGTGCCCTCCCTCCCTATTCTGCCATCTTGGAGGACTCCTCTTTTTCTTTTTTAAGATTTATTTTATTTATTTGAAAGAGTTATAGAGAGAGGTAGAGAAAGAGAGAGAGAAAGAGGTCTTCCATCCACTGGTTCACTCCCAGATGGCTGCAACAGCCAGAGCTGTGGTGATCTGAAGCCAGGAGCCAGGAGCTTCCTCCAAATCTCCCACATGGGTGTAGGGGCCCAAGGACTCAGGCCATCTTCCACTGCTATCCCAGGCCATAGCAGAGAACTGGATCAGAAGAGGAGCAGCTGGGACTAGAACTGGTGCCCATATAGGATACTGGCACTTCAGGCCAGGGCTTTAACCTGCTTTAACCCACTTTAACTGTGCCAGAGTGCCACATCCCCCCCCCCCATTTCTTCTTAAAGTTTCATGTTTTCTATAGTTTATTCAGCTCTCTTTCACACATTCTGGATTCTTATTTTTTCTTTCTTTTTTTAGATTTCATCAATTACCCTTTTCTGCAAAGTCAAGTCTATTATTTCCCATCCACAGAATTTTAAATTTTGATAGTAATTTTTAAGCACGATTTTCATTAAGACCACTTTTAGGGAGAGATTATTCTTTTTTTTTATTTTTGGCAGGCAGAGTGGACAGTGAGAGAGAGAGAGAGAGAGAGAGAGAGAGATAAAGGTCTTCCTTTTTGCTGTTGGTTCACCCTCCAATGGCCGCCATGGCTGGTGCACTGTGGCCAGCACACCGCGCTGATCCGAAGCCAGGAGCCAGGTGCTTATCCTAGTCTCCCATGTGGGTGCAGGGCCCAAGCACTTGGGCCATCCTCACTGCACTCCCGGGCCATAGCAAAGGGCTGGCCTGGAAGAGGGGCAACAGCGACAGAATCTGGTGCCCCGACCGGGACTAGAATCTGGTGTGCCAGTGCCGCAAGGCGGAGGATTAGCCTATTGAGCCGCAGCACTGGCTGAAAGATTATTCTTTAAAAAATATCCCAGAATCTGTTGTAATGAGTAAGTGCTAAGGAGTAAACAGCAAAGCATAACAGTGTATGTTATGATATGTGGTATGTTAAAATTCTTTTTGGTCTCACTAAGACCATTATTTTCTCTAATGTTGTCAAAACTTGTAGCAAAATGGCATGTGTCATGTGAGTGGTTGGTACAATGAGTAACTATGTAGGATCTTGCTCATGTTCCCTTTTAGACTTGTGACTTTTACAATCATATGGAATGGTCATAGCACAATGCACAGAGAACTGACCACCTCTAGCATTTGCACACAGTTTCTTTACAATAATGGTTTCAAGTCTTCTCTTTTGGTAAATGCTACCCTACTTCTTCACTCCCATTTGTATCATGCAGCTTTGTTTCCCATGACAAATTTCTTCAAAGATATACCCTTTTCCTTACTGAGATTTTATCACCACCCACTCTGTTGAAACTATTCACAAGCCTCAGATCACTTACCCACGAAGAGCATACTGGATGGGGAATCAACAATAAGGAAACCATGAACATAGGTGATGATGCACCTGTGATATATTTAACATTATTTTATAATACTGCAGCACACCGATCCAATATGAATGCCTGGTTACACACCTTTAGGGAAGTTTATACTTTTTGCCTATACCTCATAATGGGAGTATATCATCTCTGTATTGATTAAGAAACACCCACAGTCTAAATGAAGCCCCAGGAAGAAACTGTTTCATTTGGGTGAGAAATTATTAATATCATACCTTAGAGGAAAACATTGAAGGGGGGAGAAGGCTGTGTATTTTCACATAGGAAGACTCATTTTTTTGTCACAAAGTGAGCTCTTTAAGTGTTAGAAATAAGTGTCTCAAAGTTTTTTTTTTTAATTTTTAAACATTTTTTTAAAATTTTTTTAAACTTTTATTTAGTAAATATAAATTTCCAAAGTACAGTTTATGGATTACAATGGCTTCCCCCCCCATAATTTCCCTCCCACTCACACCCCTCCCATCTCCTGATCCCTCTCCCATTCCATTAACATCAAGATTCATTTTCAATTATCTTTATATACAGAAGATCGATTTAGTATATATTAAGTAAAGATTTCATCAGTTTGCACCCACACAGAAACACAAAGTGTAAAATATTGTTTCAGTACTAGTTATAGCATTACATCACATTGGACAACACATTAAGGACAGATCCCACATGAGGAGTAAGTACACAGTGACTCCTGTTGTTGACTTAACAAATTGACACTCTTGTTTATGGTGTCAGTAATCTCCCTAGGCTGTCATCATGAGTTGACAAGGCTATGAAGCCTTTTGAGTTTGCCAACTTCGATCTTATTCAGACAGGGTCATAGTCAAAGTGGAAGTTCTCTCCTCCCTTCAGAGAAAGGTACCTCCTTCTTTGATGGCCCCGTTCTTTTCACTGGGATCTCACTCGCAGAGATCTTTCATTTAGGTCTTCTTCTTTTTTTTTTTTCCAGAGTGTCTTGGCCTTCCATGCCTAAAATACTCTCATGGGCCCTTCAGCCAGATCTGAATGCCTTAAGGGCTGAATCTGAGGCCAGAGAGTGTTGTTTAGGACATCTGCCATTCTATGAGTCTGCTGTGTATCCCTCTTCCCATTTTTTATTCTATCCCTTTTTTTTGTTTTTTTTTTATTAAACATTTATTTAATGAATATAAATTTCCAAAGTATAGCTTATGGGTTACAATGGCTTCCCCCCTCCCATAACTTCCCTCCCGCCCGCAACCCTCCCCTTTCCCGCTCCCTTTCCCCTTCCATTCATGTAAAGATTCATTTTCAATTCTCTTTGTATACAGAAGATCAGTTTAGTATATATTAGGTAAAGATTTCAACATTTTGCCCATATAGCAACATCAAGTGAAAAAACTACCATTGGATTACTACTTATAGCATTAAATAGCAATGTACAGCACTTTAAAGACAGAGATCCTACATAATTTTTTTTTCAAATTAATTAATTTTCTATGCCATTTCCATTTTAACACCAGGTTGTTTTTTTTTTTCATTTCCAATTCTCTTTATATACAGAAGATCACTTCAGTATATAATTAGCAAAGACCTCATCAGTCTGTGCCCACACAGAAACGCAAAGTATAAAAATACTGTTTCAGTACCAGTCATAGCATCACTTGGCTTTAGACGACACATTAGGGACAGATCCCACATGGGGTGTAAGTACACAGTGACTCCTGTTGCTGACTTAACAATTTGACACTCCTGTTCATGGCGTCAGTAATCTCCCTAGGCTCTAGTCATGAGTTGCCAGGGCTATGGAAGCGTTTAGAGTTCGCTGACTTTGATCTTATTCCGATAGGGTCATAGTCACATTTTTTTTTAAATTTTTAAACACTCTGCCTGTCATGTACTGATGAAGGTATACAGAAGGCAGCCATTCCAGCTTGTAGAGGCTCTGGTTAAAATGCTTAGAGTAAAAACGAATTTATCTCATCTGACATAAGTAGCTGGTGAAACCAGTGGACTGTTTATCTTGAATTCCTAGAATTCACAACCTATTTATTGGTATATTATTGACAGATCCAAAAGTATAAAGAAGAATGTGCTACCATTCTACTGCAGCATGGTGCTGACCCAAGCCATATGGATGACAATGGAAACACTGCACTCCACTATGCAGTGTATCATGAGAACACAATAACTGCAAAACAACTAATTCTACACAATACTGATATTGAAATAAGAAGTAAAGTATAATAAACCCCACTTTATTTTCAAACTGTTTGAAATACACTTGTTATCATATAGCCATTCATAAAGTCAGTTTTCCTTATTTGGAAGTCAGGCATCTCTTGAATGGAAATATTGTAAAATAATTGCCTAAGGCTTCACATTAAACGTTGATATTTTTACAGAAGCATTAGGCTTTTTATATGCACTCATGGCTAGTATTTGTGAAAACACTGAATTTGTTAAAGGTAAAACTTCTTTAAAAATATATTTTCCCACACATTTTTGTCTTATTAGCATAAAACAGCACAAGAAAGCAAATTTTGTCTTGAAATGGGTTTTATTTTCAAACTGAAGACAGAATCATGCTTCATAAAATAGTAATATTTCCATCGTCAATTTTAAAAATTAATTAATACAGGCTGGCACCATGGCTTAACAGGCTAATCCTCCACCTTGCGGTGCTGGCACACCAGGTTCTAGTCCTGGTTGGGGCGCCGGATTCTATCCCGGTTGCCCCTCTTCCAGGCCAGCTCTCTGCTGAGGCCCGGGAAGGCAGTGGAGGATGGCCCAAGTGCTTGGGCCCTGCACCCGCATGGGAGACCAGGAGAAGCACCTGGCTCCTGGCTTCGGATCAGTGCCATGTGCCAGCCGCAGTGGCCATTGGAGGGTGAACCAACGGCAAAAAGGAAGACCTTTCTCTCTCTCTCTCTCTCTCAAACTATCCACTCTGCCTGTCAAGAAAAAAAAAAGAGTCTTCTAAAAATTAATTAATACAAAACAAAGTTATCTGTCAGTGGCAAAGCTTTTAGAGGGAAACTTGGAAAGGGAAAAGGAAAGAACAATCAGAAATTTGGAAATTAGGTAATTAGGGGAAAACATTAGAAGTTTAGATGAAATGCTCTCCAGTTTTGGATATAATAACTCACATTTTGGTAAATAGAGTGAATGATAGAAGTAAACTTGCCTTGAGAAAGATTTTAGGATGATTTGGGGTAAACTATACAGGGAGTGAATCAGTGGTAATCCAGTGGCCAGAGAGAACAAATAATTAATTGACCTTTTATTGTGGTAGCAACAGCTGCTTAGATAAGTCTAAATTCAGCTCTCATATCTAGAATGGTTTGGTGGGAGAAAAGAATCTGATAAAGTCGGATTTTGAGTTTACTTTCCAGAAAGTGAGTCTTTCCCTTAATAATTCATTCCTCTTTGGTCCAATCCCTGAATGATGAATGAAACTGACCACATGGGTGAGAAATCTCTTTGAAGTGGTAGTTGTATACTGCATTAGTGCTCAGCTGGGTGTGTATTACAGTGACATGGGAAAATTTAAAGAAATCTTATCAGCCTGGGCTAAAGTATGAACATTTTGATTTAATAAATTGTAGAAGACCTGGACGTGTATATTTAATTTTTTTTTGAGATTTCAGTAAGTTCCTGTTTAAGAACAATCGAAATATATGTGTAACATGTAGATTTTCAATCTCAAAAATTAAGACATCTTTCAAAGACTTTAGTTTGTATAGATGCTGCTTCACTTAACCTTTTCTTTTCCAACAGTATTTACCTGACTTATCTCTCTGTGCTTTGGAAATTAAGAGGACTAATATTGCTGATGACTCTCAGTTATGGAATAACACCCACTGCTTGCTAAACATCAGCCATTTGCTGCCATTCCAAGTGTCTTCAGAAATTTGCCTATGGCTAGTTTTAATGCATAGAAACTGACTCTTGAAAGATTGCCTATTTCCTTGATATCATTTGGGTCATTAGGTTAACAATTGTGTATTACAAGCAGTTTCCTGATGAGCATAGAAGCAAATTGTGAACATTTTTCATGTTAAAGTTGTGTGATAGACCATCTCTGTATGTCTGTTGAGTTTGTAGAACCCTGGAACATTATCATTACAGCAGATTTAAAACTGAAATATATGATGTTAGTAAGAATATGGATGAGAATTCTTTTAACAGTTTGGATTTCACAGTCTTATGAACTGGACATCCATTTCATGGACAACCTGGCAGATTTAAATAAAAATGGATTATAATTTAAGTGTTGGGAAATTGCTTATTGGGTGTTATGAGTGCTTTTGATGACATGTTGGGGCCTGGTTTTCTGATAAAATAGATGATACTACAGAAAATAAAGGTTTGACATGCCGGTACTTGCTCTATACAAAACCATTTGGAAACAGACCCCGAGCTGATATAAAAACACTAGGCTGAATGTGGCCCTGAGATATTTGTAGTTTGTCTTAATGAATTGTGCTAGTGTATAAAATTTAGGAGACCCTGACAGAAATCTTTCCTTAAAGAATCAAATCAGGTATGCCTTGAGTTCCTATACTGAGTGGTATGCTGTACATTGTCTGCCTGCCTATATGAAGCAAAGTTCTCCAGGTTGCTGCTGTCTGTACCTGGAGAACACATTGTACATACTTTTGTAATCTTTCTGAAACATATCATGGAATCCTTCCATTGTGGTGCAGTACATAATTTGTGTGCAAATAAATATTCTTAGAAATATATGTTAGAAAACATTGCTAGAGATAATAATTTAGGTTGTCGATTCAATAACAATATTTACAGCCTGTACTACTATGTCTTAGGGTTTGGGGCTGTAGGTATATAAGATACAGTCTTTGCCCTCAAAAAGCTCTTGGTTTGGGTGGGAAGCAGTTAAGTAATTATACTACGGCCTGAAGAACGCTTTCAGAGAAGTGAAGAATCTTGGAGCTAGTAAATGCTCAAAGTGTGTTTTGGAGATGACTGCATTTCATGTGATGATGCTGTTGAGAGGGGACTTTTAAAAGGAAGGTGCAGCATAGGTGAAAGCACAGAGGTGAAAATGAAGAGCTTCTGTTCATTTACTTCTATACTGTATTCACAGTTTGTAGGGTTTGAAAATGTTTTCAATTCAGTTGAGAAATGTGTAAAATTGTGAATTATTCATGTTTTACAACATAGCATCACACCACTTTTAGTTACTGTCTGAAAATAAAGAGAACATGGTGGAATTTATAATTAGAAATAGAGACATTGTTCATACACTGAATGATATGAATAGATATCATAATGGGTGCTTGAAGTCAGAAATATTAAATTAATAAACAAAATATTAACATATTACTGAGATAGAATAAAAGCAACAACACAAGTCATCTATTATTTACAAAAGCAGTTAAATAGTGCAGTGCAGCACAAAGAAGCACATATGATAGTAATCAGATTCCCTTGTGATAGTGACTGGGGTTTTCCAAGTTTTTCCCCATGAAGCTTGTAGCTGATAATGCAATCAAATGTCCCATGCTGCATGCAGGGGTCAATTACTTGAGCTGTCATTGCTGCCTTTCAAGGATCTACATTAATAGGAGGCTGGAGTGAGAAGCTGGATCTGAGAATCAAGTGCCGGTACTTTGATATGGGAGGAAAGCACTTTAAGCAGTGTGTTAAATGCTAGGGTAAATGCCTGTTCCTGATTTTTTATTTGTTAACTAATATTGGCAGAGAGAAGAAAGATAATTTTAGATAGATAACTTTTTCTTTTTTTTTTCTTTTTAAACATTTATGTACTTACTTGAAAGGCAGTTACAGAGGCAGCAGAGAGAGAAAGAGAGGTCTTCCATCTGCTGGTTCACTACCCAGATGGCTGCAAGGCCTAGAGCTGCTACAATGGCTGGAGCTGGGCAGATCTGAAGCCAGAAGCCTTGAGCTTCTCACAGATCTCCCACATAGGTTCAGGGGTCCAAGCACTTGGGGCATCCTTTACTGCCTTCTCAAGAGACAGCAGAGAGCTGGATTGGAAGTGGAGTAGCTGGGACTTGAACCGGCACCCATGTGGGATGCTGGCACTGCAGGCAGTGGCTTCACCTGCTACATCACAGTGCCGGTCCCGAGAAACTTTTCTTTTAATGACAAAAGTAATGGGTAAGAAAGTGAAAAGACCGACAAGACTGTTTTCCTTCCTAGATGTCCCACCTACTAGGTATATGACCTTGTGAAGATTACCTCTGCAAGATTTTACACACATAAAATTTTATTCAGTACCTGGCACATGCTTATCAGCATTGTTAACTGAAGTCATCATGACAATTATTACCATAATAATATTATAGCTGTAAGCCTGCAAAGAGTTCTCATTTATCTGACCTCCGACTGAGTGTGATACATAGTTTATTATGTCAAACTACGGCAAAAATGGAAAATTGTCCATTTTTACACTTTAAATTGTCCAGTTTAAACAGTTGCTTAAATAAGTGATCTCAACAGAGTTATTGTCCTTTAAAGGACTTTAAATTAGTGACTTCTCCAATGGAATACCTCCATGGAAGCAGAGGCTGCCTTTTGATCCTTTCTCTTTGTTCCTGGAGGTAATTGTCAGGGATGAGCTCTTTGCTCCCAGGATGCCTCTGTCTGTTAATATTTGTAAATGGTGCATACTACATATGCAAGCCATTAAATTGATAAAATATATCAGGTTAGTTACTTAAGTAACTTTATTGAGGTTTCTGGCAGTGATCTATCTGTTAGTTGAGAACAGCCCACATGCTTGCTGCACAGGAGAAAGCAACCACAGTATTCAGTCTTCATCAGGAAGAGGTGGCTGTATCTTGTTAAGATAGCTCTGCACTCTCTACAGGGGAGCATTCTCATCTTCAATTTAATATGTAAGTGGTGACAGTAAAATGCTAGTCAAGGTTTCATTGACATTTAAATTTAATTATAACTATTTCATGATTTAGATGAGGTAAGATTTTGTGGTTTTGAGAATGACAGTGAGTATACATCATCAGTGAGAAACCAAGTAAAAGGGTTGACTAGTTAGAAGCAGCAATGGGCACCAGATTCTTTATCTCAGGAAATTTGGAGACCTTTATCCTGAGAGGTCCCAATGTTAACTATGTCAGTCCAAATATAATACCTGTGCTTGGGGTTCCGAATAGTGTCACATCTTTGCCTTTTCAAATTAGTTAGTGAGATCTTGAAATTTCCAATTTAGCAGGAAATCTATTAACTTTCTATTAACTTCAAGGAGAAGCATTTAGACCATAGCAGAGAACTATGGATGGGAAGAGGAGCAGCTGGGACATGAACTGGTACCCATATGGGATGCAGTGCCCCAGGCAGAGGTTTAGCCTACTGAGCCATAGCACCGGACGCTACATCAAATCCTTTAGAAGACTAATATAACACACCAAATGAAGTGACTTTTGTAAATGAAAGACATTATAGAATTCATTCTTTCATATCAAAATTATATTTATTAGATATTACCTGGATACTGAAATCTAAAAAAAGTAATAATAATAAAAAATAAAATGGTACTAATAAATTCTGTGACAGTTCAACTATTTTTTTCTTTTCTGATAAATATATTTCAGTATTGAAATCTTATAATGCATTATTAGTTTATAGTTATAGTTTATAGTTATAATGCATTATTAATTACATATTTTATGTAATTTATTGCCTGATGGATCAAGAATGAGGGTTAAGCATTATGGTGCAGTGAGCTAAGCCTCCCCTTGGGAGGCCTGCATCCTGTACAAGTTCAGATTCAAGGCTTGGCTCCTACATGCTTGTGATCCAGCTTCCTGCTAATGTGTCTTGGATGTAGTGGATGATGACAAAGTAGTTGAGATCCTGCAACACATGTGTGAGATGCAGATGGAATTCCTGGCTTCTGGCTTCAACCTGACCTAACCATGGCTATTGTGGATATCTGAGGAGTATGGAAGATATTTTGCTCACTGCCTGTATTTATTGTCTCTATCTGTCTCACTACTTCTGCACTTCAAGTAGAAAAGCTTGCAATCATTTTTAAAAAATACCTAGGGGGTGTGGAGTATAGAGGCATAGCAGCAATCAATATGTGTATGAAAAAAATAGGATGATTCTTGTTAATGAATCTTCTAAAAATGTATATCCAAGTTGCTCAGCTGAGAAGTTTCTCTGCTTACAAATTATTTACACATTCAGGTTCAAAGTTATCACAAACATGTATTTTCTAAAATACAAGAAGCACTGAAAGACATGTTTGTAGCATGATTGTACAAATGGTTCTGATGTGTTACAGTAATGGCATGCTGATGCATTCTCTCATCAGGTTTCACAATTAAAGATCACTTCCTCCCCAGTATTCAGCATGTTCACATTGATATATGGGTGCCTTTAAATTTTATTTGCACCTCTCTGAATCATAATCATACTTTTGAAGTTTAAACAACATGTTTTATTAAAACTATATGGCTATTTATTCAAATTTATCAGATTTTTAAATTTTTATTTATATTAGCAATTGTATATATCTATAGTTTACAATGTGACATTTCAAAGTATGTAAACTATGTACCAGTGAAATCAGGGTAATCAATTTTCCCATTTTTGTTATTTTATTTTATTTTATTTTATTTATTTGAAAGGCAGAGTTACAGAGAGAGACAAGGAGAGACACAGAGAGATTTTCCATCCACTGTTTCATTCCCCAAATGTCCACAACAACCAGGGCTGGGCCAGGCCAAAGCCAGGAGCCAGGAGCTTTTTCTAGGTCTCCTACATGGGTGCAAGAGCCCAAGTACTTGGACCATCCTCTGCTGCTTTCCCAGGTGCATTAGCAGGGAGCTGGATTGGAAGTACTGCAGCTGGGACTCGAACCAGTACACATATGGGATGCTGGCGCTGCAGACTGTGGCTTAACCTGTAGTGACACAGCACTGGCCTGACATTATTTTTTGATTGCAAGGTTGGAACTCCTTATTTTTGGCTCATAAAATATTTACTAAGTTATTATAAACTCATTCAACTCTGCTGTGTAACTCTAGAAACTTATTCTCTCAAACTAACTCCTACTTGGGAATTTTGTTCATGTATTTCTCTCTTGTTCCTGCCCTCCTCCCAACCCTGCCTCCCACCCAAACCCAGAAGCAAGTCTCCACACATAAAATAACTATTTCTATAACCAAACACAGGGTTGATCTTGGTGTTAACTCTGCCAAAAATGTTTGGTTGGCCTGTCATATGTGCATATAATTCATTACATGTTGCTTTTTCTTTTTAGAGTCTCCTGAGAATTATTCTGATTTGAATGTAACAATTTCCATATTTTATCTTAAATATTAAGTACACCTTGTAGGAAATACGCATTATTTATTCAGTCCTCCAAGACAAATGCAAGACAGTTATCATAATGAATCAAGAGGAATGAAAGCTGTACATCCAAATCAGATACATTTTGCAAAGCAAATTTAACTCTGGAAAAGACATTGGAAAACATTTCAATTGCCCCTCTATGCTTGTATTTCAAATTCTATTTTTCCAAGTTTGATAGAAGGATATGAGATAAATAATGTTGATATCATTTTACATATTCACCTTTGAAAAAGAATATAGTTACTAGCATACAATAAAGAGATTTAAAAATTTTAAGCTTTTAGTACTTTGTATTTTGATATTCTGAAGTCTGAAATAAAAAATCATGTCTTTTATGCAGATTCACCAGAGCTGGTTAACATACTAAGAACTGTTTTTTAAGGAATTATTTTACTTTTTTGAAAGGCAGAGTGAGAGAGAGAGAGAAAGAGATGGGGAGACAGAAATAGGTCTTCCATCTGAAGATTCACTCCTCAAATGGCCGTGAAGGCCAGTACTGGGCCAGGCCACAGCCAGGAGCTTCTTCCAGGTCTCTCACATGGATGCAGGGGCCCAAGCAACTAGGGCATCTTCTTCTGCTTTCCCAGACTCATTAGCAGGAAGTTGGATCAGAAGTGGAGCAGGGCCCGGCGCTGTGGTGCAGTAGGCTAAGCCTCCACCTGTGGTGCTGGCATCCCTTATTGGTTCTGGTTCTAGTCACAGCTGCTCCTCTTTCCATCCAGTTCTCTGCTATGGTTTGGGAAAGCAGTGGAAGATGGCCCCATGTGCTTGGGGCCCCGCACCTGTGTGGGACCCTGGAAGCTCCGGGCTCCTGGCTTCAGATCAGCTCAACTCAGCTGTTGTGGCCAGCTGGGGTGTGAACCAGCAGATGAAAGACTTTTCTCCCCATTTATTCCTCTCTCTGTAACTCTACCTGTGTAATAAACAAAAATCCTTAAAAAAATTGTGGAGTGCCAATACACAAACTGCCACCCATATGGGATGCTGGTGTTGCAGATGCCAACTTTGCCTACTTAGCCACAATACTAGCCCCAAGTAAGAACTATTTAATGCTTTAAAATGCTAGGAAATTTAGATCTTTACCTAGAGAAAAGCATTATTTACTAGCATGTCCATTGTACTTTAATTCTATCATCTTAGTTTTGTTACACTGACCTTCAGCCCACCTGGTGTTCTGATTAACAGATCCTCTGAGTGTGTGCATATAAATATTCAAACTACTCAATCATTCCTTAGTGACTATCTGGTAGACTGTGTTTTGAACCATTTGCAGATATTTTGGACTTAGGGTCATTTTATATTTTAATATGTTGAAGATTGTAAGATTCTTCTCATTCTCGAAATTACTCTATAAGAAACTAAAACTGAAAATGTTTAAATATGAGTATGCACATTGATGTATTTCAATAGTCATGAGAGCAGTAACCCATTTATCAAAATATTTATTTATTTATTTTAAAAATCAGAGAGAGAGAGAGAGAGAGAGAGAGAGAGAGAGAGAGAGAGAGAGAGAGAGAGGTCTGGCAATGTGGTGCAGTGGGATAAACTGCAGCCTGTAGTACAGAAATTCCATGCTGCTGGTTGTAGTCTGAGCTGCTCCACTTCCAGTTCAGCTCCCTGCTAATGCACCTGGCAAAGCAGCAGAGGATGGCCCAGGTGCTTGGGCCCCTGCATCCATGTGGGAGACCCAGAGGAATCTCCTGGCTCCTGGCTTCAGCCTGGCCCAGCCCTGACTGTTGAGGCCATTTGGGGAGTGAACCAGTGGATGGAATACCTCTCTGTCTCTCCCTCTCTGTCTGTTACTTGTCCTTTAAAATACATAAAATGAATCTTAAGAAAAATACTATATCATGTTAAGATAATACATGAAACTCTATATTAATTCTAGTAGAACCTTCAGTTTTCATTAATTAACAGCATGAAATATGTGTGCTACTGTAGGTGTCAGTTATTGCAGTGTTCTGTGTCAGTCATATGAACAAATATGTAGTAATAAATCATATAAAAGTAGTCACCCCTAGAGTGTTGCTTTCTTTCTTCTCTATTGAATTCACATGGACTTTGAAAGAAGTTGTCAATTTTCTCCAGGGCAGTGACAGTAACCCACAAAGGTACTGACCTACCCAAGTGACTTGTTTTCCATTGTTTCTTCATGTCCTTTGTAGGTCCAAGACAGTGTAATTTAAAAGTATAGCACCTAAACCAGTTTTCATAACCCAAGAAGATGTCTAGTGTCTCCTCAAGTAGTCTGGTATCATTTTTAAAGAAGCAGAGTTTTTGGGCCAGCAGCATGGCACTTTAGGTTAACATAATGCTAACTATGATGCTGGCATCTGATAGAAGCACCATTTTCCCCCAGCTTGTTCACCTCATATACAGCTTCCTGATAAAGTCCCTGGAAAACAGCAGAGTGCCCAAGTACATGAGACCCCTGGCACCCAAGTGGGAGATCCAGCTGGAGTTGCAGGTTCCTGGTTTTAGCCTAGCCCAGCACTTGCTGTTGAGGCCATTTGCAGAGTGAACCAGCAGATAGAAACTCTCTGTGTATCTTTCTGTCTGTAAAATTTCACCTGTCAAAGAAGTAAAATCAATCTTTTCATGAAGATATAAACTATCAGTGAAAGCTTAATCATAAACTCTTAGTTGAGAAGATAAAAATACATCTTATTTTCTATTTTTAAAAAATTAAGGCTTTCATCATATTATGCTAAGTAATATATTTAACTAACAATGTAGATCTTTCAGGATTTCTAGACATAGTAGTACAAATGTTAAAAAGTGCTAGTAAAAATAACACTATTTGAGTAAACACTAGACATTTGTCTCACTATTGTGGTTTAGAGAGCCTTCTGGATTTGAGGCTTACCCACAGCAAAGAATTGAAGGGTGTGATTCCAATAATAAGGCCCAGTATTTTTGCTGTTATAGAAAGTAACAAGGAAAGAACACCAAAATGGACTATGCTCAAGAAGCTGTTATGTAGCCATTGCAGAATTGGTATCCATGAAAGTGAGGTAGCTGAATTGGAATGTGTCAGTACTGCAACACACAATGACTTAGAAACAACACCTGGCCAGTGCTGTGGCTCACTTGGCTAATCCTCCATTTGTGGTGCTGGTACCCCAGGTTCTAGTCCTGTTTGGGGCACCAGGTACTAGTACTAGTTGCTTCTTTTCCAGTCCAGCTCTCTGCTGTGGCCCTGGAGGGCAGTGGAGGTTGGCCAAAGTGCTTGGGTCCCTGCACCTGCATGGGAGACCCGGAGGAAGCACCCAGCTCCTGGCTTCGGATCAGCGCAGCACCGGCCATAGCAATCATTAAGGGAGTGAACCAATGGAAGGAAGACATTTCTCTCTGTCTCTCTCTGTTATAACTCTCTCTCTCTGTCTCTCTCTCTCACTGTCTAACTCTGCCTGTCAAAAAAAATAAAAAAAAAAGAAACAACACCTATGGGGCCAGCACTGTGGCTCACTTAGTTAATCCTCCTCCTGTGGTGCTGGCATCCCATATGGGCACTGGGTTCTAGTCTCGGTGGCTCCTCGTCCAGTCCATCTCTCTGCTGTGTGTGACCCGGGAAGGCAGTGGAGGATGGCCCAAGTGCTTGGGTCCCTGCACCTGCATGGGAGACCAGAAAGAAGCACCTGGCTCCTGGCTTTAGATTAGCACAGTGTCAGACAATGTGGCCATTTGGGGAGTGAACCAATGGAAGGAAGACTTTTCTCTGTTTCTCTCTCTTACTGTCTATAACTCTACCTGTCAAATAAATAAATAAAAATCTTTTAAAAAAGGAAAAAAGAAAAGAAACAACACCTATGAAAGCCTAAGAATGCCTTGAAAGAAATGAACATAATTAACCACAGGTATATCAAAATTTGAATTGAAATTTCTGGTTTCATACTGTTTTGTTGCTTTAATAACATAGAATACACCAAGTGAAATTCACATTAGCCTATTGTTTCAGGACCAATAGTTTCCAATTTCATATATAATGTAATACATTTTAGCTAGTTGGAAAACTTGAAATATTTTTAGGATCTGTAGTAAGGTATAGCTAATTATTGTCCTTGGAACAGAGACAAAGAAATTCCTAAATAGGGTTTGGTCTTATCATTTTATAAGCCCTCCCAACCCATTCAGTATGACACTGGACATGGTATTGTCATAAACTGCCTTGATTGTGTTGAAGAATGTTCCTTCTATACCCAATTTGCTTAGAATTTTCATCATAAAAGGATGTTGTGTTTTATCAAATGCTTTCTCTGCATCTATTGAAGTAATCATATGGCTTTTGTTCTTCAATTTGTTAATGTTATGTATCACACTGATTGATTAGTGAATGTTGAACTATTCTTACATACCTGGAATAAATCCCATTTGGTCCAGGTGAATGATCTTCCTGATGTGTTGTTGGATTTGACTGATTAGTATTTAGTTGAGGATTTTTGCACCTATGTTCATCAAAGAAATTAGTCTGTTGTCTTCTTTTTCAGATTTAAGAATAAAATAAAGTTTAATTAATTAATTAAATAAAATATATTGGCTTCATGGAGGGAATTTGGGATGATTCCTTCCCTTTCAATTGTTTTGAATAGCTTGAGAAGAATTGAAATTATTGGAGTTTCTTTAAATGTCTGATAGAATTCAGCAGTGAAGTCATTCAGTCCTGGTCTTTTCTTTGTTGGGAGGGTCTTTATTACTGTTTTAATTTCTTTTTTTTTTTAAAGATTTATCTATTTATTTGAAAGTCAGAGTTACACAGAGAATGATACACACACACACAAATACAAAGAGAGAGAGAGAGAGAGAGAGAGAGAGACAGAGAGGTCTTCCATCTGCTGGTTCACTCCCCAGATGGCCAAAAAGACTGGAGCTGTGCCAATCTGAAGGAAAGAGCCAGGAGCTTCTTCCAGGTCTTGGGCCATCTTCCACTGTTTCCTGGGCCATAGCAGAGAGCTGGATAGGAAGTGGAGCAGCCAGGTCTCGAACCAGTGCCCATATGGGATGCTGGCACTGCAGGCGGTGGCTTTACCTGCTACGCCACAGCGCTGGCCCTATACTGTTTCAATTTCTGTGTTGGATATTGGTCTGTTTAGGTTTTCAATGTCTTTTTTGCTCAGTTTAGGTAGGCTGAATGTTCCAGGAATCTATCCATTTTTTCTTGTTTTCCTGATTTGTTGGCATCTAGCACTTTGTAGTAATTTCTGATGATATTTTTTATTTCTGTGATGTCTGTTGTTACTTTTCCTTTTTCATCTCTAATTTTATTGTCTTGTGTCTTCTTTCTCTCCCTCTATCTGCTTTTTGGTTAGTTGGGCCAATGGTGTGTCAATTTTGTTTATTTTTTCAAAAAGCCAGCTCTTCATTTCATTGATCTTTTGTATTTTTTCTTTGAAATTTGTTTATTTCTTCTCTGACTTTAATTATTTTTCTCCTACTAGTTTTGGGTTTGTTTTTGCTGTTGTTTTTCTAGGTCCTTGAGGCATATTAATAGATCATTTATCTTGATGTAGGCACCTATTTCTATAAACTTTATCTTAACATTGCTTTTGCTGTGTCACATATGTTTTGATATGTTGTGCTGTTATCCTCATTTACTTCCAGAAAGTTTTTGATTTCTCTTTTGATTTCTTCTATGACCCACTGTTCATTCTGGAGCATGCTGTTCAGTCTCAATGTGTTTGTATATGTTCTAGAGATTCTTGAGTTGTTGATTTCCAGTTTCATTCCATTGTGGTCAGAGAAGATGCATGGTTAATTTTTTTTTTCTGAGACTTCTTTTATGACCTCACATGTGGTCAATCCTAGAGAAAGTTCCATGCACTAGTGAGAAGAAAGTATATTTCGCATCTGTAGGATGAAAAGTTCTGTAGGTATCCATTTCATCCATTTATTCCATAGTGTTGATTATCTCTGTTGTTTTCTTGGTGATTTTTTTTGTCTGGTTGATCTATTGCAGAAAGTGGAGTATTGAAGTTCCCCATTGCCATTGTATTGGAGTCTATGTCTCCCTTTAGATTCATTAACATTTCTTTTAAATAAGCAGGTGTTCTGTAATTAGATACATATACATTTAGAATAGTTACATCTCCCTATTGAACGATCCCTTAATCACTACATAATGCCCTTCTTTGTCTCTTCTAAAAGTTTTTGTGTAAAGTCTATTTATTCTGGTACTAGAATGGCTGTAGCTGCAATTTTTTTCTTTCAATTAGCATGGAATATCTTTTTCCTTACTTTCACTTTCAGTTTGTGCTTATCTTTGTTGGTGAGATGTGTTTCTTGTAGGCAGCAAATACACAGATCTTAGTTTTTTAGTTCATTCAACATGTCTGTATCTTTTAATTGGAGAGTTGAGGCCATTTACATTCAAGGTGACTATTGATAAGTAACGACTTTGCCCTGCCAGTTTTCAAAAATATTCCTATTGTTTACCTTGGATTTCCTTTGTACTTTTGCTGGGAGATGTTCTTTCTTCACCTTTTTCATAGTGGTGACCATGTTTTTGTGTTTCTTAAGCCTCTTGTAAGGCTGGATAAGTGGTAACAAATTCTTTCAATTTCTGTTTGTAATGGAAGGTCTATTTTACCTTCATTCATAAATGAGAGCTTTGTAGGGTTCAGTGTTCCAGGATGACAGTTTTTTTCTCTTAAAACTTGGAATATATTTTGACATTTTCTCCTGGCCTCTAGGATTTCTGATGAGAAGTCATCTATGAATCTAATTGGAGATCCTCTGAAAGTAAGCTGAAGTTTCTCTCGGGCACATTTTAAAATCTTTTCTTTATGCTTTGCTGTGGAGAGTTTAACTAAAGTGTGTTATGGTAAAGATGTTTTCTAGTCATGTCTGTTAAGAATTCTATGTGCTTCCTGTACTTGAATATCCTTTTCTTTCTCCAAATTAGGAAAGTTTTCTGTAATTATCTCACTGAAAAGACTGTCTAATCCATTCACTCTTTTCATGCCTTCAAGAATTCCTAAAAGCTGAATACTGGGTATTTGATAGTATACCATAAAGATCTGATACTGTTTTTTAGTTTCCTAATTTCTTTTCCTTTCTTTTTTTTTTGTTCAGACTGCAAAATTTCCAGAGATTTGTCTTCTAATTCAGATATTCTTTCTTCTGCCCCATTGAGTCTGTTCTTAAGGCTTTCCACCTATTTTTTATTTGTTCCATTGAATTCCATTCATTTCCATTATTTCATTTTGATTTCTCTTTGAAAATCTCAATTGCGTGGGGAAAAATTTTCATTCATGTCATCTATGGATTTCTTTAGTTCATGAATTTGCTTCTGATTCCTTCAAAGTAATCCATTGAAATTACATTCTTGCTCTAAAGTAGGAATCTATTTGAAGAATTTCAGCAAAGAATTTACAATGTAAGGAGTTGTGAAATTACTAAAGAAAGGAAAATAGTTCAAGATTGTAGAACTATAGGAGCCTTTGTTCTAACCCAGATACCTTTGCACTGTGATACTTCTGTAGGTTGTTAAGTGTTGCAAATTTATCAGGAGAGAAATAGAGAACTGAGTCTGTTCGCTAAGTAACATAATACTGATTGTGTAGGAAGATGACACCTTCTCTCTTACCTGATTACAACAATCATCAAGAATGTGTATGCTTGAGGAAAAGAAGGTTAAGTGGTGTATATGGTGATATTATCCAAAGTACAGATGCTGCTTGACATTTGATGGGAAGATTCTCTGGTAATCTCATTGTTAAATTGAAAGTATATGAAACTTGTATAACTTAAATACACATAAAAATAAAGTATATCAACAATGTTTATAATGCATTGAATGTCCTCAACATCCTAGCTTGACACATTCTACTGTTGAGTGTTGGACATTTGCCCTTGTGTTTGTGTGGTTGAGTAGGAGTTGGAACTCACTACTACTAGCTAGCATTCTGAGAGCATATAGTGTGGCATGTTGCTAGCTCAGAAAAAGATCAAAATACATAGTATGTGTCCTATGGTGTGCTTAGCACTTGTGTGCAATCATAAATATGAACAATCGTATGTCAAACCATCACAACTATAAAACCAGTTGTATATACCTTTAAATTAAATATAAACATTATTTAACAGCAAAGTGATTTTTAAAATGGTAAGAGAATCATCTTATTAGATAGATCTGAACCACCTGCCACAGAAACATGATGACATTGAGGAAAGGCAGTCCGAATCAGAGGCATCAATGAAAAATATGAAACAGTATTATCTTAAGTTAAAACATAAAACAAGGTATCTAATGGACAAATTAGGTAACATCAACAGAAAAGTACGTATATTATTTAACATGTCAGTAGGAATTCTAGAGCTTGTTAAATGATATAAGAGTTTTGGGATATAAATTTAAGTAAAACACTGCTGTTTTGAATATTAAAATTTGAGTACCATCTGATTATTACAATGCACTTATTTCTTAAACTCTGAGTCTACTCTATTATTATAATTACATTATTAAAATTATATTCACTATTTAGAAATTGAGAACTATGAATTATTTTTTCACAGAAAATGAAGTACTTTTTTCTATTCAAAATTATTTTTGTTGGTAAACAAGTCAGATTAATCAGATAATTTTTAGAAAATTATTATTAAAAAAATAATTATTTCTTTTTTTAAAAATTCACCACTAAGCATAATATTCAAGAAATAAAAAATAGGAAGACCACAGTTCCAAAAGAGTATAAACAAGGGAAAAAACAACAAGCAAATCACAAGATGTCCATTTCATTCCTATACTTTTTAAATATTCTACATTAACTGAAACATATCAGAAAAAACCATGATGTTTGTGGAACTGGCTTATATCATTAAGTGTCATGATTTTTGGGTATATCCATTTTGCTGAAAATGACAAGATTTCCCTCTTTTATTGTCTAAATAGAGTCCATAGTTTATATGCACCCCATTTTCTTTACGCAGCCATCAGCTGGTGAGCATCTGGGTTGATTCTGTATCTTTGCTATTATGAATTGAGCTGCAATAAACATGGGAGTACAGATAACCCTTTGACATGCTGATTTCATTTGGTTTGGATTAATATCCTGGTGTTGGATGGCTGAATCATGAGGTTTATCTATTTTTAGATTGAAGAATCTCCATACTGTCTTCTCTAATGGTTGTACTAATTTACATTCCCACAACAGTGCATTAGGGCACCTTTGTACCACATTCTTTTTCTTTGATTGTTGAAAGAATACTCATTCTAAGTGGTGTAAGATGAAGCCTCATTTTGGTTTATATTTCCATTTTCCTGATGGCTAGGTATCCTGAGCATTTTTCCATGTGTCTGTTGGCCTTTTGAATTGGAGATGCATGGATTAACTAATCTGAGGATTCATACTACTCTATTGATCTACATGTCTAT
This sequence comes from Lepus oiostolus, assembly GCA_036325905.1. Taxonomy (NCBI): domain Eukaryota; kingdom Metazoa; phylum Chordata; class Mammalia; order Lagomorpha; family Leporidae; genus Lepus; species Lepus oiostolus. The sequence goes on from CM070816.1 coordinate 79,883,336, forward strand.
TTTTGTGCTAGGCTGTTTGGATTATAACTGCCCTCTAGTCTCTTTGGAAATCTGATATTCTGATAGTTCCACCTTTCTTTTCTTTTTTTTTTTTCTTCTTCCTTACAATTGCTTTAGCTGGGGCTGGTGCAATGGCTCACCTGGTTAATCCTCTGTCTGTAGTGCCGGAATCCCATATGGGCTCCAGGTTCTAGTCCCAGTTGCTCCTCTCCCAGTCCAGCTCTCTGCTGTGGCCCAGGAAGGCAGTGGAGGATGGCCCAAGTGATTGGGTCCCTGCACCCACATGGGAGACCAGGAGGAAGCACCTGGTTCCTGGCTTCAGATCAGCATAGCTCTGGCCATAGAAGCCATTTGAGGGGTGAACCAATGGAAGGAAGACCTTTCTCTCTGTCTCTCTCACTGTCTAACTCTATCTGTCAAATAAAAATATATGTATATATTATTTAAGTTATACAAATATCATATATTATTGTTAATTATTCTTGAGCATAGAATGTTGGTATTGTGCCAGGTGATGTCTGTTGCAACATGAGAACTGTGAAGTAACAGCATAAATGTATCCATAAGCAATGTGTAAAGGAGTAAGCATTTGTGTGTTATAATAATAATTCTTATTTTATATTTAAAGATTTATTTTATTTATTTGAAAGTCAGACTTAGAGAAAGAGGGGAGAGATGAGAGAGATATTTTCCATCAGCAGGTTCAATCCCCAAATGGCTGCATGGCTATGGCTGGGCCAGGCCAAAGCAAGGAGCTTCATCCAAGTCTCACAAATGGATGCAGGGGCCCACGCACATGGGCCAGCCTCTGCTGAATTTCCCAGGTGCAATAGCATGGAGCTGGATTAAAGGTAGAACAGCGAGGATTTGAACAAGTGTCCATATGGGATGCTGCTGCCACAGAAGGTGGCTTAACATGCTAAGCCACAACACTGATCGCATTTTTATGTATTTTTTAAAGATTTATTTTATTTATTTGAAAGGCAGAGTAGGAGAGAGAGAGAGATCTTTCATCTGCTGGTTTCCTCCCCAAGTGGCTGCAAAGCTGGGCCTGGAATCAGCCCAAAACCAGAACACAGAAGTCTGTTCTGTGTCTCCCACATGGGTATAGAGGCCCAAGCAGTTGAGCCATCCTCCACCACTTTCCCAGGAACATTAGCAGAGAGCTGGATTGGAAACTGAGCAGCTGGGATTCGAACTGGCTTCCTATGGGATGATAGCACGACGGGCTACACCCAACCCACTATGGCACATTGCTGTTCCATCAATAACATTTCTAATAAGAGTCAACACTGTGCCATAATGAGTTAAGCTGTTGCCTGTGATGCTGGCATTCCATATGGGCACCACATTTAGTCCTTGACATTCCATTTCTGATCCAGCTCCATGCTAATGTACCTGGGAAGGCAGTGGTAATAACCCCAAGTACTTGGACAGTGCCATTAACATGGGAAAATCAGATGAAGCTCCTGACTCATGGCTTTAGGCTAGCCCAGCCCTACTCATTACAGCAATTTTTTAATAAAGCAGCAGATGAAACATCTCTCTCTCTCTCTCTCTCTCTCTCTCTCTCTCTCTCTAACTCTGTCATTCAAATAAATAAATCTTTGTGAAAAAAGACAAAAAAACAGTTAATGAGCATATTTGTACCTGGTCATTGTACCAATTTTTTTATTATTATTTCAGTTCCAAGAGACAGAAGCTTAACACCAAGAAGTGGTACAAAAGTTGCAGACATCACAAAACCACTGGAAGCATTGTAATTCAAGGTATCATGTAAAATAACTTGAATCTTTATACAGCACAGAAGCTACAAACAATGAGAAATGGACCACCTGTTTATCATCATAAATACATCTATGTGAAACCAGAGTAAAATTCCAACTTTCAACTCCATTGAAATGCATCAGTTTTGTACATATCCCATAAACATTCATTACACATTATCCACAAAACCACACAAGCAGGCATGATATAGTTGCCAAAGCATTTAATTTTCAAATTTTTCTGAATTTACATAATTATACCTTCTGATGTTTATTAAGAAATTATGTGTAAGACTATTTTTGATTGTTTATTTTAGGCTTGAGTTGGAAATTTTGGATTTAAAACATGTCCTCCAAAAGAAAGAAAGCAGAACTGAAGAACTATAGAAAAACCTGCTAAGACCAAGTCCAGTAAGTCAATCTCTTCACTTCTGTCACACTTAAAAGGAGTTTTATTTTTCTATTAAGAGATTGCAACAATATTTAGCTAATATGAAAGTTCTCATTGATAAATATATTTTTAATTGATACAGATACTATTTGCTACTACCAGGAAAAGCCCACTTAGCTTTGTTGAAGGAATGGACAGAACTCACAAAATTAATTATTTTGCTAGTAATATTTTGATTCAAATTTTGATACATCAAAAACTAATATTTAATTTATAATATCCCTTTATATCCTTTAATCAATTGATGGACACTTACGTGATTTCTATCTTTGGGCTACTAGAAATATGTTGCTATGGTCACAGGTGTACAGCTATCACTTGGTGTTCTGGCTAATATTCACCATATCTTTAAATGCCAAGATGGTTGAGTAATGATTTGGACTTAATTGCAAATCTCTTTTGGTTAATTTAAATTCATTAGTGTGATTTTGAGAATGGATTACTTTCTGATGGGTAAGTTGTCTTCCCTATGCAAAGTAGATACTAGTTCATTATACATGTTTTGAACCACAGAGAAGATGTTACATCTTCCAATTTTTAAAAGAAAATAGATGTTATGAAATAGAATGGACTTCTCCAGCATTGCCTTGTAAGGTGAAATAGAGCTCTGAGCCCTTACAGGTTTCAGAAACAAACTTTCCCCCATTTGTCTGTGTTCATTAGCCTTTATAGTCTTAGTTCAGTCTCACAAGATTGATGCATAATCCAGGGTTCAAATTTACTGATGGAGAGTGAAAACAGTATAACTATTTACCATGAAAAAGAGGATTATCCTATCATTCCTGACTTTTATTCATAAAAATTACAATCACAAGATTACATGTAAACACTGACATGCATCAATGAGGTCTTTGATTTATTGATTAGTTCCTTTAAATGACAACAGGTATCATGCAGTTTTATTATACAAATTCTCATATCTGGATATCAACAATATCTTTTAACTTTTAACTTTTGCCAATATTTTAACTTTTGTCATACCAAAAGGGAGATTTTGTTTGTTAGATGGTAACTATTTCAACTTACGTACAATTCTCATGGATAAGTGTGTGTTGTGTACTCATACATCTACTGCTGCTACTACTGGTACATGTCCACTTAGCTTTATAGAAAGAATGAACTGAATTTGTAAAATTAATTATTCAATTAAGATTTCAATTCAAAATTGTGATACATGAAAATAGAGTATTTATTTGTATTTGTATCCTTTCATTAATTGATGGGCACTGGCATGGTTTCTACTTTTGTTCTACTATGAAAAATGTCACTATGGTCATAGAAGGTCTCACATATTTCACAGAAGATGATGAGGAACATAATTCTGGACATACAGTATTTTATATAGAACATAAATTTCTGGGGTTAGTGTTACGGCGTAGTGTGTTGAACTGTTGCTTATGATGCAGACATCCTATATGAGTATCAGTTCAAGTTCTGACTGCTCCACTTCCAATCCAGCTCGCTGCTAGTGCACCTGCAAGGGCAGTGATAGATGGCTCATTGTGTGATGGGAAGCCTAAGTGAAATTCCTGACTCCTGGTGTTTTAGACTGGTTCAGACCTGGCTGTTGGGGAGTGAAGTAGTAGATGGAAGCTTCTCTCTCCCTCCCTGCAACCATTGCTCTCCTTCCCTCCATCCAGTCCCCCCATTCCTCCCTCCATTCTCCTCTTCCTCCTTCCCTCCCACTGTGTCTCTCTGTCACTCTGCCTTTAAAATAAATAAACATTCTAGAAATGTAAATTGCTTCATCAGTTTGAGAGAACGTGCTGTTTGGTGAGTAACTAAATATACAAACGGACAGTGGACAGATCACATAATTTTCTTGAGTTGAACTAATATCAATTAATCTGCTCTGTGTCTAGCTTATCCAAATGGGAATCTTTATATTTGGGGGTAAGCGCTCCAGTATCTCTTAAGTGCCCAACCCATTCCCACTGGTCAAGTTATGTCATTGGCCCCAAGATCCCCTTGACAAACTTAGCCACTGATTGACCTAAGTGCACAAAAAGAACAAAGAGGGTCGATCACAAAATCCCTGTGAGTTTTCAAAAGCTTGAGTAACCTTTGTGCAGAGGTGAAGAACAAACTGCATTTCAATCAGTGGTTACCTGCCTCCCTTTTACTATATCTGTGATGTGTTTTTCATCTGACAAGTGATAATAATGTATCTGACTTGAGCCTGCTTTACCTAAGGAGTTGATATGAAATGCCATGATGCAGCCATAAAGTGATGGTGGGAATGAGGACCTGAAACCCTAGAAAAATTATTCAGTGCCTATTACACCAACTACCATGACTATCTACTAATTGGTAATTAAAGGGCTTTTAGCTACAGAATGTAACTTTGTTACTAAGATTTAAAGAAAAGACTTTGCAGAAGCCTTTTGGTGAGAGTAGTTTTATTACTGAAACTACTGGTGTGGAGCACCAGTCAAGAATACTGATAAAACCATAACTAATCTAAAACTTTAGATGCAGGCACCTTATTTTTCCTGAAGTTTCTCTGAATTCTATCAAAAATGAATTATCTGCTTCAGGAAAACACTAAATATTGAGTCTCAAACATATGGCTAAAACTTATCTCTACAATTTTTCAGTACTTTACAAGGAGAAATGATGTTTAAAGAATATACTGTATCCTTGACTTCTACATTCTCAAAAGTGCTTTTCAAAGTGCTAATCTTGAATTTTTTTTATTACTTTTGAGAAAAGTCAGAGAATAAAAGGCATACTTTATTTAATGTATGTTTTAATCTTACTCTCATTCTGGTGATCATTAAAATTTTTGTTCTAATATTCTGTCAAGAAACAAAGCCCTCAACCACTCTGTATATGCATCTTCTCATTTACTGTTATTCTAAGAAATAAATAACATTTATATTGGTGACTTCACAGTACTAATCTAAATGTTAAGCAGAGGGTGAGTAGAAACAGAGTGCCATGTCCATTCTTGTAGACCCTGTAATGGCAGATGTTAAAGGTCCTATTTAATTTCTTTCTTGGCTCCATACATGTGATAAATTCTTATTCTAGAGCTGAAGAGGAATTTAAAGTTCATATAACTTGATTTTGTAAAACACTTTTGATCACAACATATGATAAAGTTTGCTGAATTCTGTTTTACACAGTGTTGATTGAGACACTCAAACATGAACTACAGTTTGAAAAACACTGATCTAGTCTAGCCTTTGTATTTCTTAGCTGAAGAGGCAGAATAATGAAGTATTTAAGTAGGTGCTGGCATTGTGGTGTAGCAGATAAAGCCAATGCCTATGATACTGATATACCATGTGAGCACTGGTTCAAGCCCCTGACGCTCCACTTCTGATCCATCTACATGTTGATGCACCTAGGATAAGCAACAGAAGATGCCAAAGTCCCTGGGCCACTGCAACCCATGGGGGAGATCCGGAGGAAGCTCCGGACTTTGGCCAGGCCCATCACTGTGCATTGTAGCCATCTAGGAATCAAACTAATGATGGAAAATCTCTATTTCTCTCTCTGTGTATGTGCATCCCTCTCTTTCAAAAAAATAAATCTTTAAAAGTTTAAAGAATTTAAATGAATAGAGACATGGATCTAATCACTGAGCATAAGAATCCGACATGCAGTTTCTTAAGTCCTGAAAGTCGTTGTTTTTAAACTTTTATTTAATGAATATAAATTTTCAAAGTACAGCATATGGATTACAATGGCTTCACCGCCCCATAACTTCCCTCCCACCAACAACCCTCCCCTTTCCCACTCCCTCTCCCCTTCAATTCACATCAAAATTCATTTGCAATTCTCTTTATATACAGAAGATCAGTTTAGTATATATTAAGCAAAGATTTCAACAGTTTGCCCTCACATAGCAACACCAAGTGAAAAAACACTGTTGGAGTACTAGTTATAGCATTAAATCACAATGTACAGCACATGAAGGACAGAGATCCTACATTATATTTTTTTAAGAATTGATTAATTTTCTATGCAATTTACAATTTAACACCAAGTTTTTTTTCGTTTTCAATTATCTTTATATAAAGAAGATTGATTCAGTATATACTAAGTAAAGATTTCATCAGTATGCACCCACACAGAAACACAAGGTGTAAAAATACTGTTTCAGTACTAGTTATAGCATTACTTCACATTGGACAACACATTAAGGACAGATCCCACATGAGATGTAAGTACACAGTGACTCCTGTTGTTGATTTAACAATTTCACACTCTTGTTTATGGCATCAGTAATCTCCCTAGGCTCTAGTCATGAGTTGCCAAGGCTATGGAAGCCTTTAGAGTTCACCGACTTTGATCTTATTCCGACAAGGTCATAGTCAAAGTGGAAGTTCTCTCCTCCCTTTGGAGAAAGGTACCTCCTTCTTTGATGGCCCCGTTCTTTCCACTGGGATCTCACTCGCAGAGATCTTTCATTTAGGTCTTCTTTTTTTTTTCCAGAGTGTCTTGTCTTTCCATGCCTAAAATACTCTCATGGGCTCTTCAGCCAGATCCAAATGCCTTAAGGGCTGATTCTGAGGCCAGAGTGGTATTTAGGACATCTGCCATTCCATGAGTCTGCTGTGTCTCCCACTTCCCATGTTGGATCATTCTCTCCCTTTTTGATTCTATCAGTTACTATTAGCAGACACTAGTCTTGTTTGTGTGATCCCTTTGACTCTTAGACCTATCAGAGCCATCGATTGTGAACTGAAGATGATCACTTGGACTAGTGAAATGGCATTGGTATATGCCACCTTGATAGGATTGTATTGGAATCCCCTGCCACGTTTCTAACTCCACCATTTGGGGCAAGTCTGATTGAGCATACCCCCAAATTGTACATCTCCTCCCTCTCTCTTTCCCACTCTTATATTTAACAGGGATCACTTTTCAGTTAAAATTTAAACACCTAAGAATAATTGTGTGTTAATTACAGAGATCAACCACTAGTACTAGAAGAAAAAAAATACTAAAATGGATAAAGATTTATATTGTACATCAACAGTCAGGACAAGAGCTGATCAAGTCATTGTTTCTCCTAGTGTCCATTTCACTTCAACAGGTTTCCCCTTTGGTGCTCAGTTAGTTGTCACCGATCAGGAAAAACAAATGATATTTGTCTCTTTGGGACTGGCTTAATTCATTCAGCATGATGTTTTCCAGATTCCTCCATCTTGTTGCAAATGACTGGATTTCATTGGTTTTTATTGCTGTATAGTATTCTATAGAGTACATATCCCATAATTTCTTTATCCAGTCTACTGTTGATGGGCATTTGGGTTGGTTCCAGGTCTTAGTTATTGTTAATCGAGCTGCAATAAATATTAATGTGCAGACAGCTTTTGTATTTACCAATTTAATTTCCCTTGGGTAAATTCCAAGGAGTGGGATGGCTGGGTTGTATGGTAGGGTTATATTCAGGTTTCTGAGGAATCTCCAGACTGACTTCCATAGTGGCTTCACCAGTTTGCATTCCCACCAATAGTGGGTTAGTGTCCCTTTTCCCCCACATCCTTGCCAGCCAGCATCTGTTGCTGGTAGATTTCTGAATGTGAGCCATTCTAACTGGGGTGAGGTGAAACCTCATTGTGGTTTTGATTTGCATTTCCCTGATGGCCAGTGATCTTGAACATTTTTTCATGTGTCTGTTGGCCACTTGGATTTCCTCTTTTGAAAAATGTCTATTGAGGTCCTTGGCCCATCTCTTAAGTGGACTGTTTGTTTTGATGTTGTGGAGTTTCTTGATTTCTTTGTAGATTCTGGTTATCAACCCTTTATCTGTAGCATAGTTTGCAAATATTTTTGCCCATTCTGTCAGTTGCCTCTTCACTTTCCTGACTGTATCTTTTGAAGTAAAGAAACTTCTCAATTTGATAAAATCCCAATAGTTATTTTTGGCTTTGACTGCCTGTGCTTCTGGGGTCTTTTCCAAGAAGTCTTGCAGTGCCTATATCTTGCAGGGTTTCTCCAATGCTCTCTAATAATTTGATGGTGTCAGGTCATAGATTTAAGTCTTTAATCCATGTTGAGTGAATTTTTGTGTAAGGTGAAAGATAGGGATCTTGCTTCATGATTCTGCATGTGGAAATCCAGTTTTCCCAGCACCATTTATTAAATAGATTGTCCTTACTCCAGGGATTGGTTTTGGATTCTTGATCAAATATAAGTTGGCTGTAGATGTTTGGATTGATTTCTATTGATTTCTTTTTTTTCTATTCTGTTCCATTGGTCTATCCATTTCTGTACCAATACCATGCTGTTTTGAATACAACTGCCTTGTAGTATGCCCTCAAATCTGGTATTGTGATGCCTCTGGCTTTGTTTTTGTTGTACAAGATTGCTTTAGCTATTCGAGGTCTCCTGTGCCTCCGTGTGAATTTCAGCATCATTTTTTCCAGATCTGATAAGAATTTTGTCTTTGGTATTTTGATTGGTATCGCACTGAATGTATAAATTCCTTTGGGAGAATGGACATTTTGATGATGTTGATTCTTCCAATCCATGAGCATGGAGGATTTTTCCATTTTTTGGTATCCTCTTCTATTTCTTTCTTTAAGGTTTTGTAATTTTCATCGTAGAGATCTTTAATGTCCTTGGTTAAGTTTATTCCAAGGTATTTGATTGTTTTTGTAGCTATTGTGAATGGGATTGATCTTAGAAGTTCTTCCTCAGCTGTGGCATTGCCTGTGTATACAAAGGATGTTGATTTTTGTGCATTGATTTTATAACCTGCTACTTTGCCAAACTCTTCTATGACATCCAATAGTCTCTTAGTAGAGTTCTTTGGATACCCTAAATAAAGAATCATATCATCTGCAAAGAAGGATAGTTTGAGTTCTTCCTTCCCAATGTGTATCCCTTTAATTTCTTTTTCTTGCCTAATAGCTCTGGCTAAAACTTCCAGAACTATATAGAATAGCAGTGGTGTGAATGGGCATCCCTGTCTGGTACCAGATCTCAGTGGAAATGCTTCCAACTTTTCCCCATTCAATAGGATGTTGGCCGTGGGTTTTTCATAAATTGCTTTGATTGTATTGAGGAATGTTCCTTCCATACCTGGTTTGCTTAGGGTCTTCATCATGAAAGGGTGTTGTATTTTATCAAATGCTTTCTCTGTGTCTATTGAGAGAATCATATGGTTTTTCTTCTGCATTCTGTTAATATGGTGTATCACGTTGACTGTTTTGTGAACGTTGAACCATTCCTGCATACCAGGGGTAAATCCCACTATGTCTGGGTGGATGATCTTTCTGATGTGTTGTTGCATTCGATTGCCCAGAATTTTATTGAGGATTTTTGCCTCTATGTTCATCAGGGATATTGTTCTGTAATTCTCTCTCTCTCTCTCTCTCTCTCTCTCTCTCTCTCTTTTTACGGGCAGAGTGGATAGTGAGAGAGAGAGAGAGAAAGGTCTTCCTTTTCCCCGTTGGTTCACCCTCCAATGGCCGCTGTGTCCGGCTCATTGCACTGATCCGAAGCAAGGAGCCAGGTGCTTCTCCTGGTCTCCCATGTAGTTGCAGGGCCCAAGGACTTGGGCCATCCTCCACTGCCTTCCCGGGCCATAGCAGAGAGCTGGCCTGGAAGAGGGACAACCGGGATAGAATCTGGTGCCCCAACCGGGACTAGAACACAGTGTGCCGGTGCCACAAGGCGGTCATTAGCCTGTTAAGCCACGGCGCCAGCCTGTAATTCTCTTTCAAAACTACATCTTTTTCTGGTTTAGGAGTTAAGGTGATGGTGGCTTCATAGAAATTGTTTGGGAGGATTCCCTCTTTTTTGATTGTTCTGAATAGTTTGAGAAGAATTGGAGTTAGTTCTTTGAATGCCTGGTAGAATTCAGCAGTGAATCCATTTGGTCCTGGGCTTTTCTTTATTGGGAGGGCCTTTATTACTGTTTCAATTTCTGTCTCAGTTATGGTTCTGTTTAGGTTTTCTATGTCTTCCTGGTTCAATTTATGTAGGTTGTATTTGTCCAGGAATCTGTCCATTTCTGATAGTATTTCCTGTTTGCTGGCATACAAGTCCTTGTAATAATTTTGTATGATTCTTTTTATTTCTGTGGTGTCTGTTGTTACATTTCCTTTTCATGTCTGATTTTATTTATTTATTTTTTTTTTAGTTAGTTGGGCCAATGGGGTGTCAATTTTGTTTATTTTTTTGAAAAACCAGCTCCTCGTTTGGCTGATTTTTTGTAATTTTTTTTAAATCAATCCTGTTGATTTCTTCTCTGATTTTAATTATTTCTCTCCCCTAGCTTTGGGTCTTGCTTGCTGCCGATTTTCTAGATCCTTGAGATGACTTGAAAGCTCATCTATTTGGTGCCTTTCCAATTTCTTGATGTAGGCACCTATTGATATAAACTTTCCTCTTAACACTGCTTTTGCTGCATCCCATAGGTTTTGGTATAATGTGTTGTTATCCTCATTTACTTCCAGGTAATTTTTTATTTCTCTTTTAATTTCTTCTATGACCCATTGTTCATTCAGGAGCATGTTGTTCAGTCTCCATGTGTTTGCATATGCTCTAGGGATTCCTGAGTTGGTAATTTCCAGCTTCTTCCCATTGTGGTCTGAGAAGATGCATGGTATGATTTTGATTCTTTGGAATTTGCTGAGACTTGCTTTATGGCCTAGTATGTGGTCAATCCTAGAGTAGGTTCCACGTACTGCTGAGAAGAATGTAAATTCTTTAAGTGTAGGATGAAAAGTTCTGTAGATATCTATTAGATCCATTTGGGCTATAGTGTCATTTAAATCTTCTGTCTCTTTGTTGATCTTCTGTCCTGTTGATCTGTCTACCTCTGAGAGTGGAGTATTGAAGTCCTCTAGTACTATTGTATTGGGGTCAAAGTCTCCCTTTAAGTCCCTTAGCAAGTCTTTTAAATAAACCGGTGCCCTGTAATTAGGTGCATATACATTGATAATTGTTATATATTCCTGTTGAATGGATCCCTTAATCTATATGTAGTGCCCCTCTTTGTCTCTCCTAATAGTTTTTGTGGTAAAAATGTTATCCGATATTAAGATAGCTATGCCTACTCTTTTTTAACTTCTGTTGGCACGGTATATCTTTTTTCCAGCCTTTCACTTTCAGTCTGTATGCATCTTTGTTAGAAAGATGTGTTTCTTGTAAGCAGCAAATAGATGGGTTTTGTTCCTTAACCCAGTCAGCAAATCAGTGTCTTTTAACTGGACAGTTCAGGCCATTAACGTTCACTGTGACTATTGAGAAGGAGTAACTTTGCCCTACAATTTGCCAAAGATATTTTCTAATATATGCTTTGAGTTTCCTGTGATCTTTCGCTGTGAGGTTTCCTTCCTTTACCTTCTTTCATATTGATGACCGTGTTTCTGTGTTTCTGTGTGTAACACATCTTTAAGCATCTTTTGCAGGGCTGGATGAGTGGTGACAAATTCTTTCAGTCTCTGTTTGCTGTGAAAGGTCTTTATTTCACCTTCATTCACAAATGAGAGCTTTGCAGAATATAATATTCTGGGCTGGCAGTTTTTCTTTCTTAGTTCTTGGGCTATATCTCTGCATTCCCTCCTCGCTTGTAGGATTTCTGATGAGAAGTCAGCTGTGAGTCCAATTGGAGATCCTCTGAGAGTAATCTGACGTTTCTCTCTTGCACATTTTAGGATCTTTTCTTTCTGTTTCACTGTGGTGAGTTTAATTACAACGTGTCGTGGTGAGGATCTCTTTTGGTCATATTTACTAGGGGTTCTCTGAGCTTCCTGTACTAGGATGTCTCTGTCCTTCTCCAAACCTGGGAAATTTTCTGCTAGTATCTCACTGAAAATGCCTTCTAATCCTTTCTCCCTCTCCATGCCTTCAGGAAGTCCTAGAACCTGAATGTTGGGTTTTTTAATAGTATCCTGTAGATTCCTGACAGTATTTTTTAGATTTCTAATTTCCTCTTCTTTTCTTTGGTTTGCCTGTTTCCTTTCCTGTTCTCTGTCTTCTAAGTCCGATATTCTCTCTTCTGCTTCACCTATTCTGTTTTTAAGGCTCTCTAATGTGTTTGTCATTTGATCTATTGAGTTCTTCATTTCATTATGGTTTCTTGTCACTATCACAGTTTCATGTTCTACTAGTGGTTTCATTTCATTTTGATTCCTCCTTAATATTTCATTTTCACAAGAGAGATATTCTATCTTGTCCATTAAGGATTTCTGTAGTTCAAGAATTTGTTTTTGAGAAGTTCTTAATGTTCTTATCAATTTTTTGAGATCCACTTCTTGCATTTCTTCTATCTGATCATCTTCGTAATCTTGAATTGTGGTGTCTTTTTCATCTGGGGGTGTCATATTGTCTTCCTTGTTCTTGTTACCTCGGTTTTTGCGTTTGTTGTTTGTCATATTTGAGATTTACTTCACTGTGGTGTTTCTTCTTGTTATTCTATGACTCTAGATTAAGTGGACTGTCTGCTTTTGATGGAGCCTTAGAGGCTTGAGATGGGTGTGGCCTGAGAGCTCTGTTTGGTTCTTCAGGGTTGAGGGTGTGCCAAAGGTGACACTCCCAGGTTAGGCGTGGTAAATCTCTCTCTCTCTCTCTCTCTTTTTGATTCTAAAGGGAAGTAATTCCACACAGCTGAATGGAATTGAAGGTGGTTAGCAGGCAAATGATATACCCACAAGAGCCAGAGATCGGAAGCACTTTCCCAAGGACCACACAGGGAATCTGTGCTGCCCTCAGTGTGGGCTCCAATTCTCCTGCAGTTTCCCACTGGATTGCCAAGGTTACCAAATTGTAGTGTCTCTGGAGAGCACTCACGTGAATTCCATGAGTTCTCTCCCCCACCGTCTCTTTTTTTCATAATCTCAGTTCTTTAGCAACACACATTCACTATGTCCCAATCTCCTATTATTTCACCACCACCACCACCACCACCACCACCACCCCGAATCAGGTTTTTCTGCTAGGCTCAGTGCCGGTGCAGACCTGAGTTCACCCTGCTTATGATGTATGTCCAAAATGGCGCCTGCTCTTTGTCTTGCTCGCCTTTGAGAGGTGAGCGGAGAGAGAGAAACTTGTGACCGTATCGGTCACCATTTTTTTTTTTCTCTCTCTCTCTCTTCTAGTTAGCCAGGTGAACTTTCCCCCACGGGGTTTCAAGCCTTGTTCACACTAGTCTCATCTTTCTGCTTCCCTGCTGGTGTCTCAGGCTATTGCGGTTCAGCTCACCTCGCATTCCAGTGCTGGTATGTTGAATCTGCCGCTGGTGTCCGGAACTGTGGGCTCCCACGCTCTGTGAATCACGAGTTCCGGAAGAGTTTCCTCTGCTGTTTCTTCCCCTACTCTTCCTTGAACCTGCAGTATCTCCACTTTTATTAAACTGTCTCTTCCCAGACTATCAGTGTGCTCCCTTCCTATTTGGCCATCTTGCCGCTCTCCCTGAAAGTCTTTTTTATGGAAAATACATATAAATACACAGTATACCTAAGCCACTGGTGTTTGTTTCTAAAGATTGATTGATTTTTTTAAATTTTATTTATTTATTTTTTTTAACTTTAATACATATAAATTTCAAAAGTACAGGATTACAGTGGCTTCACCCCCCACATCTTACCTCCCACCTGCAACCCTCCCATCTCCTCCTCCCTCTCCCATTTCATTCCCTTTAAGATTCATTTTCAATTATCTTTAAGTACAGAAGATCAATTTAGTACATATTAAGTAAAGATTTCAACAGTTTGCACCCACACAGAAACACAAAGTATAAAGTACTTTTTGAGTTGTACTTATAGTATTAATTCACATTGTACAACACATTAAGGACAGAGTTCCTACATGGGGAGTAAGTGCATAGTGACTCCTGTTGTTGACTTAACAAATTGACACTCTTGTTTATGGCGTCAGTAATCTCCCTAGGTTCTAGTCATGAGTTGCCAAGGCTATGGAAACCTTTTGAGTTTGCCGACTATGATATTAGTTAGACAAGGTCATAGTCAAAGTGGAAGTTCTCTCCTCCCTTCAGAGAAAGGTACCTCCTTCTTTGATGGCCCCATTCTTTCCACTGGGATCTCACTTGCAGAGATCTTTCATTTAGGTCTTTTTTTTTGCCAGAATGTCTTGGCTTTCCAGCCTAAAATACTCTCATGGGCTCTTGAGCAAGATCCGAATGCCTCAAGGGCTGATTCTGAGGCCAGAATGCTGTTTAGGATATCTGCCATTCTATGAGTCTGCTGTGTATCCCACTTGCCATGTTGGATCATTCTCTCCTTTTTAATTCTATCAGTTGATTTATATGAAAGGCAGAGTTAGAGAGGGAGGGAGAGACAGAGAGATCTTCCATTCTCTTGTTCACTCCCTAAAGTGGCTATAGCAGCTAGAGCTGGGGTCGTCCGAAGGCAGATGCCAGAGTTTCTTTCAGGTCTCCCACAGTTTTTCAATTATAATTGAGATATGTAATAAATTTGAGAAGCAGTATGAGTTCATTATTTCTTTGTAATTTAATAAACATAAATTTCAAAAGTACAACTATTGGATTATAGCTGTTTTCCCCCCATAATCTCCCTCTTACCCACAAACCATCCTGTTTCCTACTCCCTCTCCCTTCCCGTCCTTCATTCATTTTTATAAACTTTTTTTTTATTTTTGACAGGCAGAGTGGACAGTGAGAGAGAGAGAGAGAGAGAGAGAGAGAGAGAAAGGTCTTCCTTTACCATTGGTTCACCCCCCAATGGCTGCTGCAGCCGGCACACTGTGGCCGGTGCACCACGCTGATCTGAAGCCAGGAGCCAGGTGCTTCACCTGGTCTCCCATGCAGGTGTAGGACCCAAGCACCTGGGCCATCCTCCACTGCACTCCCAGGCCACAGCAGAGAGCTGGACAGGAAGAGGGACAACCGGGACAGAATCCAGCACCCGACCAGGACTAGAACCCAGTGTGCTGGTGCCACAAGGCAGAGGATTAGCCTATTGAGCCGCAGCACCAGCCCATTCATTTTTAATTATCTTTGTATACAGATCCACTTAGTATATACTAAGTAAAGATTTCAACAGATTGCATCCACACACACCCACAAAGTATAAAGTACTGTTGGAATACTAGTTTTACCATTAATTCGTATAGTACAGCACATTAAGGACAGAGATCCTACATAGGGAATAAGTGCACAGTGACTCCCATTATTGATTTAGCAATTGACACTCTTATTTATGATGTTAGTAATCACCTGGGGCTCTTGTCATGAGCTGACAAGGCTATGAAGCTTCTTGAGTTCACAAATATGTATATGTATATGTATATGTATATGTATATGTATATATATCCTGGCCCAGCTCTGGACTTTGCAGGCATTTTGGGAGTGAACCAGTCCTTCCCTCTCTTCATAACTCTGCCTTCCAAATTAATAGATAAATCATAAATAAAAATTGGGATAAAGAAATTTTAACAGCTTGATCTATTCACACTTTAAACAATTCTTGTTTTTCTTTAGAGTTCATGTAGATGAAAGTGGATGTACTTTCTTGTCTGCAAAGGAAAACTGATTATTTTGAAGATTTCTTTGTCATCTATTATTAATGTAACAACTCATGAGAGAGCTTCAATGAGATAGTAGAGAGGTCTATCAATTACTTCTAACTTTTTCCTTATTTTTCTAGTCAATGGAGGATAGTAATCTGTATCTCTTCAGGGTTTATGGATTAGCATTTTGGTAGTAGTATGAAATGTCAAGCATGTATATACACATTTGTGTATTAAGGAAAAGAGTTTCTTCCCTTTAGTAATTTTTAAAAAAGATTTATTTATTTACTTGAAAGTCAGGGTTACACAGAGAGAAGAGAAGGAAAAAAACTGAGGGTGTGTAGAGAACACATGGTGTGGCTGAGACATGAGTAGTCTCAGTGGGAGATGCCACAAACTTTGGTGACCATGGTTACCTAATGAGAGACACTGCAGGGAAATCTGAGCTTACACTGAGGCCTGACTGTACAGATCCTTTGGGTGGTCCTTGGGACACAGCAGTCTAATATTATACTCATGGGTGCTAGTGCTCAGGCACTGACTGCCATCAAGGAGAAGAGCTCAATTCAGCAGAGATATTTCCCTTCTGAATTAGAGAGAGAGAGAGAGAGAGAGAGAGAGAGAGAGAGAGATATTTACCATGCCAAACCTGGGTGTGTCACCTTTGGAACATGCTTAACCCTGAAGAACTAAATAGAGCTCTCAGGCCACACCCACCACAAGCCTCTAGAGATTCACGAAAAGAAGATAGTCCACATAATCTAGAGTCATAGTATAATGAGAAAAGCTACCACTTATAAAAAAAAAGAAACCAAAGAATATCTCCACAATGCCAAGCAACAAACACAAAAAACAAGGAAACAAGAACAAGGAAGACATCATGATGCTCCCAAATGACCATGACACTCCAATACAAGTATATGAAACTATGAACATGATGAGATAGAAGAAATGCAAGATACGGATTTCAAAAAATTTATGGTAAGAACATTTAGAAGTGATCAAAATCAAATGCATGAACTACAGAAATCCATACAGGACAGGACAGAAAATCTCTCTCACGAAAATGAAATCTTAAGGAGCGATCAAAGTGAAATGAAGAATTTAGTAGAACATGAAATTGTGATATTGAAAGGAAATCAAAATGAAATGAAAAATTCAATAGAACAAATGAAAAACACATTTGAGAGCCTTAAAAACAGAATCAGTGATGCAGAAGAGAGAACATCAGACTTAGAAGACAGCACAGGAATGTATACAGTCAAACCAAAGAAAAGAACAGGAAATTAGGAATCTAAAAAAATTGTTGGGAATCTACAGGATATTATTAAAAAAAACATTTGGGTTCTAAGAGTTTCTGAAGGCATGGAGAGAAAATATTAGAAGGCCTTTTTAGTGAGATACTAGCAGAGAACTTCCTGGGTTTGGAGAAGGACAGAGACATCCAAGTACAGGAAACTTATAGAACCCCCAATAAACATGACCAAAGAGATCCTAACA
The DNA here is from genome assembly GCA_036325905.1 of Lepus oiostolus. Classification (NCBI taxonomy): domain Eukaryota; kingdom Metazoa; phylum Chordata; class Mammalia; order Lagomorpha; family Leporidae; genus Lepus; species Lepus oiostolus. Next base: position 79,900,508 of record CM070816.1, read on the forward strand.
ACGACATGTTGTAATCAAACTCACCACAATGAAACATAAAGAAAAGATTCTAAAATGTGCAAGAGATAAATGCCAGATTACTTTCAGAGGGTCTCCAATTAGACTCACAGCAGACTTCTCATCAGAAACCCTACAAACTAGGAGGGAATGGAGAGATATAGCCCAAGAACTAAGAAAAAAACTGCCATCCCAGAATATTGTATCCTGCAAAGCTCTCATTTGTGAATGAAGATGAAATAAAGACCTTTCATAGCAAACAGAAATGGAAAGAATTTGTCGCCACTCATCCAGCTCTGCAAAAGATGCTTACAGATGTGTTACACACAGAAATACAGAAACACGGCCATCAATATGAAAGAAGGAAAAGGAAGAAAACCTACCAGTAAAAGATCACAGGAAGTCCAAAGCATATATTCAAAATATCTTTGGGAAAATGGCAGGGCAAAGTCACTACTTATCAATAGTCACATTGAATGTAAATGGCCTCAACTCTCCAGTTAAAGACACAGACTGGCTGAATGCATTAAAAAAAACACATCAATTTGCTGCTGACAAGAAACACATCTTTCCAACAAAGATGCATGAAGAATGAAAGTGAAAGGTTGGAAAAAGATATTCCATGCAACAGAAACCAAGAGCTGGTGTAGCCATCTTAGTATTAGACAAAATAAACTTTAGCACAAAAACTGTTAAGAGAGACAAAGAGGGGCACTATATAATGATTAAGGGATCAATTCAATATGAAGATGTAACTATTATAAACATATATGCATCTAATTACAGGGCACTGGGCTGTTTAAAAGATATGTTAAGGGACTTAAAGGATACTTAGACTCCAATAAAAATGTATTGGGGTATTCAATACTTCACTTTTGGCAATAGACAGATCAACCGGACAGAAGATCAACAAGGAAACAGCAGACTTAAATGACACTAAATTAGATCAAATGGATCTAACAGATATCTACAGAACTTTTCACCTTACACTGAAAGAATACATATTCTTTTCAGCAGTACATGGAACCTACTCTAGGATTCACCACATACTAGGCCATAAAGCAAGTCTCAGCAAATTCAAAAGAATTAGAATAATACCATGCGTCTTCTCAGACCACAGTGGAAAGAAGCTGGAAATTAGCAACTCAGGAATCCCTAGAGCATATGCAAACACATGGAGAATGAACAACATGCTCCTGAATGAACAATGGGTCATAGAAGAAATCAAAAGAGAAATAAAAATTACCTGGAAGTAAATGAGGAAAACAACACAACATATCAAAACGTATGGCATACAACAAAAGCAGCACTAAGAGGAAAGTTTATAGCAATAGGTGCCTACATAAAGAAATTAGAAATGCACCAAATAAATGAGCTATCAAAGCATCTAAAGGATCTAGAAAAACTGCAGCAAACCAGACCCTAAACTAGTAGAAGAGAAATCAATAAAATCAGAGATGAAAAAGGGAATGTAACAACTGACACCACAGAAATAAAGAGTCTTTAGAAATTACTACAAAGAGTTGTATTCCAGCAAACAGGGAAATCTATAAGAAATGGAAAAATTCCTGGACACATACAACTGACCTAAATTGAGCCATGAAGAAACAGAAAACCTAAACAGACCAAGTCAGAAATTGAATCAGTAATAAACTCCCTACCAACAAAGAAAAGCCCAGGACCAGATGGATTCACTGCTGAAATCTACCAGACATTTAGAGAAGAACAAACTCCAATTCTTCTCAAACTATTCAGAACAATCAAAAAAGAGGGAATCCTCCCAAAGTCTTTCTATGAAGCCAGCATCATCTTAATCCCTAAGCCTGAAAAAGATGCAGCATTGAAAAAGAATTATAGACCAATATCCCCGATGAACATAGACACAAAAATCCTTAATAAAATTCTGGTCAATAGAGCAGCATATAAGAAAGATCATCCACCCAGATCAAGTGGGATTTATCCCTGGTATGCAGGGATGGTTCAACGTTCGCAAATCAATCAATGTGATACACCACATTAACAAACTGCAGAAGAAAACCATGTGATTATCTCAATAGATGCAGAGAAAGCATTTGATAAAATACAACACCCTTTCATGATGAAAACCCTAAGCAAACTGGGTATAGAAGGAACATTCCTCATGCAATCAAAGCAATTTATGAAAAACCCACGGCCAACATCCTATTGAATGGGGAAAAGCTGGAAGCATTTCCACTGAGATCTGGTACCAGACAGGGATGCCCACTCTCACCACTGCTATTCAATATAGTTCTGGAAGTTTTAGCCAGAGCTATTAGGCAAGAAAAAGAAATTAAAGGGATACACATTGGGAAGGAAGAACTCAAACTATCCTTCTTTGCAGACGATATGATTCTTTATTTAGGGGATCCATAGAACTCTACTAAGAGACTATTGAACTCATAGAAGAGTTTGGAAAAGTAGCAGGATATGAAAGTATACACAGGCAATGCCACGGCTGAGAAAGAACTGCTAAGATCAATCCCATTCACAATAGCTACAAAAACAATCAAATACCTTGGAATAAACTTAACCAAGGACATTAAAGATCTCTACGATGAAAATTACAAAATCCTAAAGAAATAGAAGAGGATACCAAAAAATGGAAAAAGCTTCCATGCTCATGGATTGGAAGAATCAATATCATCAAAATGTCCATTCTCCCAAAAGCAATTTATACATTCAGTGCGATACCAATCAAAATACCAAAGACGTTCTTCTCAGATCTGGAAAAAATGATGCTGAAATTCATATGGAGGACTGGTAACCTCAAATAGCTAAATTAGTCTTGTACAACAAAAACAAAACTGGAGGCATCATAATACCAGGTTTCAGGGCATACTACAGGGCAGTTATAATCAGAACAGCATGGTACTGGTACAGAAACAGGTGGATAGACAAATGGAACAGAATAGAAACACTAGAAAACAATCCAAACATCTACAGCCAACTTTGATCAAGGAGTTAAAACCAATTCCTGGAGCAAGGACAGTCATATACAAATGGTGCTGAGAAAACTGGATTTCCATATGCAGAAGTATGAAGCAAGACCCTTATACAAAAATCCACTCAACATGGATTAAAGATCTAAATCTAGGAACTGAAACCATCAAATTATTAGAGAACATTGGAGAAACCTTGCAAGATATAGGCATAGGCAAAGACTTGTTGGAAAAGACTCAGAAGCACAGACAGTCAAAGCCAAATTTAACAACTGGGATTGCATTAAATTGAGAAGTTTCTGTACTGCAAAAGAAACAGTCAGGAAAATGAAGAGGCAACCAACAGAATGGGAAAAATATTTGCAATTTATGCAACCAATAAATGATTAATAACCAGCATGTACAAAGAGATGAAGAAACTCCACAACATCAAAACAAACAACCCACTTAAGAGATGTGCCAAGAATAGAATACTGTACAGCAATAAAAAAAATGAAATCCGGTCATTTGCAGTAAAATGGAAGAAGCTGAAAAACATCATGCTGAGTAAAATTAGCCAGTCCTAAAGGGACAAATATCATGTTCTCCCTGATCTGTGACATCTAACCAAACACCAAAAAGGAAGCCTGGTGAAGTGAAACGGACACTATGAGAAACAGTGACTTGATCAGCCCTTGTCCTGACTGTCAAAGAACAATTTACTAGTCCCAACTGGGACTAGAACCCGGGGTGCTGGTGCTACAGGCAGAGGATTAGCCAAGTGAGCCATGGCACCGGCCACATCTCACACTTTACAACAGATGGCCAGAATATAAACCCTCTGCTGATCTCATGTACAAAATATATATGACTACATGTTATCTGTCTCTATGCCTGCAGGGCTTGGCCATTGCTTGCTGCTCAGCTCTGTCATTGGAGAATCATTTTAAAAACAAGTGAATGGAAGTTATAAGGCTGCTGGGCCCACTTAAGGACATGGAGAGCTATCATGGGAACACCACCACTGCAACCATAAGTACTACTACTAAGTACTCATGCATGATGACATCCCAAGAGAGAGAGAGGCTAGATTGCCTTCCTTTCCTTAATACTGGATACAACAGATTATGCTGATACAAGTTATTCCTGTGGAGACTCTCACTATCAACGCTAAAGACGGGAACATTCAGAATATTCAATGGCTGCCTATGTGCCTCTGATATCCCCAAGTGGTCCTTTGCCACCTATACATCTTCCTCTTGGTTACATATCACAGGGGGTAAAAGACAGTGGGATACAAAAAATTCACATTGTGCCCCAGAAAATATCATGTGTCCACACCATTTTGATGCAAGTACCACAGTTCATACTATCATTCTCTCCTATGTATCCACATGCCCTGAACTGATGCATTCCTCAAATCAAAGAGAATTTCCCCCACCTTATGTCCCACAGCCTATGCCACAGCAGCTGAGGCCACCACCACCTGCAACAGTTTTCTACCAGTGGAACAATGGTAGGATATAAATTTCCTAAATAGCACATAGATTTAGTTTAGTAAAATTAACACATTTGGACAATTATTAAAATGTCAAATGAGCAAAACAGTAACATCTCAAGGAATTTGGGGATTTCATGCAGCCGTGTCAGGACTGATGGTAATCCTTGGGTCTAAGGTTTCTGTATTGTGTAAAATCGAATCTTCTATATATCAGTGTGTTGTCTTTTGATATAGCAGTGTCAAAATTCAGGACCTCCATATCAACCAAGTGCTACAGACTGCGCAGCATGATATTCCTGTTAGAAACAAACATTTGATCAAAGCCCCAGACCACATTTGTGTGATGTGTGATGACCAGTGTCTTGGATGAGACTTCATTTTGGGATGCCTGTTCATCAAATTCTATGATGATGTTGCAACATCCTGAAGATTTTTACTGTACAGATATGATACATTATGATCATGGTAGCAACTGTGGAGACAGGCTGACTATCAGTAAGAGAACCAACCTTCTGAATTCAGGGGAACTGAAATCTCCACTGAATCATCAGCATTGGTGTGTGTCTATTTTGATAAACAAACAGAACAAGCCAACTGGTTTGGCCCTGGGAATATTTGCCCTGGGAAGAGTTGCTATTCATTGAATCAATCTTGCAAATCCAGCCAAAGATAACTGCATCTCTAAATGTCATCTATCCAATGGAATCAACACTTCAGTGCCTCAAGTTCTCTATGGAGTAAATGGAATCTCAAGTCACCTTGGTTTTGGCACCCTTGCAACTGGGGGACCTGTTTTATCAATTCTGGGACAGAGATACCAGAAGAAAACTAAAAGCTTCAGGACAGCTCACGCACAGAGCAACTTGCTGACTCAATTACAATGGAAACAGACTTGCCTATCCTTGCAGCTATGACTGGTCCAAGGGACATGAGTTTCTTAATCCCTCAAAAAAAAGACAGCATTTTCCTGCATAAGGGAGAAGAGCTACAGCTTAGAGGCCAGAGGCATCAGGAATGTCCAGAATTGTTCTCACCTCTCTGCACACATTGGAGTCGCGTGACTGGATGGCTGTCATCCAGCAAAATGGAGTTCAGCCCCCAGAGATAATGATGTCATTGTTCACCAGCCAATCAGTGACTCCTCCTCAACAATTACATGCCTGCTACAGGGATACATTGAAATTCCAAGGAGACAGAAATTACTATAAAATTTAGGTTCCTGTGGGCAATGCCAGAGATTGTGCCATGCTTACTCAACAACGTGTACATTCAAGATATTGGAAAACAGTCTAATGAGCCTGGACCTCGTTATAAAATATTTGGGGATTAAAAGGAACAACAAAGTTTGAGCACAACCAAATCCAGTCAACTGAAGCTACCAGCACCCCACCAAACCAACAACAAACAAAAACCACACAGACCCCCAACTGCCTACAGTGGAATGCTCATGCCCTGTAGCTGAGTTCTCAGGGCTCCCCATTTCTTTCACTCACTTTAACTCAGGGAAGAACAACAGAACTCACCTTCTTGGAGAAGAGAGGGGATGAATCCCCCTCATTCTTTCCTCCAATAGGCTCCTGCAGTTTGGTCTGCTCCAACCACGTTGTAAGGTAAAGGCTGATGCAAGCACACTAATCAGGCAGGAGAGGATCTAACTGCCTGTTCAGAGTAAAGGAATCACTAGAGGTACTCTAGTCTATTCAGAGGAACCAAGTGCGGATGAAGGCAAAATACTTTAGTCACATAACCAGGATTTGCTCATGGAAACAGGTCCTGTAATGAACCAAGTAGTATTTCAGGCTTAGGGGTTATTTGCCATTGGGCCACATCCCCTATACCCACCATCATGTTTCTGGGAGTCTGGTCCTCACATTGGTGAGCTTCATCAGAACTGTGGCAGTGAGAAGGAAACTTCCTTCTGGAATTCTATTTGTGAACCAGTAGGTACGGATGGGGTGACTGGATCACAAGTGGTTGGGGGTGTGTTGAGGTATAGAGGACTAGGAAGTAGAGCTGTTAGGAGGGGTTAGGGATAACATAGAGGCCAGAGAGGAACAGGTAGGATAACACAGGGCCATGAGCAGGTTAGGTATGATAGTAACAGACTCTTGAGGAGCTGGGTGTGGAGTGAATAAGGTCAGGTGCTGGGAAGTGATGTCATTTGTCAGGGAAGGAAAAAGGTGACAAAGTGAGGAGACCTGGGAGGAGGGTAGATTAGAGGATTATAAATTGATGGGCCTGAGGTAGGGCAAGACTGAAGCGAGAGGAATACGGAAGGTAAGAACAGTGTGAAAGATCAGGCTGGTGTGGGAGACAAGTGGACAGACAGGACGTACTCCCTGAAGGCTGCGGTTACTTATGGACACATGAGAGGAAGCAGGTGCAGGAAGAGAAGGGTGAGACTAGAGAGAAGAACCAGAAGGATGGTGGGGTGGGAAGGAAGAGCCAGAAGGACAGTCAGGCTGGGATGGATGAGCAGGAGGGTGAGGCAAGCATTGAGGTACAGAGTGAAGGCGAGCATGGCCCGGAGGGTGAAGAGGAGGAGCAGCACAAGGCTGAGATGGAGGATACAGAGGAGAGTGAGGCTGGAAGGACAGAGCAGAAAGAAGGACAGGCTGGGGTGCAGGAATAAGAGGCTGGAGTAGAACAAGAAGAGGACATGCATGATAAGGAGAAAGAAAATGAGGGTAGGACTTGGGAGGAGAGTCAGAAGGAGGGTGAGGCTGAGGCTGGGAGAGAGCAGCAGGAGGAGTGCGAGACTTGGGTGCAGGATCAGAAGGCAGGCGAGCACAGAGCAGAGAAGCAGCAGGATGCTGAGTGGGCTGGTGGACCAGGAGGGTGAGGGTGCTGCACAGGTGCAATAGGAGGCTGGTGCCGATGGGAGGGGACAGAAGGAGCATGGCGCTGTGGAGAGAGACTGGAGGAAAGGTGAGGATGGCACTGAGAAGCAGCAGGATGCTGACAGCAGGCTGGGGGACCAGGAGGAGGGTACAGGGGCAATGAGAGGTTCGGACCAAGTTGACTGGACTGAAGGAAGGTGGTGCTGTGGAGAAAGGCTGGAGGAAGGGCAATGCTCGCGGAGAGCAGTGACAGGAAGGTGGTGTCTGTGTAAAAGGCTAGGAGAAGGGTGAGGCTTTTGTGCAAGAAGTGCTAGAAGGCATTTCTGGAGATCACAGCCACATGGGAAAGGAAAGCAAAGAGGAACATCCAGAGGAGGCTGAGACTTGTGTTTAGATGCAGGAGGGTGAGGCTTGTGCTTGGGAGCAGGGGTGGGTGGGGCTTAGGTTTAGAGACAGAAGAAGGGCATGGCTGGTGTTTCCCATGAGAAGAGGGATGAGGTTTGAGTGAGGAACTAGTAGGATAAGACTTTTGTGGAAGCCCACAAGGGTGAGCTGGAGGGGCAGGAGCAGGAGCAGGGCCAGGCTGGGGTGCAGGATCAGAGGGAGGGTGGGGCAAGTAAAGAGGAGCAGGAGGAGGAAAAGGCTCAAACACTGGACTAGGAGGAGGGTCCGGGAGAAAAAAAGCAGAGTCAGATGTGGGCAGGGCACTAGGAGGAGGGTGAGTCCAAGATGCAGGACCTGGGGCTTTGGCCTGGTGCAAAGGGACAGGAGGGAAGTATGGCCGACTTGGATACCTGGGCTAGAGTGCAGGGCCTGGAGGAGGATAAGGCCAGTGTGGAAAAGCAGGATGGTAAGGCTAAAATACAGAGCTAGTGAGGTCAGGCTGGGGTGGAGGGCCAGATGGGTGAGGCCGGGCTACAGGATCAGCAGGGTCAGGCCAGAGGGGAGATAAGGAATAAGGGGGAAGATGGCATTGGGAGGCAAAAGTTTTTTGAGGCTTATGTGTCCTACTGTCCGGAGAGTCTCCTAGCAGTAAGAATCAGTGACTGGTAGGTGTCCAGGACTACAGCTGATTTTATAGGCCAGCCTGTGTCACAGGGTCCCTTATGACATCAACATGCCCTGCCCATCTGGACAGTGAGTAGCCCCACCCACCAGAGAAATGGTGCCATGGGATAGGTTCAAGAGTAATCAAGGGAAATAGGAAAGAGAAGAAATGGGTCTATATGACAGTCCTTCTTGGGGTAACATGTTCTTTGGCCTATCCCTAGGCAGAGTGACCAAAGGCTATGGATACCATTAGAATGTTAGCACCTAGAACTGAAGTGTGATGTAGAAATCAGGAGATGTGGAAAGATATCAGTTTCCCAGCTCATCTAACTCATTTTCTAAAGCCCTTTCACAACACTTATCTCTGCATGAATATGAGGTAACCAGGGTCACTATGTCCCTTTCATTAGTGTAAAGGATGGGAAAGGCCAGAGAGGGAATTCTCCTGGGCAGGCTGTTGGTGATAAGCAGTGAGATGAGAATTTGGGCCAAAAAAGGAAATGTATAGGTGTGCTACCAAAAATCAAATCCTTATCAGTGCTCCTAAAATCCAATCCAATCCTTATCTCCTTATCAGAATTGGGGACAAGGTTAGAAGATAAAAGAAAGATGGGGATGATAGCAGCATGGGGGGCAGTTCTCACACTTCTATCTCAGTGTGGGCAGAATGGGGATTTTAAGGAATTCAAAAAGCAAGGATTCAAAAACCCTATGGAGGATGTGGCTAATGGCAAGTCAGGAGCAGATCTTTAGGGGCTGAAGCTGTTAACAGTTCCTTGAACTTGTGTGATACCTTAACTATAAGAATCACAAGGAGTTTTTGCACAACTAAGTGCCTACAAAATGCTGTCTGGCTGGGATCTGAAAGAGGTGATGTGACTGTGTTACAGACATTCCAGGGCTTCATAACCAGGATGAAGTCCGCTCAGCCTAGAGTCCACAGTAATTGCTCCTTTAGTTACTCACAGTCCTACACATTCTGTTATGCAAAATTGAATACTCTGGTCACGCTGACCTGGAAGGCCAGTTTCTGGAACTCACAAGCATTATTTGTCTGCCCAGACCCCCCAGTGAGTTCTTTTCTTTTTTTGGGGGGGGGGACAGGCAGAGTTAGACAGTGAGAGAGAGAGAGAGAAAGGTCTTCCTTTCCCCCAAATGGCTGCTACAGCCAGCACATTGCACCAATCTGAAGCCAGGAACCAGGTGCTTCCTCCTGGTCTCCCATGCGGGTGCAGGGCCCAAGTACTTGGGTCATCCTCCACTGTCTTCCTGGGCCACGGCAGAGAGCTGGACTGGAAAGAGGAGCAACCAGGACAGAATCCAGTGCCACAACCAGGACTAGAACCCGGGGTGCCAGTGCCACAGGCAGAGGATTAGCCTAGTGAGCCCCAGCGCCAGCTGAGTTCTAAGCTCAGTAGTCAGCTCTTCTTCATCATAATATGAGGAGACACATATTTGGTGTGATTACGGGGGGGGGATCACAAAATGACCAAAGTGCTGGTATGCAGTAAGCCTCCATGATGCTCCTGACTAGTATCTCACACATGCTGCTCAGAGCACAACTTAATAAATATACATTTATATAAAAATATAAGTAATATAAATATAACTTGGGATTATAGCGGTTCTTCCCCCAATACCTGCCCTCCCATCCCCAAACCATCCCAACTTTTACTCCCTCTCCCATCCCATTCTTCATTAAGATTCATTTCCAATTATCTTTATATACAGAAGATCAACTCTATACTAAGCTTTCAACAGTTGGCACCCAAACAGATGCACAAAGTATAAAGTCCTGTTTCAAGTAGTTTTACAGTTATTTCTCAAAGTACAACTCATTAAGGACAAAGATCCTTCATGGGAAGCAAGTGCACAGTGACTCTTGCTGTGGTTTAACATTTGGCACTATTATTTATGATGTCAGTGATCACCAGAGGCTCTTGTCATGAGCTGCCTCTTGAGTGCACATCCTCTGATATTATTTAGACCAGGCCATAGCAAAGTGGAAGTTCTGTCCTCCCTCCAGAGGACCCTTCAGATGGCCCCTTCTTTCCACTGAGATCTCCCTCACAGAGATCTTTCATGTAGCTCATTTTTTTGCCACAGTGTCTTGGCTTTCCATGCCTGAAATGCTCAGAGCACAACTCTTCTGCAGCATAGTTTAAAGCCCTTGTGTTTCTGTATTTCCTCTTCCTGGTGCCCAGAAACATAGGGCCATAACTGGTAGGAAGGTATACATTAGTTACTAGGCATACTTGGCACACACACCTGAGTGTGTGCACTGTTGAGTCCACTACCTGAGATGGGTAACCCCATGTTGATTGACCATTGGTGGTGTGTGTGTGTGTATGTATGTGTGTGTATGTTTTTGCAGTGGCTTCTTTATTCCCTGAAGTTCCCTCTTCTACACAGAATATTTACAAACTGGGATGGGTGCAGCAACTTTGCCACCAAACCAGAGGCCAGGGTGTGGGAGCCCTACTGAGATGCAGTTCAGCACAGAAAGCAGTTCCTGAGGAGGGTCCAGGCAGGTCCGTGGCTGCCTTAGGCCAGCTTGGTCATGGGGGAACCTGGCTGCTTGGCGGCCAGGAGCAGGTGGTTGCTGCGCTCTCTGATTCAGCCTGCAGCCTCTGATGGTTGTGCCTCTGTCTCCGCACCTCCTCCCCCAGGGAAGCCCTGTAGGTTCTCCTGCAGCTTCCTGAGCATGGATTCCAGGTACATCTTCTCTGATAGCCTCTCAGACTCTCTCTCGACACTGGGCTTTGGGGTTCCCTTGAGGTCTCTGCTCTCTGAGATGGGCTTTCCCTCCTAGACAGTGACTCCACAATGGAGTAGCAAGTAGAGGTGATCTCTGAGAGACTGCCACTCATCCCCCAGGATCTCACTGCCTGTCTCTGGCATGATCTTGCTGATGGAGCTCCTCAGGGACAAGGCTTGTGGCATGAAGGAGGACCTCAGCTTAGGGGCTGGGTCACCCTTGTCCTCCTGGACACCAGAGCCATGCTGTCAGGTGCTGGCAAGGAGACATCCCCCATTCAGCATGAGCCAGGCAGCTCCGGTGGCCAGGAGGACTGAGGTATACACACTTCATTTATTTCATATACACAAATTGAGAAATAGTGATTCTTCCCACCTGTACTCCACCCTTCTTCCTCCTCCATCTCCTATTCCCATGCTTATTGTGTTTTTGATAATCATCATTCCAATTGGAATAATATGAACTCTCATCACAGTTTTCCAAAAAAATTACTTAATTATTTGAGATCTTTACGATGGTGGAATAGGGAAAGGACATACTGCTTTAGGCTAAGAGAAAACAATGGCAAAAAAAGTGGAGGAAGGGCATTCACAGGAGAAGTGTTGGAGAGAAATCTGCAGGGGAAATTCTACAGAAGGAAAATGGATGCTATGGATCCACATGGAAGGTATGGACACACCCAACACACGACTCCTGCAGCTAATTGCCGGAGGAAGTCATAACTTTGGAGAGCGGGGTGAGAGCAGACTGTGTGAACCCATGCCATAGGTGATACAGCTGGAGAGACAGCCTGGTGTGAATATGGCTTGGAGATCAAAGAGGGACAGTGTACCCACCTAACACAGCAAAAATGGGTGCATTTCTCTCTCCCCACACCCCCAATAGTGGCGCCTGCAACCAGCTGGGAAAGGGCACCATGTTGACAGAAGTAGTGGCTGTGGCAGCTTGGGTGCACTCATTTGGCAATGGATGGGGATAAGCCACTATTCTGAAACCAGTAATGGCTGTGATGGTTTGTGTGTGCCAAGCAACATGCAGGGAGAGGTTGCCATTTTCAAAGGAGTAATGGCTGTGTTGGCTCTTGTGCATATGTGTGATTCAGGAATTTTACCAGATGGAAAAATCTATATTTGCATTGACTTTCAGTCTAGCTGGAAGAACAGACAGGGGGCTGGGTACTCATGTGGAACTGTGACGTGTCCCCAGACTCTCAACCTACCACAGGCTCTGGACTCAAAGTGCCAAGCTGGAGTACCCACAGGCAGCTGGCTCTGGAAACATCATTTCCATTCTGTGCACAGGGCAGACTAGCATGGTGGAGCAGATCCGGTGCACCCACGAGCATGGGAGGCTTGTGTGCAAAGACTGTGTAGGAGACTTACGACTACATGTTATAAGGCACAGACTGTAACTGGGTCTCTGGGCAATCACTGAGTGTGGTGCCAAGGGCTCAGAGCTTCAAGACTGCTGGGATAGGTCATGGTATGGGATTTGTGTTCACATGAGGACTGCACAGATCCTTTATGCGGTTCATGAGGCCATGTAGGCGAGTGCTGCACCCATGTGGGCTAACCTGGGGCACTGACCACCTTGGAAGAGAGGAGGTGAGGGTGTGATTATGCCAACAAGGGTGATCATACTCTCCTTCCTGCTGAAAAGAGGAGATCCACTGCCCTCCACTGAACTCTTGCCACACTTTGTGCACTGAGAGTTTTGTGACCCCACCCAAAATATGCCACGAGGTATTTACTGAAGCACCAGACAACTAAGCCACAGAGGCATAGTTTGAAGACAAAATCCATCAGAGGAGAAGACGGAGTAATTCCACAGATGCCTCAAAATATATGCAGGAACTCAAGGAACAAGAATAAAGACCACATGAGTCCCCCAAAGGAACACAACAGCACTTCAATATTACAATATAAAGACGAAAAGACTCATTAGATGCCTGGCAATGAAGTCAAAAGATTAACCACAGAATTATTCAGAAGCAAGGAGAAGCAAATTCACGAGTTAAAAAAATCCATACATGACATGGAAGAAAAATTCTCCTGTGAGATTGAGATTTTGAAGAGAGATCAAACTGAAATATTAGAAATGAAGAATTGCATATGTCAAATAAAAAATACAGTGTAGAACCTTAACAACAGACTTGGTGGGGCAGGAGAAAGACTATCCAAGATAAAAGAAAAATCACTGGAAATTTCTTGGACCAACAAAAGAGACAGAAGAAATTCGAAAAACAAAAACAAAGTTGGAGATTTATGCAATATCATCAAATGATCCAACATGCAGATCTTAGAAGATCCTGAAGGTGTGGAAAAAGAGAATGGATTAGAAGGCTTATTGAGTGAAATAATTACAGAAAATTTCCCCAGTTTGGAAAAAGAAAGGGATGTCCAAGTATATGAAGCACATACAACTCCCAATGGACACGACCATAAAAGATTTTCACAACACACTGTAGTAAAAAAAAAGAAAACTTGTTAACTCAGAATACTGTACCCTGAAAACTCCAATTTAAGAATCAAGATAAAATAAATACCTTCCAAAACAAACAGAAAATCAAAGAATTTGTCACCATTCATCCAGCCTTACAAATGATGCTTAAGGCTGTGCTACAAACAGAAACACAGGAAGACAGCCATCATTATGAACAAATGTGAAGACAGAAAATCTCCCAGGAAAAGTACAAAGAAAATCCAAAGCAAACAATAGGAATATTTACAGAAAAATGGCAGGGCCAAGCTGTCATTTATGAATAGTAACCTTGAATGTAAATGACATTTAATTATTCTAAAATTAAAAGATACAGACTGGCTGAATGGATTAAAATAGAATACTCATCTATTTGCTGCCCATAAGAAACACACCTCACCAATAAAGATACATAGACCGAAAGTGAAAGGATGGAAAAAGATATTCTATGCTAATGAATAGCAAAAAAGGGCAGGTGTAACCATCCAAATACCAGACCACATAAACTGTTCAAAGTGACAAAGAAGGGCACTATGTAATGATTAAGGGATCATTCAACAGGAAGAGGTGACTATAATGTATATGCACCCAATTACAGAGCACCTGGCTATTTAAAGAAATGTTAATGGACCTAAAGGGAGACATATAATCCAATAGTAATGGGGAACTTCAATACCCACCCCCCTTTCAGTAATGGACAGATCAACCAGACAGAAAATCAACAAGGATATAGCAGAGTTAATTGACACAATAGGCCAAATGGACCTAATGAATAACTATAGAACCTTTTATTTTATAAGACCCCTACCTTACACCTTGCACAAAAATCAACTCAAAATGCATAAAGGATCTGAATCTATGACCTGATAGCATCAACTTAAGAGAAGAGAACATTGGGGAAAATCTCAAGACATTGAGATTAGAAAAGATCCCAGAAACACATACTAATTAGCAGGTGTTTATCATGCAAAAGATATCTATAAGTGATGTGCTGCTTTAAATTATAATTTTTTAAAGATTTATTTTATTTATTTGAAAGACAGAGTTACAGAGAGAAATAGAGAAGAGAGAGAGGTCTTCCATGTGGTGGTTCAATCACCAGATGGTTGCAACAGCTAGAACTGCACCAATCCAAAGCCAGAAGCCAGTAGCTTCTTCCAGGTCTCCCACATTGATGCAGGAGCCGAAGGACTTGGGCCATCTTCTACTGCCATACCAGGCCATAGCAGAGAGCTGCATTGGAAGAGAAGCAGCTGGACTACAACCGATGCCCATATGGGATGCTGGCACTTCAAGCCAGGGCTTTAACCTGCTGTGCCAAATGCCAGCTCCTAATTTTAACTTTTAAGGATATCTTGAATATTTGTTCAAGTTGAAGCTGTAGTTTTTTGCTGTTGTTGGTTGTTGTTGTTGTTTTGACATGCAGAGTTAGACAGTGAGAGAGAGAAAGGTCTTCCTTTTCCATTGGTTCAGCCCCCAAATGGCCACAGTGTCCGGCGCGCTGCGCTGATCTGAAGCCAGGAGCCAAATGCTTCCTCTTGGTCTCCCATGTGGGTGCAGGGCCCAAGCATTTGGGCCATCCTCCACTGCCCTCCCAGGCCACAGCAGAGAGCTGGACTTGAAGAGGAGCAACCAGGACAGAATCTGGCACCCCAACTGGGACTAGAACCTGGGGTGCCGGTGCCATAGGCGGAGGATTAGCCAAGTGAACCATGGCGCCGGCTGAAGCTGCAGTTCTAATAACTATATAAAGCTGTTTCTAAAAATAACTCATTAAGGGCTGCAGCTGTGGCATAATAGGTTAAGTGTCTGCTTGCAATACTGGCACCCTATATGGATAGTGGTTTGAGTCATGGCTTCTCCACTTCTTTTTATAGTGAGAGAGAGAGACAGAGAGAAATGTCTTCCTTCCTTTGGTTCACCCCTCAAATGACCATCATGGCTGGAGCTATGCCAATCTGGATCCAGGAATCGGGTGCTTCCTCCTGGTCTCCCATGTGGGTGCAGGGACCCAGGCACTCGGGCCATCCTCCAGTGCCTAGCAGAGAGCTAGACTGGAAGAGGAGCAACAGGGACTAGAACCCGGTGCTCATATGGGATGCTGGCTCCACAGACAGAGGATTAACCAGGTGGGCCATGGCTCCGGCCCCTGCTCCACTTCTGGAGCTCCCGGCTTCATACTGGCAGAGCTCTGGCTGTTGGGGCCATTTGGAGAGTGAACTAGCAGATGTTAGACCTCTCTGCCTCTCCCTCTGTGTCTGCACTACTTGCAAAGGGAAGACTGCCAGTACATACTTTGGACATGCAAATGGGACATGCAAAGTGCCTGCTGTCTCCTTCTTGGTGAAGTTGTAAGGAAGTGGAAGTGTTAAGATATGTGGTTTCTCTGTTTAAAGAAACAGATCTGCAGGAGTACAAAAGTCACTTTTACAGCTAACAACCTGGTGATGCAACATAGAGATTCAATATATTGTAAAATTCACACTAGATCATAAAGTGAGATGCTTCTCTGCAAATCAATAAGCCACTTTTTTGCTGTCTTCACAGCTGAAATGCTCATGATGAAGAATTCCAGTGTAATTTTACTGGGTACATTTTTCAAGTTAACAACTGAATAACAAGAACAATCTTCCAGTGTCTTTGGTTCCAGTATTGTTTAAATGAGATCACTGGGCCTCAAATATACATACACGAACGAACTATACTGGCCATTCGGAAGTATCCCATCATTCCTCTGTGTACAACATATGTAAACCTCAGTATCAGATATGCTCCTAGTGAGCATGTTTTACTGTGAATTTTGTTAGAGAAATGACTCTGTCAAATGTGTGCAAATCAATATGTATGCACATCTATGAAAGAAAAATGAACCTCTTCCTTCTCAACATGGAAACGATGAGCAGTATTTCATTAGTACCTTAGGTGATGCAAGATTATATGTAACACTTAAAGACATGCTGCTTTAGATGGCAAGGCAGAATTTCATTCTCCCTACCAACCCGTTTTGCATTGCTGTATACGGGCTGCCATGAGTGAAGATGAAGGTAATCCTACTGTAACATGCCCTAGGGGTTTCTGTCTTTATGTACCTCATATCTATTGGTGGGTTCATGGCTCTTTTACCCAGAACTAAGTAAAAAAAAGCCAAGATTCAAGGACAAAATATGCCTATCTGTATTTAATTGAGCAACATTTTCTTCTGATGAGACCTACTTCCCTCATTCTGAAGTTACAGATATCAAAAAGTCAATTCTTTATCTTATCAGTGAAACAGAAAAGTCAAACTAGAATTATATTTTAAAATTTAGTAGCTTTCATTCTTGTCTAAAATTTCCTGTTTTAAAAACTGTTGAGGGGCAGGCAGTGTGGTGCATGCAGTGGGTTAACTCACTGGCCTGAAGTGCCAGCAACTCATATGGGCACTGGTTCTAGTCCCAGCTGCTCCTCTTCTGTTCCAGCTCTCTGCTATGACCTAGGAAAGCAGTAGAAGATGGCCTAAGTCCTTGGTCTCCTGCACCCACATGGGAGACCTAGAAGAAGCTCTTGGCTACTGGCTTTGGATTGGCAGATCACAGGCCGTTGTGGCCAACTAGGGAGTGAACCAGAGGATGGAGGACCTCTCTCTGCTTCTCCTCTCTCTGTATAACTCTGACTTTCAAATAAATAAATAAGCCTTTTAAAAAATTTTTGAACTTCTCTAATGGATACAATGTTAAACAATTCTTCAGGTGCCTATATGTCATCCTTATGGCATTTACGGACAAGTGTCAACTCAATTGCCCATGTTTGTTTTTTTATTTGTTTAGTCATTTATTAAGTCTTTGGAGTTCTTTTTACAGTCTCAATACAAGCTTTTTGTTTGATAGATGATTAACAAATATTTTCTCCCAGCCTGTACCTTTTTGTGTCTTCATTCCACTGTCTTTGGAAGAAAAAGTTTAAAATTTTGATCTTACCTTAATATTAGTGTTAATATTTATCATTTGTTTTCCTTGTATGGATCATGTATTTGTGATTTCCAAGAACTTTTTGTTTAATCTCATGTCATGAAAATTTGCTGTTCCTTTCTAAAAGTTTTATAGTTTTACACTTTACAAATAGATCTATGATCCATTTTAATTAATTTTTGAATAAAGAGTGAGGTTTAGGGGGAAACTCATTTTTTCAAACTATGAGAGAAAACCTGTTCAAACATCATTTATTGAAAAGACCATCCTTTCTCCATTGAATTGTTTTTATACCTTGTGAAAGATCAAATAGGCGCCTTTGTATGGGTCTGTAACTGTACTCTCTATTCTGTTCCATTATCTCTTGATTTCTGTAGCTTTATGTTTCCAAACCAGGTGGAATGATTCCTCTAACTTTTGAATGTCCTTATTTTAAGGAATTTCTAAAAGATTTTTTTATTTATTTGAGAGTTACAGTTACAGACAATGAGAGGGAGAGAGACAGAGACAGGTCTTACTCCCCATATGGGTGCAACAGCAGAGCTAAGCCAAACCAAAACCATGAGCCAGGAGTTTCTTCCAGGCCTCCTTTGCAGACACAGGGCCCAAGGACTTGGGCCATCTTCTACCGCTTTCAGAGTTCATAGCAGAGAGCTGAATAGGAAGTGGAGCAAGCAGAACTTGAACCAGTGCCCATATGAGATGCTGGCACTATAGGTGGCAGTTTTACCTGCTACACCACAGTGCTGGCCCCCAAAGAAATTTTATTTCATTAAGCTTCTAGTCACCTAGCTGAGTAGAATGTGCATCACTTGAGGTGGCAGAATAAGAGAGAGCCACCAAGATTGTGCTCCAGTTGAAATCACTAGGTGGCAGCTGAAATTCTTTACAAATGGGTAACTGTAGAAAAATCCCTAACAAAATATTCCATATTAAATCCAATTTTTTAAAAGTATTGATTTTAAGGCTGGCACCATGGCTCACTTGGCTAATCCTCCACCTGTGGTGCCAGCACCCAGGGTTCTAGTCCCAGTTGGGTCACCGGATTCTATCCCGGTTGCTCCTCTTCCAGTACAGCTCTCTGCTGTGGCCTGGGAGTGCAGTGGAGGATGGCCCAAATGCTTGGGCCCTGAACCCGCATGGGAGACCAGGAGGAAGCACCTGGCTCCTGATTTCGGATCGGTGCAGTGTGCTGGCTGTAGCAGCCATTTGAGGGGTGAACCAATGGATAGGAAGACCTTTCTCTCTGTCTCCCTCTCTCTCTCACTGTCTAAATCTGCCTGTCAAAAAAATATTGATTTTATAGGAGAAAAAAAGGAAGACAGACAGCTCCCATCTGCCAGTTCACTCCCCAAATGCCCCCAATGGTAGAGGCTGGGCCAGGTGAGGTCAGGCCAAAGTTAGGAGCCAGAAACTCAATCCTTAATCCAGATCTCCCACACGGAGAGCATAAACCCCAAACACTTGGTCTTTCACCCTGCTTACCAGGGTGTGCATCAGCAGGAAACTGGAATTGGGTGCCTGAGCTAGAACTCAAACCTAGGTACTATGAAATGGGATGTGAGCATCCCAACCTCCAGGCAAAATGCCCACCCCCAAATATAACTTTTTGAACACACATCCTTTCTCAGCTTAGTGCATATATTCTCATTTACTGCTGGAAACATCACCTTATAAATATTTGTTTTCCCATCTCTTTTTGATCAGGCTTTCATTAATTTTACAACAAAATATCTGAAGATATAGAGTGAGGAAAATGCAACAGCTACTACAGATCAATGTCAATTAAACCAATCTACTCCTAACCTAAAATAGCTGATGTTAAGAGAAGTGTTGAGGCTTCCTACAGAATTTTCCTGGCCTACTCTAGATTTGCCTGATGCTTAAAATTAGCATGACCAACGAGTAATTAGACTAAGTTGTCTAGAAAATTATCTCAGTTTCTCAGTCATGTATTAGGATCCCTCTATTGTTTGGATAAGCAGGAATTCCAAGTCCCAAAGCAACAACACAGTGAGTAATGTGTGGTGCAAGAGAATGTGCCTAACCCTTGACAAAAAGGAAAGAGGACACTGAAGACGTACAAAGGCATCCTCTTTGAAGTTGACAACTATAAATTGAGCTAGCAATCAGTATCATTTTCCCAGTTTATTTAAGGATTATTTAGTAGAAGCAACAAAAAGGTTCTCTCTTCCCAGCATTAAGAAAACTCACAGCTCATTAACTTAGATGGATGGAATTTAGTCTTAGATTTCATTCAGCAAACTGATTTGCATTATGTTTTTTTAACTTTTATTAAGTAGAGGTAAAATTCCAAAGTACAGTTTGTGCATTACAATGGCTTTTCCCTCCCCATAACTTCCCTCCCACCCGCAACCCTCCCATCTCCCGCTCCCTCTCCCATTCAATTCACATATTCATTTTCACTTATATTTATATACAGAAGATCAACTTAATATATATTAAGTAAAGATTTCTTCAGTTTGCACCCACACAGCACACAAAGTGCCAAATACTGTTTGAGCACTAGTCATACCATTAATTCACACTGAACTACACATTAAAGACAGAGATACTACATGGGGAGTAAGTGCACAGTGACTCCTGTTGTTGACTTAACAAATTGCCACTCTTGTTTAACGTGTCAGCAATCTTCCCAGGCTCTAGTCATGAGTTGTCAAGGCCATGGAAGCTCCCTGAGCTCACTGCCTTTAATCGTATTTTGACAAGGCCATAGTAAAAGTGTAAGTTTTCTCCTCCCTTCAGAGAAAGGCACCTCCTTCTTTGATAGCCCGTTCTTTCTACTGGGTTCTCACTTGCAGAGATCTTTCATTTAGGTATTTTTTTTTTTGCCAGAGTGTCTTGGCTTTCCATGCCTAAAATACTCGCATGGGCCCTTCAGCCAGATCCAAATGCCTTAAGGGCTGATTATGAGGCCAGAGTGCTGTTTAGGACATCTGACATTCTATGACTCTGCTGTGTATCCTGCTTCCCATGTTGGATTGTTCTCTCCCTTTTTTTATTCTGTCAGTTAGTATTATCAGACAAACTCTTGTTTATGTGATCCCTTTGACTATTAGAAATTGATCACTTGGACTAGTAAGATGGCATTGGTACATGCAACCTTGATGGGATTGTATAGGAATCCCCTGGCACATTTCTAACTCCACCACTTGGGGCAAGTCAGCTTGAGCATGTCCCAAATTATACATCACCTTCCTCTCTTATTCCCACTCTTATATTTAACAGATACCACTTTTCAGTTAATTTTAAAAACCTAAGAATAATTTTGTGTTAATTATATAGCTCAACCAATGGTATTAAGTAGAACAAACAAAGATACTAAAAGGGATAAAGTATTAAATTGTACATCAACAGTCAGGACAGGGCTGATCAAGACATTGTTTTTCCTAGTGTCCATTTCACTTCAACAGGTTTCCAATTTGATGCTTGGTTAGTTGTCACCGATCACGGAGAACATATGGTATTTGTCTCTCTGGGACTGGCTTATTTCACTCAGTATGATGTTTTCCAGATTCCTCCATTTTGTTGCAAATGACTGGATTTCATTGTTTTAGACACTGTATAGTATTTATAGAGTACATGTCCCATAATTTCTTTATCCAGTCTACTGTTGATGGGCATTTAGGTTGATTCCAGGTCTTAGCTACTCTGAATTGAGCTGCAATAAACATTAAGGTGCAGACAGCTTTTGTGTTTGCCAATTTAATTTCCTTTGGGTAAATTCCAAGAAATGGGATGGCTGGGTTGTATGGCAGGGTTATATTCAGGTTTCTGAGGAATCTCCAGACTGACTTCCATAGTGGCTTCACCAGTTTGCATTTCTGCCAAGAGTGGGTTAGTGTCCCTTTTCCCCCACATCCTTGCCAGCCAGCATCTGTTGCTGGTAGATTTCTAAATGTGAGCCATTCTAACCAGGATGAGGTGAAACCTCATTGTGGTTTTGATTTGCATTTTCCTGATGGCTAGTGATCCTGAGCATTTTTTCATGTGTCTGTTGGCCACTTGGATTTCCTCTTTTGAAAAATGTCTATTGAGGTCTTTGGCCCATCTCTTAAGTGGGTTGTTTTGTTGTTGCGGAGTTTCTTGATTTTTTTGTAGATTCTGGTTATCAGCTCTTTATCTGTTGCATAGTTTGCAAATATTTTTTCACATTCTGTTGGTTGCCTCTTCACTTTCCTGACTTTCTTTTGCAGTACAGAAACTTCTCAATTTGATGCAATCCCAAATGTTTTTTTTTTTTTTATTAAACTTTTATTTAATGAATATAAATTTCCAAAGTATTGCTTATGGGTTACAATGGCTTCCCCCCTCCCATAACTTCCCTCCCGCCTGCAACCCTCCCCTTTCCCGCTCCCTTTCCCCTTCCATTCATGTAAAGATTCATTTTCAATTCTCTTTGTATACAGAAGATCAGTTTAGTATATATTAGGTAAAGATTTCAACTTTTTGCCCATATAGCAACATCAAGTGAAAAAACTACCATTGGATTACTAATTATAGCATTAAATAGCAATGTACAGCACATTAAAGACAGAGATCCTACAGAATTTTTTTTTTCAAATTAATTAATTTTCTATGCCATTTCCATTTTAACACCAGGTTATTTTTTTTTTCATTTCCAATTCTCTTTATATACAGAAGATCACTTCAGTATATAATTAGCAAAGACCTCATCAGTCTGCGCCCACACAGAAACGCAAAGTATAAAAATACCGTTTCAGTACCAGTCATAGCATCACTTGGCTTTAGACGACACATTAGGGACAGATCCCACATGGGGTGTAAGTACACAGTGACTCCTGTTGCTGATTTAACAATTTGACACTCCTGTTCATGGCGTCAGTAATCTCCCTAGGCTCTAGTCATGAGTTGCCAGGGCTATGGAAGCCTTTAGAGTTCGCTGACTTTGATCTTATTCCGATAGGGTCATAGTCAAAGTGGAGGTTCTCTCCTCCCTTCGGAGAAGGGTACCTCCTTCTTTGATGGCCCCGTTCTTTCCACTGGGATCTCACTCACAGAGATCATTCATTTAGGTCTTTTTTTTTTCCATGATATCTTGGCTTTCCATGCCTGCTATACTCCCATGGGCTCTTCAGCCAGATCCGAATGCCCTGAGGGCTGATTCTGAGGCCAGAGTGTTGTTTAGGACATCTGCCATCCTATGAGTCTGCTGTGTATCCCACTTCCCATGTTGGATCTTTCTCTCCCTTTTTGATTCTATCAGTTAGTATTAGCAGATACTTGTCTTGTTTGTGTGATCTTTTTGGGTCTTAGACCTATCAGAGCTATCAATTGTGAGCTGAAATTGGTCACTTGGACTAGTGCGATGGCATTGGTACATGCCATCTTGATGGAATTGTGTTGGAATCCCCTGGCACGTTTCTAACTCCACCATTTGCGGCCAGACCGATTGAGCATGTTCCAAATTGTTCATCTCCTCCCTCTCTTTTTCCACTCTTAGATTTAACAGGGATCACTTTTCAGTTAAAATTTAAACACCTAAGAATAATTGTGTGTTAATTACTGAGTTCAACCAATAGTACTAGAACAACAACAATAACAACAAATACTAAAATGGATAAAGTATTACATTGTACATCTAAAGTCAGGACAGGAGCTGATCAGTTCATTGTTGCTTATAGTGTCCATTTCACTTAACAGGTTTCCCCTTTGGTGCTCAGTTGTCACCGATCAGGGAAAACAAATGATATTTTTCTCTTTGGGTCTGGCTTAATTCACTCAGCATGATGTTTTCCAGATTGCTCCATCTTGTTGCAAATGACTGGGTTTCGTTGTTTCTTACTGCTGTATAGTATTCTATGGAGTACATGTCCCATAATTTCTTTATCCAGTCTACTGTTGATGGGCATTTGGGTTGGTTCCAGGTCTTAGCTATTGTGAATTGAGCTGCAATAAACATTAACGTGCAGATGGCTTTTTTATTAGCCAAATTAATTTCCTTTGGGTAAATTCCAAGGAGTGGGATGGCTGGGTTGTATGGTAGGGTTATGTTCAGGTTTCTGAGGAATCTCCAGACAGACTTCCATAGTGGCTTAACCAGTTTGCATTCCCACCAACAGTGGGTTAGTGTCCCTTTTTCCCCACATCCTCTCCAGCATCTGTTGTTGGTAGATTTCTGAATGTGAGCCATTCTCACCGGGGTGAGATGGAACCTCATTGTGGTTTTGATTTGCATTTCTCTGATTGCTAGTGATCTTGAACATTTTTTCATGTGTCTGTTGGCCATTTGGATTTCCTCTTTCGAAAAATGTCTATTGAGGTCTTTGGCCCATCTCTTTAGTGGGTTGTTTGTTTTGTTGTTGTGGATTTTCTTGATTTCTTTGTAGATTCTGGTTATCAATCCTTTATCTGTAGTATAGTTTGCAAATATTTTTTCCCATTCTGTTGGTTGCCTCTTCACTTTCCTGACTGTTTCTTTTGAAGTACAGAAACTTCTCAATTTGATGCAATCCCAAATGTTAATTTTGGTTTTGACTGCCTGTGCTGTTGGAGTATTTTCCAGGAAGTCTTTGCCTGTGCCTATATCTTGCAGGGTTTCTCCAATGCTCTCTAATAATTTGATGGTTTCGGGTCGTAGATTTAAGTCTTTAATCCATGTTGAGTGGATTTTTGTGTAAGGTGATAGGTATGGGTCTTGCTTCAAGCTTCTGCACGTGGAAATCCAATTTTCCCAGCACCATTTATTTTTTTTTTTTAACTTTTATTTAATGAATATAAATTTCCAAAGTACAGCTTATGGGTTACGATGGCTTCCCCCCTCCCGTATCTTCCCTCCCGCCCGCAACCCTCCCCTCTCCCGCTCCCTCTCCCCTTCCATTCAAGTAAGGATTCATTTTCAATTCTCTTTGTACACAGAAGATCAGCTTAGTATATATTAGGTAAAGTTTTCAACATTTTGCCCATATAGCAATACAAAGTGAAAAAAATTACCATTGGA
Source organism: Lepus oiostolus (assembly GCA_036325905.1). NCBI lineage: Eukaryota > Metazoa > Chordata > Mammalia > Lagomorpha > Leporidae > Lepus > Lepus oiostolus. Next base: position 79,925,000 of record CM070816.1, read on the forward strand.
TTACTAATTATAGCATCAAATAACAATGTACAGCACATTAAAGACAGAGAACCCACATGATTTTTTTTTTCAAATTAATTAACTTTCTATGCCATTTCCCCTTCAATACCAGGTTGTTATTTTTTTTTTCATTTCCAATTCTCTTTATATACAGAAGATCACTTCAGTATATCATTAGTATAGAGCTCATCAGTTTGTGCCCACACAGAAACGCAAAGTATAAGGATAAAGTATTACATTCTATATCTAGAGTCAGGACCTAAGCTGATCAGGTCATTGTTTCTTATAGTGTCCATTTCATTTAACAGGTTTCCCCATTGGTGCTCAGTTAGTTGTCGCCGATCAGGGAAAACAAATGATATTTGTCTCTTTGGGACTGGCTTAGTTCACTCAGCATGATGTTTTCCAGATCCCTCCATCTTGTTTCAAATGACTGGGTTTCATTGTTCCTTACTGCTGTATAGTATTCTATGGAGTACATGTCCCATAATTTCTTTATCCAGTCTACTGTTGATGGGCATTTGGGTTGGTTCCAGGTCTTAGCTATTGTGGATTGAGCTGCAATAAACATTAATGTGCAGATGGCTTTTTGATTAGCCAAATTAATTTCCTTTGGGTAAATTCCAAGGAGTGGGATGGCTGGGTTGTATGGTAGGGTTATGTTCAGGTTTCTGAGGAATCTCCAGACTGACTTCCATAATGGCTTAACCAGGTTGCATTCCCACCAACAGTGGGTTAGTGTCCCTTTTTCCCCACATCCTCTCCAGCATCTATTGTTGGTAGATTTCTGGATGTGAGCCATTCTCACCGGGGTGAGGTGAAACCTCATTGTGGTTTTGATTTGCATTTCTCTGATTGCTAGTGATCTTGAACATTTTTTCATGTGTCTGTTGGCCATTTGGATTTCTTCTTTTGAAAAGTGTCTATTGAGGTCTTTGGCCCATCTCTTCAGTGGGTTGTTTCTTCTGTTGTTGTGGATTTTCTTGATTTCTTTGTAGATTCTGGTTATCAACCCTTTATCTGTAGCATAATGTGCAAATATTTTCTCCCATTCTGTCGGTTGCCTCTTCACTTTCCTGACTGTTTCTTTCGAAGTACAGAAACTTCTCAATTTGATGCAATCCCAAATATTAATTTTGGTTTTGACTGCCTGTGCTCCTGGGGTCTTTTCCAAAAAGTCTTTGCCTGTACCGATATCTTGCAGGGTTTCTCCAATGCTCTCTAATAATTTGATGGTTTCGGGCCGTAGATTTAAGTCTTTAATCCACGTTGAGTGAATTTTTGTGTAAGGTGAAAGGTATGGGTCTTGCTTCAAGCTTCTGCATATGGAAATCCAGTTTTCCCAGCACCATTTATTGAATAGACTGTCCTTATTCCAGGGATTGGTTTTGGGTCTTTGATCAAATATAAGTTGGCTGTAGATGTTTGGATTGGTTTCTGGTGTTTCTATTCTGTTCCATTGGTCTATCCATCTGTTTCTGTACCAGTACCATGCTGTTTTGATAACAACTGCCCTGTAGTATGCCCTGAAATCTGGGATTGTGATGCCTCCGGCTTTGTTTTTGTTGTACAAGATAGTTTTGGCTATTCGAGGTCTTCTGTGTCTCCATATGAATTTCAGTATCATTTTTTCCAGATCTGAGAAGAATGTCTTCGGTATCTTGATTGGTATTGCATTGAATGTATAAATTGCTTTTGGGAGAATAGACATTTTGATGATATTGATTCTTCCAATCCATGAGCATGGAAGATTTCTCCATTTTTTGGTATCCTCTTCTATTTCTTTCTTTAAGGTTTTGTAGTTTTCATCATAGAGTTCTTTAACGTCCTTGGTTAAGTTTATTCCAAGGTATTTGATTGTTTTTGTGGCTATTGTGAATGGGATTGATTTTAGAAGTTCTTCCTCGGCCGTGGCATTGTCTGTGTATACAAAGGCTGTTGATTTTTGTGGATTGATTTTATATCCTGCTACTTTGCCAAACTCTTCGATGAGTTCCAATAGTCTCTTAGTAGAGTTCTTTGGGTCCCCTAAATAAAGAATCATATCATCTGCAAAGAGGGATAGTTTGACTTCTTCCTTCCCGATTTGTATCCCTTTAATTTCTTTTTCTTGCCTAATAGCTCTAGCTAAAACTTCCAGAACTATATTGAATAGCAGTGGTGAGAGTGGGCATCCCTGTCTGGTGCCAGATCTCAGCGGAAATGCTTCCAACTTTTCCCCATTCAATAGGATGTTGGCCGTGGGTTTTTCATATATTGCTTTGATTGTATTGAGGAATGTTCCTTCCATACCCAGTTTGCTTAGAGTTTTCATCATGAAAGGGTGTTGTATTTTATCAAATGCTTTCTCTGCGTCTATTGAGAGAATCATATGGTTTTTCTTCTTCAGCCTGTTAATGTGGTGTATTACGTTGATTGTTTTGCGGACGTTGAACCATCCTTGCATACCAGGGATAAATCCCACTTGGTCTGGGTGGATGATCTTTCTGATGTGTTGTTGCATTCTATTGGCCAGAATTTTATTGAGGATTTTTGCATCTATGTTCATCAGGGATATTGGTCTGTAATTCTCTTTCAATGCTGCATCTTTTTCCGGCTTAGGAATTAAGGTGATGGTGGCTTCATAGAAAGAATTTGGGAGAATTCCCTCTTTTTCGATTGCTCTGAATAGTTTGAGAAGCATTGGAGTTAGTTCTTCTCTAAATGTCTGGTAGAACTCAGCGGTGAATCCATCTGGTCCTGGGCTTTTCTTTGTTGGGAGGGCCTTTATTACTGTTTCAATTTCTGTGTCAGTTATGGGTCTGTTTAGGTTTCCTATGTCTTCCTGGCTCAATTTAGGTAGGTTGTATGTGTCCAAGAATCTGTCCATTTCTGATAGATTTCCCTGTTTGCTGGCATACAAGTCCTTGTAGTAATTTCTGATGATTCTTTTTATTTCTGTGGTGTCTGTTGTTATGTTTCCTTTTTCGTCTCTGATCCTATTGATTTGGGTCTTTTCTCTTCTTTTTTTAGTGAGTTGGGCCAATGGGGTGTCAATTTTGTTAATTTTTTCAAAAAACCAGCTCCTCGTTTGGCTGATTTTTTGTAATGTTTTTTTGGATTCAATCCTGTTGATTTCTTCTTTGATTTTAATTATTTCCCTTCTTCTACTGGGTTTGGGTTTGGTTTGCTGCAGATTTTCTAGATCCTTGAGATGATTTGAAAGCTCATCTATTTGGTGCCTCTCCAATTTCTTGATGTAGGCTCCTATTGATATAAACTTTCCTCTTAGCACTGCTTTTGTTGTATCCCATAGGTTTTGGTATGTTGTGTTGTTATCCTCATTTACTTCCAGAAAATTTTTGATTTCTCTTTTAATTTCTTCTATGACCCATTGTTCATTCAGGAGCATGTTGTTCAATCTCCATGTGTTTGCACGTGCTCTGGGGATTCCCGAGTTGCTAATTTCCAATTTGATTCCTTTGTGGTCTGAGAAGCTGCATGGTATGATTCTAATTCTTTTGAATTTGCTGAGACTTGCTTTATGGCCTAGTATGTGGTCAATCCTAGAGAAGGTTCCATATACTGCTGAGAAGAATGTAAAGTCCTTAGATGTAGGATGAAATGTTCTGTAGATATCTGTTAGATCCATTTGAGCTATAGTGTCATTTAAATCTGCTGTCTCCTTGTTGATCTTCTGTCCTGATGATCTGTCTATCTCTGAGAGTGGAGTATTGAAGTCCCCCAGTACTATTGTATTGGGGTCTAAGTCTCCCTTTAAGTCCCTTAACAAGTCTTTTAAATAAGCTGGTGCCCTGTGATTCGGTGCATATACATTGATAATTGTTATATCTTCCTGTTGAATGGATCCCTTAATCATTAAATAGTGTCCCTCTTTGTCTCTCCTGACAGTTTTTATGGTAAAGTTTATGTTGTCCGATATTAAGATGGCTACGCCTGCTCTTTTTTCATTTCTGTTGGCATGGTATATCTTTTTCCAGCCTTTCACTTTCAGTCTGTATGGATCATTGTTGGAAAGATGAGTTTCTTGTAAGCAGCAAAAAGATGGGTTTTGTTCCTTAACCCAATCAGCCAATCGGTGTCTTTTAACTGGACAGTTCAAGCCATTAACATTCAATGTGACTATTGAGAAGGAGTAACTTTGCCCTGCCATTTGCCAAAGATATTTTCTGATATCTGGTTTGAGATTCCTGTGTTCTTTTGTTGTGAGGTTTCCTTCCTTTACCTTCCTTCATATTGGCTACCGTGTTTCTGTGTTTCTGTATGTAATACATCTTTAAGCATCTTTTGCAGGGCTGGACGAGTGGCGACAAATTCTTTCAGTTTCTGTTTGCTGTGAAAGGTCTTTATTTCACCTTCATTCACAAATGAGAGCTTTGCAGGATATAATATTCTGGGCTGGCAGTTTTTCTCTCTTAGTACCTGGGCTATATCTTGCCATTCTCTCCTGGCTTGTAGGGTTTCTGATGAGAAGTCAGCTGTAAGTCTAATTGGAGATCCTCTGAGAGTAATCTGGCGTTTCTCTCTTGCACATTTTAGGATCTTTTCTTTGTGTTTCACTGTGGTGAATTTGATTATGACGTGACGTGGTGAGGTTCTCTTTTGGTCATGTTTATTAGGGGTTCTATGAGCTTCCTGTACTAGGATGCCTCTGTCTTTCTCCAAATCTGGGAAATTTTCTGCTAGTATCTCACTAAAAAGGCCTTCTAATCCTTTCTCCCTTTCCATGCCTTCAGGAACTCCTAGAACCCGAATGTTGGGTTTTTTAATAGTATCCTGTAGATTCCTGACAGTGTTTTTTAGATTTCTGATTTCTTCTTCTTTTCTTTGATTTGACTGTTGCCTTTCCTGTTCTCTGTCTTCTAATTCCGATATTCTCTCTTCTGCTTCACCCATTCTGTTTTTAAGGCTCTCTAGTGTGTTTGCCATTTGATCTATTGAGTTCTTCATTTCATTGAGGTTTTTTGTCACTATCTCAATTTTATGTTCTACTAGTTTTTTCATTTCATTTTGATTTCTCCTTAATATTTCATTTTCACGGGAGAGATTTTCTACCTTGTCCATTAAGGATTTCTGTAGTTCAAGAATTTGTTTTTGAGAATTTCTTAATGTTCCTATCACTTTTTTGAGATCTGCTTCTTGCATTTCCTCTATCTCTTCATCTTCATAATCTTGCTTTGGCGTGTCTTTCTCATTTGGGGGCGTCATAGTGTCTTCCTTGCTTTTGTTACCTCGGGTTCTATGTTTATTGTTTGGCATGTTGGAGATAATTTATGGTTTGTTTTTTTTTTTTTTTGACTCAGTTGGGAGTGGAGTTGAGGGTAGTTGAAATCTGGCCTCTGTGAGTATTCGTTTGATCTACCTCTGGGACCACACCAAGAGTTTATTCAGCCCTCAATGTGTTCTCCAGTTTTGCTAAAGTTATTGAGTTTGGCTGTGCTTTAGATATGTAAAATCGCAGTGCTCTTTGTTTTGCTTGTTGAGTGAAGGGTGAGGCCTCTGTTTCCCTCCCCCCTCAATGTCTTGGATTTCTGAGGTCTTACCCTCTTCCGTTGGTTCCCGCGCTGGCGAGGTTCTGTGGCGCGGCTCCCCGCCGCACGCGGCTCCCCGCCGCACGCGGCTCCCCGCCGCACGCGGCTCCGCTTCCGCCGCCCGGCTGGCTCCCCGCCGCACGCGGCTCCGCTTCCGCCGCCCGGCTGGCTCCCCGCCGCACGCGGCTCCGCTTCCGCCGCCCGGCTGGCTCCCCGCCGCACGCGGCTCCGCTTCCGCCGCCCGGCTGGCTCCCCGCCGCACGCGGCTCCGCTTCCGCCGCCCGGCTGGCTCCCCGCCGCACGCGGCTCCGCTTCCGCCGCCCGGCTGGCTCCCCGCCGCACGCGGCTCCGCTTCCGCCGCCCGGCTGGCTCCCCGCCGCACGCGGCTCCGCTTCCGCCGCCCGGCTGGCTCCCCGCCGCACGCGGCTCCGCTTCCGCCGCCCGGCTGGCTCCCCGCCGCACGCGGCTCCGCTTCCGCCACCCGGCTGGCTCCCCGCCGCACCCAGCACCATTTATTGAATAGACTGTCCTTATTCCAGGGATTAGATTTGGATCTTTGGTCAAATATAAGTTGGCTGTAGATGTTTGGATTGATTTCTGGTGTTTCTATTCTGTTCCATTGGTCTATCCATCTGTTTCTGTACCAGTACCATGCTGTTTTGATAACAACTGCCCTGTAGTATGTCCTAAAATCAGGTATTGTGATGCCTCCGGCTTTGTTTTTGTTGTACAGGATTGCTTTGGCTATTCGAGGTCTTCTGTGTGTCCATATGAATTTCAGCATCGTTTTTTCTAGATCTGAGAAGAAGGTCTTCGGGATCTTAATGGGTATTGCATTGAATGTATAAATTGCTTTTGGGAGAATAGACATTTTGATGATATTGATTCTTCCAATCCATGAGCATGGAAGATTTCTCCATTTTTTGGTATCCTCTTCTATTTCTTTCTTTAAGGTTTTGTAGTTTTCATCGTAGAGATCCTTAACGTCTTTGGTTAAGTTTATTCCAAGGTATTTGATTGTTTTTGTAGCTATTGTGAATGGGATTGATTTTAGAAGTTCTTCCTCAGCCATGGCATTGCCTGTGTATACAAAGGCTGTTGATTTTTGTGGATTGATTTTATATCCTGCTACTTTGCCAAACTCTTCGATGAGTTCCAGCAGTCTCTTAGTAGAGTTCTTTGGGTCCCCTAAATAAAGAATCATATCATCTGCAAAGAGGGATAGTTTGAGTTCGTCCTTCCCGATTTGTATCCCTTTAATTTCTTTTTCTTGCCTAATAGCTCTGGCCAAAACTTCCAGTACTATATTGAATAGCAGTGGTGAGAGAGGGCATCCCTGTCTGGTACCAGATTTCAGTGGAAATGCTTCCAACTTTTCCCCATTCAATAGGATGTTGGCCGTGGGTTTTTCATATATTGCTTTGATTGTATTAAGGAATGTTCCTTCCATACCCAGTTTGCTTAGAGTTTTCATCATGAAAGGGTGTTGTATTTTATCAAATGCTTTCTCTGCATCTATTGAGAGAATCATATGGTTTTTCTTCTGCAGTCTGTTAATGTAGTGTATTACGTTGATTGTTTTGCGAATGTTGAACCATCCCTGCATACCGGGGATGAATCCCACTTGGTCTGGGTGGATGATCTTTCTGATGTGTTGTTGCATTCTATTGGCCAGAATTTTATTGAGGATTTTTGCATCTATGTTCATCAGGGATATTGGTCTGTAATTCTCTTTCAATGTTGCGTCTCTTTCTGGCTTAGGAATTAAGGTGATGGTGGCTTCATAGAAAGAATTTGGGAGGATTCCCTCTTTTTCGATTGCTCTGAATAGTTTGAGAAGAATTGGAGTTAGTTCTTCTCTAAATGTCTGGTAGAACTCAGCAGTGAATCCATCTGGCCCTGGGCTTTTCTTTGTTGGGAGGGCCTTTATTACTGTTTCAATTTCTGTGTCAGTTATTGGTCTGTTTAGGTTTTCTATGTCTTCCTGGCTCAATTTAGGGAGGTTGTATGTGTCCAAGAATCTGTCCATTTCTGATAGATTTCCCTGTTTGCTGGCATACAAGTCCTTGTAGTAATTTCTGATGATTCTTTTTATTTCTGTGGCGTCTGTTGTTACGTTTCCCATTTCATCTCTGATCCTATTGATTTGGGTCTTTTCTCTTCTTTTTTTAGTTAGTTGGGCCAATGGGGTGTCAATTTTGTTTATTTTTTCAAAAAACCAGCTCCTCGTTTGGCTGATTTTTTGTAATGTTTTTTTGGATTCAATCCTGTTGATTTCTTCTCTGATTTTAATTATTTCTCTTCTCCTACTGGGTTTGGGTTTGGCTTGCTGCAGATTTTCTAGATCCTTGAGATGACTTGAAAGCTCATCTATTTGGTGCCTCTCCAATTTCTTGATGTAGGCACCTATTGATATAAACTTTCCTCTTAACACTGCTTTTGTTGTATCCCATAGGTTTTGGTATGTTGTGCTGTTATCCTCATTTACTTCCAGAAAATTTTTGATTTCTCTTTTAATTTCTTCTATGACCCATTGTTCATTCAGGAGCATGTTGTTCAATCTCCATGTGTTTGCACGTGCTCTAGGGATTCCTGAGTTGCCAATTTCCAATTTCATTCCTTTGTGGTCTGAGAAGCTGCATGGTATGATTCTAATTCTTTTGAATTTGCTTAGACTTGCTTTATGGCCTAGTATGTGGTCAATCCTAGAGAGGGTTCCATGTACTGCTGAGAAGAATGTAAAGTCCTTAGATGTCGGATGAAATGTTCTGTAGATATCTGTTAGATCCATTTGGGCTATAGTGTCATTTAAATCTACTGTCTCCTTGTTGATCTTCTGTCCTGTTGATCTGTCTATCTCTGAGAGTGGAGTATTGAAGTCCCCCAGTACTATTGTATTGGGGTCTAAGTCTCCCTTTAAGTCCCTTAACAAGTCTTTTAAATAAGCTGGTGCCCTATGATTAGGTGCATATATGTTGATAATCGTTATATCTTCCTGTTGAATGGATCCCTTAATCATTATATAGTGCCCCTCTTTGTCTCTCCTAACAGTTTTTGTGGTAAAGTTTATGTTGTCCGATATTAAGATGGCTACGCCCGCTCTCTTTTCATTTCTGTTGGCGTGGTATATCTTTTTCCAGCCTTTCACTCTCAGCTTGTATGGATCATTGTTGGATAGATGGGTTTCTTGTAAGCAGCAAAAGGATGGGTTTTGTTCCTTAACCCAGTCAGCCAATCGGTGTCTTTTAACTGGACAGTTCAAGCCATTAACATTCAATGTGACTATTGAGAAGGAGTAACTTTGCCCTGCCATTTGCCAAAGATGTTTTCTAATATCTGGTTTGAGATTCCTGTGATCTTTTGCTGTGAGGTTTCCTTCCTTTAACTTCTTTCATATTGGTGACCGTGTTTCTGTGTTTCTGTATGTAACACATCTTTAAGCATCTTTTGCAGGGCTGGACGAGTGGCGACAAATTCTTTCAATTTCTGTTTGCTGTGAAAGGTCTTAATTTCACCTTCATTCACAAATGAGAGCTTTGCAGGATATAATATTCTGGGCTGGCAGTTTTTCTCTCTTAGTACCTGGGCTATATCTCGCCATTCTCTCCTGGCTTGTAGGGTTTCTGATGAGAAATCAGCTGTAAGTCTAATTGGAGATCCTCTGAGAGTAATCTGGCGTTTCTCTCTTGCACATTTTAGGATCTTTTCTTTGTGTTTCACTGTGGTGAGTTTGATTACGACGTGTCGTGGTGAGGATCTCTTTTGATCGTGTTTATTAGGGGTTCTCTGAGCTTCCTGTACTAGGATGTCTCTGTCCTTCTCCAAACTTGGGAAATTTTCTGCTAGTATCTCACTAAAAAGGCCTTCTAATCCTTTCTCCCTTTCCATGCCTTCAGGAACTCCTAGAACCCGAATGTTAGGTTTTTTAATAGTATCCTGTAGGTTCCTGACAGTATTTTTTAGATTTCTGATTTCTTCTTCTTTTCTTTGATTTGACTGTTTCCTTTCCTGTTCTCTGTCTTCTAATTCCGATATTCTCTCTTCTGCTTCACCCATTCTGTTTTTAAGGCTCTCTAATGTGTTTGCCATTTGATCTATTGAGTTCTTCATTTCATTGAGGTTTTTTGTCACTATCGCAGTTTCCTGTTCCACTAGTTTTTTCATTTCATTTTGATTCCTCCTTAATATTTCATTTTCACGGGAGAGATTTTCTATCTTGTCCATTAAGGATTTCTGTAGTTCAAGAATTTGTTTTTGAGAACTTCTTAATGTTCTTATCATAAATTTTTTGAAATCTGTATCTTTCATTTCTTCTATCTCATAATCTTCATAATCTTGCATTGGCGTGTCTTGTTCACTTGGGGGCGTCATAGTGCCTTCCCTGTTCTTGGAACCTCCGCTTCTATGTTTCTTGCTTGGCATGTTAGAGATAATTTGTGGTGTTTTTGTTTTTGTTTTTTTCTCTCGTTATACTATGCCTCTAAGTGAGCTGTCTGCTTTGTTGGAGCCTTAGGGGCTGTGATGGGTGTGGCCAGAGAGCTATGCTTGTTTCTTCAGGTTTAAGGCTGTGTAAAGAGCAACTCTCCCAGATTTCTCACTCACTTGCTCCTTGCTGGCTCGCTCTCTCTCTCTCTCTCTTTTTTTTTTTTTTGACTCAGTTGGGAGTGGAGTTGAGTGTAGTTGAAATCTGGCCTTTGTGAGTATTCGTTTGATCTACCCCTGGGACCATACACAGAGATTATGCAGCCCTCAATGTGTTTTCCAGTTTCGCTAAAGATACTGAGTTTGGCTGAGCTTTACATATGTAAAATCGCGGTGCTCTTTGTTTTGCTTGGTGAGTGAAGGGAGAGGCCTCTGTTCCCCCTCCCCCCAATGTCTCGGACTTCTCAGGTCTTTGTCTTACCCTCCTCCTCCGTTCCCGCGCTGGCGAGATTCTGAGGCTCTGGCTCCTCTCCCGCCGCTGCCACTCGGCTCGTCTCGGTTGGTTTTCCACGCGGTGGGTTCCCTGTAAGTCCTCTGTGTCTCATCCACAAGATCCGGAAGCGTTTCCTCTGCAGTTTTTTTCTTGAGTCTTTTCCTGAGGCTGCAGTAATTCCACTTTTATGAAAGTTTATTTTCCCAAACTAAGGCACACGTCCTCACTATCCGCCATCTTGGCTCCGCCCCGCAATCCCAAATGTTAATGTTGGCTTTGACTGCCTGTGCTTCCGGGAAGTTTTCCAAGAAGTCTTTGCCTGTGCCTATATCATGCAGAACATCTCCAATGTTCTCTAATAATTTGATGGTGTCAGGTCGTAGATTTAGGTCTTTAATCCAAGTTGAGTGGATATTTGTGTAAGGTGTAAGGTAGGGGTCGTGCTTCTTCATGTGGAAATCCAATTTTCCCAGCACCATTTATTGAATAGACTGTCCTTACTCCAGGAGTTGGTTTTAACTCCTTGATCAAATATAAGTTGGCTGTAGATGTTTCGATTGATTTCTGGTGTTTCTATTCTGTTCCATTGGTCTATCCATCTGTTTCTGTACCAGTACCATGCTGTTTTGAATACAACTGCCCTGTAGTATGCCCTGAAATCTGGTATTATGATGCCTCTGGCTTTGTTTTTGTTGTACAAGATTGCTTTAGCTATTCGAGGTCTCCTGTGCCTCCATGTGAATTTCAGCATCATTTTTTCCAGATCTGATAAGAATTTTGTCTTTGGTATTTTGATTGGTATCGCACTGAATGTATAAATTCCTTTGGGAGAATGGACATTTTGATGATGTTGATTCTTCCAATCCATGAGCATGGAGGATTTTTCCATTTTTTGGTATCCTCTTCTATTTCTTTCTTTAAGGTTTTGTAATTTTCATCATAGAGATCTTTAATGTCTTGGTTAAGTTTATTCCAAGGTATTTGATTGCTTTTGTAGCCATTGTGAATGGGATTGATCTTAGAAGTTCTTCCTCAGCTGTGGCATTGCCTGTGTATACAAAGTATGTTGATTTTTGTGCATTGATTTTATATCCTGCTACTTTGCCAAACTCTTCTATGACATCCAATAGTCTCTTAGTAGAGTTCTTTGGATACCCTAAGTAGAGAATCATCATCTGCAAAGAGGGATAGTTTGAGTTCTTCCTTCCCAATTTGTATCCCTTTAATTTCTTTTTCTTGCCTAATACCTCTGGCTAAGACTTCCAGAACTATATTGAATAGCAGTGGTGAGAGTGGGCATCCTCGTCTGGTACCAGATCTCAGTAGAAATGCTTCCAACTTTTCCCCATTCAATAGGATGTTGGCCGTGGGTTTTTCATATATTGCTTTGATTGTATTGAGGAATGTTCCTTCTATACCCGGTTTGCTTAGGGTTTTCATCATGAAAGGCTGTTTTATTAAATGCTTTCTCTGCATCTATTGAGAGAATCATATGGCTTTACTTCTGCAGTCTGTCAATGTGGTGTATCACATTGATTGATTTCCAAACATTGAACCATCCCTGCATATCAGGGATAAATCCCACTTGGTCTGGATGGGATGATCCTTCTGATGTGTTGTTGCATTCTATTGGCCAGTATTTTATTGAGGATTTTTGCATCTATGTTCATCAGGGATATTGGTCTGTAATTCTCTTTCAATGTTGCGTCTTTCTCTGGCTTAGGAATTAAGGTGATGCTGGCTTCATAGAAAGTGTTTGGGAGGATTCCCTCTTTTTTAATTGTTCTGAACAGTTTGAGAAGAATTGGAGTTAGTTCTTCTTTAAATGTCTGGTAGAATTCAGCAGTGAATCCATCTGGTTCTGGGCTTTTCTTTGTTGGGGGGGCCTTTATTACTCTTCGATGTTCTCTCGTCTGTTTCACTGACTCTGTTTTTAAGACTCTCTAATGTGTTTGCCTTTTGATCTATTGAGTTCTTCATTTCATTTTGATTTCTCTTCACTATCATACTTTCCTGTTCTACTAGTTTCTGCATTTCATTTTGATTGCTCCTTAAGATTTCATTTTCACGAAAGAGATTTTCTATCCTGTCCAATAAGGATTTCTGTAGTTCAAGAATTTGCTTTTGAAAACTTCTAAACGTTCTTATCATAAATTTTTTGAAATCCATATCTTGCATTTCTTCTATCTCATCATCTTCATAATCTTGGCTTGGGGTGTTTTGTTCATTTAGGGGCATAATAATGTCTTCATTGATCATTTTCCCTTGGTTTCTGTGTTTGTTGCTTGGCATTGTTGAGGTATTCTTTGAAATTTTCTTTCCTTACTGTGGTGGTTTTTTTTTTGTTATACTATTACTGTGTTAAGTGGACTGTCTGCTGTTGGAGGAGCCTTGGAGGCTTGAGATGGGTGTGGCCAGAAAGCTCTGCTTAGTTGTCAGGGTTAAGGGTGTGCCAAAGGTGACACACTCAGGTTAGGCGTGGTAAATCTCTCTCTTTTTAAATTTATTTATTTATTATTTTATTTTTACTCAGAAGGGAAGTAATACCGCCCCGCTGAGAATTGATGGTAGTTAGCTTCTGATCTCTGGCTTCTGTGTGTATATCATTCATCTGTTTTTTCCCACAGACCACACAAAGAATCTGTGCTGCCCTCAGTGTGGGCTCAATTTCTCCTGCAGTCTCCCACCGGGTTGCCAAGGTTACCGAATTGTAGCATCTCTGGAGAGTACTCACGTGAGCTCCGTGAGTTCTCTCACCCACCGTCTCTTTTTTCCCTGCCTCAGTTCATTAGCTCTACCCTTTCACTAAATCCTAACCTCCCGGTATTTCACCCCCACTCCTAGAGTCAGGTTTTTCTGTTTGACTAAGGGCGGGCTCAGCTCTGAGGTCATGCTCAGCTCTGAGTTTGCACACAGCCCTAAGTCGTGCACCTTTTATGTATATCCAGAATGGCGCCTGTTCTTTGTCTCTTGCTCGTCTTTGCGAAGCGTGCAGAGAGAGAAACTCGTCCATACTGGTCCCCCCCCCCTTTTTTCTCTTTTTTTTCCCCTTCTCTCCTGTAGTTAGTCTGGTGAACTTTCCCCAGCGGGGCTTCAAGCCTAGTTCCCTCTAGGCTCTGTCTGCCGTTTCACCGCCAACGTCTCGGGTTACTGAGCTCACCTCCCTTTCCAGGACAGATGTGTAGACTTGGAGCCGTGGGCGTCCTTGCTCTCCCCGCAGGTTGTCTGTGTCACATACACTAGATCCAGAAAAGTTTCCTCTGCAATTTCTTACCCTGTAATTACTGTAATCCCTCTTTTATCAACCTATCTTTTCCCAGACTATCAGTGCATGTCCTGACGATTCCGCCATCTTTCTGCATTATGTTCTTTAAAAATATCATTGTCTCTGATTCTTTAAACTTTTATTTAATAAATATAAATTTCCAAAGTACCCCTTCCAGTCCAGCTCTCTGCTATGGCCCAGGAGGGCAGTGGAGGATGGCCCAAGTGTTTGAGCCCTGCACCCATATGGGAGACCAGCAGGAAGCACCTGGCTCCTGGCTTCGGATCAGCACAGCGCACTGACTGTAGCAGCCATCTGGGGGGGGTGAACTAATAGAAAAGGAAGACCTTTTTTTTTGTTGTTTTTTTTTAACTTTTATTTAATGAATATAAATTTCCAGTGTACAGCTTATGGATTACAATGGCTTCCCCCTCCCATAACTTCCCTCCCACCCGCAACCCTCCCCTCTCCCGCTCCCTCTCCTCTTCCATTTGCATCAAGATTCATTTTCAATTCTCTTTATATACAGAAGATCAATTTAGTATAAAGATTTCAACAGTTTGCACCCACATAGAAACACAAAGTGAAACATACTGTTTGAGTACTAGTTATAGCATTAAATCACAATGTACAGCACATTAAGGACAGAGATCCCACATGAGGAGCAAGTGCACAGTGGCTCCTGTTGTTGACCCAACAAATTGACACTCTAGTTTATGGCGCCAGTAACCACCCTAGGCTGTCGTCATGAGTTGCCAAGGCTATGGAAGCCTTCCAAGTTTGCCGACTCTGATCATATTTAGACAAGGTCATAAAAAACAGAGTGAGGATAGTAACCAATGATCCTAAGAGTGGCATTTATCAGGTTTGAACAATTATACAGCATTAAGTGGGGAAGAGGACCATCAGTACACACAGGTTGGGAGTAGAGCCATTGGTGGTAGAGTAGAGGTTATGATTACAAAGGAATGAGGCCCAAGTGCACTAGACAGGGCCTAGAACAAAGGACAGAGTCATTATTAGAGGAGCTAAGAAAGGTGCTGTCTAAGCTACAAGTAAGTTTTCTGATTGAGAGGAAAATAGAACCTGATAGAAGGGGCTTGATAATAATCTGTTGGACTTTAGGCCTTGTAAGTTAAGAGGCCCAGGCCTATCTATCTCTTCACATGGGGCATATCCTAAGGGAGGTGTGAACCTCCTAGGGGAAGGCACTCTGTTGACTTTCATTACTTGGCTGGCCTGGGAGGAGAGCTGGCCAGGTAAAGGCAGGGGGCATCTCTAACAAGAAATTTACAGTTCTGCCTGCAATGTTGCTGACCCTACTTGGCTGTCCCCTCAGCTGCAGTGGTCACTTTGGAAGTTGGGCTGAGTGAAGGGCTTTGCAGCTTGGAGCCAATAAGATCTGTGGCTCTGACCTGGGCATCCTTCGACTCCAGGGCAGGTCCATTTCCAGTGATCCAACTCTTGGCAGAGCTGCCAGGGCTCTTCACAAGCTGACTTCTGCTGAAGCCCAGGCTTACCACATTGTAAGCCACTGCAGTGGACTGGCCTGTTGGGTCTCCTTGAGGGCAGATCACTGTACAGATCAGCCATTAATAGGCCTGCCACCCATTGCTTCTGATGCCGAGCTTTCTTTTCCTCCTGGTTTGTGTTCAAGCAGACCAGAGGATGCAAGTCAAGGGAGTGCCCAAGTCCCACCTCTAATCTTCGGTGGCCTGAACTACTAGTCTATAGTCACAGGCATGTTCTGTAGTACTTTTTCTAAGGTAGACAATGCCCATGAGGAAAATTATATTCTCACTTTAAAACTTTCTTTCCCTTTGGTCTGAAAGGGAGGTTTTTTCTACTTACTGTATACTTCGCTGATGGCGAAGTGAATCTAGCTATGAGATTATTATTTAAGTTCTTATTTTGGCTATGCTATTACAGAAAAATATTAGCTATCTCTTTTATAAGGTCTAAAGATTAAATTGTGCATCCTACAGATTCCTTCATAATAGAATGAGTTTCCTACCTTGAAGAGAATAGAGAAATGAAAGAACAAGTTGGGCTTAGAATAGAGAAATGAGGGAGCAAGTCCTAGATCGCTTGCTGACAATAGCAATATTACATGAATACTTAGCAAACCGTTTCAACTATTAGATAACAACTTAAGAAAACATTTACCAGAAGGTCCAATGCCTTCTATAAATTGTAAGAATCATGTATTTGAAAACACCTCTTAAATATCTAACACGGTGTAGTTTGTTTAGCCAGTAAACTTAAGCACAACCATCTAAAATGTTTTTAGTTTCTTTCTACCAACACGTTTAAAACATATGATATACAGATTCAGGTCACACAAAAAGGAAGACCTTTCTTTTTGTCTCTCTCTCACTGTTTAACTCTGCCTGTCAAAAAAAGAAAAAGTGTGAGATGTTTGACTTCTCCCAAAATCTTTTTCAGCAGATTGGCCTACATGAGGTCTAGTCAGCGGGTGACCACTTCTTTCTTCTGCCACATAACCCCAAGCTCTATTCTGGTGGTATCCAGTAGTGGCCCAGTAGCCAAGTCATATCTGAGCAGCTGGGTCAGGTGAGTTCAGAGCTGGAATGGGACAGAGGATGGAATGGGACACTCAGAGGCATGACATGGGGTAGGGGTGGGAAAAAGACAAAACAGATTGGGGGCTATAGAATCTGGAATGGATATTGAAAGATTACATGTGAGCTCCTAAAAACCTTGGGCAGATGCTTTTAGATGAGGGGGACGAGCTTTTCAGACCCTGGAATGTGAGCTAAAGCTAAAGCAAGGAACTCAGGAAATTGAGAGAAAGGGCCATACAGCTGTGATGTCCAGGGCCACACTGTGTCCCCAGCGTGAACATCCCTGAAATCCTTGTGCTTAATGAGTGGGTGAATGAGGAATGAAGGAAACACACAAATGGTTGGAACCCTGGCCTCAGAATCAGTGTGTGGGTGCTTCCTAAAATAAGAACTTTGAGGGGGGATGGTGGTTCTTTCATTTCCAGGACTGTTTCTGTTACTTTTAAGATAAAGTATATCAAATAAGGCATGTAGTGGAGTCAGATTCAAAGAAGTAATCATAGCCCTCCTGAACTATACTCTTACTAAAACTTATATATCTGTTTGCATGGTTAGAAGTCAACACTTATGTATATGTTACCATAGTTACAAACCAGTAAAGTGTAAAATTATCAAGTTGGTTAGGTTAGCAAAGAGAGATTCTTTCTTTTTGGTGATTCATGACACCTTGGTTCAGATTGTTTTATCAAATGTGCAAAATATCCATTTTTTGTTTGAGACAAAGAGGGTTTGACTGTGGTCATCTACTTTAATGCAGGAGAGGATTCTGGCTTCCTCTAGCATCTTCTTTTAAGAAGTGATTGGCCCAGATGAAGTCTGGTCATGAGTCCCTTTATTCCTGGGTCTGCCACAAGACAACATGGATTTGAATGCAAGAGAGATACAGATATGCATGGCAGGTGAGTCAGTGTTAGAGTGGGCAGTAGAGGAATCCTAAACATTGAGTTTTGGGTTCCAGCATGGTACAGTACAAACAAGGACTTGAAGCCACAGTGCAGAGAATAGTTTTTGAAAAGTGATATGTGTGTGCTCATGTAAATGTTGGATAAGTATTTTCAAACAGAAAGAAAAAGATTAAGAACATTCTAGGCCATGGAACAATAGCTAACGGAAGAAAAGATGAAATAGGAAATTGCAGAAATGTCCAAACAGCTGGCTTGTTTCACACTGTCTATTCCTGATGTAAATACATCCTGAAACACACTGCCACAGAGTAAAAGGATGAGTGCAGTCCATAAGGGAATGGGGCCGGCATTCTCCACTGTGTCAAGACAGCTTTGGGATGCCTGCATTCCTTCTCAGTATGCCTAAACATTAGTGAAGTGTGCAGTGGGGAAAAATACAGGCTATAGAGTCAGTGTTTAACTGCTGACAAAGACCAGGGACCAGGGCTAGTTACACTCCCGTGCAAGGCCTTTGTTTGTTCCTTTCTCATATTTAAGGTATATGTAGGGCTCAGTGTCACAGAAACAGGAAATAGAATGCTAATTACAGGGGACTAGAGGGGAGGGGAAACGAAGAGTAGGTTAATGCTTCATAAAAAGTTCTGAGGCTGCATAAAGTAGCAGTCTACTTTAAACAGTCATAAAAATGACTGTAATGTAGAATGTCAAATTGTGCTGTATCCCCAATGAAAAAAATAGCAAAATAGCTAAACTGAAACAGCATCATGTTAGATTAGGAAAGGTTTATTTTATTTTCCTACATTGGCCACATTGGGCTGAATTATTTGTCACATATGAAAGGTAGTGTGTGTGTGCGTGTGTGTGTGTGTGTGTGTGTGTGTGAGACAGAGAGAGAAATAATATGCTTCCAATAGTGTCGGAGAAGCTATCGACTCCTTCGAAAATGTTTTTTTAATAGACAATTTGTGGAGTCCTCCAATTTGGTGGAATAGGGAGGGAGCACATTGATAGTCCGGGAAAAGATAGTTTAATAAAAGTGGAGATACTGTAGTTTCAGGGAAGAGTTAGGGAAAAAACTGCAAAGGAAACTCTTCGAGAATTAGGGAGACATGGAGGACCTACATGGAGGGCACGGGCACCCACAGCTCAGAACCCCAGCTGCTGAGTCAACGCACCAGTGCTGGAAAGAAGGTGAGGCAAAACCTCAGTAGCCCAAGACACTAGCAGCAAAGCAGCAGAAAGAGCCTAGAGGGAACGAGGCTTGAAGCCCCATGGGGGAAACTTCACCAGGCTAACTAGAGGAGAGAAAAAAAATAAAAGGGACTGGTATGGACAGAATTCTCTCTCTCCACTCACCTCACAAAGGTGAGAAAGAAGAAGAACAGGTGCCATTTTGGACATATGTAACAGCTGCGTCACCTCAGGTTTGTGCCTGCCCTTAGCCAAGCAGAAAAACTTGACTCTAGGGGGGAGAAATAACATGAAGTTAAGACCCAGTGAATGTGTGGAGCTTATGAAATGGGACTGAAAAAAAACCAAAAAACTGAGGGTGTGTGAGAGAACTCACAGAGTGCCTGAGACAGGCCAGCACTTAGACACTGATTGCCTTCAAGGAGAATACCTCAGCTGTGTGAAATTACTTCCCTTCTGAATAGAGAGAGAGAGAGAGAGAGAGAGAGAGAGAGAGAGAGAGAATGAATATTTACCATGCCAAACCTGAGTCTGTCACCTTTGGCACACCCTTAACCCTGAAGAACTAAATGGAGCTCTCTGGCCACACCTGTCACAAGCCTCTAAAGATCCACCAAAAGCAGACAGTCTACTTAATCTAGACTCACAGTATAATGAGAAAAGCCACCACAGCAGGGAAAAAAAAGAAGAAACAAAATATCCCCACAATGCCAAGCAACAAATGCAGAAACCAAGGAAACAAGAATGAGGAAGACATTATGACGCCCCCAAATGAACATGACACTCCAATTCAAGATTATGAAGATGATGAGATAGAAGAAATGCAAGATAAGGATTTCAAAAAATTTATGGTAAGAACATTTAGAAGTGATCAAATCAAATGCATGAACTACAGAAATCCTTACTGGACAGGACAGAAAATCTGTCTCATGAAAATGAAATCTTAATGAGGGATCAAAGTGAAATGAAGAATTTAGTAGAACATGAAATTGTGATAGTGAAGAGAAATCAAAATAAAATGAATAATAAAATAGATCAAATGACAAACGCAATAGAGAGCCTTAAAAACAAAATCAGTGAAGCAGAAGAATGAATATTGGACTGAGAAAACAGAGCACAGGAAAGTATACAGTCAAATCAAAGAAAACAAGAGAAATTAGAAATCTAAAAAATATTGTTGGGAATCTACAGGATGTTATTTAAAAAAAAATTGGGGTTCCAGGAGTTCCTGAAGGCATGGAGAGAGAAAGGATTTAAAGGCCTTTTTAGTGAGATACTAGCAGAGAACTTCCTGGGTTTGGAGAAGGACAGAGACATCCAAGTACAGGAAGCTTATAGAACCCCCAATAAACATGACCAAAGAGATCCTTACCACGACACGTTGTAATCAAACTCACCACAGTGAAACATAAGGAAAAGATTCTAAAATGTGCAAGAGATAAATGCCAGATTACTCTCAGAGGGTCTCCAATTAGACTCACAGCAGACTTCTCATCAGAAACCCTACAGGCTAGGAGGGAATGGAGAGATATAGCCCAAGAACTAGGAGAAAAACTGATAGCCCAGAATATTATATCCTGCAAAGCTCTCATTTGTGAATGAAGGTGAAATAAAGACCTTTCATAGCAAACAGAAATGGAAAGAATTTGTCACCATTTGTCCAGCTCTGCAAAACATGTTTACAGATGTGTTACACACAGAAATACAGAAACACAGCCATCAATATGAAAGAAAGAAAAGGAAGAAAACCTACCAGTAAAAGATCACAGGAAGTCCAAAGCATATATTCAAAATATCTTTGGGAAAATGGCAGGGCAAAGTCACTACTTATCAATAGTCACATTGAATGTAAATGGCCTCAACTCTCCAGTTAAAGACACAGACTGGCTGAATGCATTAAAAAAAACACATCAATATGCTGCTTACAAGAAACACATCCTTCCAACAAAGATGCATGAAGAATGAAAGTGAAAGGTTGGAAAAAGATATTCCATGCCAACAAAAACCAAAAAACAGCTGGCATAGTCATCTTAGTATTAGACAAAATAAACTTTAGCACAAAAACTGTTAAGAGAGACAAAGAGGGGCACTATATAATGATTAAGGGTTCAATTCAACAGGAAGATGTAACTATTACAAACATATATGCACCTAATTACAGGGCACTGGGTTATTTAAAGATGTGTGAAGGAACTTACACGGAGATTTAGACTCCAATACAATAGTATTGGGGGACTTCAATACTCCACTCTCAGAAATAGACAGATCAACTGGACAGACGATCAATAAGGACACAGCAGATTAAAATGACACTATAGCCCAAATGGATCTAACAGATATCTACAGAACTTTTCATCCTACACTTAAAGAATTTACATTCTTCTCAGCAGTACATGGAACCTACTCTAGGATTGACCACATACTAGGCCATAAAGCAAGTCTCAGCAAATTCAAAAGAATTAGAATAATACCATGCGTCTTCTCAGACCACAGTGGAAAGAAGCTGGAAATTAGCAACTCAGGAATCCCTAGAGCATATGCAAACACATGGAGAATGAACAACATGCTCCTGAATGAACACTGGGTCATAGAAGAAATCAAAAGAGAAATAAAAAACTTTCTGGAAGTAAATGTGGATGACAACACAAAATATTAAAACTTATGGGATACAGCAAAATCAGTGTTAAAAGGAAAGTTTATAGCAATAGGTGCTACAGCAAGAAATTAGAAAGGCACTAAAGAAATGAACTTTCAAGCATCTCAAGGATCTATATAAGTGGCAGCAAACCAGACCCACAACTTGTAGAAGAGAAATAATTAAAATTGGAGAAGAAATCTACAGTATTGAATCCAAAAAAACATTTACAAAAGATCAGCCAAGCAAAGAGCTGGTTTTTTGAAAAAATAAACAAAATTGATACACCATTGGTCCAAAAAAACTAAAAGAAGAATAAAAAACCCAAATCAGTAAAATCAGAGATGAAAAAGGAAATGTAACAACAGACACCAAAGATATAAAAAGAATCATCAGAAATCACTACAAGGACTTGTATGCCAACAATCAGGGAAATCTATCAGAAATGGATAGATTCCTGGACACATACAACTGACCTCAATTGCACAATTATGATACAAAAAACCTAAACAGACCCATAACTGAGTCAGAAATTGAAACAGTAATAAAGGCCCTCCCAACAAAGAAAAGCCCAGGACCAGATAGAACTAACTCCAATTCTAATCAAACTGCTCAGAACAATCGAAAAAGAGGAATCTTCCTAAAATCTTCCTATGAAGCCAGCATCATCTTAAGCCCTAAGCCTGAAAAAGACGCAACATTGAAAGAGAATTACAGACCAATGTCCCTGATGAACATAGATGCAAAAATCATCAAGAAAATTCTGGTCAATTGAATGCAACAACACATCAGAAAGATCATCGACCCAGACCAAGTGGGATTTATCCCTGGTTTGCAGGAATGGATCAATGTTTGCAAATCTATGACCCGACACCATCAAATTATTAGAGAACATTGGAGATGTTCTGCATGATATAGGCACAGGCGAAGACTTCTTGGAAAAGATGCCAGAGACAGGGGCAGTCAAAGCCAACATTAACATTTGGCATTCCATCAAATTGAGAAGTTTCTGTACAGCAAAAGAAACAGTCAGGAAAGTGAAGAGGCAACCGACAGAATGGGCAAAAATATTTGCAAACTATGCAACCAATACAGGATTAATAACCAGAATCTACAAAGAGATCAAGAAACTCCGCAACATCAAAACAAACAACCCTCTTAAGAGATGGGCCAAGGACCTCAATAGACATTTTTCAAAAGAGGAAATCCAAAGGGCCAACAGACATATGAAAAAATGCTCAGGATCACTAGCCATCAGGGAAATGCAAATCAAAACCACAATGAGGTTCCTCGTCACCGTGATTAGAATGGCTCACATACAGCAATCTACCAACAACAGATGTTGGCTGGCAAGGATGTGGGGGAAAAGGGACACTAACCCACTCTTGGCAGAAATGCAAACTGGTTAAGCCACTATGGAAGTCAGTCTGGAGATTCCTCAGAAACCTGAATATAACCCTGCCATACAACCGAGCCATCCCACTCCTTGGAATTTACCCAAAGGAAATTAAATTGGCAAACAAAAAAGCTGTCTGCACCTTAATGTTTATTGCAGCTCAATTCAGAGTAGCTAAGACCTGGAATCAACCTAAATGCCCACAACAGTAGACTGGATAAAGAAATTATGGGACATGTACTCTATAGAATACTATACAGCAATCAAAAACAATGAAATTCATTCATCTGCAACAAAATGGAGGAATCTGGAAAACATCATGCTGAGTGAAATAAGCCAGTGTCAAAGGGACAAATATCATATGTTCTCTGTGATCGGTGACAACTAACAAAGCATCAAAAAGGAAACCTGTTGAAGTGAAATGGACACTATGAGAAAACAGTGACTTGATCAGCCCTTGTCCTGCCTGTCGATGAACAATTTAATGCTTTATCCGTTTTAGTATATAGTTTTTTGTTCTACTTAATACTATTGGCTGAACTCTGTAAGTAACACACAATTATTTTTAGGTGTTGAAATTTAACTGAAAAGTGATCTCTGTTAATTATAAGAGTGGGAATAAGAGAGGGAGAAGATGTACAGTTTGGGACATGCTCAATTGGACTTCCCCAAACAGTAGAGTTAGAAATGTGCCAGGGCATTCCAATTCAAGCCCATCAAGGTGGCACGTACCAATGCCATCTCACTAGCCAAAGTGATCAGTTTCAGTTCACAACTGATCATGATGATAGGATTGAGAGTCAAAAGGATCAAATAAACAAGACTAGTGTCTGCTAATACTAAAAACTGATAGAATTAAAAAGAAGAGAACAATCCAACATGGGAAGTGGGATACACAGCAGACTCATAGAATGGCAGATATCCTAAACAGCACTCTGGCCTCAGAATCAGCCCTTGAGGCATTTGGATCTGGCTGAAGAGCCCATGAGAGTATTTTAGGCTGGAAAGCCAAGACACTCTGGCAAAACAAAAGAAAACAAAACAAAACACCTAAATGAAAGATCTCTGCAAGTGAGATCCCAGTGTAAAGAATGGGCCATCAAAGAAGGATATACCTTTCTCTGAAGGGGGGAGAGAACTTCCACTTTGACTATGACCTTGTCTAAATAAGATCAGAGTTGGCAAACTTAAGATTCCATAGCCTTAGCAACTCATGACAAGAGCCTAGGGTGATTACTGATGCCATAAACAAGAGTGTCAATTGTTAAGTCAACAACAGGAGTCACTGTGCACTTACTCCCTATGTAGGAACTCTGTCCTTAATGTGTTGTACAATGTGGATTAATGTTATAACTAGTACTCAAACAGTACTTTAAACTTTGTGTTTCTGTGTGGGTGCAAACTGTTGAAATCTTAATATATACTAATTTGATCTTCTGTATATAGATAATTGAAAATGAATCTTGAAGGGAATGGAATGGGAGAGGGAGCGGGAAATGGGAGGGTTGCAGGTGTGAGGGAAGATATGGGGTGGAAAAGCCACTTTAATAAAAAAGCTATACTGGCGGAGCCAAGATGGCGGATAGTGAGGACGTGTGCCTTAGTTTGGGAAAATAAACTTTCATAAAAGTGGAATTACTGTAGCCTCAGGAAAAGACTCAAAAAAAAAAAAAAACTGCAGAGGAAACGCTTCCGGATCTTGTGGATGAGACACAGTGGACTTACAGGGAACCCACCGCGTAGAAAACCAACCGAGACGAGCCGAGCGGGAGAGGAGCCAGAGCCACAGAATCTCGCCAGCGCGGGAACGGAGGTCGGTAAGACAAAGACCTGAGAAATCCGAGACATTGGGGGGAGGGGGAACAGAGGCCTCTCCCTTCACTCACCAAGCAAAACAAAGAGCACCGCGATTTTACATATGTAAAGCTCAGCCAAACTCTGGAGAACACATTGAGGGCTGCATAAACTCTGTGTATGGTCCCAGGGATATAGCAAACGAATACCCACAGAGGCTAGATTTCAACTACCCTCAACTCCACTCCCAACTGAGTCAAAAGAAAAAAAAAAAAAGAGAGAGAGAGAGAGAGAGAGAGCGTCCCAGCAAGGAGCAAGTAATCCGGGAGAGTCGCTCTTTACACAGCCTTAAACCTCAAGAAACAAGCATAGCTCTCTGGCCACACCCATCACAGCCCCTAAGGCTCCAACAAAACAGACAGCTCACTCAGAGGCACAGTATAACAAGAGAGAAAAAAAAAAAACACCACAAATTATCTCTAACATGCCAAGCAAGAAACATAGAAGCGGAGGTACCAAAGATAAGGATAGCACTATGACGCCCCCAAGCGAACAAGACACGCCAATGCAAGATTATGAAGATAAAGAGTTAGATCAAATGAATGAAGCAGATTGCAAAAATTTCATAAGAACATTAAGAAGTTCTCAAAAACAAATTCTTGAACTACAGAAATCCTTAATGGACAAGATAGAAAATCTCTCCCGTGAAAATGAAATATTAAGGAGGAATCAAAATGAAATGAAAAAATTAGTGGAACAGGAAACTGCAGTACTGGCAAAAAACCTCAATGAAATGAAGAACTCAATAGATCAAATGGCAAACACATTAGAGAGCCTTAAAAACAGAATGGATGAAGCAGAAGAGAGAATATCGGAATTAGAAGACAGAGAACAGGAAAGGAAACAGTCAAATCAAAAAAAAGAAGAAGAAATCAGTAATCTAAAAAATACTGTCAGGAATCTACAGGATACTATTAAAAAACCCAACATTCGGGTTCTAGGAGTTCCTGAAGGCATGGAAAGGGAGAAAGGATTAGAAGGCCTTTTTAGTGAGATACTAGCAGAAAATTTCCCAGGTTTGGAGAAGGACAGAGACATCCTAGTACAGGAAGCTCAGAGAACCCCTAATAAACATGATCAAAAGAGATCCTCACCAAGACACGTCGTAATCAAACTCACCACAGTGAAACACAAAGAAAAGATCCTAAAATGTGCAAGAGAGAAACGCCAGATTACTCTCAGAGGATCTCCAATTAGACTCACAGCTGACTTCTCATCAGAAACCCTACAAGCCAGGAGAGAATGGCGAGATATAGCCCAGGTACTAAGAGAGAAAAACTGCCAGCCCAGAATATTATATCCTGCAAAGCTCTCATTTGTGAATGAAGGTGAAATTAAGACCTTTCACAGCAAACAGAAATTGAAAGAATTTGTCGCCACTCGTCCAGCCCTGCAAAAGATGCCTAAAGATGTGTTACATACAGAAACACAGAAACACGGTCACCAATATGAAAGAAGGTAAAGGAAGGAAACCTCAGAGCAAAAGATCACAGGAAGCTCAAACCAGATATTAGAAAATATCTTTGGCAAATGGCAGGGCAAAGTTACTCCTTCTCAATAGTCACATTGAATGTTAATGGCTTGAACTGTCCAGTTAAAAGACACCGATTGGCCGATTGGGTTAAGGACCAAAACCCATCCTTTTGCTGCTTACAAGAAACCCATCTATCCAACAATGATCCATACAAGCTGAGAGTGAAAGGCTGGAAAAAGATATACCACGCCAACAGAAATGAAAAGAGAGCGGGCGTAGCCATCTTAATATCGGACAACATAAACTTTACCACAAAAACGGTTAGGAGAGACAAAGAGGGGCACTATATAATGATTAAGGGATCCATTCAACAGGAAGATATAACGATTATCAACGTATATGCACCTAATTACAGGGCACCAGCCTATTTAAAAGACTTGTTAAGGGACTTAAAGGGAGACTTAGACCCCAATACAATAGTACTGGGGGACTTCAATACTCCACTCTCAGAGATAGACAGATCAACAGGACAGAAGATCAACAAGGAGACAGTAGATTTAAATGACACTATAGCCCAAATGGATCTAACAGACATCTACAGAACATTTCATCCTACATCTAAGGACTTTACATTCTTCTCAGCAGTACATGGAACCCTCTCTAGGATTGACCACATACTAGGCCATAAAGCAAGTCTCAGCAAATTCAAAAGAATTAGAATCATACCATGCAGCTTCTCAGACCACAAAGGAATGAAATTGGAAATTGGCAACTCAGGAATCCCTAGAGCACGTGCAAACACATGGAGATTGAACAACATGCTCCTGAATGAACAATGGGTCATAGAAGAAATTAAAAGAGAAATCAAAAATTTTCTGGAAGTAAATGAGGATAACAGCACAACATACCAAAACCTATGGGATACAACAAAAGCAGTGTTAAGAGGAAAGTTTATATCAATAGGTGCCTACATCAAGAAATTGGAAAGGCACCAAATAGATGAGCTTTCAAGTCATCTCAAGGATCTAGAAAATCTGCAGCAAACCAAACCCAAACCCAGTAGGAGAAGAGAAATAATTAAAATCCGAGAAGAAATCAACAAGATTGAATCCAAAAAAACATTACAAAAAATCAGCCAAACGAGGAGCTGGTTTTTTGAAAAAATAAAGAAAATTGACACCCCATTGGCCCAACTAACTAAAAAAAGAAGAGAAAAGACCCAAATCAATAGGATCAGAGATGAAATGGGAAACGTAACAACAGACGCCACAGAAATAAAAAGAATCATCAGAAATTACTACAAGGACTTGTATGCCAGCAAACAGGAAAATCTATCAGAAATGGACAGATTCTTGGACACATACAACCTCCCTAAATTGAGCCAGGAAGACATAGAAAACCTAAACAGACCAATAACTGACACAGAAATTGAAACAGTAATAAAGGCCCTCCCAACAAAGAAAAGCCCAGGGCCAGATGGATTCACTGCTGAGTTCTACCAGACATTTAGAGAAGAACTAACTCCAATTCTTCTCAAACTATTCAGAGCAATCGAAAAAGAGGGAATCCTCCCAAATTCCTTCTATGAAGCCACCATCACCTTAATTCCTAAGCCAGAAAGAGACGCAACACTGAAAGAGAATTACAGACCAATATCCCTGATGAACATAGATGCAAAAATCCTCAATAAAATTCTGGCCAATAGAATGCAACAACACATCAGAAAGATCATCCACCCAGACCAAGTGGGATTCATCCCCGGTATGCAGGGATGGTTCAACATTCGCAAAACAATCAACGTAATACACTACATTAACAGACTGCAGAAGAAAAACCATATGATTCTCTCAATAGACGCAGAGAAAGCATTTGATAAAATACAACACCCTTTCATGATGAAAACTCTAAGCAAACTGGGTATGGAAGGAACATTCCTTAATACAATCAAAGCAATATATGAAAAACCCACGGCCAACATCCTATTGAATGGGGAAAGGTTGGAAGCATTTCCACTGAAATCTGGTACCAGACAGGGATGCCCTCTCTCACCACTGCTATTCAATATAGTTCTGGAAGTTTTGGCCAGAGCTATTAGGCAAGAAAAAGAAATTAAAGGGATACAAATCGGGAAGGACGAACTCAAACTATCCCTCTTTGCAGATGATATGATTCTTTATTTAGGGGACCCAAAGAACTCTACTAAGAGACTGCTGGAACTCATCGAAGCGTTTGGCAAAGTAGCAGGATATAAAATCAATGCACAAAAATCAACAGCCTTTGTATACACAGGCAATGCCACGGCTGAGGAAGAACTTCTAAAATCAATCCCATTCACAATAGCTACAAAAACAATCAAATACCTTGGAATAAACTTAACCAAAGACGTTAAAGATCTCTATGATGAAAACTACAAAACCTTACAGAAAGAAATAGAAGAGGATACCAAAAAATGGAGAAATCTTCCATGCTCATGGATTGGAAGAATCAATATCATCAAAATGTCTATCCTCCCAAAAGCAATCTATACATTCAATGCAATACCCATCAAGATCCCGAAGACCTTCTTCACAGATCTAGAAAAAATGATGCTGAAATTCATATGGAGACACAGAAGACCTCGAATAGCCAAAGCAATCCTGTACAACAAAAACAAAGCCGGAGGCATCACAATACCTGATTTTAGGACATACTACAGGGCAGTTGTTATCAAAACAGCATGGTACTGGTACAGAAACAGATGGATAGACCAATGGAACAGAATAGAAACACCAGAAATCAATCCAAACATCTATAGCCAACTTATATTTGACCAAAGATCCAAATCTAATCCCTGGAATAAGGACAGTCTATTCAATAAATGGTGCTGGGAAAATTGGATTTCCACATGCAGAAGCTTGAAGCAAGACCCATACCTATCACCTTACACAAAAATTCACTCAACATGGATTAAAGACTTAAATCTACGACCCGAAACCATCAAATTATTAGAGAGCATTGGAGAAACCCTGCAAGATATAGGCACAGGCAAAGACTTCCTGGAAAATACTCCAAAAGCACAGGCAGTCAAAACCAAAATTAACATTTGGGATTGCATCAAATTGAGAAGCTTCTGTACTTCGAAAGAAACAGTCAGGAAAGTGAAGAGGCAACCAACAGAATGGGAAAAAATATTCGCAAACTATACTACAGATAAAGGATTGATAACCAGAATCTACAAAGAAATCAAGAAAAACCACAACAACAAAACAAACAACCCACTTAAGAGATGGGCCAAGGACCTCAATAGACATTTTTCCAAAGAGGAAATCCAAATGGCCAACAGACACATGAAAAAATGTTAAAGATCACTAGCAATCAGAGAAATGCAAATCAAAACCACAATGAGGTTCCATCTCACCCCGGTGAGAATGGCTCACATTCAGAAATCTACCAACAACAGATGCTGGAGAGGATGTGGGGAAAAAGGGACACTAACCCACTGTTGGTGGGAATGCAAACTGGTTAAGCCACTATGGAAGTCTGTCTGGAGATTCCTCAGAAACCTGAACATAACCCTACCATACAACCCAGCCATCCCACTGCTTGGAATTTACCCAAAGGAAATTAATTTGGCAAATAAAAAAGCCATCTGCACATTAATGTTTATTGCAGCTCAATTCACAATAGCTAAGACCTGGAACCAACCCAAATGCCCATCAACAGTAGACTGGATAAAGAAATTATGGGACATGTACTCCATAGAATACTATACAGCAGTAAGAAACAATGAAACCCAGTCATTTGCAACAAGATGGAGCAATCTGGAAAACATCATGCTCAGTGAATTAAGCCAGTCCCAAAGAGAAAAATATCATTTGTTTTCCCTGATCGGTGACAACTGAGCGCCAAAGGGAAAACTTGTTAAGTGAAATGGACACTATAAGAAACTATGACCGGATCAGCTCCTGTCCTGACTTTAGATGTACAATGTAATACTCTATCCTTTTTAGTATTCGTTGTTGTTGTTGTTGTTCTAGTACTATTGGTTGAACTCAGTAATTAACACACAATTATTCTCAGGTGTTTAAATTTTAACTGAAAAGTGATCCCTGTTAAATCTAAGAGTGGAAAAAGAGAGGGAGGAGGTGAACAAGTAGGAACATGCTCAATCGGACTGGCCGCAAATGGTGGAGTTAGAAATGTGCAGGGGATTCCAACACAATTCCATCAAGATGGCATGTACCAATGCCATCGCACTAGTCCAGGTGATCAATTTCAGCTCACAATTAATAGCTCTGATAGGTCTAAGAGTCAAAGAGATCACACAAACAAGACAAGTATCTGCTAATACTAACTGATAGAATCAAAAAGGGAGAGAAAGATCCAACATGGGAAGTGGGATACACAGCAGACTCATAGGATGGCAGACGTCCTAAACAACACTCTGGCCTCAGAATCAGCCCTCAAGGCATTCAGATCTGGCTGAAGAGCCCATGAGAGTATAGCAGGCATGGAAAGCCAAGATACCATGGGAAAAAAAAAAAAGACCTAAATGAATGATCTCTGTGAGTGAGATCCCAGTGGAAAGAACGGGGCCATCAAAGAAGGAGGTACCCTTCTCCGAAGGGAGGAGAGAACCTCCACTTTGACTATGACCCTATCGGAATAAGATCAAAGTCAGCGAACCCTAAAGGCTTCCATAGCCCTGGCAACTCATGACTAGAGCCCAGGGAGATTACTGACGCCATGAACAGGAGTGTCAAATTGTTAAGTCAGCAACAGGAGTCGCTGTGTACTTACACCCCATGCGGGATCTGTCCCCAATGTGTCGTCTAAAGCCAAGTGATGCTACGACTGGTACTGAAACAGTATTTTTATACTTTGCGTTTCTGTGTGGGCGCAGACTGATGAGGTCTTTGCTAATTATATACTGAAGTGATCTTCTGTATATAAAGAGCATTGGAAATGAAAAAAAAAAAAACAACCTGGTGTTAAAATGGAAATGGCATAGAAAATTAATTATTTTGAAAAAAAAAATTATGTACGATCTCTGTCTTTAAAGTGCTGTACATTGCTATTTAATGCTATAAGTAGTAATCCAATGGTAGTTTTTTCACTTGATGTTGCTATATGGGCAAAATGTTGAAATCTTTACCTAATATATACTAAACTGATCTTCTGTATACAAAAAGAATTGAAAATGAATCTTTACACGAATGGAAGGGGAAAGGGAGCGGGAGGGGGGAGGGTTGCGGGCGGGAGGGAAGTTATGGGAGGGGGGAAGCCATTGTAACCCATAAGCTATACTTTGGAAATTTATATTCATTAAATAAAAGTTTAATAAAAAAAAAAAAAGACAAACATATTCTGAAAAAAAAAAAAAGAATGAAGAATTCAGGGGCCAGTGTTGTGGCCCAGTAGGTTAATCCTCTGCGTTGCCCACATCCCATATAGGCACCAGTTCTTGTTCCGGCTGCTCTTCTTCCAACACAGCTCTCTGCTGTGGCCTGGGAAAGCAGTGGAGGATGTCCCGAGTCACTGGGCCCCTGCACTCATGTGGGAGACCTAAAAGAATTACTTGGCTCCTGGCTTTGGATCAGTGTGGGTAGCGCCATCGTGGCCATTTGAGGAGTGAACCAATGGAAAGTCTCTGTCACTCCTTCCCAAATAACTTTCAAATAAATAAATAAAAATCTTTTAAAAAATAAAGAAATGAAGAATTCAACATGTCAAGGAGAAAACACAGTGGGAAGTCTGAACAACAGACTCAGACTCAGTGAGGCTGAAGAAGAGCTGAGCTGGAAGACAAAGTTTTTTTTTTTTTTATTTTTGACAGGCAGAGTGGACAGTGAGAGAGAGACAGAGAGAAAGGTCTTCCTTTTGCCGTTGGTTCACCCTCCAATGGCCGCCGCGGTAGCGCGCTACGGCCGGCGCACCGCGCTGTTCCGATGGCAGGAGCCAGGTGCTTATCCTGGTCTCCCCTGGGGTGCGGGGCCCAAACACTTGGGCCATCCTCCGCTGCACTCCCTGGCCACGGCAGAGAGCTGGCCTGGAGGAGGGGCAACCGGGACAGGATCGGTGCCCCGACCGGGACTGGAACCCGGTGTGCCGGCGCCGCAAGGCGGAGGATTAGCCTGTTGAGCCACGGCGCCGGCCGGAAGACAAAGTTTTTGAAATACGTCAGACAATAAAGCAGATGAAAAACTGGAAAAACAAAAACAAAAAAAAAATAAAAAAGCTATACTTTTGAAATTTATATTTATGTAATAAAAGTTAAAAAAACAGAGATGGAGACATCACAATACCAGATTTCAGGACATACTACAGGGCAGTTGTAATCAAAACAGCATGGTACTGGTACAGAAACAGATGAATAGACCAATGGAACAGAATATAAACACCAAAAATCAATCCAAACATCTACAACCAACTTATATTTGATCAAGGATCTAATACCAATTCCTGGAGCAAGGACAGTCTATTCAACAAGTGCCAGGAAAACTGGATTTCCACATGAAGAATTAGGAAACAAGACCTCTACCTTACACCTTTCACAAAAATCTACTCCACATGGATTAAAGATCTAAATATATGATCTGACACCATCAAGCTGTTAGAGAACATCAAAGAAACCCTGCAAGATATAGGCACAGGCAAACACTTCTTGAAAAGACCCCGAGGCAGAGGCAGTCAAAGCCAAAAGTAGCAATTGGGATTGTATCAAATTGAGAAGTTTCTGTAATGCAAAAGAAACAGGAAAGTGAAGAGGCAACCGACAGAATGAAGAAAATTTTTGCAAATTATGCAACTGATAAAGGATTAATAAGCAGAATCTACAAAGAGATCAAGAAACTCCACAACAACAAAACAAACAGCCCACTTAAGAGGTGGGTCAAGGACCTCAATAGACATTTTTCAAAAGAGGAAATCCAAATGGTCAACAGGCACATGAAAAAATGTTCAGGATCACTAGCCATCAGGGAAATCAAAATCAAAATCACAGTGTGGTTTCACGTCACTCCAATTAGAGTGCCTTTCACACAGAAATAAACTAGCAACAGGTGCTGGAATGATGTGTGGAAAAAGGTACACTAACACACTGTTCATGGCAATGCACCAGTAAAGCCATTATGGAAGACAATTTCAAGATTCCTCAGAACCTGAAATTAGCCCTACAACATGACCAGGTCATCCCTTTCCTCAGAATTTATCCAAGGGAAATTAAATTGGCAAATGAAAGAGCTATCTGCATCACAATGTTTACTACAGCTCAATTCACAATATAAAGAAAGGGAATATACCTAAATGCTCATCAAAAGAAGACAGGATAAAGAAATTGTGGAATATGTACTCCATAGAATACTACACAGTGGAAAAAATAATGAAATCTGGTCATTCACAAGGAAATGGAAAAATCTGGAAAACATCATGCTGAGTGAAATAAGCCAGTGCCATAGGGACAAATATCATATGTTCTCCCTCATCTGTAACAACTAACTAAGCACCTAAAAGGAAAACTGTAGAAGTGAAATGGACACTATGAGAAACAATGACTTGATCAGCCTTTGTCCTTAACAACTTACTATTTTATTCCTTTTAGTATTTTTTGTTCTACTTAATACTATTGGTTGAACTCTTTCATTAACACACAATTATTCTTAGGCATTTAAATTTAACTGAAAGGTGATCCCTATTAAATATAATAAGAGTGGGAATAAGAGAGGGAGATGGTGTACAGTTTGGCACAGGCTAACTCTGACTTACCCCTAGTGGAAGAGCCAGAAACATGTCAGGGGATTCCAATTCAATCCCATCAAGGTGGCATGTACCAATGCCATCTTACTACTCAAAGTGATCAGTTTAAATTCATAATTGATCATAATGATAGGACAAAGGAAAATCATAATGCAGAGGCTTGCCAGAAAACATTCTGAGGGAGGAGCAAATCCATAACCTTAAAGGGAAATGGGGCTCAGCCTGGTCTCCAGTCTTGCAGAATTGTTGGTTTTCAGATGAATCAGCCACAATTGCTGAAGGTGTTACTGAGTGGACAGCACTAGCTGTAAAACATCAGTCAGTGTCATCCTACAGAGAGCAGGTAAGGCTGAATTGGCACAACATGCAGAACTGATACTGCAGTGTTGGCAGTGAGACACTCTGTAAAAGAAAAATGAAAGACAGTTGGTTTGTTTAGAAATGCATTTGCAATGGCAAATGGCATTGTAATTACGCTACAAAAATGGAGAAAGATTATAAAATGAATGGTAAAGGTATTTGGTCCAGAGATTACTGGATAGAACTAGACATGCTGAGAGGTCTTATAACAGTTTATTTTACCCATGTCTCAGCACACCTAAATGGCAGTGTTCCAGGGGAGGATTATAATAATTGGGCAAACAGATTAATTTGAGTTAAATCATACAGTGTTCCATCAGTTACAAACAAGCCAAAAAAAGAGAAAGTAACTATCTTTTACATTTAAAGACTATGAGGTTTATACAGGTAAAGCTGGACTCATTCCAAAATTACACATTAATAAAATGTTAGATTCTGGAGGGGGCACTGTGGCACAGTGCATTAAAGCCCAGGCCCAAAGTGCCAACACCCCATATGGGCACTGATTGCAGTCCCAGTTGCAACTCTTCTAAGCCAGCTCTTTGCTATGGCCTGGGAAAGTAGTAGAAGATGGCTCAAGTCCTTGGGCTCCCACCCCCATGTGGGAAACTCCAAAGAAGCTCCTGGCACCTGGCTTCAGATTGCTGCAGCTCTGGCCATTGTGGCCATCTGGGGAGTGAACCAGTGGATGGATGACCTCTCTCTCTGTCTCTATCTCTCTCTGTAACTCTTACAAATAAAGAAAATAAATCTTTTTATAAAAAGAAAAAGAAAACATTAGATTCCTATGAATTTAGTCCATAGGAGTCCAAGGCAGTTAGCTGATGAAGTTGTAATGTAAGTACATCATCACACAAGACATTATAAATGCTTTCAAAATCAGAATCTCAAAATTTTCTGCTTTTATGACAGAGAATACTGTTCAGATCTTGTGAAAAATGTGAGTATATTATAGATAGATTTAGAGAACCACATGCTACTTACAAACTGACACTTCTGACACATTTAATTTTATGTGTCAGATTGATTTTATTGGCCCTAAGGACTTACTTTATAATAAAAACTATGACTGCCCCATGGTGGATATATATTTAGGGATAGGAATGTCCAGTAGACATCCAACTGCATTAAGCACATGAAAAGCGATTTGATATTGGTGTAGCCATTATGGATCACCAAAAATGTTGCAAGTGACCAAGAGTCACACTGAACTGCTAAAAGAATTCAATATGGAATTGATCTTTTGGATATCCAATGGAATTTTCATTTGACCGATAATCCAACTGCATCAGGTTTTATTGAAGGAATAAATGAATTAAAGGAGAACTGCAGTTGGTAGATATACAGCCTTGTCTGCAGCAAGCTTTAGACTTAGCCTATTTAACTTAAACAGAAAGATTGTATGAACAATCACCTCATAGCTATTTAAACATTCCTCTGAATATTGACAATTTTCCCAATGCCACTTGAATCCCTAACTTGCCTTACATGATGCTATCAAACGATCACAAAAATAATCTGTCTCCACAGGAATTCTTAGTACATGGACAAAGGAAAATTTATTGGATGGCTATCAGGCATGGGAAACTAAAGTTGCACAAAATTACCCAACTGTAACCTCACTAATTATTTTACTATGTTTTCTTTTCCTTAAAATTGTTATATTATTAGTTATGGTTTATATAACTAGCTATGCACCCTACCCTTAAATAATCTTTCTCCCCTGTCTTACCAGAGGGAAAACATTTGCTTTTATTTTTAGATACTTACATTAGCTGAAGATCTACAAGACACTACAAGATTTACTTCAAGTGCTAGAAAATCTCAACCTAAAAATACTCCTGCAAGATTCACTTTTAGTGTTAGAAAGTTACAACCTAAAAATACCACACCAGTCAGATCCACTTAAACCTAAGTTTAAAGATCACTTAAATGCAAGTTGGTGTAGGTTTTATACTTGGAAACATATATGAGCTCAAGATGACTTAGTGCACTTGGTGTGCTTGGTGTAACACACAGTGTTGTGCACTTGCCAGGATACTTGGGTGGTTCTCCTAAGAAAGCCCAGGTGACAACTTTCTTACCTATAGTAGACAATACACTTAACAAGATGGCAATTTCATAACCTAGCGCTTTGGAATGAATATCTCAACCCCTTAAGCAAAAAGAAACAAGTGCCTTACTAAAATATGGCAATATTAGCCTGGTTTAAATCTTCACAATATTATAAGTGGGAAATGTGAAAAAGCAGTAACAGAACTAGACTGAAGAGCTAGCAGTTATCATCCTAGTGCTACTGAACAGATTTATAGTGAAAGAATCTACCTGCCATGGTAACTAATATGTATATAGAGGGAAATGTAGCCAGAGTTTCTATGTCAGATTGATTTGTTCACCTTTCTGTCCTTTCCTTTATAGAATATGAACTCTTATCAGGCATTACTTTTCTGTATCCGCAACTCTGATATCCATGTTGAGCCTGATATATTTCATGCTGATTTTTTTAAAGATTTATTTATTTATTTTGAAAGTCAGAGTTACACAGAGAAGGAGAGGCAGAGAGAGAGAGAGAGAGAGAGAGAGAGAGAGAGGTCTTCCATTCACTGGTTCACTCCCTAATTGGCTGCAATGGCCAAAGCTGTGCTGATCCAAAGCCAAAGTGCCTATATGGGATGCTGACACTGAAAGTAGTAGCCTTACCCGCTACACCACAGTGCTGGCCCCTGTGTCATGCTGATCTTAATGGCTAATAATTACATCTTTTGTCCAGACAGAAACTGTAAACAAAATATCAATGGCACTATCTCACATGATTGTAGAATAATTAACAATTATACTTTGTGCCTAATGGAACCCTTCCTCTAGAACTACTGCAGTGGAGTAGTTGAGCACTTGAGCACTTAGACCTGATTTCCTGAGACCAGCCACTGGACATCTTCCACAGGAAGCAAGGGAACAAGTACTTCCAGGTATTCATTACCTAGCATCATACCTTTATGACAATCTTTATGTGAGTCTTGCTTGGATACTCTACTATGAATTTGGATGTTCGACAAATTTTGTGTACAAAAGATGCATAACTCACAATCCATACACAACATTGTCTGAGATATACTTATCTTTACCACATCTTTCTGTGTCTCTATTGTTTTCTGAAATATTATAGTGTATAATCTACTTTTTCTTGTTCTTCTTTCTTGCTTTCCTTACCACCATTGCAAAGCCACTTAATAATTCTATATATATACATATATATAATATGTATACACACACATATATATATATATATAATGTGTTTATATATATTATGATATATATACTATGAGAGATATAGATATAAACACACACACACACACACATTACACTATGCTGGGGACTTTGGCAGTTCTCATTGTATTCAAGATGACTGTCCACATTACAGGGACAAGCTCTGAAACTGCAGCAACTGTTAATCGAGCCCTGAGGAACAGCCAGAAACCCTCAGCTGGTGCTGTGATGTGTAATAGGCAGTTTCACAATCCAATCTGAAACTGTTTAGAATTGGTGGCAAATCACCAGACACAAAAACTTACTATACACTATGTTGGCAAAGATATTATTTCATTGAGACACTTACACTGCCTGTGTAATTGTCCTCAGGTTGTTATACTAAATGCATCACCATCTTTCCATGGAGAATTTTTTATTATGCCCTGTGTTCCAGCAGCCATGGCATGGGAACAACATATCGTGACAGTTCATTTTGAGCAGGTGGCATAATGGAAAACAAGAGGAGTGAGGCTGATGGATTGAGCATTGGAATTCATCCAACCAGTTTTACATTCCCAGATCAAAAGCCACTGTGAGACAGAGAAAGAAACCTGATGACAAAATCTACTATACACAGCCACTGTTTGTGGGATGGGCATGGGTAATTTCATGATCTCATGGAACTGCTTAGAATTGGTGGCAGATTGCCAGATACATATGACTTATAAATATTTCTTTTAGGTCTGAGCATTTCTGTTGAGTTCATCATGGTCTTAAATCTGACAAGATAGAGACATTAAAATTATTATTTTAGCAGTATAAAATTTATTATTAATATTAGTCTATATGTCTGAAAATTAATAATTTAAAACAAGTTGAAAATTTCAGATGTGACATAGTGTCTGAAGTTATGGAACAAAGACATAAGCCTCAGCCATTGTTGATCACTGCCCAAAAGATAGATAATTTATTCCTGTCCCTGAATCTCAATTTAGTTTCACACCCTAATGTCTTCACACCCAACATTCTTCCCCACGCTCTGAAGTCCAGTGGCCACTTCAAAACAGTATGGAGGAATTCACCTCTGCCTACTGCCCCTTATTTCTAACCCCACCCTTGGCCCTCCTAAGATAAAGAAGTCCAGCCTGCTGGGAACAATGCTTCCGGCCATGTGTTCCCTCAACATGCCTGCCAGTGGTAGGCCACCCACATCTGTGGATTTATTTTCTGTGAGTAAATTCAGTCTGGCTGTAAACTGTACCCTGACTCCTTTCTGTTCTGCACCTCTTTTCCTTATAGTAAGTCAAGTATGTCTCAGGTCCAGATTTATTTCCTGGAGACAAGGTATATTTTTAAGCAGATAAGAAAGTCCACTTATGGCCTACATCGTTTTATATTTGCCTAGATTCAATATTTAGCCATAATCAAGTATGACTGAGTTTTCTTTCAGGGAGTTTAAAATTATTTCATTTTCCCTGAAAATTGCTTCTATTTGGCTTTATGGTTTTCATGGTAATTTTAAAATGCAACAACCTGAGAATTTTAGACCCGTCTTCTATTCCTTATTTTAAAATTATTTATTTATTTGAGATGTAGAGTTACAGACAGCGAGAGAGAGAGAGAGAGAGAGAGAGGTCTTCCTTCCATTGCTTCACTCTCCAAATGGCCGCAACGGCCGGAGCTGTGCCGATCTGAAGCCAAGAGCCAGGTGCTTCTTCCTGATCTCCCATGTGTGTGCAGGGGCCCAAGCACATACACCATCTTCCACTGCTTTCCCAACCATAGCAGAGAGCTGGATTAAAAGAGCAGCTGGGAATAAAACCGGCGCCTATAATGGGATGACAGCACTGCAGGCATAAGATCAACCTACTGAGCCACAGCACCGGCCTTTCACCTTCTATTCCTTAAAAAATTTTCTGTTTCTTAACTCCCAAGTCTTCTGATGAGATTGTCTATCTGTGCTTTAAGCGCTTTCCTCTTTACTAAGTTCATTTTAATTTTAACCACCCTTTCTACTTTAATTCACATAAATTATATTCTCTTATACATACTCATAAATACTTCTTTAATGTGGATTACCATTGTAGACAGCTAATCCTTTATATTCTATGCTGTTTCTTATGTGTATGTCTTTGAGGATAATGTTATTCTCTGATCTTGGGGCCACTCTCAGTGTTATGAATTTGGCCAGCATAAGTCATTTTGCTTTGCTTTTCTACTGCAAAACTTTCAGATTATGGTTTGTCTCTGCTTGCTTTTTAATACTTCTCTCTTGCAGAGAGCTATGATCATAAGGAAATCTGAAGTCCTGTCAGATGTACATTCAACTAGATCAACTGGAATCATGCAGAGCTATGAATACGTCCCAGTTCATACTTTTTACAACAAAATTGTGTCCATGAAATGATATCTTAACTCTCTGGTAGAGAATTCGTGAAATGAGAACATTCTGGAAAACTTTAGGGGTTACTAATTGAGTGGGTAAGAAACTTATTAAACATTTGATTCCTAGAATAGATTTCAAAGTGAATAATAGTTCTATGAAAAATTACCAATTTTTCCAAGAATTTAGAAGAAGTCTTTCATTATTCGAACAAACTCAACTTATTGAGTACTACAACTAAATTTTGAATGTTGAATTCCTTAACATATTTTTGTATAATAATTAGGTAAGGAGACATCTCCTGACATTCTCATCTACAAAAGACCCATTATCAACATACTGTCATGTCATATATTTTGAACTAATTACAGATCTAGAAAAAAATCTTTCAATATTTCTTAATTTGTGAACATGATCAGTCAATATAAATGTTCTTAATCTCCAGATATCACTTAAGGAAGCTAATTAGTAAAATCAGTGACCTCATTGCTCAGTGTTTACATGCAATCTTGCGATCATAATTTTTATGACATAAAGACATGAATGATAACCCTGTTTTGCTTGTACATAGTTATACAGTATTCATTATCCATCTATAAATTGGAATCTATGGATCATATTTCAACTCCAGCTGTTACAGCCAATTGGGGACTAAGCCAGAGGATAGAAGACCTCTCTCTCTCTCTCTCTCTCTCTCTGCCTCTCCTTCTCTGTGTAACTCGGACTTTCAAATAAATAAATAAATTTTAAAAAAAGAAAATATTCACAATTATAGATGACATAATTACTCAATGTTATTGGAACAGTGCGGTGCGCCGGCTGCAGCGCGCTACCGCGGCGGCCATTGGAGGGTGAACCAACGGCAAAAGGAAGACCTTTCTCTCTGTCTCTCTCTCACTGTCCACTCTGCCTGTCAAAAATTTAAAAAAAAAATACTCTAAATATTAGCAGGGACTCCAAGTGACAGCTGTATACCATGGCCATCGCAAAATTAGTCAAGGTAGACCAAAGACAGACATAATGCAAATGCACATCAATTGCTGAAAGGACACAAAAGATACACTAAATATTAAATATTGTTTTCAATGTATTACAATGTTTAATTAAAAACTTACTACCAAAATAATTTACATTTTATAAAGCTAAGTGTAACTGAACTGGTAGTAGCAAGTAGTGTTTGTATAAATACATTAAATATATTTATCAATGAGAATATTCATATTGGCTAAAAATATTTCTACAACCTCCTAACAGAGAATAAAAACTCCTTTACAGTGTGGTGAGAAGAGATTGACTTACTGAACTTGGTCTTATCAGGTATTTCTATTGCTCTTCAATTCTGTTTGCTTGAACTTCGATGGTATCTTTTAATACTGAATTTTCAGATCCAAGCCTAAAATGAATATTGAAAAATGTCCTCACACATCAATCTAAATATACACATTAATCTAAATATATACATCAGAAGGTGTAATTATGTAAATTCTTAAAAATTTTAAAAATTATCTATTTGGTAACTCTATCATGTTTCCTTGTATATGGATATAGTTTAATGAACATTTACAGAATATGCATAATTCAAAGTAGCTTAAAGATAACATTTTTGCCAGGCTTTGCATGCATGTATTTATAATGATAAATACATTGTCTATTTCTCATTGTCTTTGGTTTCACTGCTTTAAAAGGACTCGTTATTTTGCATCATACCTTGCATTATAGTGTTCAAGGTGATCTTCTGACTTCCTCATATTTTGTACCACTTCTTGGTGTAGGACTGCTGCTTCCTGGAACTAAAACAATATATTTTTAAAACGTTTTACAAGTACCTTGTAGAAATCTGATAATCACCTAGTTTTTAATTTATTTGAAAGACAGAGTTACAAAGAGAGTGTGAGAGACAGAGGGAGATAGATCTTGAATCTGCTGGTTCACTGCCAATATGGCCTACAAAGGATGGGTCTGGGCCAGGCCAAAGACAGGAAGCAGGAACTTCATCTGGGTCTCCCACATAGGTGGCAGGGGCCGAGCACTTGGGTTATCTACCACACATATGCAGGAACCAGATCAGAAATGGAGCAGAGGGGACTTGAACCAGTGCCCATAGGGGATGTCTGCATTACAGGTGGAAGCTTAACCTACTACACCACAAAACAGCTTGCATTAACTTGTTTTGTACCTAAACTTTTATTAGGACACAGTAATGCCTGTGCATTTGCATATTGCTCATATGTACATTTATGCTATAACAGCAGCGTTTACTTGTTGCAACAGATTTAACCTGGCCCAATATCTACAATAATACAGTGGTCCAGAATTAGTATCATTGATGTCATATTCAAATAAATTTTGACATTTCAATCAGGTGGCATGACAATGAAAGTGGTGTCTTATATAAGTTGTATTCAGTTCCTGCAGACACAGTAGAAGGTGGCATCCAACTGGGAAGAAGGAGGCTAGAATACATTCCAGGCCCTGATTAAAACTTTTATCATTTCCATCAGCCACTTAAGAGTTTGTAGACAAGTTTCTCTATGTACTACTTAAT
Organism: Lepus oiostolus; assembly: GCA_036325905.1. NCBI lineage: Eukaryota > Metazoa > Chordata > Mammalia > Lagomorpha > Leporidae > Lepus > Lepus oiostolus. The sequence goes on from CM070816.1 coordinate 79,967,022, forward strand.
GGGGAAGAATAATTCAAAGGGGGTCGGTATTGTGGCATAGCAAGCTAAGCCTCTGTTTGCGACACCGGGATCCCTTATGGTTGCTGGTTTGCAACCCAGCTGCTCCTCTTATAATCTAGCTCTCTGCTTATGGCCTGGAAAAGCAGTGGAAAATGGCCTAAGTTTTTGGGCCCCTGCACCCACGTGGGATACCTGGAAGAAGCTCTTGGCTTCAGATTGGCTCAGCTCTGGTCACTGCAGCCATTTGGGGAGTGAATCAGCAGAGAAAGACCTTTCTCTTTTGTCTCTCCCACTCTATGTCTGTAACTCTACCCTCTCAAATAAAGAAAAAAGAAAAAAAGTAAGCTAGTAATGTGTAAGGTATAAAGTATTTACCTTTCCATGAACAACTAATAAACTAAAATATTCTCGATCTATACAAGGATAGGTTGAATGCATGTCAGATCAACTCTCTAAGGATTATTTTTATCTTGACAAGATTTTCCCCATAAATAAAAATAAAAATGTGAAAATTAGGGGTAGATTGTTCTATACAAGCTGCATGACATGCAATGAAAATTTGAGTCTATGGGAGTCGAAAGTGTGATAGAAGGAAGAACTATGGAAAAAATGGAAATTTGGGGCTCAGTCTAAATAAATTAGATGAACAGAAATTAAAAGAATTGACAGCATGAATAAAGGTGGAAAGTTGAACAAACACAAAATTAAGTCAGGGTTTGATTAAATTCAATGACAAGGAAGAAAAAGTTTATGTCCATGCCATATCTTTGAAATGAATGTACCTAGCAGTACTAAGTGGAAACAATCTAAGTGTACTTTAGCTGATGAGTGGATAATTTGTATAGCAAAATCTTATTCTACTATATAATAGAGCATTATTCCACAATAGAAAGACTTATTGATGATATACCATGGATGGGCCCTGCAATTATTATGCTAAGTGAAAGCAATTGGTCATAAAGGGCCACATACTGTAGGACTCTATACATATGAAATGTCCAGAGCAGGCAAATCTTTAGAGATATATCACAGTTTAGTAGTTTTATAGGACTAAAAAAAAAAAAAAAGGACTGAAGGGGTGATGGATAAGTGAGAGTTTCTTATCAGAGTAATACAAATATTTGGCAATAGTTACTCAACTCTAAGAATAGGCTATAGGACACTGAATTTTTTTTTTAATTTATATGATGGGTAGAGTTAAAGACAGTGAGAGAGAGACAGAGAGAAAGGTCTTCCTTCCATTGGTTCATGCCCCAAATGGCCGCTACAGCTGGTGCTATGCCCATCTGAAGCCAGGAGCCAGGTGCTTCTTCTAGGTCTCCCATGCAGGTGTAGGGACCAAAGCACTTGGGCCATCCTCCACTGCCCTCCTGGACCACATCAGAGAGCTGGACTTGGAAGAGGAGCAACCGGGACTAGAACACGGTGCCCATATGGGTCACCAGTGCTGCAGGCAGAGGATTAACCAAGTGAGCCATGATGCCAGCCCCATGGACACTGAATTTTATTCATGTAAATGGGTGAACTCTATGGTATGTGAAATGTAGGATTCTTTTTATTTAAAGATTTATTTATTTATTTGAAGGTCAGAGTTACACAGAGAGAGAAGAGGCAGAGAGAGAGAGACGTCTTCCATCCACTGGTTCACTCCACAACTGGCTGCAATGGCCGGTGCTGTGCCGATCTGAAGCCAGGAGCCTCCTCTTGGTCTCCCATGTGGGTGCAGGGTCCCAAGGACTTGGGCCATCCTCTACCGCCTTCCAAGGCCATAGTAGAGAGCTAGACTGGAAGAGGAGCATCCAGGAGCAGAACTGGAGCCCATATGGGATGCTGGCCCTTCAGGCCAGGGCGTTAACCTGCTGCGCCACAGCGCCAGCCCTGAAATATAGGATGTTTTTTAAAAAGTTTATGGAAAATTGATTTTTAAAAACTATTTTAAGAAAAAGCCCAGGGAAAGAATGCAGATGACTTTCTTTATTGTCTATTTTGGATGTATAGGCTACACATAATCAGAACATTTCCATACAGTTGTCTGGTATACATATTTGTATGTGTATACACATACAAGTTAATTGAAGAAGAAGGAAATACTAATTTCTCAGGTTGTATACTATGTACAATACTTGTAGTTGGTAGAATAGTATAATGGAATATCTGCCCAAGTTATTCTGAAATACATGAAATAATAAACATAGGTTCTGTTTCCAATCACATAGTTGAAATTAGAAATAAGGGAGTTTGTTAGAGAATTCTACTACATTTTATCTACTAATTTATTCTGCCTTGTTTCACCATGGCAATGGAATTCTACTAACTATATTGTTTAATAGGAAAAAGTCACAACTTCTGTGGGCTATGACTTTCCTAAAGGTGATTATTATTTTTAATAAAGAATATAACTATAAAAAAATGGCAGGCAGAATGAATGAAAGAGCGTAACAAATCAGTATATTAGAATGGCAAAGCCATACCAATCCTACAAAGAAATATAGCAAGAAAGCTATGTTTACTGAAATCTGTATCTTAGAACACTTGTATATTAAACTAGCTCTAGACTTCCTATTGACATACCAAATATCATATGTACTTTTCTGTTGATTTCACCTAACTCGTTCATTATATCCTTTTTCTTATTGTTCAACTTATGATAAAAATGTGCCATATCTTCCAGGGAGGCTTTTGATTTAGACTGTCTTTGCTGAAGGTCATCATGTTGCTGCTGCAGGTGTTTCACATCTACCTGATAGTATATTCCTGTTAGTATTTTATAATTCACCTCACTGTCAAATAAGGTTTATATTTCACTCAAAGGTATATACAACTGGTAAAGTTTTTGTGATGGTTTGACTTACGAGTTCTCATTTTTATGATGTTGTATAAGGATAAGTATACCATAGGACACATATGAGCTAGCAATATGCCATGCTATACTCTCAGGATGCTAACCAGCAGTAGTGATTTGCAGCTCCCAATCAACCAATCACAAGGGCAAATGACTAGCAATCCAAGTGCAATGACCTACCTGCTGAGCTAGAAGTTATGTGTATTAAATATTTTTTATTTATTTTCAATTTAACAGGTATCACCCTATCAAATGACAATGAGCATCTTTAGTTTGCTAATATAACCATATACATCAATTCATATTCATATTTCTCTAGATACACACATTTGTGATTACTGAACTCAGGTAACACAGAAACAGTTATCTCCCTGCCCAATCAGTATTATTTTATTTATCAACAGATTCAAGTCACTGTTTCTCCCTTGATATATTTGTAACACTTAACGTACTGAAGTATCACAGAGCAATGAGTATGTGCCTGGAATTATATCTGGTTTAATTCTGCAGTGTTGAAATATTTTCCTCTCTAAAGTAACTTCAGAGTTCTTCACACATTGTCAATTCTTTGCTCAAATCCTTCCAATAGATTCTTACTTCAAAACAAGAGCGAAATTGTAATGGCTTTTAAGGCCCTAAGCAAACTTGACCTCCATCTTTATCCTTGTCTTAGCTCCTACAGCCCTCTACCTTACTTATACCCTGCAGGTTTTCTTGACTATCAAAATGGGAATCCAATGCCAAATTAATGAACTACAGAAATCTACAATATTTTTGAAGTGGACAAATTATATTCAAATAATACTACTGAGCCTTGAAATGAAAAGTAATAAGCAAAGTATTAGTAAAAAAAATAGTGGTCAAAGTAAATCAAAAATATCTTGGAGAAACTGAAAATAAATAAAATTTTCCTAAAATCACTCCCAATTTTTCACAATCATAATTTCTAACACTTCACAACCTGCTAAAATATCACAGAGCAATCAGTATGTTGGTACACTAGAACTAGTATAATTCTATAGTGTTGAACAAACTATAGATTGTAAGCAAATTACTTGTAAAAAGTGGTCAAAATAATTCATAATTTAATAAAAGGAGGGACCATTATAAAATTGCTGAGAGATTATAAGAACACATCAGTTGACAGTGAAATGCTTATGGGTTGAAAACAAATTGCGTGTGAATAGTAATAAATTATACCAACTAACATAGATAAAAATTACAAGAGAAAAGTATTATGTGCAGCATCTATGTTTTTGCTCATCTGGAAATCTGGAAATCTTATATGAATTGTTAAGGCAACCAACATAATTCAAAGTTATTCCAAAATACTCCTTTTAAGTCTGAGCATTGTTGTTGGGTTTATCATGGTCTTAAGTATGGCAAGATAAAGACATTAAAATTACTTTAGGAGTATAGAATTCATTATTAATATTAGCCTATATGTGTGAGTAATTAATAATTTTATTTGAAAGCATCAAAGGGACACAGTGTCTTAAGTAAAGTATCTCTCCAGTCTAAATTTATTTCCTGAGACAAGTTTTATTTTTAAGCAAATAAGCAAATGTGTTTTTGACCTACATACTTATATATTTACTGCATTTAAATATTTATCCATAATCATATATGGCTGAATTTTTTTCATGGAATTAAAATTATTTCATTTCCCTGATACTTACTTCTATTTTGGCTTCATAGTTTCTATAGTCACTTTATTTTTAAATGTGACAATCTGTGAATTTATTCTTCTATTCCTTAGAACTTTCTCAGAGTTCATTAACACCCAATTCTACTATTGCCTATCTTTATTTTGAACCCTGTCCTCTTAACTGAGTTTGTTTTAGACCCATCTTTCTATCATACTTCTCAGAAATCTTATCCTTATCCACATATTCATAAACAGTTATTTCTTGTGGATACTTTGGAGACAGTTAAGCCTCTACCTTTTATGCAGATTCTTCTGGATGTGTCTCTGAGAGTTGTGTTGCTTTCTATCTTCAGGGCACCCTCACTGTTAGAAAGTTGACCACCACAAATCATCTCACTTTTCTCTTCTATTATAAATCTTTCACAAGTCAGATAATTTATTCTCTCTGCTTTCTTTTGAATATTTCCCTCTTCCATAGAGACATGATTCTAGGGAACATTTCTGAAGTCCTTTCATACATACATTCAACTAGATCAACTGGAGTAAGGAAGCACTCTGCACACTACCCTATTTGGGCTTGTTACTACAATTTTGTGCTCATGATATAAGATCCTAATATCTGGTTAGGAAAAACTGAATGAGAGCATTCTGGAAAACTTTAGTGGCCACTGATTGAGTGGGTAGAACCAACTATTATTAGACATTTGATACAAAGATTTCAAATTGACAAATAATTCTATGACATATTCCTAACTAATTCCTCTATGAATTTATAAGAAATCCTTCATCTTTAACAAACTCCATAGCTATTTGGCACTGCAACAAAGTTTTGAATGTTGGATTCCTTCTCATGTTTCTTTATGAAAATTAAGGTAAAGGGGCATCTCCTGGCATTCTTATCTACAAAAATCTATCATGAACATCCTGTCATTGACATAGTTTTAACTCATTTACTGAAAGTCTAGAGTAAGTAATGTTTCAATGTTTCCTAATTCATGAAAATGATCAGTCAACACAAATGTTCTTGTTCTGTAGATATAAATACCTGCTTAATGCAACGGCAATCTATTGTCGCTTAAAGAAACTAATTAGTAAAATCAGCAACCTCATTGTTCCCTGTAAGCGTTTACATATAATCTTGTGAGAATAATTTTTATGAAGCAGGACATGAAAGACAGGGTAATCCCATCTTACTTGATAAATATTTATATGGTATCCACTATCCATCAATAAATTGGAATCCTGGATTACACATCAATCTTTTGAGAGATTGAACTAAGTCTTTATAAAGGCTGATGAATGTAGACTAACAGGTAAAAGTTTGTTTCTGAACCTGCAATGTTCAGAGCATTATGCTACTCTGTAAGGCAATGCCAGAGTGGTCATTTTTTTTTTGACAGGCAGAGTGGACAGTGAGAGAGACAGAGAGAAAGGTCTTCCTTTGCTGTTGGTTCACCCTCCAATGGCCGCCGCGGCCGGTGCGCTGCAGACGGCGCACTGCGCTGATCCGATGGCAGGAGCCAGGTGCTTCTCCTGGTCTCCCATGGGGTGCAGGGCCCAAGCACTTGGGCCATCCTCCACTGCACTCCTGGGCCACAGCAGAGAGCTGGCCTGGCCGGGACAGGATCCGGCGACCCGACCGGGACTAGAACCTGGTGTGCCGGTGCCACAAGGTGGAGGATTAGCCTGTTGAGCCACGGCGCCGGCCCCTCCAGAGTAATCATTTCTAGATAATCAATGGCATCTACTTCCTTTTAAGAACCCAAAGACATAACATTCCTTATGGTGAAAAAGCATGTATGATGAACCAGTATCCATTCTGGATAAGGAATACAACTTACACTCTCAAATAAATTTACTATTAAATTCCAATGAAGAGTTTAGATTTTTAACCAAAGAAATTCAGAATTGCATACCACGTCATTATTTGACTTTATTCACACTTCAAAAGGTATTGTGAATATTAGTAGGGACTCCAAGTGACATTTCTACAACCATGACCATAGCAACACTATTCATAGTAGACCAAAGGTAGAAATCATGGAAATGTCCATCAACTGATGAAAGGATATAAAAGATCCACTGTAAACAAAATATTGTTTTCTAATGTAATACAATTTTAAAATGAAATCCAACTACCTAAACAATAATTTTATGAGTTCAGTCCATTCCTTCTATAAAGGTTAGCAGTTTTGCACTGGTAGTAGAAAGTATTATCTGTATAAATACAGAAAATACACTTATCAATGAGACTTTTCTTGTTAGCCAAAATATTTCCACAATCTCATAGCAGAGATATAGAAACTCCTTTTCAGTGTGACAGAGGTTAAGAGACTGACTTGCCAAACTTGGTCTTATCAGATTTTTCTGCAGCTCTTCAATACTGCCAGCATGCAGTTTGTATCTTTCATTTCCAAAATTTCAGATGGAAGCCTACAATGTACATGGACAATATTTTCACCCATCAATCTAAGCATGCACATAATTTCTGACTAAGCATCAGAAGGTATAATTGTGTAAAATTCTTAAAATTTGAAAGGTATATGATTTGGCAAGTGTTTTGGGTGGATAACATGTAATGTTTAGAGAGAATAAGTGCAAAAGCTATGCATTTCAAAGCATCTCGCATGGTATAAATTGTTTATACTTTTAGTCTAATAATTGATAAGCTAAAATATTTTCAATCAACACAAAGATAGGTGGCATTCATGTCAGATAAAATCCCCTGAGCAAAATTTATATTCAGACAAGATTGATTCCCATGAATAAAAATAAAAGCAGTTTAGAAGTAAGGTCTAGGTTGTTCCACACAAACTATATGACAAATTTTGAAAAGTGTAAGGTCTGTAAGAGTCAAAAATGTGACAGAAGGAAAAGCTTATTGACAAAAGGCAAGTTTGGGGCTGGGTCCGAATAAATGAGTTTAGGTAAACAAAGACAGGACAGCATGAAGAATGGTGGAGAAATGGCAAAACAGGCCCAATTATCTCAGAGTTTGATTAAGTCCAATGACTGGATTTAATATGTTCATACAATAACTCAGAAATGAATGCCCATGGCAGTATGTAGTGGAAACATTCTACTTGTCCATGAACTAATGAGTAGATAATTTGTACAGAAGAAATGTATTCTGTTATAAAAAATAAAGTTATTTAATAATAAAAAGAAGTATGATAGATGTTATACAATGGGTAGACCCTTAAAGTCGTATTCTAAGTGAAAAAACCCAGTCATAAAGGGCCACATAAAGTAGGACTCTATGTATATGAAATGTCCACAGCAGGCAAATCTTTTTTTTTTTTTTTGACAGGCAGAGTGGACAGTGAGAGAGAGAGAGACAGAGAGAAAGGTCTTCCTTTTGCCGTTGGTTCACCCTCCAATGGCCGCTGCGGTAGCGCGCTGCGGCCGGCGCACCGCGCTGATCCGATGGCAGGAGCCAGGTGCTTCTCCTGGTCTCCCATGGGGTGCAGGGCCCAAGCACTTGGGCCATCCTCCACTGCACTCCCTGGCCACAGCAGAGAGCTGGCCTGGAAGAGGGGCAACCGGGATAGGATCGGCACCCCGACCGGGTCTAGAACCCGGTGTGCCGGCGCCGCAAGGCGGAGGATTAGCCTAGTGAGCCGCGGCGCCGGCAGGCAAATCTTTGGAGACAAAACACAGATAGTGGTTTTGAAGGAATAATGAAGAAAAAAACCTGAAGGAGTGATGGATAAGTGACATAGAGTTTCAATTTATGGTGACTGAAATATTTGAAAACTGGTTGTGGTGATGGATACCCAACTCTGGGAACATACGATGGATATTGAATTTTGTTAATCTGGTTGAAGTCTACATATGTGACATATATGAGCAATCATAAAAATATTTGTGCAAAAGATAGCTTAAGAGATGTGTTTCAAAGCAAAATGTTTGAATTCAATTCATACCTTATACATGCTTCACATTTCCCAAGAAGTTTGTGGAGCACCACTGTATCACAGTGAATCTGTTTTTAAAACTCCAATAGCAGGATATGAATAATTTTCTTAATTTTATATTTTGGAAGTATAGACTACCCATGATACAAATATTTCCATGCATAAAGACAGACATTTATAATGTGTATAAATAACATACATTATATACATTTATAATGTGTATAAATATAATATAAATATATGTGTATATATAATGTGTATAAATAAATGTATAAATTATGTGAATTTAAAACAGGGTTTTTAGTTAGACTGCAAAATAATTAAAATTTGCATTTTAGTATAGGATAAAGTATTTTGAGAATTTATTCTGAAATACACAAAATCAATATACATAGGTTCTATATTCATACACAGAAGTAAAAACAAGAAATCTATTTTTTGAAAATTCTGCTAAATTTTATCCTCTGATTCAATCTGCCTTGTTTTATCATGACAACTGAAATATCACTAAAAATATTGAGAAAAATGTGCTTTTTCTGTGAAACATGATATATACTCCTCAAGTTTTTAACAGTGAATATTATTTTAATAAAGAATATATTAAAACAATAAGTAGAGTGGATATCAGAGTTTAAGAAATAAGTGCAAAACAACAAAATTGTGCCAAGATTTTAATATTCAAGTGAAGTAGTGTCTGAATGACATTTGTATCCTAAAACTCTTAGCTCTAAAATTGTTATTGCTATGTTAAATATCATACATACTTTTCTGTTGATTTCATCTAACTGGTAAAACTGTGCCATATCTTTCAGCAATGCCTCTAATTTAGATTGCCTTTTCTCAATGTCATCCTGTTGCTGCTGCATGTGTTTCATATCTACCGAAGATATTTCGGTTACCATTTTGTAAGTCAGATAGACTCACAGCAGACTTCTCATCAGAAACCCTACAAGCTAGAAGGGAATGGCGAGACATAGCCCAGGTACTAAGAGAGAAAAACTGCCAGCCCAGAATATCATATCCTGCAAAGCTCTCATTTGTGAATGAAGGTGAATTTGTTGCCAAGTCACCTTATTGTTAAATAATGGTTATATTTCATTCAAAGATACATACAAATGGTCTGATTTTTGTGATGGATTCACTTATGATTTTTCAACTTTATGATGACAATGAAGTGATAAACATTCGATAGGATACATACTTTGAATTTTGACCTTTTCCTGAGCTAGCAATATGCCACACTATTTTCTCTCAGGATGTTAGCCAGCAGTAGTGATTTGTAACTCCCAGTCAACCACACAAATACAAGGACAAAAGAAAAATACTCTAGAGTGTAATGTGCCACTAAGCTAGTATATTGAGGAAGTTTGGTGTATTATACACATTTTTGACTTGCAATTTCAATTTAGCAATGAGGCTACCAAGGAGTCACCCTATCAAATGATAACCAGCATCTGTACTTTGAATAATATCACCACATACACCACTTCATCTGCCTTTCATCAAGTTTACACATTTCTATTGATTATTAAAATCAGGTAAGACAGAAGGTGTTATCTCCCTGGATGATCAGTAATGTATTAGTTAGCCAACAGACTCAGTTCTCTATTTCTGTCCTGATAAATTTGCAACACTTAACAACCTACTACTGAATCTGTGAAGTATCACAGAGCAACTGGTGTCTAGTTGGAACTAGAGCTGGTATAATTTTACAGTGTTGAACTATTTAGCTCTTTTTAATAACATAAGAATTCCTCACACAGCCAATTCTTCGCTCAAATCCTTCCAATAGATTTCAAATTTAAAAAAGTATAAATTTCCAATAGCTTCTTAGGCCCTATGCAAATATTGCTTCTAGCTTCCTCCTGACCTCAGCTACTAACAACCCTCTCCTTTACTTTCACAATTGTGATTCATGAATTCTTCCAGCTTCTATGTCTCTGAAAACAGGAATCCAATGTCAAATTAACAGTCCACAGACAGCTACAATTATCTTTGTACTGCAGAAATTATACCCAAATGACAGGATTCATCCTTGAAATGAAAATAAAAGGCAAATTATTTATAAAAATGTTCAAACTACATCATAATGCCAATGACAAAATTAAATCCAATGTAGTTTTGATAAAATTTCACAAATTAAATCTATAGATTGCTTTAGGCAGCATAATCATTTTAATGATATTAATTTTTCTAATCATGAGCCAGGAACATCTTTTTATTTTCTTGAGTCCTTGATAACTTTTTTCATTATCACTTTGTAATTTTCATGGTAATTGACTATTTTGGTTAAATTTAGTCCTAATATGTGAGGTTGGCTATTGTAAGTGGGATTTCTTTTTTTTTTTTCCTGACAGGCAGAGTTAGACAGTGAGAGAGAGACAGAGAGAAAGGTCTTCCTTTTCCGTTGGTTCACCCCCCAAATGGCTGCTATGGCCGGCGCTGTGCCGATCTGAAGCCAGGAGCCAGGTGCTTCCTCCTGGTTTCTCATGCGGGTGCAGGGCCCAAGGACTTGGGCCATCCTCCACTGCCTTCCCGGGCCACTGAAGAAAGCTGGATTGGAAGAGGAGCAACTGGGATAGAATCCGGTCCCCCAACCGGGACTAGAACCCGGGGTGCTGGCGCCGCAGGCGGAGGATTAGCCTAGTGAGTGGCGGCGCCAGCAGGGATTTCTAACTTGATTTATCTTTAAGTGAGTTCATTATTGGCATGTAAAGAAGCTAGTTTTATGTACCTTGATTTTGGTATCTTCAACTTTACTGAGTTGTTTTATCAGCTCTAACACCTTTTTAGTGGATTATTTAGATTTCCCCATGTACAACAAGTCATTTGGAAATATTTTTGACTTACTTCTAATTCTGATGTCCTTTTTTTCTCCTAATTGCTCTTGCTCATTTTTCCAACACTATATTGAATAAGAATGAAAGTACTCAAACTTGTCTTGTTCCAGATATTATGGGAAAAGTTTTCAACATCTCCCCATTCAGTATGATATACTGAGAGTTGATTTATCATATATAGGCTTTAATATTTTGATGCATGTTTTCATCTATAGCTAATTTACATTTTTATATAAGGATGCTGAATCTTATCAAATGCTTTCTCTGTAATGACTAAATGAAAAGTTTTGTTCTTCATTCTTTTGATATGATTTGTATTGACTTATAAGTGTTGAACCACACTTACATCTCCAGGAAAAATCCCACTTGATTATGCATACAATCTTTTTGCTGTAGTGTCAGATTTACTTTGCTAGTATTTTGTTGAGAATTTTTGCATCTGTGTTCATCAAGGATAATAGGTCTGTAGTCTTCTTTTAATGTTGTGTCTTTGTTCAGTTTTCATATCAGAATGATGCTGATCTTAAAAAGGTTTGGCAAATCCATCCTGTTCAATATTTTGGAATAGTCTGAAAAGTACTGGAGTTAGTCTCACTTTAAATGTATTGCAGAATTCAATAATAAATCAGGTTCTGAACTTTTCCTTGTTAGCAGGCTTTTGATTAATCTTTCAACTGCATTGCTTCTTATGGATCTCTTTAGGCTTTCTGTATCTGGGAATTAATCCATTTCTTTGAGGTTTTCCAATTTGTTAGCATACAGTTGCTCATAGAAGGAGAGATCTTCCATCTGCTGCTTCACTCCAAAAATGGTTCCCCAAAGTAAACAAGGCGCCAGGTGGAGACCAAGAGCCAGAAAATCTACCCAAGTCTCGCACATGGGTGACAGTGGCCCAATAAAGTGGGCCACCTTCCACTGCTTTCCCAAGTGCATTAGCAGGAACCTGGATTGGAAGTAGAGCACTCAGGATTGATACTGCTATTCATGGGGTACCAACATTGCAGGCCACACATTAACTTTCTGTGCCACAACACCAGCCCCAAAGCAGTTTTTTATGAGCCTTTCTATTTCAAGAGGGAGTTTCCACAACAGCCAAAACATGAGCAAGGCTGATAGTAAGATAACAGCACTCATTTACACGATCAACCAATAACCATTGGTGAGGAATTCAAGAGCTGAGGGACAAATACTACTTCACCCTTCAGAAACCACTGGACCATGAGAAGAGTTAGTTCAGTTCCACCTGGAGTGCAGTCAGCACAAGCACTAGGTTGGTCCTCTGCCTGTGGCGCTGGCATCCCATATGGGTGCCAATTCTAGTCCCAGCTGCTCCTCTTCCAATCCAGCTCTCTGCTATGGCCTGGGAAAGAGTAGAAGATGGCCCAAGTCCTTGGGCCCCTGCACCTGCGTGGGAGACCAGGAAGAAGCACCTGGCTCCTGGCTTCAGATTGGCATAGCTCTAGCTGTTACAGCCATTTGTAAAGTAAACCAACGGAAAAGGAAGACCTTTCTCTCTGTCTCTCGCCCTCACTGTCTATAACTCAACCTCTCAAAGAAATTAAAAAAAATCCTTAAAAAAAACTCTGTGTCTGTGTGTGTGTGTGCATGCACACTGTGATGTAGTAGGTTAAGCCTCTGCTTATAGCACCAGCCTCCAACATGGGTGCCGGTTCGTGTCCCAGCTGCTACTTCTCTGATTCAGGTCTCTGCATATGACCTGAGAAAGCAGTGGAAGATGGCTCAAGTGCATGGACCCCTGCATACACATGGGAGTCCTGGAAGAAGCTCCTGGTTCCTGGATGTGATCTGACCCCAGCCAGTGGCCATTTGGGGCATTAGCCAGCAGACGGAAGACTTCTCTCTGTCTCTCCCTTTCTGTAACTCTGCCTGTCAAATAAATAAATACATCTTTAAAAAAATAAACAAAAATTCTATTGGGTTTCCATACAGGTGGAAAAGACCCAAACATTCGTGCATTCATTTGCTGCCTCCCAACATGTATTAGCAGGAAGCTGGATAAGAAGCAGCAGAGTAGCTGGGACTTGATTCAGCATTAGATATGGGATGTATACATCACAAGTGGTGGCTTAGAAAACAGTGCAAACAATGCTAGAAACAAGATTTTCATTTTTATCTTTTATGCTTCACACATGAAAATTCATTTTGTCATAAAACAAAATCTCTCATCTCTTGTTCTCCAGAAATGAAAGTTCAGGTCTATTCTTGATATCTAACTTTGATCATAATTGGGTATATAGTAGTCTAGTACCACATGATTTAACTTGTCTTTCAGTCTATTTTTTTAAAAAATATTTATTTATTTGAAAGGCAGAGTTACAGGGAAGCAGAGAGAGGGAGGGAGGAGGAGAGAAAGAGAAAATCTTCCAACCACTGGTTCACTCCCCAAAAAGCCACAAAGGCCAGAGTTGCACTGATCCAAAACCAAGAGCCAGGAACCAGGAGCTTCTTCCAGTTTCTCACATGGGTGCAGGGTCCCAAGTACTTGGGCCATCTTCTGCTTTCCCAGGCCATAACAGAGAGCTGAATCAAAAGTAGAGCAGCTGGAACGCAAATCGGTGCTCATATGGGATGCCAGCACTGCAGGCGGCTTTATCTGCTAGGCCACAGCACCGGCCCCACAGTCTATGCTTTTTGGTAGATGTGTTCAATTTTCAATTTTTAATTTTTTGTTTCTCAAGATCCAGTGTAGAATGTAGCATTCTAATCTTAACAGCCAGAATATTTAGCTGTACAGTACACTAGATCATTGTTTTTGTTAATGTTTCCTCACTCATTTATAAATGATTTAAAAGATTGCTTCAGCAATATATTAAAATTGTAATATATTCTCAAAATATTTTCCTTTTCCCTGTTATGAAATGTATTTATTTTATGTAGCATATCATTTTACTATTTATGACCACTGAAAACCTAAGTATGGGGGTGGGCAATTGTCTCAGGAGCTAAATCATTGCTTGGGATACTCAAATCCCACATCCAAATGCCTCATTCAAGTCATGGCTCCTCCATTTCTGATGTGTCGTCCTACTAATGTGCATTCTGGGTGGCAGATGACAGATCAAGCCCTTGGGTTCTTGCCACCCATTTGAGAATTCTAGATAAAGTTTTGGACTTCTGGCTTCAGCCCAACCAACTTCTGGCTGCTGTGGACATGTTGCAAATAAACCAGCATATGGACTATCCCTCATTGTTAGTCTATGTCACTCTTCCTTTAAAATAAAATGAGAATGTGTACATATAAATATATATATATATATATATATACAATTTTAAAAATAAAAAGGAATTTTCACTGATACTCAATGAAATTTTAATCTTCCTCTGACACTAAATAATAATATGTGTATTTAAACAACGAAAGGTTTGTAATAAATGGTGTCCAACTGGAAAAATGTTGTAACCAAAGTACAAACATTTTAGGAGCAGAAATTCCAAATGCTCAAAAATATAATGGAAAATGGCAAATCCATTAAAGTAAAAAAGAACTCACAGGAGAATATTTAAGAATATCAGAATTGGGCCGGCACCGTGGCTCAACAGCCTAATCCTCCGCCTAGCGGCGCCGGCACACTGGGTTCTAGTCCCAGTCAGGGCGCCGGATTATATCCCGGTTGCCACTCTTCCAGGCCTGCTCTCTGCTGTGGCCAGGGAGTGCAGTGGAGGATGGCCCAAGTGGTTGGGTCCTGCACCCGCATGGGAAACCAGGATAAGCAACTGGCTCCTGCCTTCGGAACAGCGCAGTGCGCCAGCTGCAGTGCACCAGCCATGGCAGCCATTGGAGGGTGAACAAACAGCAAAAGGAAGACCTTTCTCTCTGTCTCTCTCTCTCTCACTGTCCACTCTGCCTGTCAAAAAAAAAATATCAGAATTGGAAATCCTCTCTCTGAACTGCAGAAAATCAAAGAATAAAATAAAAGATGAATACATTTGACTATATTAAAAATTAGCTTAACACTATGATATCTAACTTATATAGTCACCATACTATAAGATCCTGATTTCTGAATAATATTTGAATAGATGAAACTTCCCAAAATTGTTTAAGTTCTCTGGTCCTGAGAATAGATAGTCTATTTTTCTAACATTTTAGAGCCATTTATAAAGAAATATCTTTATTAGGAAAGGATAATTCTAAACATTGTACTAAGCAAGCACTTCTACATACATCAATGAACTTACTGAGTGACCAAAATCATGATAAGAGGAGTTAAAAATAAAAGAAAGCTCCACAATTTTTCCTGGGTTATCTGGCTCTATTCCTTTTTTTAATTGTACAGATTTATTCATTTATTTGAAAGTCAGATAAACAGAGAGACGGAGAAAGATCCTCTATCCACTGGTTCACTCCCCAGTTGGCCCCAATAGCCAACCCCTGGCCAAACCAAAGTCATGAGCGAGGAACTTCATTTGTGTCTCCCTCATGGGTGGCAGGGGCCCAAACACTTAGGTTATCTTCTGCTGCTTTTCCTAGGCACTAGCAGGGAGTGCATTTGAAGTGGAGCAGCCAGGACACAGATTGGCACACGTATGGGATGCTTTTGTCACAAATGGCAGCTTTACCTGCTATGACACAAAGCCAGAGTCATCTGACTCTACTTCTAAGGCACTTCTACCAAATTGCTTTTATTTCTGTAATATAAATATATAAATTCAAGTGAAGAAATATCTCAAAACACGAATAAGAGGGAAATTTTAATATTTATTCACTTGTATGTGAAAGAAAGTGAAATGGATAGAGAGAGGGAGAGAGAGGCATGCAGAGTCATGGAGACAGGGGTATATTCAATCACTAGTTTACTTAATTTCCCACAAAAGCCAGGGCTGAGTCAGGCTGAAGTCAGAAGCCTAGCACTCAATCCAAATTTACCATGTGGATAACAGGGACCCAACTGCAAGAGCCATCATCTACTTCGTCCCAGAGTGTGCATTAGTGGGAACACAGAATCAAGAGTAGAGCAGTGACTTGAACCCAGGTACTCCAATATGATTTGCAGGCATCCCAACAAGTATCTTAACTACTATGCCAAACAGCCAAATGAAAGGAAAAGTCAGGCCGGCGCCGTTGCTTAACAAGCCAATCCTCCGCCTTGCGGCTCCGGCATACCAGGTTCTAGTCCTGGTTGGGGTGCCGGATTCTGTCCCGGTTGCCCCTCTTCCAGGCCAGCTCTCTGCTATGGCCCAGGAGTGCAGTGGAGGATGGCCCAAGTCCTTGAGCCCTGCACCCGCATGGGAGACCAGGAGAAGCACCTGGCTCCTGGCTTCGGATCAGCGAGATGCACTGGCCGCAGTGGCCATTGAAGGGTGAACCAATGGCAAAAAAAAAAAAAAAAGGAAGACCTTTCTCTCTGTCTCTCTCTCTCTCTCTCACTATCCACGCTGCATGTCAAATATATATATATATATATATATATATATATATATATATATATGTGTGTGTGTGTGTGTATATATATATATAAAAGAAAGGAAAAGTCAGAGAGTGCTTCTTAGAAAACCATTTTGAGCTCAATGATGGTTTATAGCCCTTGTCTCTACTATTGAGGAACCGTATTTTTTTCTTTATACAACTTGTTGCACTCTTCACTTAATGTATGATTAATCTTACGGGTATAAAGTAAACTGAAAGTAGATCACTATAAAAATTGAGAGGGAACAGGAAAGGAAGGAAGAAAAAAGGAGGGAATGGGGCAGGAGGGAAGGCAAGGTAGGAAATATCACTCTGCTCCTAAATCTGAATACATTAAATGCCTGAAATTTGTTTATCTTATAAAATTTTTTTAAAAAGAAAAGAAAGCCAGGAGATTATTTGCTGGTTACCTCTTTCTAATATTTGAAAAAGTAATAAGTGTGCAATACGGGAAAGTATACTTAACTATTTTATTACAGAAAATACCTCTGTTTGAATTATCACAATGTTTGAATGTATCACAATGGCCTAACATTGTCTCCCAAGTTTCTTGTACTGATACAGGATAGTTCTTGCAGCACATTTACTCTCAAAAGTGAGAAGAATAACATCCAAAATATGATTTCTTTTTTTTTAATTTATTTGACAGAGTTGGACAGTGAGAGAGACAGAGAGAAAGGTCTTCCTTCCGTTGGTTCACCCCCCAAATGGCAGCCACGGCCGGAGCTATGCCGATCCGAAGCAAGGAGCCAGATACTTCTTCCTGGTCTCCGACTTGGGTGCAGGTGCACAAGCACTTGGGCCATGCTCCACTGCCTTGTTGGGCCACAGCAGAGAGCTGGACTGGAATAGGAGCAACTGGGACTAAAACCTGGTGTCCATATGGGATGCCAGCACAGCAGGCAGAGGATTAGCCAAGTGAGCCACGGCGCCAGCCCCCAAAATATGATTTCTGATCTAGTTTCATTTTTCTTCCTTGCCTACGGGTAGAACTCATATAACTCTATAACTCTGTATAACTCTCTATATAATATAACTCTATAACCTATCCAGGAATAGATCCAGGGAAGGAAACACATTCAGGGAGGGAATTTACTGCCCAAAGCTAGAATATCCATTGTTACTTTCAAAGGTCTTGAGATTCTGAAAAGATCATCAGTTTTATGGGGAATATTAAAGCTTCTCCTCTGAATGAGGCTGCTGTAAATGTGACTGCTTGAGAGTCACCAAGGGAGTGGAATGAACATTACATGTTTTGAATGGCACTATCGGAGAGTCACAGACAAGCACAGTTGAATTAACATGACGTTACCAAATTGGCTGAAAATGCCACCACCACCACTACTTCTACAAAATACATTATATTTGGATTAAAAGTGTCCTATATGTTCCATGATGCATGCGGTTGTAAAAATCTATACACATATGAAAACATACACATGCATATTTGACAACAAATAAAGAAAAATATCTCATAATTCTCTTCCTTTGGTGCATGTCTACCTCCTTTTCCTGGCAAAGGTGAATCAGTTGCATTTCATATTGTAGTTTTCTTGCATTCTCTTGGCCTGAGAGATAACTCTGGAGGTTGTTTTGATGTTCTCTCACCTAAAGACATATTTCATAAGTTGTTCTTCTCTTGGCTTTCAGGAAAAATAGTGTAACAGCTTACTTAAGAGTGACAATTTTTAAAAAACTCTGTTAAGAGGAAGCAATCTACCAAAGCACCAGGACCTGTATCTTACAGGAACTAATCAAATGTTAATTTCCTGGAGCCAGTGCCATGGCGCAGTAGGTTAATCCTCCACCTGAAACACTGGCATCCCATGAGTGCTGGTTCTAGTCCCAGCTGCTCCACTTCCAATCCAACTCTTTGCTATGGCCTGGGAAAGCAGAAGATGGCCCAAGTCCTTGGGCCCCTGTAACCATGTGGGAGACCTGGAAGAAGCTCCTGGCTCCTGGCTTTGGACTGGCATAACTCCAGCTGTTGCAGCCATTTGAGGAATAAACCAATGGAAGGAAGACCTCTCTGTCTCTCCCTCTCACTGTCTCTAACTCTACATCTGAAATCAATAAGTAAAATCTTTTTAAAAATTAAAAAAATAATTTCATGAATGACAGCTAAATTCATCAAATAGCAAAAACAGTTCTCAAATTCAGGCAGAGAATAAACTATAAAATAAAATTCTTTTTAGCCTGAATTTTAATATAAACATGGCTAAATCAACCTTTATGTGAATGAACTCAATTCACCTTTCATTGTTTTATGTAGAAAACATGCATTGAGTACCAGTAGGTACCAAGCTTTACAATGGACTGGCACTGTGGCACAGCAGGTTAAAGGCCTGGCCTGAAGTGCCAGCATCCCATATGGGAGCCAGTTCTTTTTTTTTTTTTTTTGACAGGCAGAGTGGACAGTGAGAGAGAGAGAGACAGAGAGAAAGGTCTTCCTTTTTGCCGTTGGTTCACCCTCCAAATGGCTGCTGCAGCCAGCGCATCGCTGCTGATCTGAAGCCAGGAGCCAGGTGCTTCTCCTGGTCACCCATGCGGGTGCAGGGCCCAAGGACTTGGGCCATCGTCCACTGCCTTCCCAGGCCATAGCAGAGAGCTGGCCTGGAAGAGGGGCAACCGGATAGAATCTGGTGCCCCAACCAGGACTAGAACCCAGTGTGCTGGCGCCGCAAGGTGGAGGATTAGCCTGTTAAGCCACGGCGCCGGCCGGGTGCCAGTTCTAGTCCTGGCTGCTCCTCTTCCGATCAAGCTCTCTGCTATGGCCTGGGAAAGCAGCAGAAGATGCCCCAAGTCCCTGGGTCCCTGCACCCATGTGGGAGACCTGGAAGTAGCTCCTGGCTCCTGGCTTTGGATCAGTGCAGCTCCAGCTATTGACACCATCTGGGAAGTGAACCAGCAGATCGAAGACCTCTCTCTCTCTCTCTCTGCCTCTCCTCTCTCTGTATAGCTGACTTTTGAGTAAATAAATAAATCTTTTTTAAAAAAAGAAAATATATCATAATTTATTTTTAAAATGGTTTAGTTTGCTGTATTATATATAGTATATATATATCTGAAATGAAGGCAACATAATACTTAGTAATGATTAAAGTTAAAAATGTAAATTTTTAGCAACAATTAATTTACCTGATTTAGATCATTTTTCAAAGTCCTCAATTCTGTTTTTATTGTGCTAAGCATCAGTTCAAGATGTTTGTTCATCTCTACTTCTTTGCAATATTGCTCCTTGATTCTCCTTAACTGTCACCTAGTGTTTTTCATAGAACACATCAGCATTTATCCTGTTCTCTTATTCTGAAGTTAAAAATGCTTATCTTAGTATTCATTTTGTTAGAAAAGAAAAGGTTCATTTTCTAATTTGGCTCCTATTATGTAGCTTATATATTCTAATACATTTTTATATCCTCAAATATTGTTCTTTGTAATTATTATGTTTCTTATGTCTCACTTCAATCTCTTCTTCAAAAGACTGATATACTTGAAAGAACACTTTGATAATTGATAAGTGTGTTACCAGTAACTCTGATATTATACAAAAGCAATTTTGAAATTATCAAGTAAAATTAAAAGTTAAAAATTGCCTTTTCTTTGCATAGTCCTAATTACTAACAATTAGGAAAGACAGTTACTAATCACTAATAAGTTATGATTTATAAATGTAGATATAATTATTAGAAATACAATAGAAGCTGTTTTTTCTATGCGTGAAAAGATTTTGAAAAACTAATTAGTAATCACATTCCCTCTTATTTTTACTCCATATATGTTAAGAATAAACCAACAGGAGTCAAAAACCATTCTAGGTTGGGAATAAATAAACGTCACATGTTCTGGTGGAATTATAAATTAGTATTAACTTTGAGAACCATTTAGAAACATTAGTCAGATGTTTTAAGCTTCTTAGAATTTAACCCAATAATTGTATATTGAAGCATTTTTTTCAATGTAAAATACTTGGACATGCAAAGAAACATTTTTCTTGAATATGACCCCCAAATCACAGGCAATAAAACCAAAACTAGAAAAATGGGATTATACCAAACTCAGAAGCTTCTGTACATCAAATGAAAGAAAAAATAGAGTGAAGAGACATCCAAAACAACGGGAAATATTTGCAAGAAATCACAGGCAATAAAACCAAAACTAGAAAAATGGGATTATACCAAACTCAGAAATTTCTGTATATCAAATGAAAGAAAAAATAGAGTGAAGAGACATCCAAAACAATGGGAAATATTTGCAAGCTACCTATCCAGGACATTAAAAAAAATTCAACAATAGTAAAACAATCAATCCAGTAAAGAAATGGGCAAAGAAAGGACCTCACCAGAAAGTTCTCAAAAGAATTAACAAAAATGGCAAACAAATAATTGAAAAAATGTTCAACATTATCAGGCATCGGGGAAATGCAAATCAAAACCATAATGACATATTACATCACCCCTGATAGAACAGCTATTTTCCACAAGACAAATAATAACAAATGCTGTAAGGATATAGAGAAAAGGGAACTCTTATACACTGTGGAATGCAAATTAGTGCAAAAACTGGAAAACTGGCAAGATGATAAAAACCTAGAAACAGACTTGCTGTATGATCCAACAATCCCACCACTGGGCATATACCCAAGACATGAACACACTGTATAAAAGAAATACCTGCACCAACATTATTTAGGGCAGCACTGTTCGCAAAAGCTAAGATATGGAATCAACCAAGGTATCCGGCATCAGAAAAATAGATGAAAATGTGACATGCAGGATAGTGAGGGTGCGCACCGATAGTCCGAGAAAAGATAGTTTAATAAAAGTGGAGTTACTGTAGCCTCAGGAAAAGACTCAAGAAAAAAACTGCAGAGGAAACACTTCCGGATCTAGTGGATGTGACACAGAGGACCTACAGGGAGCCCACTGCGTGGAAGAGCCCAGCCGCAGGAGCCCAGCCGCAGAATCTCACCAGCACGGGAACAGGTAAGGCAAAAACCTCAGAAACCCAAGACATTGACAGGGAAAGGCAAAATGAGGCCTGAGGCCCCCCTGGGAAAAGTTCACCAGGCTGACTGGAGGAGAGAAAAAAAAAAGACGAATAAATCAGGGGAACCAGCACGGACACTAGCCTCTCTCTCCACTCACCTTACAAAGCCGAGCAAGACAAAGAGCAGGTGCCATTTTACATATGTAAAGCAGCAACCCTGAGTAGCCAAGCAGAACTCTGGTCCGGAGAAATAACAGGAGGTTAGAATCCAGTAAAAGCAGGTGGAGCTAACGATCTGAGACTGTGAAAATCCGAGGGGGGCAAGCGAACTCACCAAGTACACAAACTCGATAACCTTGGGACTGTGGAGAAACTTGAGAACACATTGAGGGCTGCATAAACTCTTTGTGTGGTCCCAGGGGTGGCTCAAACGAATACTCAAGAGGCCAGATTTCAACTACCCTCAATTCCACTCAGCTGTGCGGAATTACTTCCCAACTGAGTCAAAAAAAAAAAAGAGAAAGAAAAAAAAAGAACAATCTGGGTGACTCACTCTTGGCGCACCATTAAACTGAAGAATCAAACAGAGCTCTCTGGCCACACCCATAACAGCCTCTAATGATCCATTAAAGCAGACAGCCCACATAATCTAGAGGCATAGTATAACGAGAAAAAAACACCACAGCAAAAAAAAAAAAAAAACATAAATTATCTCCAACATGCCAAACAACAAACATAGAAGCCGAGGTAACAAGAGCAAGGAAGACACTATGATGCCCCCAAATGAACAAGACACCCCAATTCAAGATTATGAAGATGAAGAGATAGAGGAAATGCAAGAAGTGGATCTCAAAAAATTCATAAGAACATTAAGAAGTTCTCAAAAACAAATTCTTGAACTACAGAAATCCTTAATGGACAAGATAGAATATCTCTCTTGTGAAAATGAAATATTAAGGAGGAATCAAAATGAAATGAAACCACTAGTAGAACATGAAACTGTGATAGTGACAAGAAACCATAATGAAATGAAGAACTCAATAGATCAAATGACAAACACATTAGAGAGCCTTAAAAACAGAATGGGTGAAGCAGAAGAGAGAATATCGGACTTAGAAGACAGAGAACAGGAGAGTGGCAAGATGGCAGAATAGGAAGGGAGCACACTATTAGTCCGGGCGAGAGACAGGTTAATAAAAGTGGAGATACTGCAGGGTCAAGGAAGAGTAGGGGAAAAAACAGCAGAGGAAACTCTTCTGGAACTAGTGATTCACTGTGGACCTGCGTGGAGAGCATGGGAGCCCAGGTTCGGGACACCAGCAACAGACTCAACACACCAGCGCTGGAACACGAGGTGAGCCGAACCTCAATAGCCCGAAACACCAGTGGGCAAGCGGAAAGAGGAGACTAGAGGGAACGAGGCTTGAAACTCCGTGGGGAAAAGTTCACCAGGCTAACTAGAAGAGAGAGAGGGAAAAAAATGACCAATACAGACACGAGTTTCTCTCTCTCTGCTCACCCCTCAAAGGCAAGCAAGACAAAGAGCAGGCGCCATTTTGGTCATACGTCATAAGCAAGGCGACCTCAGGTCTGCATGGGCCCTGAGCCTAGCAGAAAAACCTGACTCTGGGGGGAGGGGTGAAAAAACAGCAGATTAGCATCTAACTTGACAACCCAGTGGGAGACTGCAGGAGAACTGGAGCCCACACTGAGGGCAGCACAGATTCCCTGTGTGGTCCTTGGGAAAGAGCTTCCAATCTCTGGCTCCTGTGGGTATATCATTTGCCTAACTACCTCCAATTATGTTCAGCTGTGCAGAATTACTTCCCTTTTGAATCAAAAAAAGAAAGAAAGAAAGAGAGATTTACCACGCCTAACCTGGGAGTGTCATCTTTGACACACCCTCAACCCTGAGGAACCAAACAGAGCTCTCAGGCCACACTCATCTCAAGCCTCTAAGGCTCCACTGAAAGCAGACAGTCCACTTAATATAGAGCCATAGTGTAACAAGAAAAAACATCCCAGTGAAGAAACCAAATATCTCCAACATGCCAAACAACAAACGCAAAAACCAAGCTAACAAGAACAAGGAAGACACTATGACGCCCCCAAATGAAAAAGACACCCCAATTCAAGATTATGAAGATGATGAGATAGAAGAAATGCAAGAAGCGGATCTCAAAAAATTGATAAGAACATTAAGAAGTTCTCAAAAACAAATTCTTGAACTACAGAAATCCTTAATGGAGAAGATAGAAAATCTCTCTCGTGAAAATGAAATATTAAGGAGGAATCAAAATGAAATGAAACCACTAGTAGAACATGAAACTGTGATAGTGACAAGAAACCATAATGAAATGCAGAACTCAATAGATCAAATGACAAACACATTAGAGAGCCTTAAAAACAGAATGGGCGAAGCAGAAGAGAGAATATCAGACTTAGAAGACAGAGAACAGGAAAGGAAACAGGCAAACCAAAGAAAAGAAGAAGAAATTAGAAATCTAAAAAAATACTGTCAGGAATCTACAGGATACTATTAAAAAACCTAACATTCGGGTTCTAGGAGTTCCTGAAGGCATGGAGAGGGAGAAAGGATTAGAAGGCATTTTCAGTGACATACTAGCAGAAAATTTCCCAGGTTTGGAGAAGGACAGAGGCATCTTAGTACAGGAAGCTTATAGAACCCCCAATAAACATGACCAAAAGAGATCCTCACCACGACACGTTATAATCAAACTCACCACAGTGAAACAGAAAGAAAAGATTCTAAAAGGTGCAAGAGAGAAACGCCAGATTACTCTCAGAGGATCTCCAATTAGACTCACAGCAGACTTCTCATCAGAAACCCTACAAGCTAGAAGGGAATGGCGAGACATAGCCCAGGTACTAAGAGAGAAAAACTGCCAGCCCAGAATATTATATCCTGCAAAGCTCTCATTGTGAATGAAGGTGAAATTAAGACTTTTCATAGAAAATAGAAACTGAAAGAATTTGTTGCCACTCGTCCAGCCCTGCAAAAGATGCTTAAAGATGTGTTACACACAGAAACACAAAAACACGGTCATCAATATGAAAGAAGGTAAAGGAAGGAAACCTCACAGCAAAAGACCACAGGAAGCTCAATTTCTCTTTGACATAGAATTAAACTCTGATGCTCTGTTAAAGCAATGTGTTAAAGTAATCTATTATGTTCTCTTGATGTCTGTTAAATTCTAATTGTTCAGAAACAGCTGCATTTTTATTAAGAGCTAAGGGTTATTTAAATATGTGCTTATTTTCAAAGATTTGAATAATCACCTTGTAACAATGATCAGATTTGGTCTATGTTATGTCATGATTCTAAGGAATCTTATTTCAACCAAATATTTTGGATTTTGAGCCTTCTTGGCATTCTTGACAGGCATTCAAACAATCAAAGTTTCAAGAGGCGGAGCCAAGATGGCGGATAGTGAGGACGTATGCCTTAGTTTGGGAAAATAAACTTTCATAAAAGTGGAATTACTGTAGCCTCAGGAAAAGACTCAAGAAAAAAAACTGCAGAGGAAACGCTTCCGGATCTTGTGGATGAGACACAGAGGACTTACAGGGAACCCACCGCGTGGAAAACCAACCGAGACGAGCCGAGCGGCAGCGGCGGGAGAGGAGCCAGAGCCACAGAATCTCGCCAGCGCGGGAACGGAGGACGGTAAGACAAAGACCTGAGAAGTCCGAGACATTGGGGGGAGGGGGAACAGAGGCCTCTCCCTTCACTCACCAAGCAAAACAAAGAGCACCGCAATTTTACATATGTAAAGCTCAGCCAAACTCAGTATCTTTAGCGAAACTGGAGAACACATTGAGGGCTGCATAAACTCTGTGTATGGTCCCAGGGGTAGATCAAACGAATACTCACAGAGGCTAGATTTCAACTACCCTCAACTCCACTCCCAACTGAGTCAAAAGAAAAAAAGAGAGAGAGAGAGAGAGAGAGAGAGAGAGAGAGTCCCAGCAAGGAGCAAGTAATCTGGGAGAGTCGCTCTTTACACAGCCTTAAACCTCAAGAAACAAGCATAGCTCTCTGGCCACACCCATCACAGCCCCTAAGGCTCCAACAAAACAGACAGCTCACTTAGAGGCATAGTATAACGAGAGAAAAAAAAAACAAAAACAAAAACACCACAAATTATCTCTAACATGCCAAGCAAGAAACATAGAAGCGGAGGTACCAAGAACAAGGAAGGCACTATGACGCCCCCAAGTGAACAAGACACGCCAATGCAAGATTATGAAGATGAAGAGATAGAGCAAATGCAAGAAGCAGATTTCAAAAAATTCATAAGAACATTAAGAAGTTCTCAAAAACAAATTCTTGAACTACAGAAATCCTTAATGGACAAGATAGAAAATATCTCCCGTGAAAATGAAATATTAAGGAGGAATCAAAATGAAATGAAACAACTAGTGGAATAAGAAACTGTGGTAGTGACGAGAAATCATAATGAAATGAAGAACTCAATAGATCAAATGGCAAACACATTAGAGAGCCTTAAAAACAGAATGGATGAAGCAGAAGAGAGAATATCGGAATTAGAAGACAGAGAACAGGAAAGCAAACAGTCAAATCAAAGAAAAGAAGAAGAAATCAGAAATCTAAAAAATACTGTCAGGAATCTACAGGATACTATTAAAAAACCCAACATTTGGGTTCTAGGAGTTCCTGAAGGCATGGAAAGGGAGAAAGGATTAGAAGGCCTTTTTAGTGAGATACTAGCAGAAAATTTCCCAGGTTTGGAGAAGGACAGAGACATCCTAGTACAGGAAGCTCAGAGAACCCCTAATAAACATGATCAAAAGAGATCCTCACCACGACACGTCGTAATCAAACTCACCACAGTGAAACACAAAGAAAAGATCCTAAAATGTGCAAGAGAGAAACGCCAGATTACTCTCAGAGGATCTCCAATTAGACTTACAGCTGATTTCTCATCAGAAACCCTACAAGCCAGGAGAGAATGGCGAGATATAGCCCAGGTACTAAGAGAGAAAAACTGCCAGCCCAGAATATTATATCCTGCAAAGCTCTCATTTGTGAATGAAGGTGAAATTAAGACCTTTCACAGCAAACAGAAATTGAAAGAATTTGTCGCCACTCGTCCAGCCCTGCAAAAGATGCTTAAAGATGTGTTACATTCAGAAACACAGAAACACGGTCAACAATATGAAAGAAGGTAAAGGAAGGAAACCTCAGAGCAAAAGATCACAGGAATCTCAAACCAGATATTAGAAAATATCTTTGGCAAATGGCAGGGCAAAGTTACTCCTTCTCAATAGTCACATTGAATGTTAATGGCTTGAACTGTCCAGTTAAAAGACACCGATTGGCCAATTGGGTTAAGGAACAAAACCCATCCTTTTGCTGCTTACAAGAAACCCATCTATCCAACAATGATCCATACAAGCTGAGAGTGAAAGGCTGGAAAAAGATATACCACGCCAACAGAAATGAAAAGAGAGCGGGCGTAGCCATCTTAATATCGGACAACATAAACTTTACCACAAAAACTGTTAGGAGAGACAAAGAGGGGCACTATATAATGATTAAGGAATCCATTCAACAGGAAGATATAACGATTATCAACGTATATGCACCTAATTACAGGGCACCAGCTTATTTAAAAGACTTGTTAAGGGACTTAAAGGGAGACTTAGACCCCAATACAATAGTACTGGGGGACTTCAATACTCCACTCTCAGAGATAGACAGATCAACAGGACAGAAGATCAACAAGGAGACAGTAGATTTAAATGACACTATAGCCCAAATGGATCTAACAGACATCTACAGAACATTTCATCCTACATCTAAGGACTTTACATTCTTCTCAGCAGTACATGGAACCCTCTCTAGGATTGACCA
Source organism: Lepus oiostolus (assembly GCA_036325905.1). NCBI lineage: Eukaryota > Metazoa > Chordata > Mammalia > Lagomorpha > Leporidae > Lepus > Lepus oiostolus. The sequence goes on from CM070816.1 coordinate 79,994,582, forward strand.
CATACTAGGCCATAAAGCAAGTCTCAGCAAATTCAAAAGAATTAGAATCATACCATGCAGCTTCTCAGACCACAAAGGAATGAAATTGGAAATTGGCAACTCAGGAATCCCTAGAGCACGTGCAAACACATGGAGATTGAACAACATGCTCCTGAATGAACAATGGGTCAAAGAAGAAATTAAAAGAGAAATCAAAAATTTTCTGGAAGTAAATGAGGATAACAGCACAACATACCAAAACCTATGGGATACAACAAAAGCAGTGTTAAGAGGAAAGTTTATATCAATAGGTGCCTACATCAAGAAATTGGAAAGGCACCAAATAGATGAGCTTTCAAGTCATCTGAAGGATCTAGAAAATCTGCAGCAAACCAAACCCAAACCCAGTAGGAGAAGAGAAATAATTAAAATCAAAGAAGAAATCAACAGGATTGAATCCAAAAAAAATTACAAAAAATCAGCCAAACGAGGAGCTGGTTTTTTGAAAAAATAAAGAAAATTGACACCCCATTGGCCCAACTAACTAAAAAAAGAAGAGAAAAGACCCAAATCAATAGGATCAGAGATGAAATGGGAAACGTAACAACAGACGCCACAGAAATAAAAAGAATCATCAGAAATTACTACAAGGACTTGTATGCCAGCAAACAGGGAAATCTATCAGAAATGGACAGATTCTTGGACACATACAACCTCCCTAAATTGAGCCAGGAAGACATAGAAAACCTAAACAGACCCATAACTGACACAGAAATTGAAACAGTAATAAAGGCCCTCCCAACAAAGAAAAGCCCAGGGGCAGTTGGATTCACTGCTGAGTTCTACCAGACATTTAGAGAAGAACTAACTCCAATTCTTCTCAAACTATTCAGAGCAATCGAAAAAGAGGGAATCCTCCCAAATTCTTTCTATGAAGCCACCATCACCTTAATTCCTAAGCCAGAAAGAGACGCAACATTGAAAGAGAATTACAGACCAATATCCCTGATGAACATAGATACAAAAATTCTCAATAAAATTCTGGCCAATAGAATGCAACAACACATCAGAAAGATCATCCACCCAGACCAAGTGGGATTCATCCCCGGTATGCAGGGATGGTTCAACATTCGCAAAACAATCAACGTAATACACTACATTAACAGACTGCAGAAGAAAAACCATATGATTCTCTCAATAGACGCAGAGAAAGCATTTGATAAAATACAACACCCTTTCATGATGAAAACTCTAAGCAAACTGGGTATGGAAGGAACATTCCTTAATACAATCAAAGCAATATATGAAAAACCCACGGCCAACATCCTATTGAATGGGGAAAAGTTGGAAGCATTTCCACTGAAATCTGGTACCAGACAGGGATGCCCTCTCTCACCACTGCTATTCAATATAGTTCTGGAAGTTTTGGCCAGAGCTATTAGGCAAGAAAAAGAAATTAAAGGGATACAAATTGGGAAGGACGAACTCAAACTATCCCTCTTTGCAGATGATATGATTCTTTATTTAGGGGACCCAAAGAACTCTACTAAGAGACTGCTGGAACTTATCGAAGAGTTTGGCAAAGTAGCAGGATATAAAATCAATGCACAAAAATCAACATCCTTTGTATACACAGGCAATGCCACGGCTGAGGAAGAACTTCTAAAATCAATCCCATTCACAATAGCTACAAAAACAATCAAATACCTTGGAATAAACTTAACCAAAGACGTTAAAGATCTCTACGATGAAAACTACAAAACCTTACAGAAAGAAATAGAAGAGGATACCAAAAAATGGAGAAATCTTCCATGCTCATGGATTGGAAGAATCAATATCATCAAAATGTCTATCCTCCCAAAAGCAATTTATACATTCAATGCAATACCCATCAAGATCCTGAAGACCTTCTTCTCAGATCTAGAAAAAATGATGCTGAAATTCATATGGAGACACAGAAGACCTCGAATAGCCAAAGCAATCCTGTACAACAAAAACAAAGCCGGAGGCATCACAATACCTGATTTTAGGACATACTACAGGGCAGTTGTTATCAAAACAGCATGGTACTGGTACAGAAACAGATGGATAGACCAATGGAACAGAATAGAAACACCAGAAATCAATCCAAACATCTACAGCCAACTTATATTTGACCAAAGATCCAAATCTAATCCCTGGAATAAGGACAGTCTATTCAATAAATGGCGCTGGAAAAATTGGATTTCCACATGCAGAAGCTTGAAGCAAGACCCATACCTATCACCTTACACAAAAATTCACTCAACATGGATTAAAGACTTAAATCTACGACCCAAAACCATCAAATTATTAGAGAGCATTGGAGAAACCCTGCAAGATATAGGCACAGGCAAAGACTTCCTGGAAAATACTCCAACAGCACAGGCAGTCAAAACCAAAATTAACATTTGGGATTGCATCAAATTGAGAAGTTTCTGTACTTCGAAAGAAACAGTCAGGAAAGTGAAGAGGCAACCAACAGAATGGGAAAAAATATTCGCAAACTATACTACAGATAAAGGGTTGATAACCAGAATCTACAAAGAAATCAAGAAAATCCACAACAACAAAACAAACAACCCACTTAAGAGATGGGCCAAGGACCTCAATAGACATTTTTCGAAAGAGGAAATCCAAGTGGCCAACAGACACATGAAAAAATGTTCAAGATCACTAGCAATCAGAGAAATGCAAATCAAAACCACAATGAGGTTCCATCTCACCCCGGTGAGAATAGCTCACATTCAGAAATCTACCAACAACAGATGCTGGAGAGGATGTGGGGAAAAAGGGACACTAACCCACTGTTGGTGGGAATGCAAACTGGTTAAGCCACTATGGAAGTCTGTCTGGAGATTCCTCAGAAACCTGAACATAACCCTACCATACAACCCAGCCATCCCACTGCTTGGAATTTACCCAAAGGAAATTAATTTGGCAAATAAAAAAGCCATCTGCACATTAATGTTTATTGCAGCTCAATTCACAATAGCTAAGACCTTGAACCAACCCAAATGCCCATCAACAGTAGACTGGATAAAGAAATTATGGGACATGTACTCCATAGAATACTATACAGCAGTAAGAAACAATGAAACCCAGTCATTTGCAACAAGATGGAGCAATCTGGAAAACATCATGCTGAGTGCATTAAGCCAGTCCCAAAGAGACAAATATCATTTGTTTTCCCTGGTCGGTGACAACTAACTGAGCACCAAAGGGGAAACCTGTTGAAGTGAAATGGGCACTAGGAGAAACTATGACCGGGTCATCTCTTGTCCTGGCTCTAGATGTACAATGTAATACTTTATCCATTTTAGTATTTTTTTCTTCTAGTACTAGTGGTTGATCTCTGTAATTAACACACAATTCTTCTTAGGTGTTTAAATTTTAACTGAAAAGTGATCCCTGTTAAATATAAGAGTGGGAAAGAGAGAGGGAGGAGATGTACAATTTGGGGAATGCTCAATCGGACTTGCCCCAAATGGTGGAGTTAGAAACGTGGCAGGGGATTCCAATACAATCCTATCAAGGTGGCATATACCAATGCCATTTCACTAGTCCAAGTGATCATCTTCAGTTCACAATCGATGGCTCTGATAGGTCTAAGAGTCAAAGGGATCACACAAACAAGACTAGTGTCTGCTAATACTAACTGATAGAATCAAAAAGGGAGAGAACGATCCAACATGGGAAGTGGGAGACACAGCAGACTCATGGAATGGCAGATGTCCTAAATAACACTCTGGCCTCTGAATCAGCCCTTAAGGCATTTGGATCTGGCTGAAGAGCCCATGAGAGTATTTTAGGCATGGAAAGACAAGACACTCTGGAAAAAAAAAAGAAGACCTAAATGAAAGATCTCTGTGAGTGAGATCCCAGTGGAAAGAACGGGGCCATCAAAGAAGGAGGTACCTTTCTCTGAAGGGAGGAGAGAACTTCCACTTTGACTATGACCTTGTCGGAATAAGATCAAAGTCGGTGAACTCAAAAGGCTTCCATAGCCTTGGCAACTCATGACTAGGCCTAGGGAGATTACTGACGCCATAAATAAGAGTGTCAAATTGTTAAGTCAGCAACAGGAGTCACTGTGTACTTATATCTCATGTGGGATCTGTCCTTAATGTGTTGTCTAATGTGAAGTGATGCTATACCTAGTACTGAAACAGTATTTTACACTTTGTGTTTCTTTGTGGGTGCAAACTGATGAAATCTTTACTAAGTATATACAGAATCGATCTTCTGTATATAAAGATAATTGGAAACAAAAAAAACTGGTGTTAAATTGGAAATGGCATAGATAATTAATTAATTTTTAAAAAATATCACATAGAATCTCTGTCTTTAATGTGCTGTACACTGTTATTTAATGCTATAACTAGTACTCCAACAGTATTTTTTCACTATGTGTTGCTTTGTGGGGGCAAACTGTTGAAATCTTTACTTAATATATACTAAACTGATCTCTATATAAAGAGAATTGAAAATGAATCTTCATGTGAATGGAAGGGGAGAGGGAGCGGGAAAGGGGAGCGTTGCAGGTGGGAGGGAATATATGGGAAGGGGGAAGCTATTGTAATCCATAAGCTGTACTTTGGAAATTTATATTCATTAAATCAAAGTTTAAAAAAAAAAGAAAATGTGATACACAAACACGCGTGCACACACACACACACAATGGATTATTATTCAGGCAGAAAAATAATGAAATTCTATCTATGCATCAAAATGGTTACAACTGGAGGACATCATGTTGAGAGAAATAAACCAACACTGAAAGACAAATGCTGCATGTTCTCCCTTCTATGTGGGAGCTAAAAATAAAAAAAAAAGAAGAAAGAAATTCTTGCTCTACCTGTTTCACTGCAAATATAATGTCTTGTCAAAAAAATGTAAAAAGAAATATTTACACAATAGATGTTTGTTACAGCATTTTTATAATACTACAAAATTAAAATAATCCAACATTCAAATTTATAAAAATCAAATTTCCATAGGATGCACTACCATACCACCATTAAAATTATAATTTGCAAGAATATAGTTGTTAGATGTATTCACATTTAAGAACTTGTCATATGATTTATAAAAATTTCATATTTCACAAGAGAAAGTTTTGTGCCCATAAATTCCTAGAAGGTATGCAAACAATTCAAATGTCCCTGCATATTTGCTGTATAAAGTTTCTCTTTATGTCCCTCAAATAAAAAAATTTAAAAAAATTCTATATCTAAACTACTTATTTCTTTAATTTTTTATTTTATAGATAACATGTTACATATATTATATTCCAAGACGTAATGGCTTCACCAAATAAAAAAAATCAGCAATTTGAAATGAATAAAATAGATTAAAAAAAAAAAAAACATGGTGCTAAGCCATTTCTGAATGAGCCAATTCCAAGCATAAACCTATACATTAATTGATGTCCAAAAGACAATTATTCATTGGGTCCAACACTGTGGTGTAGTAGGTTAAGGCTCCGCCTGTTGTGCCAGCATCCCATTAGGGAACTGGTTTGGATTCTCTGCTGTTCCACTTCCCATCTAGCTCCCTGCTAATATACCTGGGAAGCAGTGGAAGATGGACACAGTGCTTGGACTGCCACACCCACATGGGAGATTGAAAAGAAGCTCCTGGCTCCTGGCTTCAATCAGACCAGCTCCAGCCATTTGCAGCCATTTGGGGGAGTGAACCAGCAGATGGAGGACCTCTCTCTCTCTCTGTCTCTCCCTCTCTCTGTCGTTAACTCTGCCTCTCAAATGCATAAATCTTTTTTTTTAAAAAAAACCAACAGGGAATGGTGCTGTGGCACACTAGGTTAATCCTCCAATTGCAGCGCCAGCATCCCATATGGGCGCCAGGTTCTAGTCCCGATTGTTCCTCTTCCGGACCAGCTCTCTTATGTGGCCCGGGAAGGCAGTGGAGGATGGCCCAAGTGCTTGGGCCCTGCACCCGCATGGGAGACCAGGAAGAGGCACTGGCTCCTGGTTTCGGATTGGTGCAGCACCGGCTGTAGAGGCCATTTGGAGAGTAAACCAACAGAAGGAAGACCTTTCTCTCTGTCTCTCTCACTGTCTAATTCTGTCAAATGAAAAAAAAAAGACAATTATTCATCAGTCTTTTGTTTGTATCAAGTATTCTTAGATATGTAAATACTATGTAAATAAAATCTACGGAAATGTCAAGAAACAATCAAGAGGATATCTGAAGGAAAAGCTTCAAGTGCAGAAGGATGTCAAGAGTGTTTAAAAAATGGTGCTTTCAGTGCAGATGGAGCAGAGTGAAGGAGATAGGAACCCAGACGTTTCAGTCAGAGAAAGTCGGGTCATGATGCCTTGTAGGCATGAGGAAGAACTGACACTGCATACTGAATGATGAGATGAGAGGCAGTTACAAGGTTTTGAGCAGAGGAATCACATAATCTTAATTATGTTTTAAGGAGTCTGCTGTGTTAAGAATTGATGAAAAGTTGCTTTAAGAAAAAAATGGAACAAGAAAACCAATGAGCAATCTACATCACTAATATAGATAGTGAAGGACAATGGCTTGCATTTTGATAGGCTTACTCAAACACAGAAATGTTTCCAGAAATACAGGAATATGCTGGGCAGGCCCTCAGCAACATTAGGATCATTTTGTGGATCTGATATTTGAGCACTCAGGCAATGAGAACAAAGTCCAAAAACACGATCATTTTCCAACTGCTTATTAATTTCTAAACTAAATAATTGTCAATATGTCTTGAAAAATTGGATCTCAATTTTTTGTTAACTTGTATTTTTCTCATTACAAAATATCACTTAAGATTCTTAGTAGGCTGGTGCTGTGGCTCACTAGGCTAATCTTCCACCTGCGGCGCCAGTACTCTGGGTTCTAGTCCCGGTTGGGGTGCCGGATTCTGTCCTGGTAGCTCCTCTGCCAGTCCAGCTCTCTGCTGTGGCACGGGAAGGCAGTGGACGATGGCCCAAGTGCTTGGGTCCTGCACCCGAATGGGAGACCAGGAGGAAGCACCTGGCTCCTGGCTTCAGATCGGCACAACACGCCGGCCGTAGCAGCCATTTGGGGGGTGAACCAACAGAAGGAAGACCTTTTACTCTGTCTCTCTCTCTCACTAACTCTGCCTGTCAAAAAAAAGAAAAAAGAAAGATTCTTAGTAGAAGTATAACATTTGTTAATCATGAATATTCTGCCATATTAGAAATAGTTTTGTGGACCAATATCACAGTTACTGTTAAATGTTGCTATTGACTTACTCAAAATATTCTTCATCCTTCTTAATAGACAACTGCTGCTTATCAGGGTTTCTATGCTTTCTTTGTGGGATGAATCCGCCATCATCACTGTCACCAGCAGGAGCCGCACATTCACACAGCATTTCTGACACTTCCACTTCATTGCTGTTGAGCCTCTCTTCTTCTTCACACTTGAATGGATGTTTGATATTAAAGATTGTTGTTACTATTTTGTGCCACAAAAAGAATGGTTTTCTTTCATTTTATTATTTGTTATTTAGTTTAATTGTGATGATTTTCTCAATAAATATTTTTCTATTTTAGTTTTAACATTACATGCTATTTAAGTATGTATTCTGCTTCATTTATGAACTTAAAATTCATTTAAATGTGTGTAAAATATTAAAGTAGGTACCAGTTAATCTTCTGCATTTATTCCTATCCATTCTTTACTACCCAACATATTCAGTAACCTGTTTGGTAGAAATAAGGATACAAAGACAGGCAATGTGCCATCTGCTGTCTTTACCACCTGGGTTTTACATCATACAGCCACATTCAGGGGACTTCACCCTGTGGGGGCTCCATAACAGAAAGGAAAGCTGTTTCCCCTCTGCATTAAGCTATCCTTTCCCCACAATGCTTTTGCAATAAAAAAAGTGAAAGTGCTCCCTGAAATAGATCAAAACAAGTTTCCATACATCAAGAAGCAGAGGGAAACTGAGTATGTGATTCTCAAAAATAAGCAGTTTCTCACACTTCACATTCAATAACCATAACATTTTATAGCTAGATGATAGATAAGTCATTATCTATACTTTAGCCTCAAATGCATCAATAATGGGGATGAAACCAAGAAAGGCTCAATGCTCCAAAGTTCCAAAAGTGCCTTTGCCTAGCATTTTATGGCACCAATAGAGATGACACAATTCCATAAGGCTAAATTGGATAAACCACCAGAAAAAGAAAGCATCAAATTAATCAGATAAGTTACAAGTGTGAGTTTGGCCAAGTACTTTAATGCCTCCATGGGCAGCAAGAGGACTCATCTACTGTTCCCCATAAGGAGACTGTCCCTAGGTTTCTGTATATATATATGTAAAACTCAAACTACTTCACAACTCAAATTTCTAATGTGGAGTCAAATACTGAATTTTTGCTGATGCTTTATGCTACTTACATGCAATCACACTTGCCAAAAGTTATTATACTTCATTAAATATGAAGTTAAAAGATCTGATTCACTGGAAACATTTGTAAGTGGGAACAAAAAATATGTGAAAGTCTATATAACTGATGTCAAAAAGATTTAAATGATCTTGTTAGAACTGAAAGTTCCAATGATTTAAGTGAAACAGATAAAATTATACATACAGCCGGTGCCGCGGCTCACTAGGCTAATCCTCCGCCTTGCGGCGCCGGCACACCGGGTTCTAGTCCCGGTCGGGGCACCGATCCTGTCCCGGTTGCCCCTCTTCCAGGCCAGCTCTCTGCTGTGGCCAGGGAGTGCAGTGGAGGATGGCCCAAGTGCTTGGGCCCTGCACCCCATGGGAGACCAGGAGAAGCACCTGGCTCCTGCCATCGGATCAGCGCGGTGCGCTGGCTGCAGCGCGCCAACCGCGGCAGCCATTGGAGGGTGAACCAACGGCAAAGGAAGACCTTTCTCTCTGTCTCTCTATCTCTCACTGTCCACTCTGCCTGTCAAAAAAAAATTAAAAAAAATTAAAAAAAAAGAATAATTAAAAAAAATTATACATACAAAGGCACAATAAACAGTCTCATTACACATGGAACATTTGTTGTAACTCTCAAGACTACACACTCTTTTAAAGATTTGCTTATTTATTTGAAAGAGTTGGAGAGAAAGAGAGAGAGAGAGAGAGAGAGAGAGACCTTAAACTGGTTTACTTCTCAAGTGGCCATAATGGCCAGGGCTGGGCCAGGTGAAAGCCAAGAGCCAGGAACTTAATCCTTGTCACCCATGGAGGTGCAGAAACCAATGTACTGGGCCATTTTTGGTTACTACCCAGGCACATTAGAAATTCCTGGGGGTGACACTGTGGCATAGTGGGTAAAGCCACTGCCTGCAGTGCTGGCATCCTATATGGGCACCAGTTCGAGACCCAGCTGTTCCACTTTCGATCCAGCTCTCTGTTATGTCCTGGAAAAGCAGTGGAAGATGACCGAAGTCCTAGGGCCACTGTACCTGCGTGGGAGACCCACAGGAAGCTCCTGGTTCCTGGGTTTCGATGGGTACAGTTACAGCCCTTGCAGCCATCTGGAGAGTGAAGCAGCAGATGAAAGTAAGTTGTCATTCTTGGGACTCAGAGCATAAGTGAGATGGAAAGGTATTTTTTAAAATATTTATTTTATTTATTTGAGAGAGTTGTAGAGAGAAGTGGAGAGAGAGAGAGAGAGAGAGAGGCCTTTCATTCACTGGTTCACTTTCCAAATGGCTGCAATGGCTGGAGCTGAGCAGATCCAAAGTCAGCAGCCAAGAGCTTCTTCCAGGTCTCCCATGAGGGTCCAGGGGCCCAAGGACTTGGGCCATTTTCTGTTGCTTTCCCAGGTGCATTAGCAGGGAGCTGGAAGTAGAGCACCATGGACTCAAACCAGTGCCTATACTGGCACTTCAAGCTGGGGCTTTAACTCACTAAGCCACAGCGCCAATCCCAGAAAGGTATTTTTAAGCCCAGGATCTTTCTTGATTTTTCAGGAAAAGACTGCACTGCTTCAGAGACAGACACTACAAATACATCTTTATACTCATAATGAAGTGTATTATTTGTAGAGTAGAAAGTAAATCCTATCACAATTCTTATCCCCCTCTGGCTCTTGAGGCTTATAATCTGGGTGCCACAGTAGAAGATCAACTTGGGCAGTGTGAATCTAAGATGTCTTATCTACCAGGCTATGTACCTTTGAAGAATCCAAAAGGAAAAATTATCATGTAAGAGGTTTATAATAATGGAAGACCAAACCCTGTTTAAGAAATTCTTTGCTTCTGTTCTGATGATAATGATTAGCTGTACCTTACTCCAGATGCTAAGAATATTTTAAGTTCTGTAACTTAGCTAAAAGGCTTTAAACTAGATATAAAATTAGAACCTACTGGTTCTAAAACTTCAGTCTGAAAGGTTACTTCACTTGCCAGATGGTATGTCATTAAAGCGAACAAAACAATATTAAAGCAGAAATTCAAATTCTGACATACTTGTGGCTGGTTATGTTTACTTCTTCCAAGCCATTCTTGTACTTCATTGGGTGTTGTTTCTACATCTTTACTTGTTGGAAAATTAACATGTTCTAATTCTGGGACCACACTTGCAGAGTTACTGATTCTGCAATGACCACAGAATGGCTTCGTGAACATGGCCCATCGTGATTGTCTTTTCTTATGACTGCCTGTAGCAACAAAAACACTGTGTCTCAGGCTTCAGTTCTCTGGTGTGGTAAACCTCAATCCAGAAAGCATCCTGGACCACAACAGTCCTAGACACCTTGGTCTGTGACAAGCTCATTATCAGGAATCAAAAATAATTTAAAATCAAAAATAGCTACTCAGAGCCCTTAATTCATATTCATGCCTTTCAAAATGGTTTTGCACCAAAGTAAGCTTACTTTTTCATTATGATTTCCAGGAACTTTTTGAAGTCCCTTTGTAGATTCAATTCAGTTAATCATCAAATCCAATCCTATTCTGATTCAGTTCAGATTATAACCCAGTGAAACAAGTAAGGCCTCTGAACTGAATACAGTTCAGTAACGTATGGTGGGGGAAAAAGGTTGCTCAAATAAACTGGAGGACAGAAAACACAAAGTGCACAGAGCTCGAGGTCCAAGAGAGAAGCTTACCCAGAAGTTCTACTGCTACCAGGGATCACTAGATTCAATGGGCCTTGGCAGGTTCCTGATGTGGTAGCTTGATGCTCCTGGGGCCCACTGAAAGTTCTACTTTGGATCAACTGCACCAATCTGTTCAACAAAAAGATGAAATGTTTATTGAAGTGAGAAATAGCAGCAGCACTTTGGGCCATAGACAGTTCAGAAATCCCCCAACCTAGACATGGTGAACTGTATTCATAATCAGAGAAGCAGCAACTCACAAAAACGCCATATCACTGCATTTCAGGGTTTGCTTCCTTTGGAAGTAATTGGGCAGCCTTCAGCCTTGGATTGCTGAAGCTCAGTTGCTTGGTTACTAGGCTGGAATCTTAGGGAACAACCGCCTTGCACATCAAGCTAGGGAGAAGTTCACTACATAGTACAGGAGCCAATTTGCTCCAAAGTATGTTGCTCAAATATGGTGGAGAGTTTAAGTCTAATATGTGGGAGGTGAACAGGGAAGGATCATACACATCTGAGCCCTCACGGGCAGAGCTGCAGTGAACCCAACAGGAGGGGGGAAGGTGGAGACCACAGGCTGTAGAGGCACTCATGTAAGAGAGCAGCACCAAGGAAACCAGCCTCCGACAGCTCCCAACCCAGGTCCTCACCCAGGCAGCTGCTGCATGCACCAGGCCCCGCACACTCCTTCAAAGTCCAAGGGCCGCATTCAGCATCAGTGGCCTTTGACAAGGTGAGCTCCCAGCCAAGTGGGATGAGTCATCAACGTGGAGGCCTTGTTACATCATCTGCCCAGACCTCTGGGTCACCTCCTTTCCCGGTACTGAGCCTCACCCCAACCTCAGCGGTAGAGAAACGGCAGGCCAACGGAAACTCCAGATGGCTCCGCCCTGAGTTTCTCTCCTGAGAAGCCTTAAAGGACAGTTAGGTGAATGATGAGAAAGTAGCCAATAAGCGGGTAGGGAGCTCGTGATTGACAGCCTTCCTGGAGTTTTTGCGGATCAGGCCTGGTCTGCTCTATCCTTCCCTTCTCCCTCCCCCCTCCCTTCCTTCCCCATCTCTTCTATTCTGTGTGCCTTCTTCTTGAGCAAGGTTTTTGCTCTCTTTCTGCCTTCTCTTTTCCATGGCCTGAGAGCGGCCTCAGCACCTTTCACCTCCTTAGAGTGGCTGGAGAGTCCCTTCCTCCACCTTGCCCTGCCCTGAATGAGGACTAGGATGCGATCATGCTGTGCACTGGCCTGATGACAGCTGCTGGGGAGGGCTGATTCAGTTCTCCTGCCAGACTGCACTGTCCGTGTTACCGGCATACTGAGAGCGGGCACACAGCTTGCCCCCGAGCTAATGGAAGGACCTCCTGGTCTTAGGCCTTGCTAGATTACAGGCTTCATCTACTCAGAGACCCTTTTCATTGTCTGCCTTCGTTTTTAGGAAGGGGTTCATGACTGGTGGAGATGGAGGCATTTCAAGGACCCCCAGCACGCTGGATGTAGCAGGTGCCCTGCAAGTGTACATGGATAAGCCCGGGAATGGAAACCTAGGACAGGCATCTGTGAAGCCAGTCAAGAAGGTAGTCATGATCAGAGAGAAGGATGTTGGAAATGGAGGGCTCCAAAGAAATGTGAATGGAAAAAGCTTGCCTGTGGATGCAGAAGCCAAATCCTCTGCTAAAGAATGTGATTCCAAGCTGAGAAGCACTGGGCAGAGGGGGAAGGGGAGGCTGCACACACCTGTATTTCCTGTTCAGCCTTCAGCCTCTGGTACTAGTCAGTCTTTGAGGCAAGAGCAGTGCGAAATCGTTAGATAATCACTACTTTGCGCTAGCTAGAGTTCACTAGACTTAAATTTTTGGAGAAAGTGGAGGAATTTGTGATTTTCCTAATCTCTCCCCCATCCAAATAAGAACCAGTGTTGATTGTTATAAACCATCCTCTTATCCCACTTTCTGAGCAGCAGAATTAGAAATGAGGCTTCTCAAAACTTGTCCATCAAGTGCTTTTGCATGTCACCTTACTTCCTTTTTCTTTTGCTTGGTTTATCCTCTGCCTCTGCTGTCTCTTCTAGATGCCATCCCCCTAACTGGTGATGGATTGCCTGAAGCCAAAATCTCTGAATCGCTAAACTCTCCTCCAGGATAGAACAGAAATCATTAACCACAAGAAGAGTGTGTCCAAAATATATGTATGCAAGAGGTGCCCAATATCATTGGATGCTTCTTTTCTTGGCTTTCTGTCTCTTAGAGACAAAAACAAGTAGTGCAGGCAAATTTTGAATCTTGAATTTTTTCTATTCTTTTATCAAAAGGATTCACTTTACAAAAGAATTCAATTTGAAGAAGGAACTATTTTAATTATCAATTTTTTTGAAAATCTGAAATTCTTTCTGGACTACTTACTCATAAAAAGATGAACACCAAAATAAATCTCATGTGTGCCATGTATTCTGACCTCAGTACCTGGATGATTTCATATAAACTAGCACTTCAAGTTGAAATGCACTTAGATTGCTCAGGATCAAATCAATTTTTAAGGTAACACCCCAAAGTAACTTAGATTTCTGAGAGAAGAAAACCTGCAAGCTTTTATTTGACTAATTTTTTTAGGAAAGGGCTGTTAAGAAAATAGTGGGGTACTGTAGTGCAGCTGGTTAACCTGGTTCAAGTGTGGTTTTTCCACTCCTGATCCAGCTTCCTGCTGGTGCACCTGGGAAAGCAGCAGAGAAGGCCCAAGTCCCTGGGCCCCTGCCTGGGGGATGCTCTCAGTCCCTGGCTTTGGTTGTGACCATTTGGGGAGTGAACAAGTGGATGGGAGATCTCTGTTTTCTCTGTAACTCTATCTTTCAAATAATTCCTCAGAAAAGGAAAAATTAAAATAGTGTCTTTCTGACTTGTCATGTTTTAGTTTGTAGTGATTTATGATAACTGTAGAATACTCATGTCTAATCACTTCATTAGATGTGACAAGTCCAGAAATAGGCATGTGACTATCTATAAAAGAGTACCAAATAAATGTGATTACCTACCCAGAAAGCCATTTAATCATTTTGAGTATGTGTAATTTATCTGAATTTCTTTTTCAGATGGTGAGTTAGTTGACTGCGATGTCTGAATAAATAAATAAAGTCTAGAGAATCATTTATCTTAAATAGTATATTGGAGTATCTGTGATACTTCATAAGCCATTTTAAAGAAGATGTTTCTATCCAGTTTTCCATTTGCTTTACACATATGAAAAACTGTACCAAAAGTGCCCCTGTTGCAGACAAATGTGTCTAAATGACAGACTGAAATTTTCTGTCTTATGATTTAGGGGAAAAAAGAATATTCTGGAAATATAGTAGATTTTTCTAGATAAGCACAAAATAGATAAATTGTACATATTTGGTAACAAAAGTATTTTTTTCAAAAGTAAAAATAAGCTAAACATCTTTTTACATTTTTGAGAAGATATTTTCCTATATGATTTGTCATTGGGCAAAGGATTCCACATACTATTGGAAAATTAACTTTATAATACAATCTCTGATAAATTCTAAAATAAAATAGCATATCTCAATAAACTTTCAGTATATTTTAAAATTATTATTGAATGGTTTCAAGTTCTTAAGTGGGTTTTTGCAATTTGTAGGCCACTTGAAAAAAAAGTGAGGTCTCAGAGGCTTGGGAGTTGCGTTCCAAGGGCTCACCTTGCTGACTTGGCACAGCACAGGCTTTCTCTGGGAAAGGGTAGGTGGGTCTTCAAGGCCAAACCCACTGCATGATGCTCTGTACGGAAGCAGAACAGATGGCCATGCCGTGGAATCCATATAGTAGAGGAATAGAATTGGGGCAGAGACTCCGGGAGTATCGGCCAGTTCACTTCTTTTCTTTATGTTCCTCACCTATGTTACATGACCTAACTTTAGAAATGGTAGGGTAACCGATTAAGTAGACACTGTTAAAAAGAGACACTACAGTTTTTGCAAAAAACGGATCTGTAAAAGAAGCTAGTTTAAAGCATATCAAGGACATGTAAAGAATTGCATATACAGAATATAAGACTACTTTAGCTGGAAAGCAAAAACATGAAAACAACATGGGTCTGACATCATTTTTGACATTTTAATACACTTTGTATAATTTGAATTGACTCAAACAGTTGTTACTTTAACAAATTTAGAGTCCCATCCTTTGAGAGTTTCAGGGATCCTGCTGGAAGTCCCAAAGTTGGTAGACTCCATTTGAGAATTTAAACTGCTAGTCAAACCGCTCAGCCAAAAACTAGTATGCATAACCTGAGTATTTTAACTAAGGCTGTAGGCTAGATCAAACATTAAAGACAGACAAATCCAATAAAACACGAAACCTTCAAGACACGTGCAAACTCAGATAATTTAGCTACAGCAGCACAGAAAAGAGCAGATCACCAGCATAGGAGCCTATTGCTTAGGACAGGGGAACATCTGAAATAAAGCGGCAGAGAATGAGAGGCTTCTGTAGGGCTGGAGGAAAAGTTTTATTAAGTGCAAAGAGAAAGACCCATTAGGTTGGAAAGGGTTAATGGATCGAGGTTTTTGTTTCCTTAGGTAAGGCCAGTTCCCTTCCCCCCTCCTAGTGAGGAGGGCATTGAATTGTAAGTGGAGAGGAAAAAAGCAGCCCTAGGGAGTGCTCTCCCTAGAGATATATGATCATGCCTGCCTATTAGCTTTGGCCTATTCCTGTATTTCTCCTTGTAATATGCCACCCATTTAATGAATTGTGGGCCACTGAGAGTAGCCTTTGCACAATCAAGCCAATCCTTAGGCACACAGGGGTGATATGCTATGTCCTGAAGGAGAGTAAGCACCCATGGTGAATTGGGGCCGTCCTCAGCAACTGCCTTGCTGAGCTCCTTGTGGTCTTTGGCCTCCCAGGGGTACCATGCTTGCAGCCTGGCTCCCCCAGGCTCTAAGTTGACCTGGAAGTCCTGGATTTTAGTTGGTGCTGGTCGTGAATCGCCCCCTCCCACCCGAGGAGAAGGAGTGGGGTGATCCAATGCACACGCCCAATCCCCTCCAGGATCACACCACGACTTGAGGTCCTCCCTTGCAGCTGTGTAAGGGGAATTGGCGCCCGTCTGCACCTCAGCTGCCACATGCAGAACATAGAAGGCAAGAAGTTCCTTTAGTCCCTGAGCCCTTTCAGGGGGAGGGGGAGCTGTGGCTGTAGGCACATCTATGCCCGCCTCCCTTGCCACAGCCCTCCTCAGGCTCAGAGCAGCTCCCTGTTTGCTAAAGTCAGCCCAGGCTTCCTCCTCCCTGCACTCTTCTGGACACCTGACCCAGCCCACCCTCCCAGGGACTAAGGGGTGAGCCCTTCTCCAACCCCTACAGCTCCCAACACAAGGCCCTTATCATCTCCCTGTTGCCGGGAGAATGCCTTAGCAGCATCGCTGCAGGCTGGGGAGGAGGCTTCACCGCCTTGTTCCCTTACAGGGGGAAGCAGGCCCTCTGGGGGAAATGAGGCTTTGAGAGGAGAGATGGTAGGGAAGAACCCCAGTGGAGGGGTGATCCCCAAATGTTTTTCTCTATCTATGGTTATTTTCTCAACCCTTGCCCATGTGGTCCAGGAAAAGAGTTCCAAGCCTCTGGACCTGAGCATAAGCCGTAGGGCTTTCAGGGTTGGGTCACTTCTTGCTGAAGTTGCATTACCCATATTTTTAGGATTTCACTTACCCTGACAAACCGCTTGGCCTCGGCCGGACGTTCTGGTAGTGCCCCGTGTGCCCCATGTTGGGCGCCAGCTGCGGTGACTGTTCCTCGCCACTGCTGGAGAATTAGGCAGGCTGCCTGCAGCTTGCCTTGACCAAGGAGGGGAAGTGCGCCACCCGCCACTCAGCCTTCCCCAAACCCTGGGGACAATCAGGTGCAATGTGGAGCCCAATCAAAGCAGGGTCTCACTTTATTGTAAAAGGTGAAGGACCCTAATCCCCACTGGGTCCTTTAGATTGCGACCCCAGACTCAAAAAATCCTCAGACCAGACGATGCAAGTGCAAGAGGTGGCTTTATTTCATGAGCGCTCGCGGACGCCGTCTCCAGACCCGACGCAGCGGGAGGCAGGAGAGAGGCGTGCGTAGTAGTGTCTGGGGGGCACTTATATACCTGGGGGATTTCAAAAGCTGGAGTACAGAAGCAGAAAAAGCATGGTTACAGGGTTTCGATAAGACAATAGGGTGGGGGCATGCAGAAAATACCTTGCATACTTTTGCCATCTGCCCGGACCCACAGATAAGGGGCGGTTGGGTACTTCCCGTGCCTGTTCCTGTTTATCTGGCGCCGTTAGCTGCCTGCCCATGACTTATGGTTTCGGCCTGTTCCTGTTTATCTGGTGCCGTTATCTCAAACCGCAGCTGCCTGCCCATGACTTATGGTTTCAGCCCAAATTCCAGGAAATGTTTTACTAGAGTTGCCTAAGATGGTGCTGGGGTAGTTAAAATGGCGTGACCATTGTCAGGGTTGTTCAAAGGGAGGTGTATATATTGCTGAGGTACAGAGCGGAAGGTACAGAGCAGATGAGCGGATGCGGGCAAGGGGTGGGGTGATGTGATGCAAAAGGGTCTTAGCCACTCCTATTATACCACCTTAATGATCCTTAGGCAAAAGCGCACTGGGGCTGGGGTGTTTGCTACCAGGGATTTGAAACTTAAAGACAAGTCTTCAAACTTGAGACAGGCTCAGGAAGTTCCTCTAGGCCTCTCTGGATTCAGCCTCCCCCACAATTTATGATGATAAACAAGTAGTCTATTTATCATTCTTGATGACTTCTGTGAGTTATAAGGACTTGAGTAATATTGCATAATACCATGAATTATAGTGTTCCAGAATGTTTTGTGATGTCTGCAACTTTTGTACAACTTCTTGGTATTGAGATTGTGCCTCTTGAAACTAAAACAAATAATAAAAATTGTTTTACAATGACGAGATACAAAGATGCTCAATAACTGAGTCTTTTTTTAGTCTGTTTTTATTTTTTTAAAAAAGATTTATTTATTTGAATGACACAATTACAGAGAGAGAAAGGGGGACAGAGGGAGAGATAGAGAGAGAGTGAGTGAGTGAAAGAGAGCTGTTTCATTTACTGCTTTATTCCAAAATGGCTGTAATGAGTAGGGCTGGGCCAGACTGAAGCCAGGAGTCAGGAGCTTCATCAGAGTCTCCCACATTAATGGCAGGCATCCAAGCACTCAGGGCTTCTACCACTGCCTTCCCAGGTACATTAGCAGGGAGCTGGATCAGAAAATAAGTGGCCATGATGAAACACAGTACCCATATGGGATGCCAGCATCACATGCTACAGCTTAACCTACTATTTCACAGTATTGACCCCTATTACCTTGTTATATAACTGAAACTTTATTGGTGGGGTGGTATTGTGGCATAGTGGGTTAAGTTGTAGCCTGCCATGCTAGCATAACATGGCAGCCAGTTCTAATCCTGGCTGCTCCATTTCCATTCCAGCTCTCTTCTAATGCTTCTGGGAAAGTAGTGGCAGATGGCTCAACTTCTTGGGCCCCTGTAGCCATGTGAGAGACACAGAAAAAACTCTCTCGCTCTCGTATCTCCCCTTCTCTGTAACTTTTTCACATAAATAAATCTTTAAAATGAATAAATAAATAAAAATACAAAATATTACTGTTACACACCAACGCCTTATGCTTTGCATGTTGCCCATAAATATTTATGCTGCTACTTCACAGTTCCTTGTGCAACAGACATCACCTGGCACAATATCTACAATCAATTTATGGTCAACAATTAACATTGATTTCATGTTTATATAAGTCTTCACATTTTAGACACACCAATGAAAGTGGTCTCTTATACAAGTTGCACTCAACTCTTGCTCATGCAATTGAAATGGGAAAGATGAAGACCAGAGTACATCCCCAGCCCTGAATAAAGCTTTCACCAGCTCCAGTAGGCAACAGTACTTTTTCACTTACACTTTGTAGATCACTTCCTGTCTGTACTATTTAATGGGCAATGATTATCAAATAAATGCAAACAGTACTTCAGATTGAGTAGCACACTTTATATGACCATCAGACATAGGCTAAAGACAGAGACCTTGAAATATTGGACTCAATGACTAAATTAAACTTCCCAAATCAATTAATTCCTGGGGTTCATTACAGGCATTCTGTGGTTAGCATACGATTGTATGTTTTAACCTATCAGAGAAGCTGTAATCAGTAAAAGGAGCTATGAAATTATAAATCCATGTTAACTTATGAAGGGAAGTCAATTTAAACATTTTTATAGGATAGTCTGAGTAAAATGCATTTAACTTCATAACTTGTTGTTTAAAACGCATTTAGAATAAAAGTTTTATCCTAAAGCTTTGTTCATAATGCTACGTCAGTGTCTCAAGGAAGAAATTTCTGGTGTGGTATAAATTGTTAATTTTATCTGAAAAACTGATAAGCTAAAATAGTTTTGGTCTGTACAAGCATAAGTGGCATTCATGTCAGATTATCTCCCCTGAGACAAATTCAATTTTGAATGAGATTGTTTCCCATAAACACAAATGGAAGAAATGTGACATTAAAGGCTATGTTGTTCTGCACAAACTGGATGACACACACTGAAATGTAAGGTCTGTAGGAGTCAAAAGTGTAACAGAAGGAAAAGCTTATTGACAAAATGGAAATTTGAGTCTAGGTCTGAATAAATGAGGGTACATGCACCGAACTGAAGAAAGGACAGAATGAAGAAACTTGGAGAGTTGGAAAAGTAGGGCCAAATAATTCAGAGTTTGATTAAATCCAATGACAAGAATAAAGTTTATATCCACACAATTTGGAAATGAATGTTCAGGCAGCATGATTAATAATAACCAAAAATTAGAATCAATCTAAATGTACATCAACTGATGAGTGAATAATGCATAACAGAATTTTATTTTACCTTATAAAAGAACATTATTTCACCATAGAGAGACATACTGATTGATTTTATACGCTATATTTAATTTCATTTTTTATAGAATACTTTAATAAATATAAACTTTGAAAGTACAACTTTTGAATTATGGCGGTTCTTTCCCCCATGCCCATCTTCCCACACCAAACCGTCCTACCTCCTACTGAAGATTCCGAGTTTGGTGCCAGTTGGACTAGTTCCCAACATTCTCATGTTTTTCCTGGGTATAGACATCTTACAACCAGTGCCTTTTTAGACTGATTATTGCAGCCCATCTGTCCACACAGCAGGATCAATGTCTACCTTAATTAAAGGAAAGTAGCTATAAACCTTAGTGGGAAGAACCAGGCCCACATGAACCTTGGCTAGAATCTCTCTCTTCCCAAGAGAGGGGTTGGGGTCTCAGGGATTATCAGGAAGGAAGAGTAGAAGTGCAAGTCATCCCAGGAACAATCCAAAGGCTGAGTAAAATACCATTCAAGAAGCTGGCCTAATATGCCCCAATCAGCTACTTTTTGTGTGGACCTAGGTCCAGGACAAAAGGACAAAGCTGAAAATCTAGTGCCAGTGTTGAGCAGAAACCTGACTGCTTGTGAGCCCACCATCAGAGAGGCCCAGGGCTCCTGGGCCCAAGTGGATGGAGCCTGGAGAGCTGTCCCTGGGAGCCATCATTTGGGAGGCCTGGCCCAGTAGACTGAGCCTGGCAGGAACTGGAAGTGGTGGCCAGACTGCTTGGCTTCACAATGTTGCACTGCAGGGGTGGCTAATAGCCACTGATAGCCTTGACTATGAAGAATTTTACATGGGCAACACATAAGCACCCCTGTCTCTTGCAGTCCAGTGTCGAGTTTGAGAAATGCTGAGGGATGTGGCCGCATTCTGGATATGGCATCTGAATCTGGGAGCTTGATGAAATTCACAAAGCCACCAACATTGGTGATGTGGCCTGGCTATGGAACCTCCTGGTAAATGATAAGATAAACAAATGATAAATGATAAGAACTGCAAGAACAGCACTGCTTTGCATGGGGCCTGCGTAAATGGTCATACAGAAATGATGACCTTGCTAATCAACAGACATTGCCTGAGTGATCCTGTTGATAAAAGAGATGTGACACCTCTAATGAAGGCTATACAGTGCCTCGATCAGGAGTCTGTTACTCTCACTGTGTCATGGTGCTGAACCAAATCTTCAGGATGAAATTGACAACACTGTCCTCCATTGTGTTGCCTATGGTGAGCATCTAAGAATGGCCAAAAAGCTGCTTTCACACAAGGCAGATATGGAAATAAAAATAACTGAATTCACACTTCCATAGTCCTTACAAAGTGTTTCAAAATTTCCCACCAAAGTATGCCTAATGGCAGAAAAACATAACGATGCATTTTAATGCACTTATCCATATATTACGGGTGAGAAATTGAATCTCAAATGACCAAGATGTGTCAAAGATAACTAGTGTATGGTGAAGTCAGGACTTACCAGACACACACCGTTATTAATCTTATCATTCAATACTATTTGCATTATATTTTCCATGGCATTCTGTAGCTTGTCTCTTAGAGATAAATTCTTTCCTTCCTGGAATGTACATAAATGGTCTTAAGGCTTCCAAGGCAACAAGACAACTGGAGCTACCACCTGGGCCTCTATTAACACTGGCTCTGGCCGGCGCCGTGGCTCACTAGGCTAATCCTCCACCTGCGGCACCAGCACTCCAGGTTCTAGTCCCGGTTGGGGTGCCAGATTCTGTCCCGGTAGCTCCTCTTCCAGTCCAGCTCTCTGCTGTGGCACGGGAAGGCAGTGGAGGATGGCACAAGTGCTTGGGCCCTGCACCCGCATGGGAGCCCAGGAGGAAGCACCTGGCTCCTGGCTTCAGATTGGTGCAGCATGCCAGCCGTAGCGGCCATCTGGGGGGTGAACCAACAGAAAGAAAGACCTTTCTCTCTGTCTCTCTCTATCTAACTCTGCCTGTCAAAACAAACAAACAAACAAACAAACAAAACACTGGCTCTATGGAGATCCAGCTATGGTATAAGAAATCACACCTACTGCCATGTTGTGAGAAAGCTGAAGTTAGCCAAGTAGAAACACAACCTTGAGGAAGAAATGGTTATCTTCTGCCAGCTTTCAACAGCCTCATGAATGAAGGAACCATCAGCCCCATTCACCATCAGACTATACACACAAGGGACTCCAAGTATGAATCTCCCATCCATACCCCAAATAGTGAGAAATTAATGTTTGGGGATGATGTGTTACACAGGATTACAAAATTGCAACAAATTTCCTTTTGCACCTAGGATTGTACTGTTTTTCAGTAATAGGACCATTTAATTTATTGTGTTTAATGCTAGACATGGGACTCACTCCTTGATTTAATGAAGCTGACAAATGTTTATGAGCACATATCATGTGCTAGGGACTTCTAACACCCTGTTGAACAAAACAAAATGTTCTGCTATCTTACAGAGCTTATGTTCTAATGAGGATTAAAACAATGAAAGGCAAAACAATTAGAAATACAAGAGTACCTCACAAAGTTTTGGAAAGTGATGCTCACAAGTTTATTTTGGTGCATTTCCTTTTAAACCCATGCATGTGAACTTCAAAAAGCTCATGAAAAATCCTCTCAGAAAAGCTCTCACAACAGACCACATGAGAGAAAGCTCTGAATGCTATATTGAAGGGAAGGGGTAGCACAGGGTATGGAAGATGAGAAAGCCAGGGCTGATGAAAGGCAGGCAATGTGAGAGCACAGCTCAATGAGATGACATCTGAGCAAAGACTGGAAGGAGGTGAAGGAGTTCACTAAAGTGTCAGAAGAGTCATTACAAAGGTGCTGAGGGCTGCTCCCGTATGCACTATTCGAGGAACAGCAGAAATGCACGGTCATCTGGAGTAAGGCAAAGATCTCAAAGGCGGAGGCCAGTAGGGAGCCAGGTTATGGAAGCTTTGGAGGTTGTTATGAGTACGACTGGTTTTCCTCTGAGAGAAAACTAGGATTGTTGAAATTCAGGGTTGGCAAAAGAAGATTTGAAATAATCTAAAAAAAATTATTTCACCTACTAGGTTCACATAAAAAGAAGGTGCATAATTCAGTTTTGCATCAGAAGATCAGAGGCAACTAAATTTATAAGGAGAAATCTTTATTTAGCTCACAGTTTGGGAGGTTCAAGTCTTACGACAGAGTGGCCCTATGAGTTTGGCACCCAGTGAGGGAGAAGCATTGCAGTGGCACAGCGTATTCGGAGAAAAACCTAGCAAACCATAAGGCTGAAAGTACCCAGGCCCGGTGGAGTGCTAACCATCTCACAAGAACTACTCTCTGAGGGCGCACCCCCAATGGCCTTAAGGGTGTTCCTCTAGGTCTACCCCTTGAAGACATCATACTTGGATCAAGTTGCCCCCCTCCTAGCACAATTAATATATGGCCATGAGGTTTAAAGGACTGTGTTTTTGGAGGGGCAAGGCATATTCATATTGTAGCAGGAGGCAAGGATTAGAGCAGTGAAACACACAGAAAGCTGCTTAACTACTGCAAGGGAAGGATGATGGGTTTTGGAGCTGACTGCAGGTATACAGGTGATGAAGTGGTCTGGATATACTAGTACTCTTAGAAGAGCCAAAAGGATTTCCCAATGCATTGGCTATGGGATGTGAAAGAAAAGGAGAAATCATAGATGGATTGGAGGGTTTTGGCCTGGCAACAGGAAGGTGGAATTGCCATCGACTGAAAGGGAGAAAGATGCTGGGTGGAATAGAATTGGGGACAAGTCCAGAAGGCAGAAATATCTGCTAGATATTCCAATGTAAACCTCAACTACACAGATGGATACACAAATTTAAAGATTCTAAGAAAGATCTAGAAGAGAAGCAACCCAAGATTACAAAATCTTATGGGTAAAGTAATTAATATATTACAAATAACATCTGGTATAGCTTGATAATAAGCCATATTCATTGCTTACAAAATTCGCTTTCAGATGGTTTAATTTTAACACACAATCAATACACATTTTAATTACTTTGAATTTTGCATGCTGAAATATCTAAAAGAGATTCTCTTTATGCCAATTAAACTGCTGCTTTTCAGTAAGTTGCCAAAATATATTAAACATAGATTTCTAGTGTATCTCTGGTACTACTTGATTAGCATCCACAGCATTTTTAAATAAGAGATGTGTGTCAGAAGATGAAGCTGGCATAGGGAAGAAGGAAGGCCTAAACACAGGGAGGAGGCTGTGCGCTGAGCACGGAGCGGCAGCGCTGCACGAACCACACGAACCCATGCACACCGCCAAACAGGGTCTTATGGTGTTGCGTCTCCTGACCCCCTCAGCTGGAGCTCAACTGTCCTGGGACCTTCAGCCCGCCATGTGGGAGCTCTGCTCGAGTCCAGATAGAAGGGCTCTTCAGGGTAAGCGCGGGGTCTGCCTGTCTGAGCCTTGCTGAAGGCCTGCCTGCATAGGCGACAGGATGAGGCACCCTGTGTGGCCCCTCCAGGCCAGACAGGAGCCTCGGCTGTGACGCAGAAGGGCAACACTGACTCTGACCACTAGTTCCTTTAGTCTCTTCCAGGTCCAGTTTCCTTGAATGCCTGGAAGGAGGATCATTTACGTACTGAATTATGATGAAAGTACCCACAGATTAGACACACTGTCCTTATCAGCACTTGAAAATGTCTACCTACTGCCCGAGTTAACCAGCTGCTGGATTACAATGATACATAAGAAATGACAACTTTTGCTTTTTTCTAGCAGAATCAAGCCTAAGAAGTCAGCAGCAGATTGCAGCTCACATCCTGATGTTACAGAAAAGCAAACGTGGAAAAAAGAAAGCACATCAGAGAAACACTGAAATGTGGCAGGACGGCTGGCAGAGCAGCACATTTCCAGATGGGAGGTGGAGAGATGCTGCAGGCTCGCTCCGGTCAGACCCTGCAGGATGTCACCCGCAACTTCAGGCTCCTGCTCCTTTACAGAGCCACCCAAGGCTTCAATTCACCAAAAGGGACTTGCCGTAAGTTTTTTTCTTCTTTAAAGCATTAAAAAAAAAAAAAATCTGGGAGCTCTGGTTAACACGTGGGAAGAACTGCCAGTCTAAGGTTCTTGAAATAAACACGGTAAACAGGAGAGAAACTGGCAGCTAAGCACATCTCAGTTACAGCAAGGGAAGCAAGGTTACTGGACACTTGCTCTAGAAAATTCAGCTAAATTCAGGAAGGACTTGCAGGGTCAACTCTTTTGACACAGCTTGGTGTCCGGACCCCCAAGCCCCCTTGTCTATCAGCAGCCTGTGGTACATGTTTGGAAACTGACAAATAGTCTCAACAAAGTGCCAGTCACTACTTCCAGAGAAGAGGCCTTTGCAAAGCGGCACGACGGGGGAGTGTGGCTTCGGTTCCTCCAGCTTGCCTGTGCTCACTGCAAGATTTGTCACTGCCTGGGGCACCACCACACCGCCTTCTGCTAACCATCAAAGGACTCTGCAGGCTCCCAGTGCCTTGAACAATTTCCTCCGTCTCCCCCTTCCTCTCTGTAATTTTTTGTTGTTGTTGTCTCCTTGTTATGGGTAGTGACAGTTTCTGGTTTCTTTTGTATCAGTGGTTTCCTTTACCCAGCCTCTATTTCTCCCGTTGGAAGCCTGGCACAATTGGAAGCTGGGGGGAAAACCACAACTGAGCAGCCTGGCACTCACTTTAACAGTCACTTCCAACCACAGACGAATACTGTTACTGGATTTGACTAATGGCTCTCAATCAGCCCAACTGTCATCACCTGAGAACACGCTGGCCAGCAAAAGCCAGAAGGGGAAAGACAAGCAAATCCAAATCCTGGTATAGCTTTCCTGGCTGCTCAGCCTCCCAACAGCCTCTTCTGGCTTCTCCTTCGTAATCTGTTTAATGTAGGGATCAGGGGCTAATACACGCCCCTGCTCCAACTAGCTGGGGGTTTACATCAGCTGGTCGGGGTTGCTATGGGCACCAGCTGGCCTGAGAGGGCACACCGATAAGCTGCCTGTGGAATGTACACATATCCTGCACCTTGCCCTGCCCACAGCTGAAAGCGGCATTGGATAGTGGTGTTCACGTGGGCTAAGAAGCCAGCATCCAAAGTCCACATAGGGGGTGGACATTTGGCACCTCCATTATGACACTGCTTGGGATGTCCACTTCCCATACTTCAGTGTCTGTGTCCGAGGTCCCACTCACTTTCTAGTCCAGCTTCCTGCCAATGTGTGCATCTTGGAAGGCAGCAGGTGATAGCTCAGGTTCTTAGGTCCCTGCTACCCATGTGGGAGACCTGGATTGAACTCCAGATCCCTCTGCCTTTCAAATAAAAGAGAATTTATCTATCCAAAGTTCCTGGAGGGTCAGGGTTGATGACAGTGGTGTTCAATGCCAACCTTTTATAAACAGGACCCAGTTTTCTCTTCCCTCATTTATTTTGACACAGTGGACTCCAGGCCTAGCATACCTGATCAAATTTCTTCAACAGAAACAAAACAGGCTGGTATGTATATGTGGTATATGACTGACTCAAGTAAAATCAGACTGTACTCCAAACTGGGGCTTTCTGTGTTAACACTACAGCCTCCTGCAGCAGCTAGAAGAGGAAAGGATGGGAAACAGTTGATGATTCCCAGTTTCTGGTCCTGACAATGGATCCGACT
Source organism: Lepus oiostolus (assembly GCA_036325905.1). Taxonomy (NCBI): domain Eukaryota; kingdom Metazoa; phylum Chordata; class Mammalia; order Lagomorpha; family Leporidae; genus Lepus; species Lepus oiostolus. Next base: position 80,021,274 of record CM070816.1, read on the forward strand.
GCGGGGGTGGGGGTGGTCACGGACAGGGATCCCAACCTTCTTCCTTAAAATATATATCGAGAGCATGCATTTACTACATCCTTGGTGGGAAAAGGCAATCCAGATAGATCCATGTTCAAAAGGCCTTAGGCTCTTGAATATTCTTTACTTCAGAGTTAGTCCCAAGGAGATAACTGTGAGAATGAAGAAAATTTGATATTCAAGATTTGTAAACACCACCATATTCACTCCTGTTGGTTGTATAGACTTCAGTCTTAGCCCAACACATCCCTAAGAAGCTATTAACTCTTAATCCTATCTAGAAGTAAATTCTAACATCTGTAAATTTAATTTAGCATGCAAAATAGGGGCAATAAATTACAAATCCAGTACTATCATGTATTATCAGACGACCATGCTGAATGCTCTGTATTTCCTACAATTAGGATGGGAAGAAGGGAAGGAGTGAGGGGCAGAGGGAACAGACAGAAGAGAAAGAAGAAAAGTAGAGAGGGAGGGAAGAGGAGGAAGAAGATGATGGGTGAGCTGAGAGGAAATCGGGTACTATTTTTTATTTCTATACGAAAAATGCTCAGTGCTTCTTAGTACTCAAGTACTGCCAGACACCAGCTTCTCCAGCTACTCCAGGAAAGCCAGATGGGAAGCAGACTCTTAGTGCAAGACAAGAGCATGGGTATCACACCATCCCACAGCAGTGGGCAAAATCGAGTTACCCACAGATTATCTCTACAACCTAAGCAGAATTTTTTAATCACATCCTTTAAAAAAAATAATTTATCTTTTAATTCCATTTTTTATCAACATTTAAAAAATAAGCTTATCTTTTTTTTCTTGTTAAATTTTATGATTTGAAGACATTGAAAGCTCTTCCATTTGCTGGTTCACTCTCAAAATGCTTCCACCAGCTAGGGGTGGGTCAGGTCAATGCCAGGAGCCAGGAATTCAAACCAAGTCTCCCACATGGGTGGTAGGGACTCAAACACTTGAGTCTCCCTCCCAGGGTGTGCATTATCGAGAAGCTGGATTAGAAGCAGAGCCAGGAGGTGGACCCAGGGACTCTGATATGGGATGCAGGTGTCCCAAATGGTATCTTAACTGCTGCACCAAATGCCCACCCTTTTATAACATTCTACCATTTGTTGTATTTTAGTGCCTTGGCACTGTTTCATGGGAAATTATGCAGGAATACAATAAAATCTCATGCATTTACATTAATCTGAAATCACTTGTATTATATACTGTATTTATTGTCTAGCACATTGCATGAACATTATAAAACAACAAATTTAAGTGTTATATCATGCTTTGAGGAAGTTACCAAGGTCAGACTCAATTCAGATCATAGCGCCAAGTCCTAGCTACAACAATTTTGTGTAGGCTTCATATTTCTTATTATGTGGGGCTAGGAAGTACCTCCTGTTCATCAGAAAAAGGAAATGACAAGTTTTTCACTGACCAGAGATTTGAGGAGTAAGAACTGACTTTCAATATATAAAGGATCTCCTTTATATGCCAGGAGTGGGCGGCTTCTTAGCTTCAAACTAAGTATTTGTAATCCACCTCAATGGTTGAAAGATGTGGCTGGGTAGACCTGAGACTGAAGACCATGCAGACTAGGAATGATTCATCTGATTCTTTTCCTAACTTGAGGAAGTGGCTGATGGAAAAACCTTCCATAGCTACTCCAAATAGTAGACCCAGAGGACAGAATCTGGAGAAATGATGCATGAGCTCTGTAGGCTGACTGAGTGGCAGAGACGAGGTGAGGAGAGGGCCCCCCTGGAAGGAAACCAGTGCTCAACACTTGTCTACCAGCCTTGGCACTATTGAACTATGCAGCAGGATCCTGGGACTGTCTGTGCACTGAAAAAAACAGGTCTACACAACTGCTTGGGACTTGATCTAAGATAAGCTTTTTGTAATGGACAAAATGAGGTTGATTCCTTCCCCTATCACTCCACAGTTGATAAAAAGGAAAACTGGTGAATTTTACAGTTGAAAGAGGTCTCTTGTGCATAAAACCAAGCTTAACAACAGCTTTATAAAATTACCATATTCACTGAACATCTTCCATTTTGTATTATTTTTAAGTAGGGTTAGAAGACGTAGTCAAGGTTTCCATAGGAGGTCTTGAACAAGTTTAAAAAAAATCTTATTTCTTACCTTAAGCTAAAAGTAGAATTTAGTTTAAGTTTTTTCAAGGGTAGTTTGTTTCTGGTAGCAGAAATTTTAAGATATGCATGTGGTTTGACCTTGTAATATTGTTTGAAATTCACCATATAGAAAGACTTGGACAAATATTCTAAAATTAGGCCAAGGATTTCACTGCAATGGTGTTGATAACAGAATAACAAACAAACAAACAAACTCTAAATGCCCAGCAACAAGAAATTAAATTATGCAGTGAACGGACAGTTTTAAAAATGGGTTGGGGGCAGGTGTTTACAGATGGTTAAGATGCGAGAACAGTGGTTAAGACACTGGTGCTCCACATCTGACTCCTAGTTCTAGATGCTAATTACACAGACCCTGAGAGGCAGCAGGGATGGCTCAGCTAGGTTCTTGCCACCCCATAGGAGAGGCCTGACCTGAATTGCTGGCTCCCAGCTTTGGCTCAGGCCTGGCCATTCTTAGCATCTGAAAAGTAAACCAGTGAAAAGGAGTTTTCTCTCTCTTTCTCACAAATACAAAATTTGAAAGTAAGTTAGATCTCTATGTACTGACATAATATTTAAGTGAACAGGCAATGTACAGAGGTATACAGTGTAAGCCCATTTCTGTGAAATTTACCGGTACTCATATGTATTTATGTATACAACAATAGTGTACATACACACACATGCACACTTGTGAGTTTGTAAATAAAGAAGGTGTGGGAGTGTATCTAAGAGGTTATCCTTTTGGATGCAGTACACAAGAAAATGTTCATATTTTTACTCCTATGTAATTTGGTATATTTTTTTAAAAGGTGAGGTGGCATCGAGATCTCCTAACCTGATCCTTCCCTCAGCCACTGTTTTTGTTTCTGCAAGTGATGTAGGAGATGGAAGAATGAGAAATCAATGAGGCTAGGACAGAGGGGCACTGACTCATCTCCTCCCCACTGCCCCCAAAATGGCAAGCTTATGAATCCTTTTTCTTGATGACTTAGAGTCACATTGTCATTACTAAGCTCTTGAAATGTGGCTAGTTCAAACTGAGACAGCTGTTAGTGTAATATACACATTAGAGTTTGAAGAATCAGCATTCAAAAAACTCATTCATATTTTTCATGTTCATTATATCTTGCAGACACTATTCTAGTTATCCATGTTATGCTTGCCTAGTTTTCCTGTGCAATTCATTTAAAGCTCAGTGCAGCTATTAGAAGTCATGAAGCTCTGAGTTCAAGCTCTGCCAGTGACCAGATGTGGAATCCTGGTGCGAGATGCTTGGGAAGATTAACAATGCAGAGCAAGTGCTCAGGACAGGGCACAGGAGGTGTCATAGACTGTCAGTGCGAGCTGTGCTAAATATGTTCAGAGTTCCAGAAATGACCAAGACGCAGTTGTACCCAGAATAAAAGAGTACTAGAATTGGAGTGAACGTTGAACGTTACCTACTCCAATGTTTTAGAATCACAGAAGCCCAATACAGAAAAAAGAGGCAAGAAAACTACACCTATCAAAGCTCAGTGTGGGAGCAAGGAGGGCTGTGAATTCCCTAGGCCACGACGAGGGTGCTTAGAAGTTTGTGGCATGCAGGGATTTGATCTAGCAGTTAAGACAATGTTGGTTGGGACACCTGCATCCCATACTGGAGAGCCTGACTCTACTCTTGATTCCAGTTTCCTGCTATGTGCACCCTGAGAGGCAGAGGTGATGGTTCAAGTAGTTTCATTCCTGCCACCCACATGGGAGATCTGGATTGAGTTCCTGGCTTCCAGCTACAGCCTGATTCAGACCTAGCCATCAAGGGCCTATGGAGAGTAAACCAGTGGATGGGAGCCCTCCCTCTGCATTTTAAATTTTATATATATATATATATATATTATTTTTTTTATTTTTATTTATTTTTTATTAAACTTTTATTTAATGAATATAAATTTCCAAAGTATAGCTTATGGGTTACAATGGCTTCCCCCCTCCCATAACTTCCCTCCCACCCGCAACCCTCCCCTTTCCCGCTCCCTTTCCCCTTCCATTCATGTAAAGATTCATTTTCAATTCTCTTTGTATACAGAAGATCAGTTTAGTATATATTAGGTAAAGATTTGAACATTTTGCCCATATAGCAACATAAAGTGAAAAAACTACCATTGGATTACTAATTATAGCATTAAATAGCCATGTACAGCACATTAAAGACAGAGATCCTACATAATTTTTTTTTCAAATTAATTAATTTTCTATGCCATTTCCATTTTAACACCAGGTTGTTTTATATATATATATATATATATATATATATATATATAATATATATATTTTAAAGTCAGACTTATAGAGAGAGGGGCAGAGGCAGAGATATCTTTAATCCACTGTTCACCCCTCATATGGCCTCAAGGGTCAGGGCTGGGCCAGGCTGAAGCTGGAAGCCAGGAACTCAATCCAGATCTCCCATGTGGGTGGCAAGAGGCCAAGCACTTGGGACATCTTCCACTGCTTTTCTCAGGCCATGGGCAGGGAGCTGAATAGGAAATGGAGCAGCTGGTGGGGCCGGCACTGCAGTGCAATAGACTAAGCCTCTATCTGCGGCACTGGCATCCCATTAGGTGCCGATTCCTGTCCCAGATGCTCTTCTTCTGATCCAGCTCTCTGCTATGTCCTGGGAAAGCAGAAGATGACCCAAGTCCTTGGACCCCTGTACCCGCGTGGGAGACCCAGAAGAAGCTCCTGGCTTCTGGCTTTGGATTGGTCCAGTTCCGGCTGTTGCAGCCATTTAGGGGAATGAACCAGCGGATAGAAGACCTTGCTCTCTTGTCTCTAACTCTACCTCTCAAATACATAAATAAAATCTTAAAAAAAAAAAAAAAGAAATGGAGCAGCCGGCAGACGAACTGGTGCCCATACACGATGCTGCCATTGCCAGCTGCAGCTTTACCTACTGTGCCATAATGCTGGCTCCAAATAAATTAAAAATTAAAAAAAAAAGTTTGTGGAAGGGGCCAGAACTGTGGCACAGTGGATTAAAGCCCTTGCCCACAGTGCCAGCATCCCATATGGGTACCGGCTGGAGTCCCGGCTGCTCTATTTCGGATCCAGCTCCATACCAATGTGCCTGGGAAAGCAGTGGAAGATGGCCCAAGTCTTTGGTTTACACCCACGTGGGAGACCCTGGCTCCTGGCTTTGGATAGATAGGCTCAGCTCCAGCTGCCGTGGCCATCTGGGGAGTGAACCATCAGATGCAAGACCTCTCTCTGTCTTTACCTCTGTCTGTAACTCTATTTCAAATAAATAAAATAAAACTTTAAAAAAAAGTTTGTGGAAATTAAAATTAAAAGTAAGTTCATTTTGATATAAAAAATTTGAAACCGGCCGGCGCCATGGCTCAGTAGGCTAATCCTCCGCCTGCGGTGCCAGCACCCCGGGTTCTAGTCCAGGTTGGGGCGCTGGATTCTGTCCCGGTTGCCCCTCTTCCAGTCCAGCTCTCCACTGTGGCCTGGCTCCTGGCTTCAGATCAGTGCAGTGTGCGGGCCGCAGCGGCCACTGGGGGGTGAACCAACGGAAAAGGAAGACCTTTCTCTCTGTCTCTCTCTCTCACTGTCCACTCTGCCTGTCAAAAAAAAAAAAATTGAAACCCATGCATATAAGGGGTATTCAAAAAGTTCAGAAAAACATGTATTATGAAAAAAACACACAGATTTCAAAATGCTTTTGTACTAAAACAAGCTGATCTTTTAATTCCATTTTCCGTGAACCTGTCTGAAGCGCCCTGTACAGAAGAGGGGCTCTGACTTCTGAGGCACTGTCTGGACTCTGGCTGTGGTGTCCCAGCCTCTCCATCTCACAGGTAAAGCCAGGAGCTCTAGAGCTTTACCCAGAGGGTCTTGAGAGTCTGCTGTCAGACACCAGGCTGGCGGGGAAGGGCTGGAACGGATCCTGGATGTCTGGCTCCTAAGGAGGAACAGTGTGCCCTCCGCTGTCCTGTTCCTGCAGCCCTGGAGGACAATCAAAGCAGAGGGCCATGAGACAGGTCCAGGCAGGAGGCTGTGGGGCCTCTGGGGTGGGCAGAGCACAGCAGGCCGCTTCCTTGGAGAGGGAGCTTCGAGGTTTGATGCCGGATGGTGGAGAGGCAGGAAGCACCAGGGGTAAGAGAAGGACAAGTGTTCTAAGGAAAACCTTTCTAAGGAAAATGTTTCTTAGGGCAAAAGGAAGAATGCATCCACAAATGACTGCCGTGCAGGGAGTGGCACGTGCTGAGCTGGAACAGCTGGAGTCTTCCTTAGGCAGGTTTTGAGGGCCAAAATAGGTGATAAGTAGGAAAAGTAATTTACCCTAAGTACTCGGGTGGGAAGTGGAACCCGACTGGCAGCTGACGACTGCTAAGGAAGGCTTCAGTGAAGAGGCTGGAAGTCACGATTGGAATGGACCAGATCTCAGCAACCATGGGGAACAGAATCCACAGGAGCTGAGCCTGGAAGGATGAGGATGACCCCAAGGCCGCTCTGAGGCCCCTGCTGGGTCACCATGGGGGTGAGTGTTCCCTGAGCAGAACAAGGGAAGGCAGGAGAGATGCTGGTGTGAGAGCGTTGTTGAGCCAGCTCAGTCCCTCAGGCACTGGAAAGGGGGCTCAGGAACCCATTTGAGAGTCACCTGCCTCCTTCCAATACAGGATCTGGGGGAACACCTGTCTGATTTGGGAGAAAGGAGAGGAGGACGAGTGGACAAAGAGGATGAAGGCGGCGGCAGCCAGGAGTGTGCTCTTCCCCAACAGCAGGGGCGGGGTCCCACTGCTAACCAGTAAGGCAGCAGCTTGTGTGCCAGGAGGACTGCACAGTCAGATGAGCCTGGGTACACAGCCTCTTATCAGCAATTACCAGCACTACTTAACCAGCTCAGTTTTCTTATCTGCAAAGTGGGGATGATGACAGTACCCCACACAAAGCTATTCTGAGACTTCAATACAATGATGCGTTTTAAAGCACTGAGTACAGGACCTGGCTCCCAGTAAGTGCCCTCTGCATGTTATCTATCATTATTATTATTATTTTGAAGATTTATTTATTTATTTGAAAGTCAGAGTTACACAGAGAGAGAAGAGGCAGAAAGAGAAAGAGAGAGGTCTTCCAACTGCTGGTTCACTCCCCAGTTGGACACAACGGCCAGAGCCACGCTGATCCGAAGCCAGGAGCCAGGAGCTTCTTCTGGGTCTCCCATGCGGTTGCAGGGGCCCAAGGGCTCGAGCCATCTTCCACTGCTTTCCCAGGCCATTGCAGAGAGTTGGATCAGAAGTGGAGCAACCAGGATTCCAACTGGTGCCCATATGGGATGCCGGCATTGTAGGCGGCAGCTTTATCTGCCACAGTGCTGGCCCCATTATCTATTATTTTTATCACTGGACAGGATGAAGGCAATGAGCAGGAGGTGACTAAATGGAGGCTGCATGTAGAAAGCCCACGTTTTCTTTCAGGAAGTCTGGCCATGAAGAGGAGAGAGAATGAAGACCCAGAACCTGGAATGAGGCTCTTCCCCAGGGCGGACGGAGATGAGGCACCTGCAGGGGATAGTGAAGTGAAAGTTGAGAAGCAGGGCAGGGTCAGGAGCACGGGCCCTGTGGAGGGGAATGCTGGCTTCTCAGAAGGCAGGTGAATCCAATCATCTGTGAGTACTTTAAAACTTACTGGATATGGATGGCGGATAGTGAGGACGTGCACCGTAGTTTGGGAAAATAAAGTTTCATAAAAGTGGAATTACTGTAGCCTCAGGAAAAGACTCAAGAAAAAAACTGCAGAGGAAACGCTTCCGGATCTAGTGGATGTGACACAGAGGACCTACAGGGAGCCCACCACGTGGAAACCCAACCGCAGGAGCCGAGCCGCAGAATCTCGCCAGCGCGGGAACAAACGGAAGGTAAGACAAAGACAAAGACGTCAGAAACCTGAGACATTGGTGGGGAAAGGCAGAGGCCTCTCTCTCCACTCACCTAACAAAACAAAGAGCAGGCGCCATTTTACATATGTAAAGTGCCAACACATAGCTCTCTCTCTTTTCTCTCCATCTCCTGACCTGTCTCTGTCTCTCTCTCTCTTTTGCTGTCCTCCCTCTTTTCCTTCTTCACTCCTTCCCTCCAGCCTGTCAGGTTTCCCCCAGTAAACTCTTTCCCTTAATCCAGTGTTTGGTGTGTTTTGTGGCTGCCTGACAGGTATCCCAAGAGGTGACTTAACTTGCTGAACAGCCACTTATCTTGAGGCATATGCACCCTCAAACCTGCTAAAATTCGGGGGGCACTGCTTTCCTTAAATGGTGGCGATCTGGAGAACCTCAGCTGGAAAGAGTCTCCAAGTGTAGTTCGCTCTGCCATTTGTACTCCTCCCTAATCCACCTCCACCTAGAGAAGCTCAGAGATGGGAGCAGGAAAATAAAACCAGCTGTGCAATTTGCAGCTCGTCCTGACCAGCACCGCTCTCTGCACTGCCCTGTGTGTTAGGTATTTCTGTTAGGCCATCACAAAGCACACCAAACACTGGTGAAAGGTTTATTGGGGAAAACCCAGCAGACTGGGGGGAAGGGGCGAAGAGGGAAAAGGAGAGTAAGAGAGAAAGAGGAGAGAGAAGAAGAGAGGGAGGAGTGAGAGAGGAGAGAAGGCTAGAGAGAGTGAGCAGGAGAGAAGAGAGAAGCCTGTTCAGGAACAGGTCCTTTTAAAACTTTGCCCGAGGGCGGGCAGGGAAGCAAGAGCAGCAAATCCCATTAGGATGAGGGTGGAGCTTGGCACAGGTAGTTGGGCCACGTGGCTACCTGGCTTTCAGCAATGGCCACTGGGAACCGGGGCATAGTATGTAACTCAGGGTGCAGATCACGCCATAGATAAAACTGTGCCAGTTTCCTAACACTGTGCACTTTCAGCTACTAAAGGTAAGGAGTAAGGAAAGCGTCTTCCGAAGCTTGGGACATTTTACACTGTTCGTTTAGCAAGATTAACAGTTCAAGTGAAAAAAAAAAAAAAAAGGAGGGCACAATGAAGGGTAGCAGGATTTCGGTATTAGGAAATCTGGGTTAAATGGAAGCATTTTCTGACAGTGAGAAGTGATATATGGGAATGGATCATTGTGGGGTTTTGTGATCTTTCCTCTCAAACTTCCCATTTTTATCTCACCTATGGATACAAGGAGTGGAGGGAAAAAAGGATACCTGCAAGGCAAGGCAGATAATGGCACCACGCAGGACTGACTTCATCTGCTTCCGTACCTGCTGTCTTCAGTTTCACCCTACCAGGTAAATATCAAAGGCCATACTTATAACTCACAGAAGTTGAGAAGCAGCTGAGAGCAAATGGCCCAGGTAGAACTCAAAGCAAGATTTTACATGACTTAGGTCCATCCCTTCACTGTGCAGTCTATTTTAACTTGGTCTTTGGGTCTTAAGCCTAAATCTAATTACAATAATAAAAAAGTTTATTTCCCAAACAGTCAGCATTTCCATAGCAATGCAGGTTTACCAGAAAAGCTTTCTAGGAAAATGGTATTTCAAAGATTTCACTAAAATGACCCCCAGTTGAGGGATTAGGGCCATGGATGTGCAAATGGCAGGTTATGGGCAGAGGGAAGGGAAGTCTTCCTTCACACAGTGAAGTCCACAGGCCAGAATTCTGAACTCTGAACCCACATTCCTCCCAGGAGCGTCCCCCACCCCGCCCCATGCGCTCTTTCCTCTGTAGCTTGTGCTCCTTCTGTTTTTATCTCTGCAAATGAAATCCCCATCTAACCTGTTCCCCAAGTTGGACTCTTCCTTAAACTCACCCCTCACCCACTGACTCAGACACAGGGGAAGGCTGTCTTGTTTGCAAAAGAGCAGAATACACAGAGGAGAAGAGCTGTGGAAATAGGAGAGGAAGACATGGAGTCCAGGGAGCCAGAATGCTATCATTCCCCACTAACAGTCCCGAGCCCACCCCCAGACCCCCAAAAATTCACAAATCACATTGAAGTAGGCAGGCATACAGGTTAAAATTGATTAGGTTTGGCCGGCGCCGTGGCTCAACAGGCTAATCCTCCGCCTTGCGGCGCCGGCACACCGGGTTCTAGTCCCGGTCGGGGCACCGATCCTGTCCCGGTTGCCCCTCTTCCAGGCCAGCTCTCTGCTGTGGCCAGGGAGTGCAGTGGAGGATGGCCCAAGTGTTTGGGCCCTGCACCCCATGGGAGACCAGGAGAAGCACCTGGCTCCTGCCATCGGAACAGCGCGGTGCGCTGGCCGCAGCGCGCTACCGCGGCGGCCATTAGAGGGTGAACCAACGGCAAAGGAAGACCTTTTTCTCTGTCTCTCTCTCTCTCTCACTGTCCACTCTGCCTGTCAAAAATAAAAAAAAATGATTAGGTTTGTGAGCTGGAAGACCACGCCTTCGCCACGCCCCTGTGTGACCTCACACCCTACCTGATACCTTCACCACAGGCCTGTGTGACCTCATCCCCCTACCTGGCCACACCTGGGGACGCACCAGCCAATCAGGTTAATTAACCACTCCCCTTTGGAAGTGGGTTAAAAGCCTGGGACACAGTGTGTCTGGCCCCTTCTCCCCTGGCCTCTTGCCAGGAGGGGGCTTGCTGTAGCCCTGCATCTCCAGAGCGTGTGGCCTTCAGGCCACGTGCTCTAGGCTTCCTGGCCTAGATGCTCCTCCATGTGGCTGGTTCCTAGTGCTCAGTATGAACCCAGATTTACCTCTCTTACTAAAACCCTCTCCTATGCATCTTTCTCACTAAATAAAAGCTTAAAATGTACCATGCTGTCTCATTTATCTGTGCCTGTTATGCCTGCAGTCCGTGGTCCCCCGAAAATCACACACCAGAGACTAAAGTGAAGCCAAATAGCAGGGTCGAACCCGGGCCTCTCAGTGCCTCCAGGAGAGGATGCCCCAGAGAAGCCCCAAGCCTAATTCTTACAAAGCTTTTATTATCATGTACAAGCAGGTTTTAAGGGAATGCTATAGATCAAGTTGACACTTCTGATAAGTCCTGACATCTCTGCTGACTCTGGGGTAGTGGCTGGTTGTTATCTAAAGCTTTGAACCTTATAGGCATAGGTAATTACTTTATATTCCAGGACCCAGGTCATGGTAGGGTCACATCTGTCCAGATGGAGGGAAGGGATTACACTTTAGGTTACATTAAAATAATGAAAATATTTTCTAGCACTATTATAATGGATAATAAGGGCATAGTAAAAGCTGGTTGTGCAGGCGTCTTCTCATGCCTGTATTTAGAATTCTTCTCTAAATATCAGGCAAGAACCCTCTTGGGCTTATTAATATTGGGGATTTATTAATAAGCATATGGTGAAATTGTATGGCACTGCTACACCCACAGTTGTCCCATCTGCGTAGCAAAACTGTTGCCATGTTGGGACCCTCAGGCTGGAGGGGTGGGGTCAGTGCTCCTCGGAGTGAAGCCCCAGGCGGTTTCCATGCAGTCAGCGGTCGTCATGGCCCCTGGCGGCTAGAAAGGCACGAAACTGCCAGCTTGGCTCAGAGAACTTTTTTTGTTGTTGCTTTTGTTTAATTTTAGCAGTGCTTTTTTATTGTGCTATGTGTAGTCAAGTGGGGTACAGGTGGGACACCAGGATTTAATAAACTTTACCTCTGGGAACCTATCCTTGTGGGCGCCGCTATTCATCCAGGCTGTGCACAATGCAGCCTGGGCATTGACCTCAAATAACACTCTGGGAACATTGCTCGATCCCACGGAGCAGCTGGAGCTGCTTAGCTTTGATGAAGGAGATGGCACGGCAGAAGCCCACTTGGAGATGTTATTAGAAAATGTGCACGCCCAAAAAAGATTTCAAAAAGAGAGCAAGAATTAGCAAAGATTCCCAAAAAAATTTTACCAAAAGGATATGAACAATATCTAATTAGTGGGCGGTGGTGGACTCGTCCTCGGTGGGCCCCACAAGCAGGAAAATATTTACCCCCTCTAGTTATTATTCAGGTAGCGAATTAGTGCGTGTGAGAGGAGGTTAAGATAAAATGATCAAGAAATTTATAAAAAAAAATTGTCTTTAAGTTAAGAAATGAACTCTCTGTGACCTTTCATGAAAGTGCAAATATGTTTCTCACGACACATGTAGATTAAAAAACCGAAACCACTATTGTCTCACATGTGAGTTAAAATGTCCTGCTAATTAATGATTGTAAGCGTAATTTCTTTGCCTGGAAGCCTGTATTTGCTTTGCCAAGTTCCGTGTAAAAGCGGAATAAAAGCTTATGCTTTGCAGCAAATAAACGCAGCAGCATACTCATACAATTTGGGTGTCTGTCTGTCATTCCCCCCGTCGATTCTTGCTCTCCTAAACACCTTCGCCCTCGTTCTCCCTCGGTCTGAGGCCTCTGATAGAGCCGGTCCGTGGCATGGCACCCCAAATTCCGGTAACATATGTAGCACCCCAGATAGAGCTTCTGGGGAACTTTAAAGGGCCACATTTTTGTGTAGATCTTAGGGAGTCATGTCCGATTTCAACATCATGAGGCACAGAATTCTTTCAACTTTCAGCACAGTGCAACTGTATGGGCATAATGACATCACCCTAGATTTATCTGGCTTCACATTTACTGGGAAAACAAAACAAAACAAAAACAGACATGTAATATGTGTCCTAGCCCTTTTAAAAACTTTTTACCCAGGGGCAGGTCTTACAGTGCTATAATAAAGATGCCTCTTCAAAAACTGGTATCCTGTATCAGAGTGCCTGGGTTTGAATTCTGGCTACACTCTGGGTTCTAGCTTCCTGCTAAAGTGCACCCTGGGAGGCTCAAGTAGTTGAGTCCCTGACTCCCACTTGGGAGACTGAATTCCTGGCTCTTTAGCCTGGCCCATCCCTGGCTTTTGCAGGCCCTTGAGGGGTGAATCAGTGGAAGATCTCTCTTGATTTCTGCCTTTCAAATAAATAAGAAAAGGGAAACTTACATTTTTTAAAAAATAAATTGCTTTCCTATACCTTAATAAATATTAGATATCTTCAATACTTAAGCATTTAAATATTTTAAACATCTTTAATTTTAAAAATTCATTCCATGTTATTTCCTATGAGCAGAGGTAAAAGAAAGGATCATTGAGAGGGATTCCAGCCCTGTTAATAACTACAGAATATACACATTCATTGGCTCTTAGTGAGCCTTAACGCTTCTCTTAAAATGTCTTGGTTTCTAGGAATAACCACACCAAAACCAGGGACTTGGCAGAGTATTTCTAGGTACATCCGCACATGAAAGGCTCCTCACCCAGCCCCCAGGGCTCAGGCTGTGGCCCAGCTCAGGGCAGTGTGTGTGCTGCACACAGCTCAACTTGAAAAGAAAAGCAACTTCAAATTTTTGGTAAAATTTGGTTGTTACCTCACAGAGAAATCAAAGAAACACCACCTTTCCATTTATAAATGTTCCAGGTAGGAAGTCAGTTATGAGTTTATGTGTGTGTGACATAAAGGCCTAAAGAGAAGACATCTATGTCCAGCATATGCTGCATCTCAAAGTCATCTTGATGGTGTTTCAGGGGCACCTTGGTATTCACATCCTGCCCTGCCCTGCCCCCTTCTACCTGATAACCTGCCAGGTGGGGGGTCCCCACCCCTTCTGCCTGACAAATCTTCCACAATCTCCCAGGTATAGCCCAGTATCTGCATTTCAAACATGCTGCTCTGGATTCCAATTCTCTAAGGGGTCCTGCTCACCCTTCCTCCTGTCTGATAACATTTGCATCCATTAAAGTCCTTTGTTTCACATTTGCATCCAGAAAGTCCTTTGTTTCAGACCTTCAAGAGAAAACTCAGATAGAAGTTTTTTCTATTTACATCCAAAAAGCCCTTTGTTCCAAGAGGAACAGAGGTGGGGAAGCAAGACCCATCTCCTTAAAAACCCCCAGCCTCAACCAGACTGCATGCTCAGCCCTCTGCCTCTCTGCTGAGCTGCCCACCTGGTCTGGCCAGGTGTAATCTCTACTCAACCATGTAGCCTTGCTCCTCCCCACCCCCCCAGTCCTAGCGACTGGGCACTCTCTCAGGCTCTGTCTGGAGAGGTGCCCATCCATCCTTACAGATGTCCCTTCCCTAATAAGAACCCTGCATTTCTCTGGTAACATAAACATTTCAAAGAATGCTGCTGCTCTCCAGAAATCTGTGGCAGGCTGTATCCTTGAAATTGGCCCACCAAGTGATGAGAAACAAGTAGACTACACAGAGGAATTTCAATTATTCTTTAGTAACTCTACTCTCAAATCAGCACTGTAGGTACTTACTATGTAGAGGATCTTCATGGATGGCAGAAATAGAAGCAGGGCCTAGAGATGCCTCTGTGGAAGCCTGCTAGAACATTCTGAGGGAGGGAGCAGCTCCCTGTCCACACTCCCATGGCACACTTCTCTTACAGCTGTGCTGACCTGTGATGTGATGGCAAGAATCTACTTCCTTCTGATACCCCTACAAATTGAGTGCTACCAGTAGAAGATGGCCCAAGTCCTTGGTTCCCTGTATTCATGTGGGAGACCTGGAGGAAGCTCCTAGTTTCAGATCAGCACAGCTCTGGCCATTGCAGCCATTTGGGGAGTGAACCAGGGGATGCAAGACCTTTCTCTCTGGCTCTCCCTCTCACTGTCTGTAACTCTACCTCTCAAATAAATAAAATCTTTAAAAAAAAAGAGTTAGAAAGAGAGGGAGAGACAGAGAAAGATATCTTCTATCTGCTGGCTCACTCTGACCAATAAGAGCTGGGTCTGATTTAGTGTCACTGTTTGAAATATGTTGGAATGAAAGCTAAATAGTAACGGCTTCTGAACAACCTTCAGCTTTTTTTTTTAGGCTAAGAGTAAAAAGCTTAAAAGTTACCAGGTAACACCACCAGAGGAAAAGTCCTAAGCAGCCACCCTCACAAGGGCCTCTTTCCCGGATATCTGCAGCCTCCCCTTCCTTCCTCCTGTTCGTCACAATCGGCCTACTGAGTTTCTGAACACAGTGTCTGTAACTTTTCCTGGGTCCTGAAGCTGGTAAGCAAGCAATCTGCAGCACACATTTTGGGGTGACCCCAGACCCTGGGGTGTGACCCCTGCTGCTTTGCCCAAGGCGCCAGGCCCATCAGTGCTTACTGGAGTTTACCTAGTGCCCTACTGCTTTGTGTGGTTGGCTTTTATCTTGTATTCTTGTGCCTCAATGGCCACATAGAAACATACCCTCTGCACACATCAAACTACACATTCACAAAGCAGCCTGCAAGAGGCAGGCTGAGAGAATCGTTTTTCTTCTTCAGGTTTGTCAACTCTTTTATTCCCCTCTCCTGGCCTTGTGTCATCAGCATTTTTTTGATAGACAAAATGGACACTGGGAATTCAAAGTTTTTAACATTTATAAGCCTAGTTATAAATCTGCTCCATACTACAATTTACTTATCCATTCAGCCATCCAATAAATATTCCCTGAATACAGGGCAAAAGGATATGCTAAGATTGTACTTCATGAATGCGAATAATCCCAAATTAACAATTCCTTTTTAGTAAAAATCTTGCATGCCTGCAAAGGTCTTTACTAGTGTGGCAGTGCCACCTGACATGGCATTGAGACTAGGTTTCAGGAATATTTCTTAATAACTATTTCTTACTAGTTCTCTTAGAATTTATTTTTTCTGCATATTTGAAACTTATTTTTTAATTGCAGAAAGGATATATGAATATATCTGTTACAGAAAAGAGCAAAAGCTAAACACAGAATTGAATTTTGACTCTACTACCCACTAGGGTTACCACATAAAATACAGGACTTTCCATTATGTTTTAATTTCAGGTAAACAACAAATAATATTTCAGTGTAAGCTGTTCCAAATATTACACTGAATATACACCACATTTTAAGAAAATCTCTCTGAAATTCAAGTTAATTGGACATTCTATATTTTTAATTGTTTAAATCTGGAAAACTTAACCACCTACTATAAACCCCAGTCTCTTCCAAAGAGGTAGCCTCTGTTATGGGTTTGCTGCATGCTCTCCTGTACTTGATTTTATGGACTGTATGAGATACACATGCACTTTAGATAAAGGGAACCAGGCTGAACTCATATTCCTAAAACTTGCTCTTTTTTTTCCATTGAACACCATGCTTTAATTTCTTATATGTTTGCATCATTCTCTTAAACTGTCACAAAGAATTCCATACAGTGTCACAGTCTGGTCAGCATCTCACCTTACCAATGAAAACAGATTATATCCATTTTTCCCATCAGATCTAATACCACAGGAAATTCTCTTATTCATACTTGTATTTTACTTGAATTTAGATTTCTCTGATAAGAAGTCACTGAATATGTACATTGTTATTACTGTCAGATTATTTCCAAAATGTAGTGCCAATTTATACTCCCATCAGAAAAATGTTAACACTACCCATTTCTTTTTATTTTACTCTTTAAAGATTCCTGAAAGGCAGAGTTACACAGAGGGAAAGAGAAATTAGAGGGGAATATCTTCCATTCCTGCTTCACTCCCCAAATGTCTACATCAGCTAGGACAGGGTGAAGCCAGAAACTTCGTTTGGGTCTCCCACATGGGTGCAGGCACCCAAGGACTTGAGTCATCCTCTGCTGCTTTCCCAGGTGCATCAGCAGGGAGCTGGATCAGAAGTAGAGTAGCTGAGACTTGAACCAGCACCCATATGGGATGATGGTGTTGCAGGCACTGGCTTAACCTGTTAAACCGGCATGCTGGCCCCACCATCTATTTCTTAAAAGTTTCATCAATACTAGCATTATCAAACTTTTTTCCTACTTGCTTCAATTTACTGGGAGAAATACTTTAGTCATTGTATTGCTTTTAATTTCTCTGATTATTGTGATATTTGGGTATCTCTTCAAAGTTGTTAACCACTTATCTTTCTATATGCTCACAATCCCTTCTTTTAATATTCCAAGTCCAGGATCAACTTTGCTGGGTTGTGTTTTACAGAAACCATCTTTTCCCTATCTTTGAAACAATGGAACATCTCCCATTTCCAGTATTTTGGCACCCCTCCTAGATTCCATGACTCCTCAAAGGTTACCTAGGGCTCAGCAGCTGCAGCCACAGTTCTTGCAGTGCCTTCAGATACAATTTCCCATTCCAGGCCAACTCCAACAAGACTAAACTAAATAACCACCCTCTGCCCCAAACTGACAGTTCTTTTCTGCTTACCTACTTCTGCTCCTCCCAAGGACAACGAGTCAAGTCAAATCCTCCCAAGTGTTTCTTCACAGTGCCTCATGGTTTTTCAATTCAATCATTGCTGCCGTCCTTCTGGAATTGACCCTGATCATCTGTTGTAACGTGTCCCACATGAGACACTGACCAACCAGAAGGAACACTACAGGCACAGGGCCCACTATCTGCAGTACAGCCTGCCATTATTTCCCAATTGCCCCCCTCATCAAGTATATTTCCCTCCTTTGTAACTGGCTTTGTGACACCATCATGATAAAAGCCCATTGCTCTCTGCTTAACTGGCTTCCTGCCCTCACCTCTCTGGATGCACCCAGTCTAACCGCTGTTTCTCTAAGCGCAAACTGACAAATCTCCAGCAAGACCAGGCTTCTGCTGGTTTGTGTCACTCATGACTCAGAGTTCCATCTTTTTTCTTTTTTTTAAAGATTTGATTTATTTATTTCAGAGGTAGAGTTGAAGGGTCAGAGTAACTATGTTTCAAAAAGTGCCTCCATGTGGAGAGGCAGGCCTGACTTCCCATAAGAGCAGCCTCACTCTGGGGAAACCAGAAGTTACAACAAAACAGCTTGCTAGCCTTCACCATATAAGGAAATCCCCTGTGTCTGACCCAATCAGGAACAACTAGGTTCGATCAGGAAGTACTAGAAATGACCCCAGCCAATCCACTGTTACCCCACACCCCTCAATGACGCAACCCGGCTTTAAAAGAGGCTCCCAAGCATGGCTCGGGGCCTTCCTCTGCCCTCCGCTGCGCAGTTGAGTAGGTGGGGTCCCTGCTGCAGCTTGTACTTCTGAAATAAACCTTGCTGTTGCATTTCGGTGTGTTCATGTCTCCGGCGGCCTTTGGGAATCCAATGATCTGGGCACAACAGAGTTAGAGAGAGGTCTTCCATCTGCTGCTTCACTCCCCAAATGGCCGCAACAACCAGCTCTGAGTTGATCTGAAGCCAGGAGCCAGGAGCTTCTTCCAGTTCTCCAACATGGATGCAGGGGCCCAGGCACTTGGGTCATCTTCCACTGCTTTCCCAGGCCATTAGCATAGAGCTGGATGAGAAGAGGAGCAACTGGGACTAGAACCGGCACCCATATGGAATGCCGGTGCTGCAGGCAGAAGCTTAGTCTACTATACCACAGAGCCGGCCGCTCAGAGTAACATCTTCAAGGCCCTATAGAATTGTCATATTCAGGGCTGGTGTTGTCGCACAGAGTAAAGCCACGTCTTGTGACTCCAGGATCCCATATGGTGCTGGTTTGAATTCTGGCTGCTCCACTTTCAATTCAGCTCCCTGCTAGTAGCCTGGGAAAGTCAGCAAAAGATGACTCAGTGTTGAGCCCCTGCTCCCATGCAGGAGACCTGCAAGAATCTCCTGGTTCCTGGCTCTGGTTTGGTCCAGCCCTGTACGTTGCAGCCATCTGAGGAGTGAACTAGCAGGTGGAAGATCTTTCTCTCTTCCTCTCTCTGCAGCTCTTTCAAATAAATCAATAAATCTTAAAAATTGTCACTTTTATCCTCAAAGTGAAGTCCTGTGGCACTTGCCACGGCAGTTGTCACAGATTCCCTTACATGGTGACTATTTCACTGGGTATCTGATAATAGATTTTGAACTACCTGTATAAACTGTGTCTGGGTGATATGTTCATATTCTTTAGCACGGCAGATTGAATATTCTGCACAAGGGTTTACAGAATACATAAGGTAGAAAAGTGTATCTCTTTCCTGGATAAATGTTATTGTTCTCATTTGAAGCACACCAATGAAAACTGATGCATTTTAAATTTATCAAATATTAGAATCTTTTAAAATTAGCATTTCAATTTGGCCAGCTCCCATCAGGAAAACACAATGTGTAAGAATGGAAGGGAAA
Organism: Lepus oiostolus; assembly: GCA_036325905.1. NCBI lineage: Eukaryota > Metazoa > Chordata > Mammalia > Lagomorpha > Leporidae > Lepus > Lepus oiostolus. The sequence goes on from CM070816.1 coordinate 80,040,496, forward strand.
TGCACATTCACTACACAATGGAAAAGTCTTAAAATCAACTCTCTAAACTTACCATGGCATTTAGTGCATTCTATAATTAGAAAGCTACAGATAAAAGTTTATAGGATTTGAGTTTCCAGAGAATCTCAGAGTTTTTAACTTCAACTCAGAAAGCAACTATTACACCATTAGCAAATAAGATGTGGAAGGAAGTATGAAAAGACGATTTATAGTCAATAAAGATCCAAACCAGATGGAAGAAAGGCCTCCGGGTCAAATACACAAGGGACCTTGGTGGGCTTCAAGGCTGCTATGCAAAATCTACTTGGTATCAGTTACAGCCATATTGGTCAACCACTGGCATCACAAGTCACTTGGTCTGTATTGTGAACAGATGGATCTTTATGTCTGAACCCAGAAAGTGCACAAGAGAATGATCATCATCCTTTGTATCACCAGGGCACTGGACTCTAGAAAATGCATCGTCCTTTTCAACTCATTTGATTTGCATATTTTTTTAAAAAGGTCCTTTTAAAATATCTTTATTTGAAAGGCAGTAATAAAGATGGGGGGAAGGAGACAGATTTTCCATCTGCTGGTCCACCCCAAATGGCCTGCAACAGCCAGGGCTGTGCCAGGTTGAACCTGAGAGCCAAAAACTCCATCCAGGTCTTCCTTGTAGGTAGTAGGTACTTAAGCACTTGAGCCATCATCCACTGCCTTTCAGGTTCATTAGCAGAAGGCTGGATGGGATGCAAGAGAAGGAACCTGATCCCAGCACTCCAATATGGGAGGTGGGCATCCCAAGTGGCTGCTTAACTCACTGTACCACAAGACCTTCTCCTGGTCACACATTTTTTACCCTTGTTGTACAGATAAGGCTCAGCGAAGTTAAATGACTTGACTGGGTCCTGTTGTTAGTAAGCAGGTGTCTGGTGGGGACTCATTCATCACACCATGTAAATAAGATGAAATAAGCAGATAGTAACTCCCAGGGCATCAGATCTTTCAGTACTGTAGTGTCTCCCCAAATCTGGTCCAGGTATTGCTTCTTGAAGTTCCATAGAGGGCAACTCTAACTACTCATATCCCAAGCTGTATCTCCCATTCATACCTGTGCAATTAATGTTAATACAAAGTTTGCAAGTTGTTTTATCTGAAAGACCAACAGGATAACATACAATATGTGCCAGTGTCCAAAACCTGCCCTGACACCCTTCAAGGTGGGCATGCAGAATCATTCCCACCATCACGGGTGTATATTTGATGCTTTGAGTACACTTTGGCCCTCCTCTGAGTGTCTCAAAGGGAACAGCTGATCGCTCTGCAGTCCTTGTCATTTGCATCCTGTAAGTTTTCAGAGGCTTTCTGCTTTACTTATTTTTAGCCATTTCTGGTGACTGCAGAGAACTTTACGTCTGGAAGATGTACAGTAAGTGCTTATGGAATTAAATAAAAGTGATGTGTTAATTCAAATTATATCCTTATTGGATAAATATGCAAATAACTGCTAGAAGCTTCGAGACAAATAATGAGAAGGGATAAGAACTTTGATGATACATGAATATTACCAAAACAAAAGAGTTTGACAGAAATCATTAGAGCCCTTTGCAAGGAAAAGGACATACACCTGGGCTGAGGCTCCAGTAGAGAATAAAATGTGAAGAGTGCAAATTCTAGTGAAGACTAGTATCACTGATTACTGGGCTAGGTTAGTAAGAACTGAGGGCAAGGATTAAACTAACATTGTCTTTACAGGAATGTGCAAGTAAGTATAGTGACTCATTCACACCATAACAAGATGCTGTGTGTGACCCGGGAAGCCAGTGGAGGTTGGCTCAAGTGCTTGGGCTCCTGCACCTGCATGGGAGACCAGGAAGAAGCACCTGGCTCCTGGCTTCGGATCGGCGCAGCGCTGGCCATGGTGGCCATTTGGGGAGTGAACTAATGGAAGGAAGACCTTTTACTCTGTCTCTCTTTCTCCCTGTCTATAACTCTACTTGTCAAATAAAGAAAAATAACAAAACGGAGAAATACTGAACCTCTACCAAAAACAATTTTAGGTTTCTCATTTGGAGGGCTCTCTCCCAGCTGGGAACTGGGATGGCCATAGACATGAGGGTCCACTACGAGGGGAAGGAGTTATTCAGTCCAGTGAGGAGTGAGGTTTTCTACAAATCGCCTTCCCTTCTCTGTTCTCCACCCGAAATTAGAACCCATTAACCACCATTAACTACAATGCCCATCTTAGTAACAACCCTAGATTTCAAGTAATGCTATATATAAACTATAAAATTAAAGCTAAAAGTTCCAAAGGAGATTAGCAGCTTTTTTAGACAGGCACATAAGCTTTCCTGGAAATAAAACTTAAGTGTCTCCTTTACGCCTCAAGGACAGGAATTGCTAAGAGGCCACTTGCAAGCCTCAGGCACCACCTCATCTACCCCTCAAGAAAGAACAATGTTTCTCCCTGAAATTCTTCCCTTCCTGTTGCCCCTGGACCTCTGCAGGGCCAAATCTTCTGCTCTACAACTTCTCTTCAAATGCCTCCCTCTAACCTGATTTCCTTATGTTTGCATTCTTTGGTAAAATTATTTCACACTTAAAAAAATATTTATGCCGGCTGGTGCCGCGGCTCACTAGGCTAATCCTCCGCCTGCGGTGCCGGCACACCGGGTTCTAGTCCCAGTCGGGGTGCCGGATTCTATCCCGGTTGCCCCTCTTCCAGGCCAGCTCTCTGCTGTGGCCCGGGAGAGCAGCGGAGGATGGCCCAAAGTCCTTGGGCCCTGCACCCGCATGGAGACCAGGAGAAGCACCTGGCTCCTGGCTTCGGATCAGCGCAGTGCTCTGGCTGCAGGCCGGCCGCAGCGGCCACTGGGGGGTGAACCAACGGAAATCGAAGACCTTTCTCTCTCTCTCTCTCTCTCTCTCACTGTCCACTCTGCCTTTCAATAAACAAACAAACAAATAAATAAAATATTTATGCAATAAAACCAGAAGATAAAATAAAGAAAACTCAATTTACTTTGCTGTGTCGAGCTGCATGGAAGTGAGGAAGGTGTTCTTATCTAGTCCCCTCCCTCAGCCCTCCACACCTTCCTCTCTGCTTCCTGCTAAGTCTGAAGTTGGGGGGACTGCACCCTTACTCTCACTCCTCTATAAGCCCTCTAGGACAGTATTAAGTATTAGAACCTAAGGAAGGGAGACCTGGAATAGTTGTCACACACCAAGTGGCCAATCTCTCCTAAAAGAAAGGTAGGTTCCCCCTTGGTCTCTCCTAAAAGAGAGGAGACTGTCCAAGAAATTAACATTTAAAAAGCCACTGGAGATCCAACTACTCCCAGCGTTGGGTTCATTTCAATGCTTCTGGGGAATGTGGGATGGAAAAGGTATCAAGTAGCAGCATTCAGAAGCCATCCTGGGTTCACCCTGATGAGGTCTCTCCTTTGCGCAGGGAGAGGTTGCTTTTCAGAGTTGGGAGGGAGGCGGAAGGAGGTATGATTTAGACATGGGTGGTGGTTACAACAGGCTGGATGGATGCTATTCATCTCCATCGTGGGACCTTTCCCCACTTTATTGGCATACAGAGCCTGCCCTTCAAAGGCCTGTGTGATATCCTCAAAAGTCCTGCCTTGGGTCTCAGGAAATTTGAAGAAGGTGAAGATAAAGAAGGCAATGAGGAAGACAGCACAGATCATGTGCAGTATGCAGCTGGGGCAAGAGCAGTCCAACCAAAAGCTTGGAGGTCCAGTTGGAACAATTAGCCACTGCCATGGCAGCTGGGCATAGCCCCTGGCCAAAGAGTTCAGCCCCAATAAACCAGGGGATGGGGCCTGATCCAATTTCAAAGAAGACCACACAGATCAAGATGGTGGCAATACAGACTAAGTTCACTGCATCATACTTATCCTTTAATAACAAAGAACCGGTTATGAGAACAGGACAAAAAGTCTATCCCTCCGAGGCCTATCAGATGCAGAGTCCTCCTTCCTGCCCTTTTCACCAGAAACAACAGGAGACAGTATTAACCCCCCACACCGATGGTCACACCTGCAACCTTGAAGACCCCTGTCAAGTAACACAACACAGCACTGATCCCAGAGAGCTGCAGGACGATGGAAGCGACGACAGGCTGCCGGCAGCTGGGTGCCCTGAAGAGTTCCAGCACTATGACATGTTTTTCCCTGGGCCATCCTAGCACTCTCACCTTTCATCTCCTGCATGTCTGGGGCCACACCCTGGGTGCCCCATAACTGCTGCAGGATCTTCTTGGCATGATCTCCTTCATTTCTGTTAACAGGCAAGAATCTAGACTTCCAGGGCAAAAAGGAAGGGACGCATTTTGCAGAATGGCTGGAATGATGAAGCCCAATAGCACCGGCCATGGATCTTCAGACCCCAGATGACTTCCAGACCAAAGATCTGAGCCACCAGAATCCTGACAACGATGCCCAGCTGGTTCAGAGTGCCAAAGGCCCCTCGTAGGGAAGTGGGAGAAATCTCTCCAATGCACACGGGCACAGTACCTGCGCAGAGTCTGCAGAAGAGGCCAGCAGCAAAGCAGCCCAGGATCAGCATTTTCACTTAATTATTTCATAGTACCCCGTGGTGCAGCTACTGAGTACAGCCAATAGGTTAATCCTGAACATTGAATCGTGGCTGCCGGAGTGGTTGACGAAGTATCCAACAGAAGATGAGCCAATCATGCCACCAACATAGAAGATGGCCACAGACAACGACCAAATGCTAGGAGGGTCATCTGACTTCTCATCCACTGTGCAGCTGATAAAGTCCTTTATGATCATCTCAGGAGCACTGATGACTCCAGTGTTGTAGCCAAACTGGAAATGCTGACTGCGGCAATCATGATGGCAAAGAACAGGTATGGGGTGACATCCTTGTGGCTCTCCTCCATTTCTCTGCTATACGAAGACTTGACAATTCCTCCAATTCCTCTTCAAGGTAATGCTTCCTTCTGGACCAGGAAAGCGTGGTTGGCTCCCACAGAGCCACTCAACCGCCCAACTCCCATGGCAGGAGCACCTCTGCACTGGTCCTGGGCTGCTTCCCTGGGAGTGCTAGGGACCTGCTGTGCTCCATGCCACTGGGCTGCGCAGCCTTTAGGATGCCCTACACTGCTTCAAAAAGCCAAGGATTCCATGCAGAAGGGTCCATTGATGGGGGGGTGGCAGGGAGACCTGGCTCTGTGTCTGCTCCTTCCTTCCGCTCCTAGGATGTGCACCCACTGCGAATGCAGCAGAGTCCCAGAGCCCTGACCTGGCCTCACCTATCTCCACACCCAATGGATGAGCCAACAGGGGCTGATCTCTACTTGTTAAAATAGCCCACTCTCGGCTCTAATGCCACGCTGAAGCGGGTCAAAACACCGCATGGCGTGTCAAAAGCTATCCAACTATCCACATGCTGTATCTGTGAGGTGGGGGACTATGATTTGCATTTTCAAGGCAATCCAGCAAACAGCTGGAGATAACACATTTACAGGTTTCATAGCTCTTCTTGATGGTTCCTTAGGCCTCTTATCAGAACAAGAATAGAGATCTCTGTTATGGCTTTCCTGTGGCAAGTAAAATACAACGCCATGATTTTCCAGTCCATTTCCTCTGGCAATATGGTCATAAATCACCATTGGCCTCTTCTGGTTGGAGGAAAGAAAGCTCAGTGGTTTCTGCCCCAGTGAAATGGGACTCTCCCCTAACCCAGCTTAAGGTTATCCTCAGAGTTTGCTGCCTCTACCTTAATAGCTTCTGCTGTGATGGCTGCCACGCTCCCAGGGCTGACCTGGCACCACTGCAGATGTAGCTGTGGCAAAGACATTTCAGCCAGAGGTAGAAGCCATTCTGAATGCACTTCATGGAGACTGTTTTCTAAATCCAACAGGGGGACCATCAAAGCTGGCCGTTACGTGATGTCTCCTCCTATTGTAAGCCACATTGGTCTATTTTCACTGTCATATGCTCAAAAGGCCACAATGAGGCCAGCGCCATGGCTCAATAGGGTAATCCTCTGCCTGCGGCGCCAGCACACTGGGTTCTAGTCCCAGTCGCAGCGCCGGATTCTGTCCCGGTTGCCCCTCTTCCAGTCCAGCTCTCTGCTGTGGCCCGGGAAAGCAGTGGAGGATGGCCCAAGTGCTTGGGCTCTCCACCCGCATGGGAGACCAGGAAAAACACCTGGCTCCTGGCTTTGGATCAGCATGGTACGCTGGCCGCAGCGGCCATTGAGGGGTGAACCAACGGCAAAGGAAGACCTTTCTTTCTGTCTCCCTCTCACTGTCCACTCTGCCTGTCCCAAAAAAAAAAAAGGCCACAATGGGAAAAAAGACAATGGACTCTAGGGCAAAGAAAAAAAAAGCTTAAAAAATAATAAACACACATTGAAATTCCCTAGCACCACCTTCCTCTTTTAATTTGGAAGAAATGTAATCGGCTGAGGGGATAGTGGACTTACAGACAAACATGCTATTGTATATGCATGTGTGTGTCAAGAAAAACTGGAAGAACAGGAGAGCGGCAAGATGGCGGAATAGGAAGGAAGCACATTGATAGTTCGTCAAGACACACGTTAATATAAGTGGAGATACTGCAGGGTCAAGGAAGAATAGGGGAAGAAACAGCAGCGGAAACTCTTCCGGAACTAGTGATTCACAGTGGACCTGCGTGGAGAGCGTGGGAGCCCAAGTTCGGGACACCAGCGGCAGACTCAACGCACCAGCGCTGGAACGCGAGGTGAGCCGAACCTCCATAGCCCGAGACACCAGCGGGCAAGCTGAAAGAGGAGGCTAGAGGGAACGAGGCTTGAAACTCCGTGGGGAAAAGTTCACCAGGCTAACTAGAAGAGAGAGAGGAAAAAAAAGTGACCGATACGGACACGAGTTTCTCTCTCTCCGCTCACCTCTCAAAGGCGAGCAAGACAGAGCAGGCGCCATTTTGGAGATGCGTCATAAGCAGGGCGACCTCAGGTCTGCACCGGCCCTGAGCCTAGCAGAAAAACCTGACTCTGGGAGGAGGGGTGAAATAACAGGAGATTAGGATCTAACTTGGCAACCCAGTGGGAGACTGCAGGAGAATTGGAGCCCACACTGAGGGCAGCAGAGATTCCCTGTGTGGTCCTTGGGAAAGAGCTTCCAATCTCTGGCTCCTGTGGGTATATCATTTGCCTGCTAACTACCTCCAAGTACGTTCAGCTGTGCGGAATTACTTCCCTTTTGAATCAAAAAAAAAAAAAAAAGAAAGAGAGATTTACCACGCCTAACCTGGGAGTGTCATCTTTGACACACCCTCAGCCCTGAGGAACCAAACACAGCTCTCAGTCCACACTCATCTCAAGCCTCTAAGGCTCCACCGAAAGCAGACAGTCCACTTAATATAGAGCCATAGTGTAACAAGAAAAAACACCACAGTGAAGAAACCAAATATCTCCAACATGCCAAACAACAAACGCAAAAACCAAGCTAACAAGAACAAGGAAGACACTATGACGCCCCCAAATGAAAAAGACACCCCAATGCAAGATTATGAAGATGATGAGATCGAAGAAATACAAGAAGCAGATCTCAAAAAATTGATAAGAACATTAAGAACTTCTCAAAAACAAATTCTTGAACTACAGAAATCCTTCATGGACAAGATAGAAAATCTCTCTCGTGAAAATGAAATATTAAGGAGGACTCAAAATGAAATGAAACAACTAGTGGAACAAGAAACTCTGATAGTGACGAGAAATCATAATGAAATGAAGAATTCAATAGATCAAATGACAAACACATTAGAGAGCCTTAAAAACAGAATGGGTGAAGCAGAAGAGAGAATATCGGACTTAGAAGACAGAGAACAGGAAAGGAAACAGGCAAACCAAAGAAAAGAAGAAGAAATCAGAAATCTAAAAAATATTGTCGGGAATCTACAGGATACTATTAAAAAACCCAACATTCGAGTTCTAGGAGTTCCTGAAGGCATGGAGAGGGAGAAAGGATTAGAAGGCATTTTCAGCGAGATACTAGCAGAAAATTTCCCAGGTTTGGAGAAGGACAGAGGCATCTTAGTACAGGAAGCTCATAGAACCCCTAATAAACATGACCAAAAGAGATCCTCACCACGACATGTTGTAATCAAACTCACCACAGTGAAACACAAAGAAAAGATCCTAAAATGTGCAAGAGAGAAACGTCAGATTACTCTTAGAGGATCTCCAATTAGACTCACAGCAGACTTCTCATCAGAAACCCTACAAGCTAGAAGGGAATGGCGAGATATAGCCCAGGTACTAAGAGAGAACAACTGCCAGCCCAGAATACTATATCCTGCAAAGCTCTCATTTGTGAATGAAGGTGAAATTAAGACTTTTCATAGCAAACAGAAACTGAAAGAATTTGTTGCCACTTATCCTGCCCTGCAAAAGATGCTTAAAGATGTGTTACACACAGAAACACAGAAACATGGTCACCAATATGAAAGAAGGTAAAGGAAGGAAACCTCACAGCAAAAGATCACAGGAAGCTCAATTTCTCTTTGACATAGAATTAAACTCTGATGCTCTGTTAAAGCAATGTGTTAAAGTAATCTATTATGTTCTCTTGATGTCTGTAAAATGCTAATTGTTCAAAAACAGCTGAATTTTTATTAAGAGCTATGGGTTATGTAAATATGTGCTTATTTTCAAAGATTTGAATAATCACCTTGTAACAAGATCAAATTTGGTCTATGAGTTTATAATTTTAAACATGGCGACTTAAAGTCTTTTGTCATCCACAGTTATATATGATTTGCTGCTCATAAAACTAAAGCGTTGTTGGTTCTGTGTGTAGCTGTCCTCCTATGGGTTTCCTATGTACTTTTTCCAGCCACTTCCATTGTATTCAGTACTTTGGGATGGCTCTGTAAACAGATGAAGCCAATAATGTATTAACAGTACCAACGGAGAGAAAGTATGCTTAACTGAGGTTACTAAAAAAGCAATTCAAATCAATTGGCAATCTACAAAAAGAGTTAAAGATTTTAAAAGCTATTATTAAAAATGCTATATTGGTCTATTATGCTATATTATATGTGTGTACATATTGTATGTCCACATGGGGAAATTTTATTAAGAGTCTTATTTTAAATGGCTTATAGATAAGATTGTCCATAAATTTAAGCTGCTAAAATCAATCAAAGATACATTTTAATTTGAGTGACCTGAATCTGTGTATCATATGTTTTAAACTTGTTGGTAGAAAGAAACTAAAAACATTTTATATGGTTGTGCTTAAGTTTGCTGGTTAAACAAACTACACCATGTTAGATATTTAAGAGGTGTTTTCAAATACATGATTCTTAGAATTTATAGAAGGCATTGGACCTTCCGGTAAATGTTTTCTTAAGTTGTTATCTAATGGTTGAAACTGTTTGCTAAGTATTCATGTGATATTGCTATTGTCAGCAAGCGATCTAGGACTTGCTCCCTCATTTCTCTTTTCTAAGCCCAACTTGTTCTTTCATTTCTCTATTCTCTTCAAGGTAGGAAACTCATTCTATTATGAAGGAATCTGTAGGATGCACAATTTAATGTTTAGAGCTTATAAAAGAGATGGCTAACATTTTTCTGTAATAGCATAGCCAAAATAAGAACTTAAATAATAATCTCATAGCTAGATTCACTTCGCCATCAGCAAAGTGTACAGTAAGTAGAAAAAACCTCCCTTTCAGACAAAAGGGAAAGAAAGTTTTAAAGTCAGAATATAATTTTCCTCATGGGCATTGTCTACCTTAGAAAAAGTACTACAGAACATGCCTGTGACTATAGACTTGTAGTTCAGGCCACCGAAGATTAGAGATGGGACTTGGGCACTCCCTTGACTTGCATCCTCTGGTCTGCTTGAACACAAACCAGGAGGAAAAGAAAGCTAGGCATCAGAAGCAATGGGCGGCAGGCCTATTAATGGCTGATCTATACAGTGATCTGCCCTCAAGGAGACCCAACAGGCCAGTCCACTGCAGTGGCTTTCAATGTGGTAAGCCTGGGCTTCAGCAGAAGTCAGCTTGTGAAGAGCCCTGGCAGCTCTGCCAAGAGTTGGATCACTGGAAATGGACCTGCCCTGGAGTCGAAGGATGCCCAGGTCAGAGCCACAGATCTTATTGGCTGTAAGCTGAAAAGCCCTTCACTCAGCCCAACTTCCAAAGTGACCACTGCAGCTGAGGGTGTGGTCAAGTAGGGTCAGCAACATTGCAGGCAGAACTGTAAATTTCTTGTTAGAGATGCCCCCTGCCTTTACCTGGCCAGCTCTCCTCCCAGGCCAGCCAAGTAATGAAAGTCAACAGAGTGCCTTCCCCTAGGAGGTTCACACCTCCCTTAGGATATACCCCATGTGAAGAGATAGGTAGGTCTGGGCCTCTTAACTTACAAGGCCTAAAGCCCACCAGATTATTATCAAGCCCCTTCTATCAGGTTCTATTTGCCTCTCAATCAGAAAACTTAATTGTAGCTTAGACAGCACCTTTCTTAGCTCCTCTAAGAATGACTCTGTCCTTTGTTCTAGACCCTGTCTAGCGTACTTGGGCCTCATTCCTTTGTAATCATAACCTCTACTCTACCACCAATGGCTCTACTCCCAACCTGTGTGTACTGATGGTCCTCTTCCCCACTTAATGCTGTATAATTGTTCAAACCTGGTTAATGCCACTCTTAGCATCATTGGTTACTATTCTCACTCTGTCTTTTATGACCTTGTCTAAATATGATCAGAGTCGGCAAACTTGGAAGGCTTCCATAGCCTTGGCAACTCATGACGAAAGCCTAGGGTGGTTACTGGCGCCATAAACTAGAGTGTCAATTTGTTGGGTCAACAACAGGAGCCACTGTGCAGTTGCTCCTCATGTGGGATCTCTGTCCTTAATGTGCTGTACATTTTGATTTGATGCTATAACTAGTACTCAAACAGTATGTTTCACTTTGTGTGTCTATGTGGGTGCAAACTGTTGAAACCTTTATACTAAATTGATCTTCTGTATATAAAGAGAATTGAAAATGAATCTTGATGCAAATGGAAGGGGAGAGGGAGCGGGAGAGGGGAGGGTTGCGGGTGGGAGGGAAGTTATGGGAGGGGGAAGCCATTGTAATCCATAAGCTGTACACTGGAAATTTATATTCATTAAATAAAAGTTTAAAAAAAAAGAAAAAAAAAAGAAAAACTGGAAGAACATTTGATACTCCTTCATTAAACAGTGCTGCATTCATAATTCCTTATCTGTTCACAGGCAGTCTTCCTGTACCAGCCAATATGGGATTGAAAAAGCAGTATTTTTTTTGATCATGCATTGAGTAAAACAAATACCTCCTAAAAACCATTGGTTCAATATATCTTGTAATATTTAGGAAATTATCTTTTATTTCAGAGAGAGAGAGAGAGCTCTCATTGGCTGGTAAACTCCCCAAATGCCCACAATAGCTGGGGCTGGGCTGGGGCTGAAGCTGGGAATATAAATACCGGTCTCTCACATGGGTGGCAGGAACCCAATCACTTGACCCATCACTGCTGCCTCCTGGGGTCTGCATTAGCAGGAACCCGGGGCCAGGCCCAACCACCAGGAATCAAACCCAGGTCCTCTGATATGTGCTGTGGGTGTCTCTACCAGCATCTCACCTGCTAGGCCAAACGCCCACTCCTGCGAAGTTCATTTTAACAAGAACACTGTGAGTTCATTTTAAGTAAAAAATTCTAAAAACATACATTACTAAAGAAATCTTTACCGCTATAATAAAAATAAGCTGGTAACTTCATTCTATATGCAGACATTAACTTTACTGCTCACCTGCTGGACCCACAGCTGTTGTGACACCCGCGTAGCAAACTTTTGTTGCGTCAGGAGTTCACAGCTGCAGGGACGAGGCGAGAACCCTGTGGGGTGTGGCCTCGGCGGCTTCTGTGCAGCCCAAGGTTGTAAAAAACTTTCGGTGCACGTAATGAGAAGTGAAAGGCCTAATTACTGCTGGTTAATAAGGCAATGTGCCTCAACATTAATAGTGATTTTGTATTTAGTAGTTATGCCACGTAGTGCGTTAGGACAAGTGCACCATAATTAGAAACAAAGGAGTCAAGTAGTGCCAATAAGCATTTCACAAAAATCAACAAAAAGCACTTTAGACTTTGGCCCACCAGTCATTAGGGCAATTTACGAGGAGGCATTAAGCACTGACAAGAAACAGCACACCCTAGACAAGATAAAACAAAAGGAGCTGAGGTGTTAGCTTTAGAGAGCTGAGGTGTGATTTAGGTCCCGGGTTATCAGGTTCAGGCAGCATGGGGATGAGAAAGCTACATTCAATCTTACATAGGTGATATATGGACTTGGGCTAACAAGCACCACCATCTGATAACTCCCCTGTCCCAGGTTCTCCTAATGAGAGGTTAACTAGTAACCTGACCTTTACCTTTTCTTAAAAGTAGGACTGCGAATCATCACTACAATGTCTCCCTGTGTCCCTTGTAAAGTTAATCATGTAACCCCATTAGCCTTAACAAGTTTTTGTAAGCTTGGAATTTCTTTTGTCTTCAGCAATGTAAGCTTCCCTATATAAACTCTGGTTTTCCCGCCAATAAACTGCAGACAGACAACTGCAGGCAGACAACTGCAGCAACAACATACTCAAAAAGTGTGCGTGTCTGTCTGTCATTCCCCTAGCCGATTTCTGTTCCTCCTGTGCTTTCGTCCCCCGTTCTCCCTCGGGTCTGGTGTCTACGCGAGAGCCGGTCCGCGGCACTCACCAGCAACTGCTTCCATTTATAATCAGATAAAACTCCTCCACAGCCTGATTGCTACAATTAATGTTAAAATGCCAGCAAGATTAATGGAGCTAACAGCAACAGTGTTAGTAAGTCTTACTAGAAGACTCATCACATCATTTTTCCTGGCCCTTAAATATTTGCCACTTTTTCAATATCATTGTCATAAAAAATGTACTGAAGGTTTTTAATGTATACAATTCAGTTATTTTACAAAATCTGTCCTACTGTGTTGCCTAACAGCAAAGGAAATTATTTTCTATTGTTAAGGCTGGGCTACAAAGAAAAGACTCAGATCTAAGAATATCAATTTCTCTAATACAAACTATTAAGCTGAATCATAGAAAGCTGCCACTTTTATAGGACAAGACCAGTCTACTACTGGTAATTTTATCCATAAATATGAACAACTTGTGATACTTCAGCTTCCAAGTACATACACACTAAGGCATTTTAGTGTATTTTCGACTAGTTTTTAAATACATTAGAAATATACTTCCAAATTGGGATTTTTACACACACACATACACACACACACAGTTTGCATCTTACCATTTTTCAGACAATTATTATGCAAAACTATGAGTTTTTTTCGGAGACATTACCTTGTGAGATATATTCATTCTGTTAAATGAATTTTCACTATTTAATCCTCTTATAGTACACTTTTATTTTATGTGTACTTCTCTTACTATATGTGAGACTGAACACCTCTCTACATGTCTTCCTGGTATTCTTTAATGACAGCACTTGAAAATGTTCATGATAAAAAAAAAAGAAACTGAAAGATAAGTTGAAGGCTGGGCATTAAGCATAGCAGTTAAGATGCCTGCTCTGGGTTCTATTTCTCATTAATGCACACACTCGGATGCATCAGATGGTAGCTCAAGCACTTGGGACCTTGCCATCCACAATGGAGACTCATACTGGTTTCCTGGCTCCTGGACCATTTCTGGCTGTTGTAGGCATTTGGGGAGTGAACCAGCAGATGGGAGATCTCTGTTTCCATCTCTCTGCATTTCAAATAAAGTAAAGAAATTTTATTTATTTATTTATTTATTTGACAGGTAGAGTTACAGACAGAGAGAGAGACAGAGAGAGAAAGGTTTCTTTCCATTGGTTCACGCCCCTAAATGGCCGCTATGGCTGGCGCTGCACCGATCCGAAGCCAGGAGCCAGGTGCTTCCTCCTGGTCTCCCATGCGGGTGCAGGGGCCCAAGCACTTGAGCCATCCTCCACTGTCCTCCCTGGCCACAGCAGAGAGCTGGACTGGAAGAGGAGCAACCGGGACTAGAACCAGGTGCCCAGGTGGAGGATTAGCCAAGTGAGCCACGACAATGGGCCCAGTAAATAAATTTTAAAACTTTTAAATCTTTATTTTGCTGCAAATTTTTATGAAATCCATGCACAGTTTTGTCATAACATGCATTTTCAGTGAACTTTTTAAAAACCCCTCAGATACGTATATCTTTGTTCATGCTTATTATCCTTATCTTAATTGGATAATCTTTTCCTTATTGATTTGTGAAAGCTTTTTATATATTAAGGACATTAAAATTTTTCCATCCTTTTTGAAAATATTTTATCATTAGCCTTTTAGTTTTATTTACAATATTTTAGCTTTAAAATTTTCATAGCCACTTAGTAAATGGATCATTTCTTTTGTGATATCTTCTGTTTTAACTTAAAAAAACTGTACTCCCAGATTTGAGAAATATTTGCTTGTATATTATTCTATCCATTAAAAAAATACTAATAGCATGGCCAGCGCCGTGGCTCACTAGGCTAATCCTCTGCCTGCGGCGCCGGCACCCCGGGTTCTAGTTCCGGTTGGGGTGCCAGATTCTGTTCCGGTTGCTCCTCTTCCAGTCCAGCTCTCTGCTGTGGCCCAGGACTGCAGTGGAGGATGACCCAGGTCCTTGGGCCCTGCACCCACACAGGAGATGGGGAGGAAGCACCTGGCTCCTGGCTTCAGATCGGTGCAGCATGCCAGCAGCAACGCGCCAGCGGTAGCGGCCACTTGGGGAGTGAACCAATCGAAAAAGGAAGACCTTTTACTCTGTCTCACTGTCTAACTCTGCCTGTCCAAAAAAAAAATACTAATAGCCCTCTCATGCATACATACCTTTTCGAACTAGAGTATTTAGACTTTAGGCAAATTATAAAAGAGAGCATTTTCTTAGTATCCCAACCTCATAAATGCTGTCTTCAGTCTTCCAGCCAGCACTGAATGTTACTCAGTCAGAACTGTTTCTAGCAAAATTTACAAGCAAACTTAGCTGTCTCTTTTCTAAGGAAAGTTTCCTGCTGTACCAAGGGTTACCTTTGAACAGTATCTCCAGTATTTCACCCATAACTCCATTGCTAACTTTCTGTTTGCTGGCAGCTGCTCTCCAACTTACAAATAATGTGTGTCTTTGTTTAGAGTTCCTTAAAAAAACTGTATATTCTAAATGTGGAAGAAAGCTCAATTTATTTTACTTTGAAACCTGAGAAATCAATAAGATAAACCATGTGTTAACTTGGTGATAAATAAATTAAGAAGTCCTGTGAAATCGTAAATGTGATGGTGGAGTTGAAATGGAAAAGGAAAAGAAGGCCTTTCTCTTGGAATGTGATGTTTTCTCAAGTCTTTCTACTTGGGAGGCTACTAAAATGCAGCCCCTTTCTTCATTTATTCTAATGTAATTTGTATTTTGCTTTCTTCGAAGCCCCTAAATGCTTTTATCAAGGTCTTACACTAAGATGAGATTCCCATCAAGGACTGTTAGTATAGGGGCGACATTTAGAACAGATGATAGATATCAAAGGCAAAATTTAATTAATTATTTATATCCTTGTGTGTCGCTTATTTGGGTACATATAGTCCTGCACTGAAGGCATAAATCAACACATCTTTAATACCTGGTTGAAGATGAGGGACTTGAGGCTTACTAGATAAACTGCTATAATCACAGTAAGAATCCTAACAGAGGAGGTCAATAGTAACATAACCTTTCAGATATTTACACACTGCAAGATCCCATGCTTTGAAGAAAACAACTTTTCTGGCTATGGTACATCCATCTCCCTGTTTCTTCCTGGGACTCATTCAATCCAACCTCTTGTGATCACCAACCTGTTTTGCCCTCTTCTTGTACCCCAGCCTCCTGGCCCAGAACATTCTGGCAGAGGGACACAGGACCCTCAGGCACGGATGGTTTTCACACCTTCTCAGTCTCAGCAAACGCTTCAGGTCTTAAGTTGTGTGTGGTGATGAAATTCTCAGTACCAGATTTGAATATTAACATGTGAAACAGTAGTGAAATTGAAGTGCCAAAAAAGGCATCCTTCAAGTGTTCATTTCAGCTTTACCATGTTCATCAAACATCTTAAATTGAGGATGACTGTTCCCAGCTCATCCATGCCTGGATGTTCAATGCAGACTTAACCTTTAAGGCTGCAGTTCCCAATCAGTTCCTAAATAAAATTATTCATAATGAAACCTCCTATGTCCTCAGTCTCTGCTCTGTTCCATCTTAGCATTCCAGTCCACAAGTACTGGGGATATACTTCAGCAGATTGATAAATATTTTCCTTGATTTTGTGCAAGAAAGGAAAAATTTAACAAGTTTGGTCAGAGACAGCAGTGAACAATAGTGAATGTAAAAAACAACAAAGCTACCCGCTCATATTTGTTAAAGGCGTTGGATCACAATAGGAAGAAAATTGAATTCTGAGTGTCCTCGATTTCTAATACATGAGCCTCAAAAAGAAAAACCATGTTTGGCCATGCTGGTGTCAGCACTAAAGCCTGCGACCATGATGCACTTAAATGTCATGTGGTTTTGGTTCCTCACCTATATAACAGGGACAGGAATTCTGACCAATTACACGTGCACGTTTGGTAATGGTTTACTAATTTAGAACCACAGGGAACTGTGAAAACATTAGGGCACATGAAACAAAAAGCATTTTTCAAAGGTCAAGTCATGATGGGTCATGAGCACTTTTAAAAGGACAGATTTCTGGGAGGCTTCAAAATTTGTAGTTAGAATTCTCATATTCTTACACATCTTTTTTTTTAACTCTTCATTAATGAGCTGTTGTTTTCCAACAGAACACCTTAAGGAAGACAGCTTTAGTGTTTTTAAACAAGTTTCACACATGAAGATCAGGTTAGTCTTACTTGTACTCCTGATTTTCTGGATGTAAGACCTTAGCATACAATCATGGATTCATGGAAAACATCCATAACTTAAAAAAAATTGTAACTATTATTTAGATGGATACTGCTAAGAAACAGGAATAGGGTCTCTGCATCCTACCCACTGTAATTCCGAATGACTGCTTCCTGATCATGCTCTCAGTTTAATTTGCTATTCTGGATCTATCCTATAGGCAAGTGGCCTTCAGCTAATAGAAGGGACAACATCCAACAGGCTTGGGAATGCCAAAGATTACATTTGCGAAGGACTCCCCAACAACGCGCTTTGTAAACACGAGTCCTGCCTTTCCATTGTGGGCTAAATAAAAGGGCAATCTGTATTATCGGCTGTGACTAAACTCTGACCTGCCACAGGAAGTTCTATGTGGAATTTTTTCCTCTCACTTCCCTACCCCTAAACTCTGAGTGTGTGGACATCAAATAGTTTCAGAGCTGACAGATGTCTGGCACACCTATGTAAGGACCACAGCAAAACTGTATTTGAACTAAGTCCAGTCTTTGGAACAGAGAAGAACCTTTTCTTTCTATATCCCATCTTCTCCTCTGCAGTCCCTGAAGCACTATGGCTATAGCTTGTTGCAGCAAATTAATGTCCATACATCTCCCAAGACCTGCGTGACAAGGTGTGCTCCTGAGCATTACTTGTGGGCTGAGTATATACTCGCTCTCCACCCACACCAAATGGTACAGCTTCAGAAGTATCTGTTGCCAGCAATGGGCACACTGTTGGAAGGAAATCACTACTTCAGCAGCACCCATGAATGGCCTCCAGTCCTTGCCACGTGCAGCCACTACATTCCTTTTAGAGTGTCCAACAGATACAAGTGAGGGAACTGTCTTTATAAGAGTTTTATTATCTAGCAGGGGAAAAGAAGATTTACACATAAAAACAGAAGTTATAATGTGCAGCTATAGATGAGCACCAAATAAATGCTCTAAATACTATGTGCAATGCATCACACAGCCTAGTAAATTCATTCTTCATGTTATTACAATAGAGCACAGTACTCAGGTAGTCTCAACCTTTCTGGAAACCATACCCACGTTTCTGTGGAAGAATTACTCCTGCCTTACACTTGGGCAAGGTGGTTTTGGGGGCAGAGCTCAATGATGGCATCTGGCCAACCCTGGATGAACAGTGACAATGATTGATTTGGGGATGGGCAGCACCAGAAGAATCAGTCCTGGGAATTCTTCTAGAACTTCTGGGAGAGTAAAAGCTCTCTTTATACTGGGGTTACCAAACTCGCAAAGTATACGCCTGCAGCTGCTGATGGCTGTCTCTGCCATCATGTTAGGCTTCTTGAACCTACCACAGAATGTGGCTGGCGCAGAGAAGAGCCTGAGAGACAGCAGGCAAGCCACTGCAGATGACAGTGTTTCTGCAGCTAGACCCACTAGGGCCTGACTTACGCCCTGGATCTATTAGTTACAAGAGCCAGTGAAATCACTTGTTGCTCACCTGGTTTGAGGTGGGTTTTCATCACATGCAACAAAAAACTGTCCTGATTAAGACATCATTCAATCATTTTGAAATCATTAAATTACTTCAAAGCATCAATAAATATCTGCCCTCAGATACATTGTGTATCACAGACAAAAGGAGTTAAACTCAAGCACACGAGCAGCAGTAGTGTCCTCTAAGTGACCGCACCAGTTCTTCAACGTGCTGGGGCCACGGTCACCTTAAGTGGTCCTTCCATCTGTCAGTCCAAGTGGCAAAACTGATGGACAGCAGCAACCAGATGAATTCCTATCTTGTGTGGAAACACGAGGCTTTCTCCTAGGTTGCCTATTAGAGGTTCCAGATCTGACCATAGATAGAGACATTCCATGCAGAAAAAGAAAGCAGTCAGACAGACTCATCATAAACTGGATCATGGAATCTGGATCAGGAGAGGGCTCAAATAGGCAAGAGGAAGTGATGAGAGAAGGAAAAGCACTTTAAAATAACACAAAGGCCCAGGGTGCAATTAACGGAAGGCTGCATCCATTGCTCAGGCAGTCTCCTGAAACCCTGGCTAAACACTCCTGCCCCACTGCCTAGTGCTCAAAAGTGGAAACGCACGGCAGCAGCAAACCACAAAAATGCTGCACCAGGGAACCCCCGTGTGTTGATGCTGTGCAGTTTAAGGTGGAGGCAATCTGAGAAGGGAATGCAAAGAAAGCATCTGTTATTTCCAAATGATTTTATTCCTACAGTCTTCAAGATAGAGTTTGTAAGCAAACTGCATAGTTCAGTTTCTTGCAGCTCATCACCATCAGACTTGCTGTTAACCCAGTTTCAGCTTCTGTCTCTGTGCACCTGGCAGGGTAGCTATATGTTAATACCACCTGTACCTGTTAACAGAACTGTTCCACAGACTGTCTTGCCCCCACAGTGGGCAAGTTTCCAAGATGTGTACTGCACTACAGTAAATACTGAAAATAGAGCAAACAGTAAAAATTGTGTATGTGCAAACACTGGTTACAGAAACCACATGATCAGCAACAAAACCAGTGTTCTCGGACTAGCTCCCAAATAGGCTATGCAGGATGGCTTCATGGCATACAGGATGCCTAAATACTTCTCTGTTGATATTCAGGATGTCTTTGAATATTCAACAGGAGAATCCAGACATCTCACACAGTCCTAGAGCAAAGCCACACTTCTCCACAGACAAACACTGTCTTCCAACAGCTACTGCATTTATCTGGACAGAAGGCAGAGAGAACAATGCACTGCAGCATCACTGTCAGGCCCACCACATGCCATTATGGGGAAAAGGAAACGATTACTTTAGAATTAAAACAAATAAGGAAAATTATTACCATATTGGCTGTCTTGCAGTGAAGCCAATGATAGCAGAAGCAGTTAAATAAACTCTGAAACACCATGCAGATCATAACCTCACCTGAAGATGAGAAAGAAAACCCAGGCAGCTAAATAATAACGGGAGGGTACCTTTGCTGAGAGTCTGGTTCAAACACAAAATAGTCTTTGAGGTTTAAAAAGAACAAAACAAACTACCCAAAAAGGTAAAAACCCTCGCAACTGGGACAACCGGGACTGTTGCATCTGAATTAGAACAGACAATTCACAACCAGCTACAGTTCAGGAATGTACTGACACACTCTGAGTCGTTTCCTTCTACAACAGTTACCTCCAACCAGTCACTTTATGAATGTACACATGTTGCTCAAAATAAAGGCCTAGGGCACGAGTTTGGTGCACTGGTTCAGATGCCTCTTAGGATGCCCACATCCCATATTAGAGTGCCTGGGTTCAAGCACTGGCTCTGTTTCTGATCCAGGTTCCTGCCGTGTGCATCCTGGGAAGCAGCAGATGAAGGCTCAAGTTCTTGGCACACTACCATCCTTATGGGAGACCTGGATTGAGTTCTGGGCTCCTGGCTTTAGCCTGGCCCAGCCCTGGTTGTTGCAGACATTTAGGGAGTGAACCAATGAATGAAAGATCTGTCTGCCTTTCAAATAAAATGGAAATAAATGAATAAAAAATTTTGAAAGGTCCTAACAGGAGTGAATGGATTAAGAGACCTAAGAACTTGTAGCATTTGGTTAGCGTAGAGGGATCCCAAGTTCCAACCCCGCACAGTATGCCAGAGATTATAGATAAACCAAGTGAAGACAGTCTGGATATGGAAGCAGCTCTGAGTACTTTTGCTAAGTTTTTTTCTTTTTTTTTTTTAAGATATATTGAATTATTTGAAAGGTAGAGTTACAGGGAGAGAGAAAGAAAAGAGAGAGAAAGATATCTTCCATCTGCTGGTTCACCAAATGGCCTCAACAGCCAGAGGTGGGCCAGACCAAAGCCAGGAACCAGCAGCCAGGAGCTTCTTCCAGTTTTCCCACATGAGCACGGGGCCCAAGTACTTGGGCCAACCTACAAATGCTTTTCCAGGCACATTAGCAGGGAGCTGACTCAGAAGGGGAGCAACTGGGACTCAAACTGGTACCAATACGAAACGCCACAGTGCTAGCCCCAGTTTTGCTCATTCTTTTAATTTGCTATGGCACCCTGTACAGTGCCTGACATACAGTAAATGTTCAATAAATGTTTATTTGATGAATGAAAATTCTCAAACTTGTAACTTAGGGAAATGTCAGAAGCAAAGTGAAAAAGAGGAAGCTCAGAAATGTCATTAAGAACCCAGTGTTGTGGCGCAGCAGGTTAAAGCCCCAGCCTGCAACACTGGCATCCCATATCAGCACTGGTTTGAGTCCCGGGTGCTCCACTTCCGATCCAGCTCTCTGCTATGGCCTGGGAAAGCAGTAGAAGATGGCCCAAGTCCTTAGGGCCCTGCACCTGTGTGGGAGACCCAGAAGAACCTCCTGGCTCCTGGCTTCAGAGCAGCTCAGCTCTGGCCATTGCAGTCATTTGGAAGTGAATCAGCAGAATGGAAGAAGACCTGTCTCCCTGTCTGTATTTCTCTCTCTCTCTCTCGCTCTCTCTCTCTCTCTCTGGCTCTACTTCTATGTAACTCTGTCTTTCAAATAAATAAAATAAGTCTTTTAAAAAAAGAAATGTCATTAAGTGGACTGGCACTGTGGCATACCGGGTTAAGCTGCTGTCTGCAGGGCTGGCATCCTATATGGGTGCTGATTCAAGTCCCAGTTGTTCCACTTTGGATCCAGCTCCCTTTTAATGGCCTGGGAAAGCAGTGGAAGATGGCCCAAGTGCCTGAGCCCCTGCACCCATGTGTGTAGGCAGCCTTTGGACAAGTTAAGGCCAATATTGGCTTGTGGAATTCCTGGGATAAGAAAGTCACATACTCCCATCCTGAAGGAGGATGACTTCCTGAAGGAGGATGATAATCAAGAACGCTCTGTTAAAATTATCTGTGCCACCGGAGGCCCCGACAAGTTGGTTATGTATGTTGTTATCTTTTGTGCTTCTTTGTTCTGTAGCTGGTTATGTATAAATACCACTAGGACTTTAGAATAAACGAGCCTTGATCAGCCTTGTCTTGGCTCCATTCTCTGCGCCCTTGTCCCTCTTTTCATTCCCACTCCCTCCTTCAGGTTCCGTTTGACTGGTGCGGCAGGCCCGCACACACATGGGAAACCAGCAAGAAGCTCCTGGCTCCTAGCTTCAGCCTGTCACAGCCCCCTGGCTGTTGCAGCCATTTGGGGAGTTAACCAATGAATGGAAGACCTCTCTCTCTCTCTCTCTCTCTCTCTCTCTCTCTGTGTCTGTCTCTTGTTCTCTCCCTAACTCTCTCAAATAAATAAATAAAATCTTTTAAAAAAGAAAAAAAAAACCATTAGGAACGCAGATGCACTGAAGGCAGCAAACTTGGTATTGAATGTTAAAGATTCCTATGCCAATATTATATTATATTTACTAGGTAACTTACTAGTTTGCTACCCATAACCTATTACTACATATTTTGACTTTTAAAACCCTGCAATTGTACGAGATGGAACACATTTTGGAGATAAAGAAACAGACATATGGAAACAAATGTTCATCGCCGTACAATAGCCAAAAAGTGGAAACCACCTGCTAACTGATGAATTCAAAAACAAAGTATGGTATCCACACAGAGGAATATCATTTGGTAATAAAAAGAAATGGGGCCAGCACTGTAGCATAGCAGGTAAAGTCCCTGCCTGTGGTGCTGGCATCCCATATGGATACCAGTTCCAGTCCTGGCTGCTCCCCTTCTGACCTAACTCCCTGATAATGTGCCTGGGAGAGCAGCGTAGGATGGTCCAACTGCTTGGGCCCCTGTATCCAAGCAGGAGACCCAGAAGATCCTGACACCTGGCTTTGGACTGGTCCAGTTCCAGCTGTTGCAGCCATTTGGAAAATGAAAACAGTGGATGGAAGATCTCTCTCTCTCTCTCTCTCTCTCTACCCCTCTCTCTGTGTAACTCTGCCTTTCAAATAAAATAAACCAATATTTTTAAAACATTTTTATAAATAAAAAGAAATGAAATATAGTTACCTGCTATATCATGGATAAATCTTGAAAAGCACATGCTAAATTAAAAAAAAAACTCACAAAAGGCTACAATCTTGCATGATTCCATTTATATGAAGTATTTAGAACAGGAAGATCTTGGTGCAATGGCTGAAGCCATGGCCTGTAACACCAGCATTCTATATTGGAGCACTGGATCAAGTTCCTTGCTTCTGATCCAGCTCCCTGCTAATGCACCTAGGAAAGTAGCAGAGGATGGTCCAATTCTTGGGTGCCTGCACACACGTGGAAGACCCAGAGGAAGTTCATGGCTCTTGGCTTCAGCATGGTGCAGCGCCGACCATTGTGGCCATTTGAGGAGTGAACCAGCAGATGGAAGATCTCTCTCTCTGCCTCTACCTCTCTGTAACTCTGCCTTTCAAATAAATAAATAAATCTTTAAAAAAGAATATGTAGATCCCTAAGTACAGAAAATAGATAGTGGCTGCCTAAAAGTAGAGGCAGTGAGGAGGGTGGAGGAAAGAAAATGACTGCTGATGGGCCTTAAGTTTCTTTTTAGGGAGATGAAAATGTTCTAAATTTAGATCATGGTGATGTTTGCCTAACTCAGTAAATGTACCAAAAATTGCTGAACTGCATACTTAAATAGGAGAGTTGTGCAGTGGAAGAGTCTTCTCGAAATAATGCTGCTTCAAAAGAAAACAAGGATGCAGCAGGAAAGCAGCAGCAGTGGAGGGGGTCAGCACATTGCCTCCAGCACAGGGACAGCTAAGTGAAGGTGCTGGGCTTTGCTATCAGGCTGTCTGGCTCCAAATAGGATTTCCAAGCCTCTCTATCATCTAATCCTGTAGCACAGCACTGGGTTCAGAGACACAGACGTTCCCATGGCAAGTGAGAAGCACTGCTATCAGGTGCAATGGGAATGCCAATCCCCAAATGTTCCCAGGATACACTTTACATGTGGGGCTGAAAGTATGTTCAGAAAATACACAGCAGAACTTAGAAAGTAAAGATTACTATGAAGGGCCGGCGCTGTGGCACACTAGGTTAATCCTCTGCCTGCGGCACCAGCATCTCATATGGGCGCCGGTTCTGGTCCCGGCTGCTCCTCTTCTAGTCCAGCTCTCTACTGTGGCCTGGGAAAGCAGTAAAAGATGACCCAGGTGCTTGGGCCCCTGCATCTGCATGGGAGACCAGGAGGAAGTGCCTGACTCCTGGCTTCCAATCGGCACAGCTCCAGCTGTTGTGGCCACTTGGGGAGTGAACCAACAGAAGGATGATCTTTCTCTCTGTCTCTCTCTCTCACTATCTGTAACTCTGCTTGTCAAATAAATAAATAAAATCTAAAAAAAAAAGAAAGTGAAGATGACTGTGAAACCTTGTGTTCTTCCTTTGACTACTCAGAAATATGTCACAGCTCAATTCACTCCACAGAACTTGAAAAAGATATTCCAAACTCAGAAATACAGGAGTTAAGTGATATTTTTGAAAGCAAAGTGAACAGCTCTGACTTGAGTCACACAGAGTGCAGAACATTCTGGACAACTTTTAATACGCATTTCTCTCCATCCCTGACCTGTGAAAGCCCTGTTCTCCAGCTTTGGGCTTCTCTCTAGAGGAAAACGATGGAGCAGCCAGCATGAGGCGGTGTCTGTGATGATGATGGCTGGGCCCCAGAAGAAAACTAACCATGCTTCATGGCCACCCTGAGCCACGGGTCTTTCACAACTCAGCATCCTTCCCAGGGGAGCACAATTGTCCCAGCACTAATTCACTCAGGTACCGAGGCCACTACGGTTAGCTCCTTTTAAGGAAACACACATGACCTTAGACACAGGAGATAATAATAAACTTAAACCTCAGTAGAAATTTAAAGAAATCAAAGTTATCAGTGATATACTACTTAAGCCTTTCAAATTGGGTCAAAAAATAATTCTTTTTAGTTACAGAACCAACCCAGCATCTGTTAGAGTTTGATCAATTGGGCTTATGATCACCATGGAAGTAGAAATTGGTAAAAACTTTTCTACAGAGTGATATGGTTATATATGCATGCGCACACACAAGATACTTCACAAAATACTGGAAGGGATGTGCATTTGGCCAAGTGGTTAAGATGCCTGTGTCCCAGTGCCTGAGGCTGAGTCCTGGTTCCAGCTTGTGACTCTAGCTTCCTGACAATGCAAACCTTGGGAGACAGTGATGATGGCTCAACTAATTGTGTTCTTGCCATCCAGGTGCGAGAGATCTGGATTATGTTCTTGGCCCCCCAGCTTCCTCCCTACCCAAACCCCAGCCACGGCAGGCATTTGGGGAGTGAACCAGTGAATAAAATATATATATTTTAAAGATTTTATTTATTTATTTGAGAAGTAGAGTTACAGACAGAGAGAGTGAGAGACAGAGAGAAAGGTTTTCTACCAGCTTGTTCACTCCCCCAAAAGGCTGCAATGGCTGGAACTAGGCTGATCTGAAGCAGTGGAGCAGCTGGGGGACACAAACTGGTGCCCATATAGGATGCTGGCACTGCAGGTGGAGGCTTAGCTTACTATACCACAGTGCTGGCCCCTCAAATAAGTATTTTTTAAATTTTGTGGAAAATTGAATTAAAAGGTAAGTTTATTTTGGTGCAAAAATTTTTCATTCCATGCATTTTTCCTTTTCCATGAACTTTGTGAGAACCATTTATACAGGTATACACATACCATGTGACTCTAAAATGGTGATGAAAAGCCAAATTTATTTACCATCGAAAGGCAATCATAATATACTGTTACAAGAAAAAGTAACTTTCAAAGAAGGACATACAGCACGACTCCACATAAGGAATAAACAGCAGAAAGATAAATCACGGTACTGCCAGTGGTTGTCTCTGAATGATGATTACAGAATAACTGTTTTCTACTATTGGCTTATCTAAATCTTCTACAATGAGATTCTATTAATTTTAATATGAAAAAATTACTACCTTAAAAACAAAAATTTGGAATCTTCTGATTCAAGTTTCCTTCCTTTTACACTGATGTATTTTTCTTCACTTTGCTCTGAGTTAATGAGAAAATTCTAATCATCGATACTCAAAAGATAGTTTTAGAAATTAAACATGTAAACAATGTAAATTCTTTGTTCTAGGAGAAAACAATGCTATGCATATATTACTGCCCACTGAAGGAGTGCAATTACTAATTGCCTCCCAATATGGAGTAACTCCACACACACACTCAGAAGTAGAAAAATGAGATTATTTTTCTGTAACCTGGCTAGGAGGTCAAAAGAAATGGGATTACCATGAAGCAAAAGACACTGAAAGCTCTTTCGGTTTTCATTTTTTTTTTTTGACAGGCAGAGTGGACAGTGAGAGAGAGACAGAGAGAAAGGTCCTCCTTTTGCCGTTGGTTCACCCTCCAATGGCCGCCGCGGTAGGCGCGCTGCGGCCAGCGCACCGCGCTGATCCGATGGCAGGAGCCAGGTGCTTCTCCTGGTCTCCCATGGGGTGCAGGGCCCAAACACTTGGGCCATCCTTCACTGCCTTCCCTGGCCACAGCAGAGAGCTGGCCTGGAAGAGGGGCAACCGGGACAGGATCGGTGCCCCGACCGGGACTAAAACCCGGTGTGCCGGCGCCGCAAGGCGGAGGATTAGCCTAGTGAGCCGCGGCGCCGGTTTTCAAATGTTCATTACAAAAGCCAAAGAAAACTATACAGAACTGTGGAATTTTATAAAGAGGAGCTTTATAGAGATCACCAAGTTCTATATGGTTGTCACACAGATGAGGAACACAAGCCAAGGCAAAGCTCACTGAGGAATAAGATGCCCGAGTCTCCTAAGAATTCAATTCCCCTTTGAATGTAACAAGGGTACAAGCAACCAAAATAATTAAAGCTAGTCTAAACCAAGAAGGACCTTATAAAAATCAATATTTGACATCTTACACCTTAAAACTATACTCCAGCAAAATTTCCAGTAATTAGCATGTTAAGAACTGAGAAACTAACGGCAGTGTTGTGGAGCAGCAGGTTAAGTCACCACCTGGGACACCCACATCTCTCATCAGAGTGCTGGTCTGAGTCCTACCTACTCTGCTTCTGATCCACCCAAGTGGGAAAAGCAGATGGAGTCCTGGCTCCTGGCTTCAGCCTGGCTATTGCAGCCATTTGGGGAGTGAACCACTGGATGGAAGATCTCTCTCTCTCTCTCTCTCTCTCACACACACACACACACACACACACACACTGCTTTTCAAATAAATGAATCCTTAAAGAAGGAAAAAGGAGGCAGAGGTGGTGTTCTAGCTGGTTGGGATGCCTGTGTCCCATACAATTCCTGGGTTTGATTCTCAGCTGCAGCTCCTAATTCCTAATTCCTACTAATGTGGACCCTGGGTGGCAGCTTAAGTACCTGGGTTCCTGGCAACCATGAGGAAGACCTGGACTGCCTTTTGGGCTTCCAGTTTCGGCCTCTTAGATGTTGCAGCTATTTGGGGAGTGAACAAGCACGCATGCTCATGTTCTGTCTCTCAAATAAATAAAATGAAGGCAAAAGTCCCAGACTTTCAATTCTGTGACCACTTCAAGAATGTAACATTTATTTCAAAGTTACCATATGTTATGTATTTATTGCTTTAAGTCTTTATGGGTGTCCTATAGACAGGACAATTGGACATAATGGGTAAAGACATTCTCAGGTAAACAAAAGCTACGGGAGTTCTTGACAGGAGACCTGCCCTGCAAGAAATATTAAAGGAAGTGCTTCAAGCTGAAAAGAAAGGCCAATAACTTAGAGTATGTGAAGAAAGAACAAGACATCGAACAACATAGGTAAATATGAAAGCCAGTATTACTGTATTTTGTTTTGATTGAAAAGAAAAAAGCACAATAATCATTATAAATCTATGTTACTGGGCAGACATGTATAAAGATGTAATTTTGTAATTTCAAAAGGCAAACACGTAAAAAGAAAGAAATGCCTCTATCAGTTTCGCTGCTAATACAGTGTTTTGTCAAACTGAGTTTTAATATTTGTCAAACAAATTAAGAATTATAAACTAAGAAATCTTTAAAGATTTTGAGACTATTTTAAGTTTCACTTTATATGAATGAAGTTTGACCTCTTTTCATTTGATTATAGTTTATAGCCCTTGCCTATCTCCTGCTCAATTATGATCTTTTTACTTGTTGAACTAATTGCAGAAGAACTAAGCCTTTGAATATAATGTAAATTAAAAATGTTACCTCGGCCAGAATTTTATTAACGATTTTTGCATCTATGTTCATCAGGGATATTGGTCTGTAATTCTCTTTCAATGCTGCATCTTTTTCCAGCTTAGGAATTAAGGTGATGCTGGCTTCATAGAAAGAATTTGGGAGGATTCCCTCTTTTTCGATTGTTCTGAATAGTCTGAGAAGAATTGGAGTTAGTTCTTTAAATAAAATTCTGGCCAATAGAATGCAACAACACATCAGAAGGATCATCCACCCAAACCAAGTGGGATTTATCCCTGGTATGCAGGGATGGTTCAATGTTCGCAAATCAATCAAGGTGATACACCACATTAACAGACTGCAGAAGAAAAACCATATGATTCTCTCAATAGATGCAGAGAAAGCATTTGATAAAATACAACACCCTTTCATGATGAAAACCCTAAGCAAACCGGGTATGGAAGGAACATTCCTCAATACAATCAAAGCAATATATGAAAAACCCACGGCCAACATCCTATTGAATGGGGAAAAGTTGGAAGCAATTCCGCTGAGATCTGGTACCAGACAGGGATGCCCACTCTCACCACTGCTATTCAATATAGTTCTGGAAGTTCTAGCCAGAGCTATTAGGCAAGAAAAAGAAATTAAAGGGATACACATTGGGAAGGAAGAACTCAAACTATCCCTCTTTGCAGATGATATGATTCTTTATTTAGAGGACCCAAAGAACTCTACTAAGAGACTATTGGAACTCATAGAAGAGTTTGGCGAAATAGCAGGATATAAAATCAATGCACAAAAATCAACAGCCTTTGTATACACAGACAATGCCACGGCTGAGGAAGAACTTCTAAGATCAATCCCATTCACAATAACTACAAAAACAATCAAATACCTTGGAATAAATTTAACCAAGGATGTTAAAGATCTCTACGATGAAAATTACAAAACCATAAAGAAAGAAATAGAAGAGGATACCAAAAAATGGAGAAATCTTCCATGCTCATGGATTGGAAGAATCAATATCATCAAAATGTCTATTCTCCCAAAAGCAATTTATACATTCAATGCAATACCAATCAAGATACCGAAGAACTTCTTCTCAGATCTGGAAAAAATAATGCTGAAATTCATATGGAGACACAGGAGACCTCGAATCTTGTACAACAAAAACAAAGCCAGAGGCATCACGATACCAGATTTCAGGACATACTACAGGGCAGTTGTTATCAAAACAGCATGGTACTGGTACAGAAACAGATGGATAGACCAATGGGACAGAATAGAAACACCAGCAATCAATCCAAACATCTACAGCCAACTTATATTTGATCAAGGATCCAAAACCAATCCCTGGAGTAAGGAGTCTATTCAATAAATGGTGCTGGGCAAAGTGGATTTCCACATGCAGAAGCTTGAAGCAAGACCCATACCTTTCACCTACACAAAAATTCACTCAACATGGATTAAAGACTTAAATCTACAACCCGACACCATCAAATTATTAGAGAACATTGGAGAAACCCTGCAAGGGTTTCAGGAAAAAGGTACCAGAAAAGACTTCTTGGAAAAGACCTCAGAAGCACAGGCAGTCAAAACCAAAATTAACATTTGGGATTGCATCAAATTAAGAAGTTTCTTTACTTCAAAAGATACAGTCAGGAAAGTGAAGAGGCAACCGAGAGAATGGGAAAAAATATTTGCAAACTATGCAACAGATAAAGGGCTGATAACCAGAATCTACAAAGAAATCAAGAAACTCCACAACAACAAAACAAACAGCCCTCTTAAGAGATGGGCCAAGGACCTCAATAGACATTTTTCAAAAGAGGAAATCCAAAGGGCCAACAGACACATGAAAAAATGTTCAGGATCACTAGCAATCAGGGAAATGCAAATCAAAACCACAATGAGGTTTCACCTCACCCCGGTTAGAATGGCTCACATTCAGAAATCTACCAACAATAGATGCAGGAGAGCATGTGGGGAAAAAGGGACACTAACCCACTATTGGTGGGAATGCAAACTGGTTAAGCCACTATGGAAGTCAGTCTGGAGACTCCTCAGAAACCTGAACATAACCCTACCATACAACCCAGCCATCCCACTGCTTGGAATTTACCCAAAGGAAATTAAATTGGCAAACAAAAAAGCTGTCTGCACCTTAATGTTTATTGCAGCTCAATTCACAGCCTTGGCAACTCATGACTAGAGCCTAGGGTGATTACTGATGCCATAAACAAGAATGTCAAATTGTTAAGTCAACAACAGGAGTCACTGTGTACGTACTTCTCATGTGGGATCTGTCCTTAATGTGTTGTCCAATGTGAAGTAATGCTATAACTAATACTGAAACTGTATTTTTACACTTTGTTTCTATGTGGGTGCAAACTGATGAAATCTTTACTTAATATATACTGAATCGATCTTCTGTATATAAAGATAATTGAAAATGAATCTTGATGTGAATGGAATGGGAGAGGGAGTGGGAGATGGGAGGGATGGGAGTGGGAGGGAAATTATGTGGGGGGGAGGGAAGCCAATGTAATCCATAAACTGTACTTTGGAAATTTATATTTACTAGATAAAAAAAAAAAGAAAAAAAATGTTACCTCGGGCCAACACTGTAGCTCACTTGGTTAATCCTCTGCCTGCGGCGTTTGCATCCCATTTAGGCGCCAGGTTCTAGTCCCAGTTGCTCCTCTTCCAGTCCAGCTCTCTGCTGTGGCCTGGGAAGGCAGTGGAGGATGGCCCAAGTGCTTGGGCACCTGCACCCGCATGGGAGACCAGGAAGAAGCACCTGGCTCCTGGCTTCGGATTGGTGCAGCGCCGGCCATAGTAACCATTTGAGGGATGAACCAACAGGAGGAAGACCTTTCTCTCTGTCTCTCTCACTGTCTAACTCTGTCAAATAAAAACAAATTTAAAAAAAGTTACCTCAAAAGTAACAAATAAAAATTAAGCTAATTATTTTTTTTCTTGACAGGCAGAGTTAGTGAGAGAGAGAGAGAGAGACAGAGAAAAGTCTTCCTTTTCCGTTGGTTCACCCCCAAGTGGCCGATAGGGCCGGCGCACTGCGCCCATCTGAAGCCAGGAGCCAGGTGCTTCCTCCTGGTCTCCCATGTGGGTGCAGGGCCCAAGGACCTGGGCCATCCTCCACTGCACTCCTGGGCTACTGGAGAGAGCTAGACTGGAAGAGGAACAACAGGGACAGAATCTGGCACCCCAACCAGGACTAAAACCCAGGGTGCTGGCGCCGCAGGCAGAGGACTAGCCTAGTGAGCTGCGGCGCCGGCCTTATCAACACTGTTACAGAGAATTTTGTGTCTGGCTGAAGCCAGTGCAAACCCCATTTGTCTAAGACTAAACAAAAGCATCATTAATGAAAAGCAGAAAAAACAGAGTGCCAAATCTTTGTATATTTTAGTGCATAATATATTTATCTTCTTGTAAGTAAATGGCATGTAACCACCTTCTAAATTTCAAAGAAAAATAATGGAAAAAACTGTTTACAGTAGAACAATGCTCAATAATTCATAGCTTGATGATCTAATGAAATTGTTTTCAAATGTTAAATGTCAAAATACTGTTGTCAAATTTCTTCCTTTGCATTTCAATTCTAAGTTAACATTTTGATGAAAATGAAATTCAACAAATATTAATTGTATTTTAGGGAAGGCTTGTTCAATTTTTGTTAAGACCAATAACTTTTACAGATCGGCTATGTAACAGCTTCTACGTTTTGTAAAATATATCACCTTAGCAATTTTTAAATGTCTGCACTTTACTAAATTAATTCGCTCTTGGCATTGTTGGCAAATTTTGAAAATTTTGTCCATTTTCTTTTAAGTATTTATATTTCAGTATATATTTATTTATACATATTATAAATAAATATCATATTATAAATAAGTATTTATATATTATTAAATATATTTATATATTTAGAATATAAATATATTAATTTTAATATAAATATATAATGTATAATTTTAATATATAACTAAATATATAAATGTGTTTATATATTTTAACAGAGTTCATGTTAAGCACTGGCTTCCAGACTTGAGGAATTTCCTATTGGTAAAGGTGGAACACATTCAGAAGTTTATCAAAGTTTTAAAAATCCACCATTTATTGCATTTTTAGACTTTGAACAAAATGATGAAGCTTTCCTTTTTGCTGGATGGAAGAGCAGATGGAATCTTAATAATTTTATTTTTTCCATCCCCCAAAAAGCAGCTCTCATTCACAGGGGTGGAGCTAGATCCCAAGAAATTAAGTTTCTGTTCTGGAGAGACTAGAAAGTTGGTTTAGGCCAAAATAGAACATGGGTAGTGGGCTAGTGTGAACTGAAAGACATGTATAGGATGAGCCGAGGGATGCCAGGGGTGTCCAGCTGCAGTGTGGCTCTTGTTCCCAGAGTGATGCTACAAGGAACAGCAGGATACTGTGAAACAGTACCTTAGGTGACTTTTTGTTTAGCAGAAGTCAGTTAAGCACTGCTTGAATGCAAGGAACCTACCATAGGCAGTGTGCACTGTGCAAAATGCAAGTGTGTGTTGCCAAGTCCATGTTCTCAGAACCTTTTTCTAAATGAAAGTATTACTTGTATTATGGCACAATCAGTTTAAGAAGTCTATATCATGTATTTTCTGTTACTGAACAATCCATTTAATATAGTCAGAAACTAATTATATCTTACAGTGACTCAAGGCAAAAATGCTAGAATAACAATCAAAAGGTGATTTACTAGCATATTGTGCAAGCCCTTATGATGTGAATGAATTTCTCAACATCTTGTCCAAATCCTCATTAAAATGAAATTCTTAAGACTAAATTGTAAGCGTCATCATCTAACAACTAACTTGTGATTGGGCAGCTGTTATGGAATTAGTCCTCGTTAGCCTGTGGTGAATTCTTTCATCTTCTGTAACCTTATTTATAGCCAAGTTTCCCTTAAGGTAAATAGTATCCTCGTCTTGTGTTCTTTGTTTCTCCTTTAGACCCTGCACCCCATGGGAGACCAGAAGAAGCACCTGGCTCCTGGCTTTGGATCAGCACGGTGCGCCGGCCACAGCACACCGGCTGCGGCAGCCATTGGAGGGTGAACCAACGAAAAGGAAGACCTTTCTCTCTGTCTCTCTCTCTCACTGTCCACTCTGCCTGTCAAAAAATAAAAAAAAAATAAAAAATACATAAACAAAGTGCAAGTCTGGGTGGTGAGATACATGAGTGAAACCTTAATCAATAAAAGCCACCCACCATATTCAGAAATCTCAATATTATTCACTTTGATTAATCTTAAAGAGTCACTTCTTTGTTGGTTGTTTCATTTAATTATCTCATGGAAACAAACAAAGTGAAGGATTAAATGGAAAAATACAAAATATGGTATGCCAACCACCTTGGCTTACATTAAGCAAAGAGCAGAGACAAAGCAATGCATCTGTAATCTGAGGTGTCAACTGCATAGAACTGCCTTTGAGTCTGGAGTGTGTATCCTCTTACAAGGACTGGTCACTGAGTTATCCCACTTCGTAGGTCCTGTTATGGACTGAACTGGACTTAATACTCCACACTCATGCAGAAGTTTAAACTCCAAAGTCTCATGTTCACAGTTAATGGATGAATATGAACCAATGACAGATCAGGGTGGGGATCTGAGCTGATGATGGCCTTTGAAGATGGGAACTCTGGGAAGTGAATGGATTGGATTCCACTGCCAGGGTGGAGTCCATGTTCCAGTCATGCTGGCTTTCTAAGGAGAGACTACACAGAGGACAGAGGAAGAGTTTGTCCCTGTGTCTCTCTCAGCTTCTTGGCTCGCCATCACCAGCCCTCCACACATGCCCTGTCACTGCCAGCTTCCAGCAGATACCAGACTAATGGGGCTGTCCAGTCTAGAGCTGTGAACCTCCAAACTTTCCTTCTGAAATGAACTTTCCTTCCAAAGAAGCTCCTCTCAGGTATTTGAGCTAAAGAAATGAAAAGCTGACTGATACAGGCCTGATTAACTTCCTTTTTAAAAACCTCTAATTCCAGAGTAGGATCCAAAAGCAACTAATTAAAAAATTCAATAAACAAACAAAAAGTTCAACAACCTTCTGTCTCCCACTCTTCATCATGGGTTCCAGTTCTGAGCCACACTCTAAGGAAATTCAAAAATTTCCAGCTGCCTGTTACTTCATCCACCTTGGCCACCCTACCTCACTGCCAACTGAACAATTAAGGGAAAAGGTTATCCCTACTCTGGGTTTTCCTCTTCTTACCCAGCTGATGGCAATGAAAGTATTGACACTGGGAGTGCTAATGTCAGCTAGATGGCAGGGCTCTTGTGTTTCCCCCAACTTATGCCACAGACTTTTATTATTTTTCCCTCCCACAAACTGATGTCAACCAATGCCATTTTGTACTGCAGAGTTTCTGAACCTTCGGCACCATCAACAACACAATTTTGTTGTGGGAAGCTGTCCTGTGTATGCTGGGGTATTTAACAGTGTCCATGACCTCTCAACAATTGGATGCTAGGAGCAACGTCCATCCTCAGTTGTGACAAACAAAATGTGTCCACAGATTGGCAAATATCCATGCATGAAGATGGCCCTAACTCAAGACCACCACCGCAGTGTAATCTCAGAGGGTAGATACTGGTTCTGCAGTTCCTACATAATTCCAATTTCCAAGAATGAAATGAGTAGAAAGATAACCTATTAGCTCTAAGCCTACATTTTCTTCACCTCCAAATAAATATATTGTACTTTCTATTGATTCAGACTACTTGAAGTCCCAAAGAAAGTAAATTGGTCACATACCCCATGCTCCAAAGTTCATATCCTAAGGGCGGCACAGCTTGACCTGGGACAGATTGGAGTCTAAATCACATAGCTACACACCCACCACCACAGAGTTGCCACTTCACTTCAGGACCAAGTTGAGGCAGCTTTTGGGTTTGCTGGTCAAAGTATCCACCACTGGGTCAATCACATATAAGATACTTTCCAGTCACCACAAAACCAAGCAGCACTTGTGCTAAACAGTTTAAAAAATCAAAAGCCATTTCCATCATGGAGTTCCAACTGTTCACTCTGAAGAGCACAATTTGCCCACCCAACATAAGTGGGTTCAGGACAACACCCTGACTAAGAACTGACTGTGCTCATCCATGCAGCCAACCAACCAGGAACTCCTTCAGTGTCCCAACAGCATGCAACAGTGCAAACCCAGAGAGGATTTAAAGACCAAGAACAACCATGAAACCCTGGCATGCAAATACCCTGGTGCAAGACCAACAATGGGTACTCCTTAGAGACTGCGGAGTCCGGAGTCCTTGTCCTAGGAGGCCAGATGTGTACAGGTTCTCAAGAGCCCAAATTCCCTGCAATGAAATCCCTCTTTGCTGGGGAGCTTCAGCTGGTCTCCATTACTTTCAATCCTAGCACTAAACCTACTGGCTATGGCACAAATTATCACCTGGTTTTCTTCTCCTGTTCTTAAAAAAAAATATCATTTTAAAATCTACATGCTTCTGGGGAAGGGGAACAGAGGTTCAGTAGGTACAGTTTCAGTTTGGGATAATGACAAAGTTCTGGAAATGGATAATGGCGATCACAGCTGCATGACAATGTGAATTATTTATGTCAATAAACTTACAACTTGAAAATAGTTAAAACAGTAAAATTTATGGTTTTTTTACCATGATAAAAACAGCTAAAAATTATCTTTCTGTAAAAAAAAAAAGGATTGAAATATACTCTCTATAGATGTTTCTAATACTCAACATGAAATAAACTTATGGATTTTCTCTCTGCATGTATAGAATATACAGAAAATATGCTCCAGATTCTCTCAAAATTCAGCAAAATATTTTGAGAATATATCTAGGTCTATAAAAAATGTCCCTGTTAAGAGCGGGCATTTGGTCTAGCAATTAAGACACCTGTGTCCTCTATCAGACGGCCTGGGTTTGACTGCTGGCTATGGCTCCAGATTCCAGCATCCTGCTAGTACAGACCCTGGGACAGAGTACAGACCCTGGGACAGAAGAGGAGACAGGTTGAGTGATTGGGTTCCACCCAATCACGTAGCAAACCTGGATTGAGTTCTTAGCTCCCAGCTGTTCCCCTAGCCTCAATGCTGCAGCAGTTGTGGGCATTTTGGGGAGTCAACCATTGTTGGTCTCTGCATCTCAAAGGAAATAAGTAAATAAAAATTCAGGGCTGGCATTGTGGCTTAGCAGGTTAAGGCCCTGCATGCACTGCTGGCATCTATATCAAGACCCAGCTGTTCCATTTCTGATCCAGCTCTCTGCTAAGGCATGGGAAAGCAGCGGAGGATGGCCCACATCCTTGGGCCCCTGCACCCATGTGAGAGACCTGAAGGAAACATCTGGTTCCTGGCTTCGGATCAGCCCCGCTCCACCCACTGCAGCCATTTGGGGAGTGAACAAGCCGATGGAAGACCTAGCTCTCTCTGTCTGCCTCTGCCTCTGCTTCTCTGTAACTCTGCCTTTCAAATAAATAAATAAATCTTAAAATAAATAAATAAATTCAAAATCCTTGTTCAAAGTTAAAAATTTGGTAGACTCTGAAGTGACCCTTTTGTTTTTTAGTGATTCTGTCATCATTCCTTTACTTTTATCACTCTCTACTACTTTATTAGAGTCTTTATAAAGATATATAATTAATACAAAATGGTTATACACCTGTCCCGAAAGAAAGAGGAAGAACCTAAGGAGGGTAAGGAGGAATGCAAAACTGATCTCCTATGCTGATTATCACTTACCCTATGTAGAAAGCAGTCAGTTCATGTTGTAGCACAATATAATAAACATGTCTCTGATGCTAGGTATAATAATGCTAGCAACAAAAACCAACAGAAAATTGTTAACATGTGGTTCATAACAAAAAATCTTATTGGCGTGTCCATCATAACGACTCTTTCACCATATTTTTCTACCATAAGACCAAAAGATGAATGAAAGCAAGATGAATTTACCTTAAGATTCCCATGAGAGACATAATATGAAGAGAACAAACAAATGCATGTTTACATCAGTTTTGGGCTACATGTCAACAATTTAGATAAATGATACTGAAGTGGTAGCTTATAAATTTTGGAGCCCAACTACATTTTTTTAAAAAAAGATTTACTTTTATTTATTTGAAAGGCAGAGTGACACAGAGAGAGGAAGAGACAGAGAGAAGGAGATCTTCATTCCCTAAATTCTGTGACAGTTGAGACTAGGCCAGGTCAAAGCCAGTAGCCAGGAAGTCCATCTGGATCTCCCATGTGGGTGGCAGGGTCCCAAGCACTTGGGGCATCTGCTGCTGCTTTCCCAGGTGCATTATTAGCAGGGAGCTGCATTGGAAACCAAACAGCTGGGACTCAAATTGGCTCTCTGATATGGGATACCTGTGCTGCAGGCAGTCGACTTAACCCGTTGCACCACAATGCCAGCCTCAGAGCCCAGCTAATTTTGCTATTCCCTCAACTTTTGGATTTGTCCTCCAGCCCACCCCTACCCTTTAACTTGATTTCTTATTTCTGTCTGGTCCAGAAGTAACTCTCTGAGAACCAGAAGTATCTGTCATACCAGTTCTTACTCCTTAATGATAGTGTAAAACTGTTAAGAAATTACTTCTTGCTTCAATTTGATCTGTTTCATATTCTGGGTCATTTTCTGTTTTATTTATCTACCTTTGGAATTTTCTTCTTCTTTTTTTGGTAAGATCTATTTATTTATTTGAAAGTCAGAGTTACACAGAGAGAGGAGAGGCAGGCGGAGAGAGAGAGAGAGAAAGGTCTTCCATCTGCTGGTTCGCTCCCCAACTGGCTGCAATGCCCAGAGTTGCGCCGATCCGGAGCCAGGAGCTTCTTCTGGGTCTCCCATGTGGGTGCAGGGCCCCAACGACTTGGGCCATCTTCTACTGCCTTCCTAGGCCATAGCAGAGAGCTGGATCGGAAGTGGAGCAGCCGGGACGGGAACCGGCGCCCATATGGGATGCCAGCACTTCAGGCCAGGGCGTTAACCTGCTACACCACATCACCAGCCCCTCTTCTTCCTATAATATATGTTCTTATTTTATTCTCCAACTAAACTCCCACTGGCCCCCTCACTACTGAGACAGCCTCTCAACCTTTGCCTCCATTTCAATTTAAAGAGTGAAATTTGATCTCTATTCGAAGCAGAATACAGCAATGGATTTCATTTTCCAACAGATATGACACAAGGCCTTCTCTCACCACCATGAAGAAACAAACTTTAGGCATAGGCATCGTTCATCAATTGCCATTTTATTAGGATTACAATAAAGGATAAAGTTTGAACTATCCTCTCAACATTCAACAAAGAATTAAATTATGACTTTTAGTGTTAAATCTATTTTATCATATTCTAATTCTTTAAAAATGACAATGCTCAAAGGAGATGGCATTTTCCTACTGACTGAACATTCTTATTAACTGGGGTTAATTATCCCTCAATTGTGCAAGCTAACAGAATGACTTCCCTATAAATGTCTCCAAAAAAGTCCAATTAAAAAAAAAAGGTAAAAAGCCTCTCATGGTATTTTTCTTTTTTAGTGAGTTACATGGGATTTCCCGCTCTAGCCCAATATGCAGAATGCTCCATAATTCAGCACAAGAGGAATAAAGGCCAAAATGGATGACACCATCAGTGTTTCTGCTGCTATGGGTCAGCATCAGGAGCTTGCATTCCTGAGCATATGCTACCAATTCTCAGATTTCTAAGTGGCATCTGAGAGAACACACAAGACAAGAAGGGCTTTTGTTTGCTTCTGCCTAGACTGGTCATTACCCTCTGTAGTGATTTGTGATGCTTCAGAATGCTCTGTACTCTAAGATACACATACATAGTTGGCCAAATAGTTTGGGAGAAGTGCTTCAGATATGCCTGAAACAAATGATTTCCTTTAAGCATTGTTAAATGCTGTTTAAAATGTAAATACTGTTTAAAATGATCTACTGTTAATTGGACAGGTATTCTGCCTAGCAAAAATTGAGTTGATAAATTCTGTTGTTTACCTTCGCCCATTACTTGTTTCTTTGTTTTAACTATCAATGAAATAAAATTCAATGTTTAACTTTCCAATGGCCAGAACCCTTCTGAAAATTTTATGCTTTGGAACAAAGCTCTTCATGTAATTTCTCAAGTATTTTGAGGTTGGGTGGTTAGGTGAACAACCAGAACATAATCCATTTTCAACTGGTAGGATTGCAAATAAACAAAAATATGCTTCTGAATGGAAGACATTCAAAAGAATACATATTACCGCATATTTTCAGTATGGTTATGTAATAAGTCTCCACTTCAAAGCTAACTTTTCATTTGGATTACATGTGCAAAAAGGTCAGGGCTATGTTTTCTGTAGTAACTTTTACTTTTGCTTATTTGGAAGCAGTGAAAGGACCAAAAATTCCTCCCATTTAGAGACCGCTATGAAGATGAAAACACATAAGCACACTTAACAGCAAACAGTTGTGTTTTAATGATAGCTACATTCTTGCTATCATATAGCTATTTCTTCACTGAAAGCTACTGGTTTTCAATTTTCCTTAGTGACAAAAATGTTTTTAAATAAACACTGTGCCTAGATAATCTATAAAATAGCTTAAAATTGCTTTACAATTTTTGAATAAACTGAATTTCAACAGACAGAGACTCTTAGCTATGTCCTATAATTAATGTTATGACAGTTCAGGAAAACTCACGTAAGGAAAGTTTCAAGTTTTCTGCACATTTTCATCTCCAACTATATTCATTATTAATAATCTTAGGGTCTAAACATTTTGGCTAGTCCTAAATGTCAATCTAACTCATACAAGCTATATGGTCTCACTCATGTGGTGGCCTGATGCTAGACTATTCAGAAAATGATGAGACCCAAAGTACATGCCCAAGATTTCCCGAGCTAACTCAGCCTTACTGGTCACTAAAACTTTCCTAAAACTAAAGCAGCAAAAACACTACAACTTCATTTTATTTCCATTTCCTTCCACTCCTCTATTAGATTGTACTCAAAACATTAAAAAGACCATATGATTACCACCTTTGATCAAGAAGTATAGGTATATTTGTGATCCAGGGCCAAAGTTACTTTCTTAGATCGTTAACATCTTGAGAATAAAAAGCAT
Source organism: Lepus oiostolus (assembly GCA_036325905.1). Lineage (NCBI taxonomy): Eukaryota > Metazoa > Chordata > Mammalia > Lagomorpha > Leporidae > Lepus > Lepus oiostolus. Next base: position 80,080,742 of record CM070816.1, read on the forward strand.
CTTAACTAGTGTAAAATATAATAGCTCATAGCTAGTACTATTAATTAAAAATAGAAAAGAAGAAATGATTCCAAATTTTTGATGATGAAAAAACAAAAGGTTCTCTGAAGCCCTAAGTTTGGACCAAGGTCATTCAATGCCATTAGGCAGAGTTGTGGCCACAAAGAGAAAGCAAGAAGTGCTGAGTCATCCGGAGCATATGCAACATCAGCATTTCTAGCCCAAGATTCAATGATGAGCCCACTTCCTCTTACCTACCACTCTTCCTTCCTTTTCTCCCTGGCCTGGAGCAGGTTATGGAAAACTGAATGCCACCAAGGTGATGAGCAGCATTAACCTCAACAGATAACACAGCTTCACAGTCTTCAGTTCCACGTGCATGTCTCTAGATAGCCTACTAAAAGACACTGTTGAGGTATTTTGGGGAGGGGAGGAACATAGGGGGAGGAATCCCCCCTTAAAAACAGCTAAGCAAGGCCGGCGCCGCGGCACACTAGGCTAATCCTCTGCCTTGCGGCGCCGGCACACTGGGTTCTAGTCCCGGTCGGGGCTCCGGATTCTGTTCCAGTTGCCCCTCTTCCAGGCCAGCTCTCTGCTGTGGCCTGGGAAGGCAGTGGAGGATGGCCCAAGTGCTTGGGCCCTGCACCCCATGGGAGACCAGGAGAAGCACCTGGCTCCTGCCATCGGATCAGCGCGGTGAGCTGGCTGCAGCGCATCAGCCACGGCGGCCATTGGAGGGTGAACCAACGGCAAAAAGGAAGACCTTTCTCTCTGTCTCTCTCTCTCACAGTCCACTCTGCCTGTCAAAAAAATAAAAAATTAAAAATTAAAAAAAAACAGCTAAGCAGAAATAGAAAGACAAAAAGACAAAAAAAAATCAAAAAATAAAATTGACAAAACCTTATCTGAATTACCAAGGAAAAAAACAGAACACATACAAATTATCAATGTCAGATTTTACAGATATCAAAGGATAAGAGAAAAACATACTGAATTTACACTAGCGAACAAAGCAAACCTAGATGAAACAAATTCCTTGAAAGACCAAAATTATAAAGTGACTTAACCTAAAGAAACAGAATTCCTAGCTAAAAAGCCTTCTCATAAAGAAAACACTAGACCCAAATAACTTCACTGATACATTCTATTAAGTATGTAAGAAAGAAAACACCAGCACTATGAAAAATCTTTCAGAAAACAGATGAGGTAGAAATACTGCAACTCATTTTATAAGGTCAGAATTACCTCCAAACCTCAAAATTACAGACCAATGTCCTTGATGAACACAGATGCAAAAATTCTTAGCAAAATTTTGACAATGCCTAAAAAGGGTACATCAAAGATCAAGTGAGGTTTATCACAGGAACGTGAGTTTGGTTCAACTTCCAAAGTTCAATCAGTATAGTTCACAGCACACAAAGAGAGTAAACAAAAAAAAAATCATATAATCAGTGCAATCATGCAGAAAAAGCAATCACAAAATTCAATGTCCAATCATAATAAACTCTCAGGAAACAAGGAATACAAGGGAATTTCATCAACTTGATAAAGGGCATCTAGGAAGACTGACAGCTGACACCATACTTATGGAAGAAAAACCAAATGCTTTCTCCTTATTACAGGGAAAAGGCCAAAATACCTGCTCTCATCTTTTTTTTTTTTTTGACAGGCAGAGTTAGACAGTAAGAGAGAGAGACAGAGAGAAAGGTCTTCCTTCCGTTGGTTCATCCCCCAAATGGCCACTATGACTGGCACGCTGCACCGATCCAAAGCCTGGAGTCAGGTGCTTCCTCCTGGTCTCCCATGCGGGTGCAGGGCCCAAGCACTTGGGCCATCCTCCACTGCCTTCCCGGGTCACATCAGAGAGCTGGACTGGAAGAGGAGCAACCGGGACAGAGCTGGCACCCCAACCGGGACTAGAACCCGGGGTGCCGGCACCACAGGCAGAGGATTAGCCTAGTGAGCCGCAGCACCAGCCAAGCTCTTGTCATTTTTATTCAACCTTGTACTTGAGGACTGGGTCAATGCAAAAAGAGCAAGAAAAATAAATAAAAGCACCAGCATTGTGCTGCACATGTTAGCATTCCATTATCATATTGCTGGTTTGAGCTCCAGTTGCTCTTCTAATCAAGCTCCCTGATAATGCACCTGGGAAAACAGCAGATGGCCCACATGCTTGAACCCCTCTCATATGGGAGGCCAGGAAGAAGCTCCTGGCTTCAGCTTTGCCCATTCTTAGCTGTTGCAGCCACTTGGGGAGTGAACAGGTTGATGGAAGATCCTTCTCTGTCTCTCCCTCTAACTCTGCCTTTCAAATAAATAAATAAATCTTTTAAAAAATAACTATACTTACATACTAGCAATAAACATTTAGAATCCCTTAAAACTATTTAAAGACTGACATGGAAAGATATACCATGTTCATGATCAGAAGTCTCAACAGTGTCAATATCAATGTTCTCTCCCAGATTAAGTGCTATCCAATTAAATTCCTAAGGAGACATTTTATACTAACTGATAAGCTGATTCTAAAGTTTATACAGAAATGCAAAGGCACAAGAAGATCCAAAACAATTCTGAAGAACAAACTTGGAGATCTTAAACTACCTGACTTTAGAAAGATCAACTATAAAAGTACAGTAATCAAAACATCATGGTATTGGCAAAAGAACAGATACATGGATCAATGGAATGGGACAGAGAACCCAAGAAGAGACCTAAATTTATAAGGCCAATTGACTTTTGGCAAATCTGCCAAAGTAATTAAAACTGAGGAAAGCACTGTGTTTTCAACAAATGGTGCTGGAACAGCTCAATATCCATATACGAAAAACAAAGCTCTTTTATCTAAAGCCATGCACAAAGACTTGACTTGAATGCGTCACAACCCTAACATAAAAACAAAGGTTACAGAATTCTAAAACATAGGCAAAAGTCTATGTGTAAGCAAAGATCTCTTAGGTTACAAAAAAAGCACAAAGGGGGGGGGGAAAGAAATGATAAATCAGACTTTGATTAAATTAAAATCTTTTTGAGGTGCGCCGTTTAAGAAAATGAAAAAGCCAAAGACCTGAAACAAATGCTGGAATATCTGCAGCTAACCAAATATTTCTCCAGAATACATGAAGGACTCTTAGCATATGATGACTCAGTTTTTTAAGATTTAAGAAATTTGTATAGACACCTCCCAAAAGAAGGTATTGGAATGGGCAATAAGCAAATGAAAAGACGTCCAACAACAATAGTCATCAGAAAAATGCAAATTAAAACCACAGTGTGGCATCCAATATAAAATGGCTAAAATTAAAAAGACTGACAATACCAAGTGTTGAGAAGGATACGAATCAAATGGAATCTTCATACATCATCAGGGGAAATGGCACAACTAATGTACAAAAGCTGGGCAGTGTTTTTAAAAAGTAAGTACATATTTGCCATACCAGTAGGCAATCCACTACTACGTACCCTAGAAATGAAAGCATTTCTCATAGCAATACAAAGGCCTGTACATCAATATTCCTAACATTGTTATTTATAGTTGCCCCAAACAAAACAAAACCAGCCATGAACAAGATAAAAAGAAAAAAAAATTGTGGTAAATACAAACGGAAAAATGAACTGTATACAGTTAATATGAATGAGTCTCAAAAACATTACCCATGAAAGCCAAACACAAAAGCACAAATTACTGTTGGAAATCATGTATATGAAACTCTAGGACAGACACAGCCAAAATAAAATGACTGAAAGATTAGGTTTGCCAGGGGTCCAGGTGGAGGGAGGGGATGGACGGCAGAGGGACCTGAAGGAATTGCTGGGGCAAGAAGAGTATTTTAGATCTGGATTGTGGCAGTGCTCATGCAGGTGCAGGAATCTGACAAAATTCCTAAAACACACACTTAAAATGGGTATGTTGTACTACAAATAGGTTATAATTCAACAAATCTGCTTTTTTTAAAAAAGATTTATTTATTTATTTATTTATTTGAAAAGCAGAATTACAGAGAGAGGAGAGACAGAGAGACATAAAGAGAGAGAGAGAGAGAGACCTTCCATCCGCTAGTTCACTCACCAAATGGCTGCAATGGCCAGGGTTGGCCCAGGCTGAAGCCAGGAGCCAGGAGCCAGGAGCCCCTCTGGGGTCTCCCACTTAGGTGCAGGGGCCCTAGCACTTTGGCCATCCTCTGCTACTTTTCCAGGCACATCAGCAAGGAGCTGAATCAGAAGTGGAGCAGCCAGGTCTTGAACTGGCACCTATATGGGATGCCAGCACTGCAGGTGGCAGTTTTACCCACTATGCCACAATGGCAGCCCTTGATTTTTTTTTTTTAAGTAAAGGACACTCAAAGATCACCAGGCATTTAAAGAATCCAGCACCAGTGAAAATAAAACTTAACAACAACAAAAATCAATAGAAACAGAGATAATGAAGAACTTTCAAAAAATTTAGATTGGTGTGGGCATTTGGCTTGACAATTAAGATGCCTCTTGGGATGTCCACATTCCATATGAGAGTGCCTGGGTTTGAATCCTGGCTCTGCTTCTGATCCAGCTTCCTGCTAATGCAAACCCATGGAGGCAGCAAGCAGGCTGGCTCAAGTGGTTGGATCCCTGTCACCCAAACGGAAGGTTCAGATGGAATTCTCCAACCCATGGCTTTGGCCTAGCCCAGCCCTGACTGCTGAGGACATTTAGTGAGTAAACCAGTGGATAAGAGACCTCTCTCTGTCTGCTCTCCCTGTCTCTCTGCCTTTCATATATATATATATATATATATATATATATATACACATATATATACACATATGTGTATATATATATATATTTTAAAAGTTCATACAAAATGGAATTAAAAGTTAAGTTGGTAAAAAAATGAGATCAAGTCAAGGTAATATTACAAGAATCCAGAATAATATGCTTAAAAACAGAAACAAGCAGAGAACAAAAAAGAAAGAGGCTCTGAAGTCAAAACTACAATTGCCAAAGTAGTAAATTCAACTGACACCTGGAAATAATGTAGAAAAGTTTAAGGGCAAACAAAATAAATAATAAAAGATAAAATAGATTACTTAGAAAAAACCACCTCTGTGGAACTTTAAGAGACACAGTAGTCCCCACTGAAAGACAGTATTTGACTAACAAGACTTCAGAAAGAAAATAGAACAATTGAGGATGAAATCATCTTTTAAAATAAAATGAAGCAAATCTGCACTTAGATTCCACAGAATGCTCAATAAACTGAGATGAAACAAAGCAGACCACCAAACTTGGACACAATTTTCTGAGAAACATAGGTTGTGATAAAGACAAACAATGCAGGAAAGAACAAAGACAATTATAAACTCCAGGAAAAATGAAATGGTACAGTGCTATCATGGCCTGAATAAAAAACATTACAATAGCAATAAGTTTTTTTTTGTTTGTTTGTTTGTGTTTTTTTTTTAAAGAAGCTTTGTTTATTTGAAAAGCAGGGTTGCAGAGAGAGCTTCCATGTGCTGGTTCACTTCCCAAATTGCCCGAACAGCCAAGTCTCCAATTGGCACTCATGGAATGCTGGTGTCACAGGAAGTGGTTTAATCTACTGTGTTACAATACAGGCCCCCAACTTTTAAATAAGTGACTAAGTGTAGAGAATGCTTACATCTGTATTTAAGAAAGGACTCTATCAACCTCAAAGGGTTATAATGTTGTACTTTCCAAAAAAGAAAAAAATATAAAGAATATTTGGCCCATACTGTACCCCAGATAGTCAGAATAATGTCAGCACTGTTTTCAGCATTCAATTTCCAAGGATCAATCCTCAGACAAAGCCAGGAAGACACTGTTGTGCTTGGAGAATAGAATGCTCATGTTTAATGACTTCAGCACAGAGTAGCTAGCACAAATTGTGACGTTAAAAAGAGGACAAAGATAGAGGAGTTTAAAGAGATAAAATATTTTCCACTTATTAAATGGAGACTCAAGAGATAATGCCCAAAGTGAAAGAACAACAAAAAGTGATGTTTAGTGTATTTTTAAAAATTAGTCCATAAAATAAAGATGTCCCTAGAAAAGGTGAAGATGAAGGAAATGAATGAATAAGTAGTAATAATGAGCCAAATGCTCATCTTTCAGAACAAAATATACTATCTTAAGAATAGTATCTAGCCAGCGCCGTGGCTCACTTGGCTAATTCTCTGCCTGTGGCACCAGCACCCCAGGTTCTAGTCCCGGTCAGGGTGCCGGATTCTGTTCTGGTTGCTCCTCTTCCAGTCCAACTCTCTGCTGTGGCCCAGGAAGGCAGGAGGATGGCCCAAGTGCTTAGGTCCTGCACCCGCATGGGAGACCAGGAGGAAGCACCTGGCTCCTGGCTTCGGAGCAGTGCAGTGCACTAGCCGTAGCGGCCATTTTGGGGGTGAACCAACGGAAGGAAGACCTTTCTGTCTCTCTCTCTCTCTCACTGTCTAACTCTGCCTGTCAAAAAATAAAAAAATAAATAAATTTAAAAAAAAAGAATAGTATCTGTAGTAGTCTAGATTTATAGAGGTGAGTATCAGAAGCACGGGAACAGGGGCAGTTTAGGCAGGTGCCTTGTTTTCATTGTAAGTCCTCCTGTACTAATCATCTAATATCAATGTCATGATTAATGGGAGGGGGTTGTACAATTTTTTAAAACATTCCTTCCAAAAATATGTGGTATATGACTTCTCCCCTTGAATCTGTGGTGCTGTGGACTCACTCGTAACCAACAAAATGTGGCAGAAATAACTGTCTAAATTCAGGGTTATGGGTTTTTGGAGCCAGAAGCCACTGTATATGTCCAACTACTCTGCACTGGTTATGCTAAAATGAATCTCAGGCAATGTGCAGAGGCCCAGTGCAGGTGCTCTGATCAACAGCTCCAGTTCTCAAGTGCCAGCCTATATCACATCAACCTGGTCCTGGTTGTTGAGTCCTTTCCAGCTAATGCCCTAGACATCTTAGAGATAGGCCATTTTCATCATGCTATGTCTCAATTCCCCCACCCTGTAAGCCCATCAACATATGAAAATGGCTAAATCCCTAAACTTGGGGGCAATATTAACCAGAAAAATTGCTTTCATACAGAAAAGCATAATTACTTTAAATAAAAAACTGCCAACTCCTCTCCTCCACAAGCTCTAGTAACCACTTCTGAGCAGCACATTTGACAACTGACTGGAAACGCCACACGTTTTCTTTCCTTTTCTATTTACTCTCTCCTCTTCCCTTCCTTCTTTTCATTGATCATGACCAAATGATATCAAGCCCATTAGATGATCACAACCAAATACAGTAAGCAGAGAAAGAAGGTGCTTGGAAGGGTCAGACTACAGAGGCCTGGGGCAAAGTTTATCCTGGGACTGGCCACTTGGGCCTTGTTACTTGTAAGGAAAGTCACAGCCATTCATACCAAGACTTTATGGCTTACATTTGAGGAAAGTACACTGGTATTTTTATAAAAGTTCACAACCCAGAGATTCTGAAATCATGTCAAAACACTGAATTCAAATCAGCAAAAACTGGTAAGAATTTAATTATGTTACCATTAGTAACATAAAAATACGTTTATACTTTAATGAAAATAGTAATGGAAGAATTAGCCTAAAAGGAATGTATCTCAGTGTCCACTTACTAGTCATTACTTATTAAAGTAACTCCTAATTTCTAAGTCAGAAATTTTCTACCATAATTATTAGATACTGAACAATCCTAGAGTATTTTTTTTTCATTTGACAGAGTTAAGATAGTGAGAGAGACAGAAATGTCTTCCTTACCCCCCAAATGGCCATCACGGCCAGCATTGTGCAGATCCGAAGCCAGGAGCCAGGTGCTTCCTCCTCGTCTCCACCATGGCTGCAGGCGCCCAAGCACTTGGGCCATCCTCCATTGCCCTCCCGGGCCACGGCAGAGAGCTGGACTGGAAGAGGAGCAACAGGGAATTAGAACCTGGCGCCCATATGGGATGCTGGCGCCGCAGGTGGAGGACCAACCAAGTGAGCCACAGCGCCGGCCCCAATCAAGAGTTTTAAATGTAATACAGGTGGATAGAAAATTAAAATATCTTTTAAATTTTGGTGTTAACATTTTTATTGTCAATAAAATAACTGTACGAATTCTTCAGTCACAGTTTAACTATTTATTCCCTTGATCCTTGACTCAACAGCTATTTATTGAACTAAGTGTTCTACTGACCCAGAGGACAAGGCAGTGAATAAAACACAAAATTCCCTTCCCTCCTAGAGCTTATTTCCTAATTGGAAGCAGACATTTGATATTAATTAATGTAAATATTCAAAATATATCTGAGTGACAGGCACAGTGAGCAATTAAAGACGGTAAAAATATGGTCCCCAGGGCCAGCACTGTGGCGCAGCGGGTTGAGGCCCTGGCATCCCATGTGGGCACCAGTTCTAGTTCCGGCTGCTCCTCTTCCAGTCCAGCTCTCTGCTATGACCTGGGATGGCAGTGGAGGATGGCCCAAGTCCTTGGGCCCCTGCACCCACGTAGGAGACCCAGAGGAAGCCCCTAGCTGCTGGCTTCGGAACTGGTACAGCTCCAGCCGTTGCAGCCACCTGGAGAGTGAACCAGCGGATGGAAGACCTCTCTCTCTGTCTCTACCTCTCTCTGTAACTCTGTCTTTCAAATAAATAAAATAAATCTTAAAAAAAAATACAGTCCCCAAGAAAAGGCAGACAAATATGTTATTTTATTATAAGAGAATTGTAAGAACAACATTCTAGGTTTATTCATTCAGCAAGCAGTGGCTGGAGGGCTTTCTAGACATGCCAGATTTTTCACCTACTTTCACAACACCAGGTTTTAGATTATGAAGTCAGCCAAGAAACTTAATTGCTACCCCAGGTTCTCTCATCTTTACCTCAACTTTGCTCCTCTCCCTCCATTTTCTTCCTTTTTTTAATAAGCAAATTGTCCTTCCAGAGACATGGACACACCTCTATACCATTCTCTATTTGCCTAGTGATAACACCACCTCTTAATTTTATATCAACTAACATGAAAAAAAAAAAAAGCCCATTCCATCTTTCATAGAGATGCTTCTCTTGACCTGTCTCAAAAGCCCCAATTTGTAGGGTTGGAATTGGTATCACTGAGTTAACTGAGCTCATATAGCGCTTGAGATCTATCCCATCATCCTGAGTCAGCCTACATTTGAGGACTAGAGTGATGCTTCTAAAACAATGTCCCTTCAAAACTGACTGGCGGCTGGCGCTATGGCTCAATAGGCTAATCCTCCAACTGCGGCGCCGGCACACCGGGATCCAGTCCCAGTCAGGGCGCCGGATCCTGTCCCAGTTGCTCCTCTTCCAGTCCAGCTCTCTGCTATGGCCTGGGAGTGCAGTGGAAGATGGCCCAAGTCCTTGGACCCTGCACCCGCGTGGGAGACCAGGAGAAGCACCTGGCTCCTGGCTTCAGATCAGCGCGGTGCGCTTGGCCGCAGTGGCCATTGAAGGGTGAACCAACCGTAAAGGAAGTCTCTCTCTCTCTCACTGTCCACTCTGCCTGTCCAAAAAAAAAAAAAAAAAACCTGACTGGCTTAGTGGAAAACACAACTGGCACGGTTCCAGTCAAATGAGCTACTAGTTAACTAAATATCCACTGATTAAATCCTATGGGCGTAAAACAATTTGTAATTCCTAGCAGGATGTCACAAATTTTTAGTGTTATTGTATAAAGAAAAAAAGTGTTATTTCCAAGAAATACGCTCTCTATTCTTTAAGGGACTTACATAATGTACATGCACTTCATTCTCAGATTAGCTCCAGGAGTCTCTCCTAAACACAGTCTTTAAATACGTCTCTTGGTTTCTCTTGGCTCAATAAGAAAACATCCCATTTTTACCCAGGGCTATTTAATAACCTCTTTAAGTGATTGTACATGGTTGGAATGTATACTGCATCATTTAAAACTCCCAATAAGAAACTACCCAGATAGTCTCTTGGTTTCCACTAAAAAGTTCTTAAATAAGCTAAAGTTTAAGTCCGTCCTTGAAATGCAGTCTTTTGTTTTTCTTGTTCTGTTGCTAAGTGTGTTACTGTTTCCAAATTTATCCTTTAAACCTTCTAAAAATAAAAGCATTTTAGGAAAAGTAAATGCTTTATACTAATCATTAGGAATGCCTAACACCAAAATTATGAGATTACTTAGCAAGAGAATCCAGCAGAGTTAGGGCTCTTTAAAGAGAACTATTTCCCTGCTGCAGACAGAACTTCTTAATGATTTAAACAGAGTACATAGGAGAAAATTTTAAATGTCAAAGGGCAGTCATGCCACAGAACAGCCTCCAAAAATAAGCAAGGAGAAATTCCAATGTGTAACATAAAAGTGAATAATTCTGTTGAGATTTTAAAATTTTTAAAAAGATGGCCAGCTCCGTGTCTCACTTGGCTAATCCTCCGCCTGCGGCGCCGGCACCCCGAGTTCTAGTCCCAGCTGAGGTGCCAGATTCTGTCCCAGTTGCTCCTCTTCCAGGCCAGCTCTCTGCTGTGGCCCGGGAGAGCAGCAGAGGATGGCCCAAGTGCTTGGGTCCCTGCACTCGCCTGGGAGACCGGGAGGAAGCACCTGGCTCCTGGCTTCGGAAAGGTGTAGCACCAGCCATAGCGGCCATTAGGGGAGTGAACCAACAGAAGGAAGACCTTTCTCTCTGTCTCTCTTTCACTGTCTATAACTCTACCTGTCAAATAAAAAAAGAGAGAGAGAGAGAGAGAGAGAGAGAGAGAGAGAGAGAGAGAGAAAGAACAAGCAAAGACTCCAACTCCTCTTTGAGTTAACCTGAACAGTGAAATACAAAAGAAATAATGAAACTCATCAGTTTTGACAGTGTGTTCTCAGGGACATTTGGTCCACAGACCCTCACCCAATTAATCTACCAACAAATAAGGTGCAGCACTGGGTAAACCAGACACCAATTTCCAAAACCCAAATGAAAGATGACATTTTGTAGAATTGCTGTAAATCTAACACACATCTTTTCAGACAGACCTAGTTCCATTCCTACCTTCACATGCAAGGAAGGTGAAGACATACACACTATCAATCTTCAGGTTACACTAACCCAGTGCTCAAGTCTGTTTCCCCCAGGAAATTCTAAACTACTTGAGGGCAGGAGTTGGTTTTGTCAATTGCACCTTACACTTATGAAGTACTTGGTCTTTGTACACATAATTTCATTTGATCACAGTAACTCACTAAGGTCCCAAGAGTAGTAATAATTCCTATTTTATTGTGGGCAAACAGCAGCCAAGTGACGTGAGAAGCTCACCCCAGGTCACGCAGCTCATAAGTGGAGGAGTCAGGAGAGAAGGAGTCTTCTGACTCCTAGTTCAAGAGCAGGAACATTTTTTAAGCTTGTTACTACAGAAAACATCATATATACACACATGAAGAGACTACTACAAGGACTTTCCATAGCTTCAGCAATGGTTAATTATAGTAGTCATTGCATCGTTACCCCATTCTGAAATAAATTCCAGACCTCCTAACATTTTCTGAGTCATTTCAATACAGAGGTTCTTTCTGTGCCACTGCCTTCATTACATTTAACAAGGAATACAGATACATGACCCATACATACATACTGATGGCTAGGATGTCACCTATGTTTTAGACATTATTACCCAATTCTGAATTTTTAAAAAGATTTATTTATTTGAAAGGCAGATAGAGAAGAGAGAGAGAAAGGGAAAAGGACAGAGGGGGAGGGAGGAGGTAGGGTGAGGGGAGGAGAGAGAGAGAGAGAGAGAGAGAGAGAGAGAGAGAGAGAGAGAGAATCTTCCATCTACTAGTTCAACTCCTCAAATGGCTGCAACAGCCAGGGCTGGGCTAGGCCTGGCTGGAACTCCATCGGTCTTCCAGATGCTTGGCAGGGGCCGCAGTATTTAGGCCACTTTCCACTGCTTTCCCAAGTGCATTATCAGGGATTTGGATCAGAAGCGGAACAGCTGGGACTTGAATCAGTGCTCATATGGGATGCTAGGGCTGCAGGAGGCAGCTAAATCCACTATGCCACATGTCGGCCCCTCCCAATTCTGACTTCAAAAAACTTAAATTCTGCATTCCTAAATGGAACATACTTATTTCTCACTCACAAATATTTATTCTGGGCTACAAGAAGCCAGGCACCAAGCTCAGTGTGTGGGATCAAGTGAGGAACTAGACAACTCCGCTCCTTCTTCCAGGAACCTTGCATTCCAAGGTAATGCATCCACGTGTACATGGGCATGCATACACCAGCCACATACGTCTCAAGGAACTGGAATTATTTCAAGCTATAAGAGTTATTACTTTAACTAAACCTACCAGTTTGTCAAGGTGGAATCCCAAACTCTCTGTATACAAATTATAAGAAAACAAGGCCCGAATAGAATTCAGAATGATCATCACCTTTTAGAACTTAATAGGAAGATTTTACCTAATTCTGCTCTCATAGTTTTTCTACTATACAAAGCCAAGAAACTGAAATTAGTGGGAAAAAAAAAACAAAACAAAACTATAAGAAGTCAAGCAACCGATTAAGATGTATTTATAATACCTCATATTCTTACACTTGAAAGTTCAAGTTATTTTCAGCTTTTACTGAACATGTGCTCATTTCATAGTGTTGATAACTTCTTCACAGTATATAAATTAAACCCAAGACTGCACAGTTAACTATGGGAATACTGACTTAAACCTTTAAAAGTCATTTTAATGTAAACTATACAGACTGAAGTCAAACAAAACTGAAACTTCCTCTTTTTTCAGTATTTTAAAAAATCATTTCCCAGGAAACTCTAAGTATAATCCAATGTGTGATCTGTTCTTTTTTTTTTTTGACACTGCTCAGTACCAATATTCTTCCATGTGATGGAAAGAATCCATATGGTCCCCTCCTTAATAAATGGACCTCCTTCCCATGACTTTTCCCACTTGCTACTTATTTATTTTGCTTGCACTGATGCAGGGTGCAAATGGACATGATTACAAGGTGCTTCTGCCTCAAGGAGCTCACAGTGGGGCCATGAAAGGTTAGAGGCTCAGAAGATGGTGTCACACGGGTGGGGAAGATTACTAACACTCCTTAAAATAATAGAATTCACATGTGGGGGCAGACATATAATGACTTCCATGAAGGAGGTCCACAGTTATCAGGGTCCAGAGGAAACAGAAATGGAAGTACTAAGGAGCACACCACAAAGAAAGTGGCTCACAGCTTGACCTGTAAGGGCAGGTAGCATTTTAACAGGTGGTGGGAAGAGTACTGTGAGGGGTACCAAGGGCACTCTTCAAGACTGGTCCTAATTAGTCACAAGTGGATGGAATGAAGTCCATTTGCCTGTAGGAAATGTAACAAGTACATGGAACCCATGAAAACCCCATCACCATCACAGCCAATGCTAGTAGTGAAGGAAAAACAGGCAGTCAAGAGCAGGTGTTTGACAGAGCAGTTAAGACACCACTTAGGATGCCCTCATCCCTTATTAAGACTGACTAGCTTCTGGGGCTGGTGTCGCAAATAAAGCTGCCACCTGTTGACACCAGCATACCATACGGGCACTCGCTCATGTCGCAGATGCTTCACTTCAGTCTAGCTCCCTGCTAATGATCTGGGAAAGCAGCAGCAGATGGCCCAAGTGCTTGGATCTCTGCCACCCACGTGGGAGACCTGAATGAAGTTCCTGCCTCCTGGCTTTGGCCTGGCTCAGCCCTGGCCACAGCATCCACTGGAGTGAACCAGCAGATGGAAGATCTGTCTTTTACCTCTCTCTGTAACTCTGACTTTCAAATAAATTAATCAATCTTAAAAAAAAAAAAAGACTACCTAGGTTCAAGCCCTGCCTCTGCTCTGGAGTCTAACTTCCTGTTAACACACACCCTGGGAGATAGCAGGTGATGGTTCACATGCTTGGGTTCCTGCCATCCATTGAATTCTGAGCGCCCGGCCTGGCCCAGCCCGGCCAGCCCAGCCCTGGCTGTTTCAGGCAGGTGGGTATGAACCAGTGGATAGATCTCTGTCTCTCAACTACATTACTTTTTTTAAATGAGTAGTAAGGAGGATTTTAAAATATGTATCAGTATTTGAAGGCCCTTTCTAAATAGACTTCATGTGCATAACATTACATTAATACCCAATAGCCTTCCTTGTGGATTCCATGGCACTACTGTCCGTTCTGCTTCCGTACAGAGCATCATGCAGTGGGTCTGGCCTTGAAGACCCACCTACCCTTTTCCAGAGAAAGCCTGTGCTGTGCCAAGTCAGCAAGGTGAGCCCTTGGAACGCAACTCCCAAGCCTCTGAGACCTCACTTTTTTTTCATGTGGCCTGCAAACTGCAAAACCCACTTAAGAATTTGAAACCATTTAATAATCATTTTAAAATATACTAAAAGTTGATTGAGATATGCCATTTATTTTAGAATTTACCAGAGACTGTACTATAAAGTTAATTTTTTTTGACAGGCAGAGTTAGAGAGAGAGAGAGAGAGAGAGAGAGAAAGGTCTTCCTTTTCGTTGGTTCACCCCCCCAAATGGCTGCTATGGCCGGCGCGCTGCACTGATCCAAAGCCAGGAGCCAGGTGCTTCCTCCTGGTCTCCCATGTGCGTGCAGGGCCCAAGCACTTGGGCCATCCTCCACTGCACTCCCGGGCCATAGCAGAGAGTTAAACTGGAAGAGAAGCAACCGGGACAGAATCCGGTGCCCCAACCGGGACTAGAACCCAGGGTGCTGGCGCCACAGGTGGAGGATTAGTCTATTGAGCCATGGTGCTGGCCATCAATGCCTTCTTTTTTTTTTTTTTGACAGGCAGAGTGGATAGTGAGAGAGAGAGACAGAGAGAAAGGTCTTCCTTTTGCCGTTGGTTCACCCTCCAATGGCCACTGTGGCCGGCACATCGTGCTGATCCGAAGCCAGGAGCCAGGTGCTTTTTCCTGGTCTCCCATGTGGGTGCAGGGCCCAAGGACTTGGGCCATCCTCCACTGCCTTCCCGGGCCATAGCAGAGAGCTGGCCTGGAAGAGGGGCAACCGGGATAGAGTCTGGCGCTCTGACCGGGACTAGAACCCGGTGTGCCGGTGCCGCAAGGTGGAGGATTAGCCTGTTAAGCCACGGTGCCGGCCTGTCAATGCCTTCTTAAACAGATTGGTTTATATACTGCTAAAGTGAAACTTAACCCTCAAAACATTTGCTTCTGATGGTATTCTGGCTATCTTGCTTACTCAATCAAGATGCTCTGTAAAACTGGTTAAGTATAGCAAAACAAGACAATCAAAGGCAAGTGCATATTTAGGGAGAGGGAAAAAAAAGAACTGCTCACTACATTACAACATGACCTTGACAAGTGTAGAGATTTCTGCTGACTTCACTGCTGCACCTCCAGCCTCTGAAAGCGCCCGGCACACAGTAGGACCTAAATAAATATTTGGTGAAGAAGCAAACTGCTGATCAAGCATGTTCTTCTCCCTCTCCCCACCCCCCTCCATCTCAGGACATAAAACACAATCCATCCGTGGAGTGCAGGAGCTCCAACACAGCTTCATGCTTAAGTCTGACTCTGCCAAAGGCTCTAGGATTTGGGATTAGCAACTGTTAAATAGGAGTAAATTTACACCCCGGACACTAACTGGCTAATCAAGCCTTGGCCTGGGACACATCAAGAATAGGTAAGCAAGGACTTCCAATCCTTGTCTCCGTGCACCCAAGCTGTATCAGTGCCAGCAGCGACAAGTCAGCACTCCTGGCAAGTCCATCAAAATTAAATCTTAAACTTTTGGAAAAAAAAAAAACTAATATGTTTATTATGCTCCTTCAAGTTTAGAGGCTTAACTATCTGTGGGGAGGGCCTGTAATTATGATCAATTCCTTATGACTTGGAGGCACTTATAAAGGCATCTGCCCTTTTAAGAAACATTTAAAGAACCAAGCATCAGCCTGTAAATCTGATCCTGGGGGCAGCAACAAATCACAGGCCTAGGGTCTAACTCTGACAACTCTCTCTCTCTCTCTCTCTCTCTCAGAAGAGAAAGAACTGCCGTCACCTGTCCTTGCTTTCCTGACTCTGCCTGAACAGAGTAGCCACCTCTGAAACCCATTACTGCTCAGTGTGGCCAGGCGGTCATGGGAGCCAGTGGTCATCCCAAGGCAGAGGTGGAAGAAAAAACAGGAAGGAAATGAAACAGGAAGAGAGATCTGTAGCTCGTGAGGGTGACATCATCAATAATTTCCTCAAGTGTCACTGAGTTTCATGGCATGTGACTGACAGCCTTTGTGGACAAACTACAGGCTAACTGTACTCAAGTAGCTTCTTTGGCTCCGAAGTCTGTAACGTAAGGGTCTGAATATGATTTGTTCTTGGAAAAAAATAAAGGTCAGGTGCACTGATACCTGCTGGGAACCTGTTCTGGGCAAGGACATCCCACTAATCTTCAGGAACACAAACAATATGTAGACACCCGAAGTGCTTCTAAATGCACAAAGTGTTTTCACACACACCATCTCACTTGACCCTCACCAACTCCAAGGGGTGGGTGGCACCGCACCGCTCAACAGGTAAAGACAATCTTAGAAAATGGTGTCTTCTGATTTGTTAAGTAAATCCACCTGATGTTTGCAGTGCAGACTCTTAGTTGTGGCTCAGTGAGAAATCTCTGAAGACACACCAGCCTCGGCAGGTTTAACCCCGTGAGTAGGACCCAGGAGCCCCAGCACAGGGGCGCAAGCACCCTTCCTCCATCAGGAAAGCGAGTCTTGCCTCGTTAACAGTATTAGTACCACCAACGTGCCTCTGTAACACCCCCATGTTGGAAGGACAGATGTGGCAGTTGCCTGTGATGGCATACTCTGTAGGCAAAAAACAAAATCAAAAATCTTGGTCGCAAAATCTACTGGTGAGTTCACCTTTTGGGAAGAGCTTAGGTGACACCCTAGGGAAAGTACTAAGTTATAGGGAGCTAACTGTCCCCTCTATACCCACTCTGATACCAACACACACACCCTCAAGGGTTATTTTTTTTCAAAAACACAGAGAAAAGGTAACCTGTTGCTTTAATACATAAGCCCATCTCCCAAAACACCTGTCCTCCCAGTCTCTTTATTTTTCGACTTCCACCCCTGACAAGCTGATGGAGAGGTATAATGGAGTCCTTTCTTTACATCCATTTACTACCCTATTTATATATTTATGACTCTCTGCTGCCTTCCAGCCTGAATCTTCACTGTCTTGGGAACAAAACACTACACCAATCACCCAGTCTAGGGTAAGAAGAGGCAAGTCAGAACCTCCCAGGGAGACTGCAGCCACCCGGTCTCCCTGAGCCTGTCCAGGGTTTGGTATTTCAGGTCATTCTTGGATCGCTCCATTTTGATGACTAATGTTAAACTGTTTGACTTTTCACAAAAATATTTAGCCATGCTTATTTACATCACTTCATCCGCAACGCACACATAGGCACGTAAGTGTTGAGCACAGTGCCTCGGGGAAGGAAAGGGAAGAAGGTTCCAAGACCTCTCTCACCCAACACGTGAAGAGTCCAGAAGGGTAAAAACCACAACCCACTGTGCCTCTGTGCATTCCCTTGTGACCTGAAGCCATGCAGCTCCTCTGTTTGAAAAGGATGACACCAACGCACACAGTCAACTGCGCAAAGGGGCGATTCCAGGATCACCAAGAAAACACCATTCTCCTAAGTCTCACACCCATGCAGTTTCATTTAATATCTTTAATACCGGTCACTGCATAGCAAAGACTTTAGGGACTGACTGCTGCCCCCCACTCCCGCCTATCACCCAGGAAAAGCAAGGACAAAGAGCACTGAGAATCGAAAGCCACCTTGGAAACCCAGCCCTTGGTAGTGGTGGTCCAGGGGCTAGGCCAGCCCAGAGAAAGTGGCACGGATAAGAAGGTTGACAGCTTTGGGATGATGCTGTTTGCAACTGGGCAACATCCCGGATCATCAGTAAGCCATTCTAACTGTGCAACTGTAACACAGAGAAACTGGGTGTGATTAGCAAACATATTCTTATCCGTTTCTGCATTTTTAAAGACCTCATTTGTGCAAGGCTCCACCCCAGAAGTTTTCTCCTTGCTTATCACAACGGACAACCTGCTCCCTCTCCTTTGCAGTCGCTCAAAACAAACAAACAAACAAACAAATCCCCCAATGGCCGAGAAAAGGAGAAACTCGCGGGGGCTGGCGCTGTGGTCTCAGGTCAGCTGGTTCTGCTCCTGAGGCCTCCCCGGCAAGCAAGCTGCAAGCGGTCGGGGAGAAGGCACCTCCCCGGGCCCCCGATGGCGCGGACCCTCGGGCTCACCTGACCACGTTGGGGTGCTGGAAGGTCTCCAGGTGCCTCAGCACCGCCACCTCGCGCATGGTGGAGAGCGGCATGTCTTCCTCGCCCAGCTGCACCTGCATGCGCTTCAGCGCCACGAACCGGCCTCCGTTCTTGAGGTCGAGGGCCTTAAACACCTTCCCGTAGGCGCCCTCCCCGATCTCCGCCACGCACTCGTACTGCTGGTTGGCGCGGCTCAGGCCGTCCTTCTCCTTGCAGCCTGCACGCCGCGGCTCCCCGGAAGCGAAGTCCTCCGAGGCGATCACAGTCTCCACCCTAGCGCGTCTGGGTCCGCAGTCTTTGCGACTGCAACGGGAAACAGGAGGACAAGGAGAGAGGACAAGGAGAGAGGACAAGTCAGACTGCTCGGGAGCCTTCCTCGGGGTCCCTGCAGCCTCCCCTCCTCCACGGCGCCCCCACGCGCGCCCCGGCCCTCTCCCGCGCCGCCCAAGCCTGCCTGGCTCCTCCTGAGCAAAGCGAGGTTACTTTCTCTCCCCGCAGGGCTGCAGCCCTCTGCGCGCGGCGAGGTTGCAGGGGCCCCTGCAGCGCCTCGCGGGACGCAGGGCAACGGGAGGGGACGTGCCGAGCGGCCCGGTGTGCAGGGAGCGCAGGGAGGGGAGGCGCCGGGCGCGTCAAAGTCAAGGCACCGCGTGGATACCTCGCGCGCCGCGCCGCCGGGGGCCTGAACGCGGGTCCCGGTCTCCCGGGACCCCGGAGCCCGAGGCCAGGCAGTGTGCGAGAAGGGGTGGTCACACATCTCGGAAGTTGCTTTCTTTCTCTACTTTCAGTTTTTCTAAGGGGGAGACCTTAAAGACGCGGCGCACACGTACGTGGTCTTGCTGGGAGCCCGAGGCGTCTCCGCCTGGAACGCAATCCTGCCTGACTCTGAGGGACCTCCCTGGTGGAAACCCCGGGAGAACCAGCCACCTGGTCGGGGCGGGCTGGGCTGCTCCGGGGTGGGCGAGCCGGAGGCCCTGGAAGGGGCAGCCCCACGTGGGATGCCCAGGGTGGGGGCGAGGGGCGTCCGCCTCCGGGACTCAGCTCGGGGAGGAAGACACCCAGGACCGCCGACTCGCCCCGAAGTTTCCAACCCAGGTCAACCTGAGCCGAACGCAACCTCCCCAGAGGAGGGTGGGGGCGGGGGGAGTCGACGCTGCGCCTCCCCGGGCGAGGGCGAAGGGGCTGCGCCCCTCGGAGCCTGCCCTCGCCAACCTTTCCCCAACCCGCGAGGCCGTCCGCGGCGCCGGCGGCCGACTGGCCGCTCCGAAGCGCCCCAGCTCCCGGGAGCCCGGGTCCCGCGTGCAGCCGGGGGCCAGAGCCCTCCGCACAACAAAGCCCCGGAGGGGGTGCCCTCATTTTCCCGTCTCCTCTCGGCCGCCCTCCGCCGCCGAAGGAGCCTCCCTCCCCCGCGGCCGCCGCGGCCTCAGCTGGACCTTCGCCGCGCCGGCCGCGCGTCCGCACTTCCCGGGACACCTTGGCATTACCTGCCCCGCAACCGCGGGCCCGCTCGCCTCCGGCCAGCATTAAAGAAACAGC
This sequence comes from Lepus oiostolus, assembly GCA_036325905.1. Lineage (NCBI taxonomy): Eukaryota > Metazoa > Chordata > Mammalia > Lagomorpha > Leporidae > Lepus > Lepus oiostolus. The sequence goes on from CM070816.1 coordinate 80,100,597, forward strand.
AGCAAAGCGGCGCGACCTCCCGGCCCTGCGTGCGGGCGGAGCGGACCGCAGCGAGAGCAGAGCCTCCCACCTGCACTCCTTTCACAGCCCTCCCTGCGGAGGAAAGCGCCCCCAGAGCCCGCCCTGGGGTCTGAGCCAGGTCGAGTGCCACACAAGTAGCGGGGGAGCCGCCGGACCCGACCCTCCCGCGTCCCCTCCCCAAGTCCGGGGACCGGACTCCGGCGGAGAAGGAGGCATCGGGGCCGTCCCACCCCCGAAAGGAACTGGCCCGCTGGCCCCGCACCGCCCGCCTCCCCCCTCCCCCCCCCCCGCCCCCGGCCGTGCGGCTCCGGCCGAGAGAAACGAGAGCAGCAGTGCCTTCCCCCCTCCACTTTTTTGTTATTGCTTTCCCACGCTGGCTGAACGGGACTTGACCCCAGTTCGAAAACGTTTGACACAGTGCTTCAACATTTCCGCGGTCCTCCGCAACTACAAAGGCTGCAGCCGCCTCCTTCAGCTTTCCGCGTCTGCTCTGTCTTCACACTCAATGAAATCCTTCCTGTGCCTCTCCCCAAGCCTGCCAAGCACCGCAAGGGTAGCCACTGGCGCAGCGGCCGAAGGGCGGGGTCGGCAACTGCCACTCATGCGTGTGCGCACACGCACAGGCGCCCACGTGCACCCGGGCGGCCGCGCCGCGGGGTCCAGGGCTGCCGGGCGCGGGCCACGCGTTCGAACGCCAAGGTCTGCACTCCTGAGAGGGCAGACCTGCAAAGCGAGGCGTCCAGGCGGGGCGCCGGTGTGCACTGCTCAGCGCCTCGCACGCCCGCGGCGCTGCCAGCAGGAAGCCTGCGTGAACGTGTGTTTCACGGTGGACAACGTTGGAGCCCACGCCCACGGCCGCACCTCGGCGAGCTGGAGCCGCAGCTCTGGCTAGAGGGGTGGGGGGAGGCGGTGCGCGGAAACACTTTTCCAGCATGGAGTCCGCTGAGGCGCTGCACGTTAAGCCCCTAGTGCGGATTCCGTGAATGGCCGAGGAGCCGTCAAGTTCCGTTTGGAGGAGCGGGTGTCCGCGGGCACGGACGCGTGGGCGCTGCCACGCGACCTCCCGTCGGCGGCGGTCTCTCCTCGGCGGGCTGTCACCTCCTCGCCAGACCGGGAAAGGCGCCGCTGCCTCCCCGGAACTGGCCCCCGTGACCGACCCCGTCTCAGTTCATAAGGGGTTAACAGAGAAGACTGAGGACACACAGCACCCCACCACCACCCTACACCCGCCCCCACCTCCACGCCGGCCTCCGACCCCGGCGAGCCCTCAGAGCTCCCCCGGGACCCCCCACCCGGCAGCCCACCCACCCGAGCGCCCAGCTCCTCACCTGAGGCGCCCGGTCGCGCCGGGCCACCCGAGGGGACTGCGGTGTCACCGCGACCTCCGCACTTGTCCGCGGCCGCGCGGAGCAGGTAACCGGACTCTGGGGAAGGAGGTACCGGCGCTCGGCTACTTCGAGGGGGTGGGCACAGCGGCGGAGGGCGGACTGCGGTGAGCGCCGCCCGGGCCGCTCGCTGGGGGCGGACGGGGGCGGCGGCGGCGGCGGGGCCGGCAGTGGGGGGCGAGGACCCGCGAGGCCGACCCTGCCCGAGCCCCCCCGTGCGCTGGGGCCGTGGGGGGGTGGGGGGCTCGCGGAGTGCCGGCGAGCAGGTGTGCAAATTAAAGCCTTCCGTAGGGAGGGGAGGCGGCTGAGCCCCGGCGGCGCTCGGAGCCCCGCGGCTCCAGAGCTGGCGTTCCGGGTGGGGGGCGAGCCGGGCGGCGGCGGCTGTTGGGGGCGCGGGGGCTATTAGGTAAAAATTTCCGGCTCCCCGGGGGCTGGCGGGGGGGGATCCTGAGCTAGCGGGGCAAGAGGGCGAGAGTGGGCTGTGTCGTCGGGAGCCGCCTGGAGCTGGGCTTTTGACAGGGTGAGTCGGGGGCAGCGGCGGGCAGGGATGTGGACGGATGGGAAAAACACAAAACGGCCCGGCCCCGATTCCAGGGCCCACACTTTCCAAGAAACTGAAAGAAAAAAAATCAGACCAAAAAAATAATAACTCTTCTCTCTTAAAAAAAGAAAAAGAGAAAAAGTTTGTAGGATACCTCGCAGAAAATAAAATACTAATCTGTCCAAGCACTTTTCACTTGGAGCATGAGCTACATTTGTTTTGTTTTCCTTCCCTTCCTTTCGGCCTCACAAAGCCCTATCTTTTCCTTTTGGACGGAGGATTAGGCTTGGAGATCCTCAGGCACTCTTTGTGGTCAGCGAAGCACTTTGAGGGGCTGGCGGGTTCACGGTTAGCCAGGGCTTGGAAGCCGTCAAGGCTCACCGAGGTCTTTCTTGGCATTTAAAGGACCCACGTGGAGTGTAAATAACAGAACTGCAAAATAATAAAGGGGAGCGCTTAGCCTAAACTCTTTATTGGAAACCTGAAATTTGAAACCTTGTAAGAATGTATACTTTACCTTCTGAGAAAACCTGAACGTGATTATTTCAGGTGAAAATGAGATTTTGGTGGGGGGAGAAAAAAAAGATCTTCAAGATTTTCTACAGTGGAGGAAAAGATAAAATAACTTTTTTTTTTTTTTGGAAAGAATTCAGTGGTGTTCAAAATCTGTATCTGTAGAAGACTTGAAACCCTTTTAGATTTCTAAGAAGCAAAGCTAATTAAATAAGTAGATATTCCAGGGCTTTGTAGAAAAATTGAAGCAAAATTCTGCTTGAATTGCAATAGTATCTCTAAATCTTTTTAATTAAACCATGTTACTAATTGCACAGATGAAATTTTTAGTTTTATAAAATTGATTCTGAATTAGAGTATGAGGTAAGGTTAAAGAAATAAAAATGGATGCTTTTCCATGATAAACATTTTGTAATTCATAATAATTTTTTCTTAAATAATTAAAGTGAATCATTGTATGCTTTTAAACTTAAGATAATTCATTTTGTTTAAGATCACATCTTTTGAAATAAAATCCTATTACTGAACAAAATTTTTATTAAGTTATCTGTAATCTTATATATGTCATACACTTAAGAATGCAAATTATTACATTTTATATTCATAGAAATTATTGGAGCACTACAAATCATTGGTTGTACTTTAATCTAGAGACGCAGATGGGAATCCTCCATTTTTCATAACTGCTCAAATCTATGTTTTTCAAATAAGAGTTACTTGCTAGTAAATAACATGTTTATGCAATCCAGAAATAAGCACCAATAAATAGCCACAGGAAACAACACACAATGGTGAGAATTTATTTGAGTAAATAATTTGTTTAAAGCATACTAAGCTGTAAATATCTCTAAAATTAAAACAAGTGTCTTTTGTACATTGGATTGTGTTTTTATTTACTAAATTTGACAACAACCATTACTGGATTAGAAATTTCATGATTTAGGTTACTAGATTATTTGGGTAAAAGGCAAATTTTATTGAATTAAGTAAGTGAATATCCAGTGTGAACTCTCTGTCCCCATCTTGTTCTGATGTTTCTTAACTGTTATGTTAATTTACCATTGTTCATTCTCCCTGTTCACCTAAGATCCCTACTGGTTAGAGATTCAGAACCAAGGAAATTTTACAATGATTTATATAAAATTAGTAAATTCCATCTTGTCTTAGTTTATGGACAGCTTCTCTGTGGGTAACAGGTTGTCATAACAAAATTTGTGCACAGTTTAGAAACTGTGAAACAAATTCCAACTCTTATTTTGGAGTTTTCTATGATAAGGACAGAGCATTCAAGAGAAATGATGTTAACCAGTATTTTCATACTACATATGAGATATTCTATAGTTAAATCATCTTACAGGTTTTCAAGAATTAGAATTTAAGGATTCCAAATACAGCGATGTAGCTGACACTGAAAGTTTCCTTAGTGTCACAAAGGAAATGTATTTCATGTATGAACGTTTTTATAGCATATACCTGTAAAATTTTGTTTTCACCTAAATGAAAGTAAAATCTAAAGCTCTGATCTATAATTTTTAATCTTGTAAAGAAACTGGTAACTTATTATAAAATAATAATTATATAGTACTTGTCTAATTCTAAATTGTCTCTGGTTTATTCTATTTGAACTTATAAAATCTCTTTTTCAGAAACTTGGAAATGAGGTTTTGCTGTAATCTGCTACACAATTATTTTAATTAGTGGTCCATTTAAATGTATGCTTTTGTCTATAAAATTCTCCTGTTTATTATTTCGATAAAAACATTTCTGGTTTACTAACTTTTAAATGAGTTACCCTAATTTTTAGCCTGATTTGCATGTGTGTGCAAATATTATCTTTGTTGAGTAATTGCCATGAAAAACTGTTACTTGAACAGAAATAGTGTAATATAGGGCAGTGCATGTTAATGCATTCTCCCACCCTCCTCAGGCAGTGCCAAGATAATTTCTTGGGTATTTTCCTAAAATACAATATTGAATGCTAAATATCCTAAGGAAAAAAAAAATCAACATTTTAAATCACCTTTATCAATTACAAAATTCTAAACTTGCAATGATTCTTAAAATTCGGTCTTCTAAATAAATTATTTCCTGTCGATTTGAAAATTACCTGATATGTACTGTGAAGGAAAAAAAATACCAGGTAATAGCTTATACAATTTAAGGAGAGAAAAACAGACATTATTATCTTCTGGAACATTCTGTTTCCATGGGTTCTACTAAGTCTATAATTATCCCTGTGCAACATGTCAGTACCATGCTCATATTTGTATAATCGTCCTCATCTTTTCTAGGTTTTTCCCTTTTGATAGACACCCGTATCCTTTTTTCTCCATGTATGTGTGTGTGTGTGAATGCTCTTAGCATATTGTTATGACATGTTTAAAACACACTCTTTCATCATCTGTATTAGAATTCTGAATAATCAGAAAAGCAACTGTGGAAATATACTTACAAAATATGGTGAAAACTACATTGAAATACCTCGTTTCCTTTCAGTTTACCTCTATTTTTCATTGGCATCTAACATTTCTTTTCTAAGATAATACTAACAACTTCACTGCACATATGCCTAACAGTTGTGTTGTGAGAGCTGCTTTTGACTGAGCTGAAAGGGGTGGCATAAGTGTTAGACCATTCAGACGGGGTAGAAAAGGTACAGCCCAGAGTGGGTGAGGGTGATAAAGTGGAAGCTGGGAAGTAGGAGAAATCAAGAAGGCAGAAGCCTCCATGATTGGGGTGGCAGCAGGGGCAAGTGAAGGAGGCATGTGTTGAGTTTGGGGAGCCACGGGGTGCAGCCTCCATGCTGTAGCTATTGTGCATCTAGGCAACTTGATTGTTTCAAGTGAATGACATCCAATGTCTATCCTAGTATGCCATGAAATCTTTCTTATGAGATGAGATCGTATAGTATGTATATCCATATTCACATGATCCTATTTTGTGTTGATTCATTCTAGATTTCTCCTGAAAATATAATAGAATGGTATCCTTTGCCTAGAAGAAATTGATGCTATAACTAGTACTCAAACAGTATGTTTCACTTTGAGTGTCTATGTGAGTGCAAACTGTTGAAATCTTTATACTAAATTGATCTTCTGTATATAAAGAGAATTGAAAATGAATCTTGATGCAAATGGAAGGGGAGAGTGAGCAGGAGAGGGGAGGGTTGCGGGTGGGAGGGAAGTTATGGGAGGGGGAAGCCACTGTAATCCATAAGCTGTACACTGGAAATTTGTATTCATTAAATAAAAGTTTAAAAAAAAAGTATATGATAGCATCGTTTTGAAGAGCAAACATTTTACCATGAATTGAAGAGTGTGTCTAATTTTTAAGCCCTTTGAGGGGCCGGCACTGTGGTGCAGTGGGTTAACATCCTGGCCAGCATTCCATAAGGGCACCTGTTCTGGTCCTGGCTGCTCCTCTTCTGATCCAGCTCTCTGCTATGGCCTGGAAGGACAGTGGAGGATAGTCCGAGTCCTTGGGCCCCTGCACCCATGTGGGAGACCTGGAGGAAGCTCCTGGCTCCTGGCTTCAGATGAGCACAGCTCCAGCAATTACAGCCAACTGGGGAGTGAACCATCGGATGGCAGACCTCTCTCTCTCTCTCTCTCTCTCTCTCTCTCTCTCTCTCTCTCTCTCTCCTCTCTTTGTGTAACTCTGATTCTCAAATAAATAAATAAATCTTTTAAAAAAAAAAGCCCTTTGATAAATTCGTTCAAAGTTACTGACATCTTTGTATTCCCAATACCTAGTGCAGTAACTGACGAGCATTTTATGTGCAACAAAGATTTGTCAACTGAAAAGTTGGCTTTGCATCCTTTCATCCCTCTTATTTGACACTACATCTTTCTATCTGCTGTAGGGGACTATGTTAGAATCATGTTTTTTTTTTTTTTATTTTTTGACAGGCAGAGTGGACAGTGAGAGAGAGACAGGGAGAAAGGTCTTCCTTTTTGCCGTTGGTTCACCCTCCAATGGCCGCCGCGGTAGTGCGCTGCGGCCGGCGCACCGCACTGTTCCGATGGCAGGAGCCAGGTGCTTCTCCTGGTCTCCCATGGGGTGCAGGGCCCAAGCACTTGGGCCATCCTCCACTGCACTCTCTGGCCACAGCAGAGAGCTGGCCTGGAAGAGGGGCAACCGGGACAGGATCAGAATCATGTTTAATATAATGCCAGCAAAACATTTAGTAGTTTAAAAATCAGTGTACTCATCTTAGAACTCACTTTAGAGCTGTGTCTCCTTTACCTGCAGTTCCTATTCTTCTTAGCACCTTTTCCAAATCCTGTCTCCTTTCAAGACTCAGCTCCTCCATAAAAACCTTTGAAAGTCCCTCTGCTGGAAGACCTCCCTCTTAGCCCCAGCTCCTTGAGGCCATGCATTCTGCAGGTTTTTTTGAAAGCTTGAGGCTCTGCTCTCTGCACCCTAGACCCCTTTCAGAGCATCTGCCAGACTGTTTCCTTTTGACAGCTCTCCAGCTCCTGGCCATGCCCTCTGGTCATAGTGGGTGGCCACTTACTATTGAACCAAATAGCCACAGGACAGACTGGAACAGTGTGACATGACTGATCACTTTTAAAAGTTAAGAACCAGTGTTTCATCTTGCTTAAACAGGAAAGAACCACTTTGGGTAAATTTAATATGTTTTCTCCAGTGTTGCAGATACTGGTCATTTAAAGCATTTCTATCTGAAAGAAAATGTGTTTAAACAAATTTCTCCATTCCTACTCCTCAAAACTCCAACAAAAAGAATTCTCTTTAAAAAGAGCAAATACTAAATGCCAATGCCAGTTAGACACCATATAACCCAGACCCTGGAAAGACTGTTAATTTTATGGCCATATCCTTCAAATTTCAGGAGACTTAGAACTTTCTATTCTTGTTTTTTCTTCTCTTTGTAATAGCCCCACCATACCCTCGGGGAAGAGTCATTTAATCTCTCTTACCTGCAGAATCTATGCCTATTACATTGGTTTGCTAATCATCAGGAAGATATTATGGAAGTAGTTTGGAGAGATCAACAAAGAATTTTACCTTCATAAGAGAGGGTATGGAGCTATAATCCAGGGTGTCAGAAAACTTCAAATTTGATCTGGTACTGGCCACAAACTGCTGGTGTGACCTTGGGCAATACATTTATCCCCTAGGCTTTAAGCTCTTTACCAATAAAAGAGGTGATTAGGTTGGATAATTTCCATAGCCGGTGCAGCTTGGAACTGCTGTGCTTGTGCAGTGTGTTCTGCCTGACAACGTCAGTACACAACTTTTTATAAATCACGACATGCAGGAAGATAGGACTATCATGTCAGCAATGTGGAGAGGTATGTGGATTTCCACTGTGAATTATAATGGCTTCTCTCTCTTTAACTTAACCTTCCAGACTTCCAAGACTGAACAGAGTTGAAGAAATGTTAGGGGAAGTCTTTACTGCTTTTATTAGAGATTGGAAGCAGGAGTCCTGCTCTATTTGTCCAAAACTAAGTGTGATAAGCAAACTAATTCTCATTAGTAAAATGTGATAAATAAATTGTAATCATCCACATATCTCAGAAATCTTGGTTGATCGCACAAAATCCTTAAAGGTATTGTGAAGCATAGCATTGGTGGATATGACCTGTGTAAACTATTAAAGAGGTCAGTAGCAGCTGGACCCCTGTGAGTCCAAAGGCAGGTTGTTCTGAATTTGAGAGGCTGCAGCAATATCAGGTATTTCCAGAGTCACCCATCAAAAGCTCAAAGGCAGGTTGTTCTGAATTTGAGAGGCTGCAGCAGTATCAGGTATTTCCAGAGTCACCCATCAAAAGCTGTTATGGAAACGTGTAGAGGTGGCTGTTGCATCCAGCTGTACGCATAGCTTCAAGGTCCTCCCTAGGTGCTCACAGAAGGATGTTAGGCAGTTAGAATGAGGATTTCATGGATTTCTAGTTTGGTTCCATTGTGAGCTGGGTTTTTAAGCTTTCAGATTCCCAGTTTCCCTCACAGTAGGTTGGCGTGAGTAAATGCCTACTGTTGTAATTTGGCATTCCTTCAGACAGCAATAAGTATCAGTATGTAATCAACATCCCTTTCACAAAATCACATTCTGTATTTTTTCATTTTAGGGATATCTAACCCTTTCATAAACATTTTTTCATTAAAAAAATTGGACTACAGGGAGAAAGAGACAGGAGTGAGCTCCTATCTTCTGTTTCATTCTCCAAATGCCCACAAGTGGCTGGGGCTGAAGCACAGAGCCAGAAGCTCCATCCAGTTCCCCCGCATGAGTTGCAGGAACCCAGTAATTTGAGCTATCACAGCTGTCTCCCAGGGTTTACTTTAGCAGGAAGCTGGGCTCAGGAACCAGAGCTGGAAACTGAATCCTGGCACTCCGATGCAGGAGACAGGCATGTTAACCACTATGCCCTATACCTGCCTCCTGTCTGTCATTTTAGCTGGATTGGAACACCCACTCATGGCAGGAGGAGCCACCCTAGAAACACAGAACCCACAAAATGACTTTGGCCTTGACAAAGCCTGTCTCTGGGCATGTGAGGAACGGCAGAGGGGGCGAGTTGTCTACCTGAGCCTTCTCTTCCTTGTCCAGGGCTTGCTGCACTGCTGCTCAGTCTCCCTGTGTACTCCTCACTGTTTTTCTCACCCTCTTCCTTCCACATGGCTCTCTCTGTTCTTCCCTTTGCCACTGCTTTGATGTGGCCCAGGGACCACCGCATTCTGCCCCTTAAGTCTGTACCCCAAATCTTGGCTGACATTTGTCTTAAACACTGCACTTTGCTGCCTCCTGCACAATTCCTCCACTGGCTACCCTCCCAGAGTCACGGGGACCCTTCTCATTTCTCCTGCTTGAAGTGCTGGCTGGCCCTCTGTTTGTCATCACCTCTTCCCCAGCCTGCTACCTTACCTCCTTGGCATGGGGTGACATTGCTTTTCCTACACCGCACTCTCTCTCCAGAAATACTCAAGGAGAGCTGCCCCACTCCCCTGTTTTGGTCACTTCCCAGGGATGGGTCCATGGTTCCTTGGCTTCTCAGCCAATTCCCTGCTTTCCTGTCTCTCCTCATGCACCACCAAGTACCTCACCCCATAGTTCTTGAATTTCTTTCTACCGGTGGTGACTCCTGAAAGATGCATGGGACTGTATGAGGGCTCTTCAAAAAGTTTCTGGAAAATATGTATTATGAAAAACTATGCCTGCATTTGAAAAGTTGTTCACACACACACACAACAAAACCTTACCTGTTAATTCCATTTTTCCATTACTTTCTGAAGCACCCTTGTGTGCACAATACTATAAAAGATGATGGACTCCTTGAAGGCAGTATCAGAGGACTTTCTTATATCTGAGTCCTGGCCCAGAGTCAGTGAATAAGAATTGTTGTTGAATGAAAGGTCTAGGTCATTAGAAATGTGAGTGCTTTCAGATAATGTTCTAACTCCCCAGTCACCAGCACTCTTCCAGACAACATTGTGTTCACCTATTGCCTCTGAGTCCTGCATTCCATGCTGTCTCTTTGAAGGATGAACTGTTAGGCAGAGTAGATAAAAGTCTATGGTTTTCCTTGCTCCAGTGCTCCTAAGCGTGTCTTCGGGTTGCATGCTCATAGCCTTCCTCAACAGGAAGACATAGAATGATAGAAGGAAACTTTGTGAAGCTCAATCAACCCGGCCCTCCAGAGTTCCCACTGGGTCCAGAAGTGACATGAAATCAACACAAGGAAGCTTAAACTTGACCATTTGGCAACACTTTAAAAACTGATTTAAGATTTGTAAGTAGGGAAGGTGGCTCTTGGAGCAGTGACAGGACAGAACCTGTTTGCAAGGAAGATGATTTTGGTAACAGTAGATGCAAGAAGGTGAGCCAGGGAGGCCAATGCTCAGGATCCCATGAATGACCAAAGGTGAGAATCTAGGAGAGGGAAAAAGCAATGACTTCAGGTGCCAGGTTCTAGTCCCAGTTGCTCTTCTTCCAGTCCAGCTCTCTGCTGTGGCCTGGGAGGGCAGTGGAGGATGGCCCAAGTGCTTGGGCCCCTGCACCTGCATGGGAGACCAGGAGGAAGCACCTGGCTCCTGGCTTCAGATTGGTGCAGCGCCGGCCGTGGTGGCCATTTGGGGAGTGAACCAACGGAAGGAAGGCTTTTCTCTCTGTCTCTCTCTCTCACTGTCTATAACTCTACCTGTCAAATAAATAAATAAATAAAGCAATGACGTCAAGAGAGAATTCAAAGGGAACATTTGATAGGATAATCTGTATAGACTGATGGGATGGCTGTAGTTACTTTATATTAAATTGGCCCTTTAAAACTTCCTAATTATTTTACAGACAATGAAACAGGCATAGGACCCAGCTTCTTACCAGTTTTTTTTTTAAAGATTTATTTTTTTATTTGAGAGAGTTACAGAGAGAGGGCTAGACAGAGAGAGAGAGAGAGAGAGAGAGAGAGAGAGGGAGAGTACATTTCCATGGGCTGGTTCACTCCCCAAATGACCACAAAGGCCGGCACTGGGCTGATCCCAAGCCAGGAGCCAGGAGCTTCTTCCAAGTCTCCCACGTGGGTGCAGGGTCCCAAGCACTTGGGCTACTGCTTTCCCAGGAACATTAGCAGGGAGCTGGATTGGAAGTGGAGCAGCCAGCAATCAAACCACTGCCCATATGGGCTGCCAGCATTGCAGGCAGCAGCTTTTACCCAGCACACCACAGTGCCAGTCTCTGCTTTTGTTTCTTGATATGTGTTTCCCTGCTTTGGGCTTGAAGTCCAAAAGGAGTACTTGGTCTGGGAAAGGGGAGGACACGGATGGTTCCCACACCCAGCAGGGAGATACTCTTGCCTTGAAGAAGAGTTCCCCTGGAAGGTGGATGCCAACCCACTGTACCACAGTGCTGGCCCCTCCTTACCAGGCTAAGTCCAGGGTGGTGTGTGTGTGTGTGTGTGTACTTTAAGTGGTGCAGCCCACAAGAAATAAAAGAAAAATGGCAACCAATGGATGTCTCAGTGAAAGTTAGGGGTTCCATTTTTGAATTTGTGATGCCAGCCAAATAAAACTATCCAGTAGACCATGAAGCAGGGTGTTTTCCACTTTGGCCTGGTTTTGCTTTTAAAATAGGCTCAGAACCACCATCTGGAGAAACTCACTACTGTTTTATTTTCAAAGGGTGTTCTGCTTTTCTTCTTTCCTATATCAGGGCCAGCCTCATAGAACCTCAGCAGCACAAGGCGCATTCTCAGAAGGGCCTTGGACTTAGTGCAATGCTCGCCATCTGCTGAGGTTTGAATGTTTTTGTTCCTTCCAAATGTTGCAACTTCACACCCATTGTGATGCTGTTAAGAGGTGGAAAGTTCTGAGGGCTCCACCCTCATGAAAAAATTGATGCCCTTCTAAAAGAGTCTTCAGTGAGAGTTCTCTCCTTTGCTTTCCTGCCCTGAGAGAGCACAATGTGCTCTCCAGAGGATGCAGTGAGGAGGCACCACCTTGGAAGCAGAAATCAGGGTCTCACCAGGCGGTGAACCTGCTAGCTCCTGCATCTTGGACTTCCAACCTCCAGAACTGTGAGAAACAAATTTCTGTTCTACAAATTGCCCAGATTCAGGTATTTTGATAAAGTAGCACACATGGACTAATATATTTTTAATTTAATTTTTAAAAGATTTATTTTTATTTATTTGAAAGGTGGGGTAAAAGAGAGAAATGTGGAGGGAGAGACAGAGAGAAAGAGGTTGTCCATTTGCTGGTTCACTCTGCAAGTGGGCACCATGCCCCTGCCAAAGCCAAAAGCCTGGAACTCCATCTGGGTCTCCCACACAGATGCAGGGACCCAAGCACTTGGCCGTCTTCCACCGCTTTCCCAGGCACATTAGCAGGGAGCTGGATCAGAAGCAGAGCAGCTGGGACTCAAATGAAGGCTTCAGTAGGGGATGACACCATTGCAGGCGGCAGTTTAAGCCATTGTGCCATAATGCTGGCCCCTAAGATACCATCTAATAACTATTAAACTAGGTGTCCCACATTTTTGTTTTTGACTATGCCATGCAAGTGATAGCCAGTCCTGCCTCCCTGATGAAGGGCGGGGTAGACATTCCAGATTCAGGCATTCATTGTACAGTTCAGGCCTCCTTCATGGTCAAGGATGAGTGCTTCTTTCACTGTTTCCATGAAACTCTTCTAATGTCTTTGATGTTCAATGCTGCTGTCAACTTCAGCGTTGCTTGGTTCTTAGGCACTACACTTTTAAAGCTGATTTTCAATTCTTTCTCAATGTTCTCTCCTCGCTTAGCCATCATGACACACCATTTCTACCACTTCTTGATTTGGTCTTCTTTGTCTTGCCTTGCCAGCTTTTCCTCTTGGATCTGACAAACACCTGGAGGTACTTTCCAAGACTCAACAATCAGCAATCAAATCATTCTTCTAAAAGCTTATTTACTCCCATCCGAGTGATCAGTCCTTCCCTTGAGCTGTGCACATGAAAATGCATTTCCATCATTCTTATAGAATTCAACGCCTTGACCCTAACCATATATTCAACCTGTTTCATTCTCCTTTTCCCTACCTGTTCTAAATCTTCCCACCTGCTGACTTCATAACCCTTTTCAGATTATTGGCTTTTTCTCACTCTGTTATTCCTTTCCTTTGGCTGCTCTATTCAGTCAGCAGTGAGTCCCATGCTGTTCTTAGGTCCCAATTGTTTAATGCCACTTTTAGGAATATTTTCCCCAATGCAATCCTGTTCCTTAACCTTTCATCTTGACTGGCACTGGAGGCTGATGCTCCCATGGGGTTTGCCTTAACTCTTTTAGTGTCTTCTCCTCAACACCTACAACCTCTACAGCATTGTCTGATACTGATGCTGAGAAAGGCTGACACTGAATTTCACATCTCAGAGCCACCCTACCCACCCTCACCAATGACCATGTGTTTGCCTGAAGAGCAGCTTTCTTGATCACCCCACTGCTCTGGGTAGTGCTTCTAAATTTCTCTAGCTGATTCTCTATTCTGCTTTCCAGAAGATTATCTCTCACCTCTTCCTGTCTTCCTGAGTCTCTAGAAGTTTCTTCCCATCTATGTTATCATGATGCCCTTGCTTTTTATTTCACTGAGAAAGTAGAAGAAATGAGGACACGAAATCCAAAACACTTGGACTGTTCACTCTTCAACTGCTTCCTTCACTGTCCGCAGCACTCCATTCCCACTGCCCCTCACAGCCACTCCTAGTCACTCTCCTTGTTGGTTGCTTTTCATCTTCCCATCTTCTAGTTTGGTGTGTTTTGGGGCTTAGTCTTTAGACTTCCTTCTTCCTCTCTCCACTCTCACATTTTGGGTAACTTCATCTGGTACCAAGACTTCAGATATCACTTGCATGTTGATACTTCAAAATTTATGACTGCATTCAACTACTGCCTTTGAATTCCAGACATGTATCTGACTGCCTACTTAATATTTCTGTGTAGATGTCTAACAGACATCTCAAACTTAACATATCCCACCAAACTGATCTCTTCATTTTTCTAGCTTTCTCCATCTGAGTAGATAAAAATAAATAAATAAATAAAAACCTACATTCTCTGGATGTTTAGCTCAAAATCTAGCAAACAAGTTTTAGTCCTATCTCCCCTCCTCCCCCATACCCTAAATGTTAGGAAACTGGCACAGTTTTAGCCAGGTGACCACAAGGTCCAACCTCTGTTGTCAAGCTCTACCCCCATCCTAAGGGGATTCACTGCTCCTGCTTCCCTGCCTGCCCTTGGACAAAGTTTTAAAAGGGCCTGTTCCTGAACACATGCTCTCTTGGCCCTTCTCTCCTGTGCTCTCTTGTTTCCTCTCTCTAGCCTCCTCCTCTGGTCTCTTGGCTCCTCTCTCTTGGCTCTTCTCCTCTGCTCTATCTTCTCTCCTCACTAGCTCATCTCCTCTCTCTCTCTCTCTCTCTCTCTCTCTCTCTCTCTCTTATACTCTCTTTCTCTCTCTTTTTCCTTCACCGCCCCACCCCTCCAGTCTGTTGGGTGTTCCTTACTCCGGTTATTGGTGTGTTTTGTGACGCTAACACTAAAGGCAGTCCATCTGCAAATCCAGTCCTCCCACTCATGTAGCCACCTTCATCCCTTCATCTGTCACTCAGTCCTACTGTGATAGCCTGCCATCAATGTCCTTGTTTCTACCCTTGCCCTTCCTCCTTCTCCACACAGTGGTCAAAGTGATCTTTTTGAAACTGGGCAGATCATCTCATTCCTCCCCAGTGTCAAGACCCTTCACCATCATCCTATTTGCCTCAGAGTAAAATCCAAGTTCTTTCCATGGTTTACAAGAACTCATATGGTCTGACCTTACCCCCCACTACTCTGTTGTTTCTAATCACTTGCCCTGTTGCTTCCTCTGCTACAGCCATGCTTCTTGTGAGTCCTCAAAACCACCAAACACATCCTGCCTGTTGAGCTTTGCACTTGCTATTCCCTGTGGCCAAAGCTCTTCACCTACACATTTGTATGTGTGGGCAGCTGCAGACAGTAGCCCTTTTTGTTTACATTCAAATATATGGATGGAGACATTGGTGCATGGACAAAAGGCTAAGGAGGTTCCAGGAAGAGGCAGGAAAAACCTTATCTCACTGTTACACTTCTTACAAGATAATCAAACCTACATTTATCCCTTAGGTGTTTTATTGTACCCTTATAATCAATGATTGATAACATTTTATGATCTGTCAAGTAGGAGAACCTTGTTGGGAACTCTTTGTAACCCTAAAAAGTCTTTTACATATGTAAATCTTTTGTGTGCCTACTTGTATACTACTGGTCATGTTTAAATACTGTTGGATTTGTTCAACAAACCAGTCTTGATCCGGATTTGTCTTGGTTACATTCTCTTTGTGCTGCAGGCCGGCACAGCATGTGTGTCTTCTTCACTGCCTTTAGGTCTTTTTTTTTTTTAAAGATATGTTTATTATTTGAGAGATAGAGTTACAGACAGAGAGAGGGAGAGACAGAGAGAAAGATCTTCCATCTGCTGGATCACTCCCCAAATGGCCGCAGTGGCAGGAGCTGGGCTGATCCAAAGCCAGGAGCCAGGATCTTCCAGGTCTCCCACGTGGGTGCAGGGGCCCAAGGACTTGGGCCATCTTCTACTGCTTTCCCAGGCCATAGCAGAGAGCTGGATCAGAAGAGGAGCAGCCGGGACTTAAACTGGCGCCCATATGGGATGCTGGTGCTGCAGGAGGGAACTTAGCCCACTACACCATAGCATCGGTCCCTGCCTCTGAGTCTTACTCAAAAATCATGAGAAGGATGTTCTCTGAGTATCCTATACCAACTTCATCCACCTCAGTTGTCACAATATTCTGTGTCCAGCTGAGCCAACATACCACTGTAGCCCTTGCTATTAGTGTAATATGCTCAGTCTTTTTCATTCCTTCCCTCCTAGCCCTCCTCTCTCCCTCCCTCTCGTAATGTCTGCCTTTCCTTGACTTTCTTCTATTCTTCCCCTCCTCTTTCTTCTGCTGTTTCTGTGCTCATTCACAGAGTTAGTGTACTGGTGAGCAAGACCTCCCGTGGCACCAGGAAGAGCAAACCTTTGACAGCTCTCACTTCCTGGCTAGGATTTTTCTGCTTAAGCTCCCGTTAGAGATTGGAGGCCCTTTATCAAAGACTGCTCCTTGCCAAGGTTGGTCAGAAATGCCATCACAGCTCTGTAAGCCCCTGTGTGGGTTGTACCAACAGCATCTATTGCTTTAGAAAACCCCGACTTGTCTTATCAACAATTATGGGCTAACCGTAAAGTCAACTATAACCAGTTGTCTTGTTTGCTGCTCCTAGGGGTCAGTGATGAAATAATTAGTTGCTTTGGTGCCTGATGAATTCAACTCAAATGATGGTGAGAATATAGGAAGGTATGAAAGACACATTCAGTGGGAACATGTTGTGTTTTCCCTCTTTTCCTCTGTTAGATTAGGAATTCCTTGAATGAAGGGACCGTGTGTGCTGGACTCATTTTAATGTAGACAATTAATGTCCAGCATGGTGTTTTACAATACACGCTCAGTAAATAAATGCTCTCTGAATTTTTGCTTCCCAGGAATTAGACAAATGTGGTAAAAAATTCCAAGACACAAAGCTATGAATAAAACCATGAATAATGGCAGTGCTTGATGTGATTGTCATTCAGGCAGCTTTGTGAAACATACAGTTCTAAACACGAAATTTTCACATGAGTAAATAATTATCACAGATCTCTGTAGTCTTGTGAGTTTCTATAGCATCTCTCCCCTGATGATTATTACTATAAATTATGGCGATACAGAAATATATACATACACACATATATATCTTGCTAACATAATGTGCACATCCTATACCTTCAATACCTGTTTGCTGAATAAATGAATGAAAGAAATGGCTGGTAAAAGTGGGTTACCTTATACTTCCATTCATTCAGAATGTTCTGAATGATTTCTTTTATTTTCATTTAATTGAAAGCCAAGAAGAGTAGAGGGGAGAGCGAGACTGAGATGTTCCAACTACAACTACTAGTTCACGCCTCAAATGCCCACAACAACCAGTTCTGGGCCAGGTGGAAGCCAGGAGCCTGTAACGCCATCCAGTTCTCCCTGTGGGTGGCCATCAGCTGCTGCCTCTTAGGATGTATGAGTAGGAAGCTGGATTGGAAGCAGGGCTGCCAAGACTCTATTAGTATTCTAATATGGGATGCAGGTGTCTCAGGCAGTAACATAACCTGATGCATCACAGTGCCCATCCCTTGACTGTTCTTATTAAGAAAAAGTCACTGGGGCAGGCACTGTGGCATAGCAGTTAAAGCCGCAGCCTGCAGTGCTGGCACCCCACATGGGTGCCAGTTTGAGTTCTGGCTGCTCCACTTCCAATCCAGCTCTCTGCTATGACCTGGGAAAGCAATGAAAGGAGGCCCAGGCACCCATGTGGGAGACCTGAAAGAAGCTCCTGGCTCCTGGCTTCAGATCGGCACAGCTCCAGCCATCACAGTGAACTGAGGAGTGAATCAGCAGACGGAAGACCTCTATCTCTCTGCTTCTCCTTCTCTCCCTGTGTAACTCTGACTTTCAAATAAATAAATAAATCTTTTTAGTTAGTATACTAAATGGATTGACATATTTGAGTATAAAATTAAACACATTTATATTAGGCATAATGTTATTTTAGTGATTCAAAAGGAGTTTTAAGATTTTTAAGTTACAAAAATAAACAGAAACCAATTGGTATCTTAAAAATATACATTCATCTTTTGTTTTGGTCTGCTAGTCTATTTTACCATGCCTTTAAAATAAATCTGTATTCAGCTGTATGGATTCTGAATAAAAAGCAATTTTATTTTGGTCTTGGAACATTTTATGAAGGCTAAATTACCTTGAGAAAGATGATATGATACTGAATCAAAGTGATGAAAGTGTCTATATTTTAACTTTTCCTTAATACATTTGTATCTCGACGTATTACATTTCTAGAGTGAATTGGTTTGTACATCTCTGTTGCTTCAGCAGGAGGAAGTCATTATAAAGAAAAGAGTTATTGAAAATGGTCCATGTTGTGTAGTTCCCAAGATAAATGGGCTGAGTAGCAAATATTTCTGTTGTGAACTGTTTTATACTGAAATATGCATTATTAAATCCATTTCTTGAACACATTGAAAGATCGAATATCTTCCTTACTGGACAATGGGAAATGTTTACTTGCCATTCCTCTCCTTCCTTTGCTTACATCTTTTTAGATATTGTTTCTGGGTTTCCTGGAATTCATCCACATTAGAAGGGGAAAAATCATAGATGAGGAAACCAGAAAAACAAAATTTACAATTTATAAACACATATTTTAAATAAGATCATAAGAAATTTAAAATAGTATACATAATAGAAACAGTGTGTGGGAAGCATATAGAACAGTGTGGTAGGCAGCCATTTACCACATTATCACAGGTCCTCTGCATTTGAAAAACTCAAAACACAAGTTAAGAATTTGAATGTAGCAAAAAGAATGTTGATGATCAGGATGGCTTGGTGGAATGTTATGCCCCTTCTGATTTCGTAAGCGTATAACTTTAGGTATACTTGTTACACATATATTTAGGTATACTGTGTATTTAAGAAATACTTATTTATTGCCCTTTAAAACATGATGTGTGCCATCAAGATTGTTCTTACTTAAGTTAGAGTAATTTTATATGTATCTGATTCCCTATTCCAAATATTTCTGAGAAAAAAAAGCCTGTGTTGAAAAATCAATGGAACACCTGAAGGGAACAGTAACAGCTGCAGTATGAAGGAACAGAAAGCTCCTTTCCACCCCCGAAAGAAAGCTATCTTTCTCAATGATGATCTTTTTTTCTTTCCCCTCTTATAACTTCACTTATCTGGAGTTGAAATGCAAGAAGCATATCCCAGCATCTATTCATTCATTCAACAAATATCTGATTGTTAACCATGTGTCAACTCTAGATCAAGCACTGGTACATGTAATAAGCAGTTGTTAATATGTCGTAGGATTTCTGCAGAAATCTCAAGGTTAAAAATATAGAATTGGATGCCAGATAAATAGAGGTAATTGTGCCTTTGAGACAGATGGAAATTGAGGAAAATTACACAATGAGACAATTGTACCTTGAGAAGTGGAGGGAAGATGACAATAGTTATATTCTGTTGCTTCAAGAATTCTCTACCATGCATGATATAGAAAGGATACAAGGGACTTTGAAGTCCCCAGGCAGGAATTATGTCTCTAGGGCTGTTGGGAGGAATGTTCCCAGCCACGAGCCAGGGGATTGTGACTGGCATTTCTAGCATGTGTTACACTGAGCCAGAGCGATGCTCTTGGACATCAACAGGAAAACTGGACCCGGGCACAGTGTCAGTTTTCTTGCTGACATAGTGGGTCACAAGAACACAGCTGGAGCCTTGGTGTTGGAAAAAGCATTTAAAAGGGGCTGAGAAGAGTGTTAGTGAAGGCATTAAACTATAAGCAATATAGTGTTAATTGAACTTGGTGATCAGAAAGCAGGGGAGGAGAAGAGCGGGTGGAGGAGTGCAGGGGTAGAAATGGAGGCTTTGTGTGGAGAACTGACATCCCCAAGTGCCTGTAACCATTACACTTTGGGGAGTAATCTTGTGGTGCATGGCTAATACAGGGGGTTTGAGGCTCACATAGAGCAGGATTGTGAGATGGGAGTGTGGAGGTATCTGATGAATCCCAGTGTAAATGTTGAAGCTGTCACAGGTGAAGATGAAGAATGACATTGTGGAGGAATATCCTAAGCCAGGTGTTGTATTCATTTAGAAATGTGGAAATGAGGTCTGTGGAGGAATGGAGAACTGGTATAAATTGTAAATGGGGAGGAGAAAGAAGGAGACAGTTGACTAGTCTGAAAGTTTAAAGTGCGGGCTTATAAATTACGGGAAGAACAATCCCCAAAGGACCAGAATTTATTTTGAAGACCATTATGTACTCTATGTATTCAGATGCCACTATTTTTTCAAGATTCATTTAAATCAGTGTTTATTTTTGAGTTGATTATTCATCATAAATACTGTCTCTGGTAAGAAAAAAGACGTTATTTTATATTCTGCTTGGATTCCTTCCTAACTCTGTGTAGTATTTCCTCTTAGTTCCCCAGTCTCAACTCTGTCAAATAGTGGAAGGATGCACTTCCCAACTATCATAAATCCAAGTTGTTTTTTTTTTTCTTACATAAGTCAAGAATGAGATCCAATTGGCAGATACGGTAAACTAGAGAGCATGCTATTTTTATTATTATTGTTTGACAAGTAGAGTTATAGACAGTGAGAGAGAGAGACAGAGAGAAAAGTCTTCCTTCCACTGGTTCACTCCCCAATTGGCCGCTATGGCCAGCACTGCACCAATCTGGAGCTAGGTGCCAGGTGCTTCCTCCTCGTCTCCCTCGCGAGTGCAGGGGCCCAAGCACTTGGGCCATCCTCCACTGCCCTCCCAGGCCACAGCAGAGAGCTGGACTGGAAGAGGAGCAACTAGGACTAGAACCCAGTGCCCATATGGGATGCCAGCACCACAAGGCAGAGGATTAATCAAGTGAGCCACAGCACCGGCCTGAGCATGCTATTTTCAAAGTAATCCTCTGCATCCGATAATTTTAAAACTCTGTGTTATTCCTAATATTTTCTCTCTGAAGACCATAATTTAATGTTACTCATATAATCATAATCTTGGACTAGTGTTTGAAAGTACAATATTAAGTATATAAACTAAAGCTGATATAATTATTGAATTACCTTTTGCATTAGTATAAAGGACAGATATTTCTATGCTTTTCCTGACATGTGAATGATGGTCTGATAACCGCCTAGATAACAGGAATATATTTACAGATATTCTGATTATTTCAAGGCCAGTTTTTTTTTGTAGCTATCTAATTTATTTACAAAGCATAGTAGATGCTATTTAAATCACAATATAGTAGATTCCAATCCAAGAAAATTCTTTAGTATAGGCAGTATCTCCTAGCAGAAAAGATATAATAGCTCTCTTCCAAGAAAATTCTTTAGCAGGCGTGGTTTATGCTAGCAGTAAAGATTGACATTGCTAAACACCTGTCCTTTATACTGTGGTGCTAAAAGGCAGGTGTTCTCACATTTATTATGCTTCCCTTGTGCTTTCCATTATGAGTACACCACTTATCTGAGACTTGATCGTTTAAATAGCTACAATGCTGTTAGTGCTCTGCCATTAAGAAGAAGCAAACCCTGTTCATTTGTGGGGAAGCACTGCTGCTTTCCAGTCCCTGTTTAAGCTGACCAAGTTCATGGTATTTCAAAGTCAGATAGCGCTGCTTCACTGCTTTCCTTCCTGCAGTGTTATTTCTCTTCTGGATGATGGTCATCATGCCTGCTGGATTCTTCTCTGAGTCTGGCTCTGTTTGATATGAGATCAAAGGGCTTTCATTTTCTGTATCAATTAGGCTGGCTGTCTTGTCTCAATGAGATTAAGTAGCTGCTGAGGAAGAGTGACACCAGGGAGGAGGTAGAAGAGCTGATGGTGAACACACAAAATAGCTGTCTTAGGTCTTTCTCAATGATAGTTTGTCTAATTTGATGTCTTTCTTTTATGATTCTTTCTGTGGCTCATTTGTTCTGAACAGCCATAAAGCACACACCAAACTGGTAATCACTGGTTTGGGTTTCTCATCAGGCTTCAGAGAAATATGAATTCTTTCCTAGCAATAACGTGTTTCTCATACGAGGTCTTGAATTTTTTTGTTTGTTTCTTTAATTTCTTATTTTATAGGATACACATAAAATATCAGAATATTTTATTTAAAATAAATTGAAATCCTATATCCAGTGTTTACGTCCAAATTGTTTAAAGGAAACATTAGCCAAAGAAGTTGGTGAGCCGCAGGCAAAGTTACCAGTCTCTCCACACGTGAATTCTACATAAAGAAGCATTTAGCCTGAGTTTTCCACTGTCATATTTAACCAGCTTTCTTGAGGTAAGATTTTAATGATCTCATTAGAGCAAGTGAAGTGATGTTTTTAAAGGAGCAGATAAGACACTGGTCTTTATTTATGACACTTAGCATATTTTCTTTCACTTCATCTTCAGAGATTTCTTAAGCAGCCATTTCTCTAGGACAAAAGAGATGTCAAGCACAACCTCCCTGAGCTTGCCTTCCTCCCCGTCTTCAGACAGTTTGGCTTACACCTCTTAACATATCATCCCAGAAGAAAAATTCTCCAGTCTCAACGCTCAGCCCTTCCACAAGGGTTTTCCTTCCTCCACCCTCTTCTCCCATTCTCATGTTCTCAACCCATCCTTGCCCCTATGGGCTGCTTATGCTCAAGATGCCAAAGAAATCAAAAGCGGTGGTGGACACAACCTTGCCTCCTTTCGTAATGGCTCATGCCTTGCATTTTATCATCAGATTCTTATGAAAGATGTGGACATGACTCGTTTTACTCCATGACTCCTGTTCTCTTTTCAGTCCACCCCTGGTTGATGTCTGCTCCCGTTCAGCCATTCTCCTCTAGGGGGGTGTGGACATTCAGCCAGAGGACTCTGAATCTTCTCCTTGCTCCCTTTCCCCACCTGCCACTGATGATCAGTCTGTCTATCAGGCATGTATCTTCTTTTCTGAGATTGATCTCACTTTCTCCTCTTAGTCTCCTTTGTCTCTTTCTAGGTTTTCATCTCTTCCTCTACTTTTTCTCCCTCTGTGCATCTTGTAGAAGTTGGGGTTCCCTAGGGATTTTCTCATCCTTCTTTCTTCCTGCCCTTCCCCATCCCTTACCCCTAAGAAATCTCATGCATGCCTGGGGTTTTGATCTGACTTCAACTCCAGCTATAGATCTGCATCTCCAAAAGTTCACAGGATTTCTCCTTAAGGCACATCAAATGCAACAACCAGTAAGGAATTAGCATGTGCAGCTGTTTATCCTAGTGGTTAAGAATCCATGTCCTAGGAGTCCCTGGGTTGGCTTCCCAACTCCTGATTCCAGTTTCTTGCTAATGCAGACCCTGGGAAGCAGCAGCTGATGACTCAAGTGGGAGATCTGAATTGCATTTCCAGCTCCTGGTTTTGGCTTAGTCCAGTCCTGGCTATTGTGGGCATTTGGGGAGTGAACCAGTAAATCTCAAGAGCTCTTTGTTTCTCTGTCTCTCAAATAAATGAAATAATTTTTTCAAAAATATTTATTTGTGTATTTATTTGAAAGGCAGAGTTAGAGAGAGAATGGGGCAAGATGGGGGAGTGGGAAAACAGAAATTGATCTTCCATCTGCTGGTTCACTCCCCAAATGGCTGCAATGACCAGGACTGGGCCAGGCAGAAGCCAGGAGCCAGGTGCTTCTACTGGGTCTTCCATGTGGGTGCAGGGGGCCAAGCTCTTGGGCCATCATCTGTTGCTTTCCCAGGTGCATTAGCAGGGAGCTGGATTGAAAGTGGAGCTGCTGAGACTCAAATTGGCTCCCATAAGGGATGACAGCATCTCAGGCAGTGGCAGATTAACCTACTATGCCACAGTTTAGGCCCCAGTGAAATAAAATTTTAAAAGTAATTCTCCCAGCTCAATCAGGATTTATCATTCTCCTAAGAGGATTACCTCCTCTTGGCTCTACCTTCTGCAAAGCCCTCTTCTGCCCTTTCCTTCTTTATTCTGCTGCCTCCGTCTACATCTGAACTTGTCACCTTACACCTGGAAGATTGCATCCAGACTTTTCCATAGTCATCTTTCTGCAGTGAGATTTGATCATGTTGTTTCTAGGATTAAAGTCCTTTGATTTGGCCAGTGCTGTGGCTCACTAGGCTAATCCTCCGCCTGCAGCACCAGCACCCTGGGTTCTAGTCCCGGTCGGGGCGCCAGATTCTGTCTGGGTTGCTCTTCTTCCAGTCCAGCTCTCTGCTGTGGCCCAGGAGTGCATTGGAGGATGGCTCAAGTCCTTGGGCCCTGCACCCGCATGGGAGACCAGGAGAAGCACCTGGCTCCTGTCTTCAGATCAGCGTGGTATGCCAGCTGCAGCGGCCATTGGGGAGTGAAACAATGGAAAAGGAAGACATTTCTTTCTGTCTCTCTCTCACTGTCCACTCTGCCTGTCAAAAAAAATCCTTTGATTCACAGGTGCCTACAGGATATGCTTTAGTCCAAACTCCTTAATGGGGCCTAATAATGGCCACACCCAGTTTGCTAATTACTCCATGGCCTCCCACCTGATAAACATCTACACATGCCAGAATGTTTCCAATCCATGCCTCCATGGCTAGGCTCAAGATGCTCCCTTTACCTGGAATGCTTGTTTTTCATTTCCACTCTTTCTCTGCCTGGCACATCTTTTTTTTTTTTAATAAAGATTTATTTATTTATTTGAAAGGCAGAGTTACAGAGAGGCAGAGGCAGAAAGTGAGAGAGAGAGAGAGAGAGAGAGAGAGAGAGAGAGAGAGATGTCTTCCATCTGCTGGTTCACTCCTCAAATGGCTGCAACTACCAAAACCAGGAACCAGGAGCTTCTTCCAGGTCTCCCACATGGGTGCAAGGGCCTAAGGAGTTAGGCCATCTTCCAGTGTTTTCCCAGGTCATAGCAGAGAGCTGGGTCAGAAGTGGAGCAGCTGGGACTCGAACCAGCGCTCATATGGGATGCCAGCACTGCAGATGGCGGCCTTACCTGCTATGCCCCAGTGCTGGCCCCCTATTTCTCCTTTCATTGGTGCTCCCAGGGCATCTGCTTTCTATTGCACTATTCTTCACTGACCACAGATCCCACACCCCCAACCCCAACCTCCCACAAAATTAATGATTCTTTGGTGTTCCCAGAGTAGCACATGTTTGCTTCCACTCCAAGTCCTTGTCTCAATGTATTGTAGTGATCCATCTACTCATCTGCCTCCTTCACCAGACTGCCAGCTCCTAGGAAGCCACGGTCCCCTTTTCTCAGGTCAAGGACGCTCCACCAAGCTCCAAATCTCTCTTCAAGATGGCTTAGCTGACTGCCTGGGCTGAAGTAACAGTTCCCCGCGTGCTCTTCAGTACAGCACTTATAGTATTGAAGTGACCTGTTGACTTTTGCATTGTCTCCTACTAGAACGGGAGTATCATAGGGCAGGAACTCATGTAATTCATCGCTGCCATCCAAGTTCCTGGCACACAAAAGGACTAAATAAATGTCAGCTCCCGAAAGCCTTGACTGTTTGTAGTTTTAGTGATTTTCAGCATTTGAGTTATTTTTAGATGTCAAATGGTGCTTTGGTCTTGAACAACTAAATTGGGTACATTTTATTAAGTGCTTATTACTTTACTATGAACATTTCAGCTCTGTAGATAATTGAAAAATCTCAAATGCTAGAAAAGGATCATGTTTAGTTGGCAGAAAACCTTCCTGACTTGTGGGTGGTGGAGCCTGAGAGAATGTGGAATTCAAAGGAGAAGAGTGAACATGCACAGTGATAGGTGGTGCTCATTTATGGCACTGGAATGCCAATAAACACGTAACATCCCACACCCTTGGGGTTTACAGCTGTTAACCCCATTTATTAGAGAGAGATTTCAAGAGAAGGTTACTGAAGTTGCTTGTACTAAAAACCAAGATAAAATGATGCTGAAAATCCCCTCAGTACCCAGAACCATAGCAGCTCTGTGTCTTCCTACTGGAATTTTCTTTGTAATCACCAAGTTATGGGACAGAGGAAAACAGAATCATACTTTTGACCACCTGGGGTGAGCTTGTGAGAGTGAGCTGGGAAAAGTTATGGGAGAAGAGCGTATCAGAAGAACCAGCTCTTCTCTTTTCCCCAGCACTCCCCTCTCTGTGTAGATTTGCGCAGATGATGCACACTCGCTGTAGACAGATCAGTCAACATGAATAAATTCCTTTGGCTATAAATTGGAAGGATGACTTGAGTGAATCTGGGCTCAGAGCCCCCAATTCCATGGGCCAACAAGCTCTGCATTATTTTGTCACTATTACCTATTTAGTTTAAGTGATTCAGATCATAAGCAACAACAATAATATTAAGTAATTCTATATTTTCTTTTAGAATGGTGATTTGGGGGGCTGGCATTGTGCACTGTGGCACAATGGGTTAAGCCACCACTTATGATGGGGTGCCCGTTTGAGTTCCAACTGTTCCTCGTCTGATCCAGCTTCCTGTTAACCCACCTGAGAAGACAACAGGGGATGACCCAAGTACTTGGGCCACTGCTGCCTATGTGGGAGACCAGGATAGAGTTCTCAGCTCCTGGCTACAGTTGTAGCCATTTCAGGGGTGAACCAGTGAGCAGATAGAAATCTTTGTCTTTCTCTTTCTCTCACTCTGCCTTTCAAATCAATCCATAATTTTTTAAAGGAAGAGGATAATAAATTCTCTTAAATTATGACTGCTTCAGCCAACCCAATACATCTACAATCACTGTATTTTTCCTTTTACATTCCTCTCTCTTTTTAAACCTTGAGTCATGCTGTTCTGTGCTTTGGTTATTTCCCACTATGATCAACCATGTATGTAGATTTCCACTTAGCCCATATCCTGCTTCCTACACTCTTCTAAGTTTTATTTATGAATCACTCAGAATTTTATATATTCCAGAAATTACATGTTTTCTTTTCAGTATTTAGCTGCTGCTCTTTCCCCCCTATTTGAAATATTTTTAACCACCATTTTAAAAGAACTAACCACTGCTCACCCTGATTTTGTGTAATCATAATTGACTCTTAGGATTGGTTATCAAGGCTTTTTATCCCCTTCCTTTTCCCTTGCTCGTGTTTTTATTTCTTACAGAGTGGGGAGTTTTGGAGAATCCTCTGATGGGAAGGAGGCACTTGACTGTGAGGGCACATCCCAGCTCATCCATTGTGTGTTGGACATTTGCTCATTTAAACAGTGTTGCTGGTGGGGATTCAAGAGGGAAGGAGCTGTATTGGGAAGCAACTTGTCTACGTTAGAAAAGAATTTAGATGAGGAGCCCCAGGTTCTGCTAACAAGCCTGTAGAGGATTTTGGATTTGGGAGTTTTTTGTTGTTTTGTTTTGTAACAGATTTTAAGGATGAAGAGAGAGGAGGTGGAGTGGAAAGGGAAAGGAGAGAAGGGAGGGAGAGAAACACCAGAGGATCCAATAAACAATTCAGTGGGTAGTTTTAGGCTCCAAGTCACCCCCTTATTCAGCAGAATCACCACTGCACACTGATGCTTATGGAATCAAGACTTTTCTTTTAGGAGTGGAGACAAGGGGAAGGGGGAGGGGATGGAGAGGGGAAGGTGGCAATGAAGAACTGGGTGCAGCAAAGTTCATGAGATCATTTATGGCTTTCTTAGCATTCTGTACAATAGTGAAATGTGATAATAAGAACAACTTCCCCTGTACTTCTAGTGGGCTAGATTTAGGTAACAGTGCTTCAAGATAAAGCAGAATACATTCAGCTTCTCCCAGGGAGGTAAAATTTGGGAGTTTACCCTAAGAGGTAGTTGAGGCTAACATGCTAAAAAGCCTCCTGGAAAGGAGTCCAGACTATGGGGAGGTGGGATGTTTGAGAATTCATAATTGTCTCCTTTTTATAACAAATCTGAATAGACATATGTGCCTAAGAGGACATATTTAAATAGGGACTTTTAATTATAGCTTTGTAACTTTTATAGATATCAAAAGGAATGTAGTGGAAAGTAAGCCTCTGCCCTTCCCTGCCTTTCTCATCAATCCCCTCCCCACACTAAGTGCTACTTATTTATTATTCCCAAGAAGGCCCATGCATTTGCAAACATATATGTGTAGAAGCTGTCACTTTTTCACTAGACAAATCACAGCTACTATATATATTGTTCTGTATCTTACTTCTTGTTTTAAGATTTATTTATTTGAAAGGCTGAGTGACAGAGATAAAGACACACAGGAACACACAGATGTGGGTTGGGGAGCTTCTATCCTTTGGTTTACTCTCCCAGATGCCTGTAACAGCCAAGGTCAAGGCAGACCAAAGCCAGGTGCTAGCAACCCCATCCTGGCTTCTCAGATGGGTGGCAGGGGCCCGAGTACTTGGGCCATCATCTGCTGCCTCCCCACGTGCATTAGCAAGAAGCTGGACTGGCAGAAAAGCAGCTGGAACTAGAACCGACACTCAGATATGGGATGCTGGCATCACAAACAGTGGCTTAACCTGCTGCACCCCAAAGCCTGCCTCTGCACCCTTAATAATGTGTCTTGGAAATCTTTCCATAAGAGTCCATATAAAGTTGTCTTACATTTTATAATGACTGTAAAATCTAAATGACAGTTATTCCTGGTGGATACTTTGGTTGTTTGCACTCATCTGCCTTGTAAATTATACTGCACCATGATTGAGCAGAAACAGCGATGTGAATATCTTCTTCTTTTTTTTTTTTTTTTTTTTTGACAGGCAGAGTGGATAGTGAGAGAGAGAAAGGTCTTCCTTTGCCATTGGTTCATCCCCCAATGGCTGCCGTGGCCGGCGCGCTGCGGCCGGCGCACCACGCTGATTCGAAGGCAGGAGCCAGGTGCTTCTCCTGGTCTCCCATGGGGTGCAGGGCCCAAGCACTTGGGCCATCCTCCACTGCCTTCCCGGGCCACAGCAGAGAGCTTGCCTGGAAGAGGGGCAACCGGGACAGAATCTGGCGCCCTGACCGGGATTAGAACCTGGTGTGCTGGCGCCGCAAGGTGGAAGATTAGCCTGTTGAGCCGCAGCGCCAGCATGAATATCTTCTGATGGGACAGCTGGAGGCAAGGATGGGCCAGATGAAGGACTGCTGCCACAGGAACCAACAACTGAAGGTTCTGTTCTCTCTGTGCCCTCTCTGCCCTGTAGGAGGAGGAGAAGAGGAAGGAACTCCATGGGAGGGCTGTCTACTGTCCTAACACACATTTCCATCATGTGGGGCCATTGTATAAAGTGTCTCCAGGCTTCTCTGGAGCTGGGGCTACCTATTAGGAGTACACCTGAATTATTTGAAGAGGTAACTGCAATGTTGTGGACGGAACATTGGGTTTGGATCACAAAAACCTGGCTCAAGCCTCAATACTACCCTTTTACCCGTGGAAGCCAGTGTAGCTCCTACAAGCCTCATTTTCTTCTATAAAATGAGGAAAATAGCAACTGTGAGAGGCCAGAGTCATGCCATGACAGGCTTCTCCCAAGACAGAGGGCAGGCTAGGACAAGGATGTGCCTGGTAGGAGAAGATGAAACCTGACACCGGGCAGTCCTTGGTCCAGCAGGGCAGGGTGGGAGGGGGGGATAACTATGGGCCAAGGGAAGGCTAGGACCAGGATGCACCTGGTAGGAGAAGATGACACCTGACACCAGGCAGTCCTTGGTCCAGCAGGGCTTGGGAGGGGGGGGCAACTAGGGAGGCTCAATATATGGCCATATGAGGGGAAAGGAATGCAGATGTAATACTTGTTTGCCTGGTAACTATAAAAACCCTGAGAACAAAGAAAAGGGGCCTTGGTCTCCCAGCACTACACCGAATGGGAGGTCAGGCCCCAGCAAGCATGCTGGACAAAGTCCCTTTGTTCTTTGCATTACTGTGAGTCTCGCTGGTTCTTCCTATCTGGGCAGTCCGGCACACTTCACAACAAACTCATGTGGTAATGGGGTGCTCAGGCTCATGATTTAAGGAGATAGTGTTTAGGAAGTGATTGTGTAAGCCAGTGGTCCTCAGACTTTGTTATCTGTGCAGATCATCTGAGAGCCTGTTAAGCCACAGCCAGCCATCCTTGCCCCCAGAGTTCCTGATCTGGAGTCCTGGAGGAGAGCTTGAGAATTTGCATTTCAAATAAATTCTCTTATGAGGCTGATTGGGCAGGGCTGGGGGGCAGAATTTGAGGAATACTGATGTGTTCCAGGAAGTATTTGATAGGTAGTTTTATTGTTATTGTTATTACGTTGCTATCCAAGAAAGAACCAAACCTTTACATTTGCCTTTCTTTTTTTTTTTTTTATTTTTGACAGGCAGAGTGGACAGTGAGATGGAGAGACAGAGAGAAAGGTCTTCCTTTTGCCATTGGTTCACCCTCCAATGGCCGCCGCGGTAGCGCGCTGTGGCCGGCGCACAGCGCTGTTCCGATGGCAGGAGCCAGGTGCTTATCCTGGTCTCCCCTGGGGTGCAGAGCCCAAACACTTGGGCCATCCTCCACTGCACTCCCTGGCCACAGCAGAGAGCTGGCCTGGAAGAGGGGCAACCGGGACAGGATCGGTGCCCCGACCGGGACTAGAACCCGGTGTGCCGGCGCCGCAAGGTGGAGGATTAGCCTGTTGAGCCACGGCACCGGCCTACATTTGCCTTTCTACAAAGGGAGAGGCAATGTGACCACGGATGAATTTAAATAGAAATTCTAACAGCTGATTGGAATACAATGAAAACCGCAGAAACTTTCAAAAATTCCAACTTGCTGAGGGGTAATCACTGTGTAATTTACACTCTGAGTTTTTTCAAATGTTTATATGTCTCTCTGAATTTGCTGGTTAGCAGCACTTGACAGTAAGTGGAAGTTCAAAATAAACAAGAGAGGCTGATCTCGTGGCATTGCTGGCTTAACAGAACACAGGAAGCTCTGGAAATCCTGCAAGATTGTCTGTTCCTCTGAGAGATGAGAGACACACAGCTTGGTTTTGAGACCCCCACGTATTTTGTGTTGATGGGTATCTGAAATCAGTTGCTTTCGGTTTGTTTATCCCTGGAAGTCCACAGTGCTGCTTCAAGGAATGCAAATCTCAGTTGTGGCTATGTGTAAAAAGTAAGTTTTGTTTTCTCCTCACACATTTTATGGCATAACATTTCAGTGGGCTGCTCATAACTCAGCCTCAGAACATTTTTTTAAAGATTTATTTTATTTATTTGAAAGACAGAGTTACAGAGAGAGGTAGAGACAGAGAGAGAGATCTTCCATCTGCTAGTTCACTCCCCAGATGGCTGCAACGGCCAGAGCTACACACGCCGATCTGCAGCCAGGAGCCAGGAGATTCTTCCGGGTCTCCCATGTGGGTGCAGGGGCCCAAGGGCTTGGTCCATCTTCCACTGATTTCCCAGGCCATAGCAGAGAGCTGGATTGGAAGAGGAGCAGCCGGGACTAGAACCAGCGCCCATATGGGATACCGGCACTTCAGGCCAGGGCTTTAACCCGCTGCGCCACAGCACCGGCCCAACCTCAGAACATTTTTAAAAAGGAGGAAAAATTTTTAGATTGTTGTAGCCCCTTAATGTCATTTCCCATATCATTGCCATTATTATCAGGATGGTGCCAACAGGTCTATCTTCCAGTATACAGATACTGTTCAGTGTCTGTATGTCTATTAAGAATAATTCAGAATCATTGATGTGTTGTTGTTCCAGATGTGTGAGAGTACAGATAGCTGTCAGCCCTTAAGGATTATTTTGTGAAAATTGCCATGGATGTCTCCCCCGATCCTTATGCCAACAATAAATAGGAGGGAACTTCACACAGTTTATGGAAAGTGTAATTAAAAGATAAGTTTGTTTTTGAAATCCATGCATTGTTTTTTCATCATGTGCATTTAAGCACATGGAACCATAAACATGGCACTATAGACTTCTGGCATCCCAAGGGATCTTTTTAAAGACAAGGAGTATAATTAATGAGACAGAAAATTTGGGGGTAAATTTGTAGCTGTTGAGAAGCAGAATTTTCAAACCAGGACCCGAGGGGGAAGATGTTGAATTTGTGTGTGAACACTCTTGTTGTTGAAGAGGATGTCTACGGGGGTGGTTTCCTTGCTTTCCATCTCACTCATTGCCTGCTTGACATTGTACAGCTATTTCCTTCCTAGTACGGAAACTCACCCTTGCCGACTCTTTACACAGCTGAATCTCATCACTCCTTGATAGGTACCTAAATATTGCAGGTTTTTCCTCTTTATTTTCCTCTAACTGTAACTGCTGCCCCATCAAATCATTCATCTTCCCTGTGCAAGTATTTGTGGTCTTGGATGGATGTGTATCAAGCACTATTTGGAATCCGTTATTTGCCCACGTTTGGCATTTTCATTGACTTTTGGTCACAATTACACTGAGCAGTTTGAATTAACTTTTATGGAATCATTGTGAAATTTAGAGTTCAAAATTTAATGTGAATACTTTTTCTTGCCCTCTAGAGATTTTTGTGTGTAAATAAAAGACTAATCTTAAAACTTGAGACTTGCTTTGTAACTTTTCTGATAGATCATGCACATTTATAAATAACACTCAGACATGTGGCACAGAAAAGTGAATATTATGCTTTAAAATTCATAGATGATAATAATGAGCATTTATTGTATATTTACTATGAGGTGGCTGCATGAGCTAAATTATTTGTATTAGTGCACTTAATCTTTCCATCAGCCCTAGAAATTAGGAATTTTATTATTAGTCCCAGAGAAGTTACAGATTTTGTTCTAATCAGCACAGAATCGGTGGGGCTGGAACTCCTCATTGCCTCTGCCTGTCCAAGAGGATCTGTATACCTGTGAGCCTGGTACAATAAAGACCCTATGCTCCTTGATTCTGAGCCACCATTAAGTGCCAAATATTTCATTGACTGAATAGCATCTTTTCAGGAGAGTGTAAATCACTACCAAATGTGTGTATGTGTTTATATATATATATATATATGTATATATATATATATATATAGTCTCTTGGTCTCAAATTATACTTTTTCATATTGAAAACATCTGATGTATTTTTCATATATATGGAAATTTGCAAATACTAAGTATATCATATAAAATATTTAAGTATATACCTACGAATTATATTCATAAGATACTTAAAGTATGATATAATTGTTTTCCAAAGTGTATTCAGTGCATTATGTTGCACGTAATTCTAAAAATTGATAGTCATTTCTCCTCATTTTACTCCTTCTCTGAAGCCTCTGTTTTCCATAATAAAGGAAAACTCAATCTCATTGGTTTTGAAGTAGCTCAGTTATTTAAGGTTTTAAAACCAGTCAGTCAGGATTTATGCCTGTGCTTTCCCCCAAGTTTCCTCTCTGTCTCTGGCGGTGTATGGAAGGGGCCGTGTGCTCCTTGTCTGTCCTTTATTCCCTGTTGGCATGTGCTGAGAGAGGAATTGCACTGCATTCAGATGACCCAAGCCCATAAAGTGAGCCTGTGGTAGCCCATAGGACTTTAGGGTCCACTGGCCTCCTTTTAGTCACATGCATCCACAGCTCTCTTTGGGGTGCAGAGATTCTCGGCTGTCCTCTGGCACCACATTCAAGCAGTGCTTGAAGCCACTGCTAACTCTGCTTCCTTAGGCAGTATTCCTTCATCATTCAGGTCAGAGGCCTGGGAAGGGCAGAGCAAGGCTCCTTCTTGGCTGTCCACTCACCTGCCCTTCCTATACCCACTGAGACATCCTGCTTGCAGGGGCACAAAAAACTCTTTAACCATGAAAGACTACTTTTATCTCTGTGGTGCAACCGTCATGGACTCAGTTCCTCAGGGTTTTGGATTTTTTTTATTCAAAGCCAGGCTTGCTTTTTTTTTTAAAGGAAAAGATTTATATATTTATTTGAAAGGCAGAGCAAAAGAGGGAGAGGGAGAGAGAGAGAAGGAGAGGAAGAGATAGAGAGAGAGAGAGAGAAATGGAGAGAGAGAGAGAAAGAAAGAGAAAGAGATCTTCCATTTACTGGTTCTACCCAAATGACTACAGCAGCTAGGGCTGAGCTAGGCTGAAGCCAGGAACAAGGATCTCCATCTGGGTCTCCTGCATGTGTAGTAGGGACCCAAGTTCTTGAGTCATCATCTGCTGCCTTCCCAGCCACATTAGCAGGAAGCTGGATCCGAAGCAGAACAGCTGGAACTCAAACTGGCATTCTGGATGTGGGATTCCACAGTTGCAAGCTATGGCTTAACCCACTGCACCACGATGCCAGCTCAAAGCCAAACTTTTAACACTCAAAACACTTCTTTCCCCAAAAATAGAGTGATGTCAAATTGAAGCCCAGTTGTGGGTCTTTAAGTCTGTGGATTTTTTTAATCTATCATTTTCTTCATTTTTTCTGGGTTAATTTGTGCTCTGCTTTCTCTGGGGCAACGAAATGTTCCCTTGAGGCTGTAAATGCCCTCTGATCTCAGAGGTGCTCACAGCACTATAGGCACAAGGCATGGCTGGCTAATAACTCCATGTGTCATCCCTCCATGTGTATTAAAATGTATAAGTAGTCATCAACACAGCACATTATATGTGATACATACAATTCTTGGGCAACATATATATCTGTATAATTTTCTTCCACCTCCTTTATGTGTAGATGAATGTCATCAGGAGAACCTGGACTGGCAGAATGGCAGAAAGAGTAGAATGAAAAAGAATGGCTAGAAACAAGAGACATTTCAAAGACAGACTGATTGCCTGTTGGCAATAATGTGGAGATCCTGTCTTGTCCTGGTAGGAATGTTTATGTTAGAGAGACTAGGCAGATTTTGGCAATTTACCTGATTTCACTTAAAGGTTCAGCTTCTGTTAGACCAAACAATGTCCTTTGTTATTACAAAAATGGCCTTAGAGGACAATGAACCTTAGACCAAGGATTCAGAATTTTCCCATCCCTTACAGTCTGTTATGGTTTGAATGTTTGTCTCCTCCAAAACTCATGTTGAAATTTAATTGTCATTGTAACAGTACTCACAGGTGGGCCTATTAGCAAGTGATGACATCCTGGGTGAGATTACTGTCATTATGAAGGGCGAGTCTGGCCCCCACGGGGAACAGCCTTCCTCCCCTCCCATGGCTATGCCTTCTCAGATGCAGAGACCGGACCCTTACCAGTCAACAAAATGGCCAGTACATTGATCTTGGGCTTCCCAGTCACCAGAACTGTAAGGAATGAACTTCTGTTCTCTGTAAATTACCCAGGATTAGGTATTTACCATAGCAGTGCATAACAGACTAAGACACAACCTAATTAAACTACATTTAACAAGTATATATTGACTGTAATGCTCCGAATAAAGAGTTCACAATGAGTTCAGAGATGATTAAAACATAAACCCCTGAGCTGAAAGTCATATGGTAGGGACTAAATATAAATTATTGTTCTTCCAAGAAGATAAGAGGAAGCTTCATAAAGCCCCCAAGTGACCTGATCAAAGCTTTTTTTATATATTTGAAAGCAAGAAACAGAGAGAGAGAGAGAGAGAGAGAGAGAGAGAGAGAGAGAGAGAAGAAAGAAAGAAAGAAAGAAAGAGAGAGAAAGAAAGAAAGAAGAAAGAAAGAAAGAAAGAAAGAAAGAAAGAAAGAAAGAAAGAAAGGAAGAGGCAAAGATCTCCCATTTGCTGCTTCACTTCTCAAATGCTCACAACAGTCAGAGATGAACGAGCTTAAAACCAGGAGCCAGAAACTAAATTCTGATCCCCCACGTGGGTGGCAGAGGCTCAACTGCTTGAGTCATCACCTCTTGTCTCCTAGGACCCACATTAACAGGAAGTGAAATCAGGAGCAGAGCTGAAACTTGAACACAGGCACTCTGATAATGGGATGTGGTTATCCCAAATCTGCTACTATGCCAAATGCCTGCCCCTAGAGAATGGTTTTGTGCATTGCAGTCATAGATTTAAAAATATTAATAGTAATATAATTTTGTTGCACTTGGAAGTTATCAGGTATTCAGTAAGGTAGAAGATCCAGAAACATAAAATAATCAAAGTTAGAACTAAATGTGCAAAATAGAAATTGAAAAGTAACAGTGTCAAGTACGGTGAGAAAGCGGTGATATAGGCAAGCTCACATCCAGCTGCTGGTGGTGTAAACCTGTACCACCTTTATGGGAAATAATTTTTTACTCATGAGTCAAGATCCTTAAACATGTCTGATCCAAGGAAATAATTTGATAAATATGCAGGAATGCATTTATGAGGGCTCTCATTGGAGCAAAATTAGGAATAGCCAACTTTAAATAAATTAAATATAATGAGCATCTACCTACCTATTGTTTTGGCCACCAAATAAACCCTTTCTTAGAATTGCCCATCTCTGTGCACTTAATTGAGGTAGAGATGCCATGTGACTATTTAGTAGGCTACAACTGATTGGCCCCATGGAGGGCATTGCCTAGCAGGTTTAAAAAAGAGCAAGGGTAGGCTGGTGCCGTGGCTCACTAGGCTAATCCTCTGCCTGTGGCACTGGCACCCTGGGTTCTAGTCCCAGTTGGGGCACTGGTTCTGTCCTGGTTGCTCCTCTTCCAGAGAGCTGGATTGAAAGAGGAGCAGCTGGGACTAGAACTGGAGCCCATATGGGATATTGACCTTTATACTTGTTTTATTTAAAAAAATTTTCTTGAATAAGAGTTGTTTTTATAAGCAGAAAAATGTTTTAAAATGCAATGTAATTTGTACGAAAATATAGTACCTACAAGTATATGGGAAGAGAAAAGAGAGACATAGAAACCTTAGGTGGAGTTTGAAGAAGTAGGTCTTGCAATGTGGGAAGGAGGGGCCAATAGAAAACACCCTCATCTACCTCATGGACTTGCACACCAACTAAAAGAGAGACAAATGGGGGCCAGCATTTGTAGTGATGTAGTAAGTTAAGCTTCTGCCTGCAGTACTGGCATCCCATATGGGCGCAGGTTTGTGTCCCAGAGGCTCCTCCTCCTATCCAGCCCTCTGATTATGGCCTGGGAAAGCAATAGAAGATGGCCCAAGTGTTTGGGCCCCTGCACCCACGTGGGAGACCTAGAAGAACCTCCTGGCTCCTGGCTTCAGATCAGCCCAGCCCTGGCCATTACGGCCATTCACAGAGTGAACCAGCAAATGGAAGACCTTTCTCTCCATCTCTCCCTCTCTCTCTGTTACTCTACCTCTCAAATAAATAATAACATATTTTAAAAAAAGAGAGACATACAGTGATCAAAATGATCACTGTGAGAAAGAAAGACTGCACAGTCTCATCTACGTGTGTGATCTACCAAAACTTAAGCCATGGAAGTAGAGAGTAGAGTGCTAGTTGTCAGGAGGTGTGTGGAGTGGGTTGGATGGGGAGAGGGGAGATGCAGGTCCAGTACACAGCTTTTCACTTTGACAGAAGGCATCGGTTTTGAGATCCACTGAAGTAAAGAGACTGGAGTCAATAATAATGTGTTATATATTTCAAAACAATTGAGTAAATTTCAAATATTTCACCGCAGAAATGATTAGTAAATGAGGTGATGACTATGTTAACTAACTAGAGTTGACTGTTCCACATTGTATGTATGTATCAAAACATCCCATTGCATCCCATAAATGTATATAATTACCATCTGTCAATCAAAAATGTTGAAGTAAAACATTCAAAAAAATTCTGGATGCATTGCCCAAAAGTAACTCCCCCCACCCCACAAGAAGCAGGCACTACTATTGCTAACGAAGGTTAGAGATGGTATCTCTAGGTTGATTGCTAGGCTGGCTGATAAACAGAGCTACGCAGCACTGCAAGGACAGTCTCCCAAGTACTCTACCACAAGGAGAGGTGAGGAAAAAGGGGAGTGCTCTGCAAGGAAGAGGCAGGGAAAGCAAAGGCAAGTTATGATCCTTCTCCCAAACTCATCGTGAGCAAATCCCCTCCTTCCCTGTGAAGGGAAAAGGGAGTGGCACCTGAGGGACCCTTGCTGCGCACGCAAATGTGAAGCCAGAACAAAGTGGAGACGCCTTCCTCAGCACTCGGGTGTGCTCCATCTCACCAAACACCATAGGAAGACCAGTGAGCATGAAAATCATTTATGCAGATAGTGGAGAAGAAATCAGGGGTGAAGAGGTCACAGGCAGTCAGACAGTGGAGATTCATCTCTGTAGATTGTCCCTTGGGAAATCTGTTAAAATGCAGGAGGAAGTGATGCAAATTGAGAGCATGGAGGAAACAAGGTTCACATTTTAGGTTTATGTTTGAAATCAGAGGCACATAAGCCTGTGTATAGCCTGATGGGAGGGAGCAAAGAGAGGGAAATGGAAGAGAGGAGAGAGGGTGCCTGGTGGTGCAGAGGTCTTGATTTGGCTGGAGGCCGCGTAGAGTGATGGATTCTGCAACACGAGGTTCTATCATGAGTTCAGCCCCAGAGGGTAGCCAAGGAGAACAGCTGGGCGCTGACAGGAGAGCAAAGGCCCCAACACATTTTTTAATGGAAGCAATTAATACAGCTATATTATGAAAATTTTCTAGGAACTCAGAAGCAAAGGAAATAAAGATTTCAACACAGTTGGTTATTGGCAAGATAAGAATGGCTTTTAA
The DNA here is from genome assembly GCA_036325905.1 of Lepus oiostolus. Lineage (NCBI taxonomy): Eukaryota > Metazoa > Chordata > Mammalia > Lagomorpha > Leporidae > Lepus > Lepus oiostolus. The sequence continues at coordinate 80,138,733 of CM070816.1, forward strand.
AGAAGGGACAGAAAATCCAAGGAAGTAAATAAATTGTAACAGATCAAGTTTTTTTTGGAATGAAATCTATACTAGAAAATAAAATTGCAAAGGAATTTGGGGGAAGCATAAGGTTTTGGTTGTGGTAAACTTAAAAAAGAAAGTTTTGGTTTTTTTCCAAGCAATCCTCTGGATTATGCTTTATTGTTATCAAGTCCAATTTTGTTGATGATAAGTGTATTTAATAAAATAAGATAATATGTCAAATATATTAGAAATCTAAAGTGGCATTAGGTGTCGTAAATGATCCCCTGAGCTGACAATATTTGCTTATAGCAGGCCCTGGTTTGGGATTCTTATATAGACCTGGACATAGTCAGTGAGACAAATCAGGAGAACAGACATAGCTTTGGTTTTATCTAGTTACCATGATCGTTAAAACTTTTACTCTCATGGAATTTCAAAACTGGCAAAAGAACGAAGTTAGAACTTAACAGTACTGCTATTTTTAATCAGTCATGTGTTTCAAATACATTAATTGCACACCAGCTCTTTAGAATAAGTGTGCTTGGCTAAGAGACAAGGCATTGTGTTTTTGAAATAAAGCATTTTCTCAAATGGCTACTTTTCATAAATGCAGTTCCTGTGAAGGTTTCTTTTTTTACTTACCATAGGTGTGATGCTGACTACAATAGGAAGTGAGGAAATAGAAGGGTCGTGCTGGTCTCCCTACATTTGGTGTGCTTTGAGCAGCAGGATATTTTCATGGGGGGGCTGCTTTATGTGTGTGTGTGGGGGGGTCAGGGAGGTCTCATCCCCCTCTCCTAAATCAAGTCACAGAGATTCAAGGTCAAGCTACCAGGTTTGAAGGGAAACACGTAGGGGAGAAGTTAGGAAAGATGGAGAGCACATGAAGTCGCTGTGTTGACGTTCATCTTAAAGCAGATTGGCCAAGTAAAAGTCAAGAACATAAGAATAGTAGGGGAATGTAGGGGCACAAAGTAATGAAGGAAAGGCAGATTGCTGAAAGATAGCTTCTTTTTTATTTTTTTCAAATGTTTATTTATTTTCATTTACTTGAAAGGCAGAGAGAGAGAGAGAAGGAGAGAGAGAGAGAGAGAGAGAGAGAGAGAGATCTGTTCCATCTGCTGGTTCACTCTCCAGATGCCCACACCAACCAGGGCTGGGCTAGGCCAAAGCCTGTAATTCAATCAAGTTCTCCCACACAGGCGGCAGGGACTCAAGTACTCGAGCCATCATTTGCTGCCTCCCTGGGTGCACATTAGCAGGCATCTGGATCAAAAGTGGAATAGCCGGAACTTGAAGCAGGCATCTCGATAGGGGATACAGGCGTTCATGCAGTGACTGTGATAAATGCCCATGCCTGTACTTTTTTCTGATACTGCAAAATGAGTGACAAGATTTCTTTAGGAAAAACCAACTTTTATGCATTGTAATTGGGCATTTATTCATTTTTTATTTTTTAATTTTTAAAGATTCATTTTTATTTATTCAAAAGTCAGAGTTACACAGAGAGAGGAGAGGCAGAGAGAGAGAGAGAGAGGTCTTCCATCCTCTGGTTCACTCCTTAACTGGCCACAATGGCTGGAATTGTGCTAATCCAAAGCCAGAAACCAGGAGCATCTTCCAGGTCTCTTACATGGGAGCAGGGGCCCAAGGTGTTGGGCCATCCTTCACTGCTTTCCAAGGCCATAGCAGAGAGCTGGATCAGAAGTGAAGCAGCCAGGACTCAAACTGGTGCCCATATGGGATGCTGGCACTGTAGGCAGCGGCTTGACCTGCTACACCACAGCACCAGCCCCCACTTGCATTTTCTTTTTTAAAAGATTTATTTACTTGAAAGGCAGAGTTACAGAAAGAGAAGGAGCGGCAGAGAGATATCTTCCATCTGCTGGTTCACTGCCCAAATGGCCACAACAGCTAGGGCTGGGCCTGGCAGAAGCTAGGAGCCAGGAGCTTCATCCAGCTCTCCCAAATGGGTGCAGGGGCCTGAGCACTTGGGCCATCCTCTGCTGCTTTTCCAGGTGGAACAGCAGGGAGCTGGATCAGAAATGGAGCAGCCAGGACTTAAACCAGCACCTATATGAGATGTTGGCTTGCAGGCGACAGTTAAACCCACTACACCACAACAGCAGCCCCAATCACTTTCTGAATCAGCATTAGAGCACTTTCTCTACAAAGGAAGCAAATATTGTAATTTTATGGGTCTTATTGTCTCTCTGGCAACTGTTCAACTCTGCAGAGCCAAAGTAGCCATGAACAATATATAGGCCGGTGCCGTGGCTTAACAGGCTAATCCTCCACCTTGCGGCGCCGGCACACCGGGTTCTAGTCCCGGTTGGGGTACCGGATTCTATCCCGGTTGCCCCTCTTCCAGGCCAGCTCTCTGCTATGGCCCGGGAGTGCAGTGGAGGATGGCCCAAGTCCTTGGGCCCTGCACCCACATGGGAGACCAGGAGAAGCACCTGGCTCCTGGCTTCAGATCAGCGAGATGAGCCGGCCGCAGCAGCCATTGGAGGGTGAACCAACAGCAAAAAGGAAGACCTTTCTCTCTGTCTCTCTCTCTCTCAGTGTACACTCTGCCTGTCAAAAAAAAAAAAAAAAAACAATGTATAAACAGGTGTGGCTGTGTTCCGATAAAACTTTATTTACAAAGCAGTTGACAGGATTTGGCTCCGTTTGCTGTTTATATTTAGAAAATTGAAAGCATCACTTTGCTTTGGATGATAATAATAATAATTTGCATCGAATGGCCCCTTACTAGTGCTAGATACCACTGTAAAAAATTTATTAATTCATTTTATTCCCACACTGACCAAATTCTGTTTTTATAGATTGACTTGTCCAAGATCATATACTCAGCAAGTCCTGCAGCAGAGAGTCAAACCTTAAAGTTTGAACTCTTAGCCATGAAAAATAGATGCCTCCCAGGAGACGGTGAACCCTTTTCCAGGGTTACCTTGCCATTTTCAACTTGGGAAAGACCAGGAGGTGGATGTACCTCACAGTTCCTGTGTTGTCTGCCTGAAGGCTGTTTCTCCCACTCCACAACTGGTCGGTCCCGGTTCACTAGGCGGCAGCTTCCCTGTGTGGATGGCCACAGGGAAGAGAACTCGGGCCCGGCCACATCCCCGTGTACTGCCCTTGTCTTTATCCCTCGCAGCATGCCGTGTGAACTGTAGCGGTGACTCCAGATTATCTGGAAGTCTTGATGTGACCAATGAGATTTTTACTAAAATGGGCAACATTTGAAATGACCCTGCAAGAGTCTATTCCCTAAGCTGAAAGGAAGAGCACAGAACAGGACAAGCCTCATAAGTGGAAGCTCTCAATGGACCCCCCCTTCCCCATTTCTAACCTTTCCTCTCCAAGGAGCTTTTTTCTTTAAAATGGCAGTGTGACTCCTCATTGCCCTAACTGAATATTCTCACCCGCAACTCAAGGAAAGACTGGTCTGGAGCCTGGTTTGAGCTTCTTCCTCCACCCTCCAGGCAACTGGTGCAATCCAGTAACCTGTATGGATGCCACCAATGGATTCTCTGCCTTCTGACTGCTGGGTGGGCTCACTCAATGGAGAGCCCTGGAGGAAAATAAGATGGAGGAGAGAGTAAGGTCTTGGTGTATATTTCCCAGCTCCCCTCCTTCAGGGTAGCTCAGTTAAGTGTGTCAGTTTGGCTAGACTACAGTCTCCAGTCTCCAGTTATTCAATCAAAGGCTAATCTAGGTGTTGCCACAGAAGTATTTTGTACATGTGATTAAAGCACTTAATCAATTGATTGTCAATAAGAAGATTCTTTTAGATAACTGGGATGGGTCCAACTCAATCATTTGAAAGAGCGGGGCTGGCGCCATGGCTCACTTGGTTAATCCTCTGCCTGTAGTGCAGGCATGCCATATGGGCACTGGGTTCCAGTCCAGCTCTCTGTTGTGGCCTGGGAGGGCAGTGGAGGATGGCCCAAGTGCTTGGGCCCCTGCATCCAAATGGGAGACCAGGAGGAAGCACCTGGCTCCTGGCTTCGGGTTGGTGCTGCGCGCTGGCCGTAGCAGCCACTTGGGGGGTGAACCAATGGAAGGAAGACCTTTCTCTCTGTCTCTCTCTCTCACTGTCTAACTCTGCCTGTCAAATAAAAAAAATCATTTGAAAGAGCTTAAGAGCAGAACAAAGGCTTCCCAGTAGCAGAAAAACATCTACCTCTTGACAGTTGCTTTACCCTGGGCCTGAGAGTTTCAGTCCCTCATGGTGATGACCTGCCAATCAGTTTTGAAGGTTTATTTATTTATTCACTTGAAATGCAGAGTGAGAAAGAGGAAGAGAGAGAGACAGAGACAGAGAAAATCTTTCTGCTGGTTCACTCTCAAATGGCCACAATGGCCAGGTCTGGGCCAGGCTGATACTAGGAGCCAGGGACTCCTAGCATGGGTGGCAGTGGACCAAACACTTGGGCCATTGTCTGATGCTTTCTCAGACACATTAGCAGGAAGCTGGTTGGGAAGCAGAGCAGCAGGGCCTCACACCAGTACCCCAATATAGGATGCTAGTGTCACAAGTGGCAGCTTAACTCCTGTGCCACAATGCCAGCCTGGGATTTTGCCAGCCTGTTCAATTACATAAACTAACTTCTATTTCTCCCTTTGAACCCTGACCAATACAGTAGTCTCAGCTGCCTGTGCCTCTTCATTAAAGCCTAGTGCTCCTTTCAAATAGCTGGCCTGACCTGATTCTCTTTCCCTGTTCTGTAACTACTTCAAGACTCGGGATTGTAATAGCTTAAGTTACTGACCTCTTACTAGTAGTTTTCTTACACTTGGTGTTTGTACATAATCCTTTTGTAAGTCAGCTGTCCCTAAATTATCCTATTTTGAGTGTGTTGTATGCTCTCGTGATCTGATCCACTAATCAATAACCCCCGAGGTGAGAATGGCTCACATTCATAAATCCTCCAACAACAGATGCTGGCGAGGCTATGGGGAAAAAGGGACACTAACCCACTGTTGGTGGGATTGCAAACTGGTGAAGCCACTATGGAAGTCAGTCTGGAGATTCCTCAGAAACCTGAATATAACCCTACCATTCAACCCAGCCATCCCACTCCTTGGAATTCACCCAAAGGAAATTAAATTGGCAAACAAAAAAGCTGTCTGCACCTTAATGTTTATTGCTGCTCAATTCACAATAGCTAAGACCTGGACTCAACCTAGATGCCCATCAACAGTACTGGATAAAGAAATTATGGGACATGTACTCTATAGAATACCATACAGCAGTAAAAAAACAATGAAATCCGGTCATTTGCAACAAAATGGAGGAATCTGGAAAACATTATGCTGAGTGAAATAAGCCAGTCCCAAAGGGACAAATATCATATGTTCTCCCTGATTGGTGACAACTAACCAAGCACCAAAAAGGAAACCTGTTAAAGTGAAATGGGCACTATGAGAAACGGTGACTTGATCAGCTCGTGCCCTGACTGTTGATGAAAAACTTAATACGTTATCCCTCTTAGTATTTTTTTGTCTGTTCTACTTAATACTATTAGTTTAATTCTGTAATTAATACACAGTTATTCTTAAGTGTTGAAACTTAACTGAAAAGTGATCTCTGTTAAATATAAGAGTGGGAATACGAGAGGGAAGACATGTGCAATTTGGAACATGCTCAAGCTGACTTGCCCCAAACGGTAGAGTTAGAAACATACCAGGAGATTCCAATTCAATCCCATCAAGGTGGCATGTACCAATGCCATCTCACTAGTCCATTTGATCAATTTCAGTTCACAATTTATCATAATGATAGGACTAAGAATCAAAGAGATCACATAAACAAGACTAGTGTCTGAAAATACTAACGGATAGAACAAAAAAGGGAGAAAACGATCCAACATGGGAAGCGGGATGCACAGCAGACTCATAGAATGGTGGATGTCCTACACAGCACTCTGGCCTCAGAATCAGTCCTTAAGGTGTTTGGATCCAGCTGAAGAGCCCATAAGAGTATTTCAGGCATGGAAAGCCAAGACACTCTGGCAAAAAAAAATGACCTAAATGAAAGATCTCTGTGAGTGAGATCCCTTTGGAAAGAACGGGGTCATCAAAGAAGGAGGTACCTTTCTCTGAAGGGAGGAGAGAACTTCCACTTTGACTATGACCTTGTCTAAATATGATAAGAGTTGGTGAACTCAAAAGGCTTCCATAGCTTTGGCAACTCATGACAAGAGCCTAGGGTGATTACTGACGCCATAAACAAGAGTGTCAATTTGTTAAGTCAACAACAGGAGTCACTGTGCATTTACTCCTCATGTAGGATCTCTGTCCTTAATGTGCTATGCATGGTGACTTAATGCTATAACTAGTACTCAAACAGTATTTTTCACTTTGTGTTTCTATGTGGATGCAAACTGTTGAAATCTTTACGTAATATATACTAAACTGATCTTTTGTATATAAAGAGAATTGAAAATGAATCTTGATATGAACGGAAGGGGAGAGGGAGCTGGAAAGGGGAGGGTTGTGGTTGGGAGGGAAGTTATGGTGGGGAAAGCCACTGTAATCCATAAGCTGTACTTTGGAAATTTATATACATTAAATAAAAGTTTAAAAAAAAGAAAGAAGAAAAAAAAGAACCCCTGAGATCCTGGACAATCATCAAACACATTAATTCATTTATTTAGAGTATTATTGTGTACCTCTGATGAGAAGGGCTAAGTGCCAGGCTCAAGGGATATGATGACTAATAAAACATCACAGTTCATGTCTTCATGAGCTTACGGTGTGTTGGAGAGGTAGATAATCTAATAAATTCTTACTGCTTTGCATGGGAAATTCTACAGTTAGGAAGAATTGCATACTTTGAGGGCACTGAGGAGGTGCTCCTAACATAACAGCGAGTTGAGGCATCAGGAGAAACTTCTTGGATGAGGAGATATGGGAGTTGAAGTCTGAGGTAGGTGTAAGAATGAGTCAGGTGAAAGTAGTTGTGGGGTAGGGGGTGTGTGTGTTGGTGTGGGGAGATGTGTTTCAGGCAACAGGGTGATGTGTGCAGAAGTCTGGAATCCCATGAGAGGCCCCCTTAAGGCCTTGGAGTGATGGGAGATAGCACAGGCTGCAGACCCACGTAGCAACCTCACTGTTGGATAGGGGAAGCTGTGGAAACATTCTGAGCCTGGGGACATCGTAATCAGATTTGGGTTTAGAAAGTTCATGCCATGGAATGGAGAAAATACCATAGGGGCAAGGCTGGTGTTCCAGTTATTCTGGCAGCTATCTAGCTCTCTGCTTATAGTGTGGGAAAGGCTAGAAGATGTCCCAGGGGTTTGGGTCCCTGCACCCATGTGGGAGAAAACAGAAAGCCCCAGTAAGCTGAGCTTGGAGTTGAGATAGAAATGGGTGAAAACTGTTGAGCAAACTGAGGTGGAAATTGAAGAAAACTTCACCCATTAAGAGTCCAACTTATGCCAGTGGACACGTGATGGGTGCCCTCTTCACTCAATTGGGCAGGTAAGTAAGAGCTCCATTTTATACATGAGAAAGCAGGCCAAGAGAAGATGATTCACTTATTCACCAAATATATGCACAAGGAACTTATAGATGGGTAAGATTTTCGCAAAAAGCTCCGAATATCATAGGAGATAGAGGCAAATCATCATATTACATGAAGATGCTTAGACAAGGTACAATGAAGCCATAAGATCAGTCAGTGTGAGAGGCAGGATTCAAATTGTGGACTATCTGGGTGTGAACTTCACCACCTTAGTGGGCCAGCTTTTAGTTGTCAGCATCCTAACACACAGTACAGTTCAGAGGGGTAGTGGTCCTGGCTGCTGGCAGGGAGTTTTTTTTAATTTATTTTTTATTTTTTTATTTTATTTTTTTATTTTTGACAAGCAGAGTGGACAGTGAGAGAGAGACAGAGAGAAAGGTCTTCCTTTTGCCGTTGGTTCACCCTCCAATGGCCGCCGCGGTAGGCACACTGCGGCCGGCACACTGCGCTGATCCGATGGCAGGAGCCAGGTACCTATCCAAGTCTCCCATGGGGTGCAGGGCCCAAGCACTTGGGCCATCCTCCACTGCACTCCCTGGCCACAGCAGAGAGCTGGCCTGCAAGAGGGGCAACCGGGACAGAATCTGGCACCCCGACCGGTTCTAGAACCCGGTGTGCCGGCGCCACAAGGCGGAGGATTAGCCTAGTGAGCCACAGTGCCGGCCGGCAGGGAGTTTTTGAGGGCAAAGAGAGGACTTTGGGAATTGGGAAGCGGCATCTGCAAGTAATCTAGCAGCAATTCAGACCCAGAAGAGATGGTGATATATGTCTCCAAAGTGAACAAGCCATAGTGATCCTCCCCTTGGGAAGGGCTGACTCCAGAGTCTAGAGGTGACAGTGGTTCTAGCTTTGGGAGCCACTGGAGGCAGGAAACCAGGTTGCTTATGAGCAAAACAACCTGAGGACAAGTAAGTAGGGGGCTCTTGAGCTAGGGTTGAGAGGAGCGGGCATTTGCGGAAATGCACTGGTGATATGAGAAGGATGCAAATTCTTGGGTTAGGAGGAGAAAATAAACTGTGACAGGATTGGCTGCCTTGCAAAAAGTAACCTTTGGCTTCTTTCTTCCCCTGTGAGTCCCATAGTTCAGGGACCCTGGGCTCCAACATTTCTAGAGATGCGTAGTCTGTGGCCAGTGGATGCATAGCTCAAGTAGGCCTTGTGCATTGGGACAGGCTGTAGGCTTCATTGAGTTTGTCACCCATTCCTCTGGGGCATGTGCATGCACCACTCTGGACCAGCGGGCAAGGTTGGCTGAATGGCAACAGAGGAGGTGAGGAGAAGAGGTGAGAACAGGATGAGACACAAGAAGTAGAGTGTGTAGCTGCTAGAGGAAGAGCTCCACTCTTGAAAGGTGGCTTCATTTGGTTTCTGAACAAATGGGACGTTTATAAAGCCAAGAAGAAAAAGGCTAATTTAAAAAAATATATATTGGGCACTGGCATTGTAGTATAGCAGGTAAAGCCACTGCCTGTGACTCTGGCATCCCAAATGGACATCAGTTCAAGTCCTGGCTGCTCCTCTTCCAATCCAGCTCCCTGTTAATGGTCTCAGAAAAGCAGTGGAAGAAGCTCCAAGTGCTTGGGCCCCTGCCACACATGTAGGAGACCTGAAAGTAGCTCCTGGCTCCTGGTTTTGGCACAGCCCAGCACTTGCCATTGCAACCATCTGGGCAGTGAAGCAGTGGATGGAAAATCTCTCTCTCTCTCTCACTCTGACATTCAAATAAATAAATAAATTTTTCAAAAACATATTGAACTGCAGCATATGTGTCCCCAGGGAATTCTCCCTTGCCATGAGGTTTCTCCCAGGGAGGCTGTGCATTCCCAAGCCCGGCAGCTTTCTAGGCACTTGCAGGCCTGTAGAAACACCAATGTGCTGCTGCACTTGGTTTTGGTCACTGAAATTTTCAACAAATTCATATTAAAACCAAAGAGAAAAGTAAATGGGGCCAAGTGAGTGCTATGGAAGACCTTTCTCTCTGTCTCCCCCTCTCACTGTCTATAACTCTACCTCTCAAATCAATAATTTCTTTTTTACAAAAGTGATCTGAATGTCTCATTGCTCCTGAACACCATCACGCTTACGACTTTTGGAACCTCTGCTCTGTATAGCTCATAGATAAGTATGCATGGAATCTGTACAATGTCCCCATTTTGTGGGAAAGGCAACCAAGGCACAGATGCTGCATAGTTCTGACGAGGTTGCAGCACCCAAGATAAGGCCCTTCATGCTTCAAGTGAGAGCAACCTCCCAAACAACGTCCAGCAATGCAACCAAAGAGCCTCAGGAAGCTCAGCAGCCCAAGGCACAGGGAATCACTGAGATTCAAGTCATTGAAAACTCTGGTATACTGGGAAAGTAAATGAGAGTGGAAAGATCCAGGCCAACTTTGGAGAAACAGAGAATTAAAAATAGTGGAACTTTGAATCTTTTTTTCTTCTCTCTCTGGATGGTGGAGGCAGACTGAGGATGGCCAGTGCTGGCCATGACAAAAGAAGCATTTGTTTTCTCTTCTCTGGGATGAGAAGATACGTGTGAATGAAATGTTCTGGGTCACTGTCCAGAGCACTCACTGACTGCACACAGATCAAGGATTCCCTTGTCACCAGAATCCCCTGTGCCCCACCAGCTTCTGCCTACAGGAGACACTTGATGAATTCCCATTTGGTCCCTGTGCACCTAGAGTAGCATTAGACTGGGCACTGAGGAATGACGAGAACACCATTCCAGGCATAGGAGGGGATTGTGGCTGAGAGACTGGGTAGAGGAGACAGACATTTTTTTTTAAAGTAAACTTTTATTTAATGAATATATATTTCCAAAGTACAGCCCATGGGATACAATGGCTTCCCCCTCCCAAAACATCCCTCCCACCCGCACCCTCCCCTTTCCTGCTCCCTCTCCCCCTCCAATCATATCATGATTCATTTTCAATTCTCTTTATATACAGAAGATCAGCTTAGTATATATTAGGTAACGATTTCAACAGTTTGCCGCCATATAGCAATACATAGTGAAAAAAATACTGTTGGAGTACTAGTTATAGCATCAAACAAGAGTGTACAGCACATAAAAGACAGAGATCCTACATAATATTTTTTTAAAAAAATTAATTTTCTCGGCCGGCGCCGTGGCTCAACAGGCTAATCCTCCGCCTTGCGGTGCCGGCACACCGGGTTCTAGTCCCGATCAGGGCAGCGATCCTGTCCCGGTTGCCCCTCTTCCAGGCCAGCTCTCTGCTGTGGCCAGGGAGTGCAGTGGAGGATGGCCCAAGTGTTTGGGCTCTGCACCCCATGGGAGACCAGGATAAGCACCTGGCTCCTGCCATCGGAACAGCGCGGTGCGCTGGCCGCAGCGCGCTACCGCGGCGGCCATTGGAGGGTGAACCAATGGCAAAAGGAAGACCTTTCTCTCTGTCTCTCTCTCTCACTGTCCACTCTGCCTGTCAAAAATTAAAAAAAAATAATAAAAAAAGAAAAAGAAAAAAAAATTAATTTTCTATGCCATTTCCACTTTAACACCAGGGTTTTTTTTTTTTTCATTTCCAATTATCTTTATATACAGATCGATTCAGTATATAATTAGTAAAGATCTCATCAGTTTGTACACACGCAGAAACACAAAGTGTAAAAATACTGTTTCAGTACTAGTTATAGCATCACTGCTCATTAGATAACACATTAAGGACAGATCCCACATGGAATGTAAGTACACAGTGACTCCTGTTGCTGACTTAACAATTTGACACTCCTGTTCATGGCGTCAGTAATCTCCCTAGGCTCTAGTCATGAGTTGCCAGGGCTATGGAAGCCTTTATAGTTCGCTGACTTTGATCTTATTCCGATAGGGTCATAGTCAAAGTGGAAGTTCTCTCCTCCCTTCAGAGAAAGGTACCTCCTTCTTTGATGGCCCCGTTCTTTCCACTGGGATCTCACTCACAGAGATCTTTCATTTAGGTCTTCTTCTTTTTTTTTTCTTTTCCATGGTGTCTTGGCTTTCCATGCCTACAATACTCTCATGGGCTCTTGAGCCAGATCCGAATGCCTTAAGGGCTGATTCTGAGGCCAGAGTGTTGTTTAGGACATCTGCCATTCTATGAGTCTGCTGTGTATCCCACTTCCCATGTTGGATCTTTCTCTCCCTTTTTGATTCTATCAGTTAGTATTAGCAGACACTTGTCTTGTTTGTGTGATCCCTTTGATTCTTAGACCTATCAGAGCCATCGGTTGTGAACTGAAATTAATCACTTGGACTAGTGAGATGGCATTGGTACATGCCACCTTGATGGGATTGTATTGGAATCCCCTGGTACATTTTTAACTCCATCATTTGGGGCAAGTCTGATTGTGCATGTCCCAAATTGTACATCTCCTCCCTCTCTTTTTCCACTCTTAAATTTAACAGGGATCACTTTTCAGTTAAAATTTAAACACCTAAGAAGAATTGTGTGTTAATTACAGAGTTCAACCACTAGTACTAGAACAACAACAACAACAACAAATACTAAAAAGGATAAAGTATTACATTGTACATCTAGAGCCAGGACAAGAGCTGATCCGGTCATAGTTTCTTATAGTGTCCATTTCACTTCAACAGGTTTCCCCTTTGGTGCTCAGTTGTCACCGATCAGGGAAAACAAATGCAATTTGTCTCTTTGGGACTGGCTTAATTCACTCAGCATGATGTTTTCCAGATTGCTTCATCTTGTTGCAAATGACTGGGTTTCATTGTTTCTTACTGCTGTATAGTATTCTATGGAGTACATGTCCCATAATTTCTTTATCCAGTCTACTGTTGATGGGCATTTGGGTTGGTTCCAGGTCTTAGCTATTGTGAATTGAGCTGCAATAAACATTAATGTGCAGATGGCTTTTTTATTTGCCAAATTAATTTCCTTTGGGTAAATTCCAAGCAGTGGGATGGCTGGGTTGTATGGTAGGGTTATGTTCAGGTTTCTGAGGAATCTCCAGACTGACTTCCATAGAGGCTTAACCAGTTTGCATTCCCACCAACAGTGGGTTAGTGTCCCTTTTTCCCCACATCCTCTCCAGCATCTATTGTTGGTAGATTTCTGGATGTGAGCCATTCTCACCGGGGTGAGGTGAAACCTCATTGTGGTTTTGACTTGCATTTCTCTGATTGCTAGTGATCTTGAACATTTTTTCACGTGTCTGTTGGCCATTTGGATTTCCTCTTTTGAAAAATGTCTATTGAGGTCCTTGGCCCATCTCTTAAGTGGGTTGTTTGTTCTGTTGTTGTGGATTTTCTTGATTTCTTTGTAGATTCTGGTTATCAACCCTTTATCTGTAGTATAGTTTGCGAATATTTTTTCCCATTCTGTTGGTTGCCTCTTCACTTTCCTGACAGTTTCTTTTGCGATACAGAAACTTCTCAATTTGATGCAATCCCAAATGTTAATTTTGGTTTTGACTGCCTGTGCTCCTGGGGTCTTTTCCAAGAAGTCTTTGCCTGTACCTATATCTTGCAGGGTTTCTCCAATGCTCTCTAATAATTTGATGGTTTCGGGTCGTAGATTTAAGTCTTTAATCCATGTTGAGTGGATTTTTGTGTAAGGTGAAAGTATGGGTCTTTCTTCAAGCTTCTGCACTTGGAAATCCAATTTTCCCAGCACCATTTATTGAATAGGCTGTCCTTATTCCAGGGATTAGTTTTGGATCCTTGATCAAATATAAGTTGGCTGTAGATGTTTGGATTGATTTCTGGTGTTTCTATTCTGTCCCATTGGTCTATCCATCTGTTTCTATACCAGTACCATGCTGTTTTGATAACAACTGCCCTGTAGTATGTCCTGAAATCTGGTATTGTGATGCCTCCGGGTTTGTTTTTGTTGTACAAGATTGCTTTGGCTATTTGAGGTCTTCTGTGTCTCCATATGAATTTCAGCATCATTTTTTCCAGATCTGAGAAGAAGGTCTTCGGTATCTTGATTGGTATTGTATTGAATGTATAAATTGCTTTTGGGAGAATAGACATTTTGATGATATTGATTCTTCCAGTCCATGAGCATGGAAGATTTCTCCATTTTTTGGTATCCTCTTCTATTTCTTTCTTTAAGGTTTTGTAGTTTTCATTGTAGAGATCTTTAACGTCCTTGGTTAAGTTTATTCCAAGGTATTTGATTGTTTATGTAGCTATTGTGAATGGGATTGATCTTAGAAGTTCTTCCTCAGCCGTGGCATTGTCTGTGTATACAAAGGCTGTTGATTTTTGTGCATTCATTTTATATTCTGCTACTTTGCCAAACTCTTCGATGAGTTCCAGTAGTCTCTTAGTAGAGTTCTTTGGGTCCCCTAAATAAAGAATCATATCATCTGCAAAGAGGGATAGTTTGAGTTCTTCCTTCCCAATGTGTATCCCTTTAATTTCTTTTTCTTGCCTAATAGCTCTGGCTAGAACTTCCAGAACTATATTGAATAGCAGTGGTGAGAGAGGGCATCCCTGTCTGGTACCAGATCTCAGCGGAAATGCTTCCAACTTTTCCCCATTCAATAGGATGTTGGCCGTGGGTTTTTCATATATTGCTTTGATTGTATTGAGGAATGTTCCTTCCATACCCAGTTTGCTTAGAGTTTTCATCATGAAAGGGTGTTGTATTTTATCAAATGCTTTCTCTGCGTCTATTGAGAGAATCATATGGTTTTTCTTCTGCAGTCTGTTAATGTAGTATATTACGTTAATTGTTTTGCGAACTTTGAACCATCCCTGCATACCAGGGATAAATCCCACTTGGTCTGGGTGAATGATCTTTCTGATGTGTTGTTGCATTCTATTGGCCAGAATTTTATTGAGGATTTTTGCATCTATGTTCATCAGGGATATTGTTCTGTAATTCTCTTTCAATGCTGCATCTTTTTCCGGCTTAGGAATTAAGGTGATGCTGGCTTCATAGAAAGAATTTGGGAGGATTCCCTCTTTTTCGATTGTTTTGAATAGTTTGAGAAGAATTGGAGTTAGTTCTTCTCTAAATGTCTCTTAGAACTCAGCAGTGAATCCATCTGGTCCTGGGCTTTTCTTTGTTGGGAGGGCCTTTATTACTGTTTCAATTTCTGTGTCAGTTATTGGTCTGTTTAGGTTTTCTATGTCTTCCTGGCTCAATTTAGGGAGGTTGTATGTGTCCAAGAATCTGTCCATTTCTGATAGATTTCCCTGTTTGCTGGCATACAAGTCCTTGTAGTAATTTCTGATGATTCTTTTTATTTCTGTGGTGTCTGTTGTTACGTTTCCCTTTTCATCTCTGATCCTATTGATTTGGGTCTTTTCTCTTCTTTTTTTAGTTAGTTGGGCCAATGGGGTGTCAATTTTGTTTATTTTTTCAAAAAACCAGCTCCTCGTTTGGCTGATTTTTCGTAATTTTTTTTGATTCAATCCTGTTGATTTCTTTTTTGATTTTAATTATTTCTCTTCTCCTACTGGGTTTGGGTTTGGTTTGCTGCAGATGTTCTAGATCCTTGAGATGACTTGAAAGCTCATCTATTTGGTGCCTTTCCAATTTCTTGATGTAGGCACCTATTGATATAAACTTTCCTCTTAACACTGCTTTTGTTGTATCCCAGAGGTTTTGGTATGTTGTGCTTTTATCTTCATTTACTTCCAGAAAATTTTTGATTTCTCTTTTAATTTCTTCTATGACCCATTGTTCATTCAGGAGCATGTTGTTCAACCTCCATGTGTTTGCACGTGTTCTAGGGATTCCAGATTTGCTAATTTCCAATTTCATTCCTTTGTGGTCTGAGAAGCTGCATGGTATGATTCTAATTCTCTTGAATTTGCTGAGACTTGCTTTATGGCCTAGTATGTGGTCAATCCTAGAGAAGGTTCCATGTACTGCTGAGAAGAATGTGAATTCTTTATGTGTAGGATGAAATGTTCTGTAGATATCTGTTAGATCCATTTGGGCTATAGTGTCATTTGAATCCACTGTCTCCTTGTTGATCTTCTGTCCTGTTGATCTGTCTATCTCTGAGAGTGGAGTATTGAAGTCCCCCAGTACTATTGTATTGGGGTCTAAGTCTCCCTTTAAGTCCCTTAACAAGTCTTTTAAATAAGCTGGTGCCCTGTAATTAGGTGAGTATACATTGATAATCATTATATCTTCCTGTTGAATGGATCCCTTAATCATTAAATAGTGCCCCTCGTTGTCTCTCCTGACAGTTTTTGTGGTAAAGTTTATGTTGTCCGATATTAAGATGGCTACGCCCGCTCTTTTTTTCATTTCTGTTGGCATGGTATATATTTTTCCAGCCTTTCACTTTCAGTCTGTATGCATCATTGTTGGAAAGATGAGTTTCTTGCAAGCAGCAAAAAGATGGGTTTTGTTCTTTAACCCAATCAGCCAATCGGTGTTTTTTAACTGGACAGTTCAAGCCATTAACATTCAATGTGACTATTGAGAAGGAGTAACTTTGCCCTGTCATTTGCCAAAGATTTTTTCTAATATATGGTTTGAGACTCCTGTGATCTTTTGCTGTGAGGTTTCCTTCCTTTATCTTCTTTCATATTGGTTACCGTGATTCTGTGTTTCTGTATGTAAGACATCTTCAAGCATCTTTTGCAGGGCTGGACGTGTGGCGACAAATTCTTTCAGTTTCTGTTTGCTGTGAAAGGTCTTTATTTCACCTTCATTCACAAATGAGAGATTTGCAGGATATAATATTCTGGGCTGGCAGTTTTTCTCTTAGTACCTGGGCTATATCTCGCCATTGTCTCCTAGCTTGTAGGGTTTCTGATGAGAAGTCAGCTGTGAGTCTAATTGGAGATCCTCTGAGAGTAATCTGGCGTTTCTCTCTTGCACATTTTAGAATCTTTTCTTTATGTTTCACTGTGGTGAGTTTGATTACGACGTGTCGTGGTGAGGATCTCTTTTGATCATGTTTATTAGGGGTTCTATGAGCTTCCTGTACTAGGATGTCTCTGTCCTTCTCCAAACCTGGGAAATTTTCTGCTAGGATCTCACTAAAAAGGCCTTCTAATCCTTTCTCCCTCTCCATGCCTTCAGGAACTCCTAGAACCCGAATGTTGGTTTTTTTAATAGTATCCTGTAGATTCCTGACAGTATTTTTTAGATTTCTGATTTCTTCTTCTTTTCTTTGATTTGACTGTTTCCTTTCCTGTTATCTGTCTTCTAAGTCTGATATTCTCTCTTCTGCTTCACCCATTCTGTTTTTAAGGCTTTCTAATGCGTTTGTCATTTGATCTATTGAGTTCTTCATTTCATTTTGGTTTTTTGTCACTATCACAATTTCATGTTCTACTAGTTGTTTCATTTCATTTTGATTCCTCCATAATATTTCATTTTCACGAGAGAGATTTTCTATCTTGTCCATTAAGGATTTCTGCAGTTCAAGAATTTGTTTTTGAGAACTTCTGAATGTTCTTATCAATTTTTTGAGATCTGCTTCTTGCATTTCCTCTATCTCTTCATCTTCATAATCTTGCATTGGAGTGTCTTGTTCATTTGAGGGCATCATAGTGTCTTCCTTGCTCTTGTTACCTCGGCTTCTATGTTTGTTGTTTGGCATGTTGGAGATAATTTATGGTTTTTTTTTTTTTTTTTGCTGTGGTGTTTTCTTTCTCGTTATACTATGCCTCTAAGTGGGCTGTCTGTTTTGATGGATCCTTAGGGGCTGTGATGGGTGTGGCCAGAGAGCTCTGCTTGATTCTTCAGGTTTAAGGCTGTGCAAAAAGACTCACCCAGATTGTTCACTCCCTTGCTCCTTGCTGGATCGCTCTCTCTCTCTCTCTCTCTCTCTCTCTCTCTCTCTCTCTTTTTTTACTCAGTTGGGAAGTAATCCCGAATGGCTGAGTGAAATTGAGGGTAGTTGAAATCTGGCCTCTGTGAGTATTCGTTTGAACTACCCCTGGGACCACACAAAGAGTTTATGCAGCCCTCAATGTGTTCTCAAGTTTCATGAAATTCAGAAGTTACTGAGTTTGTGGCTGAGCTTTTGATATGTAAAATGGCTCCTGCTCTTTGTTTTGCTGGTTGAGTGACAACACAGGCCTCTGCTTCCCCCCCCACAATGTCTCGGGTTTCTGCTGTCTTTGTCTTACCTCACTCCCATTCCCGCGCTGGGGAGTTTCTGGGGCTCCTCTCCCGCGGTTGAGTTTCCACGTGGTCAGCTCTCTGTAGGTCCTCTGTGTCACATCCACTAGTTCCGGAAGTGTTTCCTCTGCAGTTTTTTCCTTGAGTCTTTTCCTGAGGCTACAGTAATTCCACTTTTATGAAACTTTATTTTCCCCAACTACGGCGCACGTCCTCACTATCCCCCATCTTGGCTCTGCCCCGACAGACATCATTTTTAAAGATTTTTAATTGACACATAATAATTGTCCATATTTATCAGGTCCAGTGTGATGTTTCAATACATGAAGACCGAATGTAATGCTCAGAACAGAGTAATAGGCATTATCTATCACCTCAGACCTTTATCAATTTGCTATTGTGATTAGCATATTCAGAATTCTCTCTTAATAGCTACTTTGGAATACACAATAAATTATTGTTAACTGCCATTACCCTGTTGTGCTATAAGATGCTAGTACCCATCAACCAGGTGTATGTAGAGTTTTTTTCTCCCCATTCCCAGGCTCTGGTAACCATTCTTTCTTCTTCTGTGAAATCAACATTTTTTAGCTTCTAGATATGAGACAGAACATATGGTATTTGTCCTTCTATGGCTGGGTTATTTCACTTAGCATGCCCTACAGTTCCATCCATGCTGCAAGTGACTGGATTTTTTTTTAAGATTTATTTTATGTATTTGAAAGGCAGAGTTACAGAAAGAGAGAGGAGGATAGTGCATGGGAGAAAGAGAGAGCAAGAGAGAGACTGAGAGAGATCTTCCATCTGCTAGGTTCACTCCCTAAATGACTGCAATAGTCAGAGCTGGGCCAGGCCAAAGTCAGGAGGCTGGAACTCCACCTGAGTCTCTCAAGTGAATATCAGGGGTCCAAGCACTTGGTCCATCTTGTGATGTTTTCACAAACACATTCTCAGGGATCTGGATCACAGGTTGAGCAGTCAAGACTGGAGCTGGAGCTCATATGGATGCCACAGTTGTGGGCAGTGGCTTAACCCACTGAACCACAACAGCAACCCCCAGAATTTCATTCGTTTTTCTGACTAAATAGTATTCCATTGTATATAACATTCATCATTCGTGTGTCAATGGACACCTAGGAAACGTCTCTATCTTAGCCATTGTGAATAATGCTGTGATAACAA
Source organism: Lepus oiostolus (assembly GCA_036325905.1). NCBI lineage: Eukaryota > Metazoa > Chordata > Mammalia > Lagomorpha > Leporidae > Lepus > Lepus oiostolus. Next base: position 80,157,515 of record CM070816.1, read on the forward strand.
TGAGATCACAAGCATCTACAGAAGAGGGACAGTATTCACTGCACAAGGCATTCTCAAGGGGAAGGTGCTCAGCAGAGTGGCTTCACCCGGGGCTTTGGCATTCAGGATAGGTGAAGATGGGTCATGGACCAGCTCCTAAGAGTGAGGGAAAAGATGCAGCCGAGAGGATGCTGGCCAGGATGGAGCTGTGAGAGCAGCAGTCCACCACAAGGTGCCTGAAAATCTAAGCCAGCCTATAGGCATCAGAATGGGGAAAGGAGTTAGGGGAATTACTATTGATCAGGTCCTTATTATGCCAGGCAGGTGCCATGGTCTCCCTTTCATAATAGCTACCTTTGAATGAGCAGCCATTGAGTGTCAGGTATTCTGTCCATGAACCCAACTACTTCAAAGTGATTACTCTGTGAGTTGGTCATTAAAATCTCCACTGTTAAATTAGGCAACAAGAACGCAGAAAAGTTAAGTGGCCTGCCTGAAGTTACACAGCTGGTGCAGACCCAAAATTTGAATCCAGTTCTGACCGACTTTGAAGTTAATGTTTACTATGCTAGTCAGTCAGTCATTCCTCAGTGCCAACACACTCCCCCAGATCTTGGGCACAAGAGATTCCACAGGAAAAAAGGACGTCCTGACTGTTAGTCATGATAGAACAGCATAAATTCTGTAACAGGTACCATCCAAATCTCAGGGCTTTAAGGTAATCTATAACTCTCATCAGTGTCACAGTCTGGTGCTGCTTGGAAAGGGTGGGGGTTGGGTTGGGTTGACGGACAACTTGTGCAGTCATCCCGGGGTCCAAGTTCATTTCATGGTGTTTCTTGTCCATCTTTTACATCATTAGAATCTCTTATTGAGTCCTCTGTAATCTTGCAACAGATAAGGGAAAAGGGAATATAAAGGCAGACATTTGGCACAGCAGTTAAGCTGCCCCTTCGGACACCCTCATCCAATTCCAGAGGGCCTGGTTCAAGTCCCAGAACTTGACCTCCAATTCAGATTCCCTCTAATGCACACTCTAGAAGGTAGCAGGTGATGAGATTAAGTCCTTGGGGCCCTGACCCCCCATGTGGGAGTTTCAGTCTCCCAACTTTGGCCTGGCCTAGCCCTGGCTGTTGGTGGGTATTTGAGAGTGAAGCAGCAGATTGAAGATTCTCTCTCTCTCTCTCTCTCTCTCTCTCTCTCTCTCTCTCTCTCTCATAAATACATACATAAAACTCCAAACAGAGTATAGGGTGGGGGCTCAACTGTTCAACTTCCAAAGGGCCTGGGGAATGTACTTCAGTGGTGAGCCCTATGAGAAGAGGAAATGGATTCAATGAACATCTGTGCAGTCCCCAGATTATCAGCTCTGCTGATTTCTTGCTTGCGATTTTTGATTGGGTACTTAACCACTCTATGCCTTCACTTCTTCATCTGTAGCATTAAGGTAATGATATCATCTATGTTATGTGACAAGATTAAGCAAGAATTAATACACGTGAAACATTTAACACAGAGGCTAGCACACAGTGAGCGCTTGACAAATGCATCAAGCTGTACTGGCGCCATCATTTAGAGACCATAATGCATGTTAGTGTAGAAGTCCTCGGAAGTCTCAAAGGAGAGACTGTTTTTTTTAAATGTTGATTAACCCAGGCTTTCCCAAACATGTTTGTCCTGCAAAACTGTCTTTTTTTTTTGTATGACACCTTTCAGCATCCAGTGAAACTGGTATTTAATCTTTCTGACAAGTACATCTCTTTGGCTCCATTGGAAAAATAGGTGGGTTCTGGGGGAAGTTTAGTAAACCAAGGTCTGAAAAGTCTTGATTCTAGAGAGCATTAAAATCCATACTCTATTTGTTAAGTGCTTATGAAGCATTTCCAGACATACTCTGTTAGCTCACTTGGTTATTACTATACTGATGATTGTGCCTTAGCATAGGCACTGTGTATATTACCTATATTACATATATTATATATATATATGAATACATATATTCATAGGGATAAAAAAGGGAAGCTCAGCGAGGTAAAACCAGTGCCTTAGTCACAGAGCCAGTAATTGATAGAGCTGCTATCCAAGCCCAGATGTATCTAACCTTGAGAGTCTATGGATTTTTAAAGAATTGGTACTGCAGCCAGGCTCTAAAAACATAGCTCTCCAGTGGCCTTTAAAGAAAGCTGGACCTCAGCACTAATAAAACACTAGAATAGCCTGCTGCTTTTTGTCAGCTTTCTTGGGGAAGGATAATAGGTGTGTGGTTACCAAGGAGCTCTTTGACATTGAGATGTAGGAGAATTTAGAGCATTGTGATTTAGGAATTTTGAGGGATGTCAGAGGGTTCAGGGTCTGAATTACAGATAAAAGAATATATACCCTAGCAACCTAACTAAGGTTATCACAATGTCCCTCTTTGATGTATATATGTTCCTCTTTATTTTTTGCACTCTCCAATGTACTCAAGAAACTTTAGAAAATAGAAGTGGATAAATTTCAAGTTTTAATTCTGAAAAAAATTGCTCTTTGTAATGTGCAGGACCATTCTCCTTTGATGGGAGACACAGATGCATACCTGAATCTAGGTTGAAAATGTGATGTAAAAATGAATTATGATAAATAGATACTTTGCAATTAAAAAAATCTGGTGCTGGACAACTATTTTTGCTATACTCAGCAGATTCAAATAGGATGCTCATTTCTTTCTGATATTGTTATTAGAAGTTATTCTTTGTAACACTTTTTTACATTATTCAGACATGTATTTACTTGAATGGAAGAGTGAGAGAGTGAGAGATCTCACATCTGCTGGTTCACTCTTCAAGATTCCTCCAAGAACTTGAGCTGGGCCAGGCAGGATCCGGGAACCTGGAGCTCTATTCAGGGCCCTGACTTGGGTGGCCACGGCAGGGACTCCAGGACTAGGATCATGAACCACCTCATTCTCATGTGCATTAGCAAGAAGCTGGGTTAGATGCAGAGTTTACAGGGCTCCCAATGGCACTTGGATACGGATGCCATTGTCTCTTGTGGCAGCTTCACCTGCTGCAACTTCTGCTTTTTAACTGCTTCCAACTTCTGGAATTCTTTCTTGGTACTGCTTTTCTGTATTGGAATAGTCATGAATAGAGGATAGGTGTGTGCATCGATTTCACATTCACAGCTGTCAATGTTTTCACGAATGGATCAGTACCAACATATTATAGACGTGACATCCAGATGTGGGTTAGAAGAAGAGGAGGAGAATGATATCAACCCAAGACTCTGAGGAACTGACTGACAATCACTGGTTAGAGTTTTAGCAATCATTTTGCTAATGTGAAATGCAAGGTATACAGGAACAAAAGTTTTGGTTGCGTAGTGTATCAGCAGTTGAAACCGTTTCTAGAAATGAAATGTGTGACTGCCTTAGTGGTATCTTTACTCTGTGTGTGTGTGAAGTCATGGCTTACTTTCTTGCATTCCCATGGAAACCGACTAGGACCCTGGGGGATCTGGAGGGGGAATCCACTGTGGGATCAGGCGATTCCGAGAGAGGGGTTTTAAGGGAATTGACTCTGCATGAGGCCTTCAGCGTCCTGACACTTTGTGGTGCCAGCTTAGCCACACCAGTCTGCAGGGACCACTTTCCCAAAACGTCACCAGCACTTAGTCAAGTCCCACTGAGCTTGGAAAGCAACCCAAGTGTGGGGATCCCCCCTGTGCATGCGCACTGAGCACTCCTGGCCACCCTGCTTCTTTGCGCATGCGCAGTTGTGTGTGCAGGAGTTGCTTGGCAACAGTTACTGTGAACTCAGAGAAGCGCCCTGAGCCCCTGCCTTGCAGCTGCACACAGCTGCCACAGGTTCCTCAGGCCTCGGAGTCTGTGAGAGGTGGCCGCCAGTCTCGGCCCAGGAGAAGGCTTGCTCCTTCCCATTTCGGAAGGGGGATCAGGTGTGAAAACGGAGGGTAGGATGAAATCCCAGTCCGGGGTCTGCCAGTGCATGTGAAGCGGCCCCAGACCACCTTAGGTACGGACTCCATGACCCACCTCCTCCTTGAATAGTTCATCCGTTTTCACAGCTTTTGGATGGGCTGTGGAGGTGTTTCCGAGGGTCTAATCATGTCACCTGCAGATATGGACTTTTGGTTTTTCTTTTAATCCTACACCCTGTGAGAGCCCTGCTTTGTCTGGACCCCAGGAGTCACAGCCCTGCTTTGTATAGCCCCCTGGGAGTGACAGCCTTGCTTTGCCCCGCCCCTCGGGGCGTGGCAGCCCTGCTTTGTACCGCCCCTCTGGTTATAACAGTCTTGCTTATTCCTGCCCCCTCAGAGTGTCAGCCCTGCTTTATATTCTGCCCCTGTGGGAGTGACAGCCCTGCTTAGTCCCGCCCTCTGGCTGTGACAAATCTGCTTTGTAATGCCCCCTGAGACTGAAAGCCTGGCTTTGCCCTGCCCCTCTGCATGTGACAGCTCTGCTTTGTCCTGATCCCCTTGAGTGACAGCCCTGCTTTATCCCGCCCCTTTGGGAGTGAGGGCCCTCTTTGTCCTGGCCCACTGAGAGTGACAGCCCTGCTTTGTCCTGCCCCCTGGGACTGACAGCCCTGCTTTATCCCACCTCCTGGGATGAGAGCCCTGCTTTGTCCTGGCCCTTTGTCTGTGGCAGTCTTGCTTTGTCCCACCCTTCTGGGCATGGCAGCCCTGCTTTGTACTGGCCCTCCGGTTGTTTACAGTCTTGTTTATTCCTGCCCCCTGGGAGTGACTGCCCTGCTTTATTCTGCCCCTGTGTGAGTTACAGCCTTGTTTTGTCCCGCCCCTTGGGACTGACAGCCTTGCTTGGTCTCAACCCTGGGAGTGACAGCCCTGCTTTTTATCAACCCCTGGAACTGACAGTCTGTCTTTGTCACACCCCTCTGTGTGTGACAGCCCTGCTTCATGCCGATCCTCTTCAGTGACAGCCCTGCTTTATCCCGCCCTGGGCATGGCAGCCCTGTTTTGCAGACCCCTGCTATTGACAATACTGCTTTGTTCTTCCCCTTGGTGCGTGGCAGCCCTGCTTTGTAACTCCCTTCCTGTTGTGACAGTCATGCTTGTCCCTGCCCCCTGGGAGTGACAGCCCTGCTTTATTCTGCCCCTGTGGGAGTTACAGCCCTGCCTTGTCCCACCCCCTGGGACTGACAGCCCTGCTTTTTCTGCCCTCTGGGTGTGAAAGCCCTGCTTTATCCCGCCACTTTGGGAGTGAGAGCCCTGCTTTGTGCTGGATCTCTGGGAATGACAGCCCTGCTAATAGCCTGGGAAAACAGTGAAAGATACATCAAGTTGTTGCCGACACAGATGAATCTCTGGCTTTTCCTGGCCCAGTCCTGGCTGTTGGAACCATTTGGGAAGTGGATGAGCAGATGGAAGATATTGATTTCCTCTCTCTCTCTCTCTCTCTCTCTCTCTGTGAGTCATTCTGCCTTTCAAATAAATAGTTCTTTTTAGAAGACATTCATTTGAGAGAGAGAGAGAGAGAGAGACAGAAAGGTAGATGGAATTTAGTAGGGAACATTTTGTTTTGTGCTGGCAAATGCTAATTGGTTCCACAAGAAGACAAAACCTCTACACATTGGTGTTTTCTAGGGAGAAAACTAGAGCAACTACTGGGAAAATGATATTTAGTTTGTAAACATGAAATTGAATCCACTTGCCCAAGAAAAACGCTGAGCTTTTCTCCAAAACCAGTTTGACTGTGATTTTCTGGGTCCATTGCATACGAATTCCAAAATATTTTGTCAGGATATGACTGGATCAAACCAGAAATATCTGGTTGTGTTTTGGCTAACTCAATCCCAGATCTTGCTACAGGTTCTGTGTGTGTTTGTTTGTGTTTTCTGGATATTCTCTATGGACTTTATGGTTTGGAATGAATTTTAGCAAGGAACATTTTATTTGTGCTGGCAGAAGCTATTTGTTTCCACATGGAGAAAAACCCTCTACAGATTTGTGTTTTCTAGGGAAAAAGCTAGAGCAACTGTGGGAAACATGATATTTATGTTTGTAAACATGACATTGAATGCACTTGCCCAGGAAAAATACTGTGCTTTTCTCAAAAACCAGTTTCACTGTGATTATCTGGGTCCATTGCATATGAATTCCACAACACTTTGTCCGGATATGGCTGGATCAAACCAAAAATATCCAGTTATGCTGTGGCTTACTAAAATCTAGATCTTGCTAGAGCCACTGTGATTGTTTGTGTTTTCTGGATATTCTCTATGGACTTTCCGGTTTTGAATGAATTTTAGCAGGGGATATTTATTTTGTAATGCAAAGGCTAATTGTTTCCACATGGACAAAAAGCTCTAGATATTCGTGTTTTCTAGAGAGAAAGCTAGAGCAACTGATGCAAACATGATATTTATGTTTGTAAAGATGACATTTAATTCACTTACCCAGGAGAAAGATTGTGCTTTTCTCCAAAACCAAATTGGCTGTGATTTTCTGGGTCCATTTTACACGAATTCTATAACACTTTGTCCAGATATGACTGGATCAAACCACAAATATCCGGTTGTGTTGTGGCTAACTCAAATCCACATCTAGTGACAGCCTCTGGTTTGTTTGTGTTTTCCAGATATTCTCTATGGACTTTATGGTTTAGAATGAATTTTAGCAGGGAACATGTTATTTTGTGCTGGCCAATGCTAATTATTTCCACATGGAGAAAAACCCTCTACAGATTCGTGTTTTCTAAGGAAAAAGCTACAGCAACTGCGGGAAACATGGTACTTATGTTTGTAAACATGAAATTGAGTTCACTTGCTAAGTAAAAGACTGTGCTTTTCTCCAAAACCAGTTTGACTGTGATTTTCTGGTCCATTGCATATGAATTCCACAACACTTTGGCCGCTTATGACTGGATCAAACTAGAAATATCCAGTTGTTTTGTGGCTTACTCAATCCCAGATCTTGCTACAGCCTCTGTGTTTGTGTTTTATGGATATTATTAGAAGTGGACATTATGGGTTTGAATGAATTTTAGCAGGGGACATTTTGTGTTGTGCTGGCAAACACTACTTGGTTTCACATGGAGACAAAAACTCTACAAATCCGTGTTTTCTTGAGAAAGCTAGAGCAACTGCGGCAAACAACATGATATTTGTGTTTGTAAACATGACAATTTATCCACTTGCCCAGGAAAAATACTTTGATTTTCTCCAAAACCAGTTTCACTGAAATTTTCAGGGTCCATTGCAAGCAAATGCCACAACATTTTATCCGGATATGACAGATGAAACGATAAGTATCCAGTCGTGTTGCGGCTAACAAATCCCAGATCTTGCTACAGCCTCTGTGTTTGTTTTTGTTTTCTGGATATTAACTATGGACTTTATGGAAAGGAATAAAATTTATCAGGGAATATTTTGTTTTGTGCTGGCAAAGGCTATTTGGATCCACAAAAAGATAAAAGTTCTACAAACTGGTGTTTTCTAGGGAGAAAGGTAGGACAAATGCTGCCAACATGATATTTATGTTTGTAAATACGACATTGAATCCACTTGTCCAGGAAAAAGACTGTGCTTTTCTCCAAAACCAGTGAGTCTGATTTTCTGGGTCCATTGCATATGATTTCAACAACATTTTGTCCGGATATGCCTGGATCAAACCAGAAATATCCTGTTGTTCCTTAGTTTACTCAAATCCAGATCATCTAAGCCTCTGTGTTTGTGTTTTCTGGATATTCTCTATGGATTTAATGTTTTTGAATGAATTTAAGCAGGGAACAATTTATTTTTGCTGCAAAGGCTAAATTTTTCCACATGGAGAAAAAACCTCTACACATTTGTGTTTTCTAGGGAGAAAGCTATAGCAACTGCCGCAAACATGATATTCATGTTTGTAAACATGACATTGCATCCACTTGCCCAGGAGAAAGACTGTGCTTTTCTCCAAAACCAGTTTCACTGTGAAGTTCTGGGTGCATTGCATTCGAATTCCACAACACTTTATACAGATATGAATGGATCAAAAAACAAATATCCGGTTGTGTTGTGGCTAACTCAAAGTCAGATCTTGCTGCAGCCTCTGTGTTTGTTTGTGTTTTCTGGATATTCTCTATGGACTTTATGGTTTTGAGTGAATTTTAGCAAGAAACATTTCATTTTGTGCTGGCAAATGCTATTTGTTCCAAGATGGAGAAAAAAGCTCTACAGATTCATGTTTTCTAGGGAAAACGCAGGAGCAACTGTGGGAAACACGATAATTTTGTTTCTAAACATCACATTGAATCCACTTGCCCAGGAAAAACACTGTGCTTTTCTCCAAACAAGTTTGACGGTGATTTTCTGGGTCCATTACATAGGAATTCCACAGAAATTTGTCGAATATGACTGGATCAAACCAGAAATATCCGGTTGTGTTGTGCTTATCTGAATCCCTGATCTTGCTACAGCCTCTGTGTTTGTGTTTTCTGGATATTATCAATGGACTTTATGGTTTTGCATGAATTTTAGCAGGATTCACCATAAGATAAAATCTCTACACAATGGTGTTTTCTAGAGAGAAAGCTTGAGCAAGTGCTGTAAACATGATATGTATGTTTGAAAAGATGACATTGTATCTAATTGCCCAGGAAAAAAGACTGTGCTTTTCTCCAAAACCAGTTTGACTGTGATTTTCTTGATCCACTGCATACGAATTCCACAACTCTTTGTCTGGATATGATGGATCAAACTAGAAATTACCGGTTGTGTTTTGGCTAACTCAATTCCAGATCTTGCTACAGCCTCTGTGTTTGTCTGTGTTTTCTGGATACTCTCTATGGACTTCATGGTATGGAAAGAATTTTAGCAGGGAACATTTTATTTTGTACTAGTAACACTATTGTTTCCACATGGAGAAAATACTTCTACACATTCGTGTTTTCTAGGGAGAAAGCTAGAGCAACTGCTGCAAACATGATATTTATTTTTGTAAACATGACATTGAACCAATTTTCCCAGGAAATAAACTTTGCTATTCTTCAAAGACAGTTTGACTGTGATTTTCTGGGTCCATTGCATACAAATTCCATAGCACATTGTCTGGATAAGACTGTGGCTAACTCAAATCCAGATCTTGCCACAGCCTCTGTTTGTTTGTGTTTTCTGGATATTCTCTATGGACTTTACGGTTTTGAATGAATTTCAGCAGGGAATATTTTATTTTGTGCTGGCAAATACTAATTGTTTCCTCATGGAGAAAAAACCTCTACACATTCTTGTTTTCTGGGAAGAAAAGTAGAGGAAGTACTGCAAATATGATATTTATGTTTGAAAACTTCATATTCATCCGCTTGCCAAGGAAAAAGACTGTGCTTTTCTCCAAAACTAGTTTGACTGTGATTTTCTGGGTCCCTTGCATACGAATCCACAACACTTTGCCCAGATAGGACTGGATCATACCAGAAGTATCTGGTTGTGTTGTAGCTAACTCAAATCCAGATCTTGCTACAGCCTCCATGTTTGTTTGTGCTTTCTGGATATTATCAATAGACTTTATGGTTTAGAATGAATTTTAACCAGAAATATTTTGTTTTGTGCCGGCAAATGCTAATTGGTTCCACAAGATGTCAAACCCTCTAGACATTCGTGATTTCTATTGTGAAAGCTCGAACAAGAATGGGAAACAAACATGATGTTTTTGTTTGTCTACATGACATTTTATCCACTTGCCCAAAAAAGATTTTGCTTTTCTCCAAAACCAGTGTGACTGTGATTTTCAATGACATTTTCACACAAATTCCAAACACTTTGTCCGGATATGACTAGATCAATCCAGAAATATCCATTTCTGTTGTGGCTAACTCAAATCCAGATCTTGCTACAGCTTCTGTGCTTGTGTTTTCTGGATATTCTATTGACTTTATGGTTTTCAATGAATTTTAGCAGGAAACAGTTTATTTTGTGCTCACAAATGCTAATTGTTTCCACTTGGAAAAATAACCTCTACACATTCATATTTTTTACAGTGAAAGTAAGAGCAACCGTGGCAAACATGATATTTATGTTTTTAAACAAGACATTGAATCCATTTGTGCAGGAAAATGACTGTGCTTTTCTGCAAAACAGTTTGACTGTGATTTTCTGGGTCCATTGCATACGAATTCCACAACAGCTTGTCCAGATGTGACTGGATCATAAAAGACATATCCGGTTGTAGTGGCTAACTCAATCCCAGACCTTGCTACAGCCTCTGTGTTTGTGTTTTCTGGATACTAGCAATGGACTTCATGGTTTAGAATGAATTTTAGCATGTAACATTTTATTTCGTGTTGGCAAGCGCTAATTCGTTTCATATGCAGACAAAACCTCTACACATTCGTGATTTCTAGGGAGAAAGCTAGAGCAACTGCGGGAAACATGATATTTGTGTTCATATACATGAGATTTTATTCACTTGCCCAAGAAATCCTTTTTTCTTCTCCAAAACCAGTTTGACAGTGATTTTCTGTATCCCTTGCATACGAATTCCACAACATTTTGTCCGGATATGACTGGATCCTACCAGAAATATCCGGTTGTGTTTTGGCTAACTCAATTCCACATCTTGCAACAGCCTCTGGATTATTTGTGTTTTCTGGATATTCTCTACGGACTTTATGGTTTTGAGTGAATTTTAGCATGTAACATTTTGATTTGTGCTTGCAAACGCTAATTGGTTCCATATGGAGACAAAACTTCTACACATTCCGTTTTCTAGGTAGAAACACAGAGCAACTGTGGCAAACATAATATTTATGTTTGTTAACATGCCATTTTATCCACTTGCCCAAAAAAAGACTTTGCTTTTCTCCAAAACCAGTTTGACTCTGATTTTATGGGTCCCTTGCATACGAATTCCACAACACTTTGTCCACATATGACTGGATAAAACCAGAAATATCCAGTTGTGTTGTGGCTAACTCAATCCCTGATCTTGCTACAGCCTCTGTGTTTGTGTTTTCTGGATATTGTCAATGGACTTTATGGTTTTGAATGAATTTAGGAGGAAACATTTTGTTTTGTGCTGGCAAACACTAATTGGTTCCACATGGAGACAGAATTGTACACATTCATGATTTCTATGGAGAAAGCTCAAGCAAGCATGGGAAACACACATGATATTTGAGTTTGTCTGAATGACATTTTATCCACTTGCCCAAAAAAGACTTTGCTTTCCTACAAAACCAGTGTGACTGTGATTTTCTACGTCATTTTCACACAAATTCCACAACACTTTGTCCGGATATGTCTGGATCAATCCAGAAATATCCAATTGTGTTTGGCTAACTCACATCCCAATCTTGCTACAGCCTCTGTATTTGTGTTTTCTGGATATTCTCTATTGACTTACGGTTTTGAAAGAATTTTAGCAGGAAACTATTTTGTGCTCGGCAACGCTAATTTTTTCAACTTGGAGAAATAACCTCTACACATTCGTATTTTTTAGGGTGAAAGTAAGAGCAACCATGGCAAACATGATATTTATGTTTTTAAACAAGACATTGAATCCATTTGCACAGGAAAAAGATTGTGCTTTCCACAAAACCAGTTTGTGATTTTCTGGGTCCATTGCATGTGAATTCCACAACAGTTTATCCAGATGTGACTGGATCTTACCAGACATATCCAGTTGTGTATTGGCTAACTCAATCCCACATCTTGCTACAGCCTCAGTGTTCATTTGGGGTTTGTGGATATTCTGTATGGAATTTACAGATGGAATGAATTTAGCATGAACAATTTATTTTGTGCTGACAAAGTAATTCTAATTATTTCCACATGGATAAAAAACCTTTACACATTCGTGTTTGCTAGGGAGAAAGGTACAGTTACTACTGCAAACCTGATATTTATGTTTGTAAACAAGATATTTTATCCACTTGCTCAGGAAAAAGAATTTGCTTTTCTCCAAAACCAATTTGACTGTGATTTTATGGGTCAATTGCATAAGAATTCCACAACACTTTGCCCGGATATCACTTGATCAAACCAGAAATATCCGGTTGTGTTGTGACTAACTCAATCACAGATCTTGCTACAGCCTCTGTGTTTGTGTTTTCTGGATATTTTCAATGCTCTTTACCATTTTGAATGAATTTTAGCAGGGAGACTTTTGTTTTGTGCTGGCAAACACTAACTGTTTCCATAAGAATAAAAAACCTCTACACATTCATGTTTTCTAGGGAGAAAGCTAGAGCAACTGTGGGAAACAAACATATTTATGTTTGTTAACATGACATATTATCCGCTTGCGCAAGAAAAAAGACTTTGCTTTTCTCCAAAATCAATTTCACTGTGATTTTCTGGGTCCATTGCATATGAATTGTGCAACACTTTGTTGGGATATGACTGGATTAAACTAGAACTATCCGGTTGTGTTATGGCTAAGTCAATCACAGATCTTGCTACAGCCTCTGTGCTTGTGTTTTCTGGATATTATCAATGGACTTTATGGTTTTCAATTAATTAATTTTAGCTGGGAATATTTTGTTTTGTGTTGGCAAATGCTAATTGTTTCCACATGGAGACAAAACCACTAAATATACATGCTTTATAGGGAGAAAGCTAGGGAATGCATGGCAAACATGGTATTTGTGTTGGTTTTACATGATATTTTATCCACTTTCCCAAGAAAATGGCTTTTCTTTTCTCCAAAACCGGTTTGACTCTGATTTTCTGGGATCATTGCATATGAATTCCACAACACTTTGACCGGATATGAATGGATCAAACCAGAAATATCCGGTGGGGTTGTGGCTCTCAATCCCAGATCTTGCTACAGCTTCTGTGTTTGTGTTTTCTGGATATTATCAATAGACTTTATGGTTTTGAATGAATTTTAGCAGGGAACATTTTGTTTTGTGCTAGCAAACACTATTTGGTTTCACATGGAGACAAAAACTCTATACATTCAGGTTTTTTAGGGAGAAAGCTAGAGCAACTGTGGCAAACAAACAAGATATTTGTGTTTGTGTACATGACAGTTTATCCACTTTCCCAATAAAATGACTTTGCTTTTCTACAAAACCAGTTTGACTGTGATGTTCTGGGTCCATTGCAGACGAATTCACAACGCTTTGTCTGGATATGACTGGATCATGCCAGATATATCCAGTTGTGTTGTCGCTAACTCAATTCCAGACTTTCCTACAGTCCCTGTGTTTGTTTGTATTTTCTGAGTATTCTCTGTGGACTTTATGGTATGGAATGAATTTTATAATGGGAACATTTTATTTTGTGCTGGCAAGCGCTAATTTTTTCTACATGGAGAAAAAACCTCTATACATCCGTGTTTTCCAGGGACAAAGCTACAGAAACTGCTGCAAACATGATATTTATGTTTGTAAACATGACGTTGAATCCACTTGCCCAGGAAAAAGACTGTGCTTTTCTCCAAACCCAGTTTGACTGTGATTTTCTGGGTCCATTGCATACGAATTCCAGAACACTTTGTCCAGATATGACTGGATCAAACCAGAAATATCCGGTTGTATTGTATCTAACACAATCCCAGATCTTGCTACAGCCTCTGTGTTTGTGTTTTCTGGATATTATCAATGGACTTTACAGTTTTTAATGAATTTTTGCAGGGAACATTTTGTTTTGTGCTGGCGAAGGCTAATTGATTCCACAAGAATACAAAACCTCTATACATTTGTGTTTCTAGGGAGAATTCTAGAGCAATTGTGGGAGACAAACAAGATATTTGTGTTGCTATACATGACATTTTATCCACTTGCCCCAGAAAAGTCTTTACTTTTCTCCAAAACCATTTTGACTGTGATTTTCTTTGTCCATTGCACTCGAATTGTGCAACACTTTACTGGATATGACTGGATCATACCAGAAATTACCGGTTGTGTTGTTGCTAACTCAAATCCAGATCTTGCTACAGCCTCTATGTTTGTTTGACATTTCTGAATATTCTCTATGGACTTTAGGATTTTGAATGAATTTTAGTGGGGAACGTTTTATTTTCTGCTGGCAAACGCTAATTGTTTGAACATGGAGAAAAAACCCCTACACATTCCTGTTTTCTAGGGAGAAATATAGAACAACAGTGGCAACATGATATTTATGTTAGTAAACATGACATTGAATCCACTTGGCCATGAAAAAGACTGTGCTTTTCTCCAAAACCAGTTTAACTGTGATATTCTGGATCCATTGCATATGAATTCCACAACACTTTGACCGGATATGACTGGATCATGCCAGAAATATCCAGTTGTGTTGTCGCTAACTCAAATCCAGATTTTGCTACAGCCACTGTGTTTGTTTGAGATTTCTGAATATTCTCTATGGACTTTACATTTTGAATAATATTTAGCATGTAACACTTCGTTTTGTGCTGGCAAAAGTTAATTGTTTAAATATGCAGACAAAACCTCTACACAATCGTGTTTCTAGGGAGAAAGCTACAGTAAATGCGGGAAACCAACATAATAATTCTATTTGTAAACATGAAATGTTATCCACTTCCCGAACAAAAAGACTTTGCTTTTCTCCAAAACCAGTTTGACTGTGATTTTCTGGGTCCATTGCATATGAATTCCACAACACTTTGTCCAGATATGACTGTATCAGAACAGAAATATCTGGTGTGTTCTGGATAAGTCAATCCCAGATCTTGCTATAGCCTCTGTGTTTCTGTTTTCTGGATATTATCAATGCACTTTACAGTTTTGAATGAATTTTAGCAGGGAACATTTTGTTTTACGCTGGCAAACACTAAGTGTTTCCACATGGAGAAAAAACCTCTACACATTCGTGTTTTCTAGAGGGAAAGCTAGAGCAACTGTGGGAAACCAACATGATATTTATGTTTGTAAACATGCCATTTTATCCACTTCCCCAAGAAAAAAACTTTGCTTTTCCCCAAACGAGTTTGAATGTGATTTTCTAAGTCTATTGCATACAAACTCCACAAGAATTTTCTGGAGTGACTGGATCAAACTGGAAATATCCAGTTGTGTTGTGGCTAACTTCATCCCAGATCTTGCTATAGCCTCTGTGTTTGTGTTTTCTGGATAATATCAATGGACTTTACAGTTTTGAATGAATTTTACCATGTAACATTTTGTTTTCTGCTGGAAAAGGCTAATTGGTTCCACAAGAAGACAAAACCTCTACACATTCTAGTGTTCTAGGGAGAAATCTAGAGCAACTGTGGCAAACAAACATGATATTTTTGTTTGTATACATGACATTTTATCCACTTGCCCAAGAAAAAGACTGCATTTCTCCAAAACCAGTTTGACTGTGATTTTCTGTGTCATTTTCACACAAACTCCACAACACTTTGTCAGGTATGACTGGATCAAACCTGTTGTGTTGTGTCTAACTCCATCCCAGATATTTCCACAGACTCTGTGTTTGTGTTTTCCGGATATTCTCTGTAAACTTTATGGTTTTGATTGAATTTTAGCAGGGAACATTTTGTTTTGTGCTGGCAAACGCTAATTGTTTCCACAAAAAGAAAAAAAAAACTTTACACATTCCTGTTTTCTAGGGAGAAAGCTAGAGAAACTGCCAGAAACAAACATGATATTTATGTTTGTAAACATGACACTGAATCCACTCGCCCAGGAAAAAGACTGTGCTTTTCTCCAAAATCAGTTTGTGATTTTCTGGGTGCATTGCATACGATTTCCACAACATTAGTCCAGTTATGACTGGATCATACCAGAAATATCCGGTTTTGTTGTGGCTAACTCAAATCCAGATCTTGCTACAGCCTCTGTGTTTGTTTGTGTTTTCTGGATATTCTCTATGAACTTTATGCGTTTGAATGAATTATACCATGTAACATTTTGTTTTTTACTGGCCAACACTAATTGGTTCAACATGGAGACAAAACCTGTACAAATTCGTGATTTCTATGGAGAAACCTAGAGCAAATGCAGGAAAGAAACATGATAATTGAGTGGTATAAATGACATTTTATCCACTTGCACAAGAAGAAGACTCTGCTTTTCTACAAAAACAGTTTGATTGTGATTTTCTGTATCATATCTGTGTGATTTTCACAGAAGTTCCACAAAACCTTGTCTGGATATGACTGGAGCAAACTGGTTGTGTTGTGGCTAAATCAATCCAAGATTTGCTACAGCCTCTATGTTTGTGTTTTCTGGATATTATCAGTGGACTTTATGGTTTTGAATGAATTTTAGCATGTAACATTTTGTAGCAAAGGCTAATTGTTTCCACATGGAGAAAATACCTCTACACTTTCGTGTTTTCTAGGGACAAAGCTACAGCAACTGCTGCAAACATGATATTTATGTTTGTAAACATGACATTGAATCCACTTGCCCAGGAAAAAGACTGTGCTTTTCTCCAAACCCAGTTTGACTGTGATTTTCTGAGTCCATTGCATGTGAATTCCACAACACTTTGTCCAGATATGACTGGATTAAACCAGAAATATCCGGTTGTATTGTATCTAATACAATCCCAGGTCTTGCTACAGCCTCTCTGTTTGTGTTTTCTGGATATTCTCTATGGACTTTACAGTTTTGAAAGAATTTTAGCATGAACAATTTATTTTGTGCTGACAAAGGCTAATTGATTCCACAAGAATACAAACCTCTACACATTCATGTTTCTAGGGAGAAAGCTACAGCAACTGATGCAAACATAATATTTATCTTTGCAAACATGACATTGAATCCACTTGCCCAGGAAAAAGACTGTGCTTTTCTCCAAACCCAGTTTGACTGTGATTTTCTGGGTCCATTGCATATCAATTCCAGAACACTTTGCCCGGATATCACTTGATCAAACCAGAAATATCCGGTTGTGTTGTGGCTAACTCAATCCCAGATGTTGCTACAGCCTCTGTGTTTGTGTTTTCTGGATATTATCAATGGACTTTACGGTTTTGAATGAAATTGAGCAGGGAACATTTTGTTTTGTGCTGGCAAAGCTAATTGGTTCCACAGGAAGACAAAACTTCTACACATTTGTGTTTTTTAGGGATAAAGCTACAGCAACTGCTGCAAACATGATATTTATATTTTTAAACATGACATTGAATCTACTTGACCAGGAAAAAAACTATACTTTTCTGTGATTTTGTGTGTCACCTGCTTACGAATCAATAAAACTTTGTCCGTATATGACTGGATCAACACCAGAAATATCCGGTTGTGTTGTGGCTAACTCAGTCCCAGATCTTGCTACAGCATCTGTGTTTTCTTTTTGTGTTTTCTGAATATTCTCTATGGAATTTACTTTATGGAATGAATTTTAGCAGGGAATATTTTCTGTTGTGCTGGCAATCACTAATTGGTTCCATAGGGACACAAAACCTCTACGCATTCATATTTTCTAGGGAGAAAGCTACAGTTACTGCAGCAAACAAAGATGATATTTGCGTTTGTATACATGATATTTTATCCCCTTGCCCAGGAAAAAGACTGTGCTTTGCTCTAAAACCAGTTTGACTGTGATTTTCTGGGTCTTTGCATATGAATTCCAGAACATTTTGTCTGGATATGACTGGATGAAACCAGAAATATCAGGTTTTCTTGTGGCTAACTCAATCTCAGATCTTTCTACAGCCTCTGTGTTTGTGTGTGTGTGCGTGTGTGTGTGTTTTCTGGATATTCTCTATGGACTTTACAATATGGAATGGATTTTAGCAGGGAACATTTTATTTTCTTCTGGCAAAATATAATTGTTTCCTCATTGAGAAAATACCTCTACACATTCGTGTTTTCTAGGGAGAAAGCTAGTGCAACTGTGGCAAACATGATATTTGTGTTCGTATACATGACATTTTAACCACTTGTACAAGAAAAAGACTTTGCTTTTCCCCGAAACCAGTTTGACTGTGATTTTCTGAGTCCATTGCATATGTTCCACAACACTTTGTTTGGATATAAATGGATCAAACCAGAAATAAGCTGTGTGTTTTGGCTAACTCAATCCTAGATCTTGCTCCAGCCTCTGTGTTTGTTGTTTCGGGATGTTGTCAATGGACTTTATGCTTTTGAATGAATTTTAGCAAGGAGCATTTTGTATTATACTGGCAAATGCTAACTGGTTCCTCATGGAGAGAAAAACTCTACATATTCATGTTTTCTAGGGAGAAAGCTACAGCAACTGTGGGAAACAAACATAATATTTGTGTGTGTAAACATGACATTTTATCCACTTGCCCAAGAAATAGATTTTGCTTTTCTCCAAAACCGGTTTTACTGTGATTTTTTGTGTCATTTTCATACAATTTCCAAAACACTTTGTCCTGATATGACTGGATGAAACCAGAAATATCCAGTTGTGTTGCGGCTAACTGGATCCCAGATCTTGCTACAGCCTCTGTGCTTGTGTTTTCTGGATATTATCAATGGACTTCACAGTTTTCAATGAATTTTTTTTAAACATTTATGTTGTTTTTAGTTTATAGGAAACAGCTGTTTTATCTATATACAACTATATCCCCATTTACATAGATCACACAACAGAAAGAACTTTTTAGGCAAATATGGTACTCCTTTTTCTTTTTTTTATGTTTTAAAGACCTTTTTATTTATTTTTTTAAAACTTTTATTTAATGAATATAAATTTCCAGTGTACAGCTTATGGATTAAAATGGCTTCCCCCTCCCATAACTTCCCTCCCACCCACAACCCTCCCCTCTCCTGCTTCCTCTCCCCTTCCATTCACATCAAGATTCACGTTCAATTCTCCTTATATACAGAAGATCAATTTAGTATAAAGACTCTAACGATTTGCACCCCCATAGAACACAAATTGAAACGTCCTGTTTGAGTACTAGTTAGAGCATAAAATCAAAATGTACAACACATTAAGGACAGAGATCCCACATGAGGAGCAAGTGCACAGTGACTCCTGTTGTTGACCCAACAAATTGACACTCTAGTTTATGGCGCCAGTAACCACCCTAGGCTGTTGTCATGAGTTGCCAAGGCTATGGAAGCCTTCCAAGTTTGCTGACTCTGATCATATTTAGACAAGGTCATAAAAGACAGAGTGAGGATAGTAACCAATGATCCTAAGAGTGGCATTTACCAGGTCTGAACAATTATACAGCATTAAGTGGGGAAGAGGACCATCAATACACACAGGTTGGGAGTAGAGCCATTGGTGGTAGAGTAGAGGTTATGATTACAAAGGAATGAGGCCCAAGTGTGCTAGACAGGGTCTAGAACAAAGGACAGAGTCATTATTAGAGGAGCTAAGAAAGGTGCTGTCTAAGCTACAATTAAGTTTTCTGATTGAGAGGCAAATAGAACCTGATAGAAGGGGCTTGATAATAATCTGGTGGGCTTTAGGCCTTGTAAGTTAAGAGGCCCAGCCCTATCTATCTCTTCACATGGGGTACATCCTAAGGGAGGTGAGAACCTCCTAGGGGAAGGCACTCTGTTGACTTTCATTACTTGGCTGGCCTGGGAGGAGAGCTGGCCAGGTAAAGGCAGGTGGCATCTCTAACAAGAAATTTACAGTTCTGCCTGCAATGTTGCTGACCCTACTTGGCTGTCCCCTCAGCTGCAGTGGTCACTTTGGAAGTTGGGCTGAGTGAAGGGCTTTGCAGCTTAGAGCCAATAAGATCTGTGGCTCTGACCTGGGCATCCTTTGACTCCAGGGCAGGTCCATTTCCAGTGATCCAACCCGTGGCAGAGCTGCCAGGGCTCTTCACAAGCTGACTTCTGCTGAAGCCCAGGCTTACCACATTGAAAGCCACTGCAGTGGACTGGCCTGTTGGGTCTCCTTGAGGGCAGATCACTGTACAGATCAGCCATTAATAGGCCTGCCACCCATTGCTTCTGATGCCTAGCTTTCTTTTCCTCCTGGTTTGTGTTCAAGCAGACCAGAGGATGCAAGTCAAGGGAGTGCCCAAGTCCCATCTCTAATCTTTGGTGGCCTGAACTACAAGTCTATAGTCACAGGCATGTTCTGTAGTACTTTTTCTAAGGTAGACAATGCCCATGAGGAAAATTATATTCTCACTTTAAAACTTTCTTTCCCTTTGGTCTGAAAAGGAGGTTTTTTTCTACTTACTGTTTACTTCGCTGGTGGCGAAGTAAATCTAGCTATGAGATCATTATTTAAACTCTTATTTTGGCTATGCTATTACAGAAAAATGTTAGCCATCTCTTTTATAAGGTCTAAAGATTAAATTGTGTGTCCTACAGATTCCTTTATAATAGAATTAGTTTCCTACTTTGAAGAGAATAGAGAAATGAAAGAACAAGTTGGGCTTAGACTAGAGAAATGAGGGAGCAAGTCCTAGATCGCTTGCTGACAATAGCAATATTACATGAATACTTAGCAAATAGTTTCAACCATTAGATAACAATTTAAGAAAACATTTACCAGAAGGTCCAATGCCTCCATAAATTTTAAGAATCATGTATTTGGAAACACCTCTTAAATATCTAACATGGTGTACTTTGTTTAACCAGTAAACTTAAGCACATCCATATAAAATGTTTTTAGTTTCTTTCTACCAAGTATAAAACATATGATGCAGAGATTCAGGTCACACCAATTAAAATGTATCTTTGATTAATTTTAGCAGCTTAAATTTATGGATAATCTTATCTATAAGCCGATTAAAATAAAACTCTAAATAAAATTTTCCCATGTGTACATACGATATGTACACACATATAACATAGCATAATAGACCAATATAGCAATTTTAATAATAGCTTTTAAAATCTTTTTTTAATTAAACATTTATTTAATGAATATAAATTTCCAAAGTACAGCTTATTGGTTACAATGGCTTCCCCCTCCCAAAACTTCCCTCCCACCCACAACCCTCCCCTTTCCCGCTCACTCTCCCCTTCCAATCACATCATGATTCGTTTTCAATTCTGTTTATATACAAAAGTTCAGTTTAGTATATATTAGGTAATGATTTCAACAGTTTGCCCCCATATAGCAACACAAAGTGAAAAAAAAATACTGTTGGAGTACTAGTTACAGCATTAAATAACAGTGTACAGCACATTAAAGACAGAGATCCTACATAATATTTTTAAAAAAAATTAATTAATTTTCTATGCCATTTCCACTTTAACACCAGGGTTTTTTTTTTTTCATTTCCAATTATCTTTATATACAGAAGATCGATTCAGTATATAATTAGTAAAGATCTCATCAGTTTGTACACACGCAGAAACACAAAGTGTAAAAATACTGTTTCAGTACTAGTTATAGCATCACTGCTCATTAGATAACACATTAAGGACAGATCCCACATGGGATGTAAGTACACAGTGACTCCTGTTGCTGACTTAACAATTTGACACTCCTGTTCATGGCGTCAGTAATCTCCCTAGGCTCTAGTCATGAGTTGCCAGGGCTATGGAAGCCTTTATAGTTCGCTGACTTTGATCTTATTCCGATAGGGTCATAGTCAAAGTGGAAGTTCTCTCCTCCCTTCAGAGAAAGGTACCTCCTTCTTTGATGGCCCCGTTCTTTCCACTGGGATCTCACTCACAGAGATCTTTCATTTAGGTCTTCTTCTTTTTTTTTTCTTTTCCATGGTGTCTTGGCTTTCCATGCCTACAATACTCTCATGGGCTCTTGAGCCAGATCCGAATGCCTTAAGGGCTGATTCTGAGGCCAGAGTGTTGTTTAGGACATCTGCCATTCTATGAGTCTGCTGTGTATCCCACTTCCCATGTTGGATCTTTCTCTCCCTTTTTGATTCTATCAGTTAGTATTAGCAGACACTTGTCTTGTTTGTGTGATCCCTTTGATTCTTAGACCTATCAGAGCCATCGGTTGTGAACTGAAATTAATCACTTCGACTAGTGAAATGGCATTGGTACATGCCACCTTGATGGGATTGTATTGGAATCCCCTGGTACATTTTTAACTCCATCATTTGGGGCAAGTCTGATTGTGCATGTCCCAAATTGTACATCTCCTCCCTCTCTTTTTCCACTCTTAAATTTAACAGGGATCACTTTTCAGTTAAAATTTAAACACCTAAGAAGAATTGTGTGTTAATTACAGAGTTCAACCACTAGTACTAGAACAACAACAACAACAACAAATACTAAAAAGGATAAAGTATTACATTGTACATCTAGAGCCAGGACAAGAGCTGATCCGGTCATAGTTTCTTATAGTGTCCATTTCACTTCAACAGGTTTCCCCTTTGGTGCTCAGTTGTCGCCGATCAGGGAAAACAAATGCAATTTGTCTCTTTGGGACTGGCTTAATTCACTCAGCATGATGTTTTCCAGATTGCTTCATCTTGTTGCAAATGACTGGGTTTCATTGTTTCTTACTGCTGTATAGTATTCTATGGAGTACATGTCCCATAATTTCTTTATCCAGTCTACTGTTGATGGGCATTTGGGTTGGTTCCAGGTCTTAGCTATTGTGAATTGAGCTGCAATAAACATTAATGTGCAGATGGCTTTTTTATTAGCCAAATTAATTTCCTTTGGGTAAATTCCAAGCAGTGGGATGGCTGGGTTGTATGGTAGGGTTATCTTCAGGTTTCTGAGGAATCTCCAGACTGACTTCCATAGAGGCTTAACCAGTTTGCATTCTCACCAACAGTGGGTTAGTGTCCCTTTTTCCCCACATCCTCTCCAGCATCTATTGTTGGTAGATTTCTGGATGTGAGCCATTCTCACCGGGGTGAGGTGAAACCTCATTGTGGTTTTGATTTGCTAGTGACCTTGAACATTTTTTCATGTGTCTGTTGGCCATTTGGATTTCTCTTTCAAAAAATGTCTATTGAGGTCCTTGGCCCATCTCTTAAGTGGGTTGTTTGTTCTGTTGTTGTGGATTTTCTTGATTTCTTTGTAGATTCTGGTTATCAACCCTTTATCTGTAGTATAGTTTGCAAATATTTTTTTCCCATTCTGTCAGTTGCCTCTTCACTTTCCTGACTGTTTCTTTTGCAGTACAGAAACTTCTCAATTTGATGCAATCCCAAATGTTAATTTTGGTTTTGACTGCCTGTGCTCCTGGGGTCTTTTCCAAGAAGTCTTTGCCTGTACCTATATCTTGTAGGGTTTCTCCAATGCTCTCTAATAATTTGATGCATACCAGGGATAAATCCCACTTGGTCTGGGTGGATGATCTTTCTGATGTGTTGTTGCATTCTATTGGCCAGAATTTTATTGAATATTTTTGCATCTATGTTCATCAGGGATATTGGTCTGTAATTCTCTTTCAATGCTGCATCTTTTACCGGCTTAGGAATTAAGGTGATGCTGGCTTCATAGAAAGAATTTGGGAGGATTCCCTCTTTTTCGATTGTTTTGAATAGTTTGAGAAGAATTGGAGTTAGTTCTTCTCTAAATGTCTGGTAGAACTCAGCAGTGAATCCATCTGGTCCTGGGCTTTTCTTTGTTGGGAGGGCCTTTATTACTGTTTCAATTTCTGTGTCAGTTATTGGTCTGTTTAGGTTTTCTATGTCTTCCTGGCTCAATTTAGGTAGGTTGTATGTGTCCAAGAATCTGTCCACTTCTGATAGATTTCCCTGTTTGCTGGCATACAAGTCCTTGTAGTAATTTCTGATGATTCTTTTTATTTCTGTGGTGTCTGTTGTTACGTTTCCCTTTTCATCTCTGATCCTATTGATTTGGGTCTTTTCTCTTCTTTTTTTAGTTAGTTGGGCCAATGGGGTGTCAATTTTGTTTATTTTTTCAAAAAACCAGCTCCTCGTTTGGCTGATTTTTTTGTAATTTTTTTTTGGATTCAATCCTGTTGATTTCTTTTTTGATTTTAATTATTTCTCTTCTCCTACTGGGTTTGGGTTTGGTTTGCTGCAGATGTTCTAGATCCTTGAGATGACTTGAAAGCTCATCTATTTGGTGCCTTTCCAATTTCTTGATGTAGGCACCTATTGATATAAACTTTCCTCTTAACACTGCTTTTGTTGTATCCCAGAGGTTTTGGTATGTTGTGCTTTTATCCTCATTTACTTCCAGAAAATTTTTGATTTCTCTTTTAATTTCTTCTATGACCCATTGTTCATTCAGGAGCATGTTGTTCAATATCCATGTGTTTGCACGTGCTCTGGGGATTCCCGAGTTGCTAATTTCCAATTTCATTCCTTTGTGGTCTGAGAAGCTGCATGGTATGATTCTAATTCTCTTGAATTTGCTGAGACTTGCTTTATGGCCTAGTATGTGGTCAATCCTAGAGAAGGTTCCATGTACTGCTGAGAAGAATATAAAGTCCTTAGATGTAGGATGAAAAGTTCTCTAGATATCTGTTAGATCCATTTGGGCTATAGTGTCATTTGAATCTACTGTCTCCTTGTTGATCTTCTGTCCTGTTGATCTGTCTATCTCTGAGAGTGGAGTATTGAAGTCCCCCAGTACTATTGTATTGGGGTCTAAGTCTCCCTTTAAGTCCCTTAACAAGTCTTTTAAATAAGCTGGTGCCCTGTAATTAGGTGCATATACATTGATAATCATTATATCTTCCTGTTGAATGGATCCCTTAATATTTAAATAGTGCCCCTCGTTGTCTCTCCTGACAATTTTTGTGGTAAAGTTTATGTTGTCCGATATTAAGATGGCTACGCCCGCTCTTTTTTCATTTCTGTTGGCATAGTATATATTTTTCCAGCCTTTCACTTTCAGTCTGTATGCATCATTGTTGGAAAGATGAGTTTCTTGCAAGCAGCAAAAAGATGGGTTTTGTTCTTTAACCCAATCAGCCAATCGGTGTTTTTTAACTGGACAGTTCAAGCCATTAACATTCAATGTGACTATTGAGAAGGA
The DNA here is from genome assembly GCA_036325905.1 of Lepus oiostolus. Lineage (NCBI taxonomy): Eukaryota > Metazoa > Chordata > Mammalia > Lagomorpha > Leporidae > Lepus > Lepus oiostolus. The sequence continues at coordinate 80,182,215 of CM070816.1, forward strand.
GTAATTTTGCCCTGTCATTTGCCAAAGATTTTTTCTAATATATGGTTTGAGACTCCTGTGATCTTTTGCTGTGAGTTTTCCTACCTTTATCTTCTTTCATATTGGTGAACGTGTTTCTGTGTTTCTGTATGTAACACATCTTTAAGCATCTTTTGCAGGGCTGGACGAGTGGCGACAAATTCTTTCAGTTTCTGTTTGCTGTGAAAGGTCTTTATTTCACCTTCATTCACAAATGAGAGATTTGCAGGATATAATATTCTGGGCTGGCAGTTTTTCTCTTAGTACCTGGGCTATATCTTGCCATTCTCTCCTAGCTTGTAGGGTTTCTGATGAGAAGTCAGCTGTGAGTCTAATTGGAGATCCTCTGAGAGTAATCTGGCGTTTCTCTCTTGCACATTTTAGGATCTTTTCTTTGTGTTTCACTGTGGTGAGTTTGATTACGACGTGTTGTGGTGAGGATCTCTTTTGGTCACGTTTATTAGCGGTTCTATGAGCTTCCTGTACTAGGATGTCTCTGTCCTTCTCCAAACCTGGGAAATTTTCTGCTAGGATCTCACTAAAAAGGCCTTCTAATCCTTTCTCCCTCTCCATGCCTTCAGGAACTCCTAGAACCCGAATGTTGGGTTTTTTAATAGTATCCTGTGGATTCCTGACAGTATTTTTTAGATTTCTGATTTCTTCTTCTTTTCTTTGATTTGACTGTTTCCTTTCCTGTTCTCTGTCTTCTAAGTCTGATATTCTCTCTTCTGCTTCACCCATTCTGTTTTTAAGGCTTTCTAATGCGTTTGTCATTTGATCTATTGAGTTCTTCATTTCACTGTGGTTTTTTGTCACTATCACAGTTTCATGTTCTACTAGTTGTTTCATTTCATTTTGATTCCCCCTTAATATTTCATTTTCACGAGAGAGATTTTCTATCTTGTCCATTAAGGATTTCTGTAGTTCAAGAATTTGTTTTTGAGAACTTCTTAATGTTCTTATCAGTTTTTGAGATCCGCTTCTTGCATTTCCTCTATCTCTTCGTCTTCATAATCTTGCATTGGGGTGTCTTGTTCATTTGAGGGCATCATAGTGTCTTCCTTGCTCTTGTTACCTCGGTTTTTGCATTTGTTGTTTGGCATGTTGGAGATAATTTATGTTTTTTTTTTTTTGCTGTGGTGTTTTTTTTTCTCGTTATATTATGCCTCTAAGTGGACTGTCTGCTTTGTTGGATCCTTAGGGGCTGTGATGGGTGTGGCCAGAGAGCTCTGCTTGATTCTTCAGGTTTAAGGCTGTGCAAGGAGCAACTCTCCCAGATTGTTCACTCCCTTGCTCCTTCCTGGATTGCTCTCTCTCTCTCTCTCTCTCTCTCTCTCTCTCTCTCTCTCTCTCTTGACTCAGTTGGGAGTGGAATTGAGGGTAGTTGAAATCTGGCCTCTGTGAGTATTCGTTTGAACTACCCCTGGGACCACACAAAGAGCTTATGCAGCCCTCAATGTGTTCTTGAGTTTCGCCAAAGTTACTGAGTTTGGCTGCGCTTTACATATGTAAAATAGCTGTGCTCTTTGTTTTGCTCGGTGAGTGAAGGGAGAGGCCTCTGTTCCCCCCCCCCAATGTCTCGGGTTTCTGAGGTCTTTGTCTTACCTCCCGTTGGTTCCCGCGCTGGCGAGATTCTGTGGCTCATCTCCCATGGTTGGGTTTCCACGCAGTGGGATCCCTGTAGGTCCTCTGTGTCACATCCACTAGATCTGGAAGCGTTTCCTCTGCAGTTTTTTTCTTGAGTCTTTTCCTGAGGCTACAGTAATTCCACTTTTATGAAACTTTATTTTCCCAAACTACGGCGCACGTCCTCACTATCCACCATCTTGGCTCAGCCCCAGCTTTTAAAACTTTAACTCTTTTTTAGATTGCCAATTGATTTGAATTGCTTTTTGTTTTTAGTAACCTCAGTTAACCATACTTTCTCTCAGTTGGTACTGTTAATACATTATTGACTTCATTTGTTTACAGAGCCATCCCAAAGTACTGAATACAATAGAAGTGGCTGGAAAAAAGTCCATAGGAACCTATAGGAGGACAGCTAAACACAGAACCAACAACGCTTTAGTTTTATGAGCAGCAAATCATATATAACTGTGGATGACAAAAGACTTTAAGTCACCATGTTTAAAATTATAAACTCATCAACCAACAAGAGGCACTTGCTTACTTCACAGTATTTTTGAAAGTACCTGTAGGATTTTACAAGCATTTAACCCTTTAGGCCTCTGGGGCTTTCTCATTAAGGTAACTATCATGTCTAGTAACACAAGATCATTAGACTTTTAAATTCTCAAACATTAGTATTAATAGCATTTTCCATTATAGAAACTTAAAATTTAGTACCACATCACATCTTGACAGTACTTCTAATATAATCCAAATAGCCTGATTAGTTGGTGTCTCTATAAGATGAGAGACATAGGTCATTCGATTTTTTCAGTTGGGCCCAAACTGGAAAAACCAAAGTCCAGGATTTACTGGAAATTCTAGAGTCCAGATTGTTTGAAACTTTGATTTTTTGCATGCCTGTCAAGAATGCCAAGAAGGCTCAAAATCCAAAATATCTGGTTGAAATAAGATTCGTTAAAATCATGACATAACATAGACCAAATCTGATCATTGTTACAAGGTGATTATTCAAATCTTTGAAAATAAGCACATATTTAAATAACCCATAGCTCTTAATAAAAATTCAGCTGTTTTTGAAGAATTAGAATTTAACAGACATCAAGAGAACATAATAGATTACTTTAACACATTGCTTTAACAGAGCATCAGAGTTTAATTCTATGTCAAAAAGAAATTGAGCTTCCTGTGATCTTTTGCTGTGAGGTTTCCTTCCTTTACCTTCTTTCACATTGATGCCCGTGTTTCTGTGTTTCTGTGTTACACATCTTTAAGCATCTTTTGCAGGGTTGGATGAGTGGCGACAAATTCTTTCAATTTCTGTTTGCTGTGAAAGGTTTTTATTTCACCTTCATTCACAAATGAGAGCTTTGCAGGATATAATATTCTGGGCTGGCAGTTTTTCTCTCTTAGTACCTGGGCTATATCTCGCCATTCCCTTCTAGCTTGTAGGATTTCTGCTGAGAAGTCTGCTGTGAGTCTAATTGGAGATCCTCTGAGAGTAATCTGGCGTTTCTCTCTTGCACCTTTTAGAATCTTTTCTTTGTGTTTCACTGTGGTGAGTTTGAGTACAACATGTCGTGGTGAGGATCTCTTTTGGTCGTGTTTATTAGGGGTTCTATAAGCTTCCTGTACTAAGATGCCTCTTTCCTTGTCCAAACCTGCGAAATTTTCTGCTAGTATCTCACTAAAAAGGCCTTCTAATCCTTTCTCTCTCTCCATGCCTTCAGGAACTCCTAGAACCCGAATGTTAGGTTTTTTAATAGTATCCTGTAGATTCCTTTCAATATTTTTTAGATTTCTAATTTCCTCTTCTTTTCTTTGGTTTGCCTGTTTCCTTTCCTGTTCTCTGTCTTCTAAGTCTGATATTCTCTCTTCTGCTTCACCCATTCTGTTTTTAAGGCTCTCTAATGTGTTTGTCATTTGATCTATTGAGTTCTTCATTTCATTACGATTTCTCATCACTATCACAGTTTCTTGTTCTACTAGTGGTTTCATTTCATTTTGATTCCTCCTTAATATTTCATTTTCATGAGAAAGATTTTCTATCTTGTCCATTAAGGATTTCTGTAGTTCAAGAATTTGTTTTTGAGAACTTCTTAATGTTCTTATCAATTTTTTGAGATCTGCTTCTTGCATTTCCTCTATCTCTTCATCTTCATAATCTTGCATTGGGGTGTCTTGTTCATTTGGGGGCATCATAGTGTCTTCCTTGTTCTTGTTACCTCGGTTTTTGCGTTTGTTGTTTGGCATGTTGGAGATATTTGGTTTCTTCACTGTGGTGCTTTTTCTTGTTACACTATGGCTCTATATTAAGTGGACTGTCTGCTTTTGGTGGAGCCTTAGAGGCTTGAGATGAGTGTGGCCTGAGAGCTCGATTTGGTTCCTCAGGGTTGAGGGTGTGTCAAAGATGACACTCCTAGGTTAGGCGTGGTAAATCTCTCTCTCTCTCTTTCTTTCTATTCAAAAGGGAAGTAATTCCGCACAGCTGAACATAATTGGAGATAGTTAGCAGGCAAATGATATACCCACAGGAGCCAGAGATCGGAAGCTCTTTCCCAAGGACCACACAGGGAATCTGTGCTGCCCTCAGTGTGGGCTCCAATTCTCCTGCAGTTTCCCACTGGTTGCCAAGTTAGATCCTAATCTCCTGTTATTTCACCCCTCCCCCCAGAGTCAGGTTTTTCTGCTAGGCTCAGGGTTGGTGCAGACCTGAGGTCACCCTGCTTATGACGTATGTCCAAAATGGCTCCTGCTCTTTGTTTTGCTAGCCTTTGAGGGGTGAGCGGAGAGAAACTCGTGTGCATATCGGTCACTTTTTATTTTCCTCTCTGTCTTCTATTTAGGCTGGTGAACTTTTCCCCACGGAGTTTCAAGCCTCATTCCCTCTAGTCTCCTCTTTCCGCTTGCCCGCTGGTGTCTCAGGCTATTGAGGTTCAGCTCACCTCGCGTTCCAGTGCTGGTGTGTTGAGTTTGCCGCTGCTGTCCCAACTTGGGCTCCCATGCTCTCCACGCAGGTCTACTGTGAATCACTAGTTCCGGAAGAGTTTCCTCTGCTGTTTCTTCCCCTACTCTTCCTTGACCCTGAAGTATCTCCACTGTTATTAAACTGTGTCTTCCCAGACTATCTTTGTGCTCCCTTCCTATTCCGCCATCTTGCCGCTCAGTTTTGAATGAATTTTACCTGGGAACATTTTGTTTTGTGCTGGCAAAGGCTAATTGGTTCCACAAGAAGACAAAAGCTCTAGACATTCTTGTTTTCTAGGGAGAAAGCTAGAGCAACTGCCGGAAACAAACATGATATTTATGTTTGTAAACATGACATTTTCACAGCTTCCCCAGGAATAAGACTTAGCTTTTCTCCAAAACCAGTTTGACTGTGATTTTCGGTGTTCATTGCATACAAATTCCTCAACACTTTGTCCAGATATGACTGAGAGAAACCAGAAATTTCTGGTTGTGTTGTGGCTAACTCAATCCCAGATCTTGCTAGAGCCCCTGTGTTAGTTTTTTCTGGATATTATCAATGGACTTTACAGTTTTGAATGAATTTTAGATGGGAACATTTTATTTTGTACTGGCAAAGGCTGATTGCTTCAACACAGTGAAAAATCCTCTATACATTCGTGTTGTCCAGGGAGAAACCTCTACACATTGGTATTTACTAGGGAGTAAGCTAGAGCAACTGCAGAAAAGAGACATGTTATTTATGTCTGTAAACATCACATTTAATGACTTGCCCAAGAAAAAGACTTTGCTTTTCTCCAAACCCAGTTTGACTGTGATTTTCTGGTTTCATTGCAGAAGAATTCTACAACACTTTTTCCAGATATGACTAGTTGAAACCAGAAATATGCAGTTGGGTTGTGGCTAACTCATACCCAGATCTTGCTAAAGTCTCTGGTTTGCTTTTGTTTTCTGGATATTCTCCATTGACTTGATAGTTTTGAAGGAATTTTAGCATATAACATTTTGTTTAGTGCTGGCAAACGCTAATTGTTTCCACAAAAAGAAAAAAACCTTTACACATTCCTGTTTTCTAGGGAGAAAGCTAGAGCAACTGCCAGAAACAAACATGATATTTGTTTGTAAACATGACATTGAATCCACTTACCCAGGAAAAAGACTGTGCTTCTCTCCAAAACCAACTTGACTGTGATTGTCGAGGTCCACTGCATACAGATTTCTCAAATTTTGACCAGATATGACTGGATCATACCAGAAATATCTGGTTGGGTTGTGGCTAACTCAAATCCAGATCGTGCTACAGCCTCTGTGTTTTTTTTTTTTTTTTTGTGTGTGTGTGTATTTTCTGGATATTCCCTATGGACTTTACGGTATGGAATGAAATTTAGCAGGGAACATGTTATTTTGTGCTGCCCAATTCTAATTGTTTCCAAATGGAGAAAAACCATCTACACATTCGTGTTTTCTAGAGAGAAAACTAGGGCAATTGCAGGAAACATGATATTCATGTTTATTAATAGGACTTTGAATCCACTTACCCAGGAAAAAGACTGTGTGTTTCTCCAAAACCAGTTTGACTGTGATTTTCTGGGTCCATTGCATACAAATTCCAAAACACTATGTCCGGATATGACTGGATCACACCAGAGATATCCGTTTGTTTTGTGGCTTACTCAAATCAAGATCTTACTACAGCCTCTGTGTTTGTTTGTGTTTTCTGGATATTATCTATGGAATTTATTCTTTTGAATGAATTTTAGCAAGGAACATTTGCTGTGGCAAACAGGATATTTATGTTTGTAAACATGACATTGAATCCACTTGCCACGGAAAAACACTGTGCTTTTCTCCAAAACCAGTTTGACTGTGATATTCTGGGTCCACTGCATACGAATTCCACAAAATTTTGTACGGTAAAAACTGGATCAAACCAGAAATATCCGGTTGTGTTGTGCCTAACTCAATCCCAGAACTTGCTATATCCTCTGTGTTTGTGTTTACTGGATATTATCAATGGACTTTATGGTTTTGCATGAATTTTAGCAGGGAACATTTTGGGTTGTGCTGGCAAACCCTATTTGTTTTCAGATGGAAGCAAAAACTCTACACATTTTATTCTCTAGTGGGAAAGCTAGAGCAACTGTGGCAAACAAACATGATATTTATGTTTGTAAACATGACATTGAATCCACTGTAATAAACTGCATGACAGTTTATCCACTTGCCCAAGAAAAAGAATTTGCTCTTCTCCAAAACCAGTTTGACTGTGATTTTCTGGATTCCTTGCATGTGAATGCCAGAACACTTTGTCCGGATATGACTGGATCAAGCCAGAAATATCCGGTTGTGTTGTGGCTAACTCAATCCCAGATCTTGCTACAGCCTCTGTGTTTGTTTGTGTTTTCTGAATATTCTCTATGGACTTTAAGGTATGGAATGAAATTTATCAGGGAATATTTTGTTTTGTGCTGGCAAAGGCTAATTGGTTCCACAATAAGATAAAAGCTCTACACATTGGTGTTTTCTAGGGAGAAAGCTAGAGCAACTGATGCAAACATGATATTTATGATTGCAAACATGACATTGAATCCACTTGCCCAGGAAAAAGACTGTGCTTTTCTCCACAACCAAATTCATTGTGGTTTTCTGGGTCCACTGCATATGAATTCCACAACACTTTGTCCGGATATGACCAGAAATATCCAGTTGGATTGTGGCTAACTCAAATCCAGATCTTACTACTGCCTCTGTGTTTGTTTTTGTTTTCCAGATATACTCTATGTACTTTACGGTTTTGAATGAATTTTAGCAGGGAGCATTTTATTTTGTGCCTGGAAAACGTATTTTTTTGCACATGGATAAAAACATTTACACATTGGTGTTTCTAGGGAGAAACCTAGAGCAACTGCTGCACACATGATATTTGTGTTTGTAAACCTGACATTGAATCCACTTGCCCAGGAAAAAGATTGTGATTTTCTCCAAAACTAGTTTGTGATTTCTGGGTCAATTATATACGAATTCCACAACACTTTGTCCGAATATAACTGGATGAAACCAGAGATATCGGGTCTTGTTGTGGCTAATTCAATCCCAGATCTTGGTACAACCTCTGTGTTTGTATTTTCTGGATATTATCAATGGTAAGAACGGTTTGGAATGAATTTTAGCAGGGAACATTTTGTTTTGTGCTGGCAAATGCTAATTGTTACTACATGGAGAAAAAACCTCTACAAATTCATATTTTCTAGGGACAAAGCTAGAGCAACGGCTGTACACATGATATTTGTGTTGTAAAGATGGCATTGAATCCACTTGCCCAGGAACAACAATGTGCTTTTCTCCAAAATCAACTTGACTGTGATTTTCTGGGTCCCTTGCCTACGAATTCCACAACATTTTGTCCTTATATGAATGGATCTGACTAGAAATATCCAGTTGTGTTGTGCTAACTCAATTCCATATCTTGCTACAGCCTCTGTGTTTGTTTGGTTTTCTGGATATTCTCTATGTACTTTATGGTTTTGAATGAATTTTAGCAATGAACATTTTATTTAGTGCTAGCAAAGCATAATTATTTTCACATGGAGAAGAGACTTCTACATATTCGTGTTTTCCAGGGAGAAAGCTAGAGTAACTGCTGCAAACATGATATTTATGTTTGTAAACATGACATTGAATCCACTTGCCCTGGAAAAAGACTGTGCTTTTCTCCAAAACCAGTTTGACTGTGATTTTCTGGGTCCATTGCATACGAATTCCTCAACACTTTGTCCGGATATAAATTGATCCAACCAGAAATATCTGGTTGTGTTGTGGATAACTCAATCCCAGATCTTGCTACAGCCTCTGTGTTTGTGTTTTCTGGATATTATCAATGAACTGTATGGTTTGGAATGAATTTTAGCAGGGAACATTTTGTTTTACATGGCAAACAATAACTGGTTCCACATGGAGGCAAAAATCTACACATTCGTGTTTCCGAGGGAGAAGCCTAGAGCAAATGCGGGAAACAAACATAATATTTGTGCTTGTATAAATGACATTTAATCCACTTGCCCATGAAACAGACTGCTTTTCTCCAAAATCAGTTTGACTGTAATTTTCTATGTCATTTTCACCCAATACCACAACACTTTGCCAGATAAGATTGAATCAAACCAGCTTAGCTGTGATTTTCTAAGTCCATTTTATCGAATTCCATAGTACATTGTCCAGATAGGACTGGATCAAACCACAAATATCTGGTTGTGTTTTGGCTAACTCAAATACAGATCTTGCTGCAGCCACTGTGCTTGTTTGCGTTTTCTGGATATTCTCTATGGACTTTACGGTTTTGAGTGAATTTTAGCAGGGATCATGTTATTTTGTGCTGGCAAAGGCTAATTGTTACCACATGGGGAAAAAATCTCTACAGATTTGTGTTTTCTAGGGAAACATAATATGTACATAATAGTTATGTTTGTAAACATGACATTTTAGCAAAACCCAAGAAAAACACTTTATTTTTCTGCAAAACCAGTTTGCTGTGATTTTCTGGGTCCCTTGCCTACGAATTCCACAACACTTTGTGCAGATATGAATGGATCAAACCAGAAATATCCAGTTGTGTTGTGCTAACTCAATTCCATATCTTGCTACAGCCTCTGTGTTTGTTGTGGTTTATGGATATTCTCTATCAACTTTATTGATTTGAATGAATTTTAGCAGGAACATTTTATTTTGTGCTAGCAAAGCATAATTGTTTCCACATGGAGAAGAGATTTCTACATATTCATGTTTTCCAGGGAGAAAGCTACAGCAACTGCTGCAAACATGATATTTATGTTTGTAAACATGATATTGAATCCACTTGCCCAGGAAAAAGACCGTGCTTTTCTCCAAAACCAGTTTGACAGTGATTTTCTGGGTCCCTTGCATACAAATCCGCAACACTTTGTCCGGGTATGACTGGACCAAAACAGAAATATCCAGTTGTGTTCTAGCTAACTCATTCACAGATCTTGCTATAGCCTATGTATTTGTTTGTGTTTTTTCTGGATATTCTCTTTGCACTTTACAGTATGGAAAGAAATTTATCAGGGAATTTTTTTTTGTGCTGGCAATGGCTAATTGGTTCCACATGGAGACAAACCCTCCACACATTCGTGTTTTCTAGGGAGAAATCTAGAGCAAGTGCTGCAAACATAATATTTATGTTTTTAAACATGACATTGAATCCACTTCCCCGGAAAAAGTCTCTGCTTTCACCAAAACCAGTTTGACTCTGAATTTCTAGGTTCCTTGCATACGAATTCCAAAACATTTTGTCCGGATATTGACTGGATCAAACCAGAAGTATCTGGTTGTGCCTTAGTTTATTCAAATCCAGCTCATCTACAGCCTCTCTGTTTGTTTGTGTTTTCTGGATATTCTCTATGGATTTTACAGTTTTGAATGAATTTTAGCAGGGAACATTTTATTTTCTGCTGCAAAGTCTAATTGTTTCCACATGGAGAAAAAAGCGCTAAATATTCGTGTTTTCTGGGGAAAAAGCTATAGCAACTACTGCAAACATGATATTTATGTTTGTAAACATGACATTGCATCCACTTGCCAAGGGAAAATACTGTGCTTTTCTCCAAAACCTGTGTGACTGTGACATTCTGTGTCCATTGCATACAAATTCCACAACACTTTGTCCGGATATGACTGGGTCAAACCAGAAATATATGATTGTGTTGTGGCTAACTCAATCCCAGATCTTGCTGCAGCCTCTGTGTTTGTTTGTGTTTTCGGGATATCCTCTATGGACTTCACGGTTTTGAGTGAATTTTAGGAAGAAACATTTTCTTTGTGCTGGCAAACACTAATTGTTCCAAGATGGAGAAATAAACCTCTACAGATTCATGTTTTCTAGGGAAAGCACTAGAGCAACTGTGGGAAACATGATATTTATGTTTGTAAACATGACATTGAATCCACTGGCCCAGAAATAACACTGTGCTTTTCTCCAAAACCAGTTTGACTGTGATTTCATGGGTCCATTGCATATGAATTCCACAACACTTTGTCCGGATATGAATGGAACCAACCAGAAATATCCAGTTGTGTTGTTGCTAACTGAAATCCAAATCTTGCTACAGCCTCTGTGTTTGTGTTTTCTGGATATTCTTTATGGACTTTACGGTTTTGAATGAATTTTAGCAGGGAACATTTTATTTTGTGCTGGCAAATGCTAATTGTTTCCACATGGAGAAAAAACCTCTACACATTTGTGTTTTCTAGCGAAAAAAAATCATATCAACTGCTGCAAACATGATATTTATATTTGTAAACATGACATAGAATACACTAGCCAGGAAAAAGACTGTGCTATTCTCCAGAACCAGTTTGACTGTAATTTTCTGGGTCCATTGCATATGAATTACACAAAACTTTGTTCAATTATGACTGTTTTTTTATTGACAGGCAGAGTGGACAGTGAGAGAGAGAGAGAGACAGAGAGAAAGGTCTTCCTTTGCCGTTGGTTCACCCTCCAATGGCCACCACGGTTGGTGCACTGCAGCCAGCGCACCACACTGAATTGATGGCAGGAGCCAGGTACTTATCCTGGTCTCCCACGGGGTGCAGGGCCCAAGCACTTGGGCCATCCTCCACTGCACTCCCTGGCCACAGCAGAGAGCTGGCCTGGAAGAGGGGCAACTGGGACAGAATCTGGCTCCCCGACAGGACTAGAACCCGGTGTGCTGGCGCCGCAAGGTGGAGGATTAGCCTAGTGAGCCACGGCGCCGGCCTAATTATGACTGTTTCAAACCAGAAATATCCGGAGGTGTTGTGGCTAACTCAATCCCACATATTGCTACAGCCTCTGTGTTTCTTTGTGTTTTCGGGATATCCTCTATGGACTTTATTGTGTGGAATGAATTTTATCAGGGAACATTTTATTTTGTGCTGGCAAACACTAATTGTTTCCACATGGAGAAAAAACCTCTACACATTCGTGTTTTCTAGGGAGAAAGTTAGAGCAACCGTGGCAAACGTGGTATTTGTCTTTGTAAACATGACATTGAATCCACTTGCCCAGGAAAAAGACTGCTTTTCTCCAAAACCAGTTTGACTGTGATTTTCTGGGTCCATTGCATATCAATTCCAGAACACTTTGTCCAGATATGACTGGATGAAAGCATATATATCAGGTTGTCTTGTGGCTAACTCAATCCCAGATCTTGCTACAGCCTCTGTGTATTTTTTTTTCTGGATATTATAAATGGACTTTATGGTATGGAATGAATTTTAGCTGGGAACATTTTGTTTTGTTCTGGCAAACTCTAATTGGTTCCACATAGACCAAAAATTCAACACATTCATGTTTTCAGGGAGAAAGCTAGAGCAACTGCTGCAAACATGATATGTATGTTTGTAAACATGACATTGAATCCACTTGCCCAGCAAAGACTGTGTTTACCTCCAAAACCTGTTTGACTGTGATTTTCTGGGTCCCTTGCATACGAATGCATAACACTTTGTCTGGATATGACTGGATGAAACCAGAAATATCTGGTTGTGTTGTGGCTAACTAAAATCCAGATCTTGCTACAGCGTCTGGTTAGTTTGTGTTTTCTGGATATTCTCTATTGACTTCAGGTTTTTGAATAACTTTTAGAATATAATATTTAGTTTTGTGCTGGAAAACGCTAATTCTTTCCACAAGAAGACAAAACCTCTACACATACATGTTTTCTAGGGAGAGCCAGAGCAACTGCGGAAATCAAACATGATATTTATGTTTGCAAACAACATATTTGTGCACTTACCCAAGAAAAAGACTTTGCTTTTCTCCAAAACCAGTTTGACTGTGATTTTCTGGATCCATTTATATGAATTCCACAACACTTTGTTTTCTAAGGAGAAAGCTAGTGCAACTGTGGGAAACAAACATGATGTTTTTGTTTGTAAACTTCATATTTATCCTCTTGCCCAAGTAAAAGACTGTGCTTTTCTCGGACACCAGTTTGACTGTGATTTTCTGGGTCCATTGCTTACGAATTCCATAACACTTTGTCCAGATATGTTGGGATGAAAGCAGAAATATCCGGTTGTGTTGTGGCTAACTCAATCCCAGATCTTGCTACAGCCTCTGTGTTTGTATTTTCTGGATATTAACAATGGACAGAATGGTTTGGAATGAATTTTAGCGGGGAACATTTTGTTTTGTGCTAGCAAATGCTAATTGGTTCCACAAGAAGAGAAACCCTCAACACATTCGTGTTTTCTAGTGAGAAAGCTAGAACAACTGTGGGAAACAAACATGATATTTTTGTTTGTAAACTTCATATTTATCTTCTTGCCCAAGAAAAAGACTTTGGTTTTCTTGAAAACCTGTTTGACTGTGATTTTCTGGGTCCATTGCATACCAATCCACAACACTTTCTCCAGATATGATGGGATGAAAGCAGAAATATCCAGTTGTGTTGTGGCTAACTCAATCCCAGATCTTTCTACAGCCTCTGGGTTTGTATTCTCTGGATATTACAGATGGACTTTATGGTTTGGAATGAATTTTAGCAGGGAACATTTTGTTTAGTTCTGGCAAACACTAATTGGTTCCACATAGAAAAAATTCAACACATTCGTGTGTTCTAGGGAGAAAGGTAGAGCATCTGCTGCCAACATGATATGTATCTTTGTAAACATGACATTGAATTGACATGCCCAGTAAAAAAGACTTTGCTTTTCTCCAAAACCAGTTTAACTGTGATTTTCTGGGTCCCTTGCATATGAATTCCACAAAACTTTGTGCAGATAAGACTGGATGAAATCAGAAATATCTGCTTGTGTTGTGGCTAACTAAAATCCAGATCTTGCTACAGTGTCTGGTTAGTTTGTCTTTTCTGGATATTCTCTTTTGACTTCATGGTTTTGAATGAATTTTAGCATATAATATTTAGTTTTGTGCTGGCAAATGCTAATTGGTTCCACAAGCAGAAAAAACTTCTACACATTTGTGTTTTCTAGGGAGAAAACTAGAGCAATTGTGGAAAACAAACAAGATATATGTGTTTGCAAACATCATATTTGTGCACTTACCCAAGAAAAAGACTGCTTTTCTCCAAAACAGTTTGACCATTATTTTCTGGGTCCATTACATATGAATTCCACTACACTTTTTTCGGATATGACTGGATTAAACCAGAAATATCCGGTTGTGTTGTGGCTAACTCAATCCCAGATCTTACTACAGCCTCTGTGTTTGTATTTTCTGGATATTATCAATGGACAGAACGGTTTGGAATGAATTTTAGCAGGGAACATTTTGTTTTGTGCTGGCAAACACTAATTGGTTCCACAATAAGACAAATCCTCCGCACATTCATGTTTTTTAGGGAGAAAGGTAGAGCAACTGCGCTAAACAAACACAATATTTATGTTTGTAAACATCATATTTATCTACTGGCACAGTAAAAAGGTTGTGTTTTTCGCCAAAACCAGTTTGACTGTGATTTTCTGGGTCCCTTACACACGAATCCACAACTCTTTGACTGGATAGGACTGGACCATACCAGAAATATCTGGTTGTGTTGTGGCTAAATCAAATCCAGATCTTGCTACAGGCTCTGTGTTTGTATTTTCTAGATATTATCAAGAAACTTTATGATTTTGAACGAATTTTAGTCGGGAACATTTTGTTTTGTGCCGGCAAATGCTAATTGGTTCCACAAGAAGACAAACCCTCTACACATTTGTGTTTTCTAGGGAGAAAGTGAGAGCTACTTCTTCCAGCATGATATTTATGTATGTAAACATGACATTGAATCAACTTGCCCAGGAAAAGGACTTTGCTTTTCTCCAAAACCAGTTTAACTCTGATTTTATGTGCCATTTTCCCACAAATTCCTCAACAATTTGTCTGGATATGACTGGATCAAACTAGAAATATCCACTTATATTGTGGGTAACTCAATCCCAGATCTTGCTACAGCCTCTTTGTGTTTTCTGGATAGTATCGATGGACTTTATGGTTTTGAATGAATTTTAGCAGTGAATATTTTGTTTTGTCCTGGCAAACACTATTGGTTCCACATGGAGACAAAACTTCTTCACATTCGTGTTTTGTAGGGAGAAAGCTAGAGCAACTGCACCAAACAAGCATGGTATTTGTGTTTGCAAACATGACGTTGAATCCACATACCCAGGAAAATGACTGTGCTTTTCTCAAAAAACCAGTTTGTCTGTAATTATCGAGGTCCATTGCATAGGAAATCTGGATATGACTAGATGAAACCAGAAATATCCGGTTGTGTTGTGGCTTACTCAAATCCAGATATTGCTACAGCATCTGGTTTGTTTGTGTTTTCCGGATATTCTCTATGGACTTTGTCATTTTGAATGAATTTTAGCATGGGGGATTTTGTTTCATGCTTGCAAATGCTAATTGGTTCCATATGCAGAGAAAACCTCTACACATTCTTGTTTTCTAGGGAGAAAGCTAGAGCAACTGCAGGAAACATACATGTATGTATACATGACATTTTATGCACTTGCCCAAAAAGAAGACTTTCCTTTTCTCCAAACCAGTTTGACTGATTTTCTGGGTCCATTGCACACGAATTCCACATTTTGTCCACATATGACTGGATGAAACCAGAAATATCCGGTTGTGTCGTGGCTAACCAAATCCTCCATCTTGCTATAGCCTCTGTGTTTGCTTGTGTTTTCTGGATACTATCAATGGACATTATGGTTTTGAATGAATTTTAGCAGGGAACATGTTATTTTGTGCTAGCAAACTCTAATTGTTTCCATGGAGAAAAAAACCTCAACATATTCCTGCTTTCTAGGGAGAAAGCTGGATCAACTGCTGCTAACATAATACTTATGTTTGTAAACAGGATATTGATTCCACTTGCCCCGGAAAAAGACTTTGCTTTACTCCAAAACCAGTTTGACTGTGATTATCTTGGTCCATTGCATACAAATTCCACAACACTTTGTCCGGATATGACTGGATCAAACCAGAAATATCCACTTGTATTGGGGCTAACCAAATCCCAGATCTTGCTACAGCCTCTGTGTTTTTTTTTTCTGGATATTTTCAATGCACTTTATGGTTTTGAATGAATTTTAGCAGGGAACATTTTGTTTTGTGCTGGCAAACATCAATTGTTTCCACATGTACACAAAAACTCTACACATTTTTGTTTTCTAGGGAGGAAGCTAGAGCAACTGTGAGAAACAAACATGGTATTTATGTTTGTAAACATGACATCTTATCCACTTGTTCAAGAAAACGACTTTGCTTTTCTCAAAAACCAATTTGACTATGAATTTATTGGTCCAATGCATATGAATTCCACAACACTTCGTACATATATGACTGGATTGAACCAGAAATATCTGGTTGTGTTGTGACTAACTCAATCCCAGATCTTGCTACAGCCTCTGTGTTTTTTTTCTGGATATTATCAATGGACGTTTTGGTTTTGAATGAATTTTAGCAGGGAACATATAACTTTGTGCTGACAAACACTAATTGGTTCCATACGCAGACAAAACCTCTATACATTCGTGTTTTCTAGGGAGATCTAGAGCACCTGCAGCAAACAAATATAATATTTATGTTTGTAAACATGACATTTTATCCTCTTTCCCAAGAAAAGACTGTGCTTTTCTCCAAAACCAGTGTGACTGTGATTTTCTGCATCCGTTGTATACAAATTCTACAACATTTTGTATGGATATGACTGGATCAAACCAGCAATATCCGGTTGTGTTGTTCTAACTCAATCCCAGATTTTGCTACAGTCCTTGTGTTTGTGTTTTCTGGATATTATAAATGGACTTTACGATTTTGAATGAATTTTAGCAGGGAACCTTTTGTTTCGTGCTGGCAAACCATAATTGTTTCCACGAGAAGACAAAACCTATACACATTCATGTTTTCTATGGAGAAAGCTAGAGCAACTGTGTGAAAACAAATATGATATTTGTGTTTGTATATATGACATTTTATCCACTTGCCCCCCCAAAAATGACTGCTTTTCTCCAAAACCAGTTTGAATGTGATTTTCTGGGTGCAATGCATATGAATTGCACAACACTTTCTCTTTATATGACTGGATCAAACCAGAAATATCAAGTTGTGTTGTGGCTAACTCAATCCCAGATCTTGCTATAGATTCTGTGTTTGTGTTTTCTGGATATTATCAGTGGACTTTATGGGTTTGAATGAATTTTAGCAGGGAACATTCTGTTTTCTGCTGGCAAACGCTAATTGGTTCCAGATGGAGAAAAAACCCCTACACATTCGTGTTTTCTAGGTAGAAAGCTACAGCAACTGTGGGACACAAACATGATATTTTTGTTGGTAAACTTCATCATCTATGCACTTGCCCAAGAAAATGACTGTGTTTCTCTCCAAAACCAGTATGACTGTCATTTTCTGGGTCCCTTGTATAGGAATCCACTACACTTGATCCGGATATGACTGGATGAAACCAGAAATATCCAATTGTGTTGTGGCTAACTCAAATCCAAATCTTGCTACAGCCTCTGGTTAGTTTGTGATTTCTGGATATTCTCTATTAACTATGGTTTAGAATGAATTTTACCATATAATATTTTGTTTTGTGCTGCCAAATGCTAATTGGTTCCACAAGAAGACATAACCTCTACACATTCGTGTTTTCTAGGGAGAAAGCTAGAGCAACTGTGGGAAACAAACGTGATGTTTATGTTTGGAAACATATATTTGTGTACTTACCCAAGAAAATGACTTTGCTTTTCTCCAACCAGTTTGACTGTGTTTTCTGGGTCCATTACATAGAAATTCCAAAACACTTTGTCTGGATATGACTGGATCAAACCAGAAATATCTGGTTGTGTTGTGCTAACTCAATCCCAGATTTTGCTACAGCCTCTTTGTTTGTGTTTTGTGGATATTATCAATGGAATTCATGGTTTTGAATCAATTTTTGCAGGGAACATTTTGTTTTGTGCAGGAAAATGCTAATTGTTTCCAAAAGAAGACAAAACCTGTACATATTCGTGTTTTCTAGGCAAAAACCTAGAGCAACTGTGGGAAAGAAAGATGATAATTATGTTTGTAAAGATGACATGTGATCACTTTCCCAGGAAAAAATTTTGCTTTTCTCCAAACCAGATTGACTGTGATTTTCTGGGTCCAATGCATACAAATTCTACAACACTTTGACCGTCTAGGACTGGATCATACCAGAAATACTTGGTTGTGTTGTGGCTAACTCAATCCCAGGTCTTGCTACAGCCTCTGTGTTTTTCTTTTCTGGTTATTAACAATGGACTTTATGGTGTTGAATGAATTTTAACAGGGAACATTTTATTTTGTGCTGGCAAACACTAATTGGTTCCACATGGTGAAAAAACCTCTGCACATTTTTGTTTTCTAGGGAGAGCTAGAGCCCCTGCGGCAAACAAATATGATATTTATGTTTGTAAACATAACACTTTATCCACATGCCCAAGTAAAAGACTGTGCTTTTGTCCGGATATGACTGGATGAAACCAGAAATATCTGGTTGTGTTGTGGCTAACTCAATCCCAGATCTTGCTACAGCCTCTGTTGTTGTGTTTTTTGGATATTATCAATGGACTTTACGGTTTGGAATAAATTTTGGCAGGGAATGAATGTTTTGTGCTGGCAAACGCTAATTGCTTCCACAATGAGAAATAACGTCTACACATTCATGTTTTCTAGGCAGAAATTTAGAGCAACTGAGGGAAACATGATATTTATATTTTTAAACATGACATTGAATCCACTTACCCAGGAAAAAGACTATGCTTTTCTCCACAACCAACTTGACTGCGATTTTCTGGGGCTATTGCATACCAATTCTACAACACTTTGTCCGGATATGACTGGATTAAACCAGAAATATGTGGTTGTATTATGGCTAACTCAATCCCAGATCTTGCTACAGTCACTGTGTTTGTTTGTGTTTTCTGGATATTGTCTATGGACTTTACGGTATGGAATGAATTTTAGCAGGAAACATTTTATTTTCTGCTGGCCAACGCTAATTAGTTCCACATGGAGGAAAAACTCTACACATTCATGTTTTCTGGTGAGAAATCTAGAGAAACTGTGGGAATCAAACATGATACTTATCTTTGTAAACATGACATTGAATCCACTTACCGAAGAAAAAGACTTTGCTTTTCTCCAAAACCAGTTTGACTATGATTTTTTAGGGTCCTTTGCATACGAATTCCAACATTTGTCTGGATATGACTGGATCATACCAGAAATATCCAGATATGTTATGGCTAACTCAATCCCAGATCTTGCTACAGCCTCTGTATTTGTCTTTTCCGGATATTATCAATAGACTTTTCGGTTTGGAATGAATTTGAGCAGGGAACATTTTGTTTTCTCCTGGCAAACACTAATGGTTCCATATGCAGACAAAACCTCTAAACATTAATTAATTAAATAATTTACAAATGGTTGGTTGGAACAGTTTTTAAAACATTTTAGAGGCTGGTGCTATGGTGTAATGTGTAAAGTCGCCACCTGCAGTGCTGGCATCCCACGTTCCCTGAAGGGCTGGTGGCGGCTGCGCCTCACCAGCCAGCCTCCCTCCCTGCCTCCCTGCCTCGCTCTGGTAGGGCACTGCAAGCCACACACCCACTTGTGTCCCCTATGTCCCTGGGGGCCGCAGCGCGTTTTGGGTTTTGGCGCGGACGGGCCCCTCTCGGCTTCTGTAGTCCATTTGCCCACGGAGCCTGCCAGACCCCTGGCTCTAGGAGGCTGGCCAGGCGGCGCTGCCAACAGCCCCCAGGAGCTGGCTAGCCGCAGCGGCCGGCCAAGGGGGGAGCTCACAAACCTGCGGGGGTCCCCGGGCCGCACACACGGACTGCCCCGCGCCTCCCCGGGTGGCAAATAGGCCCCCTGGGAACCCTCGCCCGTCTAGGGGCTTGTCGGGCGGTGCCGATGCATGGTGGGTGAGTGGGGAGGGCTGCTGCTGGCACACACCCACTCCTGAAGCCCACTGGGGCAGTCCAAGGGCGAAGAGCTCAGAGCTCGGGCACGGGCTGTGACAGCAGGGCCTCCCGAGGGTGGACCGATACGCCCGCGGGCCCTCCAGTGTTGCTTAAAGGCCGGGGGGCCTAGCCCTCTTGTGTCCCCCAGACCTCCTGGGTTCCCGCCACCACCCTTGGGCCGGGATGAGGTGCCACCTTGTGCGTGGAAGCCACGCCCACAGGCAAGAAGCAACCAAGGCCCGCGGGCGCGCCTGACCCTGCAGCCCCGCTGCAGCCACAGGGAACGGGATGTCTGTGTGGGCAGCCCCCACAGCCCAAGCCTCCGCTGCCAGTTCCCCGAAGGGCTGGTGGCAGCTGCGCCTCAGCAGCCAGCCTCCCTCCCTCCAACCCTCCCTTCCTCCCTCTGGTCGGGCACTGCAAGCCACACAGCCACTTGTGTCCCCTGTGTCCCTGGAGGCCGCAGCGCGTTTTGGGTTTTGGCACCGACGGACCCCTCTCGGCTTCCGTAGTCCATTTGCCCCCGGAGCCTGCCAGACCCCTGGCTCTAGGAGGCTGGCCAGGCGGCGCAGAGAACAGCCCCCAGGTGCTGGCAAGCCGCAGCGGCCGGCCACGGGTGAGCACACACACCTGCGGGTGTCCCCGGGACACACACACGTACTGCCCCACGCCTCCCCGGGTTGCAAATAGGCCCCCCGGGAACCCTCGCCCGCCCTAGGTGCTTGTCGTTTGGGGCCGATGCACGGTGGGTGAGCGGGGAGGGCTGCTGCTGGCACACACCCACTCCTGAATCCCACTGGGGCGGTCCAAGGGCGATGAGCTCAGAGCTCGGGCACGGGCTGTCCCAGCAGGGCCTCCCAAGGGTGGACCGATACGCCCGCGGGCCCTCCAGTGTTGCCTAAAGGCCCGGGGGCCTAGCCCTCTTGCGTCCCCCAGCACCTCCTGGGTTCCCGCCACCACCCTTGGGCCGGGATGAGGTGCCCCCTTGTGCGTGGAAGCCACGCCCACAGGCAAGAAGCAACCAAGGCCCGCAGGTGCGCCCGACCCTGCAGCCCCGCTGCAGCCACAGGGAACGGGATGTCTGAGTGGGCAGCCCCCACTGCCCAAGCCTCCGCTGCCAGTTCCGCAAAAAGCTCGTGGTGGCTGCGCCTCAGCAGCCAGCCTCCCTCCCTCCCTCCCTGCCTCCCTCTGGTCGGGCACTGCAAGCCACACACCCATTTGTGTGCCCTTTGTCCCTGGAGGCCGCAGCGCTTTTTGGGTTTTGGCGCGGACGGGCCCCTCTCGGCTTCTGTAGTCCATTTGTCCCCGGAGCCTGCCAGACCCCTGGCTCTAGGAGGCTGGCCAGGCGGCGCTGCTAACAGCCCCCAGGTGCTGGCTAGCCACAGCGGCTGGCCACGGGGGGAGCAATACACCTGCGGGTGTCCCCGGGACGCACACACGGACAGTCCCCCACCTCCCCAGGTTGCAAATAGGCCCCCACGGGAAACCTCGCCCGCCCTAGGGGCTTATCGGGCGGGGCCGATGCACGGTGGGTGAGTGCGGAGGGCTGCTGCTGGCACACACCCACTCCAGAAGCCCACTGGGGCGGTCCAAGGGCGATGAGCTCGGAGCTCGGGCACGGGCTGTCCCAGCAGGGCCTCCCAAGGGTGGACCGATACGCCCGCGGGCCCACCAGTATTGCCTAAAGGCCCGGGGGCCTAGCCCTCTTGCGTCCCCCAGCACCTCCTGCGTTCCCGCCACCACCCTTGGGCCGGGATGAGGTGCCACCTTGTGCGAGGATGCCCCGCCCACAGGCAAGAAGCCCCCAAACCTGCGGGCGCGCCCGACCATGCAGCCCCGCTGCAGCCACAGGGAACGGGATGTCTGAGTGGGCAGCCCCCACAGCCCAAGCCTCCGCTGCCAGTTCCCCGAAGGGCTGGTGGCGGCTGCGCCTCAGCAGCTAGCGTCCCTCCCTCCTTCCCTCCCTGCCTCCCTCTGGTCGGGCACTGCAAGCCACACAGCCACTTGTGTCCCCTGTGTCCCTGGAGGCCGCAGCGCGTTTTGGGTTTTGGCACCGACGGTCCCTTCTCGGCTTCCGTAGTCCATTTGCCCCCTGGAGCCTGCCAGACCCCTGGCACTAGGAGGCTGCCCAGGCGGCGCTGCTAAAAGCCCCCAGGTGCTGGCTAGCCGCAACAGCCGGCTACGGAGGGGACACACACACCTGCGGGTGTCCCCGGGCCACACACACGGACTGCCCCGCGCCTCCGCGGGTTGTAAATAGGCACCCCCGGGAACCCTCGCACAACCTATGGGCTTGTCGGGCGGGGCCGATGCACGGTGGGTGAGTGGGGAGGGCTGCTGCTGGCACACACCCACTCCTGAAGCCCACTGGGGCGGTCCAGGGGCGATGAGCTCGGAGCTCGGGCACGGGCTGTCCCAGCAGGGCCTCCCGAGGGTGGACCGATACGCCCGCGGGCACTCCAGTGTTGCCTAAAGGCCCGGGGGCCTAGCCCTCTTGCGTCCCCCAGCACCTCCTGGGTTCCCGCCACCACCCTTGGGCCGGGATGAGGTGCCCCCTTGTGCGTGGAATCCCCGCCCACAGGCAAGAAGCCCCCAAGGCCCGCGGGCGCGCCCGACCCTGCAGCCCCGCTGCATCCACAGGGAACGGGATGTCTGAGTGGGCAGCCCCCACTGCCCAAGCCTCCGCCGCCAGTTCCCCAAAGGGCTGGTGGCGGCTGCGCCTCAGCAGCCAGCCTCCCTCCCTCCCTCCCTGCCTCCCTCTGGTCGGGCACTGCAAGCCACACACCCACTTGTGTGCCCTGTGTCCCTGGAGGCCGCAGCACTTTTTGGGTTTTGGCGCGGACGGGCCCCTCTCGGCTTCCGTAGTCCATTTGCCCCCGGAGCCTGCCAGACCCCTGGCTCTAGGAGGCTGGCTAGGCGGCGCTGCCAACAGCCCCGAGGTGCTGGCTAGCCACAGCGGCCAGACACGGGGGGAGCACACACACCTGCGGGTGTCCCCGGGCTGCACAGGGACTGTCCCGCGCCTCCCCGGGTTGCAAATAGGCCCCCTGGGAACCCTCGCCCGCCCTAGGGGCTTGTCTGGCGGAGCCGATGAACGGTGGGTGAGTGCGGAGGGCTGCTGCTGGCACACACCCACTCCTGAAGCCCACTGGGGCGGTCCAAGGGCGATTAGCTCGGAGCTCGGGCACGGGCTATCCGAGCAGGGCCTCCCGAGGGTGGACCGATATGCCCGCGGGCCCTCCAGTGTTGCTTAAAGGCCGGGGGGCCTAGCCCTCTTGCGTCCCCCAGCACCTCCTGGGTTCCCGCCACCACCCTTGGGCCGGGATGAGGTGCCACCTTGTGCGAGGAAGCCCCGCCCACAGGCAAGAAGCCCCGAAACTTCAGGGCGTGCCCGACCCTGCAGCCCCGCTGCAGCCACAGGGAATTGGGTGTCTGAGTGGGCAGCCCCCACTGCCCAAGCCTCCGCTGCCAGTTCCCCGAAGGGCTGGTGGCGGCTGCGCCTCAGCAGCCAGCCTCCCTCCCTCCCTCCCTGCCTCCCTCTGGTCGGGCACTGCAAGCCACACACCCACTTATGTCCCCTATGTCCCTGGAGGCCGCAGCGCGATTTGGGTTTTGGCGCGGACGGGCCCCTCTCGGCTTCCGTAGTCCATTTGCCCCCGGAGCCTGCAAGAACCCTGGCTCTAGGAGGCTGCCCAAGCGGCGCGGCGAACGGCCCCCAGGTGCTGGCTAGCCGCAGGGGCCGGCCACGGGGAGAGCACACACACCTGCGGGTGTCCCCGGGACACACACACGTACTGCCCCGTGCCTCCCCGTGTTGCAAATAGGCCCTCTGGGAACCCTCACCCGCCCTAGGGCTTCTCGGGCAGGTCCGATGCACGGTGGGTGAGTGGGGAGGGCTGCTGCTGGCACACACCCACTCCTGAAGCCCACTGGAGCGGTCCAAGGGCGATGAGCTCGGAGCTCGGGCACGGGCTGTCCCAGCAGGGCCTCCCAAGGGTGGACCGATACGCCCGCGGGCCCTCCAGTGTTGCCTAAAGGCCCGGGGGCCTAGCCCTCTTGTGTCCCCCAGCACCTCCTGGGTTCCCGCCACCACCCGTGGGCCGGTATGAAGTGCCATCTTGTGTGTGGAAGCCCCGCCCACAAGCAAGAAGCACCCAAGGAACGCGGGCGCGCCCGACCCTGCAGCCCCGCTACAGCCACAGGGAACGGGATGTCTGTGTGGGCAGCCCCCACTGCCCAAGCCTCCGCTGCCAGTTCCCCGAAGGGCTGGTGGTGGCTGCGCCTCAGCAGCCAGCCTCCCTCCCTCCCTCCCTGCCTCCCTCTGGTCGGGCACTGCAAGCCACACAGCCACTTGTGTCCCCTGTGTCCCTGGAGGCCGCAGCGCATTTTGGGTTTGCAACCCGGGGAGGTGCGGGGCAGTACGTGTGTGTGGCCCGGGACACCCGCAGGTGTGTGTGCTCCCCCCGTGGCCGGCCGCTGCGGCTAGCCAGTATCTTGGGGCTGTTGGCAGCGCCGCCTGGGTAGCCTCCTAGAGTTAGTGGTCTGGCAGGCTCCAGAGACAAATGGTCTACGGAAGCCGAGAGGGGCCCGTCCGCGCCAAAACCCAAAACGCGCTGCGGCCTCCAGGGACACAGGGGACACAAGTGGCTGTGTGGCTTGCAGTGCCCGACCAGAGGGAGGCAGGGAGGGAGGGAGGGAGGCTGGCTGCTGAGGCGCAGCCACCACGAGCTTTTTGCGGAACTGGCAGTGGAGGCTTGGGCAGTGGGGGCTGCCCACTCAGACATCCCGTTCCCTGTGGCTGCAACGGGGCTGCAGGATCGGGCGCGCCCGTGGGCTTTGGTGGCTTCTTGCCTGTGGGCGGGGCTTCCTCGCACAAGGGGGCACCTCATCCCGGCCCAAGGGTGGTGGCGGGAACCCAGGAGGTGCTGGGGGACGCAAGAGGGCTAGGCCCCCGCGCCTTTAGGCAACACTGGAGGGCCAGCGGGTGTATCGGTCCACACTCAGGAGGCCCTGCTGGGATAGCCCGTGCCCGAGCTCTGAGCTCATCGCCCCTGGACCACCCCAGTGGGCTTCAGGAGTGGGTGTGTGCCAGCAGCAGCCCTCCGCACTCACCCACCGTGCATCGGCCCCACCCGACAAGTCCCTAGGGTGGGCGAGGGTTCCCGGAGGGGCATATTTGCAACCCGGGGAGGCAGTGGGCAGTACGTGTGTGTGTCCCGGGGACACCCACAGGTGTTTGTGCTCACCCGTGGCCGGCCGCTGCGACTAGCCAGCACCTGGGGGCTGTTGGCATTCTGCCTGGCCAGCCTCCTAGAGCCAGGGGTCTGGCAGGCTCCGGGGGCAAATGGACTACGGAAGCCGAGAGGGGCCCGTCCGCACCAAACCCAAACACCAAAACACTGGGGGCCACTGGGGGAGCACACACACCAGCGGGTGTCCCCGGGCTGCACACGGACTGTCCCGCGCCTCCCCGGGTTGCAAATTGGCCCCCCGGGAACACTCGCCCGCCCTAGGGCTTGTCGGGCGGGGCCGATGCATGGTGGGTGAGTGCGGAGGGCTGCTGCTGGCACACACCCACTCCTGAAGCCCACTGGGGCGGTCCAAGGGCGATGAGCTCGGAGCTCGGGCACGGGCTGTCCCAGCAGGGCCTCCCGAGGGTGGACCGATACGCCCGCAGGCACTCCAGTGTTGCCTAAAGGCCCGGGGGCCTAGCCCTCTTGCGTCCCCCAGCACCTCCTGGGTTCCCGCCACCACCCTTGGGCCGGGATGAGGTGCCACTTTGTGCGTGGAAGCCCCGCCCACAGGCAAGAAGCAACCAAGGCCCGCGGGCGCGCCCGACCCTGCAGCCCCGCTGCAGCCACAGGGAACGGGATGTCTGAGTGGGCAGCCCCCACTGCCCAAGCCTCCGCTGCCAGTTCCCCGAAGGGCTGGTGGCGGCTGCGCCTCAGCAGCCAGCCTCCCTCCCTCCCGCCCTCCCTTCCTCCCTCTGGTCGGGCACTGCAAGCCACACAGCCACTTGTGTCCCCTGTGTCCCTGGAGGCTGCAGCGCGTTTTGGGTTTTGGCGCGGACGGACCCAACTCGGATTCCATAGTCCATTTTCCCCTAGAGCCTGCCAGACCCCTGGCACTAGGAGGCTGCCCAGGCGATGCTGCCAACAGCCCCCAGGTGCTGGCAAGCCTTAGCGGCCGGCCATGTTGGGGGCACACACACCTGCGGGTGTCCCC
Source organism: Lepus oiostolus (assembly GCA_036325905.1). Taxonomy (NCBI): domain Eukaryota; kingdom Metazoa; phylum Chordata; class Mammalia; order Lagomorpha; family Leporidae; genus Lepus; species Lepus oiostolus. The sequence continues at coordinate 80,208,054 of CM070816.1, forward strand.
GGGCTGCACACGGACTGTCCCGCGCCTCCCCGGGTTGCAAATTGGCCCCACGGGAACACTCGCCCGCCCTAGGGGCTTGTCGGGCGGGGGCCGATGAACGGTGGGTGAGTGCGGAGGGCTGCTGCTGGCACACACCCACTCCTGAAGCCCACTGGAGCGGTCCAAGGGCAATGAGCTCGGAGCTCGGGCACGGGCTGTCCCAGCAGGGCCCCCCAAGGGTGGACCGATACGCCCGCGGGCCCTCCAGTGTTGCCTAAAGGCCCGGGGGCCTAGCCCTCTTGCTTCCCCCAGCACCTCCTGGGTTTCCGCCACCACCCTTGGGCCGGGATGAGGTGCCCCCTTGTGCGAGGAAGCCCCGCCCACAAGAAAGATGCCCCCAAGGCCCGCGGGCGCGCACGATCTGCAGCCTCGCTGCAGCCACAGTGAACGGGATGTCTGAGTGGGCAGCCCCCACTGCCCAAGGCTCCGCTGCCAGTTCCCCGAAGGGCTGGTGGCGGCTGTGCCTCAGCAGCCAGCCTCCCTCCCTCCCTCCCTGCCTCCCTCTGGTCGGGCACTGCAAGCCACACACCCACTTGTGTCCCCTGTGTCCCTGGAGGCCGCAGCGCATTTTGGGTTTTGGCACGGACGGGCCCCTCTCGGCTTCCGTAGTCCATTTGCCCCTGGAGCCTGCCAGACCTCCTGGGTTCCCGCCACCACCCTTGGGCCTGGATGAGGTGCCACCTTGTGCGAGGAAGCCCCGCCCACAAGAAAGATGCCCCCAAGGCCCGCGGGCACGCACGATCTGCAGCTCCGCTGCAGCCACAGGGAACGGGATGTCTGAGTGGGCAGCCCCCACTGCCCAAGCCTCCGCTGCCAGTTCCCCGAAGGGCTGGTGGCGGCTGTGCCTCAGCAGCCAGCCTCCCTCCCTCCCTCCCTGCCTGCCTCTTGTCGGGCACTGCAAGGCACACAGCCACTTGTGTCCCCTGTGTCCCTGGAGGCCGCAGCGCATTTTGGGTTTTGGCACGGACGGGCCCCTCTCGGCTTCCATAGTCCATTTGCCCCTGGAGCCTGCCAGACCCCTGGCTCTAGGAGGCTGCCCAGGCGATGCTGCCAACAGCCCCCAGGTGCTGGCAAGCCTTATCGGCCGGCCATGTTGGGGGCACACACACCTGCGGGTGTCCCCGGGCTGCACACGGACTGTCCCGCGCCTCCCCGGGTTGCAAATAGGCCCCCCGGGAACCCTCGCCCGCCCTAGGTGCTTGTCGTTTGGGGCCGATGCACGGTGGGTGAGTGCGGAGGGCTGCTGCTGGCACACACCCACTCCTGAAGCCCACTGGGGCGATCCAAGGGTGATGAGCTCGGAGCTCGGGCACGGGCTGTCCGAGCAGGGCCTCCCGAGGGTGGACCGATATGCCCGCGGGCCCTCGAGTGTTGCTTAAAGGCCCGGGGGCCTAGCCCTCTTGCGTCCCCCAGCACCTCCTGGGTTCCCGCCACCACCCTTGGGCCGGGATGAGGTGCCCCCTTGTGTGAGGATGCCCCGCCCACAGGCAAGAAGCCCCGAAACTTGCGGGCGCGCCCGACCCTGCAGCCCCGCTGCAGCCACAGGGAATTGGGTGTCTGAGTGGGCAGCCCCCACTGCCCAAGCCTCCGCTGCCAGTTCCGCAAAAAGCTCGTGGTAGCTGCGCCTCAGCAGCCAGCCTCCCTCCCTACCTCCCTGCCTCCCTCTGGTCGGGCACTGCAAACCACACACCCACTTGTGTCCCCTGTGTCCCTGGAGGCCGCAGCGCATTTTGGGTTTTGGCGCGGACGGGCCCCTCTCGGCTTCCGTAGTCCATTTGCCCCCGGAGCCTGCCAGACCACTGGCTCTAGGAGGCTGCCCAAGCGGCGCTGCCAACAGCCCCCAGGTGCTGGCTAGCCTCAGGGGCCTGCCACGGGGAGAGCACACACACCTGCGGGTGTCCCTGGGCCGCACACACGGACTGCCCCGTGCCTCCCCGTGTTGCAAATAGGCCCCCTGGGAACCCTCGCCCGCCCTAGGGCTTCTCGGGCAGGTCCGATGCACGGTGGGTGAGTGGAGAGGGCTGCTGCTGGCACACACCCACTCCTGAAGCCCACTGGAGCGGTCCAAGGGCGATGAGCTCGGAGCTCGGGCATGGGCTGTCTCAGCAGGGCCTCCCAAGGGTGGACCGATACGCCCGCGGGCCCTCCAGTGTTGCCTAAAGGCCCGGGGGCCTAGCCCTCTTGCGTCCCCCAGCACCTCCTGGGTTCCCGCCACCACCCTTGGGCCGGGATGAGGTGCCACCTTGTGCGAGGAAGCCCCGCCCACAAGAAAGATGCCCCCAAGGCCCGCGGGCGCGCACGATCTGCAGCCCCGCTGCAGCCACAGGGAACGGGATGTCTGAGTGGGCAGCCCCCACTGCCCAAGCCTCCGCTGCCAGTTCCCCGAAGGGCTGGTGGCGGCTGTGCCTCAGCAGCCAGCCTCCCTCCCTCCCTCCCTACCTGCCTCTTGTCGGGCACTGCAAGCCACACACCCACTAGTGTCCCCTGTGTCCCTGGAGGCCGCAGCGCATTTTGGGTTTTGGCACGGACGGGCCCCTCTCGGATTCCGTAGTCCATTTGCCCCTGGAGCCTGCCTGACCCCTGGCTCTAGGAGGCTGCCCAAGTGGCGCTGCCAACAGCCCCCAGGTGCTGGCTAGCCGCAGGGCCCGGCCACTGGGGGAGCACACACACCAGCGGGTGTCCCCGGGCTGCACACGGACTGTCCCGCGCCTCCCCGGGTTGCAAATTGGCCCCCCGGGAACACTCGCCCGCCCTAGGGCTTGTCGGGCGGGGCCGATGCATGGTGGGTGAGTGCGGAGGGCTGCTGCTGGCACACACCCACTCCTGAAGCCCACTGGGGCGGTCCAAGGGCGATGAGCTCGGAGCTCGGGCACGGGCTGTCCCAGCAGGGCCTCCCGAGGGTGGACCGATACGCCCGCAGGCACTCCAGTGTTGCCTAAAGGCCCGGGGGCCTAGCCCTCTTGCGTCCCCCAGCACCTCCTGGGTTCCCGCCACCACCCTTGGGCCGGGATGAGGTGCCACTTTGTGCGTGGAAGCCCCGCCCACAGGCAAGAAGCAACCAAGGCCCGCGGGCGCGCCCGACCCTGCAGCCCCGCTGCAGCCACAGGGAACGGGATGTCTGAGTGGGCAGCCCCCACTGCCCAAGCCTCCGCTGCCAGTTCCCCGAAGGGCTGGTGGCGGCTGCGCCTCAGCAGCCAGCCTCCCTCCCTCCCGCCCTCCCTTCCTCCCTCTGGTCGGGCACTGCAAGCCACACAGCCACTTGTGTCCCCTGTGTCCCTGGAGGCTACAGCGCGTTTTGGGTTTTGGTGCGGACGGGCCCCTCTCGGCTTCCGTAGTCCATTTGCCCCCGGAGCCTGCCAGACCCCTGGCTCTAGGAGGCTGGCCAGGCAGAATGCCAACAGCCCCCAGGTGCTGGCTAGTCGCAGCGGCCGGCCACGGGTGAGCACACACACCTGTGGGTGTCCCCGGGACACACACACATACTGCCCAGCGCCTCCCCGGGTTGCAAATAGGCCCCTCCGGGAACCCTCGCCCTCCCTAGGGACATGTCGGGTGGGGCCGATGCACGGTGGGTGAGTGGGGAGGGCTGCTGCTGGCACACACCCACTCCTGAAGCCCACTGGGGTGTTCCAAAGGCGATGAGCTCGGAGCTCGGGCACGGGCTGTCCCAGCAGGGCCTCCCGAGGGTGGACCGATACGCCCGCGGGCCCTCCAGTGTTGCCTAAAGGCCCGGGGGCCTAGCCCTCTTGCGTCCCCCAGCACCTCCTGGGTTCCCGCCACCACCCTTGGGCCGGGATGAGGTGCCACCTTGTGCGAGGAAGCCCCACCCACAGGCAAGAAGCCCCCAAGGCCCGCGGGCGCGCCCGACCCTGCAGCCCCGCTGCATCCACAGGGAACGGGATGTCTGAGTGGGCAGCCCCCACTGCCCAAGCCTCCGCTGCCAGTTCCGCAAAAAGCTCGTGGTGGCTGCGCCTCAGCAGCCAGCCTCCCTCCCTCCCTCCCTGCCTTCCTCTGGTCGGGCACTGCAAGCCACACACCCACTTGTGTGCCCTGTGTCCCTGGAGGCCGCAGCGCTTTTTGGGTTTTGGCGCGGACGGGCCCCTCTCGGCTTCCGTAGTCCATTTGCCCCCAGAGCCTGCCAGACCCCTGGCTCTAGGAGGCTGGCTAGGCGGCGCTGCCAACAGCCCCCAGGTGCTGTCTAGCCACAGCGGCCGGACACGGGGGGAGCACACACACCTGCGGGTGTCCCCGGGCTGCACACGGACTGTCCCGCGCCTCCCCGGGTTGCAAATAGGCCCCCCGGGAACCCTTGCCCGCCCTAGGGGCTTGTCGGGCGGGGCTGATGAACGGTGGGTGAGTGGGGAGGGCTGCTGCTGGCACACACCCACTCCTGAAGCCCACTGGGGCGGTCCAAGGGCGATTAGCTCGGAGCTCGGGCATGGGCTATCCGAGCAGGGCCTCCCGAGGGTGGACCGATATGCCCGCGGGCCCTCCAGTGTTGCTTAAAAACGCGGGGGCCTAGCCCTCTTGTGTCCCCCAGAACCTCCTGGGTTCCCGCCACCACCCTTGGGCCGGGATGAGGTGCCACCTTGTGCGAGGAAGCCCCGCCCACAGGCAAGAAGCCCCGAAACTTGAGGGCGCGCCCGACCCTGCAGCCCCGCTGCAGCCACAGGGAATTGGGTGTCTGAGTGGGCAGCCCCCACTGCCCAAGCCTCCGCTGCCAGTTCCCCAAAGGGCTGGTGGCGGCTGCGCCTCAGCAGCCAGCCTCCCTCCCTCCCTCCCTGCCTCCCTCTGGTCGGGCACTGGAAGCCACACAGCCACTTGTGTCCCCTATGTCCCTGGAGGCCGCAGGGCGTTTTGGGTTTTGGCGCGGACGGGCCCCTCTCGGCTTCCGTAGTCCATTTGCCCCCGGAGCCTGCCAGAACCCTGGCTCTAGGAGGCTGCCCAAGCGGCGCGGTGAACGGCCCCCAGGTGCTGGCTAGCCGCAGGGCCCGGCCACGGGGAGAGCACACACATCTGCGGGTGTCCCCGGGACACACACACGTACTGCCCCGTGCCTCCCCGGGTTGCAAATAGGCCCCCTGGGAACCCTCACCCGCCCTAGGGCTTCTCGGGCAGGTCCGATGCACGGTGGGTGAGCGGGGAGGGCTGCTGCTGGCACACACCCACTCCTGAAGCCCACTGGAGCGGTCCAAGGGCGATGAGCTCGGAGCTCGGGCACGGGCTGTCCCAGCAGGGCCTCCCAAGGGTGGACCGATACGCCCGCGGGCCCTCCAGTGTTGCCTAAAGGCCCGGGGGCCTAGCCCTCTTGCGTCCCCCAGCACCTCCTGGGTTCCCGCCACCACCCGTGGGCCGGTATGAAGTGCCATCTTGTGTGTGGAAGCCCCGCCCACAGGCAAGAAGCAACCAAGGCCCGCGGGCGCGCCCGACCCTGCAGCCCCGCTGCAGCCACTGGGAACGGGATGTCTGAGTGGGCAGCCCCCACTGCCCAAGCCTCCGCTGCCAGTTCCCCGAAGGGCTGGTGGCGGCTGCGCCTCAGCAGCCAGCCTCTCTCCCTCCCGCCCTCCCTTCCTCCCTCTGGTCGGGCACTGCAAGCCACACAGCCACTTGTGTCCCCTGTGTCCCTGGAGGCTGCAGCGCGTTTTGGGTTTTGGCGCGGACGGACCCAATTCGGATTCCATAGTCCATTTGCCCCTAGAGCCTGCAAGACCCCTGGCACTAGGAGGCTGCCCAGGCGACGCTGCCAACAGCCCCCAGGTGCTGGCAAGCCTTAGCGGCCGGCCATGTTGGGGGCACACACACCTGTGGGTGTCCCCGGGCTGCACACGGACTGTCCCGCGCCTCCCCCGGTTGCAAATAGGCCCCCCGGGAAACCTCGCCCGCCCTAGGGGCTTGTCGGGCGGGGCCGATGAACGGTGGGTGAGTGCGGAGGGCTGCTGCTGGCACACACCCACTCCTGAAGCCCACTGGAGCGGTCCAAGGGCGATGAGCTCGGAGCTCGGGCACGGGCTGTCCCAGCAGGGCCTCCCGAGGGTGGACCGATACGCCCGCGGGCCCTCCAGTGTTGCCTAAAGGCCCAGGGGCCTAGCCCTCTTGCTTCCCCCAGCACCTCCTGGGTTCCCGCCACCACCCTTGGGCCGGGATGAGGTGCCCCCTTGTGCGAGCAAGCCCCACCCACAAGAAAGATGCCCCCAAGGCCCGCGGGCGCGCACGATCTGCAGCCCCGCTCCAGCCACAGGGAACGGGATGTCTGAGTGGGCAGCCCCCACTGCCCAAGCCTCCGCTGCCAGTTCCCCGAAGGGCTGGTGGTGGCTGTGCCTCAGCAGCCAGCCTCCCTCCCTCCCTCCCTGCCTGCCTCTTGTCGGGCACTGCAAGCCACACAGCCACTTGTGTCCCCTGTGTCCCTGGAGGCCGCAGCGCATTTTGGGTTTTGGCACGGACGGGCCCCTCTCGGCTTCCGTAGTCCATTTGCCCCTGGAGCCTGCCAGACCTACTGGGTTCCCGCCACCACCCTTGGGCCGGGATGAGGTGCCACCTTGTGCGAGGAAGCCCCGCCCACAAGAAAGATGCCCCCAAGGCCCACGGGCGCGCACGATCTGCAGCTCCGCTGCAGCCACAGGGAACGGGATGTCTGAGTGGGCAGCCCCCACTGCCCAAGCCTCCGCTGCCAGTTCCCCGAAGGGCTGGTGGCGGCTGTGCCTCAGCAGCCAGCCTCCCTCCCTCCCTCCCTGCCTCCCTCTGGTCGGGCACTGCAAGCCACACAGCCACTTGTGTCCCCTGTGTCCCTGGAGGCCGCAGCGCATTTTGGGTTTTGGCACGGACGGGCCCCTCTCGGCTTCCGTAGTCCATTTGCCCCTGGAGCCTGCCAGACCCCTGGCTCTAGGAGGCTGCCCAAGCGGCGCTGCCAACAGCCCCCAGGTGCTGGCTAGCCACAGGGCCCGGCCACTGGGGGAGCACACACACCAGCGGGTGTCTCCGGGCTGCACACGGACTGTCCCGCGCCTCAACGGGTTGCAAATTGGTCCCGCGGGAACACTCGCCCGCCCTAGGGCTTGTCGGGCGGGGCCGATGCACAGTGGGTGAGTGCGGAGGGCTGCTGCTGGCACACACCCACTCCTGAAGCCCACTGGGGCGGTCCAAGGGCGATGAGCTCGGAGCTCGGGCACGGGCTGTCACAGCAGGGCCTCCCGAGGGTGGACCGATACGCCCGCAGGCCCTCCAGTGTTGCCTAAAGGCCCGGGGGCCTAGCCCTCTTGCGTCTCCCAGCACCTCCTGGGTTCCCGCCACCACCCTTGGGCCGGGATGAGGTGCCACTTTGTGCGTGGAAGCCCCGCCCACAGGCAAGAAGCAACCAAGGCCCGCGGGCGCGCCCGACCCTGCAGCCCCGCTGCAGCCACAGGGAACGGGATGTCTGAGTGGGCAGCCCCCACTGCCCAAGCCTCCGCTGCCAGTTCCGCAAAAAGCTCGTGGCGGCTGCGCCTCAGCAGCCAGCCTCCCTCCCTCCCGTCCTCCCTTCCTCCCTCTGGTCGGGCACTGCAAGCCACACAGCCACTTGTGTCCCCTGTGTCCCTGGAGGCTGCAGCGCGTTTTGGGTTTTGGTGCGGACGGGCCCCTCTCGGCTTCCGTAGTCCATTTGCCCCCGGAAGCTGCCAGACCCCTGGCTCTAGGAGGCTGGCCAGGCAGAATGCCAACAGCCCCCAGGTGCTGGCTAGCCGCAGCGGCCTGCCACGGGTGAGCACACACACCTGCGGGTGTCCCCGTGACACACATACGTACTGCCCCGCGCCTCCCCGGGTTGCAAATATGCCCCTCCGGGAACCCTCGCCCACCCTAGGGACTTGTCGGGTGGGGCCGATGCACGGTGGGTGAGTGGGGAGGGCTGCTGCTGGCACACACCCACTCCTGAAGCCCACTGGGGCAGTCCAAGGGCGATGAGCTCGGAGCTCGGGCACGGGCTGTCCCAGCAGGGCCTCCCGAGGGTGGACCGATACGCCCGCGGGCCCTCCAGTGTTGCCTAAAGGCCCGGGGGCCTAGCCCTCTTGCGTCCTCCAGCACCTCCTGGGTTTCCGCCACCACCCTTGGGCCGGGATGAGGTGCCACCTTGTGCGAGGAAGCCCCGCCCACAGGCAAGCAGCCCCCAAGGCCCGCGGGCGCGCCCGACCCTGCAGCCCCGCTGCAGCCACAGGGAACGGGATGTCTGAGTGGGCAGCCCCCACTGCCCAAGCCTCCGCTGCCAATTCCCCGAAGAATGGTGGCAGCTGCGCCTCAGCAGCCAGCCTCCCTCCCTCCCTCCCTGCCTCCCTCTGGTCGGGCACTGCAAGCCACACACCCACTTGTGTCCCCTGTGTCCCTGAAGGCCACAGCGTGTTTTGGGTTTTGGCGCGGACGGGCCCCTCTCGGCTTCCGTAGTCCATTTGCCCCCAGAGCCTGCCAGACCCCTGGCTCTAGGAGGCTGCCCAGGCGGTGCGGCCAACAGCCCCCAGGTGCTGGCTAGCCGCAGCGGCCGGCCACGTGGGGAGCACACACACTTGCGGTGTCCCTGGCCACACAACCGGAAGGCCCCGCGCCTCCCCGGGTTGCATATTGGCACCGCCGGGAAACTTCGCCCACCCTAGGGGCTTGTCGGGCTGGGCCGATGCACGGTGGGTGAGTGGGGAGGGCTGCTGCTGGCACACACCCACTCCTGAAGCCCACTGGGGCGGTCCAAGGGTGATGAGCTCGGAGCTCGGGCACGGGCTATCCGAGCAGGGCCTCCCGATGGTGGACTGATACGCCCGCGGGCCCTCCAGTGTTGCCTAAAGGCCCAGGGGCCTAGCCCTCTTGCGTCCCCAAGCACCTCCTGGGTTCGGGCCACCACCCTTAGGCCGGGATGAGGTGCCACCTTGTGCGTGGAAGCCCCGCCCACAGGCAAGAAGTCCCCAAGGCCCGCGGGCGCGCCCGACCCTGCAGCCCCGCTGCAGCCACAGGGAACGGGATGTCTGACTGGGCAGCCGCCAATTCCCAAGCCTCCGCTGCCAGTTCCCCGAAGGGCTGGTGGCGGCTGCGCCTCAGCAGCCAGCCTCCCTCCCTCCCTCCCTGCCTCCCTCTGGTCAGGCACTACAAGCCACACACCCACTTGTGTCCCCTGTGTCCCTGGAGGCCGCAGTGTGTTTTGGGTTTTGGCGCGGACGGGACCCTCTCGGCTTCCGGGTTCCATTTGCCCCCGGAGCCTGCCAGACCCCTGGCTCTAGGAGGCTGCCCAGGCGGCGCTGCCAAAAGCCCCCAGGTGCTGGCTAGCCGCAGCGGCTGGCCACGGGGGGAGCACACACACCTGTGGGTGTCCCGGGCCGCACACACGAACTGCCCCACGCCTCCCCGGGTTGCAAATAGGCCCCCCCGGGAACCCTCGCCCGTCCTAGGGGCTTGTCGGGTGGGGCCGATGCACGGTGGGTGAGTGGGGAGGGCTGCTGCTGGCACACACCCACTCCTGAAGCCCACTGGGGCGGTCCAAGGGCGATGAGCTCGGAGCTCGGGCACGGGCTGTCTCAGCAGGACCTCCCTAGGGTGGACCGATACGCCCGCGGGCCCTCCAGTGTTGCCTAAAGGCCCGGGGGCCTAGCCCTCTTGCATCCCCAAGCACCTCCTGGGTTCCCGCCACCACCCTTGGGCCGGGATGAGGTGCCACCTTGTGCATGGAAACCCCGCCCACAGGCAAGAAGCCCCCAAGGCCCGCGGGCGCGCCCGACCCTGCAGCCCCGCTGCAGCCACAGGGAACGGGATGTCTGAGTGGGCAGCCCCCACTGCCCAAGCCTCCGCTGCCAGTTCCCCGAAGAATGGTGGCGGCTGCGCCTCAGCAGCCAGCCTCCTTCCCTCCCTCCCTGCCTCCCTCTGGTCGGGCACTGCAAGCCACACAGCCACTTGTGTCCCCTGTGTCCCTGGAGGCTGCAGCGCGTTTTGGGTTTTGGCGCGGATGGGCCCCTCTCGGCTTCCGTAGTCCATTTGCCCCCGGAGCCTGCCAGACCCCTGGCTCTAGGAGGCTGCCCATGCGGCGCTGCCAACAGCCCCCAGGAGCTGTCTAGCCGCAGCGGCCGGCCACGGGTGAGCACACACACCTGCGGATGCCCCCGGGCCGCACACACGTACTGCCCCGCGCCTCTCCAGGTGGCAAATAGGCCCCCCGGGAACCCTCGCCCGCCCTAGGGTCTTGTTGGGCAGGGCCGATGCACGGTGGGTGAGTGGGGAGGGCTGCTGCTGGCACACACCCACTCCTGAAGCCCACTGGGGCGGTCCAAGGGCGATGAGCTCGGAGCTCAGGCACGGGCTGTCCCAGCAGGGCCTCCTGAGGGTGGACCGATACGCCCGCGGGCCCTCCAGTGTTGCCGAAAGGCCCGGGGGCCTAGCCCTCTTGCGTCCTCCAGCACCTGCTGGGTTTCCGCAACCACCCTCGGGCCGGGATGAGGTGCCACCTTGTGCGAGGAAGCCCCGCCCACAGGCCAGAAGCCCCCAAGGCCCGCGGGCGCGCCCGACCCTGCAGCCCTGCTGCAGCCACAGGGAACGGGATGTCCGAGTGGGCATCCCCACTGCCCATTCCTCCGCTACCAGTTCCCCGTAGGGCTGGTGGCGGCTGCGCCTCAGCAGCCAGCCTCCCTCCCTCCCTCCCTGCCTCCCTCTGGTCGGGCACTGCAAGCCACAAACCCACTTGTGTCCCCTGTGTCCCTGGAGGCCGCAGCGCGTTTTTGGTTTTGGCGCAGATGGGCCCGTCTCGGCTTCCGTAGTCCATTTGCCCCCGGAGCCTGCCAGGCCCCTGGCTCTAGGAGGCTGCCCAGGCGGCGCTGCCAAAAGCCCCCAGGTGCTGGCTAGCCGCAGCGGCTGGCCACGGGGGGAGCACACACACCTGCGGGTGTCCCGGGCCGCACACACGAACTGCCCCACGCCTCCCCGGGTTGCAAATAGGCCCCCCCGGGAACCCTCGCCCGTCCTAGGGGCTTGTCGGGTGGGGCCGATGCACGGTGGGTGAGTGGGGAGGGATGCTGCTGGCACACACACACTCCTGAAGCCCACTGGGGCGGTCCAAGGGCGATGAGCTCGGAGCTCGGAAACGGGCTGTATCAGCAGGACCTCCCGAGGGTGGACCGATACGCCCGCGGGCCCTCGAGTGTTGCCTAAAGGCCCGGGGGCCTAGCCCTCTTGCATCCCCAAGCACCTCCTGGGTTCCCGCCACCACCCTTGGGCCGGGATGAGGTGCCACCTTGTGCATGGAAACCCCGCCCACAGGCAAGCAGCCCCCAAGGCCCGCGGGCGTGCCCGACCCTGCAGCCCCGCTGCAGCCACAGGGAACGGGATGTCTGAGTGGGCAGCCCCCACTGCCCAAGCCTCCGCTGCCAGTTCCCCGAAGAATGGTGGCGGCTGCGCCTCAGCAGCCAGCCTCCCTCCCTCCCTCCCTGCCTCCCTCTGGTCGGGCACTGCAAGCCACACAGCCACTTGTGTCCCCTGTGTCCCTGGAGGCCGCAGCGCGTTTTTGGTTTTGGCGCAGATGGGCCCGTCTCGGCTTCCGTAGTCCATTTGCCCCCGGAGCCTGCCAGAAACCTGGCTCTATGAGGCTGCCCAGGCGGCTCTGCCAACAGCCCCCAGGTGCTGGCTAGCCGCAGCGGCCGACCACGGGGGGAGCACACACACCTGCGGGTGTCCCCGGGCGGCACACACGGACTGCCCTACGTCTCCCCGGGTTGCAAATATTCCCCCCGGGAAACCTCGCCCGCCTAGGGGCTTGTCGGGCGGGGTTCGATGCACGGTGGGTGAGTGGGGAGGGCTGCTGCTGGCACACACCCACTCCTGAAGCCCACTGGGGCGGTGCAAGGGTGATGAGCTTGGAGCTCGGGCACTGGCTGTCCCAGCAGGGCCTCCCGAGGGTGGACCGATATACCCGCGGGCCCTCCAGTGTTGCCTAAAGGCCCGGGGGCCTAGCCCTCTTGCATCCCCCAGCACCTCCTGGGTTCCCACCACAACCCTTGGGCCGGGATGAGGTACCCCCTTGTGCGAGGAAGCCCCGCCCACAGGCAAGAAGCCCCCAAGGCCCATGGGCGCGCCCGACACTGCAGCCCCGCTGCAGCCACAGGGAAAGTGATGTCTGCGTGGGCAGCCCCCAGTGCCCAAGCCTCCGCTGCCAGTTCCCCGAAGGTCTGGTGGCAGCTGTGCCTCAGCAGCCAGCCTCCCTCCCTCCCTCCCTGCCTCCCTCTTGTCGGGCACTGCAAGCCACACACTGACTTCTGTGCCCTGTGACCCTGCAGGCCGCAGCGCGTTTTGGATTTTGGAACGGACGGGCACCTCTCGGCTTTTGCAGTCCATTTGCCCCCGGAGCCTGCCAGACCCCTGGCTTTAGGAGGCTGCCCAGGTGGCGCTTCCAACAGCCCCCAGGTGCTGGCTAGCCGCAACAGCCGGCTACGGAGGGAACACACACACCTGCGGGTGTCCCCGGGCCGCATACACGGACTGCCCCGGGCCTCCCCGGATTGCACATAGGCCCCCTGGGAAACCTCGCCCGCCCTAGGGGCTTGTCGGGCGGGGCCGATGCATGGTGGGTGAGTGGGGAGGGCTGCTGCTGGCACACACCCACTCCTGAAGCCCACTGGGTCGGTCCAAGGGCAATGAGCTCGGAGCTCGGGCACGGGCTGTCCCAGCAGGGTCTCCCGAGTGTGGACCGATACGCCCTCAGTGCTCCAGTGTTGCCTAAAGGCCCGGGGGCCTAGCCCTCTTGCGTCCCCCAGCACCTCCTGGGTTCCCGCCACCACCCTTGGGCCGGGATGAGGTGCCACCTTCTGCGAGGAAGCCCCGCCCACACGCAAGAAGCCCCTAAGGCCCGCGGGCGTGCCCGACCCTGCAGCCCCGCTGCAGCCACAGGGAACGGGATGTCTGAGTGGGCAGCCCCCACTGCCCAAGCCTCCGCTGCCAGTTCCCCGAAGGGGTGGTGGCGGCTGCGCCTCAGCAGCCAGCCTCCCTCCCTCCCTCCCTGCCTCCCTCTGGTCGGGCACTGCAAGCCACACACCCACTTGTGTCCCCTGTGTCCCTGGAGGCCGCAGCGCATTTTGGGTTTTGGAGCGGACGGGCCCCTCTCGGCTTCCGTAGTCCATTTGCCCCCTGGAGCCTGCCAGACCCCTGGCTCTAGGAGGCTGCCCAGGCGGCGCTGCCAACTGCCCCCAGGTGCTGGCTAGCCGCAGCGGCCAGCCACGGGGGGAGCACACACACCTGCGGGTGTCCCCGGGCCGCACACACGGACTGCCCCGCGCCTCCCCGGGTTGCAAATAAGACCCCCGGGAACCCTCGCCCGCCCTAGGGCTTGTCGGGTGGGGCCGATGCACGGTGGGTGAGTGGGGAGGGCTGCTGCTGGCACACACCCATTCCTGAAGCCCACTGGGGCGGTCCAAAGGCGATGAGCTCGGAGCTCAGGCACGGGCTGTCCCAGCAGGGCCTCCCGAGGGTGGACCGATACGCCCGCGGGCCCTCCAGTGTTGCCTAAAGGCCCTGGAGCCTAGCCCTCTTGCGTCCCCCAGCACCTCCTGGGTTCCCGCCACCACCCTTGGGCCGGGATGAGGTGCCACCTTCTGCGAGGAAGCCCCGCCCACACGCAAGAAGCCCCTAAGGCCCGCGGGCGTGCCCGACCCTGCAGCCCCGCTGCAGCCACAGGGAACGGGATGTCTGAGTGGGCAGCCCCCACTGCCCAAGCCTCCGCTGCCAGTTCCCCGAAGGGCTGGTGGCGGCTGCGCCTCAGCAGCCAGCCTCCCTCCCTCCCTCCCTGCCTCCCTCTGGTCGGGCACTGCAAGCCACAGACCCACTTGTGTCCCCTGTGTCCCTGGAGTCCGCAGCGCGTTTTGGGTTTTGGAGTGGGCAGGCCCACCTCGGCTTCCATCTTCTACTGCTATCCCAGGGTATCGGTGCGAGCTGGATTGGAAGAGGAACAGCCAGGACTAGAATTAGTGCCCATATGGGATACCGGCGCTTCAGGCCAGGGCTTTAATGTGCTGTACCATGGCGCCAGCTCCTCAATTCTTCTGTAATTTTCCACTAGAACCATGTAAAACATCTTGAAGCTTTGACAATAAAAAAAATTGAAACCAATGTGCATGCAGCTCAGATGGCTTTAAATCTTGCAACCATGCTCAATTTGTCCTGATTCTGAATTATATTTCTTTATGCTTTTCCAACCTAACTAAATCTTATAAACATCTTAAAATACAATGTAGGCCGGAACCGCAGCTCACTAGGGTAATCCTCTGCCTGCGGTGCTGGTACCCTGGCTTCTAGTCCCGGTTGGGGTGCCAGATTCTGTCCCGCTTGCTACTCTTTCAGTCCAGCTCTCTGCTGTGGCCTGGGAAGGCAGTGGAGGATGGCCCAAGTCCTTGGGCCCAGCACATGTATGGGAGACCAGCAGGAAGTATCTGGATCCTGGTTTCGGATTGGCACAGCGTGCCAGCCGTAGCGACCATTTGGGGGGTAATCCAATGGAAGAAAAACCTTTCTCTCTCTCTCTGCCTGTTTCTAACTCTGCCTGTCAAAAATAAATACAATGTGAAAGAAGCTGAGGAATAAACAACTTACTGGCAACATATTCTTTTTTGTTGGTCTTGGGTACATGAAGATTTCTCCAGGATCTTATCTGCAAGAGAAATTATTCAGAGAGAGTGGTGAGACAAATAGTCTAGATTCCATTGTGCTAGCAAGATCATGAAGGAAAGGAATATAGACAAATGGGCATATTAGCTGGGTAACAGAAATAAAGTACCCTCCCTATGGGGGAATATAGGCTTTACACATGGGAAGAGCAGCAAAGACCCTGAAAGAGCACACACAACTCTACCAATCACTCAGGTTAAACAGAAACTATTGTTAGGCTAATTAAAATATTCATTTGTTACCATTTCTGCAAAAAAAAAATAATCAGTGCCAGGGCCATCACTGTGGGGTAGTGGGTAAAGCTTCCTGCTGCAGTGTGGGCTTCTCACATGGGCACCAAATTGAGTCCTACCTGCTCCACTTCTGATCTAGCTCTCTGCTATGGACTGGGAAAGCAGTGGATGAAAACCCAAGTCCTGGGACCAGCACTGTGGCACAATGGGTTAATCTTCCACCTGCAGGACTGGCATCCCACATGGGCACTGGTTCTAGTCCCAGTTGCTTCTCTTCCAGTACAGCTCTCTGCTGTGGCCCGGGAGGGCAGTGGAGAACGGCCCCGGTGCTTGGGCTCCTGCACCCATGTGGGAGACCAGAAAGGGTCACCTGGCTCCTTTCTTCAGGTTGGCGCAGCTCCAGCTATGGTGGCCATTTGCAGGGTGAACCAATGGAAGGAAGACCTTTCTCTTTGTCTCTCTCTCTCACGGTCTATAACCCTTCTGTGGTGACTGTTCCTCGCCACTGCTGGAGAATTAGGCAGGCTGCCCACAGCTTGCCTTAACCGAGGAGGGGAAAGTGTGCCACCTGCCACTCAGCCTTCCCCAAACCCAGGGGACAGTCAGGCGCAGTGTGGAGCCCAGTCGAAGCAGGGTCTCACTTTATTGTAAAAGAGAGGTTGTATAGGCTGGCGCCGTGGCTTAACAGGCTAATCCTCCGCCTTGCGGCACCGGCACACCGGCTTCTAGTCCCGGTTGCCCCTCTTCCAGGCCAGCTCTCTGCTATGGCCCGGGAAGGCAGTGGAGGATGGCCCAAGTCCTTGGGCCCTGCACCCGCATGGGAGACCAGGAGAAGCACCTGGCTTCTGGCTTCGGATCAGAGAGATGTGCTGGCCGCAGTGGCCACTGGAGGGTGAACCAACGGCAAAAAGGAAGACCTTTCTCTCTGTCTCTGTCTGTCTCTCTCTCTCTCTCACTACCCACTCTGCCTGTCAAAAAAAAGAGAGGTGGTGTATATAGCTGAGGTACAGGTTGGATGGTACAGAGTGGATGAGGGCATGTGGGCAAGGGGTGGGGTGTTGTGTACCACCTTAATGATCCTTAGGGAGAAGCACCCTGGGGCTGGGGTGTTTGCTACCAGGGAATTGAAACTTAAAAGACAGGTTTTCAAATTTGAGGCAGGCTCAGGAAGTTCCTCTAGGCCTTTCCGGATTCAGCTTCCCCCACACCCTACCTGTCAAATGAGGGGAGGGGAGGGGAGGGGAGAGGAGGAGAGGGGAGAGAAGACCCAAGTCCTTGGGTCCCTTGCACCAACATGGGAGATTTGGAAAAAATCTCCAGGCTCCTGGCTTCAGATTGGCCCAGCCTCAGCCAATGAGGCCATTTGGGGAGTGATCAGCAGATGTAAAACCATCTCTCTTTCTGCCTCTGCCTCTCTGTAACAGCCTTTGAAATAAATAAATAAATAAATCATAAAAAAAGTCACTGCCTAAATAATTTATACTATTCATCAGGATTGTCCAATATTTAATTAGCAGTACACCAAAAAGAAACCTGTTTTCATTAGTATCTATATTACACAGAAAATTACTCAGGCAATACTAACTGTTTTCCTTGCAGCATCTCTCATTTTTATGTATCTAAAATTCCATTAAAGTATACAGCTTAAAGTTAGTTTTTGGCCACAATTATATGTATAGGAAAAATCGACATAATATATCTATTACAGCTTTCTTTAACTGTTCAATGACACTCCTCTCTGTATACAATCCTTGATATAATTCTTCTCCACAGGGACCCCTGACATTTTCCAGTTCACTTTTGTTCTAGCCCATGAGACAACAGTAAATATGATACCAACATAATTTGAAAAGTATTTTGCCTTTGGGAGTTTGCCTTCTTGTACAGTAATCATGTGGAGCATCCTGAGACTTGCCTGTTGGACACATGGGGCCTAGGTCACAGGCTGCACAAACCAGACATTGGAAGCGTAGGCATCATGCTACACTAGGTTAAGCTACTTCTCTGGACATACCACATATATATCAGAGTGCTTAGTGTGTCTCCTGGCTATTTCAGACCTCCAAACCAACTTACTTCAAGTATTTTTTAAGTTATTTTTTAAAGTTTTAGTTATTTATTTGAAATGCATAGTTACAGAGACACAGAGACAGAGAGAGAGGTCTTCCATTTGCTGGTTCACTCCCCAGGTGGCTGCAATGGCTAGAGCTACACTGATCCAAAACCAGGAGCCAGGAGCTTCTTCCAGGTCTCCCTCCCACACAGGCACAAGGGCCCAAGGTCATGGGCCACCTTCTACTTTCTCAGGCCATAACAGAGAGCTGGATTGGAATCGGGCAGCCAGAACTCAATCTGATGCCCATATGGATTGCTGGCAATGCAGGTGGTGACTTTACTCATGACACCAACAGCACCGGCACCACAAGTGTTCTTTTGAGTCAACAGGTCATGGTGCAAAAACTTGGATTTTTGCCATCTGCATGGAAACCCACATGGAGTCCCTGCATCCTGGCTTTCATAGATAGCACCCTGGCTGTTGTGGGCTTTTGCAGAGTGATCAGGCAGCCTTGGTTGGCAGTGTTCATATTTTTAAATATTTCACTTTTCTAGATTTTTGAGTCCGTATTCTGAGTCCTATTGCTTCTTTATTACCAAGAATTCCAAGACCTAACTCAGCATGGGTGCTATGTATAGCATAATGTGAGAGTTAAGATGAGGTGAGAGAACTCCCAACATTGTATCTAGTTAGCATACCTTAGAAATAGTGGCAGTCTGTAGAAGTTACAAATCTACCTACCAGAGTGGTGGGACATTTAGGGGATTTTAATGATTTCCCAAAATTTATTAAAAGGAAAAATGGTAACATGGTTAAGGGCTTGCTTCCCATGATTCCTAACCATCTTCATCTTCCTGCACTACACACCCTCACCCATCACTCCCATCCATCCATGATCCATACCCACCCTGCCATGGCTTGCCTGGGCCACAGCTGGGTGCCCAGCCATGGCTGTGGGAGGGAGCTCCAATAGGAGAATAGCAGCTGTCCTAGGCACCTGATCACAGCTGGGGGAGGGACATGGATAGCAGAGCACCACCACTCCAGTGGGCCCTGTGGGTGCTTGCCTGTGCCAAGGGTGGAGACTAAGCCCCGACCTCCCTGTCCCCAGTTTTGGGCTTGCCAGAGTACACCTGTGAAATGCATGTCAGTAGAGAATTGTGGTTACCAACGAGTGAGGGGAGAAATGGTGGGTTAAGGACAAAGGAGATACATTGGTCATGGGGCACAAAGTTTCCAGTAGACAGGAGAAATGAGTCTACAGCTGTACTGCAAAGCATGGAAACTACAATGCTGTATTTCATATTTCAGGTTCTTAAGAGAGGCTTTTGAAAGTACTCACCATAGAGTATAGGAGGTGATGAATGAGTTATTCTGATTAGACAATTCCAGAATTAACACTCATCAAATGATCACGTTGTATCCCACAGGTATCTATAGCTATTTCTCAGTTGAATAGTTTAAAAAGGCAAAGATTGGCTGGCGCCATGGCTTAACAGGCTAATCCTCCGCCTGGCAGCACCGGCACACCGGCTTCTAGTCCCGGTTGGGGCACTGGATTCTCTCCCGGTTACCCCTCTTCCAGGCCAGCTCTCTGCTATGGCCCGGGAAGGCAGTGGAGGATGGCCCAAGTCCTTGGGCCCTGCACCCGCATGGGAGACCAGAAGCACCTGGCTCCTGGCTTCAGATCAGCGAGATGTGCTGGCCGCAGCGGCCATTGGAGAGTGAACCAACGGCAAAAAGGAAGACCTTTCTCTCTGTCTCTCTCTCTCTCCCTCTCTCACTATCCACTCTGCCTGTCAAAAAAAAAAAGGCAAAGATTACCAGGCTACACTAAAAAAGCTAGGAACAATACAATGTATATTAATATAAAGAGAAATGTTTAATGATTTCACAGTAGGACAAAAATGATTCTTAAAGATTTGTTAAATTGAAAGGCAGAGTTAGAGAGAAGAGATATAGATCTTCCATCCACTGGTTCACTCTCCAGATGGCCACAACAGACAGAGCTGTGCCAATCCAAAGCCAGGAAGCACAGGCTTATTCTGGGTCTCATATGTGGGTGCAGGTGTCCAAGTACTTGGGTCATCTTCTGCTGCTTTTCCAGGCACATTAGCCAGGAGCTGGATTGCAAATGGAGCAGCTGGGACTTGAACCTGGGCCTGTATGGGATGCCAGTGCAGTAAGCTGCAGTTTATCTTGGTTTAACACAGCAGTGCCCCCCCCCCCAAAAAAAAACAGGTCAGGGATACAAAGAGTTCAAAAGCTGAATGATGAAAACAATACATATAGAAGGGGCTGGGGCCATGGCTTAGAGGGTAAAGCCACCCTTCTGCAGTGTTGGAATTCCACAAGGGCACCACTTCAAGTCCCACCTCCAGTGCTGGCATCCCATATGGGCACCGGTTTGAATCCCGATTGCTCCACTTCCAATCTAGTTCTGTTATGCCCTGGAAAAGCAGTAGAAGATGGCCCAAGTCTTTGGGCCCCTGCTCCTATGTGGGGGACCTGGAAGAAGCTCCTGGCTCTGGGTCAGCAGAGCTCTAGCTGTTGCAGCCAACTAGGGAGTGAACCATTGGATAGAAGACCTCCCTTTCTCTCTCTCCCTCTGCTTCTCTGTGCGTAACTGACTTTTAAATAGAAAAATAAATCCTTAAAAAACAAATGTGTAACTGTTCATATAGATAGGCTCAAAGGGATCACATAAATAAGATCAAGTGTCTACTAATAACAATAGATAGAATTAAAAAGGAGAGAATGATCCAACATGGAAAGCAGGCCACACAGCAGACTCATAGAATGACACATGCCCTAAACAGCACAATGACATCAGCATCTAGCTAAAAATCCCATGAGAGCATTTTAGGCATGGAAATCCAAGACACTGTAGAAAAAAGAAAATCTACATGAATGATCTCTGTGAGTGAGACCCCAGTGGAAAGAAGAGGACATCAAAGGAGGTACCTTTTTCAGAAGGCTAGAGAGAACTTTCCACTTTTCTTATGGCCCTGTCTACATAGTAACAGAGTTTGTGGACTCAAAAGGCTTCTATAGCTTTGGCAGCTCATGACAAGAGCCTCAGGTGATCACTGACATCATAAATAAAAGTGTCAATTGTTAAATCAACAAAGGAGTCACTGTGTACTTACTCCCTATGCAGAACCTCTGTCCTTAATGAGTTGTGCTATGAGAATTAACAGTAAAACACATCTTCAAAAGTACTTTAGACATTGTGTGTCTCTGCAAACTGTTGAAATCTTTACTTAGTACAGAGTTGGCCTTCTGTATATAAAGATAATTACAAATGAATCTTTATGAAGAATGGGATAGCAGAGGGAGTAGAAGGTGGGACAGGAGTGGGGGTGCGAGGGTGGGAAGGGGGGAAGAACTGCTATATTCCTAAAGCTGTACCTATGAAATGTGTATTCATTAAATAAAAGCTTTCTAAAAGAAAAAGAAAGAGCCAAGAATGGGCCAAGTACCTGGAGCCCTTTCCATCCATGGTCCAAACCTGGCTTGAGTTCTAAGTGCTAGGCCTTAGGCTAGTGGAGTCCAGGTATTGTGGTAGCTGGAGAAAGTCAGTTGATGGGAGAGAGAAGCACAGGGATCTCCTTTTTGCTCTGTCTCTTAGTTCCTCAAATTAAAAAAAAATTAAAAATTTACATCCCTGGAAACCAAAACCAGAAAGATACTGAAGAATTCTTCAAACTTGTAGTAAATAAGAATCATATTCCTAAATGGACAGTGACTTATTGAAGAAACCACATGGGAAATTCAGATGTAAGATGATTAGAATCAAAGTACAACACAAATTAATGGAATAAATGCAAAGCAAGGCTTAGGAGGAAATAGCTGTAAAGATCTATATTTCATAATAAGATATAAAATCAATTATCTACAATTCTCCCTTAAGAAACCAAAAAGCAAAATCAGAGAAAACTGGAGCCAAAAAAGGCAGAAGAAACAAAGAGTGAAGTGGAGTAGGGTGGAGAAAGGAATGTGTGGTGCTCCCCACTTTGTGTAAAAGACTCAGTGCTGTGCTTCTGGCCCATAGCAAGGGATGCTTCTCCCACCAAGAGCCTACAGCCTCTGCACCATGATATCAAGCTACCCTACCCAAATCTTATTTTTCAAATTAAGAAATCTTGAAAAACACAGATGTAAATAATCAAGCCCTCTTATTATCCTAGGCTTCTAAGGTAAACATTTTAACATTGTTATTAACATTTTTAACATTTATTTATTTATTTTAAAGGCAGAGTTACAGAGAGAGAAAACAAAGAGACCTTCCATCTGTTGGTTCACTTCCCCAATGGCCACCACTACAGGGATGGGCCAGGCTGAAGCCACAGACAGAAGCTTCATCCTTGTCTCCTACAGGGGTACAGAGACCCAAGGACTTAGGCCATCCTCTCCTGCTTTCCCAGGTGCATTAGCTAGGAGATGGATCAGAATTGGGCCACCAGGAATCAGACCAGTGCCCACATGGGTTGCTACTGTCACTGGCAGCAGCTTAACCTGCTATGCCACAATGTCATAATGGTAAGTGTTTCTAACTCAGGCCACAGTAAAGGAGGAGAAAATGGCTTACAGGAGAGGACTAGAAATTTGAAAGCACTCAATCAAATGGAAACTTAAAAAAAAGCTGCACTTCAGAAGATGATTGAAAATGTTATTAGAGGTTGCCCTCATTGTGGCCTAAAATGTTAAATAAACCTCCCCCTGCAGTGCCGGCATCGCATATGGCCACTGATTCAAATCAAGTCCTGGCTGCTCCACTTCTGATCCAACTCTCTGGGGTGGTCTGGAAAAGCAGAAGATGGCTCAAGCCCTTGGGCCTCTGCACCCATGTGAGAGACCCTGAAGAAGCTGCTGGCTACTGGTTTCGGATTGGCCCAGCTCAGGCCATTATGGCCATTTGGGGAGTGAACCAGTGGATGGAAAACCTCTCTACCCAGGCCTCTCTGTAACACTGCTTTTCAAATAAATAAATAACTCATTTAAAAAAATAGAATAATGTCTTAACTAAGACATTAAAAACCCACAAATTTCACCAGTTCATTGAGTCTCCTATAATTACTTTTTTCTCTTTTTTTTCTCTTTTGATCTCCATTAGCAGTTTCACGATTCTGTTTTATTTTTCAGAATTCTAGAAATTCATGGTTACCCCATTGATCTTCCATAAGAAACCCATATTTATAATAATTTTTAATGGTCTTATGAATATAAATCTTCCTGGAGAAGAACTAGAACTGTGAATGACAAAGACAAAATCATCACAATTGAAATGTTTAAAGTAATTTAGCAATTTAGCAAAGGAGATGCCCACAGGATTTGAAAAAGCACAGCAGTATTTTACAAACCAGTTCATCATTTCGGGCAATGATAGCACTGGAGCAATTTCAAAATTCTTCTAAAGTACCCAAGGAACCCCCCTCCGCTTTTTGAAGAACAGCAGCTTGTTATATTTCACCATTGGACTTCTCCATGTTACATAACCCCTGGGAAACTCACATCAATAGCATTTCTATATCAATGTAACAACTTGAAATTTATGATATTACAACTAGATAATACTTTTCAGGTAAAGGGAGCCTAATTAACCATCATCTCTGCAAGTTGAAAACTACATCTTTTCTTGATTCCCAGGGATCCACAAAGAAATCTAGGTCAAAGCAGTTTAGAACTTTGATTTTGAAAAAAATGTCAAAGATATCAAAAATTAAAAAATACTTGGTTAACATAGGATCTCTGATCATTTTATGAGACAATAATCATTCACTTATATAGAGTCAAATTATGTTTAAATATATTTATTGCATATTAAGTATATTTAATATTTGATTAGTAGAAATATACACTTAAAAGATATTAAAAATCAATTCTTAACATTCAGTTTTCTAAACCCAAAGATAGAAAATACATGAGATTATCTTGACAAAACACAAAATTTCTTTCCCTCATGTAATTAGCTACCAAACGATGAAGAAAATCCTTTTGTACTGTGCTTCTTCTAATGGGAAGCTCCCCCAGATAACTTAGAAGTTAAACCTAGTGGAAAGATACCCCAACTTAGACATTGAAATAGTATGTGTGCAGGCTGTAAGCATTCAACCTTATAAAAGAATGAGAACACTTAGAAACAAGTACACCCGAGGCCGGTGCTGTGGCACTGCAGGTAAAGCCACCACCTGCAGTGCCTGACTCCCATATGACTGCTCTACTTCTGATCCAGCTCTCTGCTATGGCCTGGAAAAGCAGTAGATGGCCCAAGTACTTAGCCTCTCTGCACTAGTGTTGGAGACCCAAAAGATGTTCCTGGCTCCTGGCTTCAGATTGGCAGAACTCCAGCCATTGCAGCCTTTTGGGGAGTGAACCAGCACTCTCTCTGCCTCTCTGTAACTCTGCCTTTCAAATGAATATATAAATCTTTAACAAAAAAGACAATAACATATCTTAGAAACAAAAGCATAAAACTCCATAGAACAGTTTAAATACATCTAGAAAAGTCAAGTATAGGGGCCAGTGTTGTGGCATGTTGTGTAAAGCCAGCCCCTGTGACACAGGCATCCCATCCTACATGGGCACTTGTTCCAGTCCTGACTATTTCATTTCAGATCCAGATCCCTGCTAATGTGCCAAGGAACATAATGAAAAATGGCCAAGTCCTTGGGCCCCTGCCACTCAGGTGTGAGACCCAGAAGAAGCTCCTGGCCATTGTGGCTCAGGTCCAGCCATTGTGGCCATCTGGGGAATGAACCAGTAGACCAAAGATCTCTGTCTCTTCTCTCCCTCTGTGAACTCTGGCTTACAAATGAAAAAAAAATCTTTAACAAAAAAATTTAGGTACTCTTAGTATCCTAGTCTCTAAGATAAAAATTTCTCTTTAAGATTAATTAATTTCAAAGGTAGAGTTACAGAGAGAGAACAGAGAGAGAGAGAGAGAAAGATCTTCCATCTGCTAGTTCATTAGCCAAATGGCCACTACAACCAGAACTGGGCCCGGCAGAAGCCACTGCCAGGAGACTCATCCAGGTCTCCCACGTGGGTGCAGGGTCCCAAAGATTTGGGCCATCCTCTCCTGTGTGCCAGGTGGATTAGCTAGGAGATGAATCAGAAGTGGGCCACGAGGAATCAAACCAGTGCTCATATGGGTTGCTGCCATCACAGGCAGCATCTTAACCTGCTGTGCCACAATGTCAGCTGTAAGGACAAGCATTTTTAATGACAGGCCATAACTAAACAATAAAGGAGGAGAAAATAGCTTATAAGAGATGGCTAGTTGTTGGGAAGGAGTCAATCAAATGGAAATTTTAAAAAATTACAGTTGAGGAGATAGAGGGGCCAGGCACTGTAGCGTAGTAGGCTAATCCTAGAAAAGCAGTTGGTGGCTCACTTGGTTAACCCTCCACCTGCAGTGCTGGCAACCCGTATGGGTGCTGGGTATAGTCCCAGTTGCTCCTCTTCCAGTCCAGCTCTCTTCTGTGGCCCAGGAAGGCAGTGGAGGATGCCCCAAGTGCACGGACCCCTGCACCCACATGGGAGACCTGGGAGACAGGGAGGAAGCACCTGGCTCCTGGCTTCGGATCCACACAGCAACAGCCGTAGCAGCCATTTGGGGGTGAAGCAATGGAAGGAAGACCTTTCTGTCTCTCTCACTGTCTAACTCTGTCAAATAAATAAAAACAATAAAAAACAAGAAGATGCAGTTGACTAGATGGTTGAAAATGTTATTTAGAGGGGCATTGTAGGCTAATCTTAGGAAAGCAGTGCAAGATGTGCTTGAGCTTGGGGGATCTGCAAGAAGCTCCTGGCTCCTGTTCTGGATTGGCTCAGCTCCAGCCATTGTGGGTATTTGAAGAGTGAACTAGTAGATGGAAGACATTTCACTCTACCTCTCCCTCTCTTTCTCTCTCTCAAAATTTTTTAAAGTTAGTAGACTGGGGCAGGCACTGTGGCATAGAAGGCTAAGCCTCCACCTCAGTGCCAGCACCTCATGTGGGTACCAGCTCAGCTGAATCCCAGCAGCTCAACTTCCAATCCAGCTCTTTACTAATGCACCTGGGCAAAGCAGAGAAATGTGGTACTTGAGCCCCTGAACCTGTATGGGAGACCCAGAAGAAGCTCCTGGCTCCTGCCTGACCCAACCCCCAGACATTTGGGTAGTGTCATTGGATGGAAGATCTCTTTCTTTCCCTCTTTCTCTCTTTGTATCTCTGCCTTTCAAATAAATAAATGTGTTGTAGAAAGTTATTCGACTTTAAAATCAAATATGAAAAACCTCCTGCACAAAATTATCATTAATATTTATATTTTTGTAAAAAAAATTACTAACTTAATGTAGGGTATAAATCCTGATTTTATTTATTTGAAAGAATTCCAAAAAAGACAATGAGAAAGTGATCATCGGGATCACTTCCCAACTGATTGCAGCCAGAGCTGGGACAGATTGAAGAAGCCGGAAGCCAGGGAAATCCATGTGGTTCTCCCACATGTGTGGCAGGGGTCCCAGCACTTGGGCCATCTTCTGCTATCCCAGGCACATTCACAGGGTGCTAGATTAGAAGTGCAGCAGTCTGGACTCAAAGAAGCACTCTTAAGGGGTGCAGGTATGATAGACTGCACTTAACCTACGATGCTGGCTGAACCTTGTACATTTTTAATGTCAGGGCTGGAATTGTGATGTTGTGGGTAAGGCCACCACCTGTGATGCTGGCATCCATATCGTCACATGTCACAGCTGCTCTACTTCAGATCAAGCTCCCTGCTAATGGCCTGGGAAGAGCAGAGGAAAATGGCACAAGTGTTTAGGCCCCTGCTATGGATGTAGGAGGCCTGAATGGAGCTCCAGGCTCCTGCCTTCAGTCTGGCCCAGTGCTTGTTTGCTGCAGAGATCTGGGACTGAACCAGTAGGTTGACGATGTCTGTCCCACTCTCTAACTCAGCCTTTCAAATACATAAATAAAACTTTAAAGAATTCTAAATTTTGGTAAGTTCATTTAGAATTATTTTTATTGGGGCCAGCACTGTGGCATAGTAGGTTAAGCCTCCACCTGCAGTGCTGGCATTTCATAAGAGCACTGGTTCAAAATGCCCTAGAAAAGCAGTGGAGGATGGCACAAATCCTTTGGCCACTGCACCCATGTGGGAGACTTGGATGAGGGTCCTGGCTCTTGGCTTCAGATCAGCAAGATCCAGCCATTGTAGCCCTCTGGGGAGGGAACCTGTGGATGGAGGACCTCTCTCTCTCTCTCTCTCTCTCTCTCTCTCTCTGGGGAGGGAACCTGTGGATGGAGGACCTCTCTCTCTCTCTCTCTAGCCCTCTGGGGAGGGAACCTGTGGTTGGAGGATCTCTCTCTCTCTCTCTCTCTGGGGAGGGAACCTGTGGATGGAGGACCTCTCTCTCTCTCTCTCTCTCTCTCTCTCTCTCTCTCTCTCTCTCTCTCTCTGTTATTCTGCTTTGCAAATACTTAAATAAATCTTAAAAAATATTTCTTATCCTTGACAACTTGATTTTTTTTACTTTGAACTTTTATTTGGCAAAGCAACACTGCATAAACTGTGCAGTAACAAATGACAGTTTACACAGAATGTTAAATTCATATACATTATCAGCAGCAAATTAGAAATAAACAAAAAACCACTAAGCTACAAATCCCCTATCACTTTTAGAGAGAAAGAACAAACTCTGTCAGTTGTGTCCAACTTGAACAGCAGTGTCTACAGGACATCACCTGCCGTCTTAAGTTTCAGGATTTACAGATGCCTAGTTGGAAGGTAACAAAGCAGTTGACTGTATCTACAACACGCTATTCTGTGACACCACCTCAAAAGCTTTAAAAAGAAAGCTCATCTCTACTTTCTTAGTAGCATCTAACAGATATCCAAATACCAAGAATCTTAACTTGTGCATGGTGGTGTTATCTGATACACAGAAGAAATTTGGTATATTAACGTTGGAACAAAATTAAGTGTCCATGAAAAGGAAAGCCACTCCTCAAAATCAGTCATAAACCAAAATTTTCCATTTTGCAGAGGCCCTATTTTCCTATTTTAAAGTAAACTGTGGGCATGTGAGAGAAGTAACACACACATTCCTATTCTGCAGCCTCCCTCTGTCAGTCAGGCTCTCTGCCTCTTTGAGGAATAAGAAACCCCTACCAAACCACACATTTTCATGCTGAAAATAACAGTGTGATGAAGTCCAAATGAGCTGTGATGCTCTTGGTTTCCAAAAAGCTTTAAGGCCTGAGATGAACAATCCACTGAAATATCATGGGCTGCTCAAGCTGATGCTCTTAGAGTTCATCCCCTGCACATGTGGAAGAAAAGAGCAGAAAATAAAATCACTCTCACCTAGACCATTGTTTTTATTTGTTAAAGGTACATATACCACCACTACCAAAGGCTTCATTTTGACTCTGCCATCTTGTAGGTAACTTATTGCTTAGTGAAAACTTAGCAAGTAATTTTGAACAGCTGTGTATTAACAACTTCTGAAAACATTTACCGAAAGGCCCAATCCCTTCTATATATTTTAAGCCAAGAGTACATGTATTTAGAAAAGTGTATCTTTTACACTTAGCAATTCATTTTGTATGAGCATTTATTATTTATTGGAGCAAAAAAAGTCATCCTACTGCAGAGTAGTCCTTGGTCTCTCTAGCTGCTACACTGCTTTATCTCTCTTCAGCCTCTGTAAGTCACAGATGCTCTTATCCCTGGCAGGAAAACCTGAGGTTTATTACCTCTTGTCAAATTGGATAGGGGCCCAAATCAGGAATCCATCCCATGATCACCTTGAGGAGAGGATCTGGGTTGTGCAAGGCACAAGCTTCATGAGCCATCAGGGGTGGGATTCCCTTTGTACCCAGCCATCCTCCTCACCTTGCACAGCTTGTAGTTCAGTTTGTATACCACCTCCTGCTCATGTCTGCCACCTCATGGATTTTGCTATGATGTAGTGAACAGCAAAATGGCCCCTTGGTGTCAAAGATGAGGCAGAAATGCTTACCTGTCTTCTCGATGCCAATGTTTGCTCCATCTCACATGTATCCATGAATCCAGCAAGGTACGCAACATCAGTTCGCACCTGGTTGCTGATTCTGATCAAGCACTGCATACATTTCTTTACCTCCCCTCCAGTCACTGCATACTTGAGTCTGTTTCTCAGGAAGATGATAAGAGAGAGACATCCCTTAGGTTGCAAGGACCTGATGATGCACAAGGTGCCACAGCAAGGTGCAGAGAAAGCAAAGACCACCAATTCATTTTGAGCATTCATACTTAGATTGCCTGAAACACTAAAATATTAGATAAGTATGGCTATTCTTAGGTTATGATCTTCCCAAAGAACAACTTTAAAATTGAACTTCATAGAAAGCAATGAACTTTGCATCACTTTCGTATATTGTTTGTGCTTAGCTGAAAAATTATATTTTGATTTTAACACAAATAAGCACAACAAACTTTTAAACATACTACATGTACATGTATATAAGCATAGCATACATTATGAGACGGAAAAATATAAAAGTCTCTGCCACCTCATGGATTTTGCTATGATGTAGTGAACAGCAAAATGGCCCCTTGGTGTCAAAGATGAGGCAGAAATGCTTACCTGTCTTCTCGATGCCAATGTTTGCTCCATCTCACATGTATCCATGAATCCAGCAAGGTACGCAACATCAGTTTGCACCTTTTTTTAAATCTTTTAACTCCATTAGCTGACAACTAATCAGGCCCTTATGGCTCACCATGTGGGTTGCCAATTCAGCAGAGATGAATGTTGGCAAGAGGAAAGAGCTTATTTCTAGAAGCTGGCATCTTGGGGAAAGATATTTATCTTTTTTTTTAAGATTTTATTCATTTGGGGCCCAGTGCTGGCATCCCATATGGGCACCGGGTTCTAGTCCCGGTTGCTCCTCTTCCAGTCCAGCTCTCAGCTGTGGCCCAGGAGGGCAGTGGAGGATGGCTCCTGGCTTCAGATCAGCACAGCACCGGCTGCAGCAGACACTTGGGGGGTGAACCAATGGAAGGAAAGCTTTCTCTCTGTCTCTCTCTCTCTCTTTGTCTATAACTCTGTCAAATAAATAAATAAATAAATATTTTATTCATTCATTTGAGAAACAGAGCCACGGAGAGAAGGAGAGCCAGAGAAAGGTCTTCTACCTGCTGGCCCACCCCCAAAATAGCCAAAATGGCCAGAGCTGGGCTGATTCAAAGCCAGGAGCCAGGAGCCTCCCCAGCTGGGTGTTGGGCCCAAGCACCTGGACCATCCTGCACTGCAGAAAGCTGAATCAGGAGAGAAGCCAACAAGCACATGAAACGGTGCCCACAAGGGAAGCCAGCACTACAGGTGAAGGCCCCGCTCTCTATGCCACAGCATGGCTCCAAGAGAGAGTTCTTGATGTAAAATGTTCTCCTTCTCCCAAAGAGTTTTTTAAAGGACAAGGGTAGCTTCAGGGGGAGATTAGAAATAAAATGATGAGTCACCTTAACTGACGATATGTAGATGTTCAAGCTTTTTTCTGATGGAGACCTCTTAACCAGGGGAGTCAGCATCAGTTGGTTGGAGGATCCTTTGTCAGTGGTGTCAAAAGTCCACCATTATGAGGCCAGCACCATGGCACTGTAGGTTAGTCCTCTGCTTGTGGTGCTGGCATACCATATGGGCGCTGGTTCTAGGCCTGGCTGCTCCTCTTCCAATCCAACCCTCTGCTGTGGCCTGGGAGAGCAGTAGAGGATGGCTCAAGTCCTTAGGCCCCTGCACCTGCATGGGAGACCTGACTCCAGATCGGCACAGCTCTGGTAGTTGAATTACTCTGGTAGCTCCAGAGTGATTCAGGTAATTCAGAATATCAGTAAGTGGTTTTTGCTATATAAAATGTGAAAACGAAAAGGGAAGGAAGATGGTTTTATTATGGTTACTCCCCCTTTTTAAAACTCCCAAAGAAAAATAAATAAAAGTTCTAATCAATTAAATAGAATTACTTCTTGCTGTTAGTAACCTCAGTTAACCCTATTGTTCCACAGTTGAAACCTGAAAAACTTACTTGAGCATTTAATTTGGAAAGCAACTCTACTCCCAGTAATGGTACTGGACACCAACATACATAAAGATAATTATATCCTCATTACAGACTCAGTGGGCACTCTGCTCGGAAAACACCTTTTATTGCATTAATTCTTGTTCCTCACAGTCAATTTCATCAGAGGCATCTGTGGAAATTTACAATAGGTTTTTAAGAGATCAAGGAGCCAGGAAAGTGAGGGTTTAGTTCAGGTAGGAGAGAGGGGAAAAGTCTGGAAACTAGGGTAGTATCCATACCACTCAGAGAGCAGGCCAAAACCACATGCAGCAAGCACTTTGAGCTGCTATCCACCGCTTATCACCAGCAGCAAAGCAGAGGCAGAGAGCATTATTTAAGAAAGAGAGGTAAATGTGGGATCATATTGAGCACCAGGAACCAGCTACATGGAGGAGTATCTAGGCCTGGAAGCCTAGGGCGCGGGGCTACAGCAAGCCCCCTCCTGGCAAGAGGTCAGGGGAAAGAGAAGGGCCAGACACATCATGTCCTAGGAGTTTAACCCACTTCCAAAGGGGAGTGGTTAATTAACCTGATTGGCTGGTTGGCACCCAGATGTGGCCAGGTAGGGGGATGAGGTCACCCAGGGGCATGGCAAAGGCGTGGTCTTCCAGCTCACAAACCTAATCAATTTTAAGCTGTATGCCTGCCTGCTTCAACTCTGAATTTCAAATGAAATAAATATTTTAAAAATCCACTTACCAGCCACCTTCTCTTAACTTTAACACATACACGGGCCATGCAGTATTACAACGGAACACCACTTTCTTCTTAGAAATAGGATGGTAATTGTAAGCTGCTCAATCAGACACAACGCAACTCAAGGTGCTTTTCGATGGAAATTAAATTGAACCACTGGTATTTCACCAAATGAGTACTCTTCCAAACCATATCCAAATCTTCCTCACAGAGGGGCTGAGGCAAAAATCTTGGAATCTTGTCTCCCACATGAAGCAGGCAAGCATACCGGTAAAAATAGATTAGGTTTGTGAGCTGGAAGACCACACCTCTGCCACGCCCCTGTGTGGCCTCAGACCCCTATCTGATGCCTTTGCCATGCCCCTGTGTGGCCTCATTCCCCTACCTGCCCACACCTGGGTGCCCACCAGCCAAGCAGGTTAATTAACCACTCCCCTTTGGAAGTGGGTTAAAAGCCCAGCCACGGTGTGGCCCCGGCTGCTCTTCTTCCCTGGCCTCTTGCCAGGACAGGGCTTGCTGTAGCCCTGCACCTCCAGGGTGCATGGCCTTCTGGCCATGTGCTCTAGGCTTCCTGGCCTAGAGGCTCATCCATGTGGCTGGTTCCTGGTGCTTGGTATGAACCCTACTCACCTCTCTCCCTATGCATCTTTCTCACTAAATAAAAGCTTAAAACGTGCCATGCTGCCTCGTTTATCTGTACCGGTATTTAGAATTCATCTCTAAATATTATGCAAGAACCCTCTTGGGCTTATTAATATTGGGGATTTAGTAATAAGCCTGTGGTGAAATCGTATGGCACCCCAAATTCCGGTAGTACACGTGGCACCCCGGATAGCATTTCTAGGGAACTTTAAGGGGGGGGGGGGGGCTACAATTTAGTGTGGATTTTATGTGGTCTTCTCCAGTTTCACACAAACCAGTACCACAAAAAATGACCTAAGCCAGGTCCCAATTCCATAAACCCAAAGAGCAGAGACAGAAATTTCAGTCTCAGAGCTGTTGACTCCGTACACAAATGGAAGCCATTGTGCTAATAGGTAGCTAATGCGCAGCAGGAAGAGGAAGGACAGCTGCTGGATGTCCCCAGAGTCCCAACCACCACATTAGCTCACAAGCTGCTCTGGGGATGGAGTACAAGTGGCCATTGCCCTCCTTACCAGCGTGAGAGGGTCAGGCCACTTGAAGAATATACCCCAGACCTCTGGGCTAGCTCACCAATGTGGTTACCGAGGGAATAGTCCAGCTCTTGATGCTCGCCGCTTCAATTCACCAAAGATGAGGCATGGCCAGAGGTAAAGGTTTATTGCAAGAAGGCAGCAGCAGCCTTGGGGAAAGAAAAAGAAGTTTCTCTCAATCCAAACAGGTGCTTTTCTACCAAACCACCCAGTACAGAGGATTTTTTAAAGAGACAGGGTGGGCCAGCACCATGGCTCAACAGGCTAATCCTCCTCCTAGCGGTGCCAGCACACTGGGTTCTAGTCCCGGTCAGGGTGCCAGATTCTGTCCCGGTTGCACCTCTTCCAGGCCAGCTTTCTGCTGTGGCCAGGGAGTGCAGTGGAGGATGGCCCAAGTGCTTGGGCCCTGCACCCCATGGGAGACCAGGAGAAGCACCTGGCTCCTGCCTTCGGATCAGCATAGTGTGCTGGCCACAGCACGCCGGCTGCAGTGGCCATTGGAGGATGAACCAATGGCAAAGGAAGACCTTTCTGTCTCTCTCTCTCACTGTCCACTCTGCCTGTCAAAAAAAATAAATAAAGAGACAGGGTAATTGGAGGGTGAGGATTCAAAGAAAACAATCAGTCTATTCACTTGACAATTATGCAGATTTTCAGGCTTTGTTCTGAGGCACATCCCACCACCCAGTCAGAGGAGTCCTGGGTGTAACCCCAGGGGCTTTCTGCCTCAGTTGGAGGAGGGGGGAAGGGTTCTTTGTCAGTTGGGGCAACAGCCTGCCATTCCTAATCATCTCCTTTTTTCAGTGGGCTTTTGAAATTCTTATGCAAATATTATTCACTAGATTACAGCAACAGCAAGTGTCTTCATTAAGGTAAACATTTGAAAAGGAAAAATCCATGTATTGTGGTTACAGGAGTACCATTCTGTTGAAGGAGGGTATTTGAGGGCTTATAAAGAGGTTATAAGGCAGGGGGTGGCTGGTGTAAGGACTAGATGACCTAATGAGGAGTCCTTTTAAGAGTGGGCAAGACCTGTCTACTAGCAAGACAGTGAGTTTCTAGTTTTTTGTTTTTTGTTTTTTTTTGACAGGCAGAGTGGACAGTGAGAGAAAGAGACAGAGAAAGGTCTTCCTTGGCCATTGGTTCACCCTCCAATGGCCGCCGCGGCCGGTGCACCATGCTGATCTGAAGGCAGGAGCCAGGTGCTTCTCCTGGTCTCCCATGGGGTGCAGGGCCCAAGCACTTGGGCCATCCTCCACTTCACTCCCTGGCCACAGCAGAAAGCTGGCCTGGAAAAGGGGCAACTGGGACAGAATCCAGTGCCCCGACCGGGACTAGAACCCGGTGTGCTGGCGCCTCAAGGCAGAGGATTAGCGTGTTGAGCCAAGGGGCCAGCCCAGTGAGTTTCTAGTTTTATCATGAGAATAGAAGGGAAGTTAACAATCCCACCCTTCTAACCTAGTTTTACCAAGAGAATTTGCCTATTGCATAGTTCCCAAGGTTTTTGGTTTTAACAAGAGCAGGCTAGACAAGATTATGATTCTGTCCTTCTGATAAGACTGTTAGCTGTTATTATTCTGCTCATCCACATCGTGGTTAAAAAACTGCACTCCATTTTTCAGGTGTCCCTCTTTGGAGACCCCCTAGTGGCTGCTGTGGCAAGAGCTTTCTCATGTAAATAAATCTTGCTTTGCTCACTGCCTGTCCACATGGAAATTCCTTGTGAGACAGGCACCCCAGGCACCTTCCTTCATCACCATTTTCCCCCATTAATTTGGTGTGGTGATTCATGGCAGAGTTGCCAGTCTCTGGTTTCAGATGTCATGGCTTGTCGCTAGATCAATGACAGTGCTGAAGTTCTCTGATTCCTCCTGGTTGTCCTCAAACCTTCCAGCACCTGTGTCCTTCAGCTCTGTCTCAGCCTAACAGAGACCTGGGGCTCCCCTGCTCGCTTAAAAACCTACTGTAAATGTCCACAGATGCCCCTATGAAGTTGATTATGAGGAGGACTTAATAATAACTCGGATTTCTAAGGGTTGGGTGTCTACTTCTCACTGTTTCTACACACACACACACACACACACACGCCACTCATGAACAAAATATTTCCCAGGTGCAAAATTAGGTAATGTTATCAGACTCAGTACCCTCCTTTGCACTAAGCAAACAGGTTTCTCCCGGTGTGCCTTTATTGGAGGGGCAGGGTTTTGTGGTGTAAAGTACTGGGCTGCTTTCCCAGGCCTGCCTCTAAGGCTGCTGCATTCCTTCTGCAGAGCACATGTTTTGTTTCCCATGGCTGCTTTCACACACATAGGCTAATTTCTATCTTCCTGTCTAAAAATAGTATTAAGAGCATGAAAATCTTTTTTTTTATTTATTTGACAGATAGAGTTAGTGAGAAAGACAGAGAGAAAGGTCTTCCTTCTGTTGGTTCAGCCCCCCAAATGGCCGCTATGGCAGAAGCTACACCGATCCAAAGCTAGGAGCCTGGTGCTTCCTCCTGGTCTCCCATGTGGGTGTGGGGGCCCAAGCACCTGGACCATCCTCCATTGCCTTCCTGGGCCACAGCAGAGAGCTGGACTGGAAGAGGAGCTACCTGGACTAGAACCCAACACCCATATGAGATGCCTGCAGATGGAGGATTAGCCAAGTGAGCCATGGCACCGGCCCCATGAAAACCTTGAATAGAAGAATACCCTTAGAAACAAAAGCTGAAGGAATTGTCTGATTACATGAAAAAAATTAAACACATTAAGAAAAGACAGAAGAATCAAGTATCCTATGACCTTAGGCTTCTAAGATAAACAGTTTGAATGTCAGGTCACAGGAGTCAGAACTAAGGAGGAAGAAATAACTTACAGGAGATGCCTAGAAATTTGAAAAGAAAATCACCAATTAAGTAGAAACTACTAAAAGGAGAAACTGCAATTAAAAATAGATTTCAAAATGAAACAGCAAGATTATTACAAATATGTATGTTACTGGAGGGAAGGCCATGGAAACTGTGGGTTCTTATCTTCACACAAGAAAGAATTCAGGTGTGAGACAGAGGGCAGAGTGCTAAGGCTTTGTTGGGGACAGGGCATCCATCAGGATGGAAGGGCCAGAAAGAGCGCCCAGTCGCTCAGACTGGGGCGAGTGAGGTTATGAAGTAGCACCTTGACAGTAGGGACTCCATTTTGGAGAACCTGAGACTCCATTCTGGGAAGGTGCCCCCCCACACTGTGAGACTCTGGTCTGAAACTATGATCTAAAACAGTTGAACAATAGCAGTCCACTACATCACACTTGGCAGAGCACAGAAACCCCCTACAATGATCGCTCAAGCTAGAAAGTGAGTAGGCTACACCTGGGTTAATAATAAAAATGTAATTTGTCTATGTCCTACATATGATTAAAACCAATACCTGGATTAATGTCAAGATTATAATTAAAATTGTTAAGATTGCAACTGGTATTGTCAAGATTATATATATTTGATAATAGTTTTGCATAGGTTTAGGTCAGCTTGAACCCAGTAACCATGTATTCCCCCCGATCCTAGCAACCATGTATTCCCCTCCCGATTTTGCAGTTTTTGCCTTTATAAACCCTGTTGCTTTGGGCTTCAGGGTCGAGAGTTCTTTAGGGCATGAGCCCACCCTCCACCGCCGGCAATAAAGGACCATCAAATTTCATCAATGTGTGGAGCTCCTTTGTTTGCACTCACTCAGGTACAACAGTTACATGGTTGAGTGGAAAGAATACACCTGGGCAGGCCTGGTGGGCAGCTCAGCAGAGAGGCAGAGGAAAGAGCAAGCAGTCTGTTTAGACTCCCTAGGTTTTTAAGGGCCTATGTTTGCCCTCCTCCAGGACAAAGGATGGGGAATCCAGGTGGAAAGGTCTGTTGGGTGAAAATTAGCAAATTCCTCCCCAGATTTGCTGGCAGAGTAGGGGGGCTTCCCTTAGGGCATCTGAGAAGGTTTTATTGCCCCAAGTAATCAAGTAATCCATTTGGTCCTGAGGAGAGAGCGAATTCCCCTGGGAGTTTTCCTTGGGGGGGGGGGGGAAGGGCTGGGACCCCCTGGGAGGTTTTCAGGGTCTGAGCAGGACTTTGAAGTGCAAGATGCTGGGCTTCAGGCCTGCCTCACAAGCACCTAGGCTAAATTTCTGACTTCCTACCTAACATATATATGCTTTGAATAACCTTATTGCTTTCGCATAGTGAAAAATCCGTAGTTCTATTTCTTTGAACTTTCATAAATGCTACCAAAGGCAATCTAGATGAGCCCTTGCAAGAGACTTCCTCCCTAGAGACCCCGTTTCAAATCCCAAACAAGGCTCTTCTACAAGCACCTGCCTTGAGCCTTCCTAACCCACTTGAACTGTTCTTCACTTTACCCTTCTCCAGCCCACTGTTACTTTTCATCCCTGCTCTGCTCTCAACCCAGCTACTCTCCTCCCCACCACACCTCTCATACCCTCGAACCCCATTCCTGTCCTGACTTCCTTGACTTTTCCTAACTACATTTCATCATCTCAGACACTCCTATTCCCAGAGCCCTGGATTGGGTCATTGGTGGTAGTGCTTCTAAAGCTCCCCCTTTTCCCACTGGATATGCAATAATTGAGGGGGCATCCTGATGTCACCTCCTCCTCTTCCCTGCATAGGGCATAGAGGCCAGGCCCCTACCTCAAGGCACTACCTCCCAACAGGCCGAGTTATTAGCCTTGGTTCAAGCCTTCACCTTAGCCAAAGGAAAGACAGTCAATATATATACAGATTCCTGATATGCCTATCATATCATGCACTCCAATGCCCAGATATGGCAAGCCCGAGGGACCCCTATAATAAATGGCAAGCTGATTAAAGCTCTTCTTGATGCTGCCCAGTTGCCAACAAAAGCTGCTATTATTCACTGCAAAGGACACCAGAAAGGTAAACAATCCCTATCTGAAGCTAATAACAAGGCTGATCTGACAGCTAACACAGCGACCCTGAAGGAAGAAAAGAAATCTAAAATCTGTCCCTTTAATAATAGAAACTGCTTCACTTGTTTTCCTTTCGCTCCTTTGTTATGCTTTCTCTGAACTGCTTTCTCTGAATAAAGAACAAAGAAAGTAACCTTAGTGTGACCCTCCCCTGTTCTCTCCCCTGCCCTGTTTCACTTGATTAATGCAGATGTAACAAGGGCTTGTACAGCAGACTGCTTGTACCTGTTTTGTGCTACTAAGGAGTTATGGTTTAATTAGCTCAATGATTCCTGTAAAATGAAGTTAATAGAACACAGACCTGTAACTTTTTTGTGTGTGCCTTGAGATATATGCCCCCACCACATTCCTAGGCTATCCTCATGACCTAAGTGACCCGAACATCTGTGACCCTCCCTGAGGTGATAGGAAGCCCTTTGATCCTCCCCTTAGCACTTGTTATCTTACTCTATGTGTTCGGTATTTGATGTACTCATAAAACAATTGTCTTGACATAATACTGGTTGTTAGCTCTGTACTAAGTGATCAATCTTGTAACTGACATGAATCAGATGCTTCAATAAATAAAAACCCCAACCATTTTCTCTTCAGGGCCGCCTATTTGATAGGGGGCCCCAGCATGCTGGACTGATCAATAAACCCTATGCTGATTGCATGAGAGTGCCTCTTGGAGTCGTCCTTGGGGCAGTGGATGTTTTTGGACTCTAACAACCCCTGGGGAGACGAACCCATATTTTCTCTGTAACTTAGCTGCTGTATATTCAGACCTAGAAATCTCTCCGTTCCCACAACAAAGGGCATCTAGAAAGGACTCATGGTGATTTCTAGATGAAAAACTGATACTCCCTTCTTCTCTCCAAGTTACCTTTCTAAAGAACTTCCATTCTCTCTGTCACTCAAACTCAAACTCTCTTCTTCACTTCCTGAAATCACACATACACCTAACTCATGCCATAAGAGAATCTCTGCATAACCTATCTCAGACTTGTAGCACCTGTCAAACTGCTAACCCCAATTCTAATATCAGGCCACCCCATTCCCCACTCACCAGGCCCGTGGATCACTCCCAGGAGAGGACTGGCAGATTGACTTCACCCATACGCCACCAGTTAGGCAAACACGGTACCTTCTGGTGATGGTGGACACCTTCCTGGCGTGGGTGGAAGCTTCCCCTACTACGAACAAAAGAGCTTCCACCATTTCCACTATATAATCAAATTATATTATCCCAAGATTTGGATTGCCTGCTTCCATCATCAGACAGTGGACCAGAGTTTACCTCTAAAATTACTCAAATAGTATCTGCCTCTCTTCATAGCTCATGGCATTTTCACATTCCCTATCGTCCCCCCTCCTCAGGCAAAGTAGAATGGATGAATGGAATTTTAGAACAGGCTCTAACTAAACTCTCCACCCAGATTTACTTGGACTGGGTAAAACTCCTCCCTTTAGCTCTGTTAAGAATCAGATCTCTTCCCAAGAAGTCCTTAATGCTTAGCCCATTTGAAATTCCCTATGGAAGGCCTGTCCTTCTGTTACCGGAGAAATTGCAGGGTTCTTGTCTTCATGCAAGAAAGAATTCAGGCGTGAGACAGAGAGTAGTGGGAGGTAAAACAGCAAGGTTTATTAGGAAGGGACATCTGTAGGGACGGATGGGCACCTCTCCTGACAGAGCCTGAGAGACTGGGGAGGAGGAAGGAGGGAGGTTCCATGTTGAGTGGAGAGATTACACATGACCAGGCCAGGCGGGCGGCTCAGCAAAGATGCAGAGAGCTGAGCGCACAGTCCAGTTGAGGCTGGGGGTTTTTAAGGAGATGGGTCTTGCTTCCCCACCTCTGCTCCTCTTGGAACAAAGGGCTTTTTGGATGTAAATAGAAAAACTTCTCTTGAAGGTCTGAAACAAAGGACTTTATGGATGCAAATGTTATCAGACCAGAGGAAGGGAGCAGGGTGTTTGAGATGCAGATACTAGGCTGCACCTGGGAGATTGTGGAAGGCAGAAGGGGGCAGGGCAGGATGTGAGGGCCAGGCTGCCCCTGAAACATTATGGGGATGGCTTTGAGATGCAGATGCATATGCTGGACATAGATGTCTTCTCTTTAGGCCTGTTACACACACATAAGCTCATAACTGACTACCTACCTAACAGTTACGTCTCCCTCATAAAAGTCCACCCCCACAGGACCCACCTTGCTCAGGTTGACATACTAACACAATGCATTTACAAGGTAACTCTGCCTCATTTTGGCCGTTGTTTCCACCATGGGCCATGGCTCTAGTGTCTCCTTTTGCCCTCATAATCATCATGCTCCTATTTCTGCCATGCATAATTAATCCATTCCAAAGGTTCTTGCAGGAACAAATAGCTGCTGTATCTCAAGCCAACTCACAGGAGCAATGCAAGACTGCTCTTCTCCAATCAATCTGATCCCAAGTATAGGTCACTGCTCAAGTCCTGGCTCCATGTCTAAGCCCCCTCTCAGCAGAAAGTAGCCAGACAGAAATTGGCACCCCTCTCCTTATCTGTACTCAGAGTCAGGATTGATGGAACAATGACAGAAGCCTCAGGTATTCTCCCTCATTGCCCAAAATAGGTAAACACTGGAATGTATTCCTTGTCCTCGAAACTCAACTGGATTTCATACCCTATTGCCTTCATACTCCACTCCTTACAGCCACCTGAAAGACCAGCTGCTCTCAACACCTTCAGGAACACCAGTTCCAGGAATTCCCCTCTGCCTGCTGGCCCCTACCCAAAATATAAAAAGGCCCAGCCCCTGGGGTTGGGGCCTTCTGTCCCGTGCTCCACTAGTGTGCATGTGGGCAGTTGATCACCCACCTCTGCAGACTTATTTTCTCTGAATAAGTTCAGTCTGGCTGTAAATTTGTACACTGCCCCCTCTCTATTCTGCACCTCTTTCCCTAACATTTTGGTGCCCTGTGTGGGGAAGCAAAAATCGGCAACTCTTTTCCTAACAATTACCAATGCTCAATTTTGAGAAACTCATTTAGAAGTAATTTCCTTCTAATCTCAGCCAAAGTAATCTCACACAAAATTATCTGCTACAAATCTTCTGTAACATTCTTATATTACCTAAGTTATTTATTCTGTTTTGTACCTCCCTCTCCTTGCCAAACACCAGTTTTATTTCAGGTTAGACAAAGATCACTTGCTTTCTTTGTTATTCAAGACACATCTTGAGCACCAAGACACATTCTCATGTTTATAGCTTCCTTAACATTTCTCTCCCTTATCTATTGGTTCCTTAATTTGCAATTTAAAGTGATCCTAAAAAGCCTCTAAAATAAGAACAAAGCATTTTAATAAAACATAAATTTCAAATTATTTTAAAGTAGTCAAATCCAAAAGTCCATTGTCTTTTACAACTTTTACAAGGCCAACAGTACAAAAGTTTGAAAACATTTCTTTTATGTTTACCAATTTATTATTAACAAGTACAGACTTTTTAAGAAACTAAAATATTGGACTAGCATGGTTATAATCTTGAGTCATGTTTTGCCAAAGAACAACTCAAGGAGTTAAATTTTACTTCAAATAGGAATTAATGAACATTGCATTATACCACTAACCTGTATCATTTTTTCTTGTCCAAATTGAACATTTATGACTGAGTATCCAAAAAAAGTAAGTATGACTTTTGCTTGACCAGCAAACCCAGGGACAAAACCCTGACAATATTTCAATTTGTATCTATCAACAAAGTTAAAACAACCTATCAGATGCTTACTTAGGTCGCATGAATCAAAAGATATTTTTGGCCGGCGCGACGGCTCACTAGGCTAATCCTCCACCTGTGGAACCCGCACACCAGGTTCTAGTCCTAGTCAGAGTGCCACATTGATTGCCTGTATTTTAACCAAGACAAACAAATTTTCACACAGTGACTCTTCCAAACAATATTTCCTTTGTGGAGGGACTGATCAGAGTCTTAGAATATCATCTCCCCAGGGCCGGTGCTGTGGTGTACTAGGCTAAAGCCTCTGCCTGAGGTGCCGACCTCCCATCTTAGAGCTGGTGTCCCATACGGGTGCCAGTTCTGTTCCCGGCTGCTCCTCTTCTGATGCAGCTGTCTGCTATGGCCTGAGAAAGCAGTAAAAATGGCCCAAGTCCTTGGCCTCTGCACCCATGTGGGAGACCTGGAAGAAGCTTCTGGCTTCAGATCAGCCCATCTCCGGCTGTTGCAACCATTTGAGAAGTGAACCAGTGGATGTAAGACCTTTCTCTTTGTCTCTCCCTCTCTCTGTAACTCTGCCTCTCAAATAAATAAATAAAAATCTTTAAAAAAAATCTACCACCAGTGGGTACTGGAACAAATGACCTAAGCCAGGTCCAAATGGCATGAAACCTAAATGTCAGAGAAAGAGGATTCCCAGTGAGTATCCTGTTTGATCTAGCCAGTCTTGGAGCCTCAACTGCCCAGCAAATACCATTTCTTTGTGTCAACAGATATTCAGAGGGAGCTGATGCCAAGGCAGGGAGAAAAGGGAGAGTCTCCCAGAAAGGATTCTTGGCCTCTGCTTGGGCTGTCTCTGAAATCCCTGCCCAGGGTCCGCTCATAACCAGCAGCCACAGGCTGAGAGATGATGCAGGGAGACAGCCTCACACCCCTAGGAAGAGCTGTGCTAAGAGGACTGGGTTGTGGACTTGGTGACCTGCTTTCCAGCTGAGGGGAATTCTGTGATCCAGGAGGAGAAAGAAGGGACAGGGATCCCAAACTTACAGCTTCTCCCCCAATGCCGTGTATGAAGTCTGGATTCTCCCTGAGGACCCACGAACCCTAACCACACAATTTGGAAAAATACAGAGCTCTAGGGCTGAGCCAAAGTCACCACATTCAGGAATGAAACAAGATATCCAGCGTCCCATGAGCCAGAGGCACCTGGCCCCCACACACTCACCTCATTCCAAATTCTGAGCTGCCCAGGCATCCTTCTGAGGGCTCTTGTACTGCAAGAAGTGCACAGAGAGGGAAGGGCTGAGCATCGTGGCACCTCCATGAGCATCAGACTGGACAAGCTGTTTAGCAGCATACAGAAAAAGACCTCACTCCCATGAGTCTGATTGGACAGCTTGCTGAGCCAGTGAGCAGGCAGCACATCAGATGATGCAGACAATCAGAGTCACAACTACCAGATTGCCCCGAGGGGTTGGGGGGAGGGGTGCAGTTCATCCAGGCTGTGGCTGGTGGGGGAAGTGAGGGTTGAGTCTTGGGCTCAGGTCTGGTGGTGCTCACAGGGGCCTAGCTATCCTAAGAGCCAGGGCTGCTGTCACCTTCCTGCTGACCCAACCACACAAGATTGGAGACCCTCCCTCCACTGTCTGTGATCCTGCTGGGAGCCTAGGACCTGAAGCTTCCAATAACCTCCTTCACAAGGGATGCAATTCACTCACAATTTACTGAATGCTGAGCTTTTCATCCTCTTCATGTTGTTGGCTTAATTTCCTTTTAGGTTTTCAAATTTTTTTTAATGATTAAAAATATTTGCTGGCTCCGCAGCTCACTAGGCCTGCAGCACTGGTACTCCGGGTTCTAGTCCCAGTTGGGGCACCGGTTCTGTCCTGGTTGCTCCTCTTCCTGTCCAGCTCTCTGCTATGGCCCAGGAAGGCAGTGGAGGATGGACCAAGTGCTTGGGCCCTACGCCCACATGGGAGACCAGGAGGAGGCACCTGGCTCCTAGCTTCGGATCAGCACAGCACACTGGCCATGGTGGCCATTTGGGGGGTGAACCAATGGAAGGAAGACCTTTCTCTCTGTCTCTCTCTCACTAAGTCTGCCTGTCAAAAAAAAGAAAGAAAGAGAGAAAGAAAGAAAGAAAGAATGAAAGAAAATATCTAAAGGTATTCTATAGAGGCTTTCTAGTCTGTATTGTGTCCTTTAAAATGGCTTTCTATTTTTTCCTGCTGCTACATGGGAAGCCAGTTGACATATATTGATCTTGTACTCACTCATATCACTTAATTCTCTTAGCTTAAATTTTGTTTTGCATTGCCTCTGTAGATTGTAGAGTGATCCACATATATTGAAAATTTTGTTGCTTAAAAATTGAATCTGGGGCTGGCACCGTGGTGCAGTGGGTTAATCCTCCACCTGTGGTGCCGGCATTCCATGGGTGCCAATTCCAGCCCCGGCTGCTCCTCTTCCAGTCCAGCTCTCTGCTATGGCCTGGGAAAACAGTAGAAGATGGCCCAAGTGCTTGGGCCCCTGTACCCATGTGGGAGACCAGGAAGAAGCTCATGCTCCTGGTTTCAGATCAGCCCATCTCCAGCCATTGCAACCATTTGGGGAGTAAACCAATGGAAGGAAGAGTTTTCTCTCTGTCTCTTCCTCTCTCTGTCTGTAACTCTACCTCTCAAATAAATAAATAAAACCTTAAAAATAAATTAATTAATCCTTTTACTTAATGCTTCCATTTGTTGTTTCACTTTCCTAACTACACTTCCAGTACAATGTTGGAGAACGAGAATTTAAGGAGTCAGCTTTGGGTAAACTCCCAGGAAAAGCC
The DNA here is from genome assembly GCA_036325905.1 of Lepus oiostolus. Taxonomy (NCBI): domain Eukaryota; kingdom Metazoa; phylum Chordata; class Mammalia; order Lagomorpha; family Leporidae; genus Lepus; species Lepus oiostolus. The sequence continues at coordinate 80,251,486 of CM070816.1, forward strand.
AGGAAAAGAGGTGTTTTTTTTTAAGATTTTATTTTATTTATTCCAAAGTCAGAGTTACACACACACAGAGAGAGAAGTAGAGGCAGAGAGAGAGAGAGAGAGAGAGAGAGAGAGAGAGAGAGAGAGAGGTCTTCCATCTGCTGGTTCACTCCCTGGTTGGACTCAATGGCCAGAGCTATGTTGATCCAAAGCCAGGAGCCAGGAACTTCTGTGTCTCCTACATGAGGACAGAAGCTCAAGGGCTTGGGCCATCTTCCACTGCATTCCCAGGCAACAGCAGAGAGCTGAATCAGAAGTGGAGCAGCTGGGATTTAAACTGACACCCATATGGGATGCTGGTGCTGGCCCCAAGAGCTTTCAATGTCATGTTATTTATACTGGTTGCTATAGGTTCATCATAGACAATTTTAATTATAATAAAGAAATTCTGATATTTTACTTCTCTGCTTACAGGTTTTTTTTTAAAGGCCAGATGCTGAATTTAATCAAATGCTTCCTAGCATTTAATTTAAATAATCACGTGATTTTTCTTCTTGAATTTTTATGATTTATTTGGAAGGCATACTGACAGAGAATTTGATCCATTGGTTCATGTCCCAAATGATCACAACAACCAAGCTAGGCTAAGCTGAAGCCAAAAGTCAGGAACACCAACTAGGTCTCACACATGAGTGTCAGAGACTCAAGTATTTGGGTCATTTTCTGCTTTCCTAGGTACAACAGCAGGGAACTGGGCAAAATGTCAATCATTCAGGATTCAAACCACTCTGATATGGGACTCCAGCATCGCAACTGCCATCACAACTGGCATCACTGTGCCACGAGGGCAGCCATTGATTTTGAGTGTTTTTCTTTTTTAGGAAATAGCTTGATTGACAAGATTTGTATATACTTGAAAGGCAGTTATGAACACACACACACACACACAGAGAAAGAGAGAGAGGATGAATCTATCAGTGATGGCTAGGTCTGGGACAGGTTGAAGCAGGAGTGTTGACCTCCATCTGGGTCTCCACAAGGGTGCAGAGGGCCAAAGCCTTAGGTCATCTTTCACTGCATTCTCAGGCCTATTAGCAGGGAACTAGATCAGAAGTGCAGAAGGGGCTGGCGCTGTGGCGTAGCAGGTAAAACCACTGCCTGCAGTGCCAGCTTCCCAAATGGATTCCAGTTTGAGTTCCAGCTGCTCCATTACTGATCCAGCTCTCTGCTGAAGTCTGGGAAAGCAGTAGAAAGTGATCCAAGTCCTTGGGCCCCTGCACCCACGTGGGAGACCCAGAGAAAGCTCCTGGCTCCTGAATTAGCTCAGATCGAACCATTGCGGCCATCTGGGGAGTGAACTAATGGATGGAAGACCTCTTTCTCTCTCTCTCTGACTCTGTCTCTCTGTAGCTCTGCCTTTCAAATAAATAAATACATCTTAAAAAATAAAGAAATACAGCAGTTAGTACATGAAGCCGTGCCCATGTAAGATGTCATCCTTGCAGGCAGTGGCCCCAAGATATATTTTTAATAACTGTAATGCTTGATATCTTAAGAATATTTCAATAGGTAAACACACACATAAATGGCATGCATCCCAGGGTTCATGCTTACCGTTTGGATAGGGGCTAAACACCAAGGACTCCTCAGCACCTCAACTCAGAACCACTCTCAGTGGGCTTATACATTACACTAAAGAATAAACTTGCTTTAAGTGTTCCACAAATAAAAATCAACAAAATGTGTCAATTGAACTCTCTAGGGAGCAACAGTGATGATGCAGTAAAACTGCAATCCAGTGAAGTATTGGCGCCTGTCTGTTGGGTCTTGTACCTACTCATGTGGGTTAAGGGAGTACAGGGAGGCTGAGGAGACTTCAGCTGACAAAACCTGTCCTTTGGAGGTTCAGAAAAGGGAGCAGCAGCATCTTTCTGTAACTTGGGGTCCCAGCAGGGAAATCTTGTGATGTTTCCTCCCAGTAGCACAGAGGCTGCTTCTCTCCTCCAGTGTCAGGACCCAGACTCCAGGTCTCTACAAAATTTAAATGTTCTTTTGCACCCCCAGCCAGTGCTGAAGTCTTCTATGACCCCTTGCTAGCTGACAGCTGCTGTCATTTCAGCATCCCTTGTGACCTGGAGGATGGATGGGCTCTTGTGGCAACAGTGTCCTGTTCAAAACTGAATCTCAGAGGAAACAGGTTTGGAGGAGTGGTATCTCGGTTTCAGAATATGAGGAACACTGTCAACATGTTAAGGTACTGTAGTGTCTGACACATATAACACCCATTGACAAATACTTGCTATCCAAGGAGAACTCTCGAAACTTCTGGGGGGGTGGGAGAATGCTGTTGTGGCATAGTGGGTTAAGCCACTCCCTGTGATGCCAGCATTCCCATGTGGGTGCCAATTTGAGTCTTGGATGCTCCATTTCTGATCCAGCTCCATGCTAGTGCGGCATGTGGGAGATCTGGATGAAGCTCCGTGTTCGGGCTTCAGTTTGGCCCATTCCTGGATTTTGCAGGGATTTGTGGAGTGAACCAGTGGAAGGAAGGTCTCTCTCTGTCTCATCTCTCTCTCTCTTTCTCTCTGTAACTCTGTGTTTCAAATAAGTAAATTTTTAAAAAGGACATTAAAAAAAACCTGCCAAATATTCTACATGCTGGGCACAGGACCAGCTCCCAATGTCTTGGTTCCCCTTCATTGTAGCATTGTTATCACACCATTGCATTTGTTAGCTAGATGATTTCACAGACATAATCAGGAAGATCCAGATTTCATTTAAAAAAAGATTTATTTATTTATTTATTTATTTGAAAGGCAGAATGGCTGGCATTGTGGAGTAATGGGGAAAGCCACTGCCTGTGATGCTGGCATGCCATATGTTTATGTTCTGGCTGCTCCATTCCAATCCAGCTCCCTGCTAATGGTCTGGGAAAAGCAACAGAGGATGGCACAAGTGTTTGAGCCCCAACCACTCACATGGAGACTAGAAGAATCTCCAAACTCATGGCTTTAGCCTGAACCAGCACCAGCCATTGTAGCCATCTGGAGGGAGGGAACAAGCAGATGGAAGATTTCTCCCTCTGTATCTCTCCCTCTCTCTGTGGAACTCTGACTTTCAAAAGAAACAAATAAATATTTGAAAATTAAAAAAGGGTGAGTGATACAGAAGGAGAGAGACAGAGAGATATAGTTGAGAGAGAGAAAGAGAGAGAGAGAGAGAGAGAGAGAGAGAGATCTTCAATCTACTAATCTACTATTCAAATGGCCACAGTATCTGAGGCTGAGCTAGGACAAATCCAGGAGCCTGCAACTCCATTCAGGTCTCCCATGTGAGTGTAGGGGCCAAAGTACTTAGGTGATGACTCCAGTGCTTTCCCACATGTATTAACAGGGAGTTGGATTGGAAGAAGTGAAATAAGGACTCAAATGAATGCTCATACAAGATGCTGGTATTGCAGGTTGTGACTGAACATTTGCACCACAGTGCTGAACATGGTTTTCACAGATTTCTGTTGGTCACTGTGGATGTCATGTAGAAAGTATATTTTCTTGGAAGCAAGCAGTTAGACGGTTGCTCCAAAGACACCATGCTAATCTGTCATACAGATCTACATGTACTAGAAATCTCACATTGAGTATGCACACTGTCACAAATGTCAGACAATAGTAACATTTACTATGACACTGCAGTGGATGTTAAAGCAGTTTAGAGTGTGAACCAAACTTTGAAAAGTTGGTGGATGTTGGTGAAGCATGAAGACCTGCATAGTAGACATTCCTGTAATTTCAGTATTTGTCTAAGAAAGATACTTGCTTACAACAGCTTGAATTAGAGCATCTCCCTGAGTCTTATCCTTCTGTTGAAAGGATTCTGGGATGCAGCATTGACATCATTGCTGAGGGTTTGCAATATGCTTAGTGTCTTGATCTATAAATATGCGCATCTCCGCTGAATGGTGTGTGACTTGTCTGTGGGCTTTTTGTTGGGTCAGTCCATGCTGGGCTGTTTTGTTGCACTGGAGCTTACCCACGTCATGCAAAAGCTGGAAGTGATAAGTGATATCACATGGAGGCTGCTAAAGTAGCATGTGTGGCACTTTTCCTGCATCAAGTCAAAAGCCTATGCCCTCATTTACAAAATGAGGAGAGTTAGAGACAGTGGGAGGATGTTAATAGGTGAGAAAACAAGAGCCCTGGGAACAGACCATCCAGAGAGGGGAGCACAAGAAGGAGACTAATATGTGAAAGAGCCTGAGACACTGGAACATTTGGAAGAAAAGACAAGCAAAGAAACAACCTGAGATGTGTTAAATATCCTCCAAGAACAAATCTGACTGAAACCTACATTTGTTCTCAGGAAAATAGACTTTTCTTCACCTTCCACTGCAGTTTAGCTCACAGGTTCCAGTGCAAATCTAGAATAGGAAATAATCATCAAGAACATGAACATGAAACTCACTTGCTGGGACTGGCATTGTGGTACAGCACATTAAACTATCACTTATGATGCCCGCATCCCCTATCAGAGTGCCAACTTGAATTCTAGCTGTGTTCTTTCTGATCCAATCTCCTAACCTGTGCCTAGGAATTAGCAGATAATGGCCTGATTACTTGACTCCTTGCCACCCACATGAAATACTCAGATGGGGTTCTTGACTTCTGGCTTCAGTCTGGCCCAGGTTCAACTGTTGAAGCCATTTAGGAGAGGGAACCAGTGAATGGAAATCTCTCTCTTTATCCCTCCCCTATGTATGTGTATCTCCCTTCTCACTCTGCCTTTCAACAAAATGGATGAATCTCTAAAATATCTCCCTTCAGGATCAAGCATCTGGGGGATATTACACTTTAGGAAGAAGTGGATTGATTTGTTCAGAGTACTCAAAGCAGTTTCTTTTTTTTTCTTTTTTGACAGGCAGAGTGGACAGTGAGAAAAGAGACAGAGAGAAAGGTCTTCCTTTGCCATGGGTTCACCCTCCAATGGCTGCTGTGGCTGGTGCACCACACCTACTCAAAGGCAGGAGCCAGGTGCTTATGCTGGTCTCCCATGGGGTGCAGGGCCCAAGCACTTGGGCCATCCTCCACTGTACTCCCTGGCCACAGCAGAGAGCTGGCCTGGAAGAGGGGCAACCAGGACAGTATCCGGTGCCCTGAACAGGACTAGAACCCAGTGTGCCGGCACTGCAAGGTGGAGGATTAGCCTATTGAGCTGCAGTGCCGGCCCTCAAAGCAGTTTCTTTATATCCCCATTCTTTGTACATACTTATGTTTTTATAGTACTTATTACAGCATCAGTGTGAATTTTCCTTCATTTTCTCAAATCTAGTGTGTGACCTATTAAAAAGCAGCCTTCCTGATTGTGTGTCTTTTTGCTGCTCCATCCCAAATACTTAGAATAGTGTCTAGTGACTGACATGTGAAGATCATTTGTTGAATGAACAAACTGAACTATTTACTAAATGTTAATGAAGGAGCTTATGTGCAATCATTCCATTTATAAAATAAAGCTCAGCTGACTATGAAATGTTTATATTGTATAGAAAATATATATGAATTTGCAATCTGCCTTTGAACTCAGTCATAAGCATCAGCATCCTGGTCTCCTTAATTTGTTGTGGGCAGTAAGAAGACTTCTGCCTGCTCTGTTTAAAGATCCCCATGGTTCTCAGTGTTCAGAGAGCTTTTCTGCTGGTGGCTTTCCATGTCCACCTGGTTTCTCTTTGTACCAAGCCTGGACTTGAGGATTGTGATTGTGGCTATGGATCCCAGCTCAAAACTCAAAATGTACCCACTGAAATATTCTCTGATTTCCTTTTTGATTTCCTCTTCAAGCCAATGGCTGTTTGACACTGTGTGGATTGACATCCACATATGTGTGACTTTTCCCATTTTTCTGGAATTGATTTCTATTTTTATTCTATTAGAGTTATGAAAGACAATGATATGACTCCAATTTTCTAAATGTTGTTGATGCATATTTTCTGAATTAACAGATGATCCCACCTGGAGACTTTAGACAGCTGTTGAGAAGAACACATGTTCTGCCTCTGCCAGGTAGAATGCTCTCTGTGTAACTGTTAGGAAAAGTTGATTTATAATATTGTTCAAATCTACCATTCTTTACTGATTTCCCACCTAGGTATTCTATTCTGTGTTGAAAGTGGAGTATTGATATGTTCTTCTTGTTCCCTTGCTGTTTATCTCTTCAGAGCTGTCAACATTTGCTTATATATTCTGATGATCTGAGGTTGGGTATGCATGTTGTTCAACCTAGAAAAGTACACAGAGGAACACGCAAGAATATCAAGAATAATATGGAAACAAAATGAGGAATTCAAAAAACACATAGAACAATGAAGAAGAATCAATCAATTTTCAAGATGTAGAAAATGGTGAATAAAAAGAAAAAAATCAAATAGAAAACTTTTACTCCAAGGAACACAACAGAAGAAATATTTTGTTATGCAGAAATGGGGTTGGACTTGTATGATCCTCCAGCTTTGATGCATTTCCCTGGCACAAATCCATGTCTTCTACTGAGAGCATCATTCCAGGACTTCTTCAGGGAGGGATCCATCCCACCTGTCAGTGCAAGTGATAAGTGAGGATAGAACTAGCTCCTGCTGCAGGGGCAAGGGTCATGCTTGTTCTTCCTGCTGTGGCATTGTTGGTGCATGAGGAGTTGGGGCTCAGGGGTGCACATTTTAGGAGGGAATGTATAGGGCCCAGGATTTAGCCCTGGCTATGGACATCTCTGTGTTCAGCTCAAGGCACACCTGCTTCCACCTAAGTGTAAGATGCCCAGTGGTGACCACATTATGTTTCCCTCAAACACAGCCAGGAGGGAGGGAACCCAGGCCACACCCACACAGAACATGGCTTCTGCACTCTGTCATCAGTGTCTTTAGTGAGAGAGGATTGCATCTGATTCTAATTTTAAAAAAAATGACATAGCAACTCAGCAAAATGGAATCAGGGATGTTACTATTTTGAAAATGGGCAAATATAAGCGATTATACAAAATTAATAAGTATTAACTGCACTTCTGAGAAAGCATAACATTAACTTTTATGAGATGTGTATTTGGCCACTTTTCAAATCAACTTTTTTTTTAAAGAGCTGTGTTGTTTATTTGAAAGGCAGAGTTAGAGAAAGAGAGGTAGACAGAAAGAGATCTTCATCTGCTGGTTCACTCCCCAAATGCCCAGAGTGGGCCGAGCTAGGCCAATCTGAATCCAGGAGCCAGGAGTTTCTTCCAGGTCCCCCATGTGGGTGAAGGGGCCCAAGTATTTGGGCCATCTTCCTCTGCTTTCCCAGGCACATTAGCAGAGAGTTGGATGCGAAGTGGAGCACCCAGGACTTGAACCGGCACCCTTGTGGGATGCTGACATTGCAGGCCAGGGCTTTAACCTGTTGTGCCACAGCTCTAGCCCCCATTTGACCACTTTTAAAATGTACTGTTAGTGTGGTCCTGACAAAAAAATATATAGCTGATGAATTTTATCATCTTAAGTATTTCTGAGTGTATGGTTGAGTAGTATTGAGTATATGCACATTGCTGTGGGACTAATATTCAGAACTGTTTTTCCTTATGAGACTGAAACTCTCTACCCATTGAATGAAAGTTTTTTTTTATAATTTCACCACCTCCAGATCCCAGCAATTGCCATTCTACTTGCCATTGCCCAGACTATGGAGTCTTTAGGAGGTATGGTGATATTTCAGGGTCACATAACTGAGAGGGTAGAGGGAACCCTCCTGGATCTCAGTTTGTCTCTGCAAAGCTGGGTTCAGATTATACCTGGAAACTCCCTGGGGTTTTCAGATTGGGCTATGTGGCATATATGTGTGTGATTATGGACATGGCATGAGGCAGATGGAGGATGAGACTTTGGAGAGGTCTTTTCTGCTGAGGAATCCCATGAAAGAGGATCCCAAGAAATGAAATCAATTTCTTGAGGAAAGTCTACAATAGGACCTGGAACTCAGGGTGTCTAAGCTTTCTTCACTGAAGCCCCACTAGAGAAAGCCATCTGTTCTGCTGCTTTGTCCTGACTTTCCAGGGGCCCAGACTCAAGATTTCCTGGATGTGAATACTTTATAACTGAGATATTGACTCAGCTCTTGCTATTGACACCTCGGGCATTTGGGCAGGAAGCATCCCATGGTGACATGGGTTGTCCCGAAGAAGGAAACTCTAGGCAAGGTCACCACTCTGATCCCATTTGGGCATTGCAACACTACTTCCCCTTTTGTGGGTATTTTTTGGGAGCCTCATGTAGGGTGTCCTGTCCCATCTAGGAACAATTTATTGGAAGAATTAAAATCTGGGTCAGCCTGTTAGGTCTGCAATCTAGGTCATGACGGCAGAATGGGAAGAGGAATGTTGTGCTGGCACTCATGTTTTATGTGAATCCTAAGCTAGAGAAATGTTCACACAGAAATCTCTGCTCCACCTTGCTAACAGAAAGTTACCTGGAACAGAAAGAGTATTAATAGCCAGATGGGGTTGTGATACCTCCAGACCTGGCTTTAGAACCACTGCAGGAAGTTGAAAATGTATTTAACGGAGTCATACACTTCTGCCTGGGTGATGGGCAATTTCACCACACTGACAATGAATCTCAATGCTGATTCACCTTGAGTGCAAATGCAGAGGGATCTTCATAACCATGGCCAGTAATGGCCAATAAGACCTCCTGCTCCTGTTCTTTAAAAACAAACAAACAAAAAACCCAGGTGCATAATTTGATGAAGATAGAAAGATTTTCAGCTACATGTCCAGTGTCGGTGGTAATGTAAAATGATGCAACCACCACAGAAAACAGTTTGTTCTTCATTACATTGAAAATGAAATTTTTATATGATATGATAATCTCAGTTCTGATTATATATCTAAAGTTATTTAAAGTTCAATATAAATAAGGTATTAGCACTATTTGCCACAGCATAATTCACTGTAGCCAAGACTTCTAGTGTGGCCTGCACTCACAGTGGAACGTTATGCAGGCACAGAAGAAAAGAAAATTCTATGCCATGGATGAACAGTGAGGTTATTTTCCTAAATGAAATTAGCCACAACTATCAGTCCCCCAAGGACAAGGATTCCAACATATGAAGTATTTAAAGTAGTCAGAGAGGCCAGTGCTGTAGTGCAGTAGTTTAAAGCCCCACCTGCAGTGTCGGCAATCCATATGGGTGCCTATTCAATTCCTGGCTATTCCACTTCTGACCCAGCTCTCTGTTATGGCCTGGGAAAGCAGTAGAAGATGGCCCAAGTCCTTGGGCCCCTGCACCTGTGTGGGAGATCTGGAGGAAGCTTCCAGAGCTCCTGGCTCCTGGCTTCAGATTGGCTCAGCTCTAGCTGTTGTGGTCATTTGGGGAGTGAACCAGTGGATGGAAGATCGCTCTCTGGCTCCACCTCTCTCTGTAACTCTTTCAATTAAATAAAATAAATCTTTTTTAAAAAATAGAATATGAGAAGCATAAAGTAGAAGGGTAGTTATGGATGGTAGGGAGGCTATGCTATTCAGTAGAAATGGAATTTTTAGATGAAAAAATCCTAGAGATCTGGTGTGTGTGTGTAGACACATGTACATGTCACTTACCTTAGAGTGACATCTGTGCTTGTGAGATACAGTACTCAAGCCCTCTTCTACCTGACCTTGTATAAGAAAAAGGCTCCCCCTCTTGGTCTTTGGTCACTCTTCAGGTGCTTGTGAGTAGGATTGGTGGCAAGCTATTCCCAAATATGTGGAGATTCATGATTAGAGTCATCTAGGAATACTGGAAAAGACTGCAATGCAATATCTCCTCTCTCCCCAGCTTGGTCTCCTTAGTTTTCACACTGTATTTTGGTGAGAATACAAGAAGATACACCAATCTCTGATGAGTTTATGACAATACAATTGAAATAGAATCCTATGAATGGATCTTCCTTTACAGAAAAGTCTCATCTTGGCCTGAGACTTCTAAATGCATCCAACAATATTAGTTCCAGTTTTATTTATTTTATTTTATTTGTTTAAAGATTTATTGACTTATTTGAAAATCAGAGTTACATAGAGAGGCAGAGAGAGAGACAGAGAGACAGAGAGAGAGGTCTTCCTCTGATGGTTTTCTCCCCTATTGGCTGCGACAGCCAGAACTGAACCAATCTGAAGCCAGGAGCTAGGAGCTTCTTTCAGTTCTCCTACATGGGTGCAGGGGCTCAAGGACTTGGGCCATCTTCCACTGCCTTCCCATGCCACAGCAGAAAGCTGGGCTGGAAGAGGAGCAACAGGGACAGAATCCAGCACCCCAACCAGGACTAGAACCTGGGGTGCCAGCGCCGCAGGTGGAAGATTAACCAAATGAGCTGTGGTGCTGGCCTCCCAGGCAGGTTTGTAAAGATGGCCAAATGTGACTGTGGAGAATAAGATTTCTGCCAAAGCAAAGACATTTTCTTCCTAGTACACAGTGTGTGGCTGCAGGGACTAAGTATAGTTTATGGTCCACTAACAAGAAGAGCACTGAGCCTTGTGGGAAGGTTGGCTTCCCGAAGACATGCAGCTGCTTTTCTAGACATGCTTATCTAATATGTCTTGCTAAACATGTTCCAGAGAATCCTTGGAGTTAGATGAACACATGCATGAGCTGTACAATATGTGGTTGTAATCCTTTTTTTATGATTTTTTTTCTCACAGACATAGTGAAAGAGAGAGACAGGGAGAAAGGTCTTCCTTCCATTGGTTCACACCCAAATAGCTGCTGTGGCTGGTGCTGCAAAGATCCTAAGCCAGGAGCCAGGTGCATCCTTCTGGTCTCCCATGGGTGCAGGGCCCAAGTACTTGGGCCATCCTCCACTAAACTCACGGACCACAGCAGAAAGCTGGACTACAGGAGGAGCAACCAGGACAGAATCTGGCCACAGACCTGGACTAGAACCCATGGTGCCAGCGCTACAGGTGCCTCCTCTAGCAGTTAACCGACGGGTTGGCACCAGCTGCGCCTCAGCAGCCAGCCTCCCTCCCTCCCTCGCTCCCTCCCTCACTCTGGTCGGGCACTGCAAGCCACATACCCACTTGTGTCCCCTGTGTCCCTGGAGGCCGCAGCACGTTTTGGGTTTTGGAGCGGGCGGGCCCTTCTCAGCTTCCGTAGGCCATTCGCCCACGGAGCCTGCCAGACCCCTGGCTCTAAGAGGCTGCCCAGGCGGCAGTGCCAACTGCCCCCAGGTGCTAGCTGGCTGCAGCGGCTGGCCACGGGGAAGCACACATACCTGCGGGTGTACCAGGGCCACACACACTGAGTGCCCCGAGCAACTCCCCGGGTTGCAAATGAGCCCTCCGGGAATTCTCCCCTGCCCTAGGGATTTGTCCGGCAAGGCCGACACAGAATGGGTGGGTGGGGAGGGCTGCTGCTTGCACACACCCACTCCTGAAGCCCAATGGGGCGGTCGAAGGGAGATGAGTTCAGAGCTCGGGCAGGGCTGTCCCAGTAGGAATTCCTGAGGGTGGACAGACACGCCCGTGGGCCGTCAGGTGTTGCTTGCAGGCCCCGGGGGCGGGCCCTGCTGAGTCCCCGATGCCTCCTGGGTTCCTGCCACCACCCTTGGGCCGGGATGAGGTGCCACCTTGTGCGTAGAAGCCCTGCACACAGGCAAGAAGCCCCCCAGGCCCGCGGGCGCGCCTGACCCTGGAGCCCCCTGGCCGGCTGCAGCCACAGGGAATGGGATGTCTGAGTTGGCAGCCCCCATTTCCGAAGCATCCACGGGCAGTTCCCTGAAGGGCTGACACATGCTGCGCCTCAGCAGCCAGCCAACCTCCCTCCCTCTGGTCGGGCACTGCAAGCCACACACCCACTTGTGTCCTCTGTGTCCCTGCAGGCTGCAGCGCGTTTTGGGTTTTGGAGAGGGCGGGCCCCTCTTGGCTTCTGTAGGCCATTTGCCCCCGGAGCCTGCCAGACCCCTGGCACTAGGAGGCTGCCCAGGTGGCGCTGCCAACTGCCCCCAGGTTCTGGCTAGCGGAAGCGGCCGGCCACAGGGGGAACACACACGCCTGCGGGTGTCCCCGGGCAGCACAAAGGGACGGCTCCGTGCCTCCCCGGGTTGCAAATTGGCCCCCCGGGAATCCTCCCTGGCCCTAGGGTCTTGTTGGGCAGGGCCAACCCAGAATGGGTGGGTGGGCAGGGTTGCTGCTGGCACACACCCACTCCTGAAAGGCCACTGGGGCGGTCCAAGGGCGATGAGCTCGGAGCTCGGGCACGGCTGTCCCACAAGGGCTTCCTGAGGGTGGAAGGACATGACCGCGGGCCCTCAGGTGTTGCCTGCAGGCCCGGGGGCGGGCCCGGCTGAGTCCCCGAGCGCCTCCTGGGTTCCCGCCACCACCCTTGGGCCGGGATGAGGTGCCACCTTGTGCGTGGAAGCCCCGCCCACAGGCAAGAAGCCCCCAAGGCCCGCGGGCGTGCCCGACCCTGCAGCCCCGCTGCAGCCACAGGGAACGGGATGTCTGAGTGGGCAGCACCCACTGCCCAAGCATCCGCTGCCAGTTCCCCGAAGGGCTGGTGGCGGCTGCGCCTCAGCAGCCAGCCTCCCTCCCTCCCTCCCTGCCTCCCTCTGGTCGGGCACTGCAAGCCACACACCCACTTGTGTCCCCTGTGTCCCTGGAGGCCACAGAGCGTTTTGGGTATTGGCGCGGATGGGCCCCTCTCGGCTTCCATAGTCCATTTGCCCCCGGAGCCTGCCAGACCACTGGATCTAGGAGGCTGCCCAGGCGGTGTTGCCAATAGCCCCCAGGTGCTGGCTAGCCGCAGCGGCCGGCCAAGGGGGGAGCACACACACCTGCGGGTGTCCCAAGGCCGCACACACGGAATGCCTCGCGCCTCCCCGGCTTGCAAATAGGCCCCCTGGGAAGCCTCGCCCGCCCTAGGGGCTTGTCGGGCGGGGCCGATGCACTGTGGGTGAGTGGGGAGGGCTGCTGCTGGCACACACCCACTCCTGAAGCCCACTTGGGCGGTCCAAGGGTGATGGGCTCAGAGCTCGGGCACGGGCTGTCCCAGCAGGGCCTCTTGAGGGTGGACCGATATGCCCGGGGCCCTCCAGTGTTGCCTAAATGCCCGGGGGCTTAGCCCTCTTGCGTCCCCCAGCACCTCCTGGGTTCCCGCCACCAGCCTTGGGCCGGGATGAGGTGCCACCTTGTGCGTGGAAGCATCGCCCACAGGCACGAAGCCCCCAAGGCCCGCGGGTGCGCCCGACCCTGCAGCCCCGCTGCAGCCACAGGGAACGGGATGTCTGAGTGGGCAGCCCCTACTGCCCAAGCCTCCACTGCCAGTTCCCCGAAGGGCTGGTGGCGGCTGCGCCTCAGCAGCCAGCCTCCCTCCCTCTCTCCGTGCATCCCTCTGGTCGGGCACTGCAAGCCACACACCCACTTGTGTGCCCTGTGTCCCTGGAGGCCGCAGCGCGTTTTGGGTTTTGGAGCAGACGGGCCCCTCTCGGCTTCTGTAGTCCATTTGCCCCCGGAGTCTGCCAGACCCCTGGCTCTAGGAGGCTACCCAGGCGGCGCTGCCAACAACCCCCAGGTGCTGGCTAGCCCCAGCGGCCGGCCACGGGGGGAGCACACACACCTGTGGGTGTCCCCGGGCCACACACACGGACTGCCCCGCGCCTCCCCTGGTTGCCAATTGGCCCCCCGGGAACCCATTGCCCGCCCTAGGGGCTTGTCGGGCAGGGCCGATGCATGGTGGGTGAGTGGGGAGTGCTGCTGCTGGCACACACCCACACCTGAAACCCCCTGGGGTGGTCCAAGAGCAATGAGCTCGGAGCTCGGACACGGGCTGTCCCAGCAGGGCCTCCCGAGTGTGGACCGATAAGCCCGCGGGCCCTCCAGTGTTGCCTAAAGGCCTGGGGGCCTAGCCCTCTTGCGTCCCCCAGCACCTCCTGGGTTCCCGCCACCACCCTTGGGTCGGGATGAGGTGCCACCTTGTGTTTGGAAGCCCCGCCCACAGGCCAGGAGCCCCCAAGGCCCGCGGGCACGCCCGACCCTGCAGCCCCGCTGCAGCCACAGGGAACGGGATGTCTGAGTGGGCATCCCCCACTGCCTAAGCCTCCGCTGCTAGTTCCCCGAAGGGCTGGTGGCGGCTGCGCCTCAGCAGCCAGCCTCCCTCCCTCCCTCCCTGCCTCCCTCTGGTTGGGCACTGCAAGCCACACACCCCTTGTGTGCCCTGTGTACCTGGAGGCCGCAGCGCGTTTTGGGTTTTGGAGCGGACGGGCCCCTCTCGGCTTCCGTATTCCATTTGCCCCCGGAGCCTGCCAGAACACTGACTCTAGGAGGCTGCCCAGGCGGAGCTGCCTACTGCCCCCAGGTGCTGGCTAGCCACAGCAGCCGGCCACGGGGGGAGCACACACACCTGTGGGTGTCCCCAGGCCACACACGGAATGCCCCGCACCTCCTCGGGTTGCAAATTGGCCCCCCGGGAACACTCGCCCGCCCTAGGGGCTTGTCGGGCGGGGCTGATGCACGGTGGGTGAGTGTGGAGGGCTGCTGCTGGCACACACCCACTCCTGAAGCCCACTGGGGTGGTCCAAGGTTTGATGAGCTCAGAGCTCGGGCACGGGCTGTCCCAGCAGGGCCTCCCGAGGGTGGACCGATACACCCGCGGGCTATCCAGTGTTGCCTAAATGCCTGGGGGCTTAGCCCTCTTGCGTCCCCCAGCACCTCCTGGGTTCCCGCCACCAGCCTTGGGCTGGATGAGGTGCCACCTTGTGCGTGGAAGCCCCGCCCACAGGCCAGAAGCCCCCAAGGCCCGCCGGTGCGCCGGACCCTGCAGCCCCGCTGCAGCCACAGGGAACGGGATGTCTGAGTGGGCAGCCCCTACTGCCCAAGCCTCCGCTGCCAGTTCCCCGAAGGGCTGGTGGCGGCTGCGCCTCAGCAGCCAGCCTCCCTCCCTCCCTCCCTGCCTCCCTCTGGTCGGGCACTGCAAGCCACACACCCCTTGTGTGCCCTGTGTCCCTGGAGGCCACAGCGCGTTTTGGGTTTTGGAGCGGACAGGCCCCTCTCGGCTTCCGTAATCCATTTGCCCCCGGAGCCTGCCAGAACCCTGATCTAGGAGGCTGCCCAGGTGGCGCTGCCAACAGCCCCCAGGTGCTGGCTAGCCACAGCGGCCGGCCAAGGGGGGAGCACACACACCTGCGGGTGTCCCCGGGCCACACACGGACTGCCCCGCGCCTCCCCGGCTTGCAAATAGGCCCCCCAGGAACCCTCGCCCGCCCTAGGGGCTTGTCGGGCGGGCCCGATGCATGGTGGGTGAGTGTGGAGGGCTGCTGCTGGCACACACCCACTCCTGAAGCCCACTGTGGTGGTCCAAGCTTTGATGAGCTCAGAGCTCGGGCACGGGCTGTCCCAGCAGGGCCTCCCGAGTGTGGACCGATATGCCCGAGGGCCCTCCAGTGTTGCCTAAAGGCCTGGGGGCCTAGCCCTCTTGCGTCCCCCAGCACCTCCTGGGTTCCCGCCACCACCCTTGGGCCAGGATGAGGTGCACCTTGTGCGTGGAAGCCCCGCCCACAGGCAAGGAGCCCACAAGGCCCGCGGGCGCGCCCGACCCTGCAGCCCTGCTGCAGCCACAGGGAACTGGATGTCTGAGTGGGCAGTCCCCACTGCCCAAGCCTCCGTTGCCAGTTCCCCGAAGGGCTTTTGAGCAGATGGGCCCCTCTCAGGCTTCCATAGTCCATTTGCCCCCTGAGCCTGCCAGAACACTGACTCTAGGAGGCTGCCCAGGCAGAGCTGCCTACTGCCCCCAGGTGATGGCTAGCCGCAGCGGCATATAGACAAATGGGCATATTAGCTGGGTAACAGAAATAACGTACCCTCCCTATGGGGGAATATAGGCTTTACACATGGGAAGAGCAGCAAAGACCCTGAAAGAGCACACACAACTCTACCAGTCACTCAGGTTAAACAGAAACTATTGTTAGGCTAATTAAAATATTCATTTGTTACCATTTCTGCAAAAAAAAATAATCAGTGCCAGGGCCATCACTGTGGGGTAGTGGGTAAATCTTCCTGCTGCAGTGTGGGCGTCTCACATGGACACCAAATTGAGTCCTACCTGCTCCACTTCTGATCTAGCTCTCTGCTATGGACTGGGAAAGCAGTGGATGAAAACCCAATTCCTGGGACCAGCACTGTGGCACACTGGGTTAATCTTCCACCTGCAGGACTGGCATCCCACATGGGCACTGGTTCTAGTCCCAGTTGCTTCTCTTCCAGTACAGCTCTCTGCTGTGGCCCGGGAGGGCAGTGGAGAACGGCCCCGGTGCTTGGGCTCCTGCACCCATGTGGGAGACCAGAAAGGGTCACCTGGCTCCTTTCTTCAGGTTGGCGCAGCTCCAGCTATGGTGGCCATTTGCAGGGTGAACCAATGGAAGGAAGACCTTTCTCTTTGTCTCTCTCTCTCACGGTCTATAACCCTTCTGTGGTGACTGTTCCTCGCCACTGCTGGAGAATTAGGCAGGCTGCCCACAGCTTGCCTTAACCGAGGAGGGGAAAGTGTGCCACTTGCCACTCAGCCTTCCCCAAACCCAGGGGACAGTCAGGCGCAGTGTGGAGCCCAGTCGAAGCAGGGTCTCACTTTATTGTAAAAGAGAGGTTGTATAGGCTGGCGCCGTGGCTTAACAGGCTAATCCTCCGCCTTGCGGCGCCGGCACACCGGCTTCTAGTCCCGGTTGCCCCTCTTCCAGGCCAGCTCTCTGCTATGGCCCGGGAAGGCAGTGGAGGATGGCCCAAGTCCTTGGGCCCTGCACCCGCATGGGAGACCAGGAGAAGCACCTGGCTGCTGGCTTCGGATCAGAGAGATGTGCTGGCCGCTGTGGCCACTGGAGGGTGAACCAACGGCAAAAAGGAAGACCTTTCTCTCTGTCTCTGTCTGTCTCTCTCTCTCTCTCACTACCCACTCTGCCTGTCAAAAAAAGAGAGGTGGTGTATATAGCTGAGGTACAGGTTGGATGGTACAGAGTGGATGAGGGCATGTGGGCAAGGGGTGGGGTGTTGTGTACCACCTTAATGATCCTTAGGGAGAAGCACCCTGGGGCTGGGGTGTTTGCTACCAGGGAATTGAAACTTAAAAGACAGGTTTTCAAATTTGAGGCAGGCTCAGGAAGTTCCTCTAGGCCTTTCCGGATTCAGCTTCCCCCACACCCTACCTGTCAAATGAGGGGAGGGGAGGGGAGGGGAGGGGAGAGGAGGAGAGGGGAGAGAAGACCCAAGTCCTTGGGTCCCTTGCACCAACATGGGAGATTTGGAAAAAATCTCCAGGCTCCTGGCTTCAGATTGGCCCAGCCTCAGCCAATGAGGCCATTTGGGGAGTGATCAGCAGATGTAAAACCATCTCTCTTTCTGCCTCTGCCTCTCTGTAACAGCCTTTGAAATAAATAAATAAATAAATCATAAAAAAAGTCACTGCCTAAATAATTTATACTATTCATCAGGATTGTCCAATATTTAATTAGCAGTACACCAAAAAGAAACCTGTTTTCATTAGTATCTAAATTACACAGAAAATTACTCAGGCAATACTAACTGCTTTCCTTGCAGCATCTCTCGTTTTTATGTATCTAAAATTCCATTAAAGTATACAGCTTAAAGTTAGTTTTTGGCCACAATTATATGTATAGGAAAAATCGACATAATATATCTATTACAGCTTTCTTTAACTGTTCAATGACACTCCTCTCTGTATACAATCCTTGATATAATTCTTCTCCACAGGGACCCCTGACATTTTCCAGTTCACTTTTGTTCTAGCCCATGAGACAACAGTAAATATGATACCAACATAATTTGAAAAGTATTTTGCCTTTGGGAGTTTGCCTTCTTGTACAGTAATCATGTGGAGCATCCTGAGACTTGCCTGTTGGACACATGGGGCCTAGGTCACAGGCTGCACAAACCAGACATTGGAAGCGTAGGCATCATGCTACACTAGGTTAAGCTACTTCTCTGGACATACCACATATATATCAGAGTGCTTGCTGTGTGTCCTGGCTATTTCAGACTTCCAAACCGACTTACTTCCAGTATTTTTTGTTATTTTTTAAAGTTTTAGTTATTTATTTGAAATGCATAGTTACAGAGACACAGAGACAGAGAGAGAGGTCTTCCATTTGCTGGTTCACTCCCCAGGTGGCTGCAATGGCTAGAGCTACACTGATCCAAAACCAGGAGCCAGGAGCTTCTTCCAGGTCTCCCTCCCACACAGGCACAAGGGCCCAAGGCCATGGGCCACCTTCTACTTTCTCAGGCCATAACAGAGAGCTGGATTGGAATCGGGCAGCCAGAACTCAATCTGATGCCCATATGGATTGCTGGCAATGCAGGTGGTGACTTTACTCATGACACCAACAGCACCGGCACCACAAGTGTTCTTTTGAGTCAACAGGTCATGGTGCAAAAACTTGGATTTTTGCCATCTGCATGGAAACCCACATGGAATCCCTGCATCCTGGCTTTCATAGATAGCACCCTGGCTGTTGTGGGCTTTTGCAGAGTGATCAGGCAGCCTTGGTTGGCAGTGTTCATATTTTTAAATATTTCACTTTTCTAGATTTTTGAGTCCATATTCTGAGTCCTATTGCTTCTTTATTACCAAGAATTCCAAGACCTAACTCAGCATGGGTGCTATGTATAGCATAATGTGAGAGTTAAGATGAGGTGAGAGAACTCCCAACATTGTATCTAGTTAGCATACCTTAGAAATAGTGGCAGTCTGTAGAAGTTACAAATCTACCTACCAGAGTGGTGGGACATTTAGGGGATTTTAATGATTTCCCAAAAATTTATTAAAAGGAAAAATGGTAACATGGTTAAGGGCTTGCTTCCCATGATTCCTAACCATCTTCATCTTCCTGCACTACACACCCTCACCCATCACTCCCATCCATCCATGATCCATACCCACCCTGCCATGGCTTGCCTGGGCCACAGCTGGGTGCCCAGCCATGGCTGTGGGAGGGAGCTCCAATAGGAGAATAGCAGCTGTCCTCTGCACCTGATCACAGCTGGGGGAGGGACATGGATAGCAGAGCACCACCACTCCAGTGGGCCCTGTGGGTGCTTGCCTGTGCCAAGGGTGGAGACTAAGCCCCGACCTCCCTGTCCCCAGTTTTGGGCTTGCCAGAGTACATCTGTGAAATGCATGTCAGTAGAGAATTGTGGTTACCAACGAGTGAGGGGAGAAATGGTGGGTTAAGGACAAAGGAGATACATTGGTCATGGGGCACAAAGTTTCCAGTAGACAGGAGAAATGAGTCTACAGCTGTACTGCAAAGCATGGAAACTACAATGCTGTATTTCATATTTCAGCTTCTTAAGAGAGGCTTTTGAAAGTACTCACCATAGAGTATAGGAGGTGATGAATGAGTTATTCTGATTAGACAATTCCAGAATTAACACTCATCAAATGATCGCGTTGTATCCCACAGGTATCTATAGCTATTTCTCAGTTGAATAGTTTAAAAAGACAAAGATTGGCTGGCGCCATGGCTTAACAGGCTAATCCTCCGCCTGGCGGCACCGGCACACCAGCTTCTAGTCCCGGTTGGGGCACCGGATTCTCTCCCGGTTGCCCCTCTTCCAGGCCAGCTCTCTGCTATGGCCCGGGAAGGCAGTGGAGGATGGCCCAAGTCCTTGGGCCCTGCACCCGCATGGGAGACCAGAAGCACCTGGCTCCTGGCTTCAGATCAGCGAGATGTGCTGGCCGCAGCGGCCATTGGAGAGTGAACCAACGGCAAAAAGGAAGACCTTTCTCTCTGTCTCTCCCTCTCTCAGTAAGCACTCTGCCTGTCAAAAAAAAAAGGCAAAGATTACCAGGCTACACTAAAAAAGCTAGGAACAATACAATGTATATTAATATAAAGAGAAATGTTTAATGATTTCACAGTAGGACAAAAATGATTCTTAAAGATTTGTTAAATTGAAAGGCAGAGTTAGAGAGAAGAGATATAGATCTTCCATCCACTGGTTCACTCTCCAGATGGCCACAACAGACAGAGCTGTGCCAATCCAAAGCCAGGAAGCACAGGCTTATTCTGGGTCTCATATGTGGGTGCAGGTGTCCAAGTACTTGGGTCATCTTCTGCTGCTTTTCCAGGCACATTAGCCAGGAGCTGGATTGCAAATGGAGCAGCTGGGACTTGAACCTGGGCCTGTATGGGATGCCAGTGCAGTAAGCTGCAGTTTATCTTGGTTTAACACAGCAGTGCCCCCCCCCCCCAAAAAAAAAAACAGGTCAGGGATACAAAGAGTTCAAAAGCTGAATGATGAAAACAATACATATAGAAGGGGCTGGGGCCATGGCTTAGAGGGTAAAGCCACCCTTCTGCAGTGTTGGAATTCCACAAGGGCACCACTTCAAGTCCCACCTCCAGTGCTGGCATCCCATATGGGCACCGGTTTGAATCCCGATTGCTCCACTTCCAATCTAGTTCTGTTATGCCCTGGAAAAGCAGTAGAAGATGGCCCAAGTCTTTGGGCCCCTGCTCCTATGTGGGGGACCTCGAAGAAGCTCCTGGCTCTGGGTCGGCAGAGCTCTAGCTGTTGCAGCCAACTAGGGAGTGAACCATTGGATAGAAGACTTCCCTTTCTCTCTCTTCCTCTGCTTCTCTGTGCGTAACTGACTTTTAAATAGAAAAATAAATCCTTAAAAATCAAATGTGTAACTGTTCATATAGATAGGCTCAAAGGGATCACATAAATAAGATCAAGTGTCTACTAATAACAATAGATAGAATTAAAAAGGAGAGAATGATCCAACATGGAAAGCAGGCCACACAGCAGACTCATAGAATGACACATGCCCTAAACAGCTAACTCAATCCGAAATATTGTGAAAGCCTCTGTGTTTGTGTTTTCTGGATATTATCGATGGACTTTATTGTTTTGAATGTTTTTATCAAGGAACATTTAATTTTGTACCATTGAAACACTAATTGGTTCATCATGGGGACACCAGCTCTACACATTCGTATATTCTAGAAAAAAGCTAGAGGAACTGCGGCAAAAAAACATGATATTTCTGTTTCTATCGATGACATTCTATGCACTTGCCTAATGAAAGGGCTTTGCTTTTCTCCAAAACCATTTGTACTGTGATTCTCTAGGTCCATTGCATACGAATTCCACACCAGTTTGTCCGGATATGACTGGATGAAACCAGAAATATCCGGTTGTGTTTTGGCTAACTCAATCCAAAATATTGTAAAAGCCTCTGTGTTTGTGTTTTCTGGATATTGTCGATGGACTTTATGGTTTTGATTGTTTTTATCAGGGAACATTTAATTTTGTACCATTGAAACACTAATTGGTTCATCATGGGGACACCAGTTCCACAAATTTGTATATTCTACGGACACAGCTAGAGGAACTGCGGCAAAGAAACATGATATTTCTGTTTGTATCATGACATTTTATGCACTTGCCTAACGAAAAGACTTTCCTTTCTCCAAAACTATTTTTACTGTGATTTTCTCGGTCCATTGCATATGAATTCCACACCAGTTTGTCCGGATATGACTGGATGAAACCAGAAATATCCAGTTTTGTTTTGGCTAACTCAATCCCAGATATTGCTACAGCCTCTGTGTTTGTGTTTTCTGGATATTATCAACGGACTTTATTGTTTTGAAGGTTTGTTATCGGGAACATTTTATTTTGAGCTTGCATACAGTAATTGGTTCCACATGCAGACACCAGCTCTACATATTCGAATTTTCCAGGGAGAAAGCTAGAGGAACTGCGACAAACAAACATGATACTTCTGTTTGTTTAGATGACATTTTATGCAGTTGTCTAACAAAAAGACTTTGCTTTTCTCCAAAACCGTTTGCACTATGATTTTCTCAGTCCTTTGCATACGAATTCCACACCAGTTTGTCCGGATATGACAGGATGAAAACAGAAATATCCGGTTGTGTTTTGGCTAACTCATTCCCAGATATTCCGAAAGCCTCTGTGTTTGGGTTTTCTGGATATTATCGATGGACTTTATTGTTTTGAATGTTTTTATCAGGGAACACTTAATTTTGTACCATTGAAACACTAATTGGTTCATCATGGGGACACCAGCTCTACACATTCGTATATTCTAGAAGAAAGCTAGAGGAACTGCGACAACCATGATATTTCTGTTTGTCTAGATGACATTTTATGTACTTGCCTATCAAAAAGTCTTTGCTTTTCTCCAAAACCATTTTTACTGTGATTTTCTCGGTTCACTGCATACGAATTCCACACCAGTTTACCAGATATGACTGGATGAAACCGGAAATAACCGGTTTTGTTTTGGCTAACTCAATCCCAGATATTGCTAAAGCCTCTGTGTTTGTGTTTTCCGTTTATTATCAACGGACTTTATTGTTTTGAATGTTTTTTATCTGGGAACTTTTTACTTTCAGCTTGGATACAGTAATTGGTTCCACATGAAGACACCAGCTCTACATATTTGTATTTTCTAGGGAGAAAACTATAGGAACTCCGGCAAAGAAACATGATATTTCTGTTTGTATAGATGACATTTTATGCACTTACCTAACAAAAAGACATTGCTTTTTTCCAAAACCATTTTCACTGTGATTTTCTCAGTCCATTGCATACGAATTCCACACCAGATTGTCCAGATATGACTGGATGAAAACAGAAATATCCGGTTTTCTAGGGAGAAACCTAGAGGAACTGCAGGAAACAAACTTGCAATTTCTGTTTGTATAGATGACATTTTATGCACTTGCTGAAGGAAAATACTTTGCGTTTCTCCAAAACCATTTTTACTATGATTTTTTGGTCCATTGCTTACGATTTCCACAGTACTTTGTCCGGACATGACTGGATGAAACCAGAAATATCCGGTTGTATTTTGGCTAACTCAATCCGGGATAGTGCTACAGGCTCTGTGTTTGTGTTTTCTGGATATTACCGATGGAGTTTATTGTTTTGAATCTTTTTATCAGGGTACATTTAATTTTGTGCTGGGAAACACTAATTGGTTCCACATGGACACACCAGCTCTAAGTATTCGTATTTTCTAGGGAGAAAGCTAGAGGAACTGCAGGAAACAAACATGATACTTCTGTTTGTTTAGATGACATTTTATGCACTTGCCTAACAAAAAGACTTTGCTTTTCTCCAAAACCGTTTGCACTATGATTTTCTCTGTCCTTTGCATACGAATTCCACACCAGTTTGTCCGGATATGACAGGATGAAAAAAGAAATATCCGGTTGTGTTTTGGCTAACTCAATCTGAAATATTGTGAAAGCCTCTGTGTTTGTGTTTTCCGGATATTATCGATGGACTTTATTGTTTTGAATGTTTTTATCAGGGAACATTAAATTTGTACCCTTGAAACACTAATTGGTTCCACATGGAGACACCAGCTCTACACATTCGTATATTCTAGGGAGAAAGCTAGAGGAACTGCGGCAAACAAACATGATATTTCTGTTTGTATAGATGACATTTTATGCACTTGCCTAAGGAAAAGCCTTTGCTTTTCTCCAAAACCATTCTCACTGTGATTTTCTCGGTCGACTGCATACGAATTCCACACCACTTTTTCCGGATATGACTGGATGAAAACAGAAATATCCGGTTTTCTTTTGGTTAACTCCACCCGAAATATTGTGAAAGCATCTTGTGTTTGTGTTTTCTGGATATTATGGATGGACTGTATTGTTTTGAATGTTTTTAGCAGGGAACATTTAATTTTCTTCCATTGAAACACTAATTCGTTCATCATGGGGACACCAGCTCTACACATTCGTATATTCTAGGGAGAAAGCTAGAGGAACTGCGACAAATAAACATGATATTTCTGTTTGTATAGATGACATTTTATGCACTTGCCTAACGAAAAGACTTTGCTCTTCTCCAAAATTATTTTTACTGTGATTTTCTCGGTCCATTGCATACGAATTCCACACCAGATTGTCCAGATATGACTGGATGAAACCAGAAATATCCGGTTTTCTAGGGAGAAACCTAGAGGAACTGCAGGAAACACACTTGCAATTTATGTTTGTATAGATGACATTTTATGCACTTGCTGAAGGAAAATACTTTGCGTTTCTCCCAAACCATTTTTACTGTGATTTTCTCGGTCCATTGCTTACGATTTCCACACCACTTTGTCCGGATATGACTGGATGAAACCAGAAATATCCGGTTGTATTTTGGCTAACTCAATCCGGGATAGTGCTACAGGCTCTGTGTTTGTGTTTTCTGGATATTACCGATGGAGTTTATTGTTTTGAATCTTTTTATCAGGGTACATTTATTTTGTACCATTGAAACACTAATTGGTTCCACATGGAGACACCAGCTCTACACATTCGTATTTTCTAGGGAGAAAGCTAGAGGAACTGTGGCAAACAAACATGATACTTCTGTTTGTTTAGATGACATTTTGTGCACTTGCCTAACAAAAAGACTTTGCTTTTCTCCAAAACCATTTCCACTATGATTTTCTCGGTCTATTTCATACGAATTCCACACTAGTTTGTCCGGATATGACAGGATGAAAACAGAAATATCCGGCTGTGTTTTGGCTAACTCAATCCGAAATATTGAGAAAACATCTGTGTTTGTGTTTCCTGGATATTATCGATGAACTTTATGGTTTTGATTGTTTTTATCAGGGAACATTTAATTTTGTACCATTGAAACACTAATTGGTTCATCATGGGGACACCAGTTCCACAAATTCGTATATTCTACGGACACAGCTAGAGGAACTACGGCAAAGAAACATGATATTTCTGTTTGTATCATGACATTTTATGAACTTGCCTAACGAAAAGACTTTGCTTTTCTCCAAAACTATTTTTACTGTGATTTTCTCCGTCCATTGCATACGAATTCCACACCAGTTTATTTGGATATGACTGGATGAAAACAGAAATATCCGGTTGTGTTTTCGCTAACTCAATCCCAGATATTGATACAGCGTCTGTGTTTGTGTTTTCTGGACATTACAAACGGACTTTATTGTTTTGATTGTTTGTTTTCGGGGAACATTTAATTTTGTGCTTCGAAACACTGATTGGTTCCACATGGAGACACCAGCTCTACACATTCGTATTTTCTAGGGAGAAAGCTAGAGGAACTGCGGCAAACAAACCTGATATTTCTGTTTGTATAGGTGACATTTTATGCAGTTGCCTAACAAAAGACTTTGCTTTTCTCCAAAACCATTTATACTGTGATTTTCTCGGTCCATTGCATACGAATTCCACACCAGTTTGTCTGGATATGACTGGATGAAACCAGAAATATCCGGTTGTGTTTTGGCTAACTCAATCGGTAATATTGTGAAAATCTCTGTATTTGTGTTTTCTGGATGTTATTGATGGAATTTATTGTTTTGAATGTTTTTATCAGGGAACACTTAATTTTGTACTGTTGAAACACTAATTGGTTCATCATGGGGACACCAGTTCCACACATTCTTATTTTCTAGGGAGAAAGCTAGAGGAACTGCGACAAACAAACTTGATATTTCTGTTTGTAGCAATGACATTTTATGCACTTGCTTAATGAAAAGACTTTGCTTTTCTCCAAAACCATTTTTACTCTGATTTTCTCAGTCCATTGCATAGGAATTCCACACCAGTTTGTCCGAAGATGACTGGAAGAAACCGGAAATATCTGGTTGTGTCTTGGCTAACTCAATCTGAAATATTGTGAAAGCCTCTGTGTTTGTGTTTTCATGATATTATCCACGGACTTTATTGTTTTGAATTTTTTTCATCATGAACATTTAATTTTGTGCTTGGAATCACTAATTGGTTCATTATGTGGACACCAGCTCTACACATTCGTATTTTCTAGGGAGAAAGCTAGAGGAACTGCGGCAAACAAACATATTTCTGTTTGTATAGATGACATTTTATGCACTTGCCTAACGAAAAGACTTTGCTTTTCTCCAAAACCATTTGTACTGTGATTTTCTGGGTCCATTGCATACGAATTCCACAACACTTTGTCCGGATATGAATGGATGAAACAAGATATATCCGGTTGTGTTTTGTCTAAATAAATCAGAAATATTGTGAAAGCCTCTGTGCTCGTGTTCTGGGTATTATCGATGGACTTTATTTTTTTGAGTTTTTTTTTATCAGGGAACATTTAATTTTGTACTGTTGAAACACTAATTGGTTCATCATCGGGACACCAGCTCTACACATTCATATTTTCTAGGGAGAATGCTAGAGGAACTATGACAAACAAAGATGATATTTCTGTTTGTATAGATGACAGTTTATGCACTTGCCTAACGAAAAGACTTTGATTTTCTGCAAAACCATTTTACTCTGATTTTCTCGGTCCACTGCATACGAATTCCACACCAGTTTGTCCGGATATGACTGGATGAAACCAGAAATATCCGGTTGTGTTTTGGCTAACTCAATCCAAAATATTGTAAAAGCCTCTGTGTTTGTGTTTTCTGGATATTGTCGATGGACTTTATGGTTTTGATTGTTTTTATCAGGGAACATTTAATTTTGTACCATTGAAACACTAATTGGTTCATCATGGGGACACCAGTTCCACAAATTTGTATATTCTACGGACACAGCTAGAGGAACTGCGGCAAAGAAACATGATATTTCTGTTTGTATCATGACATTTTATGCACTTGCCTAACGAAAAGACTTTCCTTTCTCCAAAACTATTTTTACTGTGATTTTCTCGGTCCATTGCATATGAATTCCACACCAGTTTGTCCGGATATGACTGGATGAAACCAGAAATATCCAGTTTTGTTTTGGCTAACTCAATCCCAGATATTGCTACAGCCTCTGTGTTTGTGTTTTCTGGATATTATCAACGGACTTTATTGTTTTGAAGGTTTGTTATCGGGAACATTTTATTTTGAGCTTGCATACAGTAATTGGTTCCACATGCAGACACCAGCTCTACATATTCGAATTTTCCAGGGAGAAAGCTAGAGGAACTGCGACAAACAAACATGATACTTCTGTTTGTTTAGATGACATTTTATGCAGTTGTCTAACAAAAAGACTTTGCTTTTCTCCAAAACCGTTTGCACTATGATTTTCTCAGTCCTTTGCATACGAATTCCACACCAGTTTGTCCGGATATGACAGGATGAAAACAGAAATATCCGGTTGTGTTTTGGCTAACTCATTCCCAGATATTCCGAAAGCCTCTGTGTTTGGGTTTTCTGGATATTATCGATGGACTTTATTGTTTTGAATGTTTTTATCAGGGAACACTTAATTTTGTACCATTGAAACACTAATTGGTTCATCATGGGGACACCAGCTCTACACATTCGTATATTCTAGAAGAAAGCTAGAGGAACTGCGACAACCATGATATTTCTGTTTGTCTAGATGACATTTTATGTACTTGCCTATCAAAAAGTCTTTGCTTTTCTCCAAAACCATTTTTACTGTGATTTTCTCGGTTCACTGCATACGAATTCCACACCAGTTTACCAGATATGACTGGATGAAACCGGAAATAACCGGTTTTGTTTTGGCTAACTCAATCCCAGATATTGCTAAAGCCTCTGTGTTTGTGTTTTCCGTTTATTATCAACGGACTTTATTGTTTTGAATGTTTTTTATCTGGGAACTTTTTACTTTCAGCTTGGATACAGTAATTGGTTCCACATGAAGACACCAGCTCTACATATTTGTATTTTCTAGGGAGAAAACTATAGGAACTCCGGCAAAGAAACATGATATTTCTGTTTGTATAGATGACATTTTATGCACTTACCTAACAAAAAGACATTGCTTTTTTCCAAAACCATTTTCACTGTGATTTTCTCAGTCCATTGCATACGAATTCCACACCAGATTGTCCAGATATGACTGGATGAAAACAGAAATATCCGGTTTTCTAGGGAGAAACCTAGAGGAACTGCAGGAAACAAACTTGCAATTTCTGTTTGTATAGATGACATTTTATGCACTTGCTGAAGGAAAATACTTTGCGTTTCTCCAAAACCATTTTTACTATGATTTTTTGGTCCATTGCTTACGATTTCCACAGTACTTTGTCCGGACATGACTGGATGAAACCAGAAATATCCGGTTGTATTTTGGCTAACTCAATCCGGGATAGTGCTACAGGCTCTGTGTTTGTGTTTTCTGGATATTACCGATGGAGTTTATTGTTTTGAATCTTTTTATCAGGGTACATTTAATTTTGTGCTGGGAAACACTAATTGGTTCCACATGGACACACCAGCTCTAAGTATTCGTATTTTCTAGGGAGAAAGCTAGAGGAACTGCAGGAAACAAACATGATACTTCTGTTTGTTTAGATGACATTTTATGCACTTGCCTAACAAAAAGACTTTGCTTTTCTCCAAAACCGTTTGCACTATGATTTTCTCTGTCCTTTGCATACGAATTCCACACCAGTTTGTCCGGATATGACAGGATGAAAAAAGAAATATCCGGTTGTGTTTTGGCTAACTCAATCTGAAATATTGTGAAAGCCTCTGTGTTTGTGTTTTCCGGATATTATCGATGGACTTTATTGTTTTGAATGTTTTTATCAGGGAACATTAAATTTGTACCCTTGAAACACTAATTGGTTCCACATGGAGACACCAGCTCTACACATTCGTATATTCTAGGGAGAAAGCTAGAGGAACTGCGGCAAACAAACATGATATTTCTGTTTGTATAGATGACATTTTATGCACTTGCCTAAGGAAAAGCCTTTGCTTTTCTCCAAAACCATTCTCACTGTGATTTTCTCGGTCGACTGCATACGAATTCCACACCACTTTTTCCGGATATGACTGGATGAAAACAGAAATATCCGGTTTTCTTTTGGTTAACTCCACCCGAAATATTGTGAAAGCATCTTGTGTTTGTGTTTTCTGGATATTATGGATGGACTGTATTGTTTTGAATGTTTTTAGCAGGGAACATTTAATTTTCTTCCATTGAAACACTAATTCGTTCATCATGGGGACACCAGCTCTACACATTCGTATATTCTAGGGAGAAAGCTAGAGGAACTGCGACAAATAAACATGATATTTCTGTTTGTATAGATGACATTTTATGCACTTGCCTAACGAAAAGACTTTGCTCTTCTCCAAAATTATTTTTACTGTGATTTTCTCGGTCCATTGCATACGAATTCCACACCAGATTGTCCAGATATGACTGGATGAAACCAGAAATATCCGGTTTTCTAGGGAGAAACCTAGAGGAACTGCAGGAAACACACTTGCAATTTATGTTTGTATAGATGACATTTTATGCACTTGCTGAAGGAAAATACTTTGCGTTTCTCCCAAACCATTTTTACTGTGATTTTCTCGGTCCATTGCTTACGATTTCCACACCACTTTGTCCGGATATGACTGGATGAAACCAGAAATATCCGGTTGTATTTTGGCTAACTCAATCCGGGATAGTGCTACAGGCTCTGTGTTTGTGTTTTCTGGATATTACCGATGGAGTTTATTGTTTTGAATCTTTTTATCAGGGTACATTTATTTTGTACCATTGAAACACTAATTGGTTCCACATGGAGACACCAGCTCTACACATTCGTATTTTCTAGGGAGAAAGCTAGAGGAACTGTGGCAAACAAACATGATACTTCTGTTTGTTTAGATGACATTTTGTGCACTTGCCTAACAAAAAGACTTTGCTTTTCTCCAAAACCATTTCCACTATGATTTTCTCGGTCTATTTCATACGAATTCCACACTAGTTTGTCCGGATATGACAGGATGAAAACAGAAATATCCGGCTGTGTTTTGGCTAACTCAATCCGAAATATTGAGAAAACATCTGTGTTTGTGTTTCCTGGATATTATCGATGAACTTTATGGTTTTGATTGTTTTTATCAGGGAACATTTAATTTTGTACCATTGAAACACTAATTGGTTCATCATGGGGACACCAGTTCCACAAATTCGTATATTCTACGGACACAGCTAGAGGAACTACGGCAAAGAAACATGATATTTCTGTTTGTATCATGACATTTTATGAACTTGCCTAACGAAAAGACTTTGCTTTTCTCCAAAACTATTTTTACTGTGATTTTCTCCGTCCATTGCATACGAATTCCACACCAGTTTATTTGGATATGACTGGATGAAAACAGAAATATCCGGTTGTGTTTTCGCTAACTCAATCCCAGATATTGATACAGCGTCTGTGTTTGTGTTTTCTGGACATTACAAACGGACTTTATTGTTTTGATTGTTTGTTTTCGGGGAACATTTAATTTTGTGCTTCGAAACACTGATTGGTTCCACATGGAGACACCAGCTCTACACATTCGTATTTTCTAGGGAGAAAGCTAGAGGAACTGCGGCAAACAAACCTGATATTTCTGTTTGTATAGGTGACATTTTATGCAGTTGCCTAACAAAAGACTTTGCTTTTCTCCAAAACCATTTATACTGTGATTTTCTCGGTCCATTGCATACGAATTCCACACCAGTTTGTCTGGATATGACTGGATGAAACCAGAAATATCCGGTTGTGTTTTGGCTAACTCAATCGGTAATATTGTGAAAATCTCTGTATTTGTGTTTTCTGGATGTTATTGATGGAATTTATTGTTTTGAATGTTTTTATCAGGGAACACTTAATTTTGTACTGTTGAAACACTAATTGGTTCATCATGGGGACACCAGTTCCACACATTCTTATTTTCTAGGGAGAAAGCTAGAGGAACTGCGACAAACAAACTTGATATTTCTGTTTGTAGCAATGACATTTTATGCACTTGCTTAATGAAAAGACTTTGCTTTTCTCCAAAACCATTTTTACTCTGATTTTCTCAGTCCATTGCATAGGAATTCCACACCAGTTTGTCCGAAGATGACTGGAAGAAACCGGAAATATCTGGTTGTGTCTTGGCTAACTCAATCTGAAATATTGTGAAAGCCTCTGTGTTTGTGTTTTCATGATATTATCCACGGACTTTATTGTTTTGAATTTTTTTCATCATGAACATTTAATTTTGTGCTTGGAATCACTAATTGGTTCATTATGTGGACACCAGCTCTACACATTCGTATTTTCTAGGGAGAAAGCTAGAGGAACTGCGGCAAACAAACATATTTCTGTTTGTATAGATGACATTTTATGCACTTGCCTAACGAAAAGACTTTGCTTTTCTCCAAAACCATTTGTACTGTGATTTTCTGGGTCCATTGCATACGAATTCCACAACACTTTGTCCGGATATGAATGGATGAAACAAGATATATCCGGTTGTGTTTTGTCTAAATAAATCAGAAATATTGTGAAAGCCTCTGTGCTCGTGTTCTGGGTATTATCGATGGACTTTATTTTTTTGAGTTTTTTTTTATCAGGGAACATTTAATTTTGTACTGTTGAAACACTAATTGGTTCATCATCGGGACACCAGCTCTACACATTCATATTTTCTAGGGAGAATGCTAGAGGAACTATGACAAACAAAGATGATATTTCTGTTTGTATAGATGACAGTTTATGCACTTGCCTAACGAAAAGACTTTGATTTTCTGCAAAACCATTTTACTCTGATTTTCTCGGTCCACTGCATACGAATTCCACACCAGTTTGTCCGGATATGACTGGATGAAACCAGAAATATCCGGTTGTGTTTTGGCTAACTCAATCCAAAATATTGTAAAAGCCTCTGTGTTTGTGTTTTCTGGATATTGTCGATGGACTTTATGGTTTTGATTGTTTTTATCAGGGAACATTTAATTTTGTACCATTGAAACACTAATTGGTTCATCATGGGGACACCAGTTCCACAAATTTGTATATTCTACGGACACAGCTAGAGGAACTGCGGCAAAGAAACATGATATTTCTGTTTGTATCATGACATTTTATGCACTTGCCTAACGAAAAGACTTTCCTTTCTCCAAAACTATTTTTACTGTGATTTTCTCGGTC
Organism: Lepus oiostolus; assembly: GCA_036325905.1. Classification (NCBI taxonomy): domain Eukaryota; kingdom Metazoa; phylum Chordata; class Mammalia; order Lagomorpha; family Leporidae; genus Lepus; species Lepus oiostolus. The sequence goes on from CM070816.1 coordinate 80,283,398, forward strand.
CATTGCATATGAATTCCACACCAGTTTGTCCGGATATGACTGGATGAAACCAGAAATATCCAGTTTTGTTTTGGCTAACTCAATCCCAGATATTGCTACAGCCTCTGTGTTTGTGTTTTCTGGATATTATCAACGGACTTTATTGTTTTGAAGGTTTGTTATCGGGAACATTTTATTTTGAGCTTGCATACAGTAATTGGTTCCACATGCAGACACCAGCTCTACATATTCGAATTTTCCAGGGAGAAAGCTAGAGGAACTGCGACAAACAAACATGATACTTCTGTTTGTTTAGATGACATTTTATGCAGTTGTCTAACAAAAAGACTTTGCTTTTCTCCAAAACCGTTTGCACTATGATTTTCTCAGTCCTTTGCATACGAATTCCACACCAGTTTGTCCGGATATGACAGGATGAAAACAGAAATATCCGGTTGTGTTTTGGCTAACTCATTCCCAGATATTCCGAAAGCCTCTGTGTTTGGGTTTTCTGGATATTATCGATGGACTTTATTGTTTTGAATGTTTTTATCAGGGAACACTTAATTTTGTACCATTGAAACACTAATTGGTTCATCATGGGGACACCAGCTCTACACATTCGTATATTCTAGAAGAAAGCTAGAGGAACTGCGACAACCATGATATTTCTGTTTGTCTAGATGACATTTTATGTACTTGCCTATCAAAAAGTCTTTGCTTTTCTCCAAAACCATTTTTACTGTGATTTTCTCGGTTCACTGCATACGAATTCCACACCAGTTTACCAGATATGACTGGATGAAACCGGAAATAACCGGTTTTGTTTTGGCTAACTCAATCCCAGATATTGCTAAAGCCTCTGTGTTTGTGTTTTCCGTTTATTATCAACGGACTTTATTGTTTTGAATGTTTTTTATCTGGGAACTTTTTACTTTCAGCTTGGATACAGTAATTGGTTCCACATGAAGACACCAGCTCTACATATTTGTATTTTCTAGGGAGAAAACTATAGGAACTCCGGCAAAGAAACATGATATTTCTGTTTGTATAGATGACATTTTATGCACTTACCTAACAAAAAGACATTGCTTTTTTCCAAAACCATTTTCACTGTGATTTTCTCAGTCCATTGCATACGAATTCCACACCAGATTGTCCAGATATGACTGGATGAAAACAGAAATATCCGGTTTTCTAGGGAGAAACCTAGAGGAACTGCAGGAAACAAACTTGCAATTTCTGTTTGTATAGATGACATTTTATGCACTTGCTGAAGGAAAATACTTTGCGTTTCTCCAAAACCATTTTTACTATGATTTTTTGGTCCATTGCTTACGATTTCCACAGTACTTTGTCCGGACATGACTGGATGAAACCAGAAATATCCGGTTGTATTTTGGCTAACTCAATCCGGGATAGTGCTACAGGCTCTGTGTTTGTGTTTTCTGGATATTACCGATGGAGTTTATTGTTTTGAATCTTTTTATCAGGGTACATTTAATTTTGTGCTGGGAAACACTAATTGGTTCCACATGGACACACCAGCTCTAAGTATTCGTATTTTCTAGGGAGAAAGCTAGAGGAACTGCAGGAAACAAACATGATACTTCTGTTTGTTTAGATGACATTTTATGCACTTGCCTAACAAAAAGACTTTGCTTTTCTCCAAAACCGTTTGCACTATGATTTTCTCTGTCCTTTGCATACGAATTCCACACCAGTTTGTCCGGATATGACAGGATGAAAAAAGAAATATCCGGTTGTGTTTTGGCTAACTCAATCTGAAATATTGTGAAAGCCTCTGTGTTTGTGTTTTCCGGATATTATCGATGGACTTTATTGTTTTGAATGTTTTTATCAGGGAACATTAAATTTGTACCCTTGAAACACTAATTGGTTCCACATGGAGACACCAGCTCTACACATTCGTATATTCTAGGGAGAAAGCTAGAGGAACTGCGGCAAACAAACATGATATTTCTGTTTGTATAGATGACATTTTATGCACTTGCCTAAGGAAAAGCCTTTGCTTTTCTCCAAAACCATTCTCACTGTGATTTTCTCGGTCGACTGCATACGAATTCCACACCACTTTTTCCGGATATGACTGGATGAAAACAGAAATATCCGGTTTTCTTTTGGTTAACTCCACCCGAAATATTGTGAAAGCATCTTGTGTTTGTGTTTTCTGGATATTATGGATGGACTGTATTGTTTTGAATGTTTTTAGCAGGGAACATTTAATTTTCTTCCATTGAAACACTAATTCGTTCATCATGGGGACACCAGCTCTACACATTCGTATATTCTAGGGAGAAAGCTAGAGGAACTGCGACAAATAAACATGATATTTCTGTTTGTATAGATGACATTTTATGCACTTGCCTAACGAAAAGACTTTGCTCTTCTCCAAAATTATTTTTACTGTGATTTTCTCGGTCCATTGCATACGAATTCCACACCAGATTGTCCAGATATGACTGGATGAAACCAGAAATATCCGGTTTTCTAGGGAGAAACCTAGAGGAACTGCAGGAAACACACTTGCAATTTATGTTTGTATAGATGACATTTTATGCACTTGCTGAAGGAAAATACTTTGCGTTTCTCCCAAACCATTTTTACTGTGATTTTCTCGGTCCATTGCTTACGATTTCCACACCACTTTGTCCGGATATGACTGGATGAAACCAGAAATATCCGGTTGTATTTTGGCTAACTCAATCCGGGATAGTGCTACAGGCTCTGTGTTTGTGTTTTCTGGATATTACCGATGGAGTTTATTGTTTTGAATCTTTTTATCAGGGTACATTTATTTTGTACCATTGAAACACTAATTGGTTCCACATGGAGACACCAGCTCTACACATTCGTATTTTCTAGGGAGAAAGCTAGAGGAACTGTGGCAAACAAACATGATACTTCTGTTTGTTTAGATGACATTTTGTGCACTTGCCTAACAAAAAGACTTTGCTTTTCTCCAAAACCATTTCCACTATGATTTTCTCGGTCTATTTCATACGAATTCCACACTAGTTTGTCCGGATATGACAGGATGAAAACAGAAATATCCGGCTGTGTTTTGGCTAACTCAATCCGAAATATTGAGAAAACATCTGTGTTTGTGTTTCCTGGATATTATCGATGAACTTTATGGTTTTGATTGTTTTTATCAGGGAACATTTAATTTTGTACCATTGAAACACTAATTGGTTCATCATGGGGACACCAGTTCCACAAATTCGTATATTCTACGGACACAGCTAGAGGAACTACGGCAAAGAAACATGATATTTCTGTTTGTATCATGACATTTTATGAACTTGCCTAACGAAAAGACTTTGCTTTTCTCCAAAACTATTTTTACTGTGATTTTCTCCGTCCATTGCATACGAATTCCACACCAGTTTATTTGGATATGACTGGATGAAAACAGAAATATCCGGTTGTGTTTTCGCTAACTCAATCCCAGATATTGATACAGCGTCTGTGTTTGTGTTTTCTGGACATTACAAACGGACTTTATTGTTTTGATTGTTTGTTTTCGGGGAACATTTAATTTTGTGCTTCGAAACACTGATTGGTTCCACATGGAGACACCAGCTCTACACATTCGTATTTTCTAGGGAGAAAGCTAGAGGAACTGCGGCAAACAAACCTGATATTTCTGTTTGTATAGGTGACATTTTATGCAGTTGCCTAACAAAAGACTTTGCTTTTCTCCAAAACCATTTATACTGTGATTTTCTCGGTCCATTGCATACGAATTCCACACCAGTTTGTCTGGATATGACTGGATGAAACCAGAAATATCCGGTTGTGTTTTGGCTAACTCAATCGGTAATATTGTGAAAATCTCTGTATTTGTGTTTTCTGGATGTTATTGATGGAATTTATTGTTTTGAATGTTTTTATCAGGGAACACTTAATTTTGTACTGTTGAAACACTAATTGGTTCATCATGGGGACACCAGTTCCACACATTCTTATTTTCTAGGGAGAAAGCTAGAGGAACTGCGACAAACAAACTTGATATTTCTGTTTGTAGCAATGACATTTTATGCACTTGCTTAATGAAAAGACTTTGCTTTTCTCCAAAACCATTTTTACTCTGATTTTCTCAGTCCATTGCATAGGAATTCCACACCAGTTTGTCCGAAGATGACTGGAAGAAACCGGAAATATCTGGTTGTGTCTTGGCTAACTCAATCTGAAATATTGTGAAAGCCTCTGTGTTTGTGTTTTCATGATATTATCCACGGACTTTATTGTTTTGAATTTTTTTCATCATGAACATTTAATTTTGTGCTTGGAATCACTAATTGGTTCATTATGGGGACACCAGCTCTACACATTCGTATTTTCTAGGGAGAAAGCTAGAGGAACTGCGGCAAACAAACATATTTCTGTTTGTATAGATGACATTTTATGCACTTGCCTAACGAAAAGACTTTGCTTTTCTCCAAAACCATTTGTACTGTGATTTTCTGGGTCCATTGCATACGAATTCCACAACACTTTGTCCGGATATGAATGGATGAAACAAGATATATCCGGTTGTGTTTTGTCTAAATAAATCAGAAATATTGTGAAAGCCTCTGTGCTCGTGTTCTGGGTATTATCGATGGACTTTATTTTTTTGAGTTTTTTTTTATCAGGGAACATTTAATTTTGTACTGTTGAAACACTAATTGGTTCATCATCGGGACACCAGCTCTACACATTCATATTTTCTAGGGAGAATGCTAGAGGAACTATGACAAACAAAGATGATATTTCTGTTTGTATAGATGACAGTTTATGCACTTGCCTAACGAAAAGACTTTGATTTTCTGCAAAACCATTTTACTCTGATTTTCTCGGTCCACTGCATACGAATTCCACACCAGTTTGTCCGGATATGACTGGGTGAAACCGGAAATATCCGGATTTGTTTTGGCTAACTCAATCCCAGATATTGCTACAGCTTCTGATTTTGTGTTTTCTGGATATAATCAACGGACTTTATAGTTTTGAATGTTTTTTGTCAGGGAACATTAATTTTGTGCTTGGATATGCTAATTGGTTCCAGATGGAGACACAAGCTCTACACATTCGTATTTTCTAGGGAGAAAGCTAGAGGAACTGCGACAAACAAACATGACATTTCTGTTTGTATAGATGATATTTTATGCACTTGCCTAACAAAAGACTTTGCTTTTCTCCAAAACCATTTGTACTGTGATTTTCTCGGTCCATTGCATACGAATTCCACACCAGTTTGTCCGAATATGACTTGATGAAACCGGAAATATCGGGTTGTGTTTTGGCTAACTCAATCTGAAATATTGTGAAAGCCTCTGTGTTTGTGTTTTCTGGATGTTATCGATGGAATTTATTGTTTTTAATGTATTTATCAGGGAACACTTAATTTTATACTGTTGAAAAACTAATTGGTTTATTATGGGGACACCAGTTCCACACATTCGTATTTTCTAGGGATAAAGCTAGAGGAACTGCGACAAACAAACATGATATTTCTGTATGTATCGATGACATTTTATGCACTTGCCTAATGAAAAGACTTTACTTTTCTCCAAAATCATTTTTACTGTGATTTTCTCGGTGCATGGCATACGAATTCCACACCAGTTTGTCCGGATATGACTGGATTAAACCGGAAATGTCCGGTTTTGTTTTGGCTAACTCAATCCCAGATATTTCTACAGCCTCTGTGTTTGTGTTTTCTCGATATTATCAATGGACTTTACTGTTTTGAATGTTTTTATTGGGGAACATTTTATTTTGTATCGTTGAAACACTAATTGCTTCATCATAGGGACACCAGCTCCACAAATTCAAATTTTCTAGGGAGAAAGCTAGAGGAACTGCGGCAAAGAAACATGATATTTCTGTTTGTATCGATGACATTTTATGCACTTGCCTAACGAAAAGACTTTGCTATTCTCCAAAACCATTTTTACTGTGATTTTCTGGGTCCATTGCATACGAATTCCACACCACTTTGTTCGGATATGACTGGATGAAACCAGAAATATCCGGTTGTGTTTTGGCTAACTCAATCGGAAATATTGTGAAAGCCTCTGTGTTTGTGTTTTCTGGATATTGTCGATGGACTTTATTGTTTTGAATGTTTTTATCAGGGAACATTTATTTTTGTACCGTAGAAACACTATTTGGTTCATTATGGGTAAAACAGCTCTACACATTCGTATTTTCTAGGGAGAAAGCTAGAGGAACAGCGACAAACAAACATGATATTTCTGTTTGTTTCGATGACATTTTATGCACTTGCCTAACAAAAAGACTTTGCTTTTCTCCTAAACCATTTTTAATGTGATTTTCTCGGTCCATTGCATAAGAATTCCACACCAGTTTACCGGATATGACTGCATGAAACTGGAAATATCCGGTTTTCTTTTGGCTAACTCAATCCCAGATATTCCTACAGCCTCTGTGTTTGTGTTTTCTGGATATTATCAATGGACATTATTGTTTTGAACGTTTTTTATCAGGAACATTTAATTTTGTGCTTGGAAACAGGAATTGGTTCCACATGGAGACACCAGCTCTACACATTCGTATTTTCTAGGGAGAAAGCTAGAGGAACTGCGACAAATAAACATGATATTTCTGTTTGTATCGATGACATTTTATGCACTTGGCTAACGAAAAGACTTTGCTTTTCTCCAAAAACATTTGTACTGTGATTTTCTCGGTCCATTGCAAACAAATTCCAATCCACATTGTTTTGATATGACTGGATGAAACCAGAAATATCCGGTTGTGTTTTGGCTACCTCAATCCTAAATATTGTGAAAGCCTCTGTGTTTGTGTTTTCTGGATATTATCGATGGACTTTATTGTTTTGAAAGTTTTTATCAGGGAACATTTAATTTTGTACCGTAGAAACACTAATTGGTTCCACATGGGGACACTAGCTCTACACATTCGTATTTTCTAGGGAGAAATCTAGAAGAACTACGGCAAACAAGCATGATATTTCTGTTTGTATAGATGACATTTTATGCACTTGCCTAACGAAAATACTTTGCTTTTCTTCAAAACCATTTTTACTGTGATTTTCTCGGTCCACTGCATAGGAATTCTACACCAGCTTGTCCAGATATGACTGGATGAAAACAGAAATATCCGGTTGTGTTTTGGCTAACTCAATCCCAGATATTGCTACAGCGTATGTGTTTGTGTTTTCTGGACATTACAAATGGACTTTATTGTTTTGATTGTTTGTTATCGGGGAACATTTAATTTTGTGCTTAGAAACACTAATTGGTTCCACAGGGAGACACCAGCACTACATATTTGTATTTTCTAGGGAGAAAACTAGAGGAACTGTGACAAACAAACATGATATTTCTGTTTGTATAGATGACATTTTATCTACTTGCCTAATGAAAAGACTTTGTTTTTATCCAAAACAATTTTTACTGTGATTTTCTCAGTCCATTGCATACGAATTCCACACCACTTTGTCCGGATATGACTGGATAAAACAGGAAATATCCGGTATTGTTTCGATTACTCAATCCCAGATATTTCTACAGCCTCTGTGTTTGTGTTTTCTGGATATTATCGATGGACCTTATGGATTTGAATGTTTTTTATCGGGGGACATTTAATTTTGTGCTTGGAAACACTAATTGGTTCCACATGGAGACACCAACTCTACACATTCGTGTTTTCTAGGGAGAAAGCTAGAGGAACTGTGGCAAACAAACATGGTATTTCTGTTTGTATCGATGACATTTTATTCACTTGCCTAACGAAAAGACTTTGCTTTTCTCCAAAATTATTTTTACTCTGATTTTCTCGGTCCATTGCATACGAATTCCACACCAGTTTGTCCGGGTATGACTGGATGAAACCGGAAATATCCGGTTTTGTTTTGGCTTGCTGTATCCCAGATATTGCTGCAGCCTCTGTGTTTATGTTTCTGGATATTATCCATGGACTTTATTGTTTTGAATGTTTTATATCGGGGAATATTTAATTTTTAGCTTAGATGCACTAATTGGTTCCACATGGGGACACCAGCTCTACATATTTGTATTTTCTTCGGAGAAAGCTAAAGGAATGCGACAAACAAACATGATATTTCTGTTAGTTTCGATGACATTTTATGCTCTTGCCTAATGAAATGACTTTGCTTTTCTCCAAAACCATTTGTACTGTGATTTTCTCGGTCCATTACATACGAATTCCACACCAGTTTACTGGATATGACTGGATGAAACCGGAAATATCCGGTTTTGTTTTGGCTAACTCAATCTGAAATATTGTGAAAGCCTCTGTGTTGGTGTATTCCTCATATTTTCAACGCACTTTATTGTTTTGAATGTTTTTTATTAAGGGACCTTAATTTTGTCCTTGGAAAAACTAATTGGTTCCACATGGAGACACCAGCTCTACACATTCGTATTTTCTAGGGAGAAAGCTAGAGGAACTGCGGCAAACAAACATGATATTTCTGTTTGTATAGATGACATTTTATGCACTTGCCTAACGAAAAGACTCTACTTTTCTCCAAAACCATTTTTACTGTGATTTCTTGGTCTATTTCATATGAATTCCATACGAGTTTGTCTGGGTATGACTGCATAAAACTGGAAATATGCCGTTTTGTTTTGGCTAACTCAATCCGAAATATTGCTACAGCGTCTGTGTTTGTGTTTTCAGGTATTTTCAAAGGACTTCATTGTTTTGAATGTTTTTGTATCAGGGAACATTTAATTTTGAGCTTAGATACACTAATTGGTTCCACATGGAGACACCAGCTCTGCAAATTTGTATTCTCTAGGGAGAAAGCTAGAGGAACTGCGGCAAACAAACATGATATTTTTGTTTGTATCGATGACATTTTATGCACTTGCCTAACGAAAAGACTTTGCTTTTCTCCATAACCATTTTTAGGGTCATTTTCTCGGTCCATTGCATATGAATTCCAAACTACTTTGTCTGGACATGAATGGATGAAACTAGAAATATCCAGTTGTGATTTGGCTAACTGAATCCAAAACATTGTGAAAGCCTCTGTATTTGTGTTTTCTGGATGTTATCGATGGACTTTATTATTTTAAAAATTTTTATCAGGGAAGATTTAATTTTGTACCGTAGAAACACTAATTGGTTCATGATGGGGGTTCCAGCTGCAGACATTCCTATTTTCTAGGGAAAAAGCTAGAGGAACATCTGCGAACAAACAACAAACATGATATTGCTATTTGTATTGATGACATTATATGCACTTGCCTAACGAAAATACTTTGCTTTTCTCCAAAACCATTTTTACTGTGATTTTCTCAGTCCATTGCAATCGAATTCTTCACCAGTTTGTACGGGAATGATTGGATGAAACCGGAAATATCCGGTTTTGTTTTGGATAACTCAATCCCAGATATTACTACAGCTTCTGTGTTTGTGTATTCCTGATATCATCCACGGACTTTATTGTTTTGAATATTTTTATAGGGAACATTTAATTTAATTTTGTGCTTGGAAATACTAATTGGTTCCACATGGAGACACCAGCTCTACACATTCATATATTCTAGGGAGAAAGCTAGAGGAACAGCAGCAAACAAACATGATATTTCTGTTTGTATCGATGACATTTTATGCACTTGCCTAACGAAAAGACTTTGCTTTTCTCCATAACCAATTTTAGGGTCATTTTCTCGGTCCATTGCATACGAATTCCAAACTACTTTGTCCGGACATGAATGGATGAAAACAGAAATATCCGCTTGTGCTTTGGCTAACTCAATCCGAATTATTGTGAAAGCCTCTGTGTTTTTGTTTTCTGGATATTATCGATGGAATTTGTTCTATTGAGTGTTTTTATCAGGGAACATTTAATTTTGAACCGTAGAACAGTATTTGCTTCATCATGGGGACACAAGCTCTACACATTCGTAATTTCTACAGAGAAAGCTAGAGGAATTGCGGTAAACAAACATATTTCTGTTTGTATCGATGACATTTTATGCACTTTCCTAATGAAAAGACTTTGCTTTTCTCCAAAACAATTTTTACTGTGATTTTCTCGGTCCATTGCATACGAATTCCACACCAGTTTACCGGATATGACGGGATGAAACCGGAAATATCCGGTTTTGTTTTGGCTAACTCAATCCCAGGTATTGCTACAGCCTCTGTGTTTGTGTTTTCCGGATATTATCAACGGACTTTATTGTTTTGAATGTTTTTTATCAGGGAACATTTAATTTTGTGCTTGGGAATATTAATTGGTTCCACCTGGAGACACCAGCTCTACATATTTGTATTTTCTAGGGAGAATGTTAGAGGAACTGCGACTACAAACATGATATTTCTGATTGTGTCGATGACATTTTATGCACGTGCCTAAGGAAAAGATTTTGCTTTTCTCGAAAACATTTTTTACTCTGATTTTCTCTGTCCATTGCATACGAATTCCACACTACTTTGTCCGGATATGACTGGAGGAAACCAGAAATATCCGGTTGTGTTTTGGCTAACTCTTTCCCAGATATTCCGACACTCTCTTTGTTTGGGTATTCCTGATATTATCCATGGACTTTATTGTTTTGCATGTTTTTTATCAGGGAACATTTAATTTTCAGCTTGGATACAGTAATTGGTTCCACATGGATACTGAAGGACCCTTATGGGGGAGAGGGGCGAGAAACTAGGCCTGGGCAGATATCAGGGGCTTCTTAAGAGGTTAGATGTTCCCCAGGGTCCAGCGGGCACGTTCTCTGGGAAGGAAAAGTCTATCCCCTTTAGAGAACCTCTAGATATGCCCAGAGCAGAGCTGCCACTCCCCTTCAGAGAATCTTAGTACTCTCCTCAGCATTCTCCTTAGCTGGTTCCCTCAGCACTCTCCTCAGCATTCTCTTCAGCTGGTTCCCTCAGCACTCTCCTCAGCATTCTCCTCAGCTGGTTCCCTCAGCACTCTCCTCAGCATTCTCCGGTATGCTAATTGTCCCTCCGAACCGGCCAATCCCATATGCTAATTTGTTGACTATATAACCTGTGTGAAACTGCCGCTCAGGGCTCCTCACCGCCTTAGGTGGGGGCCCGTTTGCGCAAACGTACAATAAATACCTCATGCTTTTTGCATCAACTGGTCTGGAGTCTGGATTTTTGGGCGTCCTCTCGAGCAAGTGGGCATCTCTACAACTGAGAGGTCCAACATTTTGGCGCCCAATGTGGGGCTCGAGGTCGCCCTCAGACCCATTCTCTGCAGGACCAGTTGGAGGTATAATTAAGTGTTTTCTGTCTGTTGTTCTTCGTCTTGAATATTCTGACTGAATTCTGACTGGAGTATTCTGACTGGCCAGTATCTGACCTGACTCTGTGGGACCAGTGGGGGAGGCAGGCGTGCCCAGCAACCCCTGGTCCGTTCCCCGGAGGACGCTCCGGGTTATGAGGGGAAACCCTCGGTCCGTTCCCCCAGAAGACGCTCCCGGGGTGGTCTGGAGGTGGGTCGGAGACCAAGTCTCCCTCCTTCCCGGGGAGGGCTGGTCAGGCAGCCGCTCCCAAAACTAGCGCAAGCCATGTGGTTTGTCTTGCTTATTGTATATGTTTGTGCATTGGCTGTTCTTTTTGTTTGGGTTGAAATCCTTGCACACATGGGTCAACAAATTACCACCCCTTTAAGTCTCACTCTAGATCACTGGAAGGACGTTCAAGAACGCGCGCGCCACCTCTCAGTGGAGATTAAAAGGAAACAATGGGCAAAATTCTGTTCCTCAGAGTGGCCGGCCTTCGAGGTCGGCTGGCCAAGGAACGGCACTTTTAACCTCGATATTATTTTACAGATTAAGGCGCGGGTCTTTCAGCCAGGATCCAATGGACACCCTGATCAGGTGCCCTACATTACTACGTGGGAAGATCTTTCATGTAATCCCCCTCCCTGGATAGAACCCTTCTCCTTCCCGACAGAGCCCATACGGACCCCGTTACCCTCTCCTCCTATCCCGGTTGTGCCAACCTCCTCCCTATACCCTCTGAAGGAGATTCGAGATCCAAAACCTGACAAGCCACCGGTTCTTCCGGCTGATCAGGACTTTCTGCGCTTTGACTCTCCCCCACCCTATCTTCCCGGCCAGCCTGCTCCCCCGCAGGAACTCCCACAACAACCAGAGCGGGATGTGCAACCTTCTGCACCATCCCCTGATTCCACGAGGGCAGGGGAAGAAGTCTCAGCGCCTTCCCCGCCCTCCAGCCGCCTGCGCCTCCGTCGGGGGCAGGCAGGGGGCTCGGGAAGCGTCTGGACCTCTTCGCTCGGTGGCTGGCCAGATGCAGTACTGGCCATTTTCTGCTTCCGATCTTTACAATTGGAAAACCCATAACCCCTCTTTCTCTCAGGACCCCCAGGCTCTGACTGGGCTGGTCGAGTCAATTTTATTGACTCATCAGCCCACCTGGGATGATTGTCAGCAGCTTCTGCAGACCCTCCTCACTACTGAGGAAAAGCAGCGTGTCCTCCTTGAGGCACGGAAAAACGTCCCTGGAGCAGATGGCCGACCGACCCTACTGCTAAACGAAATCGAGGAGGCGTTTCCCTCAATCCGTCCTGATTGGGACTACACCACCGTTGCTGGTAGGGAGCGACTTCGTCTTTATCGCCAGATTCTCCTTGCAGGTCTCAGAGGGGCTGGAAAGCGCCCCACCAATTTGGCCAAGGTACGTGCAGTAGTACAGGGGGCTGAGGAAATGCCGGCAGGCTTCCTAGAAAGATTAATGGAAGCCTACCATATGTATACCCCGTTTGACCCCCTGGCAGAGGACCGGCAGGGAGATGTAATCATGTCCTTTATAGGACAATCAGCGCCGGACATCCGCAGTAAATTGCAGCGGCTAGAGGGGCTTCAGAGGTATACTATACAAGATTTAATAAAGGAGGCAGAAAAGATTTACAACAAAAGGGAGACCCGAGAGGAGAAGGAGGAAAGGATCCGCAAGGAGCAGGAGGAAAGGGAAGACAAAAGAGACAAAAAACGTAATCGAGAGCTTAGTAGAATTTTGGCCACCGTAATGCAGGATACAGAAAGGAGTAGACCAGGACAGAATAGGGACTTGGGAGACAAACGAAAGCCTCGGATGGAAAGAGATCAATGTGCCTATTGTAAAGAAAGAGGACACTGGGTCAAAGACTGCCCGAAGAAAACACAGGGACCAAAGAGGAGACCAGTTCCAATCCTGTCCCTGGAAGAAGACGACTAGGTGAGTCAGGGCCAGGAACCCCCCCCCCCCTGAGCCCAGGATAACCCTTGAAGTGGGGGGCAGACCGGTAACCTTCCTGATTGACACGGGAGCCCAGCACTCGGTACTGACTTCAGAAAAAGGGCCTTTAAGCTCCAAGATTTTCCTCAGGCCTGGGCAGAGACTGCGGGAATAGGGCTGGCCGTTAACCGGCCTCCCTTGATCTGAAGCCCACGGCCATTCCCGTGTCAGTTCGTCAATATCCAATGGGCAAGGAAGCTAAGGAAGGTATCCGGCCACATATCCAGAGACTGTTACACCTAGGCATTTTAAAACCTTGTCGTTCACCTTGGAGCGCCCCCCTACTACCAGTAGAGAGGCCTGGTACGGGTGACTGCCGCCCGGTACAGGACTTGCGGGAGGTTAACGGGAGAACGGAGGATATGCATCCCACGGTGCCCAACCCCTACAATCTGCTAAGTACCTTGCCTCCGACCCACGTGTGGTGCACTGTGTTGGATCTAAAAGGTGCATTCTTTTGTTTAAGACTGAGCCCTCAGAGCCAATCCATCTTTGCTTTTGAGTGGAAAGACCCAGAGACCGGGTTTTCAGGACAACTCACCTGGACAAGGTTGCCTCAAGGATTTAAAAACTCGCCTACCTTGTTTGATGAAGCTCTGCACCTAGATTTGGCCGACTTCCGAGTCAACCATCCGGACCTGGTCCTCCTGCAATATGTGGACGACCTCCTCCTTGCCGCTGAAACTGAGCAGAGCTGCCACTCTCCTCAGCATTCTCCTCAGCATTCTCCTCAGCAATTCATTGCCCCGGGCACCGACGAGGAGACGACCCCGTAGCAAGGGGAAACGGGATGGCAGACGAGGCCGCTAGGGCGGCAGCCCTGAGCCAACAGGTGCTCCCGTTAAAGACAATTGAGCCCACCCAAGTATCGAGGGAACCACCTTTCCTCTATTCGGACCAAGACTTAGACACGATTCAGCGGCTCGGTGCAGAGTATGATGAACAAATAAGGGTTTGGAGGCTCGGAGAGAAAATAGTCCTGCCACACCAATTGGCTAAAGAAATAATTACCAGCCTCCATCAATGGACTCATTTAGGACACAAAAAGCTAAAAGCAGCCTTACAGGAAGATAGGCAGTCTTATTACATCCCCGGACTTGACTCTTTAGTCCAGCAGGTGACTGAATCCTGTGTTCCGTGTGCCAAGGTAAATGCCAGACACCTCAAGCTCCCGGAGGGAGCTAGGGTAAGAGGAGACCGACCAGGAATCAACTGGGAGGTCGATTTCACTGAGATAAGGCCGGGCAGTTATGGGAATAAGTATCTTCTAGTTTTTGTAGACACCTCCTCCGGATGGACTGAGGCATTCCCCACAAAACGGGAAACCGCCCAGGTGGTCGTCAAGAAGATCATAGAGGAGATCTTCCCCCGGTTCGGCTTGCCTAAGGTAATCGGGTCCGACAATGGCCCAGCGTTTGTCTCCCAGGTAAGTCAGTTGGTGGCCAAAGCATTAGGCATAAATTGGAAATTGCACTGTGCCTATAGACCCCAAAGTTCAGGACAGGTAGAAAGAATGAACAGAACAATTAAAGAGACCTTGACCAAATTAGCGTTGGAGACTGGTGTTAAAGACTGGGTCCAACTCCTCCCTATGGTGTTGTTCCGGGTCCGAAACACGCCCTCTCATTGCGGGCTGACACCATACGAAATCCTTTATGGAGGGCCCCCACCAGTAGCAGGCTTGCTTGACCTTGCCAGTGACTCCGTTGCCGATGCCCCTAAGTTACAGGCCTGGTTGAGAGCATTCCAGATCATCCAGAACCAGGTCTGGAAACCTCTTGCAGCAGCCTACCAACCCAAGACGACAACCATTCCACATCCTTTCCAAATCGGTGATGCTGTGTATGTCCGAAGGCACCAATCTAAGACTCTAGAGCCCCGGTGGAAAGGTCCCTTCACTGTGCTGTTGACAACTCCCACCGCTCTCAAGGTCGACGGAATCGCTGCTTGGGTCCACGCCTCACACGTGAAGCGAGCACCACCTCCCCAGGGCCCCGAGGATCCAGATAGACCAGCCAAATGGAAGCTCCAGCGCACTCAGAACCCACTCAAGCTAAGACTTTCAAAAACTGTTTAATATTTATGATGTTCCTGGCCTTTCCCCATTGTTTTTCCAATCCCCATGCTCCGCAATTGTTAACGTGGAACCTAACCCAGTCCAGCAAGAACAGAGTTTCCTCCCTCCAGTGAGGCAGGTTCTCCCCAGGCCGGTCCAATAGATTTTAAGATTAAAATCTTTGCAAAAAGAAAAGGAGGGAATGAAGGACCCTTATGGGGGAGAGGGGCGAGAAACTAGGCCTGGGCAGATATCAGGGGCTTCTTAAGAGGTTAGATGTTCCCCAGGGTCCAGCGGGCACGTTCTCTGGGAAGGAAAAGTCTATCCCCTTTAGAGAACCTCTAGATATGCCCAGAGCAGAGCTGCCACTCCCCTTCGGAGAATCTCAGTACTCTCCTCAGCATTCTCCTTAGCTGGTTCCCTCAGCACTCTCCTCAGCATTCTCTTCAGCTGGTTCCCTCAGCACTCTCCTCAGCATTCTCCTCAGCTGGTTCCCTCAGCACTCTCCTCAGCATTCTCCGGTATGCTAATTGTCCCTCCGAACCGGCCAATCCCATATGCTAATTTGTTGACTATATAACCTGTGTGAAACTGCCGCTCAGGGCTCCTCACCGCCTTAGGTGGGGGCCCGTTTGCGCAAACGTACAATAAATACCTCATGCTTTTTGCATCAACTGGTCTGGAGTCTGGATTTTTGGGCGTCCTCTCGAGCAAGTGGGCATCTCTACAACTGAGAGGTCCAACAGATACAAGAGCTCTAAACATTCGTATTTTCTAGCGAGAAATTTAGAGGAACTGCGGCAAACAAACATGATATTTCTGTTTGTATCGATGACATTTTATGCACTTGCCTAACGAAAAGACTATGCTTTTCTCCAAAACCATTTTTAGGGTCATTTTCTCGGTACATTGCATAAGAATTCCACACCAGTTTGTCCGCATATGACTGCATGAAACCAGAAATATCGGGTTGTGATTTGGCTAACTCAATCCAAAATATTGTGAAAGCCTCTGTGTGTGTTTTCTGGATGTTATCGATGGACATTATTATTTTGAATGTTTTTATCAGGGAACATGTAATTTTGTACCGTAGAAACAATAATTGGTTCATCATGGGGGCACCAGCTCCAAACATTCGTATTTTCTAGGGAGAAAGCTACAGGAACTGCTGCAAACAAACATGATATTTCTGTTTGTATCGATGACATTTTATGCACTTGCATAACGAAAAGACTTTGCTTTTTTCCAAAACCATTTTTACTGTGATTTCACGGTCCATTGCATACGAATTCCATACCAGGTTGTCCGGATATGACTGGATGAAACCGGAAATATCCAGTTGTGTTTTGGCTAACTCAATCCCAGATATTGCTACAGACTCTGAGTTGTGTTTTCTGGATGTTATCCACGGACTTTATTATTTTGAATGTTTTTTATCGCGGAACATTTTATTTTGTGCTTGGAAACACTAATTGGTTCCACATGGAGACACCAGCTCTACACATTCATATTTTCTAGGGAGAAAGCTAGAGGAACTGCGGCAAACAAACATGATATTTTTGTTTGTATAGATGACATTTTATGCACTTGCAAGACGAAAAGACTTTCCTTTTCTCCAAAACCATTTTTACTGTTATTTTCTCGGTCCATTGCATAAGAATTCCACACCTGTTTGTCCGGATATGACTGGATGAACCCGGAAATATTCGGTTTTGTTTTGGCAAACTCAATCCCAGATATTGCTACAGCCTTTGTGTTTGTGTATTCCTCATATTATCCATGGACTTTATTCTTTTGAATATTTTTATCGGGGAACATTAAATTGTGTGGTTGGAAACACTAATTGGTTCCACATGGGGGCACCAGCTCTACACATTCGTATTTTCTAGGGAGAAAGCTAGAGGAGTGGCAACAAACAAACATGATATTTCTGTTTGTATAGATGACATTTTATGCACTTGCCTAACGAAAAGATTTTGCTTTTCTCCAAACCATTTGTACTGTGATTTTCTCGGTCCATTCTTATGAATTCCACATCACTTTGTCCAAATATAACTGGATGAAACCAGAAATATCCAGTTGTGTTTTGGCTAACTCAATCCGAAATATTGTGAAAGTCTCTGTGTTTGTGTTTTCTGGATATTATCGATGGACTTGATCATTTTGAATGTTTTTATCAGGCAACATTTAATTTTTTACCGTTGAAACACTAAGTGGTTCATCATGGTAACACCAGCTCTACACATTCATATTTTCTAGGGAGAAAGCCAGAGGAACTGTGGCAAACAAACATGATATTTCTGTTTGTATAGATGACATTTTATGAGCTTGCAAAACAAAAAGACTTTGCTTTGATCCAAAACCATTTGTACTGTGGTTTTTTCGGTCCATTGCGTATGAATTCCACACCAATTTGTCCAGATATGACTAGATGAAACCGGAAATATCTGGTTTGTTTTGGCTAACTCAATCTCAGATATTGCTACAGCCTCTGTGTTTGTATATTCCAGATATTATCCACGGACTTTATTGTTTTGAATGTTTTTCATCAGGGAACATTTAATTTTGTGCTTGGAATCACTAATTGGTTCCACATGGAGACACCAGCTCTACGCATTCGTATTTTCTAGGGAGAAAGCTGCAGGAACTGCGGTAAACAAACATGATATTTCTGTTTGTATAGATGACATTTTATTCACTTGCCTAATGAAAAGACTTTGCTTTTCTCCGAAACCATTTTTACTGTGATTTCCTCGGTCCATTGCATACGAATTCCACACCAGTTTGTCCGGATATGACTGGATGAAACCTGAAATATCCGGTTTTGTTTTGGCTTGCTGTATCCCAGATATTTCTACAGCCTCTGTGTTTGTATATTCATGATATTATCCATGGACTTTATTGTTTTGAAGGTTTTTTATCAGGGAATATTTAATTTTGTGCTTGGAAACACTAATTGGTTCCACATGGAGACACCAGCTCTACACATTCATATTTTCTAGGGAGAAAGCTAGAGGAACTGCGACAAACAAACATGATATTTCTGTTTGTATCGATGACATTTTATGCACTTGCCTAACGAAAAGACTTTGCTTTTCTCCAAAACCATTTTTACTGTGATTTTCTCGGTCCATTGCATACGAATTCCACACTACATTACCGGATATGCCTGGATGAAACCCGAAATATCCGGTTTTGTTTTGGCTAACTCAATCCCAGATATTGCTACAGCCTCTGTGTTTGTGTTTTCTGGTTATTATCTACGGACTTTATTGTATTGAATATCTTTTATCGGGGAAATTTAATTTTGCGCTTGGATACAGTAATTGGTTCCACATAGAGACACCTTCTCTACATATTTGTATTTTCTAGGGAGAAAGCTAGAGGAACTGCGGCAACAAACATGACATTTCTGTTTGTACAGATGACATTTTATGCACTTGCCTAACGAAAAGACTTTGCTTTTCTGCAAATCCATTTTTACTGTGATTTTCTCAGTCCATTGCATATGAATTCCACACCACTTTGTCCGGATGAGACTAGATGAAACCGGAAATATCCGTTTTTGTTTTGGCTAACTCAGTCCCATATATTGCTACAGCCTATTTGTATGTGTCTTCAGGATATTATCCATGGAGTTTATTGTTTTGAATGTTTTTTATCTGGGAACATTTATTTTTGTGCTGCGAAACACTAATTGGTTCCACATGGAGACAACAGGTCTACACATTCATATTTTCTAGGGAGAAAGCTAGAGGAACTGCAGCAAACAAACATGATATTTCTGTTTGTATAGATGACATATTATGCACTTGCCTAACGAAAAGACTTTGCTTTTCTCCAAAACCATTTGTACTGTGATTTTCTGGGTCCATTGCATACGAATTCCACACCACTTTTCCGGATATGACTGGATAAATCCAGAAATATCTGGTTGTGTATTGGCTATCAATCTGAAATATTGTGAAAGCATTTGTGATTGTGTTTTCTGGATATTATCCATGAACTTTATTATTTTGAATATTTTTATCCGGGAATATTTAATTTTGTACCGTTGAAACACTAATTGGTTCATCATGGGAACACCAGCTCTACACATTCGTATTTTCCAAGAACAATGCTAGAGGAACTGCGGCAAACACACATATTTCTGTTTGTATAGATG
The DNA here is from genome assembly GCA_036325905.1 of Lepus oiostolus. Taxonomy (NCBI): domain Eukaryota; kingdom Metazoa; phylum Chordata; class Mammalia; order Lagomorpha; family Leporidae; genus Lepus; species Lepus oiostolus. The sequence goes on from CM070816.1 coordinate 80,302,891, forward strand.
GCATTTTATCTACTTGCCTAATGAAAAGACTTTGCTTTTCTCCAAAACCATTTTAACTGTGATTTTCTCGGTCCATTGCATACGAATTCCACACCAGTTTGTCTGGATATGACTGGATGAAACCGGAAATATCCGGTTTTGTTTTGGCTAACTCAATCCCAGATATTGCTACAGTCTCTGTGTTTGTGTATTCTTGATATTATCAACGGACTTTATTGTTTTGAATGTTTTTTTTTATCAAGGAACATTCAATTTTGTGTTTGGGAACACTAATTGGTTCCACATGGAGACACCAGGTCTACACACTCATATTTTCTAGGTAGAAAGCTAGAGTAACTTCGACAAACAAAAATGATATTTCTGTTTGTATCGATGACATTTTATGCACTTGCCCAAGGAAAAGACTTTGCTTTTCTCCAACACGATTTGTACTGTGATTTTCTCTGTCCATTGCATACGAATTCCCCACCAGTTTTTCCGGATATGACTGGATGAAACCGGAAATATCCGGTTTTGTTTTGGCTAACTCAATCTGAATATTGTGAAAATCTGTGTATGTGTTTTCTGGATATTATCAACGGACTTTATTGTATTGAATGTTTTTATCAGGGAACATTTAATTTTGTACCCTTGAAACACTAATTGGTTCATCCTGGAAACACCAGCTCTACACAATCGTATTTTCTAGAAAGAATGCTAGAGAATCTGTGGTAAACAAACATGATATTTCTGTTTGTATAGATGACATTTTATGCACTTGCCTAACGTAAAGACTTTGCTTTTCTCCAAAACCATTTATACTGTGATTTTCTCGGTCCATTGCATACGAATTCCACACCAGTTTTTCCGGATATGACTGGATGAAACCGGAACTATCCGGTTGTGTTTTGGCTAACAATCCGATATATTGTGAAAGCCTCTTTGTATGTGTTTTCTGGATATTATCGATGGACTTTATTGTTTTGAATGTTTTCATCAGGGAACATTTAATTCTGTACCATTGAAACACTAATTGGTTCATCATGGTAACACCAGCTCTACACATTCGTATTTTGCAGGGAGAAAGCTAGAGGAACTGCGGCAAACAAACATGATATTTCTGTTTCTATAGATGACATTTTATGAACTTGCAAAACAAAAAGACTTTGCTTTTCACGAAATCCCTTTTTACTGTGATTTTCTCGGTGCATTGCATGCGAATTCCACACCACTTTGTCCGGATATGACTGGATGAAACCAGAAATATCGTTTGTGTTTTGGCTAACTCAATCTGAAATATTGTGAAAGCCTCTGTGTTTGTGATTTCTGGATATTATCGATGGACTTTATTCTTTTGAATATTTTTATCGGGGAACATTTAATTTTGTGGTTGGAAATACTATTTGGTTCCACATGGGGGCACCAGCTCTACACATTCGTATTTTCTAGGGAGAAAGCTAGAGGAATGGCAACAAACAAACATGATATTTCTGTATGTATAGATGACATTTTATGCACTTGCCTAACGAAAAGATTTTGCTTTTCTCCAAACCATTTGTACTGCATTTTCTCGGTCCATTCATATGAATTCCACATCACTTTGTCCAAATATCACTGGATGAAACCAGAAATATCCAGTTGTGTTTTGGCTAACTCAATCCGAAATATGGTGAAAGCCTCTGTGTTTGTGTTTTCTGGATATTATCGATGGACTTTATCATTTTGAATGTTTTTATCAGGCAACATTTAAATTTTTACCGTTGAAACACTAAGTTGTTCACCATGGTAACACCAGCTCTACACATTCATATTTTCTAGGGAGAAAGCCAGAGGAACTGTGGCAAACAAACATGATATTTCTGTTTGTATAGATGACATTTTATGAGCTTGCAAAACAAAAAGACTTTGCTTTGATCCAAAACCATTTGCACTGTGGTTTTTGCGGTCCGTTGCATACAAATTCCACACCACTCTGTCCAGCTATGACTAGATGAAACCGGAAATATCTGGTTTGTTTTGGATAACTCAATCTCAGATATTGCTACAGCCTCTGTGTTTGTGTATTCCAGATATTATCCACGGACTTTATTGTTTTGAATGTTTTTCATCAGGGAACATTTAATTTTGTGCTTGGAATCACTAATTTGTTCCACATGGAGACACCAGCTCTACGAATTCGTATTTTCTAGGGAGAAAGCTACAGGAACTGCGGTAAACAAACATGATATTTCTGTTTGTATAGATGACATTTTATTCACTTGCCTAACGAAAAGACTTTGCTTTTCTCCGAAAACCATTTTTACTGTGATTTCCTCGGTCCATTGCATACGAATTCCACACCAGTTTGTCCGGATATGACTGGATGAAACCAGAAATATCCGGTTTTGTTTTGGCTTGCTGTATCCCAGATATTTCTACAGCCTCTGTGTTTGTATATTCATGATATTATCCATGGACTTTATTGTTTTGAAGGTTTTTTTATAAGGGAATATTTAATTTTGTGCTTGGAAACACTAATTGGTTCCACATGGAGACACCAGCTCTACACATTCATATTTTCTAGGGAGAAAGCTAGAGGAACTGCGACAAACAAACATGATATTTCTGTTTGTATCGATGACATTTTATGCACTTGCCTAATGAAAAGACTTTGCTTTTCTCCAAAACCATTTTTACTGTGATTTTCTCGGTCCATTGCATACGAATTCCACACCAGTTTTTCCGGATATGACTGGATGAAACCAGAAATATCCGGTTGTATTTTGGCTAACTCAATCCCAGATATTGCTACAGCCACTGTATTTGTGTTTTCTGGATATTAGCGATGGACATTATCGTTTTGAAAGCTTTTATCAGGGAACATTTAATTTTGTACCGTAGAAACACTAATTGGTTCCACATGGAGACACCAGCTCTACACATTTGTATTTTCTAGGGAGAAAGCTAGAATAAATGTGGCAAACAAACATCATATTTCTGATTGTTTAAATGACATTTTATGCACTTGCCTAACAAAAAGATTTTGCTTTTCTCCAAAACCATTTTTACTGTGATTTTTTCGGTCCATTATATACGAATTCCACAATACTTTGTCCGGAAATGACTGGATGAAACTAGAAATGTCCGGTTGTGTTTTGGCTAACTCCATCCCAGGTATTGCTACAGCCACTGTGTTTGTGTTTTCTGGATATTATCAATGGACTTTATTGTTTTGAATGTTTTTATCAGGGAACATTTAATTTTGTACCGTAGAAACACTAATTGGTTCCACATGGAGACACCAGCTCTATGCATTCGATTTTCTAGGGAGAAAGCTAGAGGTTCTGCGGCAAACAAACATGATATTTTTGTTTGTATCGATGACATTTTATGCACTTGCCTAACAAAAAGACTTTGCTTTTCTACAAAACCATTTTTACTGAAATTTTCTCGGTCCATTGCATAGGACTTCCACACCACTTTGTCCGGATATGCCTGGATGAAACCAGAAATATCCGGTTGTGTTTTGGCTAACTCAATCCGAAATATTGTGAAACCCTCTGTGTTTGTTTTTTCTGCATATTATGAGCGGACTTTATTGTTTTGAGGGTTTTTATCAGGGAACATTAAATTTGTACCGTAGAAACACTAATTGGTTCCACATGGAGACACCAGCTCTACACATTTGTATTTTCTAGGGAGAAAGCTAGAGGAACTGCGGCAAACAAACATGATATTTCTGTTTGTATGGATGACATTTTAAGCACTTGCCTAACGAAAAGACTTTCGTTTTCTCCAAAACCATTTTACTGCGATTTTCTCGGTCCATTGCATACAATTTCCACACCACTTTGTCCAGATATGACTGGATGAATCCAGAAATACCCGGTTGTGTTTTGGCTAACTCAATCCCAGATATTGTTACAGCCTCTTTGTTTATCATTTCTGGATAATATCGATGGACTTTATTGTTTTGAATGATTTTATCAGGGAACGTTTAATTTTCTACCGTTGAAACACTAATTGGTTCCAAATGGAGAAAACAGCTCTACACATACATATTTTCTAGGGAGTAATCTAGAAAAACTGTGGCAAACAAACATGATATTTCTGTTTGTATAGATGACATTTTTTGCACTTGCCTAAAGAAAAGACTTTGCTTTTCTCAAAAACAATTTTTACGGTGATTTTCTCGGTCCAAGTAATCAGAACTGCAAACCATTTTGTCTGGATATGCCTGGATGAAACAAGAAATATCCTGTTTTGTTTTGGCTTACTAAATACCAGATATTGCTACAGCTTCTGTTTTTGTGTTTTCTGGATATTATCGATGGACTTTATTGTTTTGAATGCTTTTATCAGGGAACATTTAATTTTGTACCGTAGAAACACTAATTGGTTCCACATGGAGACACCAGTCTACACATTTGTATTTTCAAAGGAGAAAGCTAGAGGAACTGTGGCAAACAAATATCATATTTCTGTTTGTATAGATGACATTATATGCACTTGACTAACGAAAAGACTTTGCTTTTCTCCAAAACCATTTTACTGTGATTTTCTCGGTCCGTTGCCTAGGAATTCCACCCCATTTTGTCCGGATATGACTGGATGATACCTGAAATATCATCTTGGATTTTGGCTTGTGATATCCCAGATATTGCTACAGCCTCTGTGTTTGTGTTTTTTGGATATTATCGACGTGCTTTATTGTTTTGAATGTTTTTATCAGGGAATATTTAATTTTGTACCGTAGAAACACTAATAAGATCCACACGGAGAAACCTGCTCTACACATTCGTATTTTCTAGGGAGAAAACTAGAGGAACTGCGGAAAACAAACATGATATTTCTGTTTGTATAGATGACATTTTATGCACTTGCCTAATGAAAAGACTTTGCTTTTCTCCAAAGCATTTTTACTGTGATTTTCTCGGTCCATTGCATACGAATTCCACACCACTTTGTTTGTATATGACTGAATGAAACCAGAAATATCCGGTTCTCTTTTGGCTAACTATATCCCAGATATTGCTACAGTCTCAGTGTTTGTTTTTTTTTTTTTTCGATATTATCAACGGACCTTATTGTTTTGAATGTTGTTATCAGTCAATATTTAATTTTGTGCTGGGAATCACTAATTAGTTCCACAAGGAGAAACCAGCTCTACACATTCGTATTTTCTAGGGAGAAACCTAGAAGAACTACGGCAAGCAAACATGATATTTCTGTTTGTATAGATGACATTTTATGCACTTGGCTAAGGAAAAGACTATGCTTTTCTCCAAAACCATTTTTACTGTGATTTCTTCGGTTCATTGCATACGAATTCCACACCAGTTTGTCCGGATATCACTGTATGAAATCGGAAACTACAGGTTTTATTTTTGGCTAACTCAATCGGAAATATTTCTACAGACTCTGTGTTTGTGTGTTCCTGATATTATCGATGGACTGTTTTGTTTTGAATATTTTTATCAGGGAACATTTAATTTTGTACCATTGATACACTAATTGGTTCATCATGGGAACACCAGCTCTACACATTCGTATTTTCTAGGGAGAAAGCTAGAGGAACTGCGGAAAACAAACATGATATTTCTGTTTGTATAGATGACATTTTATGCACTGGCTTAACGAAAAGACTTTGCTTTTCTCCAAAACCATTTTTACTGTGATTTTCTCGGTCCATAGCATACGAATTCCACACCAGTTTGTCCGGATATGACTGGATGAATCCAGAAATATCTGGTTTTTTTTTGGCTAACTCAATTCCATTATTGCTACAGCCTCTCTTTTTCTGTTTTCTAGATACTATTAATGGACTTTTTTGTTTAGAATGTTTTTTAAGGGGAACATTCTATTTTGGACTTGGATACAGTAATTGGTTCCACATGGAGACACTAGCTCTACATATTCGTATTTTCTAGGGAGAAAGCAAGAGGAACTGCGACAAACAAACATGATATTTCTGTTTGTATAGATGACATTTTATGCACTTGAATAACGAAAAGACTTTGCTTTCCTCCAAAACCATTTTTACTGTGATTTCCTTGGTCCATTGCATACGAATTCCACAGCAGTTTTTCTGGACATGACTGGATGAAGCCGGAAAAATCCGGTATTGTTTTCGCTAACTCAATCCCAGATATTTCTACAGCCTCTGTGTTTGTGTTTTCCCGGATATTTTCAACAGACTGTATTGTTTTGAATGTTTTTTATCAGGGAACATTTAATTTAATTTTATGCTTGGAAACACTAATTGGTTCCACATGGAGAAACCAGCTCTACATATTTGTAGTTTCTAGGGAGAAAGCTAGAGGAACTGCGACAAAGAAACATGATATTTCTGTTTCTATCAATGACATTTTATGCAGTTGCATAGCAAAAAGACTTTGCTTTTCTCCATAACCATTTTTACTGTGATTTTCTCGTTCCATTGCATATGAATTCCACACCACTTTGTCAGGATATGACGGGATGAAACCAGAAATATCCAGTTGTGTTTTGGCTAACTCACTCCGAAATATTCTGAAAGCCTCTGTGATTGTGTATTCTGGATATTATCGATGGAGTTTATTGTTTTGAATGTTTTTATCAGGGAACATTTAATTTCTTAACATTGAAACACTAATTGGTTCACCATGGGAACACCAGCTCTACACATTCGTATTTTCTAGGGAGAAAGGTAGAGGAACTGCGGCAAACAAACATGATATTTCTGTTTGTATAGATGACATTTTCAGCGCTTGCCTAACCAAACGACTTTGCTTTTCTCCAAAACCGTTTTTACTGTGAATATCTTGGTCCATTGCATACGAATTCCATACCAGTTTGTCCTGATATGACTGGATGAAACCGGAAATATCCAGTTTTGTTTTGGCTAATTCAATCCCAGAAATTGCTACAACCTCTGTGTTTGTGTTTTCCCGGATATTATCCACAGACTTTATTGTTTTGAATGTTTTTTATCAGGGAACATTTAATTTTGTACCGTAGAAACACTAATTGGTTCCACATGGAGACACCAGCTCTACACATTCGTATTTTCTAGGTAGAAATCTAGAGGAACTGAAACAAACAAACGTGATATTTCTCTTTGTATAGATGACATTTTATGCACTTGCCTAAGGAAAAGACTTTGCTTTTCTCTAAAACCATTTTACTGTAATTTTCTCAGTCCATTGCATACGAATTCCCGAATTCCACCCCACTTTGTCCGGATATGACTGGATGAAACCGGAAATATCCGGTTGTGTTTTGGCTAACTCAATCCAAGATATTGCTACAGCCTCAGTGTTTGTGAATTCTGGATATTATCGACGTGCTTTATTGTTGTGAATGTTTTTCTCAGGGAACATTTAATTTTGTACCGTAGAAACACTAATTGGTTCCACATGGAGACATCAGCTCTACACATTCATATTTTCTAGGGAGAAAGGTAGAGGAACTGCGGCAAACAAACATGATATTTCTGTTTGTATAGATGACATTTTATGCACTTGCCCAACGAAAAGACTTTCCTTTTCTCCAAAACCATTTGTACTGTGATTTTCTCGGACCAGTGCATTCGAATTCCACACCAGTTTGTCCAGATATGACAGGATGAACCCAGAAATATCCGGTTTTGTTTTGACTAACTCAATCCCAGATATTGCTATAGCCTCTGTGTTTGGGTTTTCTGGACATTATCAACGGAATTTATTGTTTTCAATATTTGTTATTGGAGAACATTTAATTTTGGGCTTGGATACCGTAATTGGTTCCACATGGAGACACCAGCTCTACATTTTCGTATTTTCTAGGGAGAAAGCTAGAGGAACTGCGGCAAACAAACATGATATTTCTGTTTGTATAGATGGCATTTAATGCACTGGCCTAACGAAAACACTTTGCTTTTCTGCAAAGCCATTTTTACTGTGATTTCTTGGTCTATTGCATACGAATTCAACCCCACTTTGTTCGGATATGACTGGATGAAACCGGAAATATCCGGTTTTGTTTTGGCTAACTCAATCCCAGATATTGTTTCAGCCTCTGTGTTTGTGTTTTCTGGATATTATCGACGTGCTTTATTATTTTGAATATTTTTATCAGGTCATATTTAATTTTGTACCATAGAAACACTAATTGGATTCCACATGGAGACACCAGATCTACACATTCATATTTTCGAGGCAGAAAGCTAGAGGAACTGTGGAAAACAAACATGATATTTCTGTTTGTTTAGATGACATTTTATGCACATGGCTAACGAAAAGACTTTGCTTTTCTCCAAAACCATTTTACTGTAATTTTCTCAGTCCATTGCATACGAATTCAACCCCACTTTGTTCGGATATGACTGGATGAAACCAGAAATATCTGGTTGTGTTTTGGCTTCCTATATCCCAGATATTGCTGCAGCCTTAGTATCTGTGTTTTCCGGATATTATCGATGGATTTTATTGTTTTGAATGTTTTTATCAGGGAATATTTAACTTTGTGCTGGGAAACACTAATTGTTTCCACATGGAGACACCAGCTCTACACATTTGTATTTTCTAGGGAGAAAGCTAGAGGAACTGTGGCAAACAAACATAATATTTCTGTTTGTGTAGATGACATTTTATGCACTTGCCTAACGAAAAGACTTTGCTTTTCTCCAGAACCATTTTTACTGTGAATTTCTAGGTCCAAGGCATATGAACTCCACACCACTTTGTCCTGATATGCCTTTATGCAACCAGAAATATCCGGTTGTTTTTTGGCTAACTCAATCCGAAATATTGTTAAAGCCTCTGTGTTTGTGTTTTCTGCGTATTATGAATGGACTTTATTGTTTTGAGTGTTTTTATCAGGGAATATTTAATTTTGTACCGTAGAAACACTAATTGGTTCCACATGGAGACACCAGCTCTACACATTCGTATTTTCTAGGTAGAAATCTAGAGTAACTGAAACAAACAAACGTGATATTTCTCTTTGTATAGATGACATTTTATGCACTTGCCTAAGGAAAAGACTTTGCTTTTCTCTAAAACCATTTTACTGTAATTTTCTCAGTCCATTGCATACGAATTCCACCCCACTTTGTCCGGATATGACTGGCTGAAACCGGAAATATCCGGTTGTGTTTTGGCTAACTCAATCCCTGATATTGCTACAGCCTCTGTGTTTGTGAATTCTGGATATTATCGACGTGCTATATTGTTGTGAATGTTTTTCTCAGGGAACATTTAATTTTGTACCGTAGAAACACTAATTGGTTCCACATGGAGACACCAGCTCTACACATTCATATTTTCTAGGGAGAAAGGTAGAGGAACCGCGGCAAACAAACATGATATTTCTGCTTGTATAGATGACATTTTATGAACTTGCCTAACAAAAAGACTTTGCTTTTCTACAAAACCATTTTTACTGTGAATTTCTAGGTCCAAGGCATATGAACTCCACACCACTTTGTCCTGATATGCCTTTATGCAACCAGAAATATCCATTTTTTTTTTTTGCTAACTCAATCCGAAATATTGTTAAAGCCTCTGTGTTTGTGTTTTCTGCATATTATGAATGGACTTTATTGTTTTGAGTGTTTTTATCAGGGAATATTTAATTTTGTACCGTAGAAACACTAATTGGTTCCATATGGAGACACCAGCTCTACACATTCGTATTTTCTAGGTAGAAATCTAGAGGAACTGAAACAAACAAACGTGATATTTCTCTTTGTATAGATGACATTTTATGCACTTGCCTAAGGAAAAGACTTTGCTTTTCCCTAAAACCATTTTACTGTAATTTTCTCAGTCCATTGCATACGAATTCCACCCCACTTTGTCCGGATATGACTGGATGAAACCGGAAATATCCGGTTGTATTTTGGCTAACTCAATTCCAGATATTGCTACAGCCTCTGTGTTTGTGTTTTCTGGATATTATCGACGTGCTTTATTGTTGTGAATGTTTTTCTCAGGGAACATTTAATTTTGTACCGTAGAAACACTAATTGGTTCCACATGGAGACATCAGCTCTACACATTCATATTTTCTAGGGAGAAAGGTAGAGGAACTGCGGCAAACAATCCTGATATTTCTGTTTGTATAGATGACATTTTATGCACTTGCCTAATGAAAAGACTTTCCTTTTCTCCAAAACCATTTGTACTGTGATTTTCTCGGACCAGTGCATTAGAATTCCACACCAGTTTGTCCGGATATGACAGGATGAACCCAGAAATATCCGGTTTTGTTTTGGCTAACTCAATCCCAGATATTGCTATAGCCTCTGTGTTTGGGTTTTGTGGACATTATCAACGGAATTTATTGTTTTGAAAGTTTGTTATCGGTGAACATTTAATTTTGGGCTTGGATACCCTAATTGGTTCCACATGGAGACACCAGCTCTATATATTCGTATTTTCTAGGGAGAAAGCTAGAGGAACTGCGGCAAACAAACATGATATTTCTGTTTGTGTAGATGGCATTTAATGCACTGGCCTAACGAAAATACTTTGCTTTTCTGCAAAGCCATTTTTACTATGATTTTCGGTCTATTGCATACGAATTCAACCCCACTTTGTTCGGATATGACTGGATGAAACCGGAAATATCCGGTTTTGTTTTGGCTAACTCAATCCCAGATATTGTTTCACCCTCTGTGTTTGTGTTTTCTGGATATTATTGACGTGCTTTATTATTTTGAATATTTTTATCAGGTCATATTTAATTTTGTACCATAGAAACACTAATTGGATTCCACATGGAGACACCAGCTCTACACATTCGTATTTTCGAGGCAGAAAGCTAGAGGAACTGTGGCAAACAAACATGATATTTCTGTTTGTTTAGATGACATTTTATGCACTTGGCTAACGAAAAGACTTTGCTTTTCTCCAAAACCATTTGTATTGTGATTCTCTCGGTCCATTGCATATGAAATCCACCCCATTTTTTCTGGATATGTCTGGATGAAACCAGAAATATCTGGTTGTGTTTTGGCTTCCTATATCCCAGATATTGCTACAGCCTTATTATCTGTGTTTTCCGGATATTATCGATGGATTTTATTGTTTTGAATGTTTTTATCAGGGAACATGTAATTTTGCTCTGTAGAAACACTAATAGGATCCACATGGAGACACCTGCTCTACACATTCGTATTTTCTAGGGAGAAAGCTAGAGGAACTGCGGCACACAAACATGATATTTCTGTTTGTATAGATGACATTTTATGCACTTGCCTAAGGAAAAGACTTTACTCTTCTCCAAAACCATTTTTACTGTGATTTTCTTTTTATAAGGCATATGAGCTCCACACCACTTTGTCCGGATATGCCTGGATGAAAACAGGAATATCCGGTTCTTTTTTGGCTAACTCAATCCCAGATATTGCTACAGCCTTTGTGTTTGTGTTTTCCGGATATTATCAATGGACTTTATGGTTTTGCATGTTTTTTATCAGGGAACATTTAATTTTGTGCTTGGAAACACTAATTGGTTCCACATGGAGACACCAGCTCTACACATTCGTATTTTCTAGGGAGAAAGCTAGAGGAACTGCGGCCAACAAACATGATATTTCTGTTTGAATAGATGACATTTTATGCACTTGCCTAACGAAAAGACTTTGCTTTTCTACAAAACCATTTTTACTGTGATTTTCTGGGTCCATTGCATAGGAATTCCACACCACTTTATCCGGATATGCCTGGATGAAAACAGAAACATCCTATTGTGTTTGGCGAACTCAATCCCAGATATTGCTACAGCCTCTGTGTTTGCTGTTTCTGGATATTATCGATGGACTTTATTGTTTTGTTGTTTTTATCAAGGAACATTTAATTTTGTACCGTAGAAACACTAATTGGTTCCACATGGAGACACCAGCTCTACACATTCATATTTTCTAGGGAGAAAGCTGGAGGAACTGCAGCAAACACACATGATATTTCTGTTTGTATCGATGACATTTTATGCACTTGCCTAACAAAAAGACTTTGCTTTTCTACAAAACCATTTTTACTGTGATTTTCTAGGTCCAAGGCATATGAACTCCACACCACTTTGTCCTGATATGCCTTTATGCAACCGGAAATATCCGGTTGTTTTTTGGCTAACTCAATCTGAAATATTGTTAAAGCTTCTGTGTTTGTGTTTTCTGCATATTATGAATGGACTTTATTGTTTTGAGTGTTTTTATCAGGGAATATTTAATTTTGTACCGTAGAAACACTAATTGGTTCCACATGGAGACACCAGCTCTACACATTCGTATTTTCTAGGTAGAAATCTAGAGGAACTGAAACAAACAAAAGTGATATTTCTCTTTGTATAGATGACATTTTATGCACTTGCCTAAGGAAAAGACTTTGCTTTTCCCTAAAACCATTTTACTGTAATTTTCTCAGTCCATTGCATACGAATTCCACCCCACTTTGTCCGGATATGACTGGATGAAACTGGAAATATCCGGGTGTGTTTTGGCTAACTCAATCCCAGATATTGCTACAGCCTCTGTGTTTGTGTTTTCTGGATATTATCAACGTGCTTTATTGTTGTGAATGTTTTTATCAGGGAACATTTCATTTTGTACCATAGAAACACTAATTGGTTCCACATGGAGACATCAGCTCTACACATTCATATTTTCTAGGGAGAAAGGTAGAGGAACTACGGCAAACAAACATGATATTTCTCTTTGTATAGATGACATTTTATGCACTTGCCTAACGAAAAGACTTTCCTTTTCTCCAAAACCATTTGTACTGTGATTTTCTCGGACCATTGCATTCGAATTCCACACCAGTTTGTCCGGATATGACATGATGAACCCGGAAATATCCGGTTTTGTTTTGGCTCACTCAATCCCAGTTTTTGCTACTGCTTCTATGTTTGTGTATTCCTGATATTATCCACGGACTTTATTGTTTTGAATGTTTTTTATCAGGGAACATTTAATTTTGTGCTTGGAAACACTAATTGGTTCCACATGGAGACACCAGTTCTACACATTTGTATTTTCTAGGGAGAAAGCTTGAGGAAGTGCGACAAACAAATATGATATTTCTCTTTGTATAGATGATATTTTATGCACTTGCCTAAGAAAATACTTTGCTTTTCTCCAAAACCATTTTTACTGTGATTTTCTCAGCCCATTACATACGGATTCCACACCACTTTGTCCGGATATGACTGGATGAAACCAGAAATATCCGGTTGTGTTTTGGCTAACTGAATCCGAAATATTGTGCTAGCTTCCGTGTTTGTGTTTTCTGGATATTATCGATGGACTTTATTGTTTTGAATGTTTTTATCAGGGAACATTTCCTTTTGTACCATAGAAACACTAATTGGTTCATCATAAGGACGCGAGCTCTACACATTCGTATTTTCTAGGGAGAAAGCTAGAAGAACTACAGCAAGCAAAATGATATTTCTGCTTGTGTAGATGACATTTTATGCACTTGCCTAATGAAAAGACTTTGCTTTTCTTCAAAACCATTTTTACTATAATTTTCCCGGTACATTGCATAAGAATTCCACACCCGTTCACCGGATATGACTGGATGAAACTGGAAATATCCTGTTGTGTTTTGGCTACCTTACTCCTAAATATTGTGACAAGTTTCTGTGTTTGTGTTTTCTGGATATTATCAATGGACTTTATTGTTTTGAATGTTTTTATCAGGGAACATTTCATTTTGTACCATTGAAACACTAATTGGTTCATCATGGGAACACCAGCTCTACACATTCGTATTCTCTAGGGAGAAAGCTAGAAGAACTACAGCAACCAAAAGGATATTTCTGTTTGTATAGATGACATTTTATGCACTTGCCTAACAAAAAGACTTTGCTTTTCTTCAAACCCATTTTTACTGTAATTTTCCCGGTCCATTGCATACGAATTCCACACCATTTCACCGGATATGACTGGATGAAACCGGAAATATCCGGTTTTGTTTTGGCTAACTCAATCCCAGATATTGCTACGGCCTCTTTCTTTGTGTATTCCTCATATTACACAAGGACTTTATTGTTTTGAATGTTTTTTATCAGGAAATATTTAATTTTCTGCTTGGAAATACTAATTGGTTCCACAGGGAGACACCAGCTCTACACATTCGTATTTTCTAGGGAGAAAGCTAGAGGAACTGCCAAAAAGAAACATGATATTTCTGTTTGTATAGGTGACATTTGATGCATTTGCCTAACAAAAAGACTTTGCTTTTCTCCAAAACCATTTTTACTGTGATTTTCTCGGTCCATTGGATACGAATTCCATACCAGTTTGTCTGGATATGACTGGATGAAACCAGAAATATCCGGTTGTGTTTTGGCTACCTCACTCCTAAATATTGTGACAGCCTCTGTGTTTGTGTTTTCTGGATATTATCGATGGACTTTATTGTTTTGAATGTTTTTATCAGGGAACATTTCATTTTGTATCATTGAAACTCTAATTGCTTCATCATGGGAACACCAGCTCTACACATTTGTATTCTCTAGGGAGAAAGCTAGAGGAACTCTGGCAAACAAACATGATATTTCTGTTTGTATAGATGACATTTTATGCACTGGCCTAACGAAAAGACTGCTTTTCTCCAAAACCATTTTTACTCTGGTTTTCTCGGTCCATTGCATATGAATTCCACACCACTTTGTCCGGATATGACTGGATGAAACCGGAAAAATTCGGTTTTGTTTTGGCTAACTCAATCCCAGATATTGCTGCAGCCTCTGTGTTTGTGTATTCCTCACATTACCCACAGACTTTATTGTTTAGAATGTTTTTTATCAGGGAACATTTAATTTTGTGCTTGGAAACCCTAATTGGTTCCACATGGAGACACCAGCTCTACACGTTCGTATTTTCTATGGAGAAAGCTAGAGGAACTGCAACAAAGAAACATGATATTTGTGTTTCTATCGATGACATTTTATGTACAGGCCTAACGAAAGACTTTGCTTTTCTCCAAAAGCATTTGTACTGTGATTTTCTCAATCCATTGCATACGAATTCCACACTAGTTTCTCCGGATATAACTGGATGAAACCGGATATATCCGCTTATGTTTTGGCTAACTCAATCCCAGATATTGCCACAGTCTCTGTGTTTGTGTTTTCTGGATATTATTGATGGACTTTATTGTTTTGAATGTTTTTTATCGGGGAACATTTTACTTTGAGCTTGGATACAGTAATTGGTTCCACATGGAGACACCAGCTCTACATATTCGTATTTTCTAGTGAGAAAGCTAGAGAAACTGCGGCAAACAAACATGATATTTCTGTGTGTATCGATGACATTTTATGCACTTGCCTAACGAAAAGACATTGCTTTTCTCCAAAACCCTTTGCTCCCCCACTTTTTATAATTCTTTTTTTTTTTGACAGGCAGAGTGGATAGTGAGAGAGAGACAGAGAGAAAGGTCTTCCTTTTTGCCGTTGGTTCACCCTCCAATGGCCGCCGCGGTAGCGCGCTGCGGCCGGCGCACCGCGCTGTTCCGATGGCAGGAGCCAGGTGCTTATCCTGGTCTCCCATGGGTTGCAGAGCCCAAACACTTGGGCCATCCTCCACTGCACTCCCTGGCCACAGCAGAGAGCTGGCCTGGAAGAGGGGCAACCGGGACAGGATCGGTGCCCCGACCGGGACTAGAACCCGGTGTGCCGGCGCCGCAATGCGGAGGATTAGCCTGTAGAGCCACGGCGCTGGCCTTTTACTGTGATTTTCTCGGTCCATTGCATACGAATTCCACACCAGTTTGTCCGGATATGACTGGATGAAAGCAGAAATATCCGGTTGTGTTTTGGCTAACTCACTCCGAAATATTGTGAAAGCCTCTGTGTTTGTGTTTTCTGGACATTACAAACGGACTTTATGGTTTTGAATGTTTTTAGCAGGGAACATTTAATTTTGTACCGTTGAAACACTAATTGGTTCATCATGGGGACAGCAGCTCCACACATTCTTATATTCTAGGGAGAAACCTAGAGAAACTGCGGCAAACAAACATGATATTTCTGTTTGTATAGATGACATTTTATGCACTTGCCTAATGAAAAGACTTTGCTTTTCTCCAAAGCATTTTTACTGTGATTTTCTCGGTCCATTGCATACGAATTCCACACCACTTTGTTTGTATATGACTGAATGAAACCAGAAATATCCGGTTCTCTTTTGGCTAACTATATCCCAGATATTGCTACAGTCTCAGTGTTTGTTTTTTTTTTTTTCGATATTATCAACGGACCTTATTGTTTTGAATGTTGTTATCAGTCAATATTTAATTTTGTGCTGGGAATCACTAATTAGTTCCACAAGGAGAAACCAGCTCTACACATTCGTATTTTCTAGGGAGAAACCTAGAAGAACTACGGCAAGCAAACATGATATTTCTGTTTGTATAGATGACATTTTATGCACTTGGCTAAGGAAAAGACTATGCTTTTCTCCAAAACCATTTTTACTGTGATTTCTTCGGTTCATTGCATACGAATTCCACACCAGTTTGTCCGGATATCACTGTATGAAACCGGAAACTACAGGTTTTATTTTTGGCTAACTCAATCGGAAATATTTCTACAGACTCTGTGTTTGTGTGTTCCTGATATTATCGATGGACTGTTTTGTTTTGAATATTTTTATCAGGGAACATTTAATTTTGTACCATTGATACACTAATTGGTTCATCATGGGAACACCAGCTCTACACATTCGTATTTTCTAGGGAGAAAGCTAGAGGAACTGCGGAAAACAAACATGATATTTCTGTTTGTATAGATGACATTTTATGCACTGGCTTAACGAAAAGACTTTGCTTTTCTCCAAAACCATTTTTACTGTGATTTTCTCGGTCCATAGCATACGAATTCCACACCAGTTTGTCCAGATATGACTGGATGAATCCAGAAATATCTGGTTTTTTTTTGGCTAACTCAATTCCATTATTGCTACAGCCTCTCTTTTTCTGTTTTCTAGATACTATTAATGGACTTTTTTGTTTAGAATGTTTTTTAAGGGGAACATTCTATTTTGGACTTGGATACAGTAATTGGTTCCACATGGAGACACTAGCTCTACATATTCGTATTTTCTAGGGAGAAAGCAAGAGGAACTGCGACAAACAAACATGATATTTCTGTTTGTATAGATGACATTTTATGCACTTGAATAACGAAAAGACTTTGCTTTCCTCCAAAACCATTTTTACTGTGATTTCCTTGGTCCATTGCATACGAATTCCACAGCAGTTTTTCTGGACATGACTGGATGAAGCCGGAAAAATCCGGTATTGTTTTCGCTAACTCAATCCCAGATATTTCTACAGCCTCTGTGTTTGTGTTTTCCCGGATATTTTCAACAGACTGTATTGTTTTGAATGTTTTTTATCAGGGAACATTTAATTTAATTTTATGCTTGGAAACACTAATTGGTTCCACATGGAGAAACCAGCTCTACATATTTGTAGTTTCTAGGGAGAAAGCTAGAGGAACTGCGACAAAGAAACATGATATTTCTGTTTCTATCAATGACATTTTATGCAGTTGCATAGCAAAAAGACTTTGCTTTTCTCCATAACCATTTTTACTGTGATTTTCTCGTTCCATTGCATATGAATTCCACACCACTTTGTCAGGATATGACGGGATGAAACCAGAAATATCCAGTTGTGTTTTGGCTAACTCACTCCGAAATATTCTGAAAGCCTCTGTGATTGTGTATTCTGGATATTATCGATGGAGTTTATTGTTTTGAATGTTTTTATCAGGGAACATTTAATTTCTTAACATTGAAACACTAATTGGTTCACCATGGGAACACCAGCTCTACACATTCGTATTTTCTAGGGAGAAAGGTAGAGGAACTGCGGCAAACAAACATGATATTTCTGTTTGTATAGATGACATTTTCAGCGCTTGCCTAACCAAACGACTTTGCTTTTCTCCAAAACCGTTTTTACTGTGAATATCTTGGTCCATTGCATACGTATTCCATACCAGTTTGTCCTGATATGACTGGATGAAACCGGAAATATCCAGTTTTGTTTTGGCTAATTCAATCCCAGAAATTGCTACAACCTCTGTGTTTGTGTTTTCCCGGATATTATCCACAGACTTTATTGTTTTGAATGTTTTTTATCAGGGAACATTTAATTTTGTACCGTAGAAACACTAATTGGTTCCACATGGAGACACCAGCTCTACACATTCGTATTTTCTAGGTAGAAATCTAGAGGAACTGAAACAAACAAACGTGATATTTCTCTTTGTATAGATGACATTTTATGCACTTGCCTAAGGAAAAGACTGCTTTTCTCTAAAACCATTTTACTGTAATTTTCTCAGTCCATTGCATACGAATTCCCGAATTCCACCCCACTTTGTCCGGATATGACTGGATGAAACCGGAAATATCCGGTTGTGTTTTGGCTAACTCAATCCAAGATATTGCTACAGCCTCAGTGTTTGTGAATTCTGGATATTATCGACGTGCTTTATTGTTGTGAATGTTTTTCTCAGGGAACATTTAATTTTGTACCGTAGAAACACTAATTGGTTCCACATGGAGACATCAGCTCTACACATTCATATTTTCTAGGGAGAAAGGTAGAGGAACTGCGGCAAACAAACATGATATTTCTGTTTGTATAGATGACATTTTATGCACTTGCCCAACGAAAAGACTTTCCTTTTCTCCAAAACCATTTGTACTGTGATTTTCTCGGACCAGTGCATTCGAATTCCACACCAGTTTGTCCAGATATGACAGGATGAACCCAGAAATATCCGGTTTTGTTTTGACTAACTCAATCCCAGATATTGCTATAGCCTCTGTGTTTGGGTTTTCTGGACATTATCAACGGAATTTATTGTTTTCAATATTTGTTATTGGAGAACATTTAATTTTGGGCTTGGATACCGTAATTGGTTCCACATGGAGACACCAGCTCTACATTTTCGTATTTTCTAGGGAGAAAGCTAGAGGAACTGCGGCAAACAAACATGATATTTCTGTTTGTATAGATGGCATTTAATGCACTGGCCTAACGAAAACACTTTGCTTTTCTGCAAAGCCATTTTTACTGTGATTTCTTGGTCTATTGCATACGAATTCAACCCCACTTTGTTCGGATATGACTGGATGAAACCGGAAATATCCGGTTTTGTTTTGGCTAACTCAATCCCAGATATTGTTTCAGCCTCTGTGTTTGTGTTTTCTGGATATTATCGACGTGCTTTATTATTTTGAATATTTTTATCAGGTCATATTTAATTTTGTACCATAGAAACACTAATTGGATTCCACATGGAGACACCAGATCTACACATTCATATTTTCGAGGCAGAAAGCTAGAGGAACTGTGGAAAACAAACATGATATTTCTGTTTGTTTAGATGACATTTTATGCACATGGCTAACGAAAAGACTTTGCTTTTCTCCAAAACCATTTTACTGTAATTTTCTCAGTCCATTGCATACGAATTCAACCCCACTTTGTTCGGATATGACTGGATGAAACCAGAAATATCTGGTTGTGTTTTGGCTTCCTATATCCCAGATATTGCTGCAGCCTTAGTATCTGTGTTTTCCGGATATTATCGATGGATTTTATTGTTTTGAATGTTTTTATCAGGGAATATTTAACTTTGTGCTGGGAAACACTAATTGTTTCCACATGGAGACACCAGCTCTACACATTTGTATTTTCTAGGGAGAAAGCTAGAGGAACTGTGGCAAACAAACATAATATTTCTGTTTGTGTAGATGACATTTTATGCACTTGCCTAACGAAAAGACTTTGCTTTTCTCCAGAACCATTTTTACTGTGAATTTCTAGGTCCAAGGCATATGAACTCCACACCACTTTGTCCTGATATGCCTTTATGCAACCAGAAATATCCGGTTGTTTTTTGGCTAACTCAATCCGAAATATTGTTAAAGCCTCTGTGTTTGTGTTTTCTGCGTATTATGAATGGACTTTATTGTTTTGAGTGTTTTTATCAGGGAATATTTAATTTTGTACCGTAGAAACACTAATTGGTTCCACATGGAGACACCAGCTCTACACATTCGTATTTTCTAGGTAGAAATCTAGAGTAACTGAAACAAACAAACGTGATATTTCTCTTTGTATAGATGACATTTTATGCACTTGCCTAAGGAAAAGACTTTGCTTTTCTCTAAAACCATTTTACTGTAATTTTCTCAGTCCATTGCATACGAATTCCACCCCACTTTGTCCGGATATGACTGGCTGAAACCGGAAATATCCGGTTGTGTTTTGGCTAACTCAATCCCTGATATTGCTACAGCCTCTGTGTTTGTGAATTCTGGATATTATCGACGTGCTATATTGTTGTGAATGTTTTTCTCAGGGAACATTTAATTTTGTACCGTAGAAACACTAATTGGTTCCACATGGAGACACCAGCTCTACACATTCATATTTTCTAGGGAGAAAGGTAGAGGAACCGCGGCAAACAAACATGATATTTCTGCTTGTATAGATGACATTTTATGAACTTGCCTAACAAAAAGACTTTGCTTTTCTACAAAACCATTTTTACTGTGAATTTCTAGGTCCAAGGCATATGAACTCCACACCACTTTGTCCTGATATGCCTTTATGCAACCAGAAATATCCATTTTTTTTTTTTTGCTAACTCAATCCGAAATATTGTTAAAGCCTCTGTGTTTGTGTTTTCTGCATATTATGAATGGACTTTATTGTTTTGAGTGTTTTTATCAGGGAATATTTAATTTTGTACCGTAGAAACACTAATTGGTTCCATATGGAGACACCAGCTCTACACATTCGTATTTTCTAGGTAGAAATCTAGAGGAACTGAAACAAACAAACGTGATATTTCTCTTTGTATAGATGACATTTTATGCACTTGCCTAAGGAAAAGACTTTGCTTTTCCCTAAAACCATTTTACTGTAATTTTCTCAGTCCATTGCATACGAATTCCACCCCACTTTGTCCGGATATGACTGGATGAAACCGGAAATATCCGGTTGTATTTTGGCTAACTCAATTCCAGATATTGCTACAGCCTCTGTGTTTGTGTTTTCTGGATATTATCGACGTGCTTTATTGTTGTGAATGTTTTTCTCAGGGAACATTTAATTTTGTACCGTAGAAACACTAATTGGTTCCACATGGAGACATCAGCTCTACACATTCATATTTTCTAGGGAGAAAGGTAGAGGAACTGCGGCAAACAATCCTGATATTTCTGTTTGTATAGATGACATTTTATGCACTTGCCTAATGAAAAGACTTTCCTTTTCTCCAAAACCATTTGTACTGTGATTTTCTCGGACCAGTGCATTCGAATTCCACACCAGTTTGTCCAGATATGACAGGATGAACCCAGAAATATCCGGTTTTGTTTTGGCTAACTCAATCCCAGATATTGCTATAGCCTCTGTGTTTGGGTTTTGTGGACATTATCAACGGAATTTATTGTTTTGAAAGTTTGTTATCGGTGAACATTTAATTTTGGGCTTGGATACCCTAATTGGTTCCACATGGAGACACCAGCTCTATATATTCGTATTTTCTAGGGAGAAAGCTAGAGGAACTGCGGCAAACAAACATGATATTTCTGTTTGTGTAGATGGCATTTAATGCACTGGCCTAACGAAAATACTTTGCTTTTCTGCAAAGCCATTTTTACTATGATTTTCGGTCTATTGCATACGAATTCAACCCCACTTTGTTCGGATATGACTGGATGAAACCGGAAATATCCGGTTTTGTTTTGGCTAACTCAATCCCAGATATTGTTTCACCCTCTGTGTTTGTGTTTTCTGGATATTATTGACGTGCTTTATTATTTTGAATATTTTTATCAGGTCATATTTAATTTTGTACCATAGAAACACTAATTGGATTCCACATGGAGACACCAGCTCTACACATTCGTATTTTCGAGGCAGAAAGCTAGAGGAACTGTGGCAAACAAACATGATATTTCTGTTTGTTTAGATGACATTTTATGCACTTGGCTAACGAAAAGACTTTGCTTTTCTCCAAAACCATTTGTATTGTGATTCTCTCGGTCCATTGCATATGAAATCCACCCCATTTTTTCTGGATATGTCTGGATGAAACCAGAAATATCTGGTTGTGTTTTGGCTTCCTATATCCCAGATATTGCTACAGCCTTATTATCTGTGTTTTCCGGATATTATCGATGGATTTTATTGTTTTGAATGTTTTTATCAGGGAACATGTAATTTTGCTCTGTAGAAACACTAATAGGATCCACATGGAGACACCTGCTCTACACATTCGTATTTTCTAGGGAGAAAGCTAGAGGAACTGCGGCACACAAACATGATATTTCTGTTTGTATAGATGACATTTTATGCACTTGCCTAAGGAAAAGACTTTACTCTTCTCCAAAACCATTTTTACTGTGATTTTCTTTTTATAAGGCATATGAGCTCCACACCACTTTGTCCGGATATGCCTGGATGAAAACAGGAATATCCGGTTCTTTTTTGGCTAACTCAATCCCAGATATTGCTACAGCCTTTGTGTTTGTGTTTTCCGGATATTATCAATGGACTTTATGGTTTTGCATGTTTTTTATCAGGGAACATTTAATTTTGTGCTTGGAAACACTAATTGGTTCCACATGGAGACACCAGCTCTACACATTCGTATTTTCTAGGGAGAAAGCTAGAGGAACTGCGGCCAACAAACATGATATTTCTGTTTGAATAGATGACATTTTATGCACTTGCCTAACGAAAAGACTTTGCTTTTCTACAAAACCATTTTTACTGTGATTTTCTGGGTCCATTGCATAGGAATTCCACACCACTTTATCCGGATATGCCTGGATGAAAACAGAAACATCCTATTGTGTTTGGCGAACTCAATCCCAGATATTGCTACAGCCTCTGTGTTTGCTGTTTCTGGATATTATCGATGGACTTTATTGTTTTGTTGTTTTTATCAAGGAACATTTAATTTTGTACCGTAGAAACACTAATTGGTTCCACATGGAGACACCAGCTCTACACATTCATATTTTCTAGGGAGAAAGCTGGAGGAACTGCAGCAAACACACATGATATTTCTGTTTGTATCGATGACATTTTATGCACTTGCCTAACAAAAAGACTTTGCTTTTCTACAAAACCATTTTTACTGTGATTTTCTAGGTCCAAGGCATATGAACTCCACACCACTTTGTCCTGATATGCCTTTATGCAACCGGAAATATCCGGTTGTTTTTTGGCTAACTCAATCTGAAATATTGTTAAAGCTTCTGTGTTTGTGTTTTCTGCATATTATGAATGGACTTTATTGTTTTGAGTGTTTTTATCAGGGAATATTTAATTTTGTACCGTAGAAACACTAATTGGTTCCACATGGAGACACCAGCTCTACACATTCGTATTTTCTAGGTAGAAATCTAGAGGAACTGAAACAAACAAAAGTGATATTTCTCTTTGTATAGATGACATTTTATGCACTTGCCTAAGGAAAAGACTTTGCTTTTCCCTAAAACCATTTTACTGTAATTTTCTCAGTCCATTGCATACGAATTCCACCCCACTTTGTCCGGATATGACTGGATGAAACTGGAAATATCCGGGTGTGTTTTGGCTAACTCAATCCCAGATATTGCTACAGCCTCTGTGTTTGTGTTTTCTGGATATTATCAACGTGCTTTATTGTTGTGAATGTTTTTATCAGGGAACATTTCATTTTGTACCATAGAAACACTAATTGGTTCCACATGGAGACATCAGCTCTACACATTCATATTTTCTAGGGAGAAAGGTAGAGGAACTACGGCAAACAAACATGATATTTCTCTTTGTATAGATGACATTTTATGCACTTGCCTAACGAAAAGACTTTCCTTTTCTCCAAAACCATTTGTACTGTGATTTTCTCGGACCATTGCATTCGAATTCCACACCAGTTTGTCCGGATATGACATGATGAACCCGGAAATATCCGGTTTTGTTTTGGCTCACTCAATCCCAGTTTTTGCTACTGCTTCTATGTTTGTGTATTCCTGATATTATCCACGGACTTTATTGTTTTGAATGTTTTTTATCAGGGAACATTTAATTTTGTGCTTGGAAACACTAATTGGTTCCACATGGAGACACCAGTTCTACACATTTGTATTTTCTAGGGAGAAAGCTTGAGGAAGTGCGACAAACAAATATGATATTTCTCTTTGTATAGATGATATTTTATGCACTTGCCTAAGAAAATACTTTGCTTTTCTCCAAAACCATTTTTACTGTGATTTTCTCAGCCCATTACATACGGATTCCACACCACTTTGTCCGGATATGACTGGATGAAACCAGAAATATCCGGTTGTGTTTTGGCTAACTGAATCCGAAATATTGTGCTAGCTTCCGTGTTTGTGTTTTCTGGATATTATCGATGGACTTTATTGTTTTGAATGTTTTTATCAGGGAACATTTCCTTTTGTACCATAGAAACACTAATTGGTTCATCATAAGGACGCGAGCTCTACACATTCGTATTTTCTAGGGAGAAAGCTAGAAGAACTACAGCAAGCAAAATGATATTTCTGCTTGTGTAGATGACATTTTATGCACTTGCCTAATGAAAAGACTTTGCTTTTCTTCAAAACCATTTTTACTATAATTTTCCCGGTACATTGCATAAGAATTCCACACCCGTTCACCGGATATGACTGGATGAAACTGGAAATATCCTGTTGTGTTTTGGCTACCTTACTCCTAAATATTGTGACAAGTTTCTGTGTTTGTGTTTTCTGGATATTATCAATGGACTTCATTGTTTTGAATGTTTTTATCAGGGAACATTTCATTTTGTACCATTGAAACACTAATTGGTTCATCATGGGAACACCAGCTCTACACATTCGTATTCTCTAGGGAGAAAGCTAGAAGAACTACAGCAACCAAAAGGATATTTCTGTTTGTATAGATGACATTTTATGCACTTGCCTAACAAAAAGACTTTGCTTTTCTTCAAACCCATTTTTACTGTAATTTTCCCGGTCCATTGCATACGAATTCCACACCATTTCACCGGATATGACTGGATGAAACCGGAAATATCCGGTTTTGTTTTGGCTAACTCAATCCCAGATATTGCTACGGCCTCTTTCTTTGTGTATTCCTCATATTACACAAGGACTTTATTGTTTTGAATGTTTTTTATCAGGAAATATTTAATTTTCTGCTTGGAAATACTAATTGGTTCCACAGGGAGACACCAGCTCTACACATTCGTATTTTCTAGGGAGAAAGCTAGAGGAACTGCCAAAAAGAAACATGATATTTCTGTTTGTATAGGTGACATTTGATGCATTTGCCTAACAAAAAGACTTTGCTTTTCTCCAAAACCATTTTTACTGTGATTTTCTCGGTCCATTGGATACGAATTCCATACCAGTTTGTCTGGATATGACTGGATGAAACCAGAAATATCCGGTTGTGTTTTGGCTACCTCACTCCTAAATATTGTGACAGCCTCTGTGTTTGTGTTTTCTGGATATTATCGATGGACTTTATTGTTTTGAATGTTTTTATCAGGGAACATTTCATTTTGTATCATTGAAACTCTAATTGCTTCATCATGGGAACACCAGCTCTACACATTTGTATTCTCTAGGGAGAAAGCTAGAGGAACTCTGGCAAACAAACATGATATTTCTGTTTGTATAGATGACATTTTATGCACTGGCCTAACGAAAAGACTGCTTTTCTCCAAAACCATTTTTACTCTGGTTTTCTCGGTCCATTGCATATGAATTCCACACCACTTTGTCCGGATATGACTGGATGAAACCGGAAAAATTCGGTTTTGTTTTGGCTAACTCAATCCCAGATATTGCTGCAGCCTCTGTGTTTGTGTATTCCTCACATTACCCACAGACTTTATTGTTTAGAATGTTTTTTATCAGGGAACATTTAATTTTGTGCTTGGAAACCCTAATTGGTTCCACATGGAGACACCAGCTCTACACGTTCGTATTTTCTATGGAGAAAGCTAGAGGAACTGCAACAAAGAAACATGATATTTGTGTTTCTATCGATGACATTTTATGTACAGGCCTAACGAAAGACTTTGCTTTTCTCCAAAAGCATTTGTACTGTGATTTTCTCAATCCATTGCATACGAATTCCACACTAGTTTCTCCGGATATAACTGGATGAAACCGGATATATCCGCTTATGTTTTGGCTAACTCAATCCCAGATATTGCCACAGTCTCTGTGTTTGTGTTTTCTGGATATTATTGATGGACTTTATTGTTTTGAATGTTTTTTATCGGGGAACATTTTACTTTGAGCTTGGATACAGTAATTGGTTCCACATGGAGACACCAGCTCTACATATTCGTATTTTCTAGTGAGAAAGCTAGAGAAACTGCGGCAAACAAACATGATATTTCTGTGTGTATCGATGACATTTTATGCACTTGCCTAACGAAAAGACATTGCTTTTCTCCAAAACCCTTTGCTCCCCCACTTTTTATAATTCTTTTTTTTTTGACAGGCAGAGTGGATAGTGAGAGAGAGACAGAGAGAAAGGTCTTCCTTTTTGCCGTTGGTTCACCCTCCAATGGCCGCCGCGGTAGCGCACTGCGGCCGGCGCACCGCGCTGTTCCGATGGCAGGAGCCAGGTGCTTATCCTGGTCTCCCATGGGTTGCAGAGCCCAAACACTTGGGCCATCCTCCACTGCACTCCCTGGCCACAGCAGAGAGCTGGCCTGGAAGAGGGGCAACCGGGACAGGATCGGTGCCCCGACCGGGACTAGAACCCGGTGTGCCGGCGCCGCAATGCGGAGGATTAGCCTGTAGAGCCACGGCGCTGGCCTTTTACTGTGATTTTCTCGGTCCATTGCATACGAATTCCACACCAGTTTGTCCGGATATGACTGGATGAAAGCAGAAATATCCGGTTGTGTTTTGGCTAACTCACTCCGAAATATTGTGAAAGCCTCTGTGTTTGTGTTTTCTGGACATTACAAACGGACTTTATGGTTTTGAATGTTTTTAGCAGGGAACATTTAATTTTGTACCGTTGAAACACTAATTGGTTCATCATGGGGACAGCAGCTCCACACATTCTTATATTCTAGGGAGAAACCTAGAGAAACTGCGGCAAACAAACATGATATTTCTGTTTGTATAGATGACATTTTATGCACTTGCCTAACGAAAAGACTTTGCTTTTCTCCAAAACCTTTTTTACTGTTATTTTCTCGGTCCATTGTATACGGAATCCACACCACTTTGTCTGGATATTACTGGATGAAACCGGAAATATCCGGTTTTGTTTTGGCTAACTCAATCCCAGATGTTGCTGCAGCCTCTGTGTTTGTATTTTCCAGATATTATCCATGGACATTATTGTTTGGAATGTTTTTTTATCAGGGAAAATTTAATTTTGTACCATAGAAACACAAATAGGTTTCACATGGGGACACCAGCTCTACACATTTGTATTTTCTAGGGAGAAAGCGAGAGGAACTGCGAAAAACAAACATGATATTTCTGTTTGTTTCGATGACATTTTATGCACTTGCCTAAGGAAAAGACTTTGCTTTTCTCCAAAACCATTTTTACTGTGATTCTCTCAGTCCATTGCAAACGAATTCCACACCAGTTTACCGGATATGACTGGATGAAACCGGATATATCCGGTTTTGTTTTGGCTAACTCAATCCGAAATATGGTGAAATCATCTGTGTTTGTGTTTTCTGGATATTATGAATGGACTTTATTGTTTTGAATGTTTTTTATCGGGGAACATTTAATTTTGTTCTTGGAATCACTAATTGGTTCCACATGGAGACTTCAGCTCTACACATTCGTGTTTTGTAGGTAGAAACCTAGATGAACTGCGACAAACAAAGATGATATTTCTGTTTGTATCGATGACATCTTATGCACTTACCTAATGAAAAGACTTTGCTTTTCTCCAAAACCATTTTTACTGTGATTTTCTCGGTGCATTGCATACGAATTCCACACCACTTTGTCCGGATATGACTTGATTAAACTAGAAATATCCGGTTGTGTTTTGGCTAACTCAATCCGAAATATGGTGAAATCCACTGTGTTTGTTTTTTCTGGATATTATCGATGGACTTTATTTTTTTGAACGTTTTTATCAGGGAACATTTAATTTGGTACCGTTGAAACACTAATTGGTTCATCAAGGGGACACCAGCTCTACACATTCGTATTTTCTAGAGAGAATACTATACTAACTGCGACAAACAAACATGGTATCTCTGTTTCTATAGATGACATTTTATGCAGTTGCCTAAAGGAAAGACTTTGCTTTTCTCCAAAACCATTTTTACTGTGATTTTCTCGGCCCATTGCATACGAATTCCACACCACTTTGTCAGGATATGACTGGATGAAACTGGAAATATCCGGTTTTGTTTTGGCTAACTCAATCCCAGATATTGCTACAGTGTCTGTGTTTCTGTATTCGCTACATTATCCATGGACTTTATTGTTTTGAATGTTTTTATCAGGGAACATTTAATTTTGTACCGCTGAAACACTAATTGGTTCATCAAGGGAACTCCAGCTCTACACATTCGTATTTCCTAGGGTTAATACTATACGAACTGCGGCAAACAACATGATATTTCTGTTTGTATAGATGACATTTTATGCACTTGCCTAAGGAAAAGACATTGCTTTTCTCCAAAACCATTTTCATTGTAAATTTCTCGGTCCATTGCATACGAATTCCACACCACTTTTTCCGAATATGACTAGATGAAACCGGAATTATCCGGTTTTGTTTTGGCTAACTCAATCCCAGATATTGCCACAGCCTCTGTGTTTGTTTATTCTGGATACTATCAACGGACTTTATTTTTTTGAAGGTTTTTTATTGGGCTACATTTAATTTTTGTGCTTGGAGACACTAATTGGTTCCACATGGAGACACCAGCTCTACACATTCGTATTTTCTAGGGAGAAAGCTAGAGGAACTGCGAAAAAGATACATGATATTTCTGTTTGTATCGATGACATTTTATGCACTTGCCTAAGGAAAAGTCTTTGCTTTTCTCCAAAACCTTTTTTACTATGATTCTGTCAGTCCATTGCATACGAATTCCACACCACTTTGTCCGGATATGACTGGATGAAACCGAAATATCCGATTGTGTTTTGGCTAATTCACTCCGAAATATTGTGAAAGCCTCTGTGTTTGTGTTTTCTGGATATTATCGATGGACTTTATTGTTTTGAATGTTTTTATCAGGGAACATTTAATTTTGTACCGCTGAAACACTAAATGGTTCATCATGGGGACACCAGCTCCACACTTTCGTATATTCTACGGAGAAAGCTAGAGGAACTGCGAAAAACAAACATGATATTTCTGTTTGTATCGATGACATTTTTTGCACTTATCTAAGAAAAGACTTTGCTTTTCTCCAAAACCATTTTTACTGTGATTCTCTCAGTCCATTGCATACGATTTCCACACCAGTTTGTCCAGATATGACTGGATGAAACCAGAAATATCCGGTTGTGTTTTGGCTAACTGAATCCGAAATATTGTGAAAGCATCTGTGTTTGTGTTTTCTGGATATTATTAACGGACTTTATTGTTTTGAAGGTTTTTTGTCGGGGAAAATTTAATTTTGTGTATGGAAACTCTAATTGGGTCCACATGGAGACACCAGCTCTACACATTCGTATTTTCTAGGGAGAAAGGTAGAGGAACTGCGACAAACAAACATGATATTTCTGTTTGTATAGATGACATTTTATCTACTTGCCTAATGAAAAGACTTTGTTTTTCTCCAAAACAATTTTTTACTGTGATTCTCTCAGTCCATTGCATACGAATTCCACACCACATTGTCCTGATATGACTGGATGAAACCGAAATATCCGGTTGTGTTTTGGCTAACTCAATCCAAAATATTCCTACAGTCTCTGTGTTTGTGTTTTCTGGATATTATCAACTGACTTTATTGTTTTGAATGTTTTTTTATCGGGGAGCATTTTATTTTGAGCTTGGATACAGTAATTGGTTCCACATGGAGACACCAGCTCTACATATTCGTATTTTCTAGGGAGTAAGGTAGAGGAACTACGACAAACAAACATGATATTTCTGTTTGTATAGATGACATTTTATGTACTTGCCTAACGAAAAGACTTTGCTTTTCTCTAACACCATTTGTACTGTGATTTTCTGGGTCCATTGCATACGAGTTCCACACCAGTTTTTCCGGATATGACTGGATGAAACAAGAAACATCCGGCTGTGTTTTGGCTAACTGAATCCGAAATATTGTGAAAGCCTCTGTGTTTGTGATTTCTGGATATTATCGATGGACTTTATTGTTTTGAATGTTTTTATCAAGGAACATTTAATTTTGTACCATTGAAACACTAATTGGTTCATCAAGGGGATTCCATCTCTACACATACGTATTTTCTAGGGAGAATACTATATGAACTGCGGTGAACAAACATGATATTTCTGTTTTTATAGATGACATTTTATGCACTTGCCTAATGAAAAGAATTTGCTTTTCTCCAAAACCATTTGTACTGTGATTTTCTCGGTCCATTGCATACGAATTCCACACCAGTTTGTCCGGATATGACTGGATGATACCAGAAATATCCGGTTTTATTTTGGCTAACTCAATCCCAGATATTGCTACATCCTCTGTGTTTGTGTATTCCTGATATTATCCACAGACTTTATTGTTTGGAAAGTTTTTTATCAGGGAAGATTTAATTTTCTGCTTCTAATCATTAATTGGTTCCACATGGAGACACCAGCTCTACATATTCGTATTTTCTAGGGAGAAAGCTAGAGGATCTGAGAGAAAGAAACATGATATTTCTGTTTGTATCGATGATATTTTATGCACTTGTCTAATGAAAAGACTTTGCTTTTCTCCAAAACTATTTTTACTCTGATTTTCTCAGTCCATTGCATATGAATTCCTCAAAAGTTTGTCCGGATATGACTGGAAAACCAGAAATATCCAGTTGTGTTTCGCCTAACTCAATCCAAAATATTGCTACAGTTCTGTGTTTTTGTTTTTTGGATATTATGAACGGACTTTATGGTTTTGAATGTTTTTTATCAGGGAACATTTAATTTTGTAACGTAGAAACACTAATTGGTTCTACATGGAGACAATAGCTCTACACATTCATATTTTCTAGGGAGAAAGCTAGAGCAACTGTTACAAACAAACATCATATTTCTGTTTGTATAGATGATATTTTATACACTTGCCTAAAGAAAATATGTTGCTTTTCTCCAAAACCATTTTTACTCTGGTTTTTCATTCCATTGCATACGAATTCCACACCAGTTTGTCCAGATATGACTGGATGAAACCGGTAATATGCAGTATTGTTTTTGATTATTCAATCCCAGATATTGCTACAGCCTCTGTGTTTGTGCTTTCTGGATATTATCGACGGACTTTATTGTTTGGATTGTTGTTATCAGGGAACATTTAATTTTGTGCTTTGAAACACTAATTGGTTCCACATGGAGACACCAGCTCTACACGTTCGTATTTTCTAGGGAGAAAGCTAGAGCAACTGCGACAAACAATCATGATATTTCTGTTTGTATAGATGACATTTTATGCACTGGCATAACGAAAAACCTTTGCTTTTCTGCAAAACCATTTTTACAGTGATTTTCTCGGTCCATTGCTTACGAAATCCATACCAGTTTGTCCTCATATGACAGGATGAAACCGGAAATATCCGGTTTTGTTTTGGCTAACTCAATCCCAGATATTGCTACAGCCTCTGTGTTTGTGTTTTCCGGATTTTATCAACAGACTTTATTGTTTTGAATGTTTTTCATCGGGGAACATTTAATTTTTTGCTTGGAAACAATAATTGGTTCCACATGGAGACACCATCTCTACACATTCGTATTTTTAGGGAGAAAGCTAGAGGAACTGCGACAAACAAACATGATATTTCTGTTTGTATAGATGACATTTTATCTACTTGCCTAACGGAAAGACTTTGCTTTTCTCCAAAACCATTTTTACTCTGATTTTCTCGGTACCTTGCATACGAATTCCACACCACTTTGTCCGGATATGACTGGATGAAACCAGAAATATCTTTTGTGTTTTGGCTATCTCAATCCGAAATATTGCTACAGCCTCTGTGGTTGTGTTTTCTGGATATTATCAACGGACTTTATTGTTTTGAATGTTTTTTATAAGGGAACATTTAATTTTGTGCTTGGAAACACTAATTGGTTCCACATAGAGACATCACCTCTACACATTCATATTTTCTATGGAGAAAGCTAGAGGAACTGCGGCGAACAAATATGATATTTCTGTTTGTATAGATGACATTTTATCTACTTGCCTAATGAAAGAATTAGGCAGGTTAGGTTTAAGATGGAGTTGCTTGAGCTAACTGCATATTGTTCTGCTTCTGTGCAAATTGGCTGGGCTTGCAACAATTTTTACAAGACATGAAAATGCTTTCATAAGATAGCTGAACTTTAGCTGAACTTGCAGTATGTAATCGTTTTTATAACCGTTTTTAGGAACTATAAAGGCAGAAGTTAACAAAAAATTGTACCCAACCTATGTCCTGTTACAACACTACAAGTTATTACACACTACATTGACCCCTGCCCTT
The DNA here is from genome assembly GCA_036325905.1 of Lepus oiostolus. Classification (NCBI taxonomy): domain Eukaryota; kingdom Metazoa; phylum Chordata; class Mammalia; order Lagomorpha; family Leporidae; genus Lepus; species Lepus oiostolus. The sequence continues at coordinate 80,335,517 of CM070816.1, forward strand.
GCTTGCTCAAGCTAGAAATGAAAACCACAAGGCACGTACAGCATGTAACTTCTTCCCTTTTACCATGGAAACCCCCTTTAACCCTGTAATCCTTTAGGTTACCAAATGAAATTGTAACACTGTGGAAATATGCTAATGTTGTGGTTTTAAGCCTTAAATACTCTGTGAAATTGATGATCGGGGCCGCTCTCTCTGCACGTCACTAGAGTGTGCTGTTGAGACGGCCCATTTGCAAATGCAATAAACTTCCTCTTGCTCTTGCATCGATTGGAGTGGAGTCTGTGTTTCTGGGGGTCCGGATTGTGGGACACCTGCTTAAGGGGTCTTACATTTCTTGGGGGCTCGTCCGGGATTCAGACCCCCCCCCCAGATTCACCCTCCATCTCCCAATCGGAGGTAAGTCTTCCCCGTTCCGTGTATTTTTGTGTGTCTATTTTCCCCGGGCGCCTGGCGTACGGGTGTTTGTGTTTGCGGGCGCTAAGCGCCGAAAGAGTGGAGAGCCAGTAGTAGGAAGGGACAGACGTGTCCAGGACCCCTGGCTCAAGCCCTGGAGGACACTCCAGTGGTGTTCTGGGAGAGGCTGGCGAGGCCGCTCTCCCACCTGGTTGGGAAGAAGGAAAGGACTTCGTCTTCCTCCTTCCCCGGGAGGGGGCTGGCTAGGCAGCCGCTCCCATCGGAAGTTTTGGTTTCAGTTTTGTCTCGGTCCGTTGTCGCGCGCAGTGTCTTTGTGAGTCTTGTAATTGTCTTTTGTGTTATAATATACTTTCCTTTCTTCTTCAACATGGGACAGGGATTGACTACACCTCTAAGCCTCACTTTAGATCATTGGAAAGAGGTCTGGGAGCGGGCCCAAAACTTGTCTGTGAGAGTGCAGAAGAAGAACTGGACAGGTTTTTGTACGTCCGAGTGGCCAGCCTTCAATATCGGGTGGCCACGGGATGGGACTTTTGACTCTCGTATTATCTTACAGGTGAAGAGCCAGGTCTGTAAGGAAGGAAAAGAAGGGCACCCGGATCAAGTGCCTTACATCTTTGTGTGGGAGGACCTGGCGCAAAACCCCCCAAAATGGGTGAAACCCTTTCTCCCGGCCGACCGAATCGTGGCGGGGCCGGGTGCCACACCTGCCCTGCCTCCGTCCGTAACACCCCTAAAACCACAACCCGCGGATCAGGGCGGGCCCCCGTCAGTTGACATCTTTGTGTGGGAGGACCCAGCGCAAAACCCGTTGGTTGGCCCTGCCTCGACCCTTTACCCATTGAAGGAGTTAGACTCCCTCAAGACAAAAAAACCCTCGGTCCTCCCGGGCGGGCAGGAGGATCTTTTGCTTTTTGACACCCCACCGCCTTACGCACCCCTCCTGAGAGAGCCTATGGCACCTTCCCCGGATTCTACGCAGGGAGAAAGAGAGGAGGACCCCCCGGCTCGTTCAACCCCCATGAGTGCCAGGCTGCGCTTGCGTCGGGGAGGGGGGAGTGAGGGCGGCCAGTGGGAGGCTCAGGCTTTCCCACTTCGCTCAGTGGGGGATCAGATGCAATACTGGCCGTTCTCAGCCTCAGATTTGTACAATTGGAAAACCCATAACCCGCCTTTTTCTGAAGACCCACAGGCTTTGACAGGATTAATTGAATCTATTCTTTTAACCCACCAACCGACTTGGGATGACTGCCAGCAGCTCCTGCAGGCTCTCCTGACCACGGAGGAGAGACAGCGAGTTCTCACGGAGGCTCGGAAAAATGTTCCAGGGGACAACGGTCAACCTACCCAACTGCCAAACGAGATTGATGCAGCATTCCCATTGACCAGACCAGATTGGGATTTTAGTACGGCAGCCGGTAGGGAACGACTTCGTCTCTATCACCAGATTCTCCTGATAGGTCTCAGAGGGGCAGGGAGATGCCCCACCAATTTGGCTAAGGTACGTGCCATAACCCAGGGTAATGAAGAGACCCCGGCGGGTTTTCTGGAAAGATTAATGGAGGGATACCGGATGTATACCCCGTTTGACCCCCAGGCTCCTGACCAGCAGTCGGATGTAATAATGTCTTTCATTGGCCAATCGGCCCCAGACATCCGAACGCGGCTGCAGAGACTGGAGGGCCTACAGGGTTATACATTGCAGGACCTCCTGAAAGAAGCAGAGAGAATCTTTAATAAGAGAGAAACTAGAGAGGAAAAAGAGGAAAGAATGCAAAAAGAACAGGATCAGAGAGACAAAAAGAAAAATAGGGAACTAGCTAAAATCTTGGTCACCGCGGTAAGCAAATCAAACAGACAAGATAGGCCAGGTTACGGTAGAGGTCAGACAAGGAAATACCCGGGAGACAATAAATCGCAGCTAGATCGAGACCAGTGCGCGTACTGCAAGGAGAAAGGACACTGGTGCAGAGACTGTCCAAATAAAAATGCCACCAGAAGAAAAAAGGAGACAGACATTCTGGTCCTTCCCCTGGGGGAGGACGATGAATAGGGGGGTCAGGGCCAGGAGCCTCCCCCTGAGCCCCGGGTAACCTTGAGAGTGGGAGGCAGGCCGGTCACGTTCATGGTGGATACCGGAGCTCAGCACTCTGTCTTGAACAAAAATATTGGCCCCCTTAGCTCAAAAACTTCTTGTGTCCAGGGAGCGACTGGGAGAAAAATGTACCGATGGACCACAGAACGCCAGGTAGACCTAGCCACTGGCCGAGTCACCCACTCATTTCTTCTAGTACCAGACTGCCCATACCCCTTACTAGGAAGAGACTTGCTATCCAAAGTGGGAGCCCAGATCCACTTCCAGAAGGAAGGGGCCTCAGTAACAGACTCTAGGGGGCGCCTTCTACAAGTATTGACTCTGCAATTAGAAGATGAACACCGTCTATATGACAAAAAGGGAATAGGAACTCCACTAGCCCCTGAGTGGATAAAAAAGTTTCCGGGTTCTTGGGCAGAGACCGGAGAAATAGGGTTAGCAATTCAGCAGCCACCCATAATAATAAATATAAAGCCTACAGCTGAACCAATATCTGTACGGCAGTATCCTATGACCAAGGAAGCAAAGGATGGAATTCGGCCCCACATTAAGAGACTGTTGGACTTGGGAATATTAAAGCCTTGCCAATCCCCTTGGAACACACCCTTACTGCCGGTACGAAAACCAGGCACCAATGATTTCCGACCTGTGCAGGACTTACGCGAGGTAAATCGTCGGGTTGAAGACATTCACCCGACCGTGCCAAATCCGTACAACTTGCTAAGTACCTTGCCCCCATCGCGCACTTGGTATATGGTGCTAGATTTGAAAGATGCTTTCTTTTGTCTGAGGTTGAGCCCCCAGAGCCAACCCTTGTTTGCCTTCGAATGGAAGGACCAGGAGACTGGATTTTCAGGGCAATTGACTTGGACCAGACTCCCACAAGGATTTAAAAATTCGCCCACACTATTTGATGAGGCCTTACATCATGACTTGGCAAGCTTCAGGGTGAGTAACCCTCAATGGACTCTCTTACAGTATGTGGATGACTTACTCCTGGCAGCAGAAACCGAAGCAGACTGTAAACAAGGTACGGAATCCCTGCTCCAAAGGCTGGGTGAGCTGGGATATCGCGCCTCTGCTAAAAAGGCCCAAATATGTGCCCGACAGGTAGTCTACCTGGGTTATAAATTAAAAGGGGGTAGAAGGTGGTTAACGGAGGGGTGCAAACAGGCGGTGGCGCTTATACCCCCACCTAAAAACCCACGCCAGTTGAGGGAATTTCTGGGAGTGCCGGCTTCTGCCGCCTGTGGATTCCTGGGTTTGCGGAAATTGCGGCCTCCCTATATCCCCTCACGAAGATCAATTCCCCTTACATCTGGGGAGAAGAACAGCAATTGGCCTTCGATAGACTAAAAAAGGCCCTCTTGGAAGCCCCCGCACTGAGCCTGCCTGACCCCAACAAGCCTTTTACCCTATATATAGACGAAAGAGGGGGGATTGCAAAGGGAGTCCTGACCCAAAAATTAGGGCCTTGGAAGAGGCCGGTGGCCTATTTCTCAAAGAAATTGGACAGTGTCGCCTCTGGGTGGCCCCCGTGTCTCCGCATGATAGCGGCAGTGGCCACGATTGTAAAAGACTCTGACAAACTGACTCTGGGACAGCCACTGACCGTAGTGACGTCTCATGCCATCGAGACAGTCATACGTCAGCCACCTGATCGATGGCTATCAAATGCCAGAGTTACCCACTACCAGGCAATGTTACTCAAACCCGAGCGCATCCGGTTTGGAACGACGGCCTCTCTCAACCCCGCCACTCTGCTGCCAGAACCAGGAGACCAAACGCAGGTCAGCCACAATTGCCAACAGGTGTTGGCTGAAGTCCATGGGGCCCGCGAGGACTTGACAGATCAGCCCCTGCCAGATGCAGAGTACACCTGGTATACAGATGGCAGCAGCTTCCTCCATCAAGGTGAGAGGAGGGCAGGGGCGGCGGTGGTCGACGGGAAGGCTGTTGTTTGGGCCTCTGCCTTACCACCAGGCACTTCAGCACAGAAAGCTGAGTTGGTAGCTCTGACTCAGGCCTTAAAACAGGCAAAAGGGAAGAGGGTAAACATTTATACGGACAGTCGATACGCCTTCGCTACTGCGCATGTGCATGGTGAAATATATAAAAGAAGGGGACTGCTGACTTCAGGAGGCAGAGAAATCAAAAATAAGCAGGAAATCCTAGACCTCCTACAGGCCCTCTTCTTGCCGAAGAAGGTGAGCGTCATACATTGCCCAGGCCACCAAAAAGGAGAGGACCCGGTGGCACAGGGTAACCGGATGGTGGATGAGGTGGCCAGAACTAGCGCCCTGGGTAGCTACGTGTTAAATATTGATGCGCAAGACACCCCCAGCCAGGAGCCAGGATGGACTTATACAGAACAGGATGTAGCAGCCATACAAAGGCTAGGGGGAACCTATGACGAGACCACTAAAAACTGGAAAATACAGGACAAAATCGTGCTGCCCACAAAAGAAACTAGAAGATTAGTGCAAGATCTACACAGATGGACACACTTAGGGTATAAGAAACTAAAAGCCTTGCTGGATAGGGAGGAGATTTCTCATTTTTTATTGGGGCTAAATACAGCAGTAAAACAAACCATAGAGGCCTGCATCCCATGCGCCAAGGTAAATCCCAGATGTTCTAAAATACCTGAAGGAGTCCGGATACGGGGAGCTAGGCCTGGAGTTAATTGGGAAGTAGATTTCACCGAGGTCCGTCCAAGCAAATATGGAATTAAGTACCTTCTAGTGTTTGTAGACACCTTTTCTGGTTGGCCTGAAGCATTTCCAGTAAAGAAGGAGACGGCACAAGTCGTGGTTAAGAAACTATTAGAAGAAATCTTCCCGCGGTTTGGCCTACCTAAGGTATTGGGGTCGGACAACGGGCCCGCCTTCGTCTCCCGGGTAAGTCAGTTGGTGACCAAAGTGCTGGGGATTGATTGGAAATTACATTGTGCGTACAGGCCCCAGAGTTCAGGCCAGGTAGAACGTATGAATAGGACAATTAAGGAGACCTTGACTAAATTGATAATGGAGACTGGCACTAGAGACTGGGTCGAACTGCTGCCGATGGCTTTGTTTAGGGCTCGTAACACACCTTCTGTATGTGGATTAACACCCTATGAAATATTGTATGGAGGTCCTCCACCCGCGGCAGATTTGTTGGGACCCAGTATTGACTCTTTTGCAACATCCCCTACTTTGCAGACCCGCTTCCGTGCCTTGCAGCTGATCCACAAGCATATAGGGAAGCAGTTGGCTGCCGCATACCAGTCCAAGTGCCCCGCGCTCCCGCACTCGTTCCAGATTGGGGACGTTGTCTACGTCCGCAGGCACCAGACTAAGACGCTTGAGCCACGCTGGAAGGGACCCTACACAGTACTGCTAACCACGCCAACAGCGATAAAGGTAGACGGAATCGCCGCCTGGATACACGTGTCACACATCAAGAGGGCAGCAGCTAAACAGAATCAAGAGACCAATAGCCCTGCCGACGAGCCGACACCGGAATGGAGACTACAACGCACTCAAAACCCACTCAAGATAAGAATCTTAAAGACTGTTTAGTACTACTTTTAATTTTCCTTACCCCTATTATGGGCAGCCCGCATATCCCAAAGAGGCTCACGTGGGAGGTGAAAGCTGCCACCTTCCCCCTCAATGATGTCATGTGGTCCGTTACCCGCGTGGCCCCTTCTGGGACATGGTGGCCTTCATTACACCCTGATGTGTGTAAGTTGGTAGCAGGGATAGACACCTGGGATATACCGGACTGGAGCCCAGCCGAACTCCCCAAGGAAGGAGTCTCCGCCAGCACCGCTAGAGGGCGGATATTATCAATGGACTGCATTTTTTTTTTTAGATTTTTTTTCAGGGAACATTTATTTTTGTGCTTGGAAACACTAATTGGTTCCACATGGAGACACCAGCTCTACACGTTCGTATTTTCTAGGGAGAAAGCTAGAGCAACTGCGACAAACAATCATGATATTTCTGTTTGTATAGATGACATTTTATGCACTGGCATAACGAAAAACCTTTGCTTTTCTGCAAAACCATTTTTACAGTGATTTTCTCGGTCCATTGCTTACGAAATCCATACCAGTTTGTCCTCATATGACAGGATGAAACCGGAAATATCCGGTTTTGTTTTGGCTAACTCAATCCCAGATATTGCTACAGCCTCTGTGTTTGTGTTTTCCGGATTTTATCAACAGACTTTATTGTTTTGAATGTTTTTCATTGGGGAACATTTAATTTTTTGCTTGGAAACAATAATTGGTTCCACATGGAGACACCATCTCTACACATTCGTATTTTTAGGGAGAAAGCTAGAGGAACTGCGACAAACAAACATGATATTTCTGTTTGTATAGATGACATTTTATCTACTTGCCTAACGGAAAGACTTTGCTTTTCTCCAAAACCATTTTTACTCTGATTTTCTCGGTACCTTGCATACGAATTCCACACCACTTTGTCCGGATATGACTGGATGAAACCAGAAATATCTTTTGTGTTTTGGCTATCTCAATCCGAAATATTGCTACAGCCTCTGTGGTTGTGTTTTCTGGATATTATCAACGGACTTTATTGTTTTGAATGTTTTTTATCAGGGAACATTTAATTTTGTGCTTGGCAACAAAATTGGTTCCACATGGAGACACCAGCTCTACACATTCATATTTCTAGGGAGAAAGCTAGAGGAACTGCGACAAACAAACATGTTATTTTTGTTTGTATAGATGACATTTTATGCACTGGCCTAAAGAAAAGACTTTGCTTTTCTCCAAAAGCATTTTTACTGTGATTTTCTCGGTCCATTGCATACGACTTCCACACCAGTTTACCGGATATGACTGCATGAAACCGGAAATATCCGGTTTAGTTTTGGCTAACTCAATCCGAAATATTGTGAAAGGCTGTGTGTTTGTGTTTTCTTATATTATCGATGGACTTTATTGTTCTGAATGTTTTTATCAGGGAACATTTATTTTTGTACCGTAGAAACACTAATTGGTTCATCATGGGGACACAAGCTCTACACATTCGTATTTTCAAGGGAGAAAGCTAGAGGAAGTGCGACAAACAAACATGATATTTCTATTTGTATCGATGACATTTTATGCACTTGCCTAACGAAAAGACTTTGCTTTTCTCCAAAACCATTTTTACTGTGATTTTCTCGGTCCATTGCATACAAATTCCACACCAGTTTACCGGATATGACTGGACGAATCCGGCAATATCCAGTTGTGTTTTGGCTAACTCAATCCAAAGTATTGTGAAAGCCTCTGTGTTTGTGTTTTTTGGATATTATCGATTTACCTTATTGTTTTGAATGTTTTTATCAGGGAACATTTATTTTTCTACCGTAGAAACATTAATTGGTTCATCATGGGAACACCAGCAATACACATTCGTATTTTCTAGGGAGAAAGCTAGAGTAACTGTGGCAAACAAACATGATATTTCTGTTTGTATCAACGACATTTTATGCACTGCCCTACGAATAGATTTTGGTTTTCTACAAAAGCATTTTTACTGTGATTTTCTCCGTCCACTGCATACGAATTCCGTACCAGTTTGTGCTGATATGACTGAAAGAAACCGGGAAATTCCGGTTTTGTTTTTGCTGACTCAATCCCAGTTATTGCTACAGCCTCTGTGTTTGTGTTTTCCGGATATTATCAACACACTTTATTGTTTTGAATGTGTTTTAATGGGGAACATTTATTTTTGTACCGTAGAAACACTAATTGGTTCCACATGGAGACACCAGCTCTATACATTCGTATTTTCTATGGAGAAAGCTAGAGGAACTGTGGCAAACAAACATGGTATTTCTGCTTGTATAGATGACATTTTATGCACTTGCCTAATGAAAAGACTTTGCTTTTCTCCAAAACCATTTTTACTGTGGTTCTCTCAGTCCATTGCATATGAATTCCACACCAGTTTACCGGATATGACTGGATGGAACCGGAAATATCCGGTTTTGTTTTGGCTAACTCAATCCGAAATATTGTGAAAGCTTCTGTGTTTGTGTATTCCTCATATTATCAACGGACTTTATTGTTTTGAATGTTTTTAATCAGGAAACCTTAATTTTGTGCTTGGAAAAACTAATTGGTTCCACATGGAGACACCAGCTCTACACATTCGTATTTTCAAGGGAGAAAGCTAGAGGAAGTGTGACAAACAAACATGATATTTCTGTTTCTATCGATGACATCTAATGCAATGGCCTAACGAAAAGATTTTGCTTTTCTCCAAAACCATTTTGACTGTGATTTTCTCGGTCCATTGCATATGAATTCTACACGACTTTGTCCGGACATGACTGGATGAAACCAGAAATATCGGGTTGTGTTTTCGCTAACTCAATCCGAAATATTGTAAAAGCGTCTGTGTTTGTGTTTTCTGGATATTATCGATGGACTTTATTGTTTTGAATGTTTTTATCAGGGAACATTTATTTTTGTACCGTAGAAACACTAATTGGTTCATCACGGGGATACCAGCTCTACACATTCGTATTTTCAAGGGAGAAAGCTAGAGGAACTGTGACAAAAAAACATGACATTTTTGTTAGTTTCGATGACATTTTATGCATTTTCCTAACAAAAAAGACAGAGCATTTCTCCAAAACCATTTTTACTGTGATTTTATCGGTCCATTGCATACGAATTCCACACCAGTTTTTCCGGATATGACTGGCTAACTCAATCCAAAATATTGTGAAAGCCTCTGTGTTTGTGTATTCCTCATATTATCAACGGACTTTATTGTTTTGAATGTTTTTTATTAGGTAACCTTAATTTTGTGCTTGGAAAAACTAATTGGTTCCACATGGAGACACCAGCTCTACACATTCGTATTTTCTAGGGAGAAAGCTAGAGGAACTGCGGCAAACAGACATGGTATTTCTGTTTGTATAGATGACATTTAATGCACTGGCCTAACGAAAATACTTTGCTTTTCTCCAAAGCCATTTTTACTGTGATTTCTCGGTCTATTGCATATGAATTCCATACGAGTTTGTCCTGGAATGACTGCATAAAACCGGAAATATCCCGTTTTGTTTTGGCTAACTCAATCCGAAATATTGCTACAGCCTATGTGTTTGTGTCCTCCGGATATTATCAACGGACTTTATTGTTTTCAATGTTTTTTATCAGGGAACATTTAATTTTGAGCTTTGATACACTAATTGGTTCCACATGGAGACACCAGCTGTGCATATTTGTATTTTCTAGGGAGAAAGCTAGAGGAGCTGTGACAAACATACATGATATTTCTGTTTGTATAGATGACATTTTATGCACTTGCCTAAAGAAAAGACTTTGCTTTTCTCCAAAACCATTTTTACTCTGATTTTATCGGTCAATTGCATACGAATTCCACACCAATTTGTCCAGATATGACTGGATGAAACCGGAAATATCCGGTTGTGTTTTGGCTAACTCAATCCGAAATATTGCTAATGCCTCTGTGTTTGTGTTTTCCGGATATTATCGACGGACTTTATCGTTTTGAATATTTTTTATCAGGGAACATTAAATTTTGTGCTTGGAAACACTAACTGGTTCCACATGGAGACACCAACTCTACACATTCGTATTTTCTAGGGCGAAGGCTAGAGGAACTGTGGCAAACAAATATGATATTTCCGTTAGTTTCAAGGACATTTTATGTACTTAAATGAAAAGACTTTGCTTTTCTTCAAAACCAATTGTATTGTGATTTTCTCGGTCCATTGCCTACGAATCCCACACTACATTGTCCGGATATGACTGGATGAAACCAGAAATATCCGGTTGTGCTTTGGCTAAGTTAATCCCAAATATTGTGAAAGACTCTGTGTTTGTGTCTTCTGGATATTATCAACGGACTTTATTGTTTTCAATGTTTTTTGTCAGGGGACATTTAATTTTGTGCTTGGAAATACTAATTGGTTGCACATGGAGACACCAGCTCTACATATTTGTATTTTCTTGGGAGAAAGCTAGAGGAACTGAGACAAACAAACATGATATTTCTGTTTGCATAGATGACAATTTATCTACTTGCCTAATGAAAAGACTTTGCTTTTCTCCAAAACCATTTTTACTCCGATTTTCTCGGTCCATTGTATACGTATTCCACACCACTTTGTCCGGATATGACTGGATGAAACCAGAAATATTGGGTTGTGTTTTGGCTAACTCAATCCCAGATATTGCTACAGCCTCTGTGTTTGTGTTTTCTGCATGTTACCGATGGACTTTATTGTTTTGAATATTTTTATCAGGGAACATTTATTTTTGTACACTAGAAACACTAATTGGTTCATCATGGGGACACCAGCTCTACATATTTGAATTTTCTAGGGAGAAAGCTAGAGGAACTGTGGCAAACAAACATGATATTTCTGTTTGTATAGATGACATTTTATCTACTTGCCTAATGAAAAGACTTTGCTTTTCTCCAAAAACATTTTTACTCTGATTTTCTCGGTCCATTGCATACGAATTCCACACTACTTTGTCGGGATCTGACTGGATGAAACCAGAAATATCCGGTTGTGTCTTGGCTAACTCAATCCGAAATATTGCTACAGCCTCTGTGTTTGTGTTTTCTGGATATTATCGATGGACTTTATTGTTTTGAATGTTTTTATCAGGGAACATTTATTTTTGTACCATAGAAACACTAATTGGTTCCACATGGAGACACCAGCTCTACACATTCGTATTTTCAAGGGAGAAAGCTAGAGGAAGTGTGACAAACAAACATGATATTTCTGTTTGTATCGATGACATTTTATGCACTTGCCTAACGAAAAGACTTTGCTTTTCTCCAAAACCGTTTTTACTGTGATTTTATCGGTCAATTGCATACAAATTCCACACCAGTTTTTCCGGATATGACTGGATGAAACAAGAAATATCCGGTTGTGTTTTGGCTAACTCAATCCAAAATATTGTGAAAGCCTCTGTGTTTGTGTATTCCTCATATTATCAACGGACTTTATTGTTTTGAATGTTTTTTATTAGGTAACCTTAATTTTGTGCTTGGAAAAACTAATTGGTTCCACATGGAGACACCAGCTCTACACATTCGTATTTTCTAGGGAGAAAGCTAGAGGAACTGCGGCAAACAGACATGGTATTTCTGTTTGTATAGATGACATTTAATGCACTGGCCTAACGAAAATACTTTGCTTTTCTCCAAAGCCATTTTTACTGTGATTTCTCGGTCTATTGCATATGAATTCCATACGAGTTTGTCCTGGAATGACTGCATAAAACCGGAAATATCCCGTTTTGTTTTGGCTAACTCAATCCGAAATATTGCTACAGCCTATGTGTTTGTGTCTTCCGGATATTATCAACGGACTTTATTGATTTCAATGTTTTTTATAAGGGAACATTTAATTTTGAGCTTTGATACACTAATTGGTTCCACATGGAGACACCAGCTGTGCATATTTGTATTTTCTAGGGAGAAAGCTAGAGGAGCTGTGACAAACATACATGATATTTCTGTTTGTATAGATGACATTTTATGCACTTGCCTAAAGAAAAGACTTTGCTTTCCTCCAAAACCATTTTTACTCTGATTTTATCGGTCAATTGCATATGAATTCCACACCAATTTGTCCAGATATGACTGGATCAAACCGGAAATATCCGGTTGTGTTTTGGCTAACTCAATCCGAAATATTGCTACAGCCTCTGTGTTTGTGTTTTCCGGATATTATCGACGGACTTTATCGTTTTGAATATTTTTTATCAGGGAACATTAAATTTTGTGCTTGGAAACACTAACTGGTTCCACATGGATACACCAGCTCTACACATTCGTATTTTCTAGGGCGAAGGCTAGAGGAACTGTGGCAAACAAATATGATATTTCCGTTAGTTTCAAGGACATTTTATGTACTTAAATGAAAAGACTTTGCTTTTCTTCAAAACCAATTGTATTGTGATTTTCTCGGTCCATTGCCTACGAATCCCACACTACATTGTCCGGATATGACTGGATGAAACCAGAAATATCCGGTTGTGCTTTGGCTAAGTTAATCCCAAATATTGTGAAAGACTCTGTGTTTGTGTCTTCTGGATATTATCAACGGACTTTATTGTTTTCAATGTTTTTTGTCAGGGGACATTTAATTTTGTGCTTGGAAATACTAATTGGTTGCACATGGAGACACCAGCTCTACATATTTGTATTTTCTTGGGAGAAAGCTAGAGGAACTGAGACAAACAAACATGATATTTCTGTTTGCATAGATGACAATTTATCTACTTGCCTAATGAAAAGACTTTGCTTTTCTCCAAAACCATTTTTACTCCGATTTTCTCGGTCCATTGTATACGTATTCCACACCACTTTGTCCGGATATGACTGGATGAAACCAGAAATATTGGGTTGTGTTTTGGCTAACTCAATCCCAGATATTGCTACAGCCTCTGTGTTTGTGTTTTCTGCATGTTACCGATGGACTTTATTGTTTTGAATATTTTTATCAGGGAACATTTATTTTTGTACACTAGAAACACTAATTGGTTCATCATGGGGACACCAGCTCTACATATTTGAATTTTCTAGGGAGAAAGCTAGAGGAACTGTGGCAAACAAACATGATATTTCTGTTTGTATAGATGACATTTTATCTACTTGCCTAATGAAAAGACTTTGCTTTTCTCCAAAAACATTTTTACTCTGATTTTCTCGGTCCATTGCATACGAATTCCACACTACTTTGTAGGGATCTGACTGGATGAAACTAGAAATATCCGGTTGTGTCTTGGCTAACTCAATCCGAAATATTGCTACAGCCTCTGTGTTTGTGTTTTCTGGATATTATCGATGGACTTTATTGTTTTGAATGTTTTTATCAGGGAACATTTATTTTTGTACCATAGAAACACTAATTGGTTCCACATGGAGACACCAGCTCTACACATTCGTATTTTCAAGGGAGAAAGCTAGAGGAAGTGTGACAAACAAACATGATATTTCTGTTTGTATCGATGACATTTTATGCACTTGCCTAACGAAAAGACTTTGCTTTTCTCCAAAACCGTTTTTACTGTGATTTTATCGGTCAATTGCATACAAATTCCACACCAGTTTTTCCGGATATGACTGGATGAAACAAGAAATATCCGGTTGTGTTTTGGCTAACTCAATCCAAAATATTGTGAAAGCCTCTGTGTTTGTGTATTCCTCATGTTATCAACGGACTTTATTGTTTTGAATGTTTTTTATTAGGTAACCTTAATTTTGTGCTTGGAAAAACTAATTGGTTCCACATGGAGACACCAGCTCTACACATTCGTATTTTCTAGGGAGAAAGCTAGAGGAACTGCGGCAAACAGACATGATACTTCTGTTTGTATAGATGACATTTAATGCACTGGCCTAACGAAAATACTTTGCTATTCTCCAAAGCCATTTTTACTGTGATTTCTCGGTCTATTGCATATGAATTTCATACGAGTTTGTCCCGGAATGACTGCATAAAACCGGGAATATCCCGTTTTGTTTTGGCTAACTCAATCCGAAATATTGCTACAGCCTATGTGTTTGTGTCTTCCGGATATTATTAACGGACTTTATTGTTTTGAATGTTTTTTATAAGGGAACATTTAATTTTGAGCTTTGATACACTAATTGATTCCACATGGAGACACCAGCTCTGCATATTTGTATTTTCTAGGGAGAAAGCTAGAGGAGCTGTGACAAACAAACATGATATTTCTGTTTGTATAGATGACATTTTATGCACTTGCCTAAAGAAAAGACTTTGCTTTCCTCCAAAACCATTTTTACTCTGATTTTATCGGTCAATTGCATATGAATTCCACACCAATTTGTCCAGATATGACTGGATCAAACCGGAAATATCCGGTTGTGTTTTGGCTAACTCAATCCGAAATATTGCTACAGCCTCTGTGTTTGTGTTTTCCGGATATTATCGACGGACTTTATCGTTTTGAATATTTTTTATCAGGGAACATTAAATTTTGTGCTTGGAAACACTAACTGGTTCCACATGGATACACCAGCTCTACACATTCGTATTTTCTAGGGCGAAGGCTAGAGGAACTGTGGCAAACAAATATGATATTTCCGTTAGTTTCAAGGACATTTTATGTACTTAAATGAAAAGACTTTGCTTTTCTTCAAAACCAATTGTATTGTGATTTTCTCGGTCCATTGCCTACGAATCCCACACTACATTGTCCGGATATGACTGGATGAAACCAGAAATATCCGGTTGTGCTTTGGCTAAGTTAATCCCAAATATTGTGAAAGACTCTGGGTTTGTGTCTTCTGGATATTATCAACGGACTTTATTGTTTTCAATGTTTTTTGTCAGGGGACATTTAATTTTGTGCTTGGAAATACTAATTGGTTGCACATGGAGACACCAGCTCTACATATTTGTATTTTCTTGGGAGAAAGCTAGAGGAACTGAGACAAACAAACATGATATTTCTGTTTGCATAGATGACAATTTATCTACTTGCCTAATGAAAAGACTTTGCTTTTCTCCAAAACCATTTTTACTCCGATTTTCTCGGTCCATTGTATACGTATTCCACACCACTTTGTCCGGATATGACTGGATGAAACCAGAAATATTGGGTTGTGTTTTGGCTAACTCAATCCCAGATATTGCTACAGCCTCTGTGTTTGTGTTTTCTGCATGTTACCGATGGACTTTATTGTTTTGAATATTTTTATCAGGGAACATTTATTTTTGTACACTAGAAACACTAATTGGTTCATCATGGGGACACCAGCTCTACATATTTGAATTTTCTAGGGAGAAAGCTAGAGGAACTGTGGCAAACAAACATGATATTTCTGTTTGTATAGATGACATTTTATCTACTTGCCTAATGAAAAGACTTTGCTTTTCTCCAAAAACATTTTTACTCTGATTTTCTCGGTCCATTGCATACGAATTCCACACTACTTTGTCGGGATCTGACTGGATGAAACCAGAAATATCCGGTTGTGTCTTGGCTAACTCAATCCGAAATATTGCTACAGCCTCTGTGTTTGTGTTTTCTGGATATTATCGATGGACTTTATTGTTTTGAATGTTTTTATCAGGGAACATTTATTTTTGTACCGTAGAAACACTAATTGGTTCCACATGGAGACACCAGCTCTACACATTCGTATTTTCAAGGGAGAAAGCTAGAGGAAGTGCGACAAACAAACATGATATTTCTGTTTGTATCGATGACATTTTATGCACTTGCCTAACGAAAAGACTTTGCTTTTCTCCAAAACCATTTTTACTGTGATTTTCTCGGTCCATTGCATACGAATTCCACACCAGTTTACCAGATATGACTGGACGAATCCGGCAATATCCGGTTGTGTTTTGGCTAACTCAATCCAAAGTATTGTGAAAGCCTCTGTGTTTGTGTTTTTTGGATATTATTGATTTACCTTATTGTTTTGAATGTTTTTATCAGGGAACATTTATTTTTCTACCGTAGAAACATTAATTGGTTCATCATGGGAACACCAACTGTACACATTCGTATTTTCTAGGGAGAAATCTAGAGTAACTGTGGCAAACAAACATGATATTTCTGTTTGTATCAATGACATTTTATGCACTGCCCTACGAATTTACTTTGGTTTTCTACAAAAGCATTTTTACTGTGATTTTCCCGGTCCACTGCATACGAATTCCGTACCAGTTTGTCCTGATATGACTGAAAGAAACCGGGAAATTCCGGTTTTGTTTTTGCTGACTCAATCCGAAATATTGCTCCAGCCTCTGTGTTTGTGTTTTCCGGATATTATCAACACACTTTATTGTTTTGAATGTGTTTTAATGGGGAACATTTAATTTTGAGCTTAGATACACTAATTGGTTCCACATGGAGACACCAGCTCTATACATTCATATTTTCTATGGAGAAAGCTAGAGGAACTGTGGCAAACAAACGTGGTATTTCTGCTTTTATCGATGACATTTTATGCACTTGCCTAATGAAAAGACTTTGCTTTTCTCCAAAACCATTTTTACTGTGGTTCTCTCGGTCCATTGCATATGAATTCCACACCAGTTTACCGGATATGACTGGATGGAACCGGAAATATCCGGTTTTGTTTTGGCTAACTCAATCCGAAATATTGTGAAAGCTTCTGTGTTTGTGTATTCCTCATATTATCAACGGACTTTATTGTTTTGAATGTTTTTAATCAGGAAACCTTAATTTTGTGCTTGGAAAAACTAATTGGTTCCACATGGAGACACCAGCTCTACACATTCGTATTTTCAAGGGAGAAAGCTAGAGGAAGTGCGACAAACAAACATGATATTTCTGTTTGTATCGATGACATTTTATGCACTTGCCTAACGAAAAGACTTTGCTTTTCTCCAAAACCATTTTTACTGTGATTTTCTCGGTCCATTGCATACGAATTCCACACCAGTTTACCAGATATGACTGGACGAATCCGGCAATATCCGGTTGTGTTTTGGCTAACTCAATCCAAAGTATTGTGAAAGCCTCTGTGTTTGTGTTTTTTGGATATTATCGATTTACCTTATTGTTTTGAATGTTTTTATCAGGGAACATTTATTTTTCTACCGTAGAAACATTAATTGGTTCATCATGGGAACACCAACTGTACACATTCATATTTTCTAGGGAGAAATCTAGAGTAACTGTGGCAAACAAACATGATATTTCTGTTTGTATAAATGACATTTTATGCACTGCCCTACGAATTTACTTTGGTTTTCTACAAAAGCATTTTTACTGTGATTTTCCCGGTCCACTGCATACGAATTCCGTACCAGTTTGTCCTGATATGACTGAAAGAAACCGGGAAATTCCGGTTTTGTTTTTGCTGACTCAATCCGAAATATTGCTCCAGCCTCTGTGTTTGTGTTTTCCGGATATTATCAACACACTTTATTGTTTTGAATGTGTTTTAATGGGGAACATTTAATTTTGAGCTTAGATACACTAATTGGTTCCACATGGAGACACCAGCTCTATACATTCGTATTTTCTATGGAGAAAGCTAGAGGAACTGTGGCAAACAAACGTGGTATTTCTGCTTGTATAGATGACATTTTATGCACTTGCCTAATGAAAAGACTTTGCTTTTCTCCAAAACCATTTTTACTGTGGTTCTCTCGGTCCATTGCATATGAATTCCACACCAGTTTACCGGATATGACTGGATGGAACCGGAAATATCCGGTTTTGTTTTGGCTAACTCAATCCGAAATATTGTGAAAGCTTCTGTGTTTGTGTATTCCTCATATTATCAATGGACTTTATTGTTTTGAATGTTTTTAATCAGGAAACCTTAATTTTGTGCTTGGAAAAACTAATTGGTTCCACATGGAGACACCAGCTCTAAACATTCGTATTTTCTAGGGAGAAAGCTAGAGGAACTGCGATAAACAAACATGATATTTCTGTTTCTATCAATGACATTTAATGTTTTATATCGGGGAACATTTAATTTTGAGCTTAGATACACTAATTGGTTCCACATGGAGACACCAGCTCTGCAAATTTGTATTCTCTAGGGAGAAAGCTAGAGGAACTGTGGCAAACAAACATGATATTTCTGTTTGTATAGATGACATTTTATGCAGTTGCCTAACAAAAAGACTTTGCTTTTCTCCAAAACCATTTTTACTCTGATTTTCATGGTCAGTTGCATACGAATTCCATACCAGTTTGTCCGGATATGACTGGAAGAAACAGGAAATATCCGGTTTTGTTTTGGCTTGCTGTATCCCAGATATTGCTACAGCCTCTGTGTTTGTGTATTCCTCATATTATCAACGGACTTTATTGTTTTGAATGTTTTTTATCAGGGAACGTTAATTTTGTGCTTGGAAACACTAATTGGTTCCACATGGAGACACCAGCTCTACACATTTGTATTTTCTAGGGAGAAAGCTAGAGGAACAGCAGCAAACAAACATGATATTTCTGTTTGTATCGATGACATTTTATGCACTTGCCTAACGAAAAGACTTTGCTTTTCTCCAAAACCATTTTTACTGTGATTTTCTCGATCCATTGCGTTCGAATTCCACACCACTTTGTCAGGATATGACTGGAAAAAACCAGAAATATCCAGTTGTGATTTGGCTAACTCAATCCGAAATATTGCTACAGCCTTTGTGTTTGTGAATTCCTGATATTATCCATGGACTGTATTGAGTTGAATGTTTTTATTAGGGAACATTGAATTTTGTACCGTTGAAACACTAATTGGTTCAGCATGGGAACACCTGCTCTACACATTCGTATTTTCTAGGGAGAAAGCTAGAGGAACTGTGGCAAACAAACATGATATTTCTGTTAGTTTTGATGACATTTTATGCACTTGCCTAACAAAAATACTTTGCTTTTCTCCAAAACCATTTTTACTGTGATTTTATCGGTCCATTACATACGAATTCCACATGACATTTTCCGGATATGACTGGATGAAACCAGAAATATCCAGTTGAGTTTTGGCTAACTAAATCCGAAATATTGTGAAAGCCTCTGTTTTTGTGTTTTCTGGATAATATCGTTGGATTTTATTGTTTTGAATGTTTTTATCAGGTATCATTTAATTTTGTACCGTTGAAACACTAATTGGTTCATCATGAGAACACCAGCTCTACACATTCGTATTTTCTAGGGAGAAAGCTAGAGGAACTGCGGCAAACAAACATGATATTTCTGTTTGTATAGATGACATTTTATGCGCTTGCCTAACATAAAGACTTGGCTTTTCTCCAAAACCAATTTTAATGTGATTTTCACGGTCCGTTGCATATGAATTCCATACAAGTTTGTCCGGATATGACTGGATGAAACCGGAAATATCCAGTTTTGTTTTGGCTAACTCAATCCCAGATATTGCTACAGCCTCTGTGTTTGTGTTTTCCGGATATTATCAATGGACTTTATTGTTTTGAATATTTTTTATCGGAGAACATTGTATTTTTAGCTTCGATACAGTATTTGGTTGCACTGGAGACATGAGCTCTACATATTCGTAATTTCTAGGAAGAATTCTAGAGGAACTGCGGCAAACAAACATGATATTTCTGTTTGTATCTGTGAAATTGAGGCAGGATGGGGTTAAAATGGAGTTGCTTGGCTAACTGCATATTGTTCTGCTTTTGTACAAAATGCTTTGGCTTGCGAAATGCATTTTTTTTAAGATAACTAGACTTTAGCTGACCTTGTAACATGTGATGATTGTGCTAATGCTTTTATGAGATAATGGAGCATATGACAGTTATTTTAGGAGCTATGTTTAGTTTTTGGTCATGATGACCCCGTGTTTGTGCTTGCTCAAGGATTTTGTCCCCTTACTCTGGAAAAACCCTTTATCTTATGAGAATTCGTCATGTTGCGGTTTATCTTGTGACTTTTTGTAACGCTATGGAGATATGCTAATGTTGTGGTTTTAATCCTTAAATACTCTGAGCGGTTGATGATCGGGGCCTCTCTTCTTGCACAGAGATGGCCCATCTGCGCAGATGTAATAAACTTCCTCTTGTTCTTTGCATCGATTGGAATGGATTTCGTGTTTCTGGGGTCGGTAGAAGTGTGGGACACCTTTCGGGGGTCTTACAGTATCGATGACATTTTATGCACTTGCCTAACGAAAAGACTTTGCTTTTCTCCATAACCATTTTTAGGGTCATTTTCTCGGTCCATTGCATACGAATTCCAAACTACTTTGTCTGGACATGAATGGATGAAACCAGAAATATCCGGTTGTGATTTGGCTAACTGAATCCAAAACATTGTGAAAGCCTCTGTATTTGTGTTTTCTGGATGTTATCGATGGAATTTATTATTTTAAAAATTTTTATCAGGGAACATTTAATTTTGTACCATAGAAACACTAATTGGTTCATCATGGGTGTTCCAGCTGCAGACATTCCTATTTTCTAGGGAAAAAGCTAGAGGAACATCTGCAAACAAACAACAAACATGATATTGCTATTTGTATCGATGACATTATATGCACTTGCCTAACGAAAAGACTTTGCTTTTCTCCAAAACGATTTTTACTGTGATTTTCTCGGTCCATTGCAATTGAATTCTTCAACAGTTTGTACGGGAATGATTGGATGAAACCGGAAATATCCGGTTTTGTTTTGGATAACTCAATCCCAGATATTATACAGCTTCTGTGTTTGTGTATTCCTGATATCATCCACGGACTTTATTGTTTTGAATATTTTTTATAGGGAACATTTAATTTAATTTTGTGCTTGGAAATACTAATTGGTTCCACATCGAGACACCAGCTCTACACATTCATATATTCTAGGGAGAAAGCTAGAGGAACAGCAGCAAACAAACATGATATTTCTGTTTGTATAGATGACATTTTATGCACTTGCCTAACGAAAAGACTTTGCTTTTCTCCATAACCAATTTTAGGGTCATTTTCTCGGTCCATTGCATACGAATTCCAAACTACTTTGTCCGGACATGAATGGATGAAAACAGAAATATCCGCTTGTGCTTTGGCTAACTCAATCCGAATTATTGTGAAAGACTCTGTGTTTTTGTTTTCTGGATATTATCGATGGAATTTGTTCTATTGAGTGTTTTTATCAGGGAACATTTAATTTTGAACCGTAGAACAGTATTTGCTTCAACATGGGGACACAAGCTCTACACATTCGTAATTTCTACAGAGAAAGCTAGAGGAATTGCGGTAAACAAATATATTTCTGTTTGTATAGATGACATTTTATGCACTTTCCTAATGAAAAGACTTTGCTTTTCTCCAAAACGATTTTTACTGTGATTTCTCGGTCCATTGCATACGAATTCCACACCAGTTTACCGGATATGACGGGATGAAACCGGAAATATCCTGTTTTGTTTTGGCTAACTCAATCCCAGATATTGCTACAGCCTCTGTGTTTGTGTTTTCCGGATATTATCAATGGACTTTATTGTTTTGAATGTTTTTTATCAGGGAACATTTAATTTTGTGCTTGGGAATATTAATTGGTTCCACCTGGAGACAGCAGCTCTACATATTTGTATTTTCTAGGGAGAAAGTTAGAGGAACTGCGACTACAAACATGATATTTCTGTTTGTGTCGATGACATTTTATGCACGTGCCTAAGGAAAAGATTTTGCTTTTCTCAAAAACATTTTTTACTCTGATTTTCTCTGTCCATTGCATACGAATTCCACACTACTTTGTCCGGATATGACTGGAGGAAACCAGAAATATCCGGTTGTGTTTTGTCTAACTCATTCCCAGATATTCCGACACCCTCTTTGTTTGGGTATTCCTGATATTATCCATGGACTTTATTGTTTTGCATGTTTTTTATCAGGGAACATTTAATTTTCAGCTTGGATACAGTAATTGGTTTCACATGGATACAAGAGCTCTAAACATTCGTATTTTCTAGCGAGAAATTTAGAGGAACTGCGGCAAACAAACATGATATTTCTGTTTGTATCGATGACATTTTATGCACTTGCCTAACGAAAAGACTATGCTTTTCTCCAAAACCATTTTTAGGATCATTTTCTCGGTCCATTGCATAAGAATTCCACACCAGTTTGTCCGCATATGACTGCATGAAACCAGAAATATCCGGTTGTGATTTGGCTAACTCAATCCAAAATATTGTGAAAGCCTCTGTGTGTGTTTTTTGGATGTTATCGATGGACATTATTATTTTGAATGTTTTTATCAGGGAACATTTAATTTTGTACCATAGAAACACTAATTGGTTCATCATGGGGGCACCAGCTCCAAACATTGGTATTTTCTAGGGAGAAAGCTACAGGAACTGCTGCAAACAAACATGATATTTCTGTTTGTATCGATGACATTTTATGCACTTGCATAACGAAAAGTCTTTGCTTTTTTCCAAAACCATTTTTACTGTGATTTCATGGTCCATTGCATACGAATTCCATACCAGGTTGTCCGGATATGACTGGATGAAACCGGAAATATCCACTTGTGTTTTGGCTAACTCAATCCCAGATATTGCTACAGACTCTGAGTTGTGTTTTCTGGATGTTATCCACGGACTTTATTATTTTGAATGTTTTTTATTGCGGAACATTTTATTTTGTGCTTGGAAACACTAATTGGTTCCACATGGAGACACCAGCTCTACACATTCATATTTTCTAGGGAGAAAGCTAGAGGAACTGCGGCAAACAAACATGATATTTTTGTTTGTATAGATGACATGTTATGCACTTGCAAGACGAAAAGACTTTCCTTTTCTCCAAAACCATTTTTACTGTGATTTTCTCGGTCCATTGCATAAGAATTCCACACCTGTTTGTCCGGATATGACTGGATGAACCCGGAAATATTCGGTTTTGTTTTGGCAAACTCAATCCCAGATATTGCTACAGCCTTTGTGTTTGTGTATTCCTCATATTATCCATGGACTTTATTGTTTCGAATGTTTTTTTCGGGGAACATTAAATTGTGTGGTTGGAAACACTAATTGGTTCCACATGGGGGCACCAGCTCTACACATTCGTATTTTCTAGGGAGAAAGCTAGAGGAACGGCAACAAACAAACATGATGTTTCTGTTTGTATAGATGACATTTTATGCACTTGCCTAACGAAAAGATTTTGCTTTTCTCCAAACCATTTGTACTGTGATTTTCTCGGTCCATTCATATGAATTCCACATCACTTTGTCCAAATATCACTGGATGAAACAAGAAATATCCGGTTGTGTTTTGGCTAACTCAATCCGAAATATTGTGAGAGCCTCTGTGTTTGGGTTTTCTGGATATTATCGATGGACTTTATCATTTTGAATGTTTTTATCAGGCAACATTTAATTTTTTACCGTTGAAACACTAAGTGGTTCATCATGGTAACACCAGCTCTACACATTCATATTTTCTAGGGAGAAAGCCAGAGGAACTGTGGCAAAAAAAACATGATATTTCTATTTGTATACATGACATTTTATGAGCTTGCAAAAGAAAAAGACTTTGCTTTGATCCAAAACCATTTGCACTGTGGTTTTTTCGGTCCATTGCGTATGAATTCCACACCACTTTGTCTGGATATGACTAGATGAAACAGGAAATATCCGGTTTGTTTTGGCTAACTCAATCTCAGATATTGCTACAGCCTCTGTGTTTGTATATTCCAGATATTATCCACGGACTTTATTGTTTTGAATGTTTTTCATCAGGGAACATTTAATTTTGTGCTTGGAATCACTAATTGGTTCCACATGGAGACACCAGCTCTACGCATTCGTATTTTTTAGGGAGAAAGCTACAGGAACTGCGGTAAACAGACATGATATTTCTGTTTGTATAGATGACATTTTATTCACTTGCCTAATGAAAAGACTTTGCTTTTCTCCGAAACCATTTTTACTGTGATTTCCTCGGTCCATTGCATACGAATTCCACACCAGTTTGTCCGGATATGACTGGATGAAACCTGAAATATCCAGTTTTGTTTTGGCTTGCTGTATCCCAGATATTTCTACAGCCTCTCTGTTTGTATATTCCAGATATTATCCACGGACTTTATTGTTTTGAAGGTTTTTCATCAGGGAACATTTAATTTTGTGCTTGGAATCACTAATTGGTTCCACATGGAGACACCAGCTCTACACATTCATATTTTCTAGGGAGAAAGCTAGAGGAACTGCGACAAACAAACATGATATTTCTGTTTGTATCGATGACATTTTATGCACTTGCCTAACGAAAAGACTTTGCTTTTCTCCAAAACCATTTTTACTGTGATTTGCTGCGTCCATTGCATACGAATTCCACACTAGTTTACCGGATATGCCTGGATGAAACCCGAAATATCCGGTTTTGTTTTGGCTAACTCAATCCCGGATATTGCTACAGCCTCTGTGTTTTGTTTTCTGGTTATTATCTACGGACTTTATTGTAATGAATATCTTTTATCGGGGAAATTTAATTTTGAGCTTGGATACAGTAATTGGTTCCACATAGAGACACCTTCTCTACATATTTGTATTTTCTAGGGAGAAAGCTAGAGGAACTGCGGCAACAAACGTGATATTTCTGTTTGTACAGATGACATTTTATGCACTTGCCTAACGAAAAGACTTTGCTTTTCTGCAAAACCATTTTTACTGTGATTTTCTCGGTCCATTGCATATGAATCCCACAACACTTTGTCCGGATGAGACTAGATGAAACCGGAAATATCCGTTTTTGTTTTGGCTAACGCAGTCGCATATATTGCTCCAGCCTATTTGTATATGTCTTCAGGATATTATCCATGGAGTTTATTGTTTTGAATGTTTTTTATCTGGGAACATTTATTTTTGTGCTGCGAAACACTAATTGGTTCCACATGGAGACACCAGGTCTACACATTCATATTTTCTAGGGAGAAAGCTAGAGGAACTGCGGCAAACAAACATGATATTTCTGTTTGTATAGATGACATTTTATGCACTTGTCTAACGAAAAGACTTTGCTTTTCTCCAGAACCATTTTTACTGTGATTTTCTCGGTCCATTGCATACGAATTCCACACCACTTTTCCGGATATGACTGGATAAAACCAGAAATATCCGGTTGTGTATTGGCTATCAATCTGAAATTTTGTGAAAGCATTTGTGATTGTGTTTTCTGGCTATTATCCATGGACTTTATTATTTTGAATATTTTTATCAGGGAATATTTAATTTTGTACCGTTGAAACACTAATTGGTTCATCATGGGAACACCAGCTCTACACATTCGTATTTTCTAAGAACAATGCTAGAGGAACTGCGGCAAACACACATATTTCTGTTTGTATAGATGGCATTTTATCTACTTGCCTAATGAATAGACTTTGCTTTTCTCCAAAACCATTTTTACTGTGATTTTCTCAGTCCATAGCATACAAATTCCACACCAGTTTGTCCGGATATGACTGGATGAAACCTGAAATATCCAGTTTTGTTTTGGCTTGCTGTATCCCAGATATTTCTACAGCCTCTGTGTTTGTATATTCATGATATTATCCATGGACTTTATTGTTTTGAAGGTTTTTTATCAGGGAATATTTAATTTTCTGCTTGGAATCACTAATTGGTTCCACATGGAGACACCAGCTCTACACATTCATATTTTCTAGGGAGAAAGCTAGAGGAACTGCGACAAACAAACATGATATTTCTGTTTGTATCGATGACATTTTATGCACTTGCCTAACGAAAAGACTTTGCTTTTCTCCAAAACCATTTTTACTGTGATTTGCTGCGTCCATTGCATACGAATTCCACACTAGTTTACCGGATATGCCTGGATGAAACCCGAAATATCCGGTTTTGTTTTGGCTAACTCAATCCCAGATATTGCTGCAGCCTCTGTGTTTGTGTTTTCTGGTTATTATCTACGGACTTTATTGTAATGAATATCTTTTATCGGGGAAATTTAATTTTGAGCTTGGATACAGTAATTGGTTCCACATAGTGACACCTTCTCTACATATTTGTATTTTCTAGGGAGAAAGCTAGAGGAACTGCGGCAACAAACGTGATATTTCTGTTTGTACAGATGACATTTTATGCACTTGCCTAACGAAAAGACTTTGCTTTTCTGCAAAACCATTTTTACTGTGATTTTCTCGGTCCATTGCATATGAATCCCACAACACTTCGTCCGGATGAGACTAGATGAAACCGGAAATATCCGTTTTTGTTTTGGCTAACGCAGTCGCATATATTGCTACAGCCTATTTGTATGTGTCTTCAGGATATTATCCATGGAGTTTATTGTTTTGAATGTTTTTTTATCTGGGAACATTTATTTTTGTGCTGCGAAACACTAATTGGTTCCACATGGAGACACCAGGTCTACACATTCATATTTTCTAGGGAGAAAGCTAGAGGAACTGCGGCAAACAAACATGATATTTCTGTTTGTATAGATGACATTTTATGCACTTGCCTAACGAAAAGACTTTGCTTTTCTCCAGAACCATTTGTACTGTGATTTTCTCGGTCCATTGCATACGAATTCCACACCACTTTTCCGGATATGACTGGATAAAACCAGAAATATCCGGTTGTGTATTGGCTATCAATCTGAAATATTGTGAAAGCATTTGTGATTGTGTTTTCTGGCTATTATCCATGGACTTTATTATTTTGAATATTTTTATCAGGGAATATTTAATTTTGTACCGTTGAAACACTAATTGGTTCATCATGGGAACACCAGCTCTACACATTCGTATTTTCTAAGAACAATGCTAGAGGAACTGCGGCAAACACACATATTTCTGTTTGTATAGATGGCATTTTATCTACTTGCCTAATGAAAAGACTTTGCTTTTCTCCAAAACCATTTGTACTGTGATTTTCTCGGTCCATTTCATACGAATTCCACACCAGTTTGTCTGGATATGAATGGATGAAACCGGAAATATCCGGTTTTGTTTTGGCTAACTCACCCAGATATTGCTACAGCTTCTGTGTTTGTGTATTCTTGATATTATGAATGGACTTTATTGTTTTGAATGTTTTTTTTATCAAGGAACATTCAATTTTGTGTTTGGAAACACTAATTGGTTCCACATGGAGACACCAGGTCTACACACTCATATTATCTAGG
The DNA here is from genome assembly GCA_036325905.1 of Lepus oiostolus. Classification (NCBI taxonomy): domain Eukaryota; kingdom Metazoa; phylum Chordata; class Mammalia; order Lagomorpha; family Leporidae; genus Lepus; species Lepus oiostolus. The sequence continues at coordinate 80,362,660 of CM070816.1, forward strand.
TAGAAAGCTAGAGTAACTTCGACAAACAAACATGATATTTCTGTTTGTATCGATGACATTTTATGAGCTTGCAAAACAAAAAGACTTTGCTTTGATCCAAAACCATTTGCACTGTGGTGTTTTCGGTCCGTTGCGTACAAATTCCACACCACTTTGTCCAGATATGACTAGATGAAACCGGATATATCTGGTTTGTTTTGGCTAACTCAATCTCAGATATTGCTACAGCCTCTGTGTTTGTGTATTCCAGATATTATCCACGGACTTTATTGTTTTGAATGTTTTTCAACAGGGAACATTTAATTTTGTGCTTGGAATCACTAATTGGTTCCACATGGAGACACCAGCTCTACGCATTCGTATTTTCTAGGGAGAAAGCTACAGGAACTGAGGTAAACAAACATGATATTTCTGTTTGTATAGATGCCATTTTATTCACTTGCCTAATGAAAAGACTTTTTTTCTCCAAAAACCATTTTTACTGTGATTTCCTCGGTCCATTGAATACGAATTCCACACCAGTTTGTCCGGATATGACTGGATGAAACCAGAAATATTCAGTTTTGTTTTGGCTTGCTGTATTCCAGATATTTCTACAGCCTCTGTGTTTGTATATTCATGATATTATCCATGGACTTTATTGTTTTGAAGGTTTTTTTTTATAAGGGAATATTTAATTTTGTGCTTGGAAACACTAATTGGTTCCACATGGAGACACCAGCTTTACACATTCATATTTTCTAGGGAGAAAACTAGAGGAACTGCGGCAAACAAACATGATATTTCTGTTTGTATCGATGACATTTTATGCACTTGCCTAATGAAAAGACTTTGCTTTTCTGCAAATCCACTTTACTGTGATTTTCTGCATCCATTGCATACGAATTCCACACCAGTTTGTCTGGATATGACTGCATGAAACCAGAAATATCCGGTTGTATTTTGGCTAACTCAATCCCAGATATTTCTACAGCCACTGTATTTGTGTTTTCCAGATATTTTCAATGGACTTTATGGTTCTGAATGTTTTTTATCGGGGAACATTTAATTTTGTACCGTAGAAACACTAATTGGTTCCACATGGAGACACCAGCTCTACACATTTGTATTTTCTAGGGAGAAAGCTAGAATAAATGCGGCAAACAAACATCATATTTCTGATTGTTTAAAAGACATTTTATGCACTTGCCTAACAAAAAGATTTTGCTTTTCTCCAAAACCATTTTTACTGTGATTTTTTCGGTCCATTATATACGAATTCCACAATACTTTGTCCGGAAATGACTGGATGAAACCTGAAATATCCGGTAGTACTTTGGCTAACTCAATCTGAAATATTGTGAAACCCTCTGTGTTTGTTTTTCTGCATATTATGAGTGGACTTTATTGTTTTGAGGGTTTTTATCAGGGAACATTTAATTTTGTACCGTAGACACACTAATTGGTTCCACATGGAGACACCAGCTCTACACATTCATATTTTCTAGGGAGAAAGCTAGAGGAACTGCGGCAAACAAACATGATATTTCTGTTTGTATGGATGACATTTTAAGCACTTGCCTAACGAAAAGACTTTCGTTTTCTCCAAAACCATTTTACTGCGATTTTCTAGGTCCATTGCATACAATTTCCGCACCACTTTGTCCAGATATGACTGGATGAAACCAGAAATACCCGGTTGTGTTTTGGCTAACTCAATCCCAGATATTGTTACAGCCTCTTTGTTTATCATTTCTGGATAATATCGATGGACTTTATTGTTTGAATGATTTTATCAGGGAACGTTTAATTTTCTACCGTTGAAACACTAATTGGTTCCAAATGGAGAAAACAGCTCTACACATACATATTTTCTAGGGAGTAATCTAGAAAAACTGCGGCAAACAAACATGATATTTCTGTTTGTATAGATGACATTTTTTGCACTTGCCTAAAGAAAAGACTTTGCTTTTCTCAAAAACCATTTTTACTGTGATTTTCTCGGTCCAAGTAATCAGAACTGCAAACCATTTTGTCTGGATATGCCTGGATGAAACAAGAAATATCCTGTTTTGTTTTGGCTTACTAAATACCAGATATTGCTTCAGCTTCTGTTTTTGTGTTTTCTGGATATTATCGATGGACTTTATTGTTTTGAATGCTTTTATCAGGGAACATTTAATTTTGTACCGTAGAAACACTAATTGGTTCCATATGGAGACACCAGTCTACACATTTGTATTTTCAAAGGAGAAAGCTAGAGGAACTGTGGCAAACAAATATCATATTTCTGTTTGTATAGATGACATTATATGCACTTGACTAATGAAAAGACTTCGCTTTTCTCCAAAACCATTTTACTGTGATTTTCTCGGTCCGTTGCCTAGGAATTCCACCCCATTTTGTCCGGATATGACTGGATGATACCTGAAATATCCGCTTGTATTTTGGCTTGCGATATCCCAGATATTGCTACAGCCTCTGTGTTTGTGTTTTTTGGATATTATCGACGTGATTTATTGTTTTGAATGTTTTTATCAGGGAATATTTAATTTTGTACCGTAGAAACACTAATAAGATCCACACGGAGAAACCTGCTCTACACATTCATATTTTCTAGGGAGAAAGCTAGAGGAACTGCGGAAAACAAACATGATATTTCTGTTTGTATAGATGACATTTTATGCACTTGCCTAATGAAAAGACTTTGCTTTTCTCCATAAGCATTTTTACTGTGATTTTCTCGGTCCATTGCATACGAATTCCACACCACTTTGTTTGTATATGACTGAATGAAACCAGAAATATCCGGTTCTCTTTTGTCTAACTATATCCCAGATATTGCTACAGTCTCAGTGTTTGGTTTTTTTTTCGATATTATCAACGGACTTTATTGTTTTGAATGTTCTTATCAGGCAATATTTAATTTTGTGCTGGGAATCACTAATTAGTTCCACAAGGAGAAACCAGCTCTACACATTCGTATTTTCTAGGGAGAAACCTAGAAGAACTACGGCAAGCAAACATGATATTTCTGTTTGTATAGATGACATTTTATGCACTTGACTAAGGAAAAGACTATGCTTTTCTCCAAAACCATTTTTACTGTGATTTCTTCGTTCCATTGCATACGAATTCCACACCAGTTTGTCCGGATATCACTGGATGAAACCGGAAACTACGGGTTTTATTTTTGGCCAACTCAATCGGAAATATTCCTACAGACTCTGTGTTTGTGTGTTCCTGATATTATCAATGGACTGTTTTGTTTTGAATATTTTTATCAGGGAACATTTAATTTTGTACCATTGATACACTAATTGGTTCATCATGGGAACACCAGCTCTACACATTCGTATTTTCTTGAGAGAAAGCTAGAGGAACTGCGGAAAACAAACATGATATTTCTGTTTGTTTTGATGACATTTTATGCACTGGCTTAACGAAAAGACTTTGCTTTTCTCCAAAACCATTTTTACTGTGATTTTCTCGGTCCATAGCATACGAATTCCACACCAGTTTGTCCGGATATGACTGGATGTATCCAGAAATATCTGGGTTTTTTTGGCTAACTCAATTCCATTATTGCTACAGCCTCTCTTTTTCTGTTTTCTGGATACTATTAATGGACTTTTTTGTTTAGAATGTTTTTTAAGGGGAACATTATATTTTGGACTTGGATACAGTAATTGGTTCCACATGGAGACACTAGCTCTACATATTCGTATTTTCTAGGGAGAAAGCAAGAGGAACTGCGACAAACAAACATGATATTTCTGTTTGTATAGATGACATTTTATGCACTTGAATAACGAAAAGACTTTGCTTTCCTCCAAAACCATTTTTACTGTGATTTCCTCGGTCCATTGCATACGAATTCCACAGCAGTTTTTCTGGACATGACTGGATGAAGTCGGAAAAATCCGGTATTGTTTTCGCTAACTCAATCCCAGATATTTCTACAGCCTCTGTGTTTGTGTTTTCCCGGATATTTTCAACAGACTGTATTGTTTTGAATGTTTTTTATCAGGGAACATTTAATTTAATTTTATGCTTGGAAACACTAATTGGTTCCACATGGAGAAACCAGATCTACATATTTGTAGTTTCTAGGGAGAAAGCTAGAGGAACTGCGACAAAGAAACATGATATTTCTGTTTCTATCAATGACATTTTATGCAGTTGCATAGCGAAAAGACTTTGCTTTTCTCCATAACCATTTTTACTGTGATTTTCTCGTTCCATTGCATATGAATTCCACACCACTTTGTCAGGATATGACGGGATGAAACCAGAAATATCTGGTTGTGTTTTGGCTAACTCACTCCGAAATATTCTGAAAGCCTCTGTGTTTGTGTATTCTGGATATTATCGATGGAGTTTATTGTTTTGAATGTTTTTATCAGGGAACATTTAATTTCTTAACATTGAAACACTAACTGGTTCACCATGGGAACACCAGCTCTACACATTCGTATTTTCTAGGGAGAAAGCTAGAGGAACTGCGGCAAACAAACATGATATTTCTGTTTGTATAGATGACATTTTCAGCGCTTGCCTAACAAAACGACTTTGCTTTTCTCCAAAACCATTTTTACTGTGAATATCTTGGTCCATTGCATACAAATTCCATACCAGTTTGTCCTGATATGACAGGATGAAACCGGAAATATCCAGTTTTGTTTTGGCTAATTCAATCCCAGAAATTGCTACAACCTCTGTGTTTGTGTTTTCCCGGATATTATCCACAGACTTTATTGTTTTGAATGTTTTTTATCGGGGAACATTTAATTTTGGGCTTAGATACACTAATTGGTTCCACAAGGAGACACCAGCTCTACATATTCGTATTTTCTAGGGACAAAGCTAGAGGAAATACGGCAAACAAACATGATATTTGTGTTTGTATAGATGACATTTTATGCACTTGCCTAACGAAAAGACTTTACTTTTCTCCAAAAACATTTTTACTCTGATTTTCTCGGTCCATTGCATACGAATTGCACACCACTTTGTCCAGACATGACTGGATGAAACCAGAAATATCGGGTTCTGTTTTGGCTAACTCAATCCGAAATATTGCTACAGCTTTTGGTTTATGTTTCTGTATATTATCCATAGACTTTATTGTTTTGAATGTTTTTATCAGGGAATACTTCATTTTGTACCGTTGAAACACTAATTGGTTCATCATGGGAACACCAGCTCTACACATTTGTATTTTCTAGGGAGAAAGTGAGAGGAACTGCGGGAAAGAAACATGATATTTCTGTTTGTATATATGACATTTTATGCACTTGCCTAACGAAAAGACTTTGCTTTTCTCCAAAACCATTTTACTGTGATTTCTCGGTCCATTGCATACAAATTACATACCAGTTTGTCCGGATATGACTGGATGAAAACAGAAATATCCAATATTGTTTTGGCTAACTCAATCCCATATATTGCTACAGGCTCTGTGTTTGTGTTTTCCGGATATTATCCAGGGACTTTATTGTTTTGAATGTTTTTTATCGGATAACATTGTATTTTTAGCTTGGATACAGTATTTGGTTCCACTGGAGACACGAGCTCTACACATTCGTAATTTCTAGGGAGAAAGCTAGAGGAACTGCGGCAAACAAACATGATATTACTGTTTGTATAGATGACATTTTATGCACTTGCCTAACGAAAAGACTTTGCTTTTCTCCATAACCATTTTTAGGGTCATTTTCTCATTCCATTGCATACGAATTCCAAACTACTTTGTCCGGACATGAATGGATGAAAACAGAAATATCCAGTTGTGCTTTGGCTAACTCAATCCGAAATATTGTTAAAGCCTCTGTGTTTTTGTTTTCTGGATATTATCGATGGAATTTATTCTATTGAATGTTTTTATCAGGGAACATTTAATTTTGAACCGTAGAAACAGTAATTGCTTCATCATAGGGACACCAGCTCTACATATTTGTATTTTCTACGGAGAAAGTTAGAGGAACTGCAACAACAAACATGATATTTCTGTTTTGGTCGATGACATTTTATACACGTGCCTAAGGAAAACATTTTTCTTTTCTCCAAAACATTTTTTACTCTGATTTTCTCGGTCCATTTCATACAAATTCAAAACTACTTTGTCCGGATATGACTGGATGAAACCAGAAATATCCGGTTGTGTTTTGGCTAACTCATTCCCAGATATTCCGACAGCCTCTGTGTTTGGGTATTCCTGATATTATCCATGGACTTTATTGTTTTGCATGTTTTTTATCAGAGAACATTTAATTTTGTGCTTGGAAACACTAATTGGTTCCACCTGGAGACACCAGCTCTACACATTCGTATTTTCTAGGGAGAAAGCTAGAGGAACTTCGGCAAAAAACATGATATTTCTGTTTGTATAGATGACATTTTATGCACTTGCAAGACGAAAAGACTTTCGTTTTCTCCAAAAGCATTTTTACTGTGATTTTCTCTGTCCATTGCATAAGAATTCCACACCTGTTTGTCTGTATATGTGTGGATGAACCCAGAAATATCCGGTTGTGTTTTGGCTAACTCAATCCCAGATATTGCTACAGCTTTTTGTTTGTGTATTCCTGATATTATCCATGGACTTTATTGTTTTGAATGTTTTTTATCAGGGAACATTTAATTTTGTGCTTGGAAACACTAATTGAATCCACCTGGAGACACCAGCTCTACACATTCGTATTTTCCAGGGAGAAAGCTAGAAGAACTGCGGCAAACAAACATGATATTTCTGTTTAGTATCGATGACATTTTATGCACTGGCCTAACAAAAAGATTTTTGCTTTTCTCCAAAACCATTTTTACTGTGATTTTCTTGGTCCATTGCATACGAATTCCACACCATTTGTCCGTATATGTGTGGATGAAACCGGAAATATCCCTTAGTGTTTTGAGTAACAGAATTCCAGATAATGCTACAGCCTCAGTGTTTGTTTATTCCTGATATTATCCACAGACTTTATTATTTTGACTGTTTTTTATCAGGGAACATTTAATTTTGTGCTTGCAAACACTAATTGGTTGCACATCGAGACACCAGCTCTACACATTCGTATTTTCTAGGGAGAAAGCTATAGGAACTGCAGCAAACAAACATAATATTTTTCTTTGTATAGATGACATTTTATGCACTTGCCTAACGAAAAGACTTTGCTTTTTTCCAAAACCATTTTTAGTGTGATTTTCTTGATCCATTGCGTACGAATTCCACACCAGTTTGTCCGGATGACTGGATGAAATCAGAAATATCCGGTTGTGTTTTGGCTAACTTAATCCGAAACATTGTGAATGCCTCTGTGTTTGTGTTTTCAGGATATTATCGATGGACTGTATTGTTTTGAATGTTTTATCAGGGAACATTTAATTTTGTACCATTGAAACACTAATTGGTTCATCATGGGGATAGCAGCTCTACACATTTGTATTTCCTAGGGAGAAAGCTCGAGGAACTGCTGCAAACAAACATGATATTTCTGCTTGTGTAGATGACATTTTATGTACTTGCATGAAGAAAAGACTTTGCTTTTCTCCAAAACCATTTTTACTGTGATTTTCTCGGTCCATTGCATATGAATTCCACACCACTTTCTCCGGATATGACAGGATGAAACCAGAAATATCCGGTTTTGTTTTGGCTAACTCAATCCCAGATATTGTTACAGCCTCTGTGTTTGTGTTTTCCAGATATTATCAACCGTATTTATTGTTTTGGATGTTTTTATCTGGGAATATTTAATTTTGAGCTTAGATCACTAATTGGTTCCACATGGAGACACCAGCTGTACATATTCGTATTTTTTAGGGAGAAAGCCTGAGGAACTGCGGCAAAGAAACATGATATTTCTATTATTTTCGATGACATTTTATGCACTTGCCTAACGAAAAGACTTTGCTTTTCTGCAAAACCATTTTTACTGTGATTTTCACGGTCCATTGCATACGACTTCCATACTACTTTGTCCGGATATGCCTGGAAGAAACCGGAAATATCTGGTTGTGTTTTGAGTAACACAATCCCAGATATTGCTACAGCCTCTGTCTTTGTGTATCCTGATATTATCCACGGACTTTATTGTTTTGAATGTTTTTTATCTGGGAACATTTAATTTTGAGCTTAGATACACTAATTGGTTCCACATGGAGACACCAGCTCTACACATTTCTATTTTCTAGGGAGAAAGCTAGAGGAACTGTGGCAAACAAACATGATATTTCTGTTTGTATAGATGACATTTTATGCACTTGCCTAACGAAAAGACTTTGCTTTTCTCCAAAACCATTTTTATTGTGATTTTCTCGGTCCATTGCATACGAATTTCACACCACTTTGTCCGGATATGACTGGATGAAACCAGAAATATCCGGTTGTGTTTTGGCTAACTCCATCCGAAATATTGTGAAAGCCTCTTGTGTATGTGTTTTCCGGATATTATCGATGGACTGTTTTGTTTTGAATGTTTTTATCAGGGAACATTTAATTTTGTACCATTGAAACACTAATTGGTACATCATGGGGACACCAGCTCTACATATTCGTATTTTCTAGGGAGAAAGCTGGAGGAACAGCGACAAACAAACATGATATTACTGTTTGTATAGATGACATTTTATGCACTTGCCTAACGAAAAGACTTTGCTTTTCTCCAAAACCATTTTTACTGTGATTTTCACGGTCCATTGCATACGACTTCCACAATAGTTTTTCCGGATACGCGTGGATGAAACCAGAAATATCCGGTTGTGCTATGCCTAACTAAATCCGAAATATTGTGAAAGCCTTACTGTTTTTGTATTACTGATATTATCAACGGACTTTTTTGTTTTGGATGTTTTTTATCAGGGAACATTTAATTTTATACCATTGAATCACTAATTGGTTTCACATGGAGACACCAGCGCTACACATTCCGATTTTCTAGGGAGAAAGCTAGAGGAACTGCGACAAACACACATGATATTTCTGTTTGTATAGATGACATTTTATGTACATGCCTAACAAAAGACTTTGCTTTTCTCCAAAACCATTTTTACTATAGTTTTCTCGGTCTATTGCATACAACTTCCAGACTAGTTTGTACGGATATGACTGGATGAAACCGGAAATATCTGGTTGTGTTTTGAGTAACACAATCCCAGAAATTGCTACAGCCTCTGTGTTTGTGTTTTCCGGATATAATCCAAGGGCTTTATTGTTTTGAATGATTTTTTTTTATCAAGGGACATTTAATTTTGTGCTTGGAAACACTAATTTGTTCCACATGGAGACACCAGCTCTACACATTCATATTTTCTAGGGAGAAAGCTAGAGGAACTGCGGCAAACAAACATGATATTTTTGTTTGTATAGATGATATTTTATGCACTTAACTAATGAAATGACTTTGCTTTTCTCCAAAACCAATTTTATTAGGATTTTCTCGGGGCTTGAATATGAATTCCTCACCAGTTTGTCCGCATATGACTGGTTCAAAACAGAAATATACGGTTGAGATTTAGCTAACACAATGCGAATATTGTGAACGCCTCTTGTTTGTGTTTTCTGAATATTATCGATTGACTTTATGGATTTGAATGTTTTTATCAGGAAACATTTAATTTTGTACCGTTCAAATGCTAATTGGTTCATCATGGGGACTCCAGCTCCACACATTCGTATTTTTTATGGAGAAAGCTAGAGGAACTGCGATAAACAAACTTGATATTTCTGATTGTATAGATGACATTTTATGCACTTGCCTAACGAAAAGACTTTGCTTTTCTCCAAAACCATTTTTACTGTGATTTTCTCGGTCCATTGCATACGAATTCCACACCAGTTTGTCCGGATATGACTGGATGAAACCGGAAATATCCGGTTTTGTTTTGGCTAACTCAATCCCAGATATTGCTACAGACTCTGGGTTCGTGTTTTCTGGATATTATGAATGGACGTTATGGTTTTGAATGCTTTTATCAGGGAACATTTAATTTCATGCCATTGAAACACTCATGGGTTCATCATGGGAACACCAGCTCTACACATTCGTATTTTCTAGGGAGAAAGCTAGAGGAAATGCGGCAAACAAACGTGATGTTTCTGTTTGTATAGATGACATTTTATGCACTTGCCTAACGAAAAGAATTTGTGTTTCTCCAAAACCATTTTGACTGTGATTTTCTTGGTCCTTTGCATACGAATTCCACACTAGTTTACCAGATATGCCTGGATGAAACCTGAAATATCTGGTTGTGTTTTGAGTAACACAATCCCAGATATTGCTACAGCCTCTGTGTTTGTGTATTCCTTATATTATCGATGGACTTTATTGTTTGGAACATTTGATATCAAGAACATTTAATTTTTTGCTTAGAAACACTAATTGGTTCCACATGGAGACACCAGCTCTACATATTCATATTTTCTAGGGAGAAAGCTGGAGGAAATGCGGCAGACAAACATGATATTAATGTTTGTATAGATGACATTTTATGTACTTACCTAACGAAAAGACTTTGCTTTTCTCCAAAACCAATTTTACTGTGATTTTCTCAGTCCATTGCATACGAATCCCTCACCAGTTTTTCCGGATATGACTGGTTAAAAACAGAAATATCTGGTTGAGTTTTGGCTAACACAATCCGAAATATTGTCAAAGCTTCTGTGTTTGTGTTTTTTGGATATTATCGATGAACTGTATTGTTTTGAATCTTTTTATCAGGAAACATTTAATTTTGTACCGTTGAAACACTAATTGATTCATCATGGGGGCACTAGCTCTACACATACGTATTTTGCAGGGAGAATGCTAGAGGAACTGCGGCAAACAACCATGATATTTCTGTTTCTATAAATAACATTTGATGCAGTTTCCTAACGAAAAGACTTCTCTTTTCTTCAAAACCATTTATACTGTGATTTTCACGGTCCATTGCATATGAATTCCACACGAGTTTGTAAGGATATGACTGGAAGAAACCGGAAATATCCGGTTTTGTTTTGGCTAACTCAATCCCAGATATTGCTACAGCCTCTGTGTTTGTGTTTTCCGGATATTATCGATGGACTTTATTGTCTTGAATGTTGTTTATCGGGGAACATTTAATTTTGAGCCTCGATACACTAATTGGTTCCACATGGAAACACCAGTTCTACATATTTGTATTTTCTAGTGAGAAAGCAACAGGAACTGCGACTAAGAAACATGATATTTCTGTTTGTATAGATAACATTATATGCACTTGCCTAACGAAAAGACTTTGCTTTCCTCCAAAACCATTTTACTCTAATTTTCTTGGTCCATTGCATACGATTTCCATACAACTTTATCCGGATATGACTGCATGAAACCAGAAATGTGCGGTTTTGTTTTGGCTAATTCCATCCGAATTTTGTGAAAGCTTCTTGTGTTTGTGTTTTCTGGATATTATCGATGGACTGTATTGTTTTGAATGTTTTCATCAGGGATCATTTAATTTTGTACCGTTGAAACACTAATGGGTTAATCATGGGGACACCAGCTCTACACATTCGTATATTCTAGGGAGAAAGTTAGAGGAACTGCGACAAACAAACATGATATTTCTGTTTGTATAGATGACATTTTATGCACTTGCCTAACGAAAAGACTTTGCTTTTCTCCAAAACCATTTTTACTGTGATTTTCTCGGTCCATTGCATACGAATTCCACACCAGCTTACCGGATATGACTGGATGAAACCGGAAATATCCGGTTTTGTTTTGGCTAATTCAATCCCAGAATTTTCTACAGCCTCTGTGTTTGTGTTTTCTGGTTATTATCTACGGACTTTATTGTTTTGAGTGTTTTTTATCAGGGAACTTTTTATTTTGAGCTTGGATACAGTAATTGGTTCCACATTGAGACACCAGCTCTACATATTTGTATTTTCTAGGGAGAAAGCTACAGGAACTGCGGCAAACAAACATGATATTTCTGTTTGTATCGATGACATTTAAACACTTGCCTAATGAAATACTTTGCTCTTCTCCGAAATCATTTTTACTGTGATTTTCTCATTCCATTGCGTACGAGTTCCAGAACACTTTGTCCAAATATGACTGAATGAAACCAGAAATATCCGGTTGTCCTATCCCTAACTCAATATGAAATATTGTGGAAGGATCTGTGTTTGTGTATTACTGATATTATCAACGGACTTTTTGTTTTGGATGTTTTTTATTGGGGAACATTTAATTTTGTACCATTGAAAGAGTAATTGGTTACACATGGAGAGACCAGCTCTACAAATTCGTATTTTCTAGGGAGAAAGCTAGATTAACTGCGGCAAACAAAGATGGTATTTCTGTTTGTATCGATGACATTTTATGCACTTGCCTAACGAAAAGACTTTGCTTTTCTACAAAACCATTTTTACTGTGATTTCTTGGTCCATTGCATACGAATTCCACACCTGTTTGTGCGGATATGACTGGATTAAAACACAAATATCCAGTTGTGTTTTGGCTAACTCAATCCCAGATATTGCTACAGCCTCTGTGTTTGTGTTTTCCAGTTATTATCTACGGACTTTATTGTTTTGAATGTTTTTATCAGGGAATATTTAATTTTGTACCGTAGAAACACTAATTGGTTCCACATGGAGACACCAGCTCTACACATTCGTATTTTCTAGGGAGAAAGCTAGAGGAAATGCGGCAAACAAACATGATATTTCTGTTTGTATAGATGATATTTTATACAATTTCCAACGAAAATACATTGCTTTTCTACAAATGAATTTTTACTGTGATTTTCTCAGTCCATTGCATACGAATTCCACACCAGTTTGTCCAGATATGACTGGATAAAACCAGAAATATCCGGTTGTGTTTTGGCTAACTCAATCCCAGATATTGTGAAAGCTTCTGTGTTTGTGTTTTCTGGATATTATCGACATGCTTTATTTTTTTGAATATTTTTATCAGGGAACATTTAATTTTGCACCGTAGAAACACTAATAAGATCCACACGGAGAAACCTGCTCTACACATTTGTATTTTCTAGGGAGAAAGCTAGTGGAACTGCGCCAAACAATCATGATATTTCTGGTTGTATAGATGACATTATAAGCACTTGCCTAACGAAAAGACTTTGCTTTTCTCCAAAACAATTTTTACTGTGATTTCTCGGTCCATTGCATACGAATTGCACACCTCTTTGTGCGGATATGACTAAATGAAAACACAAGTATCCAGTTGTGTTTTGGCTAATCCATCTCAGATATTGGTACAGCCTCTGTGTTTGTGTTTTCAGGATATTATCGATGGACTTTATTGTTTTGAATGATTTTATCAGGGAACATTTAATTTTGTGCTTGGAAACACTAATTGGTTCCACATGGAGACACCAGCTCTACACATTCTTATTTTCTAATGAGAAAGCCAGAGGAAAGGCGGCAAACAAACATGGTATTTCTGTTTGTATAGATGATATTTTATGAACTTGCCAACGAGAAGACATTGCTTTTCTGCAAATCCACTTTACTGTGATTTTCTGCATCCATTGCATACGAATTCCACACCAGTTTGTCCGGATATGACTGGATGAAACCAGAAATATCCGGTTTTGTTTTGGCTAACTCAATTCCAGATATTGTGAAAGCCTCTGTGTTTGTGTTTTCTGGATATTATCGACGAGCTTTATTGTTTTGAAAATTTTTTCAGGGAACATTTAATTTTGTACCGTAAAAACACTAATAAAATCCACATGGACACACCAGCTCTAAACATTCGTATTTTCTAGGGAGAAATCTAGAGGAACTGAGGCAAACAATCTTGATATTTCTGTTTGTATAGATGATATTTTTTGCACTTGCCTAAAGAAAAGACTTTGCTTTTCTCAAAAACCATTTTACTGTGATTTTCTCGGTCCAAGGCATATGAACTCCACACTATTTTCTCCGGATATGACTGGATAAACCAGAAATATCCGGTTGTGTTTTGGTTAACTCAATCCGAAATATTGTGAAAGCCTCTGTGCTTGTGTTTTCTGGATATTATCGACGGACTTTATTGTTTTGAATGTTGTTATCAGGCAATATTTAATTTTGTGCTGGGAATCACTAATTCGTTCCACAAGGAGAAACCAGTTCTACACATTCGTATTTTCTAGGGGAAATGCTAGAGGAACTGCAGCAAACAAACATGATATTTCTGTTTGTATCGATGACATTTTATGCACTTGCGTAAGGAAAAGACTTTGCTTTTCTCCAAAACCATTTTTACTGTGATTTTCTCGGTCCATTGCATACGAATTCCACACCACTTTGTGCGGATATGACTGGACAAAACCAGAAATATCCAGTTGTGTTTTGGCTAACTCAATCTCAGATATTGCTACAGCCTCTGTGTTTGTGTTTTCCGGATATTATCAATGGACTTTATTGTTTTGAATGTTTTTTATCAGGGAACATTCAATTTTGAGCTTGGATACACATCATATTTTTAGGGAGAAAGCTAGAGGAACTGTGACAAACAAATATGATATTTTAGTTTGTATACATGACATTTTATGCACTTGACTAACGAAAAGACTTTGCTTTTCCACAAAACCATTTTTACTCTGATTTTCTCAGTGCATTGCATACGAATTCCAAACAACTTTTTCCGGATATGACTGGAGGAAACCAGAAATATCTGCTTTTTTTTGGCTAACTCAATCCTAAATACTGTGAAAGTCTATTTGTTTGTGTTTTCTGAATATTATCGATGGACTTTATTGTTTTGAATGTTTTTATCAGGGAACATTTAATTTTGTACCGTTGAAACACTAATTGGTTCATCATGGGAACACCAGCTCTACACATTCGTATTTTCTAGGGAGAAAGCTAGAGGAACTGCGGTAAACAAACATGATATTTCTGTTTGTATAGATGACATTTTATGCACCTGCCAAACGAAAATACTTTGCTTTTCTTCAAAACCATTTTTACTGTGATTTTGTCATTCCTTTGCATGTGAATTCCACACTAGTTTGTATGGATATGACTGGAAGAAAACAGAAATATCCGGTTTTGTTTTGGCTAACTAAATCCGAAATATTGTGAAAGCCTCCGTGTTTGTGTTTTCTGGATATTATCTATGGACTTTATTTTATTGAATATTTTTATCAGGAAACATTTAGTTTTCTACCATTGAAACACTAATTGATTCGTCAATGGGGACACCAGCTCTATACATTCTTATTTTCTATGGAGAACGCTAGAGGAACTGCGGCAAACAAACATGATATTTCTGTTTGTATAGATGACATTTTTGCACTTGGCTAACGAAAAGACTTTGCTTTTCTCCAAAACCTTTTTTACTGTGATTTTCAGGGTCCATTGGATACGAATTCCACACTAGTTTGTCCGGATTTGACTGGATGAAACTGAAATATTCGGTTTTGTTTTGGCTAACTCAATCCTAGATATTGCTACAGCTTCTATGTTTGTGTATTGCTGATATTATCCATGGATGTTAGTGTTTTGAATGTTTTTTATCAGGGAACATTTAATTTTGTGCTTGGAAACACTAATTGGTTCCACATGGAGACACAAGCTCTACACATTCGTATTTTCTAGGGAGCAAGATAGGGGAACTGTGGCAAACAAACATGATATTTCTGTTTGTACAGATGACATTTTATGCACTGGCCAAAGGAAAAGACATTGCTTTTATCCAAAACCATTCTTACTGTGATTTTCTCAGTCCATTGCATCGAATTCCACCCCACTTTGTCCGGATATGCCTGGATGAAACCAGAAATATCCGTTGTGTTTTGGCTAACTCAATCCAAAATATTGTGAAAGCCTCTGTGTTTCTGTTTTCCGGATTTTATCGACAGACTTTATTGTTTTGAATGTTTCTTTATCAGAGAACATTTAATTTTTTGTTGGGAAACACTAGTTGACTCCACATAGAGACAGCAGCTCTACACATTTGTATTTTCTAGGGAGAAAGCTAGAGGAACTGCGGCAAACAAACATGATATTTCTGTTTGTATAGATTACATTTTATGCACCTGCCTAATGAAAAGACCTTGCTTTTCGCCAAAACCATTTTTACTCTGATTTTCTCGGTTCATTGCATACGAATTCCACATCAGATTGTCGGGATATGAATGGATGAAACCAGTAATATCCAGTTGTTTTTTGCCTAACTGAATCCCAAATATTGCTACAGCCTCTGTGTTTGTTTTTTCCGGATATTATCTATGAACTTTATTGTTTTGAATGTTTTTCATCATGGAACATTTAATTTTGTACCGTAGAAATACTAATTAGTTCAACATGGAAACACCAGCTCTACACATTTGTATTTTCTAGGGAGAAAACTAGAGGACCTGCGGAAATCAAACATGATATTTCTGTTTGAAAACTTCACATTTTATGCACTTGCCTAACGAAAAGACTTTGCTTTTCTCCAAAACCATTTTTACTCTGATTTTCTCGGTCCATTGCATACGAATTCCACACCACTTTTTCCTGATATGACTGGATGCAACCAGAAATATCCGCTTGTGTCTTGGCTAATTGAATCCGAAATATTGCTACAGCCTCTGTGTTTGTGTTTTCTAGATATTATCAATGGAGTTTATTGTTTTGAATGTTTTTCTCAGGGAACATATATTTTTGTACCGTAGAAACACCAATTGGTTCATCATGGGGACACCAGCTCTACACATTCGTATTTTCTCGGGGGGAATGATAGAGGAACTGAGACAAACAAACATGTTATTTTTGTTTGTATCGATGACATTTTATGCACTTGCCTAACGAAAAAACTTTGCTTTCCTCCAAAACCATTTTTACTCTGATTTTATCGCTCAATTGCATACAAATTCCACACCACTTTGTCCGGCTATGACTGGATGAAACCAGAAATATCCGGTTGTGTTTTGGCTAACTCAATACAAATTATTTTGAAAGCCTATGTGTTTGTGTTTTCTTATATTATCGATGGACTTTATTGTTTTGAATGTTTTTTATCAGGGATCGTTCATTTTTGTACTGTAGAAACACTAATTGGTTCAGCATGGGGACACCAGCTCTACACATTCGTATTTTCTAGGGAGAAAGCTAGAGGAACTGTGACAAACAAACATGATATTTCTGTTTGTATAGATGACATTTTATACCCTTGCATAACGAAAAGACTTTGCTTTTCTCCAAAACTATTTTTACTGTGATTTTCTCGGTCCATTGCTTACGAATTCCATAAGAGTTCGTCCGAATATGACTGGATGAAACCGGAAATATCCGGTTTTCTTTTGGCTAACTCAATCCCAGCTATTGCTACAGCCTCTGTTTTTGTGTTTTCCGGATTTTATCAACAGACATTATTGTTTTGAATGTTTTTCATCAGGAACATTTAATTTTGAGCTTAGATACACTAATTGGTTCCACATGGAGACACCAGCTCTACATATTTTATGTTCTAGGGAGAAAGCTAGAGGAACTACGACAAACAAACATGATATTTCTGTGTGTATAGATGACATTTTATCTACTTGACTAATGAAAAGACTTTGCTTTTTTCCAAAACCATTTTTACTCTGATTTTCTCGGTCCATTTGATATGAATTCCACACCACTTTGTCCGGATATGACTGGATGATCCCGGAAATATCCGGTTTTGTTTTGGCTCACACAATCCTAGATATTGCTACAGCCTCTGTGTTTGTGTTATCCGGATTTTTTCAACGGACTTATTGTTTCGAATATGTTTTATCGGGGAACATTTAATTTTGAGATATGATACACTAATAGGTTCCAAATGGAGACACCAGCGCTATATTTTTGTATTTTCTAGGGAGAAAGCTAGAGGAACTGCGACAAACAAACATGTTATTCCTGTTTGTATAGATGACATTTTATGCACTGGCCTAAAGAAAAGACTTTGCTTTTCACCAAAACCATACTTACTGTGATTTTCTCGGACCATTGCATACGAATTCCATAACAGTTTGTCCTGATATGACTGGATGAAACTGGAAATATCCAGTTTTGGTTTGGCTAACTCAATCCCAGATATTGCTACAGCCTCTGTGTTTGTGTTTTCCAGATTTTATCAACAGACTTTATTGTTTTGAATGCTTTTTATCGTGGAACATTTATTTTTGTACCATAGAAACACTAATTGGTTTCACATGAAGACACCAGCTCTACATATTTGTATTTTCTAGGGAGTAAAAGAGGAACTGTGGCAAACAAACATGATATTTCTGTTTCTATAGATGACATTTTATCTATTTGCCTAATGAAAAGATTTTGCTTTTCTCCAAAACCATTTTTACTCTGATTTTCTCGGTCCATTGCTTATGAATTCCATACCAGTTTGTCCTGATATGACTCAATGAAACCGGAAATATCCGGTTTTCTTTTGGCATATCAATCCCAGATATTGCTACAGCCTCTGTGTTTGTGTTTTCCGGATTTTATCAACGGACTTTATTGTTTTGAATGTTTTTTATCGGGGAACATTTAATTTTGAGCTTAGATACACTAATTGGTTCCACATGGAGACACCAGCTCTACACATTTGTATTTTCTAGGGAGAAAACTAGAGGACCTGCGGCATACAAACATGATATTTCTGTTTGTATAGATGACATTTTGTGCACTTGCCTAATGAAAAGACTTTGCTTTTCTCCAAAACCATTTTTACTGTGATTTCTCGGTCCATTGCATATGTGTTCCAAACCACTTTGTCCGGATATGACTGGATGAAACCAAAAATGTTGGGCTATGTTTTGGCTAACTCAATCCGAAATATTGTGAAAGCCTCTCTGTTTGTGTATTCCTGATATTATCGATGGACTTTATTATTTTGAATGTTCTTATCAGGGAACATTTATTTTTGTATCGTAGAAACACTAATTGGTTCATCATGGGGACACCAGCTCTACACATTCGTATTTTCTAGGGAGAAAGCTAGAGGAACTGCGACAAACAAACATGATATTTCTGTTAGTTTCGATGACATTTTATGCACTTTCCTAAGAAAAAGACTTTGCTTTTCTCCAAAACCATTTTTACTTGATTTTCTCGGTCCATTGCATATGAATTCCACACCACTTTGTCCGGAAATGACTGGATGAAACCAGAAATATCCGGTTTTGTCTGGGCTAACTCAATCCGAAATATTTCTACAGCCACTGTGTTTGTGTTTTCTGCATATTGTCGATGGACTTTATTGTTTTGAATGTTTTTTGTCAGGGAACATTTACTTTTGTGCTTGGAAACGCTAATTGGTTCCACATGGAGACGCCAGCTCTACACATTCGTATTTTCAAGGGAGAAAGCTAGAGTAACTGTGACAAACACACATGATATTTCTGTTTGTATCGATGACATTTTATGCACTTGCCTAACGAAAAGACTTTGCTTTTCTTCAAAACCACTTTTACTGTGATTTTCTCAGTCTATTGCATACGAATTCCACACCAGTTTACCGGATATGACTGGATGAAACCGGAAATATACGGTTTTGTTTTGGCTAACTCAATCCCAGATATTGCTACAGCCTCTGTGTTTGTGTTTTCTGGATATTATCGATGGACTTTATTGTTTTGAATGTTTTTTATCGGGGAACATTTAATTTTGTGCTTGGAAACACTAACTGGTTCCACATGGAGAAACCAGCTCTACACATTCGTATTTTCTAGGGAGAAAGCTAGAGGAACTGTGGCAAACAAATATGATATTTCGTTAGTTTCAATGACATTTTATGCACTTGCCAAACAAAAAGTCTTTGCTTTTCTCCAAAACCAATTGTACTGTGATTTTCTGGTCCATTGCATACTAATTCTTCACCACATTGTATGGATATGACTGGATGAAACCAGAAATATCTGGTTGTGCTTTGGCTAAGTCAATCCGAAATATTGTGAAAGCCTCTGTGTTTGTGTTTTCTAGATATTATCGATGGACTTTATTGTTTTGAATGTTTTTATCTGGGAACATTTAATTCTGTACCGTATAAACACTAATTGGTTCATCATGGGGACACCAGCTCTACACATTCGTATATTCTAGGGAGAAAGCTAGAGGAACTGCTGCAAACAAACATGATATCTCTGTTTGTATAGATGACATTTTATGTACTTGCCTAAAGAAAAGACTTTGCTTTTCTGCAAAACCATTTTTACTGTGATTTTTCGGTCCATTGAATACGAATTCCATAGCAGTTTGTCCGGATATGACTGGAAGAAACCAGAAATATCCTGTTGTGTTTTGGCTAACTCAATCCCAGATTTTAGTACAGCATCTGTGTTTGTGTATTCTGGATATTATCAACGGACTTTATAGATTTGAATGTTTTTATCAGAGAACATTTAATTTTGTACCGTTGAAGAACTAATTGGTTCATCATGGGAACACCAGCTCTACACATTCGTATTTTCTAGGGAGAAAGCTTGAGAAACTGCGGCAAACAAACATTTTATTTCTGTTTGTATAGATGACATTTTAAGCACTTGCCTAAAGAAAAGACTTTGCTTTTCTCCAAATCCATTCTTACTGTGATTTTCTCGGTCCATTGCATAGGAATTCCACCCCATTTTGTCCGGATATGACTGGATGATACCAGAAATATCCAGTTGTGTTTTTGCTTGCTATATCCCAGATATTGCTACAGCCTCTGTGTTTGCGTTTTTTGCATATTATCGACGTGCTTTATTGTTTTGAATGTTTTTATCAGGGAATATTTAATTTTGTGTTGGGAAACACTAATTGGTTCCACATGGAGACACCAGTGTACACATTTGTATTTTCTTGGGAGGAAGCTAGTGGAACTGCGGCAAACAAACATGATATTTCTGTTTGTATAGATGACATTTTATGCACTTGCCTAACGAAAAGACTTTGCTTTTCTCCACAACCATTTTTTCTGTGATTTTCTCGGTCCATTGCATACGAATTCCAAACCAGTTCATTGGATATGACTGGATGATACCGGAATTATCCCGTTGTGTTTTGGCGAATTCAATTTGAAATATTTTGAAACCCTCTGTGTTTGTTTTTTCTGCATATTATGAAAGGAGTTTATTGTTTTGAGGGTTTTTATCAGGGAACATTTAATTTTTTACCGTAGAAACATTAATTGGTTTCACATGGAGATACCAGCTCTACACATTCGTATTTTCTAGGGAAAAAGCTAGAGGAACTGCGGCAAACAAACATGATATTTCTGTTTGTATAGATGACATTTTATCTACTTGCCTAACAAAAAGACTTTGCTTTTCTCCAAAACCATTTTTACTGTGATTTTCTCAGTCCATTTCATACGAATTCCACACTACTTTGTCCAGATATGAATGGATGAAACCAGAAATATCCGGTTGTGTTTTGGCTAATTCAATCCCAGATATTGCTAAAGCCTCCGTGTTTGTGTATTCCTGGTATTATCCATGGACTTTTCTCCAAAACAATTTTTACTGAAATTTTCTCGGTCCAAGGCATATGACTCCACACCATTTTGTCCGGATGTGCCTGGATGAAACCAGAAATAACCGGTTGTGTTTTGGCAACTCAATCCGAAATATTGTGAAACCCTCTGTGTTTGTTTTTTCTACATATTATGAACGGACTTTATGGTTTTGAATGATTTTATCAGGGAACATTTCATTTTATACCATAGAAACACTAATTCGTTCCACATGGGGACACCAGCTCTACACATTCGTATTTTCTAGGGAGAAAGCTAGAAAAACTACGGCAAACAAACATGATATTTCTGTTTGTATAGATGACATCTTATGCACTTGCCTAACGAAAAGACTTTGCTTGTCTTCAAAACCATTTTTACTGTGATTTTCTCAGTCTATTGCATACGAATTCCACACCAGTTCACCGGATATGACTGGATGAAACCAGAAATATCCGGTTGTGTTTTGGCAAACTCCATCCCAGGTATTGCTACAGCCTCTGTGTTTGTGTTTTCTGGATATTATCGATGGACTTTATTGTTTTGAATGTTTTTATCAGGGAACATGTAATTTCTTAAGGATGAAACACTAGTTGTTTCCACATGGAGACACCAGCTCTGCACATTCGTATTTTCTAGGGAGAAAGCTAGAGGAACTGCAGCAAACAAACATGATATTTCTGTTTGTATCCATGACATTTTATGCACTTGCCTAACAAAAAGACTTTGCTTTTCTTCAAAACCATTTTTACTGTGATTTCCTCAGTCCATTGCATACGAATTCCATACCAGTTTGTCCTGATATGACTGGATGACACCGGAAATATCCAGTTTTGTTTTGGCTAATTCAATCCCAGAAATTGCTACAACCTCTTTGTTTGTGTTTTCCGGATATTATCAACGGACTTTATTGTTTTGAATGTTTTTTATCAGGGAACATTTAATTTTGAGCTTAGATACACTAATTGATGCCACATGGAGACACCAACTCTACACATTCTTATTTTCTAGCGAGAAAGCTAGAGGAACTGCAACAAAGAAAAATGACATTTCTGTTTGTATAGATGACATTTTATGCACTTGCCTAACGAAAAGACTTTGCTTTTCTCCAAAACCATTTTTACTGTGATTTTTTCGGTCTATTGCATACGAATTCCACACCACCTTGTCTGGATATGACTGGATGAAAGCGGAAATATCTGGTTTTGTTTTGGCTAACTCAATCTGAAATATTGTGAAAGCCTCTGTGTTTGTGTTTTCTGGATACTATCTATGGACTTTATTGTTTTGCATGTTTTTATCAGGGAACATTTAATTTTGTACTGTTGAGACACTAATTGGTTCATCATGGGGACACCAGATCTATATATTCGTATTTTCTAGTGTAAGACCCCCGAAAGGTATCTCACACTTTTACCGACCCCAGAAACACGAATTCCAGTCCAATCGCTGCAAGAAGCATGAGGAAGTTTATTACATCTGCGCAGATGGGCCAACTCTTAAGCACAACAACACCCTCTGGTGCAGTGCGAGAAGAGAGGCCCCGACCATCAACTGCTCAAAGTATTTAAGGCTAAAAACCACAACATTAGCATATCTCCACATCTCCACAGCATTACACAAAAGATCACAAGATAAACCGCAGCATGACGAATTATCATAAGATGCATGACAAATTCTCATAAGACACAGGGTTTTTCCAGGGTGAGGGGACAAAAGACCTTGAGCAAGCATAAACACGGGGTCATCATGACCAAAAACTTAACATAGCTCCTAAAATAATTGTCATATGCTCAATTATCTCATAAAAGCATTAGCACAATCATCACATGTTACAAGGTCAGCTAAAGTCCAGTTATTTTTAAAAAATTGCATTTTGCAAGCCAAAGCATTTTTGCACAGAAGCAAAATATGCAGTTAGCTCAAGCGACTTCATTTTAAACCTAGCCTGCCTTATCTTCTCATTCCCTCCTCTTTTCATGTGCAAATTTTAATCTTAAAATTTTAAAGAATTTCTATATATATTCCCTCTATAGTTTCGGTCTCAACACTTTGGTCCTGTCTTTGGTCCCGCCTTGCTAGGATCATGGCATAGGCGGCAGCAGAAAGCCCATGTATTACAAAAACTAAAAATAAAAGTAGTATTATTGAAAGAGTATCCGACCGTACAGTAGGGGGCAAATCAGTCAAATTAAAACTTTTAGATGTATTTGCTATCTGGGGGAGTGTAAAGGTCGTGGGTTGGCCCTGGGATTTTATAGTTGTGGCCCCAGGGACAGGCCTTTGGTGGGAAGTCGAGGTTACGACTTCAGTCACAGGCCCTTGTCTAAACAATGTAGGCCATGACCTTTGATCCTCCCACCTCCCCAACATACTGGGACCTTCAATTTGGGGAAGGGCTTCTTCTTTAAGTTGAATTTTAAATAGAAGCCCGGGATTATAGTCAGAAACATAAAACCTTAAGCCCCATATTCTTCCCCTTTTCCAGTCAGTAAGGTTGGCCTTTTTTCCTTTTTCTGTGAAAGAAATATTAAGGGGCATAGAGCAGTTGGGATCTCTCCCAGGAATAAAATTACGGTGTACAGTAATCCAATCCCAACTAGAGGAGGGTTTCCAATATATGTGACCAGTGGTTTCACATCCCCAGGCCTTACAGTAGAAAGATTCTGCTCCCCCGCATCGTCTCTTTTCTTTTGTAGACCTGCCATCCTTAGGGCACACATAAAACTCTTGTTGTTGTAACTGGCATCTTTTTATCTTAGACTCACACCCAAGCCGTGCGGGGCCACTAACCAATGCACCAGGGGCGAACGCGACACCATAGGCTGCCAAGTTATCCATTCCCTTTACTAGCTTACATACATCAGGGTGCAAGGCAGGCCACCATGTCCCGGAGGGGGCCACGCGGGAAACGGACCACACGACCTCCATGGTACCAGATTGCACCTCCCACGTGAGCCCCACCGGGGCATGCGGGCCGCCCATAATAGGGGTAAAAAGAATTGTAAGCAGTACTAAACAGTTTTTAAAATTCTTATCTTGAGTGGGTTTTGAGTACGTTGTAGTTTCCATTTTGGTGTCGGCTCGTCGGCAGGGTCGTCGGTCTCTTGTCTCTGTTCAGCTGTCGCCCTCTTGACGTGTGACACGTGTATCCAGGCGGCAATTCCGTCTACCTTTATCGCGGTCGGCGTAGTTAATAATACCGTGTAGGGTCCCTTCCAACGTGGCTCAAGCGTCTTAATCTGGTGTCTGCGGACATAGACAATGTCCCCAATCTGGAACGAATGCGGGAGCGTAGGACACTTGGACTGGTATACGGCAGTCAGCTGCTTCCCTATTTGCCTGTGGATGAGCTGCAAAGCTCTGAAGCGGGTCTGTAAAGTAGAGGATGTTGCAAATGAGTCAATACTGGGTCCCAACAAATCTGCTGCGGGTGGAGGGCCTCCGTACAATATTTCATAGGGTGTTAATCCACATACAGAAGGTGTGTTACGAGCCCTAAACAAAGCCATCGGCAGCAGTTCGACCCAGTCTCTAGTGCCAGTCTCCATTGTTAATTTAGTCAAGGTCTCCTTAATTGTTCTGTTCATTCGTTCTACCTGACCTGAACTCTGGGGCCTGTACGCACAGTGCAATTTCCAATCAATCCCCAGCACTTTGGTCACCAACTGACTTACCCTGGAAACGAAGGCGGGTCCATTATCCGACCCCAATACCTTAGGTAAGCCGAACCGCGGGAAGATTTCTTCTAATAGCTTCTTAACCACGACTTGTGCTGTCTCCTTCTTCACTGGAAATGCTTCAGGCCAGCCGGAAAAGGTATCTACGAACACTAGAAGGTACTTAATTCCATATCTGCTTGGGCAGACCTCTGTGAAATCTATTTCCCAATTAATTCCAGGCCTAGCCCCCCGTATCCGGACTCCTTCAGGTATTTTAGAACATCTGGGATTTACCTTGGCGCATGGGATGCAGGCCTCTACGGTTTGTTTTACTGCTGTAGGTAGTCCCAATAAAAAATAAGAAATCTCCTCTCTATCCAGTAAGGTCTTTAATTTCTTATACCCTAAATGTGTCCATCTATGTAGATCTTGCACTAATCTTCTGGTTTCTTTTGTGGGCAGCACGACTTTGCCCTGTATTTTCCAGCTTTTAGTGGTCTCGTCGTAGATTCCCCCTAGCCTTTGTATGGCTGCCACATCTTGTTCGGTATAATTCCATTCCGGCCCCCGGCTGGGAGGGTCTTGCACATCGATGTTTAACACGCAGCTACCCAAGGCGCTAGTTCTGGCCACCTCATCCGCCATCCGGTTACCCTGTGCCACTGGATCCTCTCCTTTTTGGTGGCCAGGGCAATGTATGATGCTCACCTTCTTTGGCAAGAAGAGGGCCTGTAGGAGATCTAGGATTTCCTGCTTATTTTTAATTTCTCTGCCTGCTGAAGTAAGCAGTCCCCTTCTTTTGTATATTTCACCATGCACATGTGCCGTAGCGAAGGCGTATCGACTATCTGTATAAATGTTTACCCTCTTCCCTTTTGCCTGTTTTAAGGCCTCAGTCAGAGCTACCAACTCAGCTTTCTGTGCTGAAGTGCCTGGTGGTAAGGCAGAGGCCCAAACAACAGTCTTTCCGTCGACCACCGCCGCCCCTGCCTTCCTCTCACCTTGATGGAGGAAGCTGCTGCCATCTGTATACCAGGTGTACTCCGCGTCTGGCAGGGGCTGGTCTGTCAAGTCCTCTTGGGCCCCGTAGACTTCAGCCAGTACCTGTTGGCAATTGTGACTGACCTGCGTATGGTCTCCTGGTTCCGGCAGTAGAGTGGCGGGGTTGAGAGTGGCCGTCGTTCCAAACCGGATGCGCTCGGGGTTGAGTAACATTGCTTGGTAATGGGTAATTCTGGCATTTGATAGCCATCGATCAGGTGGCTGACGTATGACCGTCTCAATAGCATGAGACGTCACTACGGTCAGTGGCTGTCCCAGAGTCAGTTTGTCGGAATCTTTCACAATCGTGGCCACCGCCGCTATCATACGAAGACACGGGGGCCACCCAGAGGCGACACTGTCCAATTTCTTTGAAAAATAGGCCACCGGCCTCTTCCAAGGCCCTAATTTTTGGGTCAAAACTCCCTTTGCAATCCCCCCTCTTTCGTCTATATATAGGATAAAAGGCTTGTTGGGGTCAGGCAGGCTTAATGCGGGGGCTTCCAAGAGGGCCTTTTTTAGTTGATCGAAGGCCAACTGCAGTTCTTCTCCCCAGATGTAAGGGGAATTGTTTTTTGTGAGGGGATATAGGGAAGCCGCAATCTCCGCAAACCCAGGAATCCACAGGCGGCAGAAACCGGCGCTTCCCAGAAATTCCCTCAATTGGTGTGGGTTTTTAGGTGGGGGTATAAGCGCCACCGCCTGTTTACCTCCCTCCGTTAGCCACCTCCTGCCCCCTCTCAATTTATAACCCAGGTAAACTACCTGTCGGGCACATATTTGGGCCTTTTTGGCAGAGGCGCGATATCCCAGCTCGCCTAGCTTCTGGAGCAGGGATTCCGTGCCCTGTTTACAGTCCTCTTCGGTTTCTGCTGCCAGGAGTAAGTCATCCACATACTGTAACAGAGTCCATTGAGGGTTACTCACCCTGAAGCTTGCCAAGTCATGATGTAAGGCCTCATCGAATAGTGTGGGCGAATTTTTAAATCCTTGTGGGAGTCTGGTCCAAGTCAATTGCCCTGAGAATCCAGTCTCCGGGTCCTTCCATTCGAAGGCAAACAAAGGTTGGCTCTGGGGGCTTAATCTCAGACAGAAAAAAGCATCTTTTAAATCTAGCACTGTATACCAAGTGCGCGATGGAGGCAAAGTGCTTAGTAAGTTGTACGGATTTGGCACGGTCGGGTGAATGTCCTCAACCCGACGATTTACCTCGCGTAAGTCCTGCACAGGTCGGAAGTCATTGGTGCCTGGTTTCCGTACCGGCAGTAAGGGTGTGTTCCAAGGGGATTGGCAGGGTTTTAATATTCCCAAGTCCAGCAGTCTCTTAATGTGGGGCCGGATTCCATCCTTTGCTTCTTTGGTCATAGGATACTGCCGTACAGATATTGGTTCAGCTGTAGGCTTTACATTTACTATAATAGGTGGCTGCTGAATTGCTAATCCTATCCCTCCGGTCTCTGCCCAAGAACTCGGAAACTTTTCGATCCACTCAGGGGCTAGTGAGGTTTTTATTTTTTCTTTGTCATTGTCATATAGACGATGTTCATCTCTTAATTGTAAAGTCAATACCTGCAGAAGGCGCCCTCCAGAGTCCGTCACTGAGGCCCCTTCCTTCTGGAAATGAATCTGGGCTCCCACCTTAGATAGCAAATCTCTTCCTAATAATGGATACGGGCAGTCTGGTACTAAAAGAAATGAGTGGGTGACTTGGCCAGTGGCTAGATCTACCTGTCGTTCTGTGGTCCAACGGCACATTTTTCTTCCAGTTGCTCCCTGGACGCAAGAAATTTTTGAGCTAAGGGGGCCAATATTTTTGTTTAAAACAGAGTGCTGAGCTCCGGTATCCACCATAAACGTGACCGGCCTGCCTCCCACTCTCAGGGTTACCCGGGGCTCAGGGGGAGGCTCCTGGCCCTGACCCCCCTAGTAATCGTCCTCTTCCCCCAGGGGAAAAACTGGAATGTCAGTCTCCTTTCTTCTTCTGGTGGCATTTTTGTTTGGACAATCTCTGGCCCAATGTCCTCTTTCCTTACAGTACACACACTGGTCTCGTTCTACCCGCGGTTTATTTGTGTCTCCCGGGTATTTCTTTGTTTAACCTCTACCATAACCTGACCTATCCTGCCTATTAAATTCGCTTACTGCGGTGACCAAAATTTTAGCTAGTTCCCTATTTTTCTTTTTGTCTCTCTGATCCTGTTCTTTTTGCATTCTTTCCTCTTTTTCTTCCTTAGTTTCCCTCTTATTAAAGATTCTCTCTGCCTCTTTTAGGAGATCCTGCAATGTATAACCCTGTAAGCCCTCCAGTCTCTGCAGCCGCGCTCGGATATCTGGGGCCGATTGGCCAATGAAAGACATTATTATATCCGACTGCCGGTCAGGAGCCTAGGGGTCAAACGGGGTGTACATCCGGTATCCCTCCATCAATCTTTCTAGAAACCCCGCCGGGGTCTCCTCATTACCTTGGGTTATGGCACGTACCTTAGCCAAATTGGTGGGGCGTCTCCCTGCCCCTCTGAGACCTGTCAGGAGAATCTGGTGATAGAGACGAAGTCGTTCCCTACCGGCTGCCGTACTAAAATCCCAATCTGGTCTGGTCAACGGGAATGCTGCATCAATCTCGTTCGGCAGTTGGGTAGGTTGACCGTTATCCCCTGGAACATTTTTTCGAGCTTCTGTGAGAACTCGCTGTCTTTCCTCCGTGGTCAGGAGAGCCTGCAGGAGCTGCTGGCAGTCATCCCAGGTTGGTTGGTGGGTTAAAAGAATAGATTCAATTAATCCTGTCAAAGCTTGTGGATCTTGAGAAAAAGACGGGTTATGGGTTTTCCAATTGTACAAATCTGAAGCTGAAAACGGCCAGTATTGCATCTGATCCCCCACTGAGCGAAGTGGGAAAGCCTGTGCCTCCCACTGACCACCCTCACTCCCCCCTCCCCGACGCAAGCGCAGCCTGGCACCCATGGGGGTTGTACGAGCCGGGGGGTCCTCCCCCCCTTCTCCCTGCGTAGAATCCGGGGAAGGTGCCATAGGCTCTCTCGGGAGGGGTGCGTAAGGTGGTGGGGTATCAAAAAGCAAAAGATCCTCCTGCCCACCTGGGAGGACCGAGGGTTTCTTTGCCTTGTGGGAGTCTAACTCCTTTAATGGGCAAAGGGCCGAGGCAGGGGCAACCAGCGAATTTTGCGCTGGGTCTTCCCACACAAAGATGTCAACTGACGGGAGCCCGCTCTGATCCGCGGGTTGCGGTTTTAAAGGTGTTACGGACGGGGGCGGGGCGGGTAGGGCACCCGCCACGACCCGGTCAGACGGGAGAAAGGGTTTTACCCATTTTGGAGGGTATTGTGCCAGGTCTTCCCACACAAAGATATAGGGCACTTGATCCCGGTGCCCTTCCTTGCCTTCTCTGCAGACCTGGCTCTTCACCTGTAAGATAATTCGAGAGTCAAAAGTCCCATCCCGCGGCCACCCGATGTTGAAGGCTGGCCACTCGGACGTACAAAAACTTGTCCAGTTTTTCTTCTGCACTCTCACAGACAAGTTTTGGGCCCGCTCCCGGACCTCTCTCCAATGATCTAAAGTAAGACTCAAAGGTGTAGTTAATTCCTGTCCCATGTTGGAGGGGAAAGGCAAATCAGGAGAGTATATTAGAACACAGAAACAATCACAAGACTCACAAATCACAAGACTTCACAAAGACACTGCGCGCAAAACCAAGACAAAACCGAAACCACAACTTCCGACGGGAGTGGCTGCTGCCACCAGCCCTTCTCCCGGGGAAGAAGACCGAGACAAAACTGAAACCAAGACTTCCGACGGGAGTGGCTGCTGCCACCAGCCCTCTTCTCCCAGGGAAGAAAACCTTGTACCTGGTGGGAGAGCGGCCTAGCCAGCCTCTCCCGAAACACCGCCACTGGAGCGTCCCCCAGGGCCCGAGCCAGGGGTCGTGGACACGTCTGTCCTTTCCTACTACTGGCTCAACCCTTTCGGCGCCTAGCGCCCGGACGCCTAGCGCCCGTACAACATATACCTCCGGTACGTCAAGCGCCCCGGGAAAAAAAAATCAACCAGACACACAAAAACACTTAAAACAGCAAAAACTTACCTCCGATTGGAAAATGGAGCGTGGGTCTGGGGTCTCCAATCCCGGACGAGCCCCCAAGACTGTAAGACCCCCGAAAGGTATCTCACACTTTTACCGACCCCAGAAACACGAATTCCAGTCCAATCGCTGCAAGAAGCATGAGGAAGTTTATTACATCTGCGCAGATGGGCCAACTCTTAAGCACAACAACACCCTCTGGTGCAGTGCGAGAAGAGAGGCCCCGACCATCAACTGCTCAAAGTATTTAAGGCTAAAAACCACAACATTAGCATATCTCCACATCTCCACAGCATTACACAAAAGATCACAAGATAAACCGCAGCATGACGAATTATCATAAGATGCATGACAAATTCTCATAAGACACAGGGTTTTTCCAGGGTGAGGGGACAAAAGACCTTGAGCAAGCATAAACACGGGGTCATCATGACCAAAAACTTAACATAGCTCCTAAAATAATTGTCATATGCTCAATTATCTCATAAAAGCATTAGCACAATCATCACATGTTACAAGGTCAGCTAAAGTCCAGTTATTTTAAAAAAATGCATTTTGCAAGCCAAAGCATTTTTGCACAGAAGCAAAATATACAGTTAGCTCAAGCGACTTCATTTTAAACCTAGCCTGCCTTATCTTCTCACTAGGGAGATAGCTAGCGCAACTGCAGCAAACAAACATGAAATTTCAGTTTGTATAGATGACATTTTATGCACTTGCCTAATGAAAAGACTTTGCTTTTCTCCAAAAGCATTTTTACTCTGATTTTCTCGGTCCATTGCATACGAATTCCACAGCAGTTTGTCTGGACATGACTGGATGAAACCGGAAAAATCTGGTATTGTTTTCGCTAACTCAATCCCAGATATTGCTACAGCCTCTGTGTTTGTTTTTTCCCGGATATTATCAACAGACTGTATTGTTTTGAATGTTTTTTATAAGGGAACATTTAATTTAATTTTATGCTTGGAAACACTAATTGGTTCCACATGGAGACACCAGCTCTACATATTTGTATTTTAGGGAAAAAGCTAGAGGAACTGCGACAAAGAAACATGATATTTCCTTTTGTATTAATGACATTTTATGCAGTTGCATAACGAAAAGACTTTGCTTTTCTCCATAACCATTTTTACTGTAATTTTCTCAGTCCATTGAATGCGAATTCCACACCTGTTTACCGGATATGACTGGATGAAACCAGAAATATCCAGTTGTGTTTTGGCTAACTCAATCCCAGATATTGCTACAGCCTCTGTGTTTGTGTTTTCAGATATTATCGATGGACTTTATTGTTTTGAATGTTTTTTATCGGGGAACATTTAATTTTGTGCTTGGAACCACTAATTGGTTCCACATGGAGACACCAGCTCTACACATTCATATTTTCTAGGGAGAAAGCTAGAGGAACTGCGGCAAAAAACATGATATTTCTGTTTGTATCGATGACATTTTATGCACTTGCCTAATGAAAAGACTTTGCTTTTCTCCAAAACCATTTTTACTGTGATTTTCTCATTCCATTGCATACGAATTCCACACCACTTTGTCAGGATATGACTGGATTAAACCAGAAATATCCGGGTTTTTTTTTTTGGCTAACTCAAACTGAAATATTCTGAAAGCCTCTCTGTGTGTGTATTCTGGATATTATCGATGGAGTTTATTGTTTTGAATGTTTTTATCAGGGAACATTTAATTTCTTAACGTTGAAACACTAATTGGTTCATCATGGGAACACCAGCTCTACACATTCGTATTTTCTAGGGAGAAAGCTAGAGGAACTGCGGCAAACAAACATGATATTTCTTTTTGTATAAATGACATTTTATGCACTGTCCTAACGAAAAGACTTTGCTTTTCTCCAAAAGCATTTTTTTAACTTTTATTTAATGAATATAAATTTCCAGTGTACAGCTTATGGATTACAATGGCTTCCCCCTCCCATAACTTCCCTTCCACCCGCAACCCTCCCCTCTCCCGCTCCCTCTCCCCTTCCATTTGCATCAAGATTCATTTTCAATTCTCTTTATATACAGAAGATCAATTTAGTATAAAGATTTCAACAGTTTGCACCCACATAGAAACACAAAGTGAAACATACTGTTTGAGTACTAGTTATAGCATTAAATCACAATGTACAGCACATTAAGGACAGAGATCCCACATGAGGAGCAAGTGCACAGTGGCTCCTGTTGTTGACCCAACAAATTGACACTCTAGTTTATGGTGCCAGTAACCATCCTAGGCTGTCATCATGAGTTGCCAAGGCTATGGAAGCCTTCCAAGTTTGTCGACTCTGATCATATTTAGACGAGGTCATAAAAGACAGAGTGAGGATAGTAACCAATGATCCTAAGAGTGGCATTTACCAGGTTTGAACAATTATACAGCATTAAGTGGGGAAGAGGACCATCAGTACACACAGGTTGGGAGTAGAGCCATTGGTGGTAGAGTAGAGGTTATGATTACAAAGGAATGAGGCCCAAGTGCACTAGACAGGGCCTAGAACAAAGGACAGAGTCATTATTAGAGGAGCTAAGAAAGGTGCTGTCTAAGCTACAAGTAAGTTTTCTGATTGAGAGGCAAATAGAACCTGATAGAAGGGGCTTGATAATAATCTGGTGGGCTTTATGCCTTGTAAATTCAGAGGCCCAGACCTATCTATCTCTTCACATGGGGTATATCCTAAGGGAGGTGTGAACCTCCTAGGGGAAGGCACTCTGTTGACTTTCATTACTTGGCTGGCCTGGGAGGAGAGCTGGCCATGTAAAGGCAGGGGGCATTTCTAACAAGAAATTTACAGTTCTGCCTGCAATGTTGCTGACCCTACTTGACCATCCCCTCAGCTGCAGTGGTCACTTTGGAAGTTGGGCTGAGTGAAGGGCTTTTCAGCTTAGAGCCAATAAGATCTGTGGCTCTGACCTGGGCATCCTTTGACTCCAGGGCAGGTCCATTTCCAGTGATCCAACTCTTGGCAGAGCTGCCAGGGCTCTTCACAAGCTGACTTCTGCTGAAGCCCAGGCTTACCACATTGAAAGCCACTGCAGTGGACTGGCCTGTTGGGTCTGCTTGAGGGCAGATCACTGTACAGATCAGCCATTAATAGGCCTGCCACCCATTGCTTCTGATGCCGAGCTTTCTTTTCCTCCTGGTTTGTGTTCAAGCAGACCAGAGGATGCAAGTCAAGGGAGTGCCCAAGTCCCATCTCTAATCTTCGGTGGCCTGAACTACAAGTCTATAGTCACAGGCATGTTCTGTAGTAGTTTTTCTAAGGTAGACAATGCCCATGAGGAAAATTATATTCTCACTTTAAAACTTTCTTTCCCTTTGGTCTGAAAGGGAGGTTTTTTCTACTTACTGTATACTTCGCTGATGGCGAAGTGAATCTAGCTATGAGATTATTATTTAAGTTCTTATTTTGGCTATGCTATTACAGAAAAATGTTAGCCATCTCTTTTATAAGGTCTAAAGATTAAATTGTGCATCCTACAGATTCCTTCATAATAGAATTAGTTTCCTACCTTGAAGAGAATAGAGAAATGAAAGAACAAGTTGGGCTTAGAATAGAGAAATGAGGGAGCAAGTCCTAGATCGCTTGCTGAGAATAGCAATATTACATGAATACTTAGCAAACCGTTTCAACCATTAGATAACAACTTAAGAAAACATTTACCAGAAGGTCCAATGCCTTCTATAAATTTTAAGAATCATGTATTTGAAAACACCTCTTAAATATCTAACATGGTGTAGTTTGTTTAGCCAGTAAACTTAAGCACAACCATCTAAAATGTTTTTAGTTTCTTTCTACCAACAAGTCTAAAACATATGATACACAGATTCAGGTCACTCAAATTAAAATGTATCTTTGATTGATTTTAGCAGCTTAAATTTATGGACAATCTTATCTATAAGCCATTTAAAATAAAACTCTTAATAAAATTTCCCCATGTGGACATACAATATGTACACACATATAATATAGCATAATAGACCAATATAGCAATTTTAATAATAGCTTTTAAAATCTTTAACTCTTTTTGTAGATTGCCAATTGATTTGAATTGCTTTTTCTTTTCAGTAACCTCAGTTAACCATACTTTCTCTCAGTTGGTACTGTTAATACATTATTGGCTTCATCTGTTTACAGAGCCATCCCAAAGTACTGAATACAATAAAAGTGGCTGGGAAAAGTCCATAGGAACCTATAGGAGGACAGCTAAACACAGAACCAACAACACTTTAGTTTTATGAGCAGCACATCATATATAACTGTGGATGACAAAAGACTTTAAGTCGCCATGTTTAAAATTATAAACTCATCAACCAACAAGAGGCACTTGCTTACTTCACAGTATTTTTGAAAGCACCTGTAGGATTTTACAAGTATTTAATAGATTACTTTAACACATTGATTTAACAGAGCATCAGAGTTTAATTCTATGTCAAAGAGAAACTGAGCTTTCTGTGATCTTTTGCTGTGAGGTTTCCTTCCTTTACCTTCTTTCATATTGGTGACCATGTTTCTGTGTTTCTGTGTGTAACACATCTTTAAGCATCTTTTGCAGGGCTGGACGAGTGGCGACAAATTCTTTCAATTTCTGTTTGCTGTGAAAGGTCTTTATTTCACCTTCACTCACAAATGAGAGCTTTGCAGGATATAGTATTCTTGGCTGGCAGTTTTTCTCTCTTAGTACCTGGGCTATGTCTCGCCATTCCCTTCTAGCTTGTAGGGTTTCTGATGAGAAGTCTGCTGTGAGTCTAATTGGAGATCCTCTAAGAGTAATCTGACGTTTCTCTCTTGCACATTTTAGGATTTTTTCTTTGTGTTTCACTGTGGTGAGTTTGATTACGACCTGTCGTGGTGAGGATCTCTTTTGGTCATGTTTATTAGGGGTTCTATAAGCTTCCTGTACTAAGATGCCTCTGTCCTTCTCCACACCTGGGAAATTTTCTGCTAGTATCTCACTGAAAATGCCTTCTAATCCTTTCTCCCTCTCCATGCCTTCAGGAACTCCTAGAACCCGAATGTTGGGTTTTTTAATAGTATCCTGTAGATTCCCGACAATATTTTTTAGATTTCTGATTTCTTCTTCTTTTCTTTGGTTTGCCTGTTTCCTTTCCTGTTCTCTGTCTTCTAAGTCTGATATTCTCTCTTCTGCTTCGCCCATTCTGTTTTTAAGGCTCTCTAATGTGTTTGTCATTTGATCTATTGAATTCTTCATTTCATTATGATTTCTAGTCACTATCAGAGTTTCTTGTTCCACAAGTTGTTTCATTTCATTTTGATTCCTCCTTAATATTTCACTTTCACGAGAGAGATTTTCTATCTTGTCCATTAAGGCTTTCTGTAGTTCAAGAATTTGTTTTTGAGAACTTCTTAATGTTCTTATCAATTTTTTGAGATCCGCTTCTTGCATTTCTTCGATCTCATCATCTCCATAATCTTGAATTGGGGTGTCTTTTTCATTTGGGGGTGTCATAGTGTCTTCCTTGTTCTTGTTAGCTCGGTTTTTGCGTTTGTTGTTTGGCATGTTGGAGATATTTGGTTTCTTCACTGTGGTGTTATTTCTTGTTACACTATGGCTCTATATTAAGTGGACTGTCTGCTTTCAGTGGAGCCTTAGAGGCTTGAGATGAGTGTGGTCTGAGAGCTGTGTTTGGTTCCTCAGTGTTGAGGGTGTGTCAAAGATGACACTCCCAGGTTAGGTGTGGTAAATCTCTCTTTCTTTTTTTTGATTTAAAAGGGAAGTAATTCCGCACAGCTGAACGTAATTGGAGGTAGTTAGCAGGCAACTGATATACCCACAGGAGCCAGAGATCGGAAGCTCTTTCCGAAGGACCACACAGGGAATCTCTGCTGCCCTCAGTGTGGGCTCCAATTCTCCTGCAGTCTCCCACTGGGTTGCCAAGTTAGACGCTAATCTCCTGTTATTTCACCCCTCCCCCCAGAGTCAGGTTTTTCTGCTAGGCTCAGGGCTGGTGCAGACCTGAGGTCGCCCTGCTTATGACGTATGTCCAAAATGGCGCCTGCTCTGTCTTGCTCGCCTTTGAGAGGTGAGCGGAGAGAGAGAAACTTGTGTCTGTATCGGTCACTTTTTTTATTTTTTTCCTATCTCCCTTCTAGTTAGCCTGGTGAACTTTTCCCCATGGAGTTTCAAGCCTCGTTCCCTCTAGCCTCCTCTTTCCACTTGCCCGCTGGTATCTCGGGCTATTGAGGTTCGGCTCACCTCGCGTTCCAGCGCTGGTGTGTTGAGTCTGCCGCTGGTGTCCCGAACTTGGGCTCCCACGCTCTCCACACAGGTCCACTGTGAATCACTAGTTCTGGAAGAGTTTCCTCTGCTGTTTCATCCCCTACTCTTCCTTGACCCTGCAGTATCTCCACTTATATTAAACTTTCTCTCCCCCCGGACTAATAGTGTGCTCCCTGCCTATTCTGCCATCTTAGAATCCTCCAAAAGCATTTTTACTGTGAATATCTTGGTCCATTGCATACGAATTCCATACCAGTTTGTCCTGATATGACTGGATGAAACCGGAAATATCCAGTTTTGTTTTGGCTAATTCAAACCCAGAAATTGCTACAACCTCTGTGTTTGTGTTTTCCTGGATATTATCAACGGACTTTATTGTTTCAATGTTTTTTATCAGGCAACTTTTAATTTTGTGCTTGGAAACACTAATTGGTTCCACATGAGACACCAGCTCTACACATTCGTATTTTCTAGGAAGAATGCTAGAGGAACTGCGGCAAACAAACATGATATTTCTGCTTGTGTAGATGACATTATGCACTTGCTTAACGAAAAGACTTTGCTTTTCTCCGAAACCATTTTTACTGTGATTTTCTCAGTCCACTGCATATGAATTCCACACCACTTTGTCCGGATATGACTGGATGAAAACAGAAATATCCGCTTGTATTTTGGCTGACAGAGTCCGAAATATTGTGAAATCCTCTGTGTTTGTGTATTTTGGATATTATGCTCGGACTTTATTGTTTTGAATGTTTTTATCAGGGAACATTTAACTTTGTACCGTTTAAACACTAATTGGTTCATCATGGGGACACCACTCCACACATTCGTATTTTCTAGGGAGAAAGCTAGAGGAACTGCGACAAACAAACATGAAATTTCAGTTTGTATAGATGACATTTTATGCACTTGAGTAACGAAAAGACTTTGCTTTTCTCCAAACCATTTTTACTGTGATTTTCTCGGTCCATTGCATACAAATTCCACACCAGTTTGTCCGGATATGACTGGATGAAACCGGAAATATACGGTTGTGTTTTGTCTAACTCAATTGGAAATATTGTGAAAGTCTCTGTGCTTGTGTTTTCAGGATACTATCGATGGACTTCATTGTTTTGAATGTTTTATTAGGGAACATTTAATTCTGTACCGTTAAAACACTAATTCGTGCATCATGGGAACACCAGCTCTACACATTCGTATTTTCTAGGGGGAAAGCTAGAGGAACTTCGGCAAACAAACATGATATTTCTGTTTGTATCGATGACATTTTATTATCTTGCCTGACGAAAAGACTTTGCTTTTCTCCAAAACCATTTGTACTCTGATTTGCTCGGTCCATTGCATACAAATTCCACACTAGTTTGTTCGGATATGACTCAATGAAACCGGAAACATGCGGTTTTCTTTTGGCTAACTCAATCTCAGATATTGCTACAACCTCTGTGTTTGTGTTTTGCGGATATTATCGACGGACTTTATTGTTTTGAATGTTTTTTATCAGGCAACTTTTAATTTTGTGCTTGGAAACACTAATTGGTTTCACATGAGACACCAGCTCTACATATTCGTATTTTCTAGGCAGAATGCTAGAGGAACAGTGGCAAACAAACATGATATTTCTGTTTGTATAGATGACGTTTTATGCACTTAAGTAATGAAAAGACTTTGCTTTTCTCCAAAACCATTTTTACTGTGATTTTCTCGGTCCATTGCAAACGAATTCCACAACAGTTTGTCCGGATATGACTGGATGAAACCAGAAATATCTGGTTGTGTTTAGGCTCACTCAATCCGAGATATTGCTACAGCCTCTGGTTTTGTGTATTCCTGATATTATCGACGGACTTTATTGTTTTGAATGTTTTTTAACAGGGAACATTTAATTTTGTGCTTGGAGCCACTAATTGGTTCCACATGGAGTCACCAGCTCTACACATTTGTATTTTCTATTGAGAAAGCTAGAGGAGCTAAAACAAGCAAACAGGATATTTCTGCTTGTATAGATGACATTTTATGCACTTGCCTAACAAAAAGACTTTCCTTTTCTCCAAAACCATTTTTACTCTGATTTTCTCAGTCCATTGCATCCGAATTCCACACCAGTTTGGCCGGATATGACTGGATGAAAACTGAAATATACGGTTGTGTTTTGTCTAACTCAATTGGAAATATTGTGAAAGTCTCTGTGCTTGTGTTTTCAGGATACTATCGATGGACTTCATTGTTTTGAATGTTTTATTAGGGAACATTTAATTCTGTACCGTTGAAACACTAATTCGTGCATCATGGGAACTCCAGCTCTACACATTCGTATTTTCTAGGGGGAAAGCTAGAGGAACTTCGGCAAACAAACATGATATTTCTGTTTGTATCGATGACATTTTATTATCTTGCCTGACGAAAAGACTTTGCTTTTCTCCAAAACCATTTGTACTCTGATTTTCTCATTCCATTGCATACGAATTCCACACCACTTTGTCAGGATATGACTGGATTAAACCAGAAATATCCGTTTTTTTTTTTTTTGGCTAACTCAAACCGAAATATTCTGAAAGCCTCTCTGTGTGTGTATTCTGGATATTATCGATGGAGTTTATTGTTTTGAATGTTTTTATCAGGGAACATTTAATTTCTTAATGTTGAAACACTAATTGGTTCATCATGGGAACACCAGCTCTACACATTCGTATTTTCTAGGGAGAAAGCTAGAGGAACTGCGGCAAACAAACATGATATTTCTTTTTGTATAAATGACATTTTATGCACTGTCCTAACGAAAAGACTTTTCTTTTCTCCAAAAGCATTTTTTTTAACTTTTATTTAATGAATATAAATTTCCAGTGTACAGCTTATGGATTACAATGGCTTCCCCCTCCCATAACTTCCCTTCCACCCGCAACCCTCCCCTCTCCCGCTCCCTCTCCCCTTCCATTTGCATCAAGATTCATTTTCAATTCTCTTTATATACAGAAGATCAATTTAGTATAAAGATTTCAACAGTTTGCACCCACATAGAAACACAAAGTGAAACATACTGTTTGAGTACTAGTTATAGCATTAAATCACAATGTACAGCACATTAAGGACAGAGATCCCACATGAGGAGCAAGTGCACAGTGGCTCCTGTTGTTGACCCAACAAATTGACACTCTAGTTTATGGTGCCAGTAACCATCCTAGGCTGTCGTCATGAGTTGCCAAGGCTATGGAAGCCTTCCAAGTTTGTCGACTCTGATCATATTTAGACGAGGTCATAAAAGACAGAGTGAGGATAGTAACCAATGATCCTAAGAGTGGCATTTACCAGGTTTGAACAATTATACAGCATTAAGTGGGGAAGAGGACCATCAGTACACACAGGTTGGGAGTAGAGCCATTGGTGGTAGAGTAGAGGTTATGATTACAAAGGAATGAGGCCCAAGTGCACTAGACAGGGCCTAGAACAAAGGACAGAGTCATTATTAGAGGAGCTAAGAAAGGTGCTGTCTAAGCTACAAGTAAGTTTTCTGATTGAGAGGCAAATAGAACCTGATAGAAGGTGCTTGATAATAATCTGGTGGGCTTTATGCCTTGTAAATTCAGAGGCCCAGACCTATCTATCTCTTCACATGGGGTATATCCTAAGGGAGGTGTGAACCTCCTAGGGGAAGGCACTCTGTTGACTTTCATTACTTGGCTTGCCTGGGAGGAGAGCTGGCCATGTAAAGGCAGGGGGCATCTCTAACAAGAAATTTACAGTTCTGCCTGCAATGTTGCTGACCCTACTTGACCATCCCCTCAGCTGCAGTGGTCACTTTGGAAGTTGGGCTGAGTGAAGGGCTTTTCAGCTTAGAGCCAATAAGATCTGTGGCTCTGACCTGGGCATCCTTTGACTCCAGGGCAGGTCCATTTCCAGTGATCCAACTCTTGGCAGAGCTGCCAGGGCTCTTCACAAGCTGACTTCTGCTGAAGCCCAGGCTTACCACATTGAAAGCCACTGCAGTGGACTGGCCTGTTGGGTCTGCTTGAGGGCAGATCACTGTACAGATCAGCCATTAATAGGCCTGCCACCCATTGCTTCTGATGCCTAGCTTTCTTTTCCTCCTGGTTTGTGTTCAAGCAGACCAGAGGATGCAAGTCAAGGGAGTGCCCAAGTCCCATCTCTAATCTTCGGTGGCCTGAACTACAAGTCTATAGTCACAGGCATGTTCTGTAGTAGTTTTTCTAAGGTAGACAATGCCCATGAGGAAAATTATATTCTCACTTTAAAACTTTCTTTCCCTTTGGTCTGAAAGGGAGGTTTTTTCTACTTACTGTATACTTCGCTGATGGCGAAGTGAATCTAGCTATGAGATTATTATTTAAGTTCTTATTTTGGCTATGCTATTACAGAAAAATGTTAGCCATCTCTTTTATAAGGTCTAAAGATTAAATTGTGCATCCTACAGATTCCTTCATAATAGAATTAGTTTCCTACCTTGAAGAGAATAGAGAAATGAAAGAACAAGTTGGGCTTAGAATAGAGAAATGAGGGAGCAAGTCCTAGATCGCTTGCTGAGAATAGCAATATTACATGAATACTTAGCAAACCGTTTCAACCATTAGATAACAACTTAAGAAAACATTTACCAGAAGGTCCAATGCCTTCTATAAATTTTAAGAATCATGTATTTGAAAACACCTCTTAAATATCTAACATGGTGTAGTTTGTTTAGCCAGTAAACTTAAGCACAACCATCTAAAATGTTTTTAGTTTCTTTCTACCAACAAGTCTAAAACATATGATACACAGATTCAGGTCACTCAAATTAAAATGTATCTTTGATTGATTTTAGCAGCTTAAATTTATGGACAATCTTATCTATAAGCCATTTAAAATAAAACTCTTAATAAAATTTCCCCATGTGGACATACAATATGTACACACATATAATATAGCATAATAGACCAATATAGCAATTTTAATAATAGCTTTTAAAATCTTTAACTCTTTTTGTAGATTGCCAATTGATTTGAATTGCTTTTTCTTTTCAGTAACCTCAGTTAACCATACTTTCTCTCAGTTGGTACTGTTAATACATTATTGGCTTCATCTGTTTACAGAGCCATCCCAAAGTACTGAATACAATAAAAGTGGCTGGGAAAAGTCCATAGGAACCTATAGGAGGACAGCTAAACACAGAACCAACAACACTTTAGTTTTATGAGCAGCACATCATATATAACTGTGGATGACAAAAGACTTTAAGTCGCCATGTTTAAAATTATAAACTCATCAACCAACAAGAGGCACTTGCTTACTTCACAGTATTTTTGAAAGCACCTGTAGGATTTTACAAGTATTTAATAGATTACTTTAACACATTGATTTAACAGAGCATCAGAGTTTAATTCTATGTCAAAGAGAAACTGAGCTTTCTGTGATCTTTTGCTGTGAGGTTTCCTTCCTTTACCTTCTTTCATATTGGTGACCATGTTTCTGTGTTTCTGTGTGTAACACATCTTTAAGCATCTTTTGCAGGGCTGGACGAGTGGCGACAAATTCTTTCAATTTCTGTTTGCTGTGAAAGGTCTTTATTTCACCTTCACTCACAAATGAGAGCTTTGCAGGATATAGTATTCTTGGCTGGCAGTTTTTCTCTCTTAGTACCTGGGCTATGTCTCGCCATTCCCTTCTAGCTTGTAGGGTTTCTGATGAGAAGTCTGCTGTGAGTCTAATTGGAGATCCTCTAAGAGTAATCTGACGTTTCTCTCTTGCACATTTTAGGATTTTTTCTTTGTGTTTCACTGTGGTGAGTTTGATTACGACCTGTCGTGGTGAGGATCTCTTTTGGTCATGTTTATTAGGGGTTCTATAAGCTTCCTGTACTAAGATGCCTCTGTCCTTCTCCACACCTGGGAAATTTTCTGCTAGTATCTCACTGAAAATGCCTTCTAATCCTTTCTCCCTCTCCATGCCTTCAGGAACTCCTAGAACCCGAATGTTGGGTTTTTTAATAGTATCCTGTAGATTCCCGACAATATTTTTTAGATTTCTGATTTCTTCTTCTTTTCTTTGGTTTGCCTGTTTCCTTTCCTGTTCTCTGTCTTCTAAGTCTGATATTCTCTCTTCTGCTTCGCCCATTCTGTTTTTAAGGCTCTCTAATGTGTTTGTCATTTGATCTATTGAATTCTTCATTTCATTATGATTTCTAGTCACTATCAGAGTTTCTTGTTCCACAAGTTGTTTCATTTCATTTTGATTCCTCCTTAATATTTCACTTTCACGAGAGAGATTTTCTATCTTGTCCATTAAGGCTTTCTGTAGTTCAAGAATTTGTTTTTGAGAACTTCTTAATGTTCTTATCAATTTTTTGAGATCCGCTTCTTGCATTTCTTCGATCTCATCATCTCCATAATCTTGAATTGGGGTGTCTTTTTCATTTGGGGGTGTCATAGTGTCTTCCTTGTTCTTGTTAGCTCGGTTTTTGCGTTTGTTGTTTGGCATGTTGGAGATATTTGGTTTCTTCACTGTGGTGTTATTTCTTGTTACACTATGGCTCTATATTAAGTGGACTGTCTGCTTTCAGTGGAGCCTTAGAGGCTTGAGATGAGTGTGGTCTGAGAGCTGTGTTTGGTTCCTCAGTGTTGAGGGTGTGTCAAAGATGACACTCCCAGGTTAGGTGTGGTAAATCTCTCTTTCTTTTTTTTGATTTAAAAGGGAAGTAATTCCGCACAGCTGAACGTAATTGGAGGTAGTTAGCAGGCAACTGATATACCCACAGGAGCCAGAGATCGGAAGCTCTTTCCGAAGGACCACACAGGGAATCTCTGCTGCCCTCAGTGTGGGCTCCAATTCTCCTGCAGTCTCCCACTGGGTTGCCAAGTTAGACGCTAATCTCCTGTTATTTCACCCCTCCCCCCAGAGTCAGGTTTTTCTGCTAGGCTCAGGGCTGGTGCAGACCTGAGGTCGCCCTGCTTATGACGTATGTCCAAAATGGCGCCTGCTCTGTCTTGCTCGCCTTTGAGAGGTGAGCGGAGAGAGAGAAACTTGTGTCTGTATCGGTCACTTTTTTTATTTTTTTCCTATCTCCCTTCTAGTTAGCCTGGTGAACTTTTCCCCATGGAGTTTCAAGCCTCGTTCCCTCTAGCCTCCTCTTTCCACTTGCCCGCTGGTATCTCGGGCTATTGAGGTTCGGCTCACCTCGCGTTCCAGCGCTGGTGTGTTGAGTCTGCCGCTGGTGTCCCGAACTTGGGCTCCCACGCTCTCCACACAGGTCCACTGTGAATCACTAGTTCTGGAAGAGTTTCCTCTGCTGTTTCATCCCCTACTCTTCCTTGACCCTGCAGTATCTCCACTTATATTAAACTTTCTCTCCCCCCGGACTAATAGTGTGCTCCCTGCCTATTCTGCCATCTTAGAATCCTCCAAAAGCATTTTTACTGTGAATATCTTGGTCCATTGCATACGAATTCCATACCAGTTTGTCCTGATATGACTGGATGAAACCGGAAATATCCAGTTTTGTTTTGGCTAATTCAAACCCAGAAATTGCTACAACCTCTGTGTTTGTGTTTTCCTGGATATTATCAACGGACTTTATTGTTTCAATGTTTTTTATCAGGCAACTTTTAATTTTGTGCTTGGAAACACTAATTGGTTCCACATGAGACACCAGCTCTACACATTCGTATTTTCTAGGAAGAATGCTAGAGGAACTGCGGCAAACAAACATGATATTTCTGCTTGTGTAGATGACATTATGCACTTGCTTAACGAAAAGACTTTGCTTTTCTCCGAAACCATTTTTACTGTGATTTTCTCAGTCCACTGCATATGAATTCCACACCACTTTGTCCGGATATGACTGGATGAAAACAGAAATATCCGCTTGTATTTTGGCTGACAGAGTCCGAAATATTGTGAAATCCTCTGTGTTTGTGTATTTTGGATATTATGCTCGGACTTTATTGTTTTGAATGTTTTTATCAGGGAACATTTAACTTTGTACCGTTTAAACACTAATTGGTTCATCATGGGGACACCACTCCACACATTCGTATTTTCTAGGGAGAAAGCTAGAGGAACTGCGACAAACAAACATGAAATTTCAGTTTGTATAGATGACATTTTATGCACTTGAGTAACGAAAAGACTTTGCTTTTCTCCAAACCATTTTTACTGTGATTTTCTCGGTCCATTGCATACAAATTCCACACCAGTTTGTCCGGATATGACTGGATGAAACCGGAAATATACGGTTGTGTTTTGTCTAACTCAATTGGAAATATTGTGAAAGTCTCT
Source organism: Lepus oiostolus (assembly GCA_036325905.1). Taxonomy (NCBI): domain Eukaryota; kingdom Metazoa; phylum Chordata; class Mammalia; order Lagomorpha; family Leporidae; genus Lepus; species Lepus oiostolus. The sequence continues at coordinate 80,407,385 of CM070816.1, forward strand.
GTGCTTGTGTTTTCAGGATACTATCGATGGACTTCATTGTTTTGAATGTTTTATTAGGGAACATTTAATTCTGTACCGTTAAAACACTAATTCGTGCATCATGGGAACACCAGCTCTACACATTCGTATTTTCTAGGGGGAAAGCTAGAGGAACTTCGGCAAACAAACATGATATTTCTGTTTGTATCGATGACATTTTATTATCTTGCCTGACGAAAAGACTTTGCTTTTCTCCAAAACCATTTGTACTCTGATTTGCTCGGTCCATTGCATACAAATTCCACACTAGTTTGTTCGGATATGACTCAATGAAACCGGAAACATGCGGTTTTCTTTTGGCTAACTCAATCTCAGATATTGCTACAACCTCTGTGTTTGTGTTTTGCGGATATTATCGACGGACTTTATTGTTTTGAATGTTTTTTATCAGGCAACTTTTAATTTTGTGCTTGGAAACACTAATTGGTTTCACATGAGACACCAGCTCTACATATTCGTATTTTCTAGGGAGATAGCTTGAGGAACTGCGGCAAACAAACTATGATATGTATATCATATATATATGATATATATATATCATATATATCTAGCCCCGCTGGGGATAGCCAGCACCTGGGGGATGTTGGCAGCGCCACCTGCGTAGCCTCCTACAGTCAGGGGTCTGGCAGGCTCCGGGGACAAATGGACTACAAGCCGAGAGGGGCCTGTCTGCTCCAAAACCCAAAACGCGCTGCGGCCTCCAGGGACACAGGGCACACAAGTGGGTGTGTGGTTTGCAGTGCCCGACCAGAGGCAGGCAGGGAGGGAGGGAGGCTGGCTGCTAAGGCGCAGCCGCCACCAGCCCTTCGGGGAACTGGCAGTGGAGGCTTGGGCAGTTGGGGCTGCCCACTCAGACATCCCGTTCCTGTGGCTGCAGCGGGGCTGAGGGTCAGGCGCTCCCGCGGGCCTTGGGGGCTTCTTGCCTGTGGGCGATGCTTCCACGCACAAAGTGGCACCTCATCCCAGCCCAAGGGTGGTGGCGGGAACCCAGGAGGTGCTGGGGGACGCAAGAGGGCTAGGCCCCCGGGCCTTTAGGCAACACTGGAGGGCCCATGGGCGTATTGGTCCACACTCAGGAGGCCCTGCTGGGACAGCCCATGCCCGAGCTCTGAGCTCATCGCTCTTGGACCGCCCCAGTGGGCTTCAGGAGTGGGTGTGTGCCAGCAGCAGCCCTGCCCACTCACCCACCATGCATCGGCCCCGCCCGACAATACCCTAGGGCGGGCGAGGGTTCCCGGGGGGCCTATTTGCAAGCCGGGGAGGCGCAGGGCAGTCCGTGTGCGGCCCGGGGACACCTGCAGGTGTGTGTGCTCCCCCCGTGGCCGGCCCCTGCGGCTAGCCAGCACCTGGTGGCAGTTGGCAGCGCCGCCTGGGCAGCCTCCTAGAGTCAGGGTTCTGGCAGGCTCCGGGGGCAAATGGACTACGGAACCCGAGAGGGGCCCGTCCGCGCCAAAACCCAAAACGTGCTCCGGCCTCCAGGGACACAGGGCACACAAGGGGTGTGTGGCTTGCAGTGCCCAACCAGAGGGAGGCAGGGAGGGAGGGAGGGAGGCTGGCTGCTGAGGCGCAGCCGCCACCAGCCCTTCGGGGAACTGGCAGCGGAGGCTTGGGCAGTGGGTGCTGCCCACTCAGACATCCCGTTTCCTGTGGCTGCAGTGGGGCTGCAGGGTCGGGCACGCCCGCGGGCCTTGGGGGCTTCTTGCCTGTGGGTGGGGCTTCCACGCACAAGGTGGCACCTCATCCCGGCCCAAGGGTGGTGGCGGGAACCCAGGAGGCGCTCGGGGACTCAGCAGGGCCCGCCCCCGGGCCTGCAGGCAACACCTGAGGGCCCGCGGTCATGTCCGTCCACCCTCAGGAAGCCCTTGTGGGACAGCCCTGCCCGAGCTCTGAACTCATCTCCCTTCGACCACCCCATTGGGCTTCAGGAGTGGGTGTGTGCCAGCAGCAGCCCTCCCCACCCATCCATTCTGTGTCAGCTTTGCCGGACAAATCCCTAGGGCAGGGGAGAATTCCCGGAGGGCTCATTTGCAACCCGGGGAGTTGCTCGGGGCACTCAGTGTGTGTGGCCCTGGTACACCCGCAGGTATGTGTGCTTCCCCGTGGCCAGCTGCTGCAGCCAGCTAGCACCTTGGGGCAGTTGGCAGTGCCGCCTGGGCAGCCTCTTAGAGCCAGGGGTCTGGCAGGCTCCGTGGGCGAATGGCCTACGGAAGCTGAGAAGGGCCCGCCCGCTCCAAAACCCAAAACGTGCTGCGGCCTCCAGGGACACAGGGGACACGAGTGGGTATGTGGCTTGCAGTGCCCGACCAGAGTGAGGGAGGGAGCGAGGGAGGGAGGGAGGCTGGCTGCTGAGGCGCAGCTGGTGCCAACCCATCGGTTAACTGCTAGAGGAGGCACCTGTAGCGCTGGCACCATGGGTTCTAGTCCAGGTCTGTGGCCAGATTCTGTCCTGGTTGCTCCTCCTGCAGTCCAGCTTTCTGCTGTGGTCCGTGAGTTTAGTGGAGGATGGCCCGAGTACTTGGGCCCTGCACCCATGGGAGACCAGAAGGATGCACCTGGCTCCTGGCTTAGGATCTTTGCAGCACCAGCCACAGCAGCTATTTGGGTGTGAACCAATGGAAGGAAGACCTTTCTCCCTGTCTCTCTCTTTCACTATGTCTGTGAGAAAAAAAATCATAAAAAAAGGATTACAACCACATATTGTACAGCTCATGCATGTGTTCATCTAACTCCAAGGATTCTCTGGAACATGTTTAGCAAGACATATTAGATAAGCATGTCTAGAAAAGCAGCTGCATGTCTTCGGGAAGCCAACCTTCCCACAAGGCTCAGTGCTCTTCTTGTTAGTGGACCATAAACTATACTTAGTCCCTGCAGCCACACACTGTGTACTAGGAAGAAAATGTCTTTGCTTTGGCAGAAATCTTATTCTCCACAGTCACATTTGGCCATCTTTACAAACCTGCCTGGGAGGCCAGCACCACAGCTCATTTGGTTAATCTTCCACCTGCGGCGCTGGCACCCCAGGTTCTAGTCCTGGTTGGGGTGCTGGATTCTGTCCCTGTTGCTCCTCTTCCAGCCTAGCTTTCTGCTGTGGCATGGGAAGGCAGTGGAAGATGGCCCAAGTCCTTGAGCCCCTGCACCCATGTAGGAGAACTGAAAGAAGCTCCTAGCTCCTGGCTTCAGATTGGTTCAGTTCTGGCTGTCGCAGCCAATAGGGGAGTAAACCATCAGAGGAAGACCTCTCTCTCTGTTTCTCTGTCTCTCTCTCTGCCTCTCTATGTAACTCTGATTTTCAAATAAGTCAATAAATCTTTAAACAAATAAAATAAAATAAATAAAACTGGAACTAATATTGTTGGATGCATTTAGAAGTCTCAGGCCAAGATGAGACTTTTCTGTAAAGGAAGATCCATTCATAGGATTCTATTTCAATTGTATTGTCATAAACTCATCAGAGATTGGTGTATCTTCTTGTATTCTCACCAAAATACAGTGTGAAAACTAAGGAGACCAAGCTGGGGAGAGAGGAGATATTGCATTGCAGTCTTTTCCAGTATTCCTAGATGACTCTAATCATGAATCTCCACATATTTGGGAATAGCTTGCCACCAATCCTACTCACAAGCACCTGAAGAGTGACCAAAGACCAAGAGGGGGAGCCCTTTTCTTATACAAGGTCAGGTAGAAGAGGGCTTGAGTACTGTATCTCACAAGCACAGATGTCACTCTAAGGTAAGTGACATGTACATGTGTCTACACACACACACCAGATCTCTAGGATTTTTTCATCTAAAAATTCCATTTCTACTGAATAGCATAGCCTCCCTACCATCCATAACTACCCTTCTACTTTATGCTTCTCATATTCTATTTTTTAAAAAAGATTTATTTTATTTAATTGAAAGAGTTACAGAGAGAGGTGGAGCCAGAGAGCGATCTTCCATCCACTGGTTCACTCCCCAAATGACCACAACAGCTAGAGCTGAGCCAATCTGAAGCCAGGAGCCAGGAGCTCTGGAAGCTTCCTCCAGATCTCCCACACAGGTGCAGGGGCCCAAGGACTTGGGCCATCTTCTACTGCTTTCCCAGGCCATAACAGAGAGCTGGGTCAGAAGTGGAATAGCCAGGAATTGAATAGGCACCCATATGGATTGCCGACACTGCAGGTGGGGCTTTAAACTACTGCACTACAGCACTGGCCTCTCTGACTACTTTAAATACTTCATATGTTGGAATCCTTGTCCTTGGGGGACTGATAGTTGTGGCTAATTTCACTTAGGAAAATAACCTCACTGTTCATCCATGGCATAGAATTTTCTTTTCTTCTGTGCCTGCATAACGTTCCACTGTGAGTGCAGGCCACACTAGAAGTCTTGGCTACAGTGAATTATGCTGTGGCAAATAGTGCTAATACCTTATTTATATTGAACTTTAAATAACTTTAGATATATAATCAGAACTGAGATTATCATATCATATAAAAATTTCATTTTCAATGTAATGAAGAACAAACTGTTTTCTGTGGTGGTTGCATCATTTTACATTACCACCGACACTGGACATGTAGCTGAAAATCTTTCTATCTTCATCAAATTATGCACCTGGGTTTTTTGTTTGTTTGTTTTTAAAGAACAGGAGCAGGAGGTCTTATTGGCCATTACTGGCCATGGTTATGAAGATCCCTCTGCATTTGCACTCAAGGTGAATCAGCATTGAGATTCATTGTCAGTGTGGTGAAATTGCCCATCACCCAGGCAGAAGTGTATGACTCCGTTAAATACATTTTCAACTTCCTGCAGTGGTTCTAAAGCCAGGTCTGGAGGTATCATAACCCCATCTGGCTATTAATACTCTTTCTGTTCCAGGTAACTTTCTGTTAGCAAGGTGGAGCAGAGATTTCTGTGTGAACATTTCTCTAGCTTAGGATTCACATAAAACATGAGTGCCAGCACAACATTCCTCTTCCCATTCTGCCGTCATGACCTAGATTGCAGACCTAACAGGCTGACCCAGATTTTAATTCTTCCAATAAATTGTTCCTAGATGGGACAGGACACCCTACATGAGGCTCCCAAAAAATACCCACAAAAGGGGAAGTAGTGTTGCAATGCCCAAATGGGATCAGAGTGGTGACCTTGCCTAGAGTTTCCTTCTTCGGGACAACCCATGTCACCATGGGATGCTTCCTGCCCAAATGCCCGAGGTGTCAATAGCAAGAGCTGAGTCAATATCTCAGTTATAAAGTATTCACATCCAGGAAATCTTGAGTCTGGGCCCCTGGAAAGTCAGGACAAAGCAGCAGAACAGATGGCTTTCTCTAGTGGGGCTTCAGTGAAGAAAGCTTAGACACCCTGAGTTCCAGGTCCTATTGTAGACTTTCCTCAAGAAATTGATTTCATTTCTTGGGATCCTCTTTCATGGGATTCCTCAGCAGAAAAGACCTCTCCAAAGTCTCATCCTCCATCTGCCTCATGCCATGTCCATAATCACACACATATATGCCACATAGCCCAATCTGAAAACCCCAGGGAGTTTCCAGGTATAATCTGAACCCAGCTTTGCAGAGACAAACTGAGATCCAGGAGGGTTCCCTCTACCCTCTCAGTTATGTGACCCTGAAATATCACCATACCTCCTAAAGACTCCATAGTCTGGGCAATGGCAAGTAGAATGGCAATTGCTGGGATCTGGAGGTGGTGAAATTATAAAAAAAAAAACTTTCATTCAATGGGTAGAGAGTTTCAGTCTCATAAGGAAAAACAGTTCTGAATATTAGTCCCACAGCAATGTGCATATACTCAATACTACTCAACCATACACTCAGAAATACTTAAGATGATAAAATTCATCAGCTATATATTTTTTTGTCAGGACCACACTAACAGTACATTTTAAAAGTGGTCAAATGGGGGCTAGAGCTGTGGCACAACAGGTTAAAGCCCTGGCCTGCAATGTCAGCATCCCACAAGGGTGCCGGTTCAAGTCCTGGGTGCTCCACTTCGCATCCAACTCTCTGCTAATGTGCCTGGGAAAGCAGAGGAAGATGGCCCAAATACTTGGGCCCCTTCACCCACATGGGGGACCTGGAAGAAACTCCTGGCTCCTGGATTCAGATTGGCCTAGCTCGGCCCACTCTGGGCATTTGGGGAGTGAACCAGCAGATGAAGATCTCTTTCTGTCTACCTCTCTTTCTCTAACTCTGCCTTTCAAATAAACAACACAGCTCTTTAAAAAAAAGTTGATTTGAAAAGTGGCCAAATACACATCTCATAAAAGTTAATGTTATGCTTTCTCAGAAGTGCAGTTAATACTTATTAATTTTGTATAATCGCTTATATTTGCCCATTTTCAAAATAGTAACATCCCTGATTCCATTTTGCTGAGTTGCTATGTCATTTTTTTTGAAATAAGAATCAGATGCAATCCTCTCTCACTAAAGACACTGATGACAGAGTGCAGAAGCCATGTTCTGTGTGGGTGTGGCCTGGGTTCCCTCCCTCCTGGCTGTGTTTGAGGGAAACATAATGTGGTCACCACTGGGCATCTTACACTTAGGTGGAAGCAGGTGTGCCTTGAGCTGAACACAGAGATGTCCATAGCCAGGGCTAAATCCTGGGCCCTATACATTCCCTCCTAAAATGTGCACCCCTGAGCCCCAACTCCTCATGCACCAACAATGCCACAGCAGGAAGAACAAGCATGACCCTTGCCCCTGCAGCAGGAGCTAGTTCTATCCTCACTTACCACTTGCACTGACAGGTGGGATGGATCCCTCCCTGAAGAAGTCCTGGAATGATGCTCTCAGTAGAAGACATGGATTTGTGCCAGGGAAATGCATCAAAGCTGGAGGATCATACAAGTCCAACCCCATTTCTGCATAACAAAATATTTCTTCTGTTGTGTTCCTTGGAGTAAAAGTTTTCTATTTGATTTTTTTCTTTTTATTCACCATTTTCTACATCTTGAAAATTGATTGATTCTTCTTCATTGTTCTATGTGTTTTTTGAATTCCTCATTTTGTTTCCATATTATTCTTGATATTCTTGCGTGTTCCTCTGTGTACTTTTCTAGGTTGAACAACATGCATACCCAACCTCAGATCATCAGAATATATAAGCAAATGTTGACAGCTCTGAAGAGATAAACAGCAAGGGAACAAGAAGAACATATCAATACTCCACTTTCAACACAGAATAGAATACCTAGGTGGGAAATCAGTAAAGAATGGTAGATTTGAACAATATTATAAATCAACTTTTCCTAACAGTTACACAGAGAGCATTCTACCTGGCAGAGGCAGAACATGTGTTCTTCTCAACAGCTGTCTAAAGTCTCCAGGTGGGATCATCTGTTAATTCAGAAAATATGCATCAACAACATTTAGAAAATTGGAGTCATATCATTGTCTTTCATAACTCTAATAGAATAAAAATAGAAATCAATTCCAGAAAAATGGGAAAAGTCACACATATGTGGATGTCAATCCACACAGTGTCAAACAGCCATTGGCTTGAAGAGGAAATCAAAAAGGAAATCAGAGAATATTTCAGTGGGTACATTTTGAGTTTTGAGCTGGGATCCATAGCCACAATCACAATCCTCAAGTCCAGGCTTGGTACAAAGAGAAACCAGGTGGACATGGAAAGCCACCAGCAGAAAAGCTCTCTGAACACTGAGAACCATGGGGATCTTTAAACAGAGCAGGCAGAAGTCTTCTTACTGCCCACAACAAATTAAGGAGACCAGGATGCTGATGCTTATGACTGAGTTCAAAGGCAAATTGCAAATTCATATATATTTTCTATACAATATAAACATTTCATAGTCAGCTGAGCTTTATTTTATAAATGGAATGATTGCACATAAGCTCCTTCATTAACATTTAGTAAATAGTTCAGTTTGTTCATTCAACAAATGATCTTCACATGTCAGTCACTAGACACTATTCTAAGTATTTGGGATGGAGCAGCAAAAAGACACACAATCAGGAAGGCTGCTTTTTAATAGGTCACACACTAGATTTGAGAAAATGAAGGAAAATTCACACTGATGCTGTAATAAGTACTATAAAAACATAAGTATGTACAAAGAATGGGGATATAAAGAAACTGCTTTGAGGGCCGGCACTGCAGCTCAATAGGCTAATCCTCCACCTTGCAGTGCCGGCACACTGGGTTCTAGTCCTGTTCAGGGCACCGGATACTGTCCTGGTTGCCCCTCTTCCAGGCCAGCTCTCTGCTGTGGCCAGGGAGTACAGTGGAGGATGGCCCAAGTGCTTGGGCCCTGCACCCCATGGGAGACCAGCATAAGCACCTGGCTTCTGCCTTTGAGTAGGTGTGGTGCACCAGCCACAGCAGCCATTGGAGGGTGAGCCCATGGCAAAGGAAGACCTTTCTCTCTGTCTCTTTTCTCACTGTCCACTCTGCCTGTCAAAAAAGAAAAAAAAAGAAACTGCTTTGAGTACTCTGAACAAATCAATCCACTTCTTCCTAAAGTGTAATATCCCCCAGATGCTTGATCCTGAAGGGAGATATTTTAGAGATTCATCCATTTTGTTGAAAGGCAGAGTGAGAAGGGAGATACACATACATAGGGGAGGGATAAAGAGAGAGATTTCCATTCACTGGTTCCCTCTCCTAAATGGCTTCAACAGTTGAACCTGGGCCAGACTGAAGCCAGAAGTCAAGAACCCCATCTGAGTATTTCATGTGGGTGGCAAGGAGTCAAGTAATCAGGCCATTATCTGCTAATTCCTAGGCACAGGTTAGGAGATTGGATCAGAAAGAACACAGCTAGAATTCAAGTTGGCACTCTGATAGGGGATGCAGGCATCATAAGTGATAGTTTAATGTGCTGTACCACAATGCCAGTCCCAGCAAGTGAGTTTCATGTTCATGTTCTTGATGATTATTTCCTATTCTAGATTTGCACTGGAACCTGTGAGCTAAACTGCAGTGGAAGGTGAAGAAAAGTCTATTTTCCTGAGAACAAATGTAGGTTTCAGTCAGATTTGTTCTTGGAGGATATTTAACACATCTCAGGTTGTTTCTTTGCTTGTCTTTTCTTCCAAATGTTCCAGTGTCTCAGGCTCTTTCACATATTAGTCTCCTTCTTGTGCTCCCCTCTCTGGATGGTCTGTTCCCAGGGCTCTTGTTTTCTCACCTATTAACATCCTCCCACTGTCTCTAACTCTCCTCATTTTGTAAATGAGGGCATAGGCTTTTGACTTGATGCAGGAAAAGTGCCACACATGCTACTTTAGCAGCCTCCATGTGATATCACTTATCACTTCCAGCTTTTGCATGACGTGGGTAAGCTCCAGTGCAACAAAACAGCCCAGCATGGACTGACCCAACAAAAAGCCCACAGACAAGTCACACACCATTCAGCGGAGATGCGCATATTTATAGATCAAGACACTAAGCATATTGCAAACCCTCAGCAATGATGTCAATGCTGCATCCCAGAATCCTTTCAACAGGAGGATAAGACTCAGGGAGATGCTCTAATTCAAGCTGTTGTAAGCAAGTATCTTTCTTAGACAAATACTGAAATTACAGGAATGTCTACTATGCAGGTCTTCATGCTTCACCAACATCCACCAACTTTTCAAAGTTTGGTTCACACTCTAAACTGCTTTAACATCCACTGCAGTGTCATAGTAAATGTTACTATTGTCTGACATTTGTGACAGTGTGCATACTCAATGTGAGATTTCTAGTACATGTAGATCTGTATGACAGATTAGCATGGTGTCTTTGGAGCAACCGTCTAACTGCTTGCTTCCAAGAAAATATACTTTCTACATGACATCCACAGTGACCAACAGAAATCTGTGAAAACCATGTTCAGCACTGTGGTGCAAATGTTCAGTCACAACCTGCAATACCAGCATCTTGTATGAGCATTCATTTGAGTCCTTATTTCACTTCTTCCAATCCAACTCCCTGTTAATACATGTGGGAAAGCACTGGAGTCATCACCTAAGTACTTTGGCCCCTACACTCACATGGGAGACCTGAATGGAGTTGCAGGCTCCTGGATTTGTCCTAGCTCAGCCTCAGATACTGTGGCCATTTGAATAGTAGATTAGTAGATTGAAGATATCTCTCTCTCTCTCTCTCTCTCAACTATATCTCTCTGTCTCTCTCCTTCTGTATCACTCACCCTTTTTTAATTTTCAAATATTTATTTGTTTCTTTTGAAAGTCAGAGTTCCACAGAGAGAGGGAGAGATACAGAGGGAGAAATCTTCCATCTGCTTGTTCCCTCCCTCCAGATGGCTACAATGGCTGGTGCTGGTTCAGGCTAAAGCCATGAGTTTGGAGATTCTTCTAGTCTCCATGTGAGTGGTTGGGGCTCAAACACTTGTGCCATCCTCTGTTGCTTTTCCCAGACCATTAGCAGGGAGCTGGATTGGAATGGAGCAGCCAGAACATAAACATATGGCATGCCAGCATCACAGGCAGTGGCTTTCCCCATTACTCCACAATGCCAGCCATTCTGCCTTTCAAATAAATAAATAAATAAATAAATCTTTTTTTAAATGAAATCTGGATCTTCCTGATTATGTCTGTGAAATCATCTAGCTAACAAATGCAATGGTGTGATAACAATGCTACAATGAAGGGGAACCAAGACATTGGGAGCTGGTCCTGTGCCCAGCATGTAGAATATTTGGCAGGTTTTTTTAATGTCCTTTTTAAAAATTTACTTATTTGAAACACAGAGTTACAGAGAGAAAGAGAGAGAGAGAGATGAGACAGAGAGAGACCTTCCTTCCACTGGTTCACTCCACAAATCCCTGCAAAATCCAGGAATGGGCCAAACTGAAGCCCGAACACGGAGCTTCATCCAGATCTCCCACATGCCGCACTAGCATGGAGCTGGATCAGAAATGGAGCATCCAAGACTCAAATTGACACCCACATGGGAATGCTGGCATCACAGGGAGTGGCTTAACCCACTATGCCACAACAGCATTCTCCCACCCCCCCAGAAGTTTCGAGAGTTCTCCTTGGATAGCAAGTATTTGTCAATGGGTGTTATATGTGTCAGACACTACAGTACCTTAACATGTTGACAGTGTTCCTCATATTCTGAAACCGAGATACTACTCCTCCAAACCTGTTTACTCTGAGATTCAGTTTTGAACAGGACACTGTTGCCACAAGAGCCCATCCATCCTCCAGGTCACAAGGGGTGCTGAAATGACAGCAGCTGTCAGCTAGCAAGGGGTCATAGAAGACTTCAGCACTGGCTGGGGGTGCAAAAGAACATTTAAATTTTGTAGAGACCTGGAGTCTGGGTCCTGACTCTGGAGGAGAGAAGCAGCCTCTGTGCTACTGGGAGGAAACATCACAAGATTTCCCTGCTGGGACCCCAAGTTACAGAAAGATGCTGCTGCTCCCTTTTCTGAACCTCCAAAGGACAGGTTTTGTCAGCTGAAGTCTCCTCAGCCTCCCTGTGCTCCCTTAACCCACATGAGTAGGTACAAGACCCAACAGACAGGCGCCAATACTTCACTGGATTGCAGTTTTACTGCATCATCACTGTTGCTCCCTAGAGAGTTCAATTGGCACATTTTGTTGATTTTTATTTGTGGAACACTTAAAGCAAGTTTATTCTTTAGTGTAATGTATAAGCCCACTGAGAGTGGTTCTGAGTTGAGGTGCTGAGGAGTCCTTGGTGTTTAGCCCCTACCCAAACGGTAAGCATGAACCCTGGGATGCATGCCATTTATGTGTGTGTTTACCTATTGAAATAGTCTTAAGATATCAAGCATTACAGTTATTAAAAATATATCTTGGGGCCACTGCCTGCAAGGATGACATCTTACATGGGCACGGCTTCATGTACTAACTGCTGTATTTCTTTATTTTTTAAGATGTATTTATTTATTTGAAAGGCAGAGCTACAGAGAGACAGAGTCAGAGAGAGAGAGAAAGAGGTCTTCCATCCATTAGTTCACTCCCCAGATGGCCGCAATGGTTGGATCTGAGCTAATTCAGGAGCCAGGAGCTTTCTCTGGGTCTCCCACGTGGGTGCAGGGGCCCAAGGACTTGGATCACTTTCTACTGCTTTCCCAGACTTCAGCAGAGAGCTGGATCAGTAATGGAGCAGCTGGAACTCAAACTGGAATCCATTTGGGAAGCTGGCACTGCAGGCAGTGGTTTTACCTGCTACGCCACAGCGCCAGCCCCTTCTGCACTTCTGATCTAGTTCCCTGCTAATAGGCCTGAGAATGCAGTGAAAGATGACCTAAGGCTTTGGCCCTCTGCACCCTTGTGGAGACCCAGATGGAGGTCAACACTCCTGCTTCAACCTGTCCCAGACCTAGCCATCACTGATAGATTCATCCTCTCTCTCTTTCTCTCTGTGTGTGTGTGTGTGTGTTCATAACTGCCTTTCAAGTATATACAAATCTTGTCAATCAAGCTATTTCCTAAAAAAGAAAAACACTCAAAATCAATGGCTGCCCTCGTGGCACAGTGATGCCAGTTGTGATGGCAGTTGCGATGCTGGAGTCCCATATCAGAGTGGTTTGAATCCTGAATGATTGACATTTTGCCCAGTTCCCTGCTGTTGTACCTAGGAAAGCAGAAAATGACCCAAATACTTGAGTCTCTGACACTCATGTGTGAGACCTAGTTGGTGTTCCTGACTTTTGGCTTCAGCTTAGCCTAGCTTGGTTGTTGTGATCATTTGGGACATGAACCAATGGATCAAATTCTCTGTCAGTATGCCTTCCAAATAAATCATAAAAATTCAAGAAGAAAAATCACGTGATTATTTAAATTAAATGCTAGGAAGCATTTGATTAAATTCAGCATCTGGCCTTTAAAAAAAAACCTGTAAGCAGAGAAGTAAAATATCAGAATTTCTTTATTATAATTAAAATTGTCTATGATGAACCTATAGCAACCAGTATAAATAACATGACATTGAAAGCTCTTGGGGCCAGCACCAGCATCCCATATGGGTGTCAGTTTAAATCCCAGCTGCTCCACTTCTGATTCAGCTCTCTGCTGTTGCCTGGGAATGCAGTGGAAGATGGCCCAAGCCCTTGAGCTTCTGTCCTCATGTAGGAGACACAGAAGTTCCTGGCTCCTGGCTTTGGATCAACATAGCTCTGGCCATTGAGTCCAACCAGGGAGTGAACCAGCAGATGGAAGACCTCTCTCTCTCTCTCTCTCTCTCTCTCTCTCTCTCTCTCTCTCTGCCTCTACTTCTCTCTCTCTGTGTGTGTGTAACTCTGACTTTGGAATAAATAAAATAAAATCTTAAAAAAAACACCTCTTTTCCTGGCTTTTCCTGGGAGTTTACCCAAAGCTGACTCCTTAAATTCTCGTTCTCCAACATTGTACTGGAAGTGTAGTTAGGAAAGTGAAACAACAAATGGAAGCATTAAGTAAAAGGATTAATTAATTTATTTTTAAGGTTTTATTTATTTATTTGAGAGGTAGAGTTACAGACAGAGAGAGGAAGAGACAGAGAGAAAACTCTTCCTTCCATTGGTTTACTCCCCAAATGGTTGCAATGGCTGGAGATGGGCTGATCTGAAACCAGGAGCATGAGCTTCTTCCTGGTCTCCCACATGGGTACAGGGGCCCAAGCACTTGGGCCATCTTCTACTGTTTTCCCAGGCCATAGCAGAGAGCTGGACTGGAAGAGGAGCAGCCGGGGCTGGAATTGGCACCCATGGAATGCCGGCACCACAGGTGGAGGATTAACCCACTGCACCACGGTGCCAGCCCCAGATTCAATTTTTAAGCAACAAAATTTTCAATATATGTGGATCACTCTACAATCTACAGAGGCAATGCAAAACAAAATTTAAGCTAAGAGAATTAAGTGATATGAGTGAGTACAAGATCAATATATGTCAACTGGCTTCCCATGTAGCAGCAGGAAAAAAATAGAAAGCCATTTTAAAGGACACAATACAGACTAGAAAACCTCTATAGAATACCTTTAGATATTTTCTTTCTTTCTTTCTTTCTTTCTTTCTTTTTTTTGACAGGCAGACTTAGTGAGAGAGAGACAGAGAGAAAGGTCTTCCTTCCATTGGTTCACCCCCCAAATGGCCACCATGGCCAGTGTGCTGTGCTGATCCGAAGCTAGGAGCCAGGTGCCTCCTCCTGGTCTCCCATGTGGGTGTAGGGCCCAAGCACTTGGTCCATCCTCCACTGCCTTCCTGGGCCATAGCAGAGAGCTGGACAGGAAGAGGAGCAACCAGGACAGAACCGGTGCCCCAACTGGGACTAGAACCCGGAGTACCAGTGCTGCAGGCCTAGTGAGCTGCGGAGCCAGCAAATATTTTTAATCATTAAAAAAAATTTGAAAACCTAAAAGGAAATTAAGCCAACAACATGAAGAGGATGAAAAGCTCAGCATTCAGTAAATTGTGAGTGAATTGCATCCCTTGTGAAGGAGGTTATTGGAAGCTTCAGGTCCTAGGCTCCCAGCAGGATCACAGACAGTGGAGGGAGGGTCTCCAATCTTGTGTGGTTGGGTCAGCAGGAAGGTGACAGCAGCCCTGGCTCTTAGGATAGCTAGGCCCCTGTGAGCACCACCAGACCTGAGCCCAAGACTCAACCCTCACTTCCCCCACCAGCCACAGCCTGGATGAACTGCACCCCTCCCCCCAACCCCTCGGGGCAATCTGGTAGTTGTGACTCTGATTGTCTGCATCATCTGATGTGCTGCCTGCTCACTGGCTCAGCAAGCTGTCCAATCAGACTCATGGGAGTGAGGTCTTTTTCTGTATGCTGCTAAACAGCTTGTCCAGTCTGATGCTCATGGAGGTGCCACGATGCTCAGCCCTTCCCTCTCTGTGCACTTCTTGCAGTACAATAGCCCTCAGAAGTATGCCTAGGCAGCTCAGAATTTGGAATGAGGTGAGTGTGTGGGGGCCAGGTGCCTCTGGCTCATGGGACGCTGGATATCTTGTTTCATTCCTGAATGTGGTGACTTTGGCTCAGCCCTAGAGCTCTGTATTTTTCCAAATTGTGTGGTTAGGGTTCGTGGGTCCTCAGGGAGAATCCAGACTTCATACACGGCATTGGGGGAGAAGCTGTAAGTTTGGGATCCCTGTCCCTTCTTTCTCCTCCTGGATCACAGAATTCCCCTCAGCTGGAAAGCAGGTCACCAAGTCCACAACCCAGTCCTCTTAGCACAGCTCTTCCTAGGGGTGTGAGGCTGTCTCCCTGCATCATCTCTCAGCCTGTGGCTGCTGGTTATGAGCGGACCCTGGGCAGGGATTTCAGAGACAGCCCAAGCAGAGGCCAAGAATCCTTTCTGGGAGACTCTCCCTTTTCTCCCTGCCTTGGCATCAGCTCCCTCTGAATATCTGTTGACACAAAGAAATGGTATTTGCTGGGCAGTTGAGGCTCCAAGACTGGCTAGATCAAACAGGATACTCACTGGGAATCCTCTTTCTCTGACATTTAGGTTTCATGTCATTTGGACCTGGCTTAGGTCATTTGTTCCAGTACCCACTGGTGGTAGATTTTTTTTAAAGATTTTTATTTATTTATTTGAGAGGCAGAGTTACAGAGAGAGGGAGAGACAAAGAGAAAGGTCTTACATCCACTGGTTCACTTCTCAAATGGTTGCAACAGCCGGAGATGGGCTGATCTGAAGCCAGAAGCTTCTTCCAGGTCTCCCACATGGGTGCAGAGGCCAAGGACTTGGGCCATTTTTACTGCTTTCTCAGGCCATAGCAGACAGCTGCATCAGAAGAGGAGCAGCCGGGAACAGAACTGGCACCCGTATGGGACACCAGCTCTAAGATGGGAGGTCGGCACCTCAGGCAGAGGCTTTAGCCTAGTACACCACAGCACCGGCCCTGGGGAGATGATATTCTAAGACTCTGATCAGTCCCTCCACAAAGGAAATATTGTTTGGAAGAGTCACTGTGTGAAAATTTGTTTGTCTTGGTTAAAATACAGGCAATCAATGTGGCACTCTGACTGGGACTAGAACCTGGTGTGCGGGTTCCACAGGTGGAGGATTAGCCTAGTGAGCCGTGGCGCCGGCCAAAAATATCTTTTGATTCATGCGACCTAAGTAAGCATCTGATAGGTTGTTTTAACTTTGTTGATAGATACAAATTGAAATATTGTCAGGGTTTTGTCCCTGGGTTTGCTGGTCAAGCAAAAGTCATACTTACTTTTTTTGGATACTCAGTCATAAATGTTCAATTTGGACAAGAAAAAATGATACAGGTTAGTGGTATAATGCAATGTTCATTAATTCCTATTTGAAGTAAAATTTAACTCCTTGAGTTGTTCTTTGGCAAAACATGACTCAAGATTATAACCATGCTAGTCCAATATTTTAGTTTCTTAAAAAGTCTGTACTTGTTAATAATAAATTGGTAAACATAAAAGAAATGTTTTCAAACTTTTGTACTGTTGGCCTTGTAAAAGTTGTAAAAGACAATGGACTTTTGGATTTGACTACTTTAAAATAATTTGAAATTTATGTTTTATTAAAATGCTTTGTTCTTATTTTAGAGGCTTTTTAGGATCACTTTAAATTGCAAATTAAGGAACCAATAGATAGGGGAGAGAAATGTTAAGGAAGCTATAAACATGAGAATGTGTCTTGGTGCTCAAGATGTGTCTTGAATAACAAAGAAAGCAAGTGATCTTTGTCTAACCTGAAATAAAACTGGTGTTTGGCAAGGAGAGGGAGGTACAAAACAGAATAAATAACTTAGGTAATATAAGAATGTTACAGAAGATTTGTAGCAGATAATTTTGTGTGAGATTACTTTGGCTGAGATTAGAAGGAAATTACTTCTAAATGAGTTTCTCAAAATTGAGCATTGGTAATTGTTAGGAAAAGAGTTGCCGATTTTTGCTTCCCCACACAGGGCACCAAAATGTTAGGGAAAGAGGTGCAGAATAGAGAGGGGGCAGTGTACAAATTTACAGCCAGACTGAACTTATTCAGAGAAAATAAGTCTGTAGAGGTGGGTGATCAACTGCCCACATGCACACTAGTGGAGCACGGGACAGAAGGCCCCAACCCCAGGGGCTGGGCCTTTTTATATTTTGGGTAGGGGCCAGCAGGCAGAGGGGAATTCCTAGAACTGGTGTTCCTGAAGGTGTTGAGAGCAGCTGGTCTTTCAGGTGGCTGTAAGGAGTGGAGTATGAAGGCAATAGGGTATGAAATCCAGTTGAGTTTCGAGGACAAGGAATACATTCCAGTGTTTACCTATTTTGGGCAATGAGGGAGAATACCTGAGGCTTCTGTCATTGTTCCATCAATCCTGACTCTGAGTACAGATAAGGAGAGGGGTGCCAATTTCTGTCTGGCTACTTTCTGCTGAGAGGGGGCTTAGACATGGAGCCAGGACTTGAGCAGTGACCTATACTTGGGATCAGATTGATTGGAGAAGAGCAGTCTTGCATTGCTCCTGTGAGTTGGCTTGAGATACAGCAGCTATTTGTTCCTGCAAGAACCTTTGGAATGGATTAATTATGCATGGCAGAAATAGGAGCATGATGATTATGAGGGCAAAAGGAGACACTAGAGCCATGGCCCATGGTGGAAACAACGGCCAAAATGAGGCAGAGTTACCTTGTAAATGCATTGTGTTAGTATGTCAACCTGAGCGAGGTGGGTCCTGTGGGGGTGGACTTTTATGAGGGAGATGTAACTGTTAGGTAGGTAGTCAGTTATGAGCTTATGTGTGTGTAACAGGCCTAAAGAGAAGACATCTATGTCCAGCATATGCATCTGCATCTCAAAGCCATCCCCATAATGTTTCAGGGGCAGCCTGGCCCTCACATCCTGCCCTGCCCCCTTCTGCCTTCCACAATCTCCCAGGTGCAGCCTAGTATCTGCATCTCAAACACCCTGCTCCCTTCCTCTGGTCTGATAACATTTGCATCCATAAAGTCCTTTGTTTCAGACCTTCAAGAGAAGTTTTTCTATTTACATCCAAAAAGCCCTTTGTTCCAAGAGGAGCAGAGGTGGGGAAGCAAGACCCATCTCCTTAAAAACCCCCAGCCTCAACTGGACTGTGCGCTCAGCTCTCTGCATCTTTGCTGAGCCGCCCGCCTGGCCTGGTCATGTGTAATCTCTCCACTCAACATGGAACCTCCCTCCTTTCTCCTCCCCAGTCTCTCAGGCTCTGTCAGGAGAGGTGCCCATCCGTCCCTACAGATGTCCCTTCCTAATAAACCTTGCTGTTTTACCTCCCACTACTCTCTGTCTCACGCCTGAATTCTTTCTTGCATGAAGACAAGAACCCTGCAATTTCTCCGGTAACAGAAGGACAGGCCTTCCATAGGGAATTTCAAATGGGCTAAGCATTAAGGACTTCTTGGGAAGAGATCTGATTCTTAACAGAGCTAAAGGGAGGAGTTTTACCCAGTCCAAGTAAATCTGGGTGGAGAGTTTAGTTAGAGCCTGTTCTAAAATTCCATTCATCCATTCTACTTTGCCTGAGGAGGGGGGACGATAGGGAATGTGAAAATGCCATGAGCTATGAAGAGAGGCAGATACTATTTGAGTAATTTTAGAGGTAAACTCTGGTCCACTGTCTGATGATGGAAGCAGGCAATCCAAATCTTGGGATAATATAATTTGATTATATAGTGGAAATGGTGGAAGCTCTTTTGTTCGTAGTAGGGGAAGCTTCCACCCACGCCAGGAAGGTGTCCACCATCACCAGAAGGTACCGTGTTTGCCTAACTGGTGGCAAAGTGGTATGGGTGAAGTCAATCTGCCAGTCCTCTCCTGGGAGTGATCCACGGGCCTGGTGAGTGGGGAATGGGGTGGCCTGATATTAGAATTGGGGTTAGCAGTTTGACAGGTGCTACAAGTCTGAGATAGGTTATGCAGAGATTCTCTAATGGCATGAGTTAGGTGTATGTGTGATTTCAGGAAGTGAAGAAGAGAGTTTGAGTTTGAGTGACAGAGAGAATGGAAGTTCTTTAGAAAGGTAACTTGGAGAGAAGAAGGGAGTATCAGTTTTTCATCTAGAAATCACCATGAGTCCTTTCTAGATGCCCTTTGTTGTGGGAACGGAGAGATTTCTAGGTCTGAATATACAGCAGCTAAGTTACAGAGAAAATATGGGTTCGTCTCCCCAGGGGTTGTTAGAGTCCAAAAACATCCACTGCCCCAAGGACGACTCCAAGAGGCACTCTCATGCAATCAGCATAGGGTTTATTGATCAGTCCAGCATGCTGGGGCCCCCTATCAAATAGGCGGCCCTGAAGAGAAAATGGTTGGGGTTTTTATTTATTGAAGCATCTGATTCATGTCAGTTACAAGATTGATCACTTAGTACAGAGCTAACAACCAGTATTATGTCAAGACAATTGTTTTATGAGTACATCAAATACCGAACACATAGAGTAAGATAACAAGTGCTAAGGGGAGGATCAAAGGGCTTCCTATCACCTCGGGGAGGGTCACAGATGTTCGGGTCACTTAGGTCATGAGGATAGCCTAGGAATGTGGTGGGGGCATATATCTCAAGGCACACACAAAAAAGTTACAGGTCTGTGTTCTATTAACTTCATTTTACAGGAATCATTGAGCTAATTAAACCATAACTCCTTAGTAGCACAAAACAGGTACAAGCAGTCTGCTGTACAAGCCCTTGTTACATCTGCATTAATCAAGTGAAACAGGGCAGGAGAGAGAACAGGGGATGGTCACACTAAGGTTACTTTCTTTGTTCTTTATTCAGAGAAAGCAGTTCAGAGAAAGCATAACAAAGGAGCGAAAGGAAAACAAGTGAAGCAGTTTCTATTATTAAAGGGACAGATTTTAGATTTCTTTTCTTCCTTCAGGGTCGCTGTGTTAGCTGTCAGATCAGCCTTGTTATTAGCTTCAGATAGGGATTGTTTACCTTTCTGGTGTCCTTTGCAGTGAATAATAGCAGCTTTTGTTGGCAACTGGGCAGCATCAAGAAGAGCTTTAATCAGCTTGCCATTTATTATAGGGGTCCCTCGGGCTTGCCATATCTGGGCATTGGAGTGCATGATATGATAGGCATATCAGGAATCTGTATATATATTGACTGTCTTTCCTTTGGCTAAGGTGAAGGCTTGAACCAAGGCTAATAACTCGGCCTGTTGGGAGGTAGTGCCTTGAGGTAGGGGCCTGGCCTCTATGCCCTATGCAGGGAAGAGGAGGAGGTGACATCAGGATGCCCCCTCAATTATTGCATATCCAGTGGGAAAAGGGGGAGCTTTAGAAGCACTACCACCAATGACCCAATCCAGGGCTCTGGGAATAGGAGTGTCTGAGATGATGAAATGTAGTTAGGAAAAGTCAAGGAAGTCAGGACAGGAATGGGGTTCGAGGGTATGAGAGGTGTGGTGGGGAGGAGAGTAGCTGGGTTGAGAGCAGAGCAGGGATGAAAAGTAACAGTGGGCTGGAGAAGGGTAAAGTGAAGAACAGTTCAAGTGGGTTAGGAAGGCTCAAGGCAGGTGCTTGTAGAAGAGCCTTGTTTGGGATTTGAAACGGGGTCTCTAGGGAGGAAGTCTCTTGCAAGGGCTCATCTAGATTGCCTTTGGTAGCATTTATGAAAGTTCAAAGAAATAGAACTACGGATTTTTCACTATGCGAAAGCAATAAGGTTATTCAAAGCATATATATGTTAGGTAGGAAGTCAGAAATTTAGCCTAGGTGCTTGTGAGGCAGGCCTGAAGCCCAGCATCTTGCACTTCAAAGTCCTGCTCAGACCCTGAAAACCTCCCAGGGGGTCCCAGCCCTTCCCCCCCCCCAAGGAAAACTCCCAGGGGAATTCGCTCTCTCCTCAGGACCAAATGGATTACTTGATTACTTGGGGCAATAAAACCTTCTCAGATGCCCTAAGGGAAGCCCCCCTACTCTGCCAGCAAATCTGGGGAGGAATTTGCTAATTTTCACCCAACAGACCTTTCCACCTGGATTCCCCATCCTTTGTCCTGGAGGAGGGCAAACATAGGCCCTTAAAAACCTAGGGAGTCTAAACAGACTGCTTGCTCTTTCCTCTGCCTCTCTGCTGAGCTGCCCACCAGGCCTGCCCAGGTGTATTCTTTCCACTCAACCATGTAACTGTTGTACCTGAGTGAGTGCAAACAAAGGAGCTCCACACATTGATGAAATTTGATGGTCCTTTATTGCCGGCGGTGGAGGGTGGGCTCATGCCCTAAAGAACTCTCGACCCTGAAGCCCAAAGCAACAGGGTTTATAAAGGCAAAAACTGCAAAATCGGGAGGGGAATACATGGTTGCTAGGATCGGGGGGAATACATGGTTACTGGGTTCAAGCTGACCTAAACCTATGCAAAACTATTATCAAATATATATAATCTTGACAATACCAGTTGCAATCTTAACAATTTTAATTATAATCTTGACATTAATCCAGGTATTGGTTTTAATCATATGTAGGACATAGACAAATTACATTTTTATTATTAACCCAGGTGTAGCCTACTCACTTTCTAGCTTGAGCGATCATTGTAGGGGGTTTCTGTGCTCTGCCAAGTGTGATGTAGTGGACTGCTATTGTTCAACTGTTTTAGATCATAGTTTCAGACCAGAGTCTCACAGTGTGGGGGGGCACCTTCCCAGAATGGAGTCTCAGGTTCTCCAAAATGGAGTCCCTACTGTCAAGGTGCTACTTCATAACCTCACTCGCCCCAGTCTGAGCGACTGGGCGCTCTTTCTGGCCCTTCCATCCTGATGGATGCCCTGTCCCCAACAAAGCCTTAGCACTCTGCCCTCTGTCTCACACCTGAATTCTTTCTTGTGTGAAGATAAGAACCCACAGTTTCCATGGCCTTCCCTCCAGTAACATACATATTTGTAATAATCTTGCTGTTTCATTTTGAAATCTATTTTTAATTGCAGTTTCTCCTTTTAGTAGTTTCTACTTAATTGGTGATTTTCTTTTCAAATTTCTAGGCATCTCCTGTAAGTTATTTCTTCCTCCTTAGTTCTGACTCCTGTGACCTGACATTCAAACTGTTTATCTTAGAAGCCTAAGGTCATAGGATACTTGATTCTTCTGTCTTTTCTTAATGTGTTTAATTTTTTTCATGTAATCAGACAATTCCTTCAGCTTTTGTTTCTAAGGGTATTCTTCTATTCAAGGTTTTCATGGGGCCGGTGCCATGGCTCACTTGGCTAATCCTCCATCTGCAGGCATCTCATATGGGTGTTGGGTTCTAGTCCAGGTAGCTCCTCTTCCAGTCCAGCTCTCTGCTGTGGCCCAGGAAGGCAATGGAGGATGGTCCAGGTGCTTGGGCCCCCACACCCACATGGGAGACCAGGAGGAAGCACCAGGCTCCTAGCTTTGGATCGGTGTAGCTTCTGCCATAGCGGCCATTTGGGGGGCTGAACCAACAGAAGGAAGACCTTTCTCTCTGTCTTTCTCACTAACTCTATCTGTCAAATAAATAAAAAAAAAGATTTTCATGCTCTTAATACTATTTTTAGACAGGAAGATAGAAATTAGCCTATGTGTGTGAAAGCAGCCATGGGAAACAAAACATGTGCTCTGCAGAAGGAATGCAGCAGCCTTAGAGGCAGGCCTGGGAAAGCAGCCCAGTACTTTACACCACAAAACCCTGCCCCTCCAATAAAGGCACACCGGGAGAAACCTGTTTGCTTAGTGCAAAGGAGGGTACTGAGTCTGATAACATTACCTAATTTTGCACCTGGGAAATATTTTGTTCATGAGTGGCGTGTGTGTGTGTGTGTGTGTGTGTAGAAACAGTGAGAAGTAGACACCCAACCCTTAGAAATCCGAGTTATTATTAAGTCCTCCTCATAATCAACTTCATAGGGGCATCTGTGGACATTTACAGTAGGTTTTTAAGCGAGCAGGGGAGCCCCAGGTCTCTGTTAGGCTGAGACAGAGCTGAAGGACACAGGTGCTGGAAGGTTTGAGGACAACCAGGAGGAATCAGAGAACTTCAGCACTGTCATTGATCTAGCGACAAGCCATGACATCTGAAACCAGAGACTGGCAACTCTGCCATGAATCACCACACCAAATTAATGGGGGAAAATGGTGATGAAGGAAGGTGCCTGGGGTGCCTGTCTCACAAGGAATTTCCATGTGGACAGGCAGTGAGCAAAGCAAGATTTATTTACATGAGAAAGCTCTTGCCACAGCAGCCACTAGGGGGTCTCCAAAGAGGGACACCTGAAAAATGGAGTGCAGTTTTTTAACCACGATGTGGATGAGCAGAATAATAACAGCTAACAATCTTATCAGAAGGACAGAATCATAATCTTGTCTAGCCTGCTCTTGTTAAAACCAAAAACCTTGGGAACTATGCAATAGGCAAATTCTCTTGGTAAAACTAGGTTAGAAGGGTGGGATTGTTAACTTCCCTTCTATTCTCATGATAAAACTAGAAACTCACTGGGCTGGCCCCTTGGCTCAACACGCTAATCCTCTGCCTTGAGGCGCCAGCACACCGGGTTCTAGTCCCGGTCGGGGCACTGGATTCTGTCCCAGTTGCCCCTTTTCCAGGCCAGCTTTCTGCTGTGGCCAGGGAGTGAAGTGGAGGATGGCCCAAGTGCTTGGGCCCTGCACCCCATGGGAGACCAGGAGAAGCACCTGGCTCCTGCCTTCAGATCAGCATGGTGCACCGGCCGCGGCGGCCATTGGAGGGTGAACCAATGGCCAAGGAAGACCTTTCTCTGTCTCTTTCTCTCACTGTCCACTCTGCCTGTCAAAAAAAAACAAAAAACAAAAAACTAGAAACTCACTGTCTTGCTAGTAGACAGGTCTTGCCCACTCTTAAAAGGACTCCTCATTAGGTCATCTAGTCCTTACACCAGCCACCCCCTGCCTTATAACCTCTTTATAAGCCCTCAAATACCCTCCTTCAACAGAATGGTACTCCTGTAACCACAATACATGGATTTTTCCTTTTCAAATGTTTACCTTAATGAAGACACTTGCTGTTGCTGTAATCTAGTGAATAATATTTGCATAAGAATTTCAAAAGCCCACTGAAAAAAGGAGATGATTAGGAATGGCAGGCTGTTGCCCCAACTGACAAAGAACCCTTCCCCCCTCCTCCAACTGAGGCAGAAAGCCCCTGGGGTTACACCCAGGACTCCTCTGACTGGGTGGTGGGGTGTGCCTCAGAACAAAGCCTGAAAATCTGCATAATTGTCAAGTGAATAGACTGATTGTTTTCTTTGAATCCTCACCCTCCAATTACCCTGTCTCTTTATTTATTTTTTTTGACAGGCAGAGTGGACAGTGAGAGAGAGAGACAGAAAGGTCTTCCTTTGCCATTGGTTCATCCTCCAATGGCCACTGCAGCCGGCGTGCTGTGGCCAGCACACTATGCTGATCCGAAGGCAGGAGCCAGGTGCTTCTCCTGGTCTCCCATGGGGTGCAGGGCCCAAGCACTTGGGCCATCCTCCACTGCACTCCCTGGCCACAGCAGAAAGCTGGCCTGGAAGAGGTGCAACCGGGACAGAATCTGGCACCCTGACCGGGACTAGAACCCAGTGTGCTGGCACCGCTAGGAGGAGGATTAGCCTGTTGAGCCATGGTGCTGGCCCACCCTGTCTCTTTAAAAAATCCTCTGTACTGGGTGGTTTGGTAGAAAAGCACCTGTTTGGATTGAGAGAAACTTCTTTTTCTTTCCCCAAGGCTGCTGCTGCCTTCTTGCAATAAACCTTTACCTCTGGCCATGCCTCATCTTTGGTGAATTGAAGCGGCGAGCATCAAGAGCTGGACTATTCCCTCGGTAACCACATTGGTGAGCTAGCCCAGAGGTCTGGGGTATATTCTTCAAGTGGCCTGACCCTCTCACGCTGGTAAGGAGGGCAATGGCCACTTGTACTCCATCCCCAGAGCAGCTTGTGAGCTAATGTGGTGGTTGGGACTCTGGGGACATCCAGCAGCTGTCCTTCCTCTTCCTGCTGCGCATTAGCTACCTATTAGCACAATGGCTTCCATTTGTGTACGGAGTCAACAGCTCTGAGACTGAAATTTCTGTCTCTGCTCTTTGGGTTTATGGAATTGGGACCTGGCTTAGGTCATTTTTTGTGGTACTGGTTTGTGTGAAACTGGAGAAGACCCCATAAAATCCACACTAAATTGTAGCCCCCCCTTAAAGTTCCCTAGAAATGCTATCCGGGGTGCCACGTGTACTACCGGAATTTGGGGTGCCATACGATTTCACCACAGGCTTATTACTAAATCCCCAATATTAATAAGCCCAAGAGGGTTCTTGCATAATATTTAGAGATGAATTCTAAATACCGGTACAGATAAACGAGGCAGCATGGCACGTTTTAAGCTTTTATTTAGTGAGAAAGATGCATAGGGAGAGAGGTGAGTAGGGTTCATACCAAGCACCAGGAACCAGCCACATGGATGAGCCTCTAGGCCAGGAAGCCTAGAGCACATGGCCAGAAGGCCATGCACCCTGGAGGTGCAGGGCTACAGCAAGCCCTGTCCTGGCAAGAGGCCAGGGAAGAAGAGCAGCCGGGGCCACACCGTGGCTGGGCTTTTAACCCACTTCCAAAGGGGAGTGGTTAATTAACCTGCTTGGCTGGTGGGCACCCAGGTGTGGGCAGGTAGGGGAATGAGGCCACACAGGGGCATGGCAAAGGCATCAGATAGGGGCCTGAGGCCACACAGGGGCGTGGCAGAGGTGTGGTCTTCCAGCTCACAAACCTAATCTATTTTTACCGGTATGCTTGCCTGCTTCATGTGGGAGACAAGATTCCAAGATTTTTGCCTCAGCCCCTCTGTGAGGAAGATTTGGATATGGTTTGGAAGAGTACTCATTTGGTGAAATACCAGTGGTTCAATTTAATTTCCATCGAAAAGCACCTTGAGTTGCGTTGTGTCTGATTGAGCAGCTTACAATTACCATCCTATTTCTAAGAAGAAAGTGGTGTTCCGTTGTAATACTGCATGGCCCGTGTATGTGTTAAAGTTAAGAGAAGGTGGCTGGTAAGTGGATTTTTAAAATATTTATTTCATTTGAAATTCAGAGTTGAAGCAGGCAGGCATACAGCTTAAAATTGATTAGGTTTGTGAGCTGGAAGACCACGCCTTTGCCATGCCCCTGGGTGACCTCATCCCCCTACCTGGCCACATCTGGGTGCCAACCAGCCAATCAGGTTAATTAACCACTCCCCTTTGGAAGTGGGTTAAACTCCTAGGACATGATGTGTCTGGCCCTTCTCTTTCCCCTGACCTCTTGCCAGGAGGGGGCTTGCTGTAGCCCCGCGCCCTAGGCTTCCAGGCCTAGATACTCCTCCATGTAGCTGGTTCCTGGTGCTCAATATGATCCCACATTTACCTCTCTTTCTTAAATAATGCTCTCTGCCTCTGCTTTGCTGCTGGTGATAAGCGGTGGATAGCAGCTCAAAGTGCTTGCTGCATGTGGTTTTGGCCTGCTCTCTGAGTGGTATGGATACTACCCTAGTTTCCAGACTTTTCCCCTCTCTCCTACCTGAACTAAACCCTCACTTTCCTGGCTCCTTGATCTCTTAAAAACCTATTGTAAATTTCCACAGATGCCTCTGATGAAATTGACTGTGAGGAACAAGAATTAATGCAATAAAAGGTGTTTTCCGAGCAGAGTGCCCACTGAGTCTGTAATGAGGATATAATTATCTTTATGTATGTTGGTGTCCAGTACCATTACTGGGAGTAGAGTTGCTTTCCAAATTAAATGCTCAAGTAAGTTTTTCAGGTTTCAACTGTGGAACAATAGGGTTAACTGAGGTTACTAACAGCAAGAAGTAATTCTATTTAATTGATTAGAACTTTTATTTATTTTTCTTTGGGAGTTTTAAAAAGGGGGAGTAACCATAATAAAACCATCTTCCTTCCCTTTTCGTTTTCACATTTTATATAGCAAAAACCACTTACTGATATTCTGAATTACCTGAATCACTCTGGAGCTACCAGAGTAATTCAACTACCAGAGCTGTGCCGATCTGGAGTCAGGTCTCCCATGCAGGTGCAGGGGCCTAAGGACTTGAGCCATCCTCTACTGCTCTCCCAGGCCACAGCAGAGGGTTGGATTGGAAGAGGAGCAGCCAGGCCTAGAACCAGCGCCCATATGGTATGCCAGCACCACAAGCAGAGGACTAACCTACAGTGCCATGGTGCTGGCCTCATAATGGTGGACTTTTGACACCACTGACAAAGGATCCTCCAACCAACTGATGCTGACTCCCCTGGTTAAGAGGTCTCCATCAGAAAAAAGCTTGAACATCTACATATCGTCAGTTAAGGTGACTCATCATTTTATTTCTAATCTCCCCCTGAAGCTACCCTTGTCCTTTAAAAAACTCTTTGGGAGAAGGAGAACATTTTACATCAAGAACTCTCTCTTGGAGCCATGCTGTGGCATAGAGAGCGGGGCCTTCACCTGTAGTGCTGGCTTCCCTTGTGGGCACCGTTTCATGTGCTTGTTGGCTTCTCTCCTGATTCAGCTTTCTGCAGTGCAGGATGGTCCAGGTGCTTGGGCCCAACACCCAGCTGGGGAGGCTCCTGGCTCCTGGCTTTGAATCAGCCCAGCTCTGGCCATTTTGGCTATTTTGGGGGTGGGCCAGCAGGTAGAAGACCTTTCTCTGGCTCTCCTTCTCTCCGTGGCTCTGTTTCTCAAATGAATGAATAAAATATTTATTTATTTATTTATTTGACAGAGTTATAGACAAAGAGAGAGAGAGAGACAGAGAGAAAGCTTTCCTTCCATTGGTTCACCCCCCAAATGTCTGCTGCAGCCGGTGCTGTGCTGATCTGAAGCCAGGAGCCATCCTCCACTGCCCTCCTGGGCCACAGCTGAGAGCTGGACTGGAAGAGGAGCAACCGGGACTAGAACCCGGTGCCCATATGGGATGCCAGCACTGGGCCCCAAATGAATAAAATCTTAAAAAAAAAGATAAATATCTTTCCCCAAGATGCCAGCTTCTAGAAATAAGCTCTTTCCTCTTGCCAACATTCATCTCTGCTGAATTGGCAACCCACATGGTGAGCCATAAGGGCCTGATTAGTTGTCAGCTAATGGAGTTAAAAGATTTAAAAAAAGGTGCAAACTGATGTTGCGTACCTTGCTGGATTCATGGATACATGTGAGATGGAGCAAACATTGGCATCGAGAAGACAGGTAAGCATTTCTGCCTCATCTTTGACACCAAGGGGCCATTTTGCTGTTCACTACATCATAGCAAAATCCATGAGGTGGCAGAGACTTTTATATTTTTCCGTCTCATAATGTATGCTATGCTTATATACATGTACATGTAGTATGTTTAAAAGTTTGTTGTGCTTATTTGTGTTAAAATCAAAATATAATTTTTCAGCTAAGCACAAACAATATACGAAAGTGATGCAAAGTTCATTGCTTTCTATGAAGTTCAATTTTAAAGTTGTTCTTTGGGAAGATCATAACCTAAGAATAGCCATACTTATCTAATATTTTAGTGTTTCAGGCAATCTAAGTATGAATGCTCAAAATGAATTGGTGGTCTTTGCTTTCTCTGCACCTTGCTGTGGCACCTTGTGCATCATCAGGTCCTTGCAACCTAAGGGATGTCTCTCTCTTATCATCTTCCTGAGAAACAGACTCAAGTATGCAGTGACTGGAGGGGAGGTAAAGAAATGTATGCAGTGCTTGATCAGAATCAGCAACCAGGTGCGAACTGATGTTGCGTACCTTGCTGGATTCATGGATACATGTGAGATGGAGCAAACATTGGCATCGAGAAGACAGGTAAGCATTTCTGCCTCATCTTTGACACCAAGGGGCCATTTTGCTGTTCACTACATCATAGCAAAATCCATGAGGTGGCAGACATGAGCAGGAGGTGGTATACAAACTGAACTACAAGCTGTGCAAGGTGAGGAGGATGGCTGGGTACAAAGGGAATCCCACCCCTGATGGCTCATGAAGCTTGTGCCTTGCACAACCCAGATCCTCTCCTCAAGGTGATCATGGGATGGATTCCTGATTTGGGCCCCTATCCAATTTGACAAGAGGTAATAAACCTCAGGTTTTCCTGCCAGGGATAAGAGCATCTGTGACTTACAGAGGCTGAAGAGAGATAAAGCAGTGTAGCAGCTAGAGAGACCAAGGACTACTCTGCAGTAGGATGACTTTTTTTGCTCCAATAAATAATAAATGCTCATACAAAATGAATTGCTAAGTGTAAAAGATAGACTTTTCTAAATACATGTACTCTTGGCTTAAAATATATAGAAGGGATTGGGCCTTTCGGTAAATGTTTTCAGAAGTTGTTAATACACAGCTGTTCAAAATTACTTGCTAAGTTTTCACTAAGCAATAAGTTACCTACAAGATGGCAGAGTCAAAATGAAGCCTTTGGTAGTGGTGGTATATGTACCTTTAACAAATAAAAACAATGGTCTAGGTGAGAGTGATTTTATTTTCTGCTCTTTTCTTCCACATGTGCAGGGGATGAACTCTAAGAGCATCAGCTTGAGCAGCCCATGATATTTCAGTGGATTGTTCATCTCAGGCCTTAAAGCTTTTTGGAAACCAAGAGCATCACAGCTCATTTGGACTTCATCACACTGTTATTTTCAGCATGAAAATGTGTGGTTTGGTAGGGGTTTCTTATTCCTCAAAGAGGCAGAGAGCCTGACTGACAGAGGGAGGCTGCAGAATAGGAATGTGTGTGTTACTTCTCTCACATGCCCACAGTTTACTTTAAAATAGGAAAATAGGGCCTCTGCAAAATGGAAAATTTTGGTTTATGACTGATTTTGAGGAGTGGCTTTCCTTTTCATGGACACTTAATTTTGTTCCAACGTTAATATACCAAATTTCTTCTGTGTATCAGATAACACCACCATGCACAAGTTAAGATTCTTGGTATTTGGATATCTGTTAGATGCTACTAAGAAAGTAGAGATGAGCTTTCTTTTTAAAGCTTTTGAGGTGGTGTCACAGAATAGCGTGTTGTAGATACAGTCAACTGCTTTGTTACCTTCCAACTAGGCATCTGTAAATCCTGAAACTTAAGACGGCAGGTGATGTCCTGTAGACACTGCTGTTCAAGTTGGACACAACTGACAGAGTTTGTTCTTTCTCTCTAAAAGTGATAGGGGATTTGTAGCTTAGTGGTTTTTTGTTTATTTCTAATTTGCTGCTGATAATGTATATGAATTTAACATTCTGTGTAAACTGTCATTTGTTACTGCACAGTTTATGCAGTGTTGCTTTGCCAAATAAAAGTTCAAAGTAAAAAAAATCAAGTTGTCAAGGATAAGAAATATTTTTTAAGATTTATTTAAGTATTTGCAAAGCAGAATAACAGAGAGAGAGAGAGAGAGAGAGAGAGAGAGAGAGAGAGAGAGAGGTCCTCCATCCACAGGTTCCCTCCCCAGAGAGAGAGAGAGAGAGAGAGAGAGAGAGAGAGAGGTCCTCCATCCACAGGTTCCCTCCCCAGAGGGCTACAATGGCTGGATCTTGCTGATCTGAAGCCAAGAGCCAGGACCCTCATCCAAGTCTCCCACATGGGTGCAGTGGCCAAAGGATTTGTGCCATCCTCCACTGCTTTTCTAGGGCATTTTGAACCAGTGCTCTTATGAAATGCCAGCACTGCAGGTGGAGGCTTAACCTACTATGCCACAGTGCTGGCCCCAATAAAAATAATTCTAAATGAACTTACCAAAATTTAGAATTCTTTAAAGTTTTATTTATGTATTTGAAAGGCTGAGTTAGAGAGTGGGACAGACATCGTCAACCTACTGGTTCAGTCCCAGATCTCTGCAGCAAACAAGCACTGGGCCAGACTGAAGGCAGGAGCCTGGAGCTCCATTCAGGCCTCCTACATCCATAGCAGGGGCCTAAACACTTGTGCCATTTTCCTCTGCTCTTCCCAGGCCATTAGCAGGGAGCTTGATCTGAAGTAGAGCAGCTGTGACATGTGACGATATGGATGCCAGCATCACAGGTGGTGGCCTTACCCACAACATCACAATTCCAGCCCTGACATTAAAAATGTACAAGGTTCAGCCAGCATCGTAGGTTAAGTGCAGTCTATCATACCTGCACCCCTTAAGAGTGCTTCTTTGAGTCCAGACTGCTGCACTTCTAATCTAGCACCCTGTGAATGTGCCTGGGATAGCAGAAGATGGCCCAAGTGCTGGGACCCCTGCCACACATGTGGGAGAACCACATGGATTTCCCTGGCTTCCGGCTTCTTCAATCTGTCCCAGCTCTGGCTGCAATCAGTTGGGAAGTGATCCCGATGATCACTTTCTCATTGTCTTTTTTGGAATTCTTTCAAATAAATAAAATCAGGATTTATACCCTACATTAAGTTAGTAATTTTTTTACAAAAATATAAATATTAATGATAATTTTGTGCAGGAGGTTTTTCATATTTGATTTTAAAGTCGAATAACTTTCTACAACACATTTATTTATTTGAAAGGCAGAGATACAAAGAGAGAAAGAGGGAAAGAAAGAGATCTTCCATCCAATGACACTACCCAAATGTCTGGGGGTTGGGTCAGGCAGGAGCCAGGAGCTTCTTCTGGGTCTCCCATACAGGTTCAGGGGCTCAAGTACCACATTTCTCTGCTTTGCCCAGGTGCATTAGTAAAGAGCTGGATTGGAAGTTGAGCTGCTGGGATTCAGCTGAGCTGGTACCCACATGAGGTGCTGGCACTGAGGTGGAGGCTTAGCCTTCTATGCCACAGTGCCTGCCCCAGTCTACTAACTTTAAAAAATTTTGAGAGAGAGAAAGAGAGGGAGAGGTAGAGTGAAATGTCTTCCATCTACTAGTTCACTCTTCAAATACCCACAATGGCTGGAGCTGAGCCAATCCAGAACAGGAGCCAGGAGCTTCTTGCAGATCCCCCAAGCTCAAGCACATCTTGCACTGCTTTCCTAAGATTAGCCTACAATGCCCCTCTAAATAACATTTTCAACCATCTAGTCAACTGCATCTTCTTGTTTTTTATTGTTTTTATTTATTTGACAGAGTTAGACAGTGAGAGAGACAGAAAGGTCTTCCTTCCATTGCTTCACCCCCAAATGGCTGCTACAGCTGTTGCTGTGTGGATCCGAAGCCAGGAGCCAGGTGCTTCCTCCCTGTCTCCCAGGTCTCCCATGTGGGTGCAGGGGTCCATGCACTTGTGGCATCCTCCACTGCCTTCCTGGGCCACAGAAGAGAGCTGGACTGGAAGAGGAGCAACTGGGACTATACCCAGCACCCATACGGGTTGCCAGCACTGCAGGTGGAGGGTTAACCAAGTGAGCCACCAACTGCTTTTCTAGGATTAGCCTACTATGCTACAGTGCCTGGCCCCTCTATCTCCTCAACTGTAATTTTTTAAAATTTCCATTTGATTGACTCCTTCCCAACAACTAGCCATCTCTTATAAGCTATTTTCTCCTCCTTTATTGTTTAGTTATGGCCTGTCATTAAAAATGCTTGTCCTTACAGCTGACATTGTGGCACAGCAGGTTAAGATGCTGCCTGTGATGGCAGCAACCCATATGAGCACTGGTTTGATTCCTCGTGGCCCACTTCTGATTCATCTCCTAGCTAATCCACCTGGCACACAGGAGAGGATGGCCCAAATCTTTGGGACCCTGCACCCACGTGGGAGACCTGGATGAGTCTCCTGGCAGTGGCTTCTGCCGGGCCCAGTTCTGGTTGTAGTGGCCATTTGGCTAATGAACTAGCAGATGGAAGATCTTTCTCTCTCTCTCTCTGTTCTCTCTCTGTAACTCTACCTTTGAAATTAATTAATCTTAAAGAGAAATTTTTATCTTAGAGACTAGGATACTAAGAGTACCTAATTTTTTTTGTTAAAGATTTTTTTTCATTTGTAAGCCAGAGTTCACAGAGGGAGAGAAGAGACAGAGATCTTTGGTCTACTGGTTCATTCCCCAGATGGCCACAATGGCTGGACCTGAGCCACAATGGCCAGGAGCTTCTTCTGGGTCTCACACCTGAGTGGCAGGGGCCCAAGGACTTGGCCATTTTTCATTATGTTCCTTGGCACATTAGCAGGGATCTGGATCTGAAATGAAATAGTCAGGACTGGAACAAGTGCCCATGTAGGATGGGATGCCTGTGTCACAGGGGCTGGCTTTACACAACATGCCACAACACTGGCCCCTATACTTGACTTTTCTAGATGTATTTAAACTGTTCTATGGAGTTTTATGCTTTTGTTTCTAAGATATGTTATTGTCTTTTTTGTTAAAGATTTATATATTCATTTGAAAGGCAGAGTTACAGAGAGGCAGAGAGAGTGCTGGTTCACTCCCCAAAAGGCTGCAATGGCTGGAGTTCTGCCAATCTGAAGCCAGGAGCCAGGAACATCTTTTGGGTCTCCAACACTAGTGCAGAGAGGCTAAGTACTTGGGCCATCTACTGCTTTTCCAGGCCATAGCAGAGAGCTGGATCAGAAGTAGAGCAGTCATATGGGAGTCAGGCACTGCAGGTGGTGGCTTTACCTGCAGTGCCACAGCACCGGCCTCGGGTGTACTTGTTCCTAAGTGTTCTCATTCTTTTATAAGGTTGAATGCTTACAGCCTGCACACATACTATTTCAATGTCTAAGTTGGGGTATCTTTCCACTAGGTTTAACTTCTAAGTTATCTGGGGGAGCTTCCCATTAGAAGAAGCACAGTACAAAAGGATTTTCTTCATCGTTTGGTAGCTAATTACATGAGGGAAAGAAATTTTGTGTTTTGTCAAGATAATCTCATGTATTTTCTATCTTTGGGTTTAGAAAACTGAATGTTAAGAATTGATTTTTAATATCTTTTAAGTGTATATTTCTACTAATCAAATATTAAATATACTTAATATGCAATAAATATATTTAAACATAATTTGACTCTATATAAGTGAATGATTATTGTCTCATAAAATGATCAGAGATCCTATGTTAACCAAGTATTTTTTAATTTTTGATATCTTTGACATTTTTTTCAAAATCAAAGTTCTAAACTGCTTTGACCTAGATTTCTTTGTGGATCCCTGGGAATCAAGAAAAGATGTAGTTTTCAACTTGCAGAGATGATGGTTAATTAGGCTCCCTTTACCTGAAAAGTATTATCTAGTTGTAATATCATAAATTTCAAGTTGTTACATTGATATAGAAATGCTATTGATGTGAGTTTCCCAGGGGTTATGTAACATGGAGAAGTCCAATGGTGAAATATAACAAGCTGCTGTTCTTCAAAAAGCGGAGGGGGGTTCCTTGGGTACTTTAGAAGAATTTTGAAATTGCTCCAGTGCTATCATTGCCCGAAATGATGAACTGGTTTGTAAAATACTGCTGTGCTTTTTCAAATCCTGTGGGCATCTCCTTTGCTAAATTGCTAAATAACTTTAAACATTTCAATTGTGATGATTTTGTCTTTGTCATTCACAGTTCTAGTTCTTCTCCAGGAAGATTTATATTCATAAGACCATTAAAAATTATTATAAATATGGGTTTCTTATGGAAGATCAATGGGGTAACCATGAATTTCTAGAATTCTGAAAAATAAAACAGAATCGTGAAACTGCTAATGGAGATCAAAAGAAAAAAAAGAGAAAAAAGTAATTATAGGAGACTCAATGAACTGGTGAAATTTGTGGGTTTTTAATGTCTTAGTTAAGACATTATTCTATTTTTTAAAATGATTTATTTATTTATTTGAAAAGCAGTGTTACAGAGAGGCCTGGGTAGAGAGGTTTTCCATCCACTGGTTCACTCCCCAAATGGCCATAATGGCCTGAGCTGGGCCAATCGGAAACCAGTAGCCAGCAGCTTCTTCAGGGTCTCTCACATGGGTGCAGAGGCCCAAGGGCTTGAGCCATCTTCTGCTTTTCCAGACCACCCCAGAGAGTTGGATCAGAAGTGGAGCAGCCAGGACTTGATTTGAATCAGTGGCCATATGCGATGCCGGCACTGCAGGGGGAGGTTTATTTAACATTTTAGGCCACAATGAGGGCAACCTCTAATAACATTTTCAATCATCTTCTGAAGTGCAGCTTTTTTTAAGTTTCCATTTGATTGAGTGCTTTCAAATTTCTAGTCCTCTCCTGTAAGCCATTTTCTCCTCCTTTACTGTGGCCTGAGTTAGAAACGCTTACCATTATGACATTGTGGCATAGCAGGTTAAGCTGCTGCCAGTGACAGTAGCAACCCATATGGGCACTGGTCTGATTCCTGGTGGCCCAATTCTGATCCATCTCCTAGCTAATGCACCTGGGAAAGCAGGAGAGGATGGCCTAAGTCCTTGGGTCTCTGTACCCCTGTAGGAGACAAGGATGAAGCTTCTGTCTGTGGCTTCAGCCTGGCCCATCCCTGTAGTGGTGGCCATTGGGGAAGTGAACCAACAGATGGAAGGTCTCT
Source organism: Lepus oiostolus (assembly GCA_036325905.1). NCBI lineage: Eukaryota > Metazoa > Chordata > Mammalia > Lagomorpha > Leporidae > Lepus > Lepus oiostolus. Next base: position 80,442,781 of record CM070816.1, read on the forward strand.
TTGTTTTCTCTCTCTGTAACTCTGCTTTTAAAATAAATAAATAAATGTTAAAAATGTTAATAACAATGTTAAAATGTTTACCTTAGAAGCCTAGGATAATAAGAGGGCTTGATTATTTACATCTGTGTTTTTCAAGATTTCTTAATTTGAAAAATAAGATTTGGGTAGGGTAGCTTGATATCATGGTGCAGAGGCTGTAGGCTCTTGGTGGGAGAAGCACCCCTTGCTATGGGCCAGAAGCACAGCACTGAGTCTTTTACACAAAGTGGGGAGCACCACACATTCCTTTCTCCACCCTACTCCACTTCACTCTTTGTTTCTTCTGCCTTTTTTGGCTCCAGTTTTCTCTGATTTTGCTTTTTGGTTTCTTAAGGGAGAATTGTAGATAATTGATTTTATATCTTATTATGAAATATAGATCTTTACAGCTATTTCCTCCTAAGCCTTGCTTTGCATTTATTCCATTAATTTGTGTTGTACTTTGATTCTAATCATCTTACATCTGAATTTCCCATGTGGTTTCTTCAATAAGTCACTGTCCATTTAGGAATATGATTCTTATTTACTACAAGTTTGAAGAATTCTTCAGTATCTTTCTGGTTTTGGTTTCCAGGGATGTAAATTTTTATTTTTTTTTAATTTGAGGAACTAAGAGACAGAGCAAAAAGGAGATCCCTGTGCTTCTCTCTCCCATCAACTGACTTTCTCCAGCTACCACAATACCTGGACTCCACTAGCCTAAGGCCTAGCACTTAGAACTCAAGCCAGGTTTGGACCATGGATGGAAAGGGCTCCAGGTACTTGGCCCATTCTTGGCTCTTTCTTTTTCTTTTAGAAAGCTTTTATTTAATGAATACACATTTCATAGGTACAGCTTTAGGAATATAGCAGTTCTTCCCCCCTTCCCACCCTCGCACCCCCACTCCTGTCCCACCTTCTACTCCCTCTGCTATCCCATTCTTCATAAAGATTCATTTGTAATTATCTTTATATACAGAAGGCCAACTCTGTACTAAGTAAAGATTTCAACAGTTTGCAGAGACACACAATGTCTAAAGTACTTTTGAAGATGTGTTTTACTGTTAATTCTCATAGCACAACTCATTAAGGACAGAGGTTCTGCATAGGGAGTAAGTACACAGTGACTCCTTTGTTGATTTAACAATTGACACTTTTATTTATGATGTCAGTGATCACCTGAGGCTCTTGTCATGAGCTGCCAAAGCTATAGAAGCCTTTTGAGTCCACAAACTCTGTTACTATGTAGACAGGGCCATAAGAAAAGTGGAAAGTTCTCTCTAGCCTTCTGAAAAAGGTACCTCCTTTGATGTCCTCTTCTTTCCACTGGGGTCTCACTCACAGAGATCATTCATGTAGATTTTCTTTTTTCTACAGTGTCTTGGATTTCCATGCCTAAAATGCTCTCATGGGATTTTTAGCTAGATGCTGATGTCATTGTGCTGTTTAGGGCATGTGTCATTCTATGAGTCTGCTGTGTGGCCTGCTTTCCATGTTGGATCATTCTCTCCTTTTTAATTCTATCTATTGTTATTAGTAGACACTTGATCTTATTTATGTGATCCCTTTGAGCCTATCTATATGAACAGTTACACATTTGTTTTTTAAGGATTTATTTTTCTATTTAAAAGTCAGTTACGCACAGAGAAGCAGAGGGAGAGAGAGAAAGGGAGGTCTTCTATCCAATGGTTCACTCCCTAGTTGGCTGCAACAGCTAGAGCTCTGCTGACCCAGAACGAGGAGCTTCTTCCAGGTCCCCCACATAGGAGCAGGGGCCCAAAGACTTGGGCCATCTTCTACTGCTTTTCCAGGTCATAACAGAACTAGATTGGAAGTGGAGCAATCGGGATTCAAACCGGTGCCCATATGGGATGCCAGCACTGGAGGTGGGACTTGAAGTGGTGCCCTTGTGGAATTCCAACACTGCAGAAGGGTGGCTTTACCCTCTAAGCCATGGCCCCAGCCCCTTCTATATGTATTGTTTTCATCATTCAGCTTTTGAACTCTTTGTATCCCTGACCTGTTTTTTTTTTTGGGGGGGGCACTGCTGTGTTAAACCAAGATAAACTGCAGCTTACTGCACTGGCATCCCATACAGGCCCAGGTTCAAGTCCCAGCTGCTCCATTTGCAATCCAGCTCCTGGCTAATGTGCCTGGAAAAGCAGCAGAAGATGACCCAAGTACTTGGACACCTGCACCCACATATGAGACCCAGAATAAGCCTGTGCTTCCTGGCTTTGGATTGGCACAGCTCTGTCTGTTGTGGCCATCTGGAGAGTGAACCAGTGGATGGAAGATCTATATCTCTTCTCTCTAACTCTGCCTTTCAATTTAACAAATCTTTAAGAATCATTTTTGTCCTACTGTGAAATCATTAAACATTTCTCTTTATATTAATATACATTGTATTGTTCCTAGCTTTTTTAGTGTAGCCTGGTAATCTTTGCCTTTTTTTTTGACAGGCAGAGTGCATAGTGAGAGAGGGAGAGAGAGAGAGACAGAGAGAAAGGTCTTCCTTTTTGCCATTGGTTCACTCTCCAATGGCCGCTGCGGCCAGCACATCTCGCTGATCTGAAGCCAGGAGCCAGGTGCTTCTGGTCTCCCATGCGGGTGCAGGGCCCAAGGACTTGGGCCATCCTCCACTGCCTTCCCGGGCCATAGCAGAGAGCTGGCCTGGAAGAGGGGCAACCGGGAGAGAATCCGGTGCCCCAACCGGGACTAGAAGCCGGTGTGCCGGCGCCGCCAGGCGGAGGATTAGCCTGTTAAGCCATGGCGCCAGCCAATCTTTGCCTTTTTAAACTATTCAACTGAGAAATAGCTATAGATACCTGTGGGATACAACGTGATCATTTGATGAGTGTTAACTCTGGAATTGTCTAATCAGAATAACTCATTCATCACCTCCTATGCTCTATGGTGAGTACTTTCAAAAGCCTCTCTTAAGAAGCTGAAATATGAAATACAGCATTGTAGTTTCCATGCTTTGCAGTACAGCTGTAGACTCATTTCTCCTGTCTACTGGAAACTTTGTGCCCCATGACCAATGTATCTCCTTTGTCCTTAACCCACCATTTCTCCCCTCACTCGTTGGTAACCACAATTCTCTACTGACATGCATTTCACAGGTGTACTCTGGCAAGCCCAAAACTGGGGACAGGGAGGTCGGGGCTTAGTCTCCACCCTTGGCACAGGCAAGCACCCACAGGGCCCACTGGAGTGGTGGTGCTCTGCTATCCATGTCCCTCCCCCAGCTGTGATCAGGTGCCTAGGACAGCTGCTATTCTCCTATTGGAGCTCCCTCCCACAGCCATGGCTGGGCACCCAGCTGTGGCCCAGGCAAGCCATGGCAGGGTGGGTATGGATCATGGATGGATGGGAGTGATGGGTGAGGGTGTGTAGTGCAGGAAGATGAAGATGGTTAGGAATCATGGGAAGCAAGCCCTTAACCATGTTACCATTTTTCCTTTTAATAAATTTTGGGAAATCATTAAAATCCCCTAAATGTCCCACCACTCTGGTAGGTAGATTTGTAACTTCTACAGACTGCCACTATTTCTAAGGTATGCTAACTAGATACAATGTTGGGAGTTCTCTCACCTCATCTTAACTCTCACATTATGCTATACATAGCACCCATGCTGAGTTAGGTCTTGGAATTCTTGGTAATAAAGAAGCAATAGGACTCAGAATACGGACTCAAAAATCTAGAAAAGTGAAATATTTAAAAATATGAACACTGCCAACCAAGGCTGCCTGATCACTCTGCAAAAGCCCACAACAGCCAGGGTGCTATCTATGAAAGCCAGGATGCAGGGACTCCATGTGGGTTTCCATGCAGATGGCAAAAATCCAAGTTTTTGCACCATGACCTGTTGACTCAAAAGAACACTTGTGGTGCCGGTGCTGTTGGTGTCATGAGTAAAGTCACCACCTGCATTGCCAGCAATCCATATGGGCATCAGATTGAGTTCTGGCTGCCCGATTCCAATCCAGCTCTCTGTTATGGCCTGAGAAAGTAGAAGGTGGCCCATGACCTTGGGCCCTTGTGCCTGTGTGGGAGGGAGACCTGGAAGAAGCTCCTGGCTCCTGGTTTTGGATCAGTGTAGCTCTAGCCATTGCAGCCACCTGGGGAGTGAACCAGCAAATGGAAGACCTCTCTCTCTGTCTCTGTGTCTCTGTAACTATGCATTTCAAATAAATAACTAAAACTTTAAAAAATAACTTAAAAAATACTTGAAGTAAGTTGGTTTGGAGGTCTGAAATAGCCAGGAGACACACTAAGCACTCTGATATATATGTGGTATGTCCAGAGAAGTAGCTTAACCTAGTGTAGCATGATGCCTACGCTTCCAATGTCTGGTTTGTGCAGCCTGTGACCTAGGCCCCATGTGTCCAACAGGCAAGTCTCAGGATGCTCCACATGATTACTGTACAAGAAGGCAAACTCCCAAAGGCAAAATACTTTTCAAATTATGTTGGTATCATATTTACTGTTGTCTCATGGGCTAGAACAAAAGTGAACTGGAAAATGTCAGGGGTCCCTGTGGAGAAGAATTATATCAAGGATTGTATACAGAGAGGAGTGTCATTGAACAGTTAAAGAAAGCTGTAATAGATATATTATGTCGATTTTTCCTATACATATAATTGTGGCCAAAAACTAACTTTAAGCTGTATACTTTAATGGAATTTTAGATACATAAAAACGAGAGATGCTGCAAGGAAAACAGTTAGTATTACCTGAGTAATTTTCTGTGTAATATAGATACTAATGAAAACAGGTTTCTTTTTGGTGTACTGCTAATTAAATATTGGACAATCCTGATGAATAGTATAAATTATTTAGGCAGTGACTTTTTTTATGATTTATTTATTTATTTATTTCAAAGGCTGTTACAGAGAGGCAGAGGCAGAAAGAGAGATGGTTTTACATCTGCTGATCATTCCCCAAATGGCCTCATTGGCTGAGGCTGGGCCAATCTGAAGCCAGGAGCCTGGAGATTTTTTCCAAATCTCCCATGTTGGTGCAAGGGACCCAAGGACTTGGGTCTTCTCTCCCCTCTCCTCCTCTCCCCTCCCCTCCCCTCCCCTCCCCTCATTTGACAGGTAGGGTGTGGGGGAAGCTGAATCCGGAAAGGCCTAGAGGAACTTCCTGAGCCTGCCTCAAATTTGAAAACCTGTCTTTTAAGTTTCAATTCCCTGGTAGCAAACACCCCAGCCCCAGGGTGCTTCTCCCTAAGGATCATTAAGGTGGTACACAACACCCCACCCCTTGCCCACATGCCCTCACCCACTCTGTACCATCCAACCTGTACCTCAGCTATATACACCACCTCTCTTTTTTTGACAGGCAGAGTGGGTAGTGAGAGAGAGAGAGAGAGACAGAGACAGAGAGAAAGGTCTTCCTTTTTGCCGTTGGTTCACCCTCCAGTGGCCACTGCGGCCAGCACATCTCTCTGATCCGAAGCCAGAAGCCAGGTGCTTCTCCTGGTCTCCCATGCGGGTGCAGGGCCCAAGGACTTGGGCCATCCTCCACTGCCTTCCCGGGCCATAGCAGAGAGCTGGCCTGGAAGAGGGGCAACCGGGACTAGAAGCCGGTGTGCCGGCGCCGCAAGGCAGAGGATTAGCCTGTTAAGCCACGGCGCCAGCCTATACAACCTCTCTTTTACAATAAAGTGAGACCCTGCTTCGACTGGGCTCCACACTGCGCCTGACTGTCCCCTGGGTTTGGGGAAGGCTGAGTGGCAGGTGGCACACTTTCCCCTCCTCGGTTAAGGCAAGCTGTGGGCAGCCTGCCTAATTCTCCAGCAGTGGCGAGGAACAGTCACCACAGAAGGGTTATAGACCGTGAGAGAGAGAGACAAAGAGAAAGGTCTTCCTTCCATTGGTTCACCCTGCAAATGGCCACCATAGCTGGAGCTGCGCCAACCTGAAGAAAGGAGCCAGGTGACCCTTTCTGGTCTCCCACATGGGTGCAGGAGCCCAAGCACCGGGGCCGTTCTCCACTGCCCTCCCGGGCCACAGCAGAGAGCTGTACTGGAAGAGAAGCAACTGGGAATAGAACCAGTGCCCATGTGGGATGCCAGTCCTGCAGGTGGAAGATTAACCCAGTGTGCCACAGTGCTGGTCCCAGGACTTGGGTTTTCATCCACTGCTTTCCCAGTCCATAGCAGAGAGCTAGATCAGAAGTGGAGCCGGTAGGACTCAATTTGGTGTCCATGTGAGACGCCCACACTGCAGCAGGAAGCTTTACCCACTACCCCACAGTGATGGCCCTGGCACTGATTATTTTTTTTTTGCAGAAATGGTAACAAATGAATATTTTAATTAGCCTAACAATAGTTTCTGTTTAACCTGAGGGATTGGTAGAGTTGTGTGTGCTCTTTCAGGGTCTTTGCTGCTCTTCCCATGTGTAAAGCCTATATTCCCCCATAGGGAGGGTACTTTATTTCTGTTACCCAGCTAATATGCCCATTTGTCTATATGCCGCTGCGGCTAGCCAGCACCTGGGGGCAGTAGGCAGCTCCGACTGGGCAGCCTCCTAGAGTCAGTGTTCTGGCAGGCTCAGGGGGCAAATGGACTACGGAAGCCGAGAGGGGCCCGTCTGCTACAAAGCCCTTCGGGGAACTGGCAACGGAGGCTTGGGCAGTGGGGGCTGCCCACTCAGACATCCTGTTCCCTGTGGCTGCCGCGGGGCTGCAGGGTCGGGCACGCCCGCGGGCCTTAGGGGCTTCTTGCGTGTGGGCGGGGCTTCCTCACAGAAGGTGGCACCTCATCCCGGCCCAAGGGTGGTGCCGGGAACACAGGAGGTGCTGGGGGACGCAAGAGGGCTAGGCTCCAGGGCCTTTAGGCAACACTGGAGGGCCCGCGGGCGTATCGGTCCACCCTCGGGAGGCCCTGCTGGGACAGTCCGTGCCCGAGCTCCGAGCTCATCGCCCTTGGACCGCCCCAGTGGGCTTCAGGAGTGGGTGTGTGCCAGCAGCATCCCTCCCCACTCAACCACCATGCATCGGCCCCGCCCAACAAGCCCCTAGGGCGGGCGAGTGTTCCCGGGGGGCCTATTTGCAACCCAGGTAGGCACCGGGCAGTCCGTGTGTGTGGCCCGGGGACACCCGTAAGTGTGTGTGCTGCCCCCGTGGCCGGCCGCTGGGGCTAGCCAGCACCTGGGGGCTGTTGGCAGCGCCGCCTGGGCAGCCTCCTAGAGCCAGGGGTCTGGCAGGCTCCGGGGGCAAATGGACTACGGAAGCTGAGAGGGGCCCGTCCGCACCAAAACCCAAAACCCGCTGCGGCCTCCAGGGACACAGGGGACACAAGTGGGTGTGTGGCTTGCATTGCCCAACCAGAGGGAGGCAGGGAGGGAGGGAGGGAGGCTGGCTGCTGAGGCGCAGCCGCCACCAGCCCTTAGGAGAACTGGCAGCGGAGGCTTGGGCAGTGGGGGCTGCCCACTCAGACATCCCATTCCCTGTGGCTGCAGCGGGGCTGCAGGGTCGGGCACGCCCGTGGGCCTTGGGGGCTTCTTGCCTGTGGGCGGGGCTTCCACGCACAAGGTGGCACCTCATCCCGGCCCAAGGGTGGTGGTGGGAACCCAGGAGGTGCTGGGGGACGCAAGAGGGCTAGGCCCCCGGGCCTTTAGGCAACACTGGTGGGACCACGGGCGTATCAGTCCACCCTCGGGAAGCCGTGCTGGGAGAGCCCTTGCCCTAGCTCCGAGCTCATCCCCCTTGGACCGCCCCACTGGGCTTCAAGAGTGGGTGTGTGCCAGCAGCATCCCTCCCCACTCACCCACGTGCATCGGCCCCGCCCAACAAGCCCCTAGGGCGGGCGAGTGTTCCCGGGGTGGCCTATTTGCAACCCGGTTAGGCGCGGGGCTGTCCGTGTGTGCAGACCGGGGACAGCCGCAGGTGTGTGTGCTCCCCCCGTGGCCGGCCGCTGCAGCTAGCCAGCACCTGGGGTCTGTTGGCAGGGCCGCCTGGGCAGCCTCCTAGAGCCAGGGGTCTGGCAGGCTCCAGGGGCAAATGGACAACGGAAGCCAAGAGGGGCCCGTCCACGCCAAAACCCAAAACGCGCTGCGGCCTCCAGGGACACAGGGGACACATGTGGGTGTGTGGCTTGCAGTGCCCGACCAGAGGGAGGCAGGGAGGGAGGGAGGGAGGCTGGCTGCTGAGGCGCAGCCGCCACCAGCCCTTCGGGGAACTGGCCGCGGAGGCTTGGGCAGTGGGGGCTGCCCACTCAGACATCCCGTTCCCTGTGGCTGCAGCGGGGCTGCAGGGTCGGGCATGCCTGCGGGCCTTGGGGGCTTCTTGTCTGTGGGCGGGGATTCCACGCACAAGGTGGCACCTCATCCCGGCCCAAGTGTGGTGGCGGGAACCCAGCAGGTGCTGGGGGACGCAAGAGGGCTAGGCCCCCGGGCCTTTAGGCAACACTGGAGGGCCTGCGGGCGTATCGGTCCACACTCGGGAGGTCCTGCTGGGACAGCCCGTGCCCTAGCTCCGAGCTCATCCCCCTTGGACCACCCCAGTGGGCTTCAGGAGTGGGTGTGTGCCAGCTGCAGCCCTCCCCACTCACCCACCATGCATCGGCCCCACCCGACAAGCCCCTAGGGCGGGCGAGGGTTCCCGGCGGGGCCTATTTTCAACCCAGGGAGGCGCGGGGCAGTCCGTGTGTGCAGCCCAGGACCCCCCGCAGGTGTGTGTGCTCCCCCGGTGGCCGGCCGCTGGGGCTAGCCAGCACCTGGGGGCTGTTGGCAGCGCCACCTGGGCAGCCTCCTAGAGCAAGGGGTCTGGCAGGCTCCAGGGGCAAATGGACTACTGAAGCCGAGAGGGGCCCATCAGCGCCAAAAGCCAAAACGCGCTGCGGCCTCCAGGGACACAGGGCACACAAGTGGGTGTGTGGTGTGCAGTGCCCGACCAGAGGGAGGCAGGGAGGGAGGGAGGGAGGCTGGCTGCTGAGGCGCAGCCGCCACCAGCCCTTCGGGGAACTGGCAGCGGAGGCTTGGGCAGTGGGTGCTGCCCACTCAGACATCCCGTTCCCTGTGGCTGCAGCGGGGCTGCAGGTTCGGGTGTGCCCGCGGGCCTTGGGGGCTTCTTGCCTGTGGGTGGGGATTCCACGCACAAGGTGGCACCTCATCCCAGCCCAAGGGTGGTGGCGGGAACCCAGCAGGTGCTGGGGGACGCAAGAGGGCTAGGCCCCCGGGCCTTTAGGCAACACTGGAGGGCCCGCGGGAGTATCGGTCCACCCTCGGGAGGCCCTGCTGGGACAGCCCGTGCCCGAGCTCCGAGCTCATCCCCCTTGGACCACCCCAGTGGGCTTCAGAAGTGGGTGTGTGCCAGCAGCAGCCCTCCCCACTCACCCACCGTGCATCGGCCCTGCCCGAAATGCCCCTAGGGCGGGTGAGGGTTCCCGGAGGGGCCGATTTGTAACCGGGGGAGGCGCGGGGCAGTCCGTGTTTGCGGCCCAGGGACACCCGCAGGTGTGTGTGCTCCCCCCGTGGCCGGTCGCTAAGACTTGCCAACACCTGGGGGTTGTTGGCAGCGCTGCCTGGCCAGCCTCCTAGAGCCATGTGTTTGGCAGGCTCTGGGGGCAAAAGGACTATGGAAGCCAAGAGGGGCCCTTTCGCACCAAAACCCAAAACGCGCTGCGGCCTCCATGGACACTGGGGACACAAGTGGGTGTGTGGCTTGCAGTGCCCGACCAGAGGGAGGCAGGGAGGGAGGGAGGGAGGCTGGCTGCTGAGGCGCAGCCGCCACCAGCCCTTCGGGGAACTGGCAGCACAGGCTTGGGCAGTGGGGGCTACCCACTCAGACATCCCGTTCCCTGTGGCTGCAGCAGGGATGCAGGGTCGGGCGCGCCCGCGGGCCTTGGGTGCTTCTTGCCTGTGGGCGTGTCTTCCGCGCACAAGGGGTACCTCATCCCGGCCCAAGGGTGGTGGTGGGAACCCAGCAGGTGCTGGGGTACGCAAGAGGGCTAGGCCCCCGGGCCTTTAGGCAACACTGGAGGGCCCGCGGGCATATCGGTCCACCCTCGGGAGGCCCTGCTGGGATAGCCCGTGCCCGAGCTCCGAGCTCATCGCCCTTGGACCACCCCAGTGCGCTTCAGGAGTGGGTGTGTGCCAGCAGCAGCCCACCCACTCACCCACCGTGCATCGGCCCTGCCCGACAAACCCCTAGGGTGGGCGAGGTTTCCCGGGTGGGCAGATTTGCAACGCGGGGAGCCGCGGGGAAGTCCTGGTGTGTGGCCCGGGGACACCCACAGGTGTGTGTGCTCCCCCCGTGGCCGGCCGCTGTGGCTAGCCAGCACCTGGGGGCTGCTGGCATTCTGCCTGGCCAACCTCCTAGAGCCAGGGGTGTGGCAGGCTCCGGGGGCATATGGACTACGGAAGCCGAGAGTGGCCCGTCCACGCCAAAACACAAAATGCGCTGCGGCCTCCAGGGACACAGGGGACACAAGTGGGTGTGTGGCTTGCAGTGCCCGACCAGAGGGAGGCAGGGAGGGAGGGAGGGAGGCTGGCTGCTGAGGCGCAGCCGCCACCAGCCCTTAGGAGAACTGGCAGCGGCGGCTTGGGCAGTGGGGGCTGCCCACTCAGACATCCCGTTCCCTGTGGCTGCAGTGGGGCTGCAGGTTCGGGTGTGCCCGCGGGCCTTGGGGGCTTCTTGCCTGTGGGCGGGGCTTCCACGCACAAGGCGGCACCTCATCCCGGCCCAAGGGTGGTGGCGGGAACCCAGGAGGTGCTGGGGGATGCAAGAGGGCTAGGCCCTGGGGCCTTTAGGCAACACTGGATGGCCCGCGGGCGTATCGGTCCACCCTCGGGAGGCCCTGCTGGGACAGCCCATGCCCTAGCTCCGAGCTCATCCCCCTTGGACCGCCCCAGTGGGCTTCAGAAGTGGGTGTGTGCCAGCAGCAGCCCTCCCCACTCACCCACTGTGCATCGGCCCCACCCGATAAGACCCTAGGGCGGGCACGGTTTCCCGGGTGTCCTATTTGCAACCCGGGGAGGCGCGGGGCAGTCCGTGTGTGTGGCCCGGGGACACCCGTAACTGTGTGTGCTCCCCCCGTGGCCAGCCGCTGGGGCTAGCCAGCATCTGAGGGCTGTTGGCAGCACCCCTGGGTAGCCTCCTAGAGTCAGGGGTCTGGCAGGCTCCGGGGGCAAATGGGCTACGGAAGCCGAGAGGGGCCCTTCCGCTCCAAAACCCAAAACGCACTGCGGCCTCCAGGGACACAGGGGACACAAGTGGGTGTGTGGCTTGCAGTGCCCGACCAGAGGGAGGCAGGGAGGGAGGGAGGGAGGGAGGCTGGCTGCTGAGGCTCAGCCGACACCAGCCCTTCGGGGAACTGGCAGTGGACGCTTGGGCAGTGGGGGCTGCCCACTCAGACATCCCGTTCCCTGTGGCTGCAGCGGGGCTGCAGGGTCGGGCGCACCCGCGGGCCTTGGGGGCTTCTTGTCTGTGGGCGGGGCTTCCATGCACAAGGTGGCACCTCATCCCGGCCCAAGGGTGGTGGCAGAAACCCAGCAGGTGCTGGGGGACGCAAGAGGGCTAGGCCCCCGGGCCTTTAGGCAACACTGGAGGGCCCGCGGGCGTATCGGTCCACACACGGGAGGCCCTGCTGGGACAGCCCGTGCCCTAGCTCCGAGCTCATCCCCCTTGGACCGCCCCAGTGGGCTTCAGAAGTGGGTGTGTGCCAGCAGCAGCCCTCCCCACTCACCCACCGTGCATCGGCCCCGCCCGATAAGACCCTAGGGCGGGCACGGTTTCCCGGGTGTCCTATTTGCAACCCGGGGAGGCGCGGGGCAGTCCGTGTGTGTGGCCCGGGGACACCCGTAACTGTGTGTGCTCCCCCCGTGGCCGGCCGCTGGGGCTAGCCAGCACCTGGGGGCTGTTGGCAGCGCAGCCTGGCCAGCCTCCTAGAGCCAGGGGTCTGGCAGGCTCCGGGGGCAAATGGACTACGGAAGCCGAGAGGGGCCCGTCCACGCCAAACCCCAAAACGCGCTGCGGCCTCCAGGGACACAGGGGACACAAGTGGGTGTGTGGATTGCAGTGCCCGACCAGAGGGAGGCAGGGAGGGAGGGAGGGAGGCTGGCTGCTGAGGCTCAGCCGACACCCGCCCTTCGGGGAACTGGCAGCGGAGGCTTGGGCAGTGGGGGCTGCCCACTCAGACATCCCGTTCCCTGTGGATGCAGCGGGGCTGCAGGGTCGGGCATGCCCGCGGGCCTTGGGGGCTTCTTGCCTGTGGGCGGGGATTCCACGCACAAGGGGGCACCTCATCCCGGCCCAAGGGTGGTGGCAGGAACTCAGCAGGTGCTGGGGGACGCAAGAGGGCTAGGCACCCGGCCGTTAGGCAACACTGGAGGGTCCGCGGGAGTATCAGTCCACCCTCGGGAGGCCCTGCTGGGACAGCCCGTGCCCGAGCTCCGAGCTCATCGCCCTTGGACCACCCCAGTGGGCTTCAGGAGTGGGTGTGTGCCAGCAGCAGCCCTCCCCACTCACCCACCGTGCATCGGCCCCACCCGACAAGCCCCTAGGTTGGGCGAGGGTTCCCGGGGGGGCCTATTTGCAACCCGGGGAGGCGCGGGGCAGTCTGTGTGTGCGGCCGGGGACCCCAGCAGGTGTGTGTGCTCCCCCCGTGGCCGGCGGCTGTGGCTAGCCAGCACCTGGGGGCTGTTGGCAGCGCCGCATGGGCAGCCTCCTAGAGCCAGGGGTCTGGCAGGCTCCGGGGGCAAATGGACTATGGAAGCCGAGAGGGGCCCGTCCGCGCCAAAACCCAAAACGCGCTGCGGCCTCCAGGGACACAGGGGACACAAGTGGGTGTGTGGCTTGCAGTGCCCGACCAGAGGGAGGCAGGGAGGGAGGGAGGGAGGGAGGCTGGCTGCTGAGGTGCAGCCGCCACCAGCCCTTCGGGGAACTGGCAGCGGAGGCTTGGGCAGTGGGGGCTGCCCACACAGACATCCGGTTCCCTGTGGCTGCAGCGGGGCAGCAGGGTCGGTCGCACCCGCGGGCGATGGGGGCTTCTTGCCTGTGGGTGGGGCTTCCACACACAATGTGGCACCTCATCCCGGCCCAAGGGTGGTGGCGGGAACCCAGGAGGTGCTGGGGGACGCAAGAGGGCTAGGCCCCCGGGCCTTTAGGCAACACTGGAGGGCCCGCGGGCGTATCGGTCCACCCTCGGGAGGCCCTGCTGGGACAGCCCGTGCCCGAGCTCCGAGCTCATCGCCCTTGGACCGCCCCAGTGGGCTTCAGGAGTGGCTGTGTGCCAGCAGCAACCCTCCTCACTCACCCACCGTGCATCGGCCCACCCGACAAGCCCCTAGGGTGGGCGAGGTTTCCCGGGGGGGCCTATTTTCAATCCAGGGAGGCGCGGGGCAGTCCGTGTGTGCGGCCCGGGGACACCCGCATGTGTGTGTGCTAACCCATGGCCGGCCGCTGCGGCTAGCCAGCACCTGGGGGCTGTTGGCAGCGCTGCCTGGGCAGCCTCCTAGAGCCAAGGGTCTGGCAGGCTATGGGGCCAAATGGACTACGGAAGCTGAGAGGGGCCCGTCAGCGCCAAAACCCAAAACACGCTGCGGCCTCCAGGGACACAGGGGACACAAGTGGCTGTGTGGCTTGCAGAGCCCGACCAAAGGGAGGCAGGGAGGGAGAGAGGGAGGCTGGCTGCTGAGGCACAGCTGCCACCAGCCCTTCGGGGAACTGGCAGCAGAGGCTTGGGCAGTGGGGGCTGCCCACTCAGACATCCCGTTCCCTGTGGCTGCAGCGGGGCTGCAGGGTCGGGCACGCCCGCAGGCCTTGGGGGCTTCTTGCCTGTGGGCGGGGCTTCCACGCACAAGGTGGCACCTCATCCCGGCCCAAGGGTGGTGGCAGAAACCCAGCAGGTGCTGGGGGACGCAAGAGGGCTAGGCCCCCGGGCCTTTAGGCAACACTGGAGGGCCCGCGGGCGTATCGGTCCACCCTCGGGAGGCCCTGCTGAGACAGCCTGTGCCCGAGCTCCGAACTCATCGCCCTTGGACCGCACCAGTGGGCTTCAGGAGTGGGTGTGTGCCAGCAGCATCCCTCCCCACTCACCCACGTGCATCGGCCCCGCCCAACAAGCCCCTAGGGCGGGCGAGTGTTCCCGGGGGGCCTATTTGCAACCCGGTTAGGCGCGGGGCAATCCGTGTGTGCGGCCGGGGACAGCCGCAGGTGTGTGTGCTCCCCCCGTGGCCGGCGGCTGCGGCTAGCCAGCACCTGGGGGCTGTTGGCAGCGCCGCCTGTGCAGCCTCCAAGAGCCAGGGGTCTGGCAGGCACTGGGGGCAAATGGACTACGGAAGGCAAGAGGGGCCCGTCCACGCCAAAACCCAAAACGCGCTGCGGCCTCCAGGGACACAGGGGACACAAGTGGGTGTGTGGCTTGCAGTGCCCGACCAGAGGGAGGCAGGGAGGGAGGGAGGGAGGCTGGCTGCTGAGGCGCAGCCGCCACCAGCCCTTCGGGAAACTGGCAGCAGAGGCTTGGGCAGTGGGGGCTGCCCACACAGACATCCCGTTCCCTGTGGCTGCAGCGGGGCTGCAGGGTCGGGCGCACCCGCGGGCTTTGGGGGCTTCTTGCCTGTGGGCGGGGCTTCTTCGCACAAGGTGGCCAGGAATATATTTCCGTTGATAATCTCCGTAAAACACAAACACAGAGGCAGTTACAATATCTGGGATTGAGTTAGCAAAACCACAACCGGATATTTCTGGTTTCATCCAGTCATATCCAGACAAAGTGTTGTGGAATTCGTATGCAATGGACAGAGAAAATCACCGTACAAATGGTTTTGTAGAAAAGCAGTCTTTTTGTTTGGCAAATGCATAAAATATCATCTACACACAGAAATATCATGTTTGTTTGTCTCAGTTCCTCTAGCTTTCTCCATAGAAAATACGCATATGTAGTGCTGGTGTCTCCATTTGGAACCAATTAGTGTTTCCAAGGACAAAATTAAATGTTCCCTCATAAAAAAACATTCAAAACAATAAAGTCCTTGATAATATCTGGAAAACGCAAACACAGTGGCTGTAGCAATAATTCGCATTGAGTTAGCCAAAACACAACCAGATATTTCTGGTTTCATCCATCATATCCGGACAAAATTGTGTGAAATTCGTATGCAATGGACCGAGAAAATCACATTTCAAATAGTTTTGGAGAAAAGCAAAGTCTTTTTCGTTAGGCAAGTGCATAAAATGTCATCTATACAAACAGAAATATCATGTTTGTTTCCCGCAGTTCCTCTAGCTTTCTCCCTAGAAAACACAAATATGTAGAGCTGGTGTCTCCATGTAGAACCTATTAGTGTATCTAAGCTCAAAATTAAATGTTCCTTGATAAAAAACATTCAAAAGAATAAAGTACGTGGATAATTTCGGGAAAACACAAACACAGAGGCTGTAGCAATATCTGGGATTGAGTTAGCAAAACCACAACCGGATATTTCCGGTGTCATCCAGTCATATCCGGACAAACTGGTGTGGAATTCGTATGCAATGGACCGAGAAAATCACAGTAAAAATGGTTTTGGAGAAAAGCAACGTCTTTCCAGTAGGCAAGTGCATAAAATGTCATCTATACACACAGAAATATCATGTTTGTTTGTCGCAGTTCCTCTAGCTTTCTCCCTAGAAAATACGAATGTGTAGAGCTGTTGTCTCCATGCGGAATCAATTAGTGTTTCCAAGCACAAAAATAAATGTTCCCTGATAAAAAACTTTGAAAATAATAAAGTCCATTGATAATATCCAGAAAACACAAACACAGAGGCTGTAGCAATATCTGGGATTGAGTTAGCCAAAACACAACCCGATATTTCTGGTTTCATCCAGTCATATGTGGATAAAGTGGTGTGGAATTCGTATGCAATGGACCGAGAAAATCAGAGTAAAAATTGTTTTGGGGAAAAGCAAAGTCTTTTCCTAAGGAAATTGAATAAAATGTTATCGAAACTAACAGAAACATCATGTTGGTTTGCCGCAGTTCTTCTAGCTTTCTTCTTGACAATGCGAATGTTTTGAGCTGGTGTCTCCATGTGGAACTAATTAGTGTTTCCCAACAGAAAATTAAATGTTCCCTGATAAAAATCATTCAAAACAATAATGTCCGTCGATAATATCCAGAAAACATAAACACAGAGGCTTTCACAATATCTGGGATTGAGTTAGTCAAAACACAACCGGATATTTCTGGTTTCATCCAGTCTTATCCGGAAAAAGTGGGGTGGAATTCAATGCAATGGACCGAGAAAATTACAGTGAAAATTATTTTGGAGAAAATCAAAGTATTTTCCTTCGGCCAGTGCGTAAAATGTCATTTATACAAACAGAAATATCATGTTTGTTTGCCTCAGTTTCTCTAGCTTTCTCCCTAGAAAATACAAATGTGTAGAGCTGGTGTCTCCATGTGGAACCAATTAGTGTTTCTACGGTACAAAATCAAATGTTCCCTGAGAAAAAACATTCAAAACAATAAAGTCCATTGATAATATCCTGAGAACACAAACACAGAGGCTGTAGCAATATCTGGGATGGAGTTAGCCAAAACAAAACCGGATATTTCTGGTTTCATCCAGTCATATCCGGACAAAGTGGGGTAGAATTCTTAGGCATTGGACCAAGAAAATCACAGTGAAAATGGTTTTGGAGAAAAGCAAAGTCTTTTCGTTAGGCATGTGTATAAAATGTCATCTATACAAACAGAAATATCATGTTTGTTTGCCACAGTTCCACTAGCTTTCTCCGTAGAAATACGAATGTGTAGAGCTGGTGTCTTCATGTGGAACCAATTAGTGTTTCCCAGCACAAAATTAAATGTTCCCTGATAAAAACATTCAAAACAATAATATCCATCGATAATATCTTAAAACACAGACACTAATCTGTAGCAATATCTGGGATATAGTAAGCCACAAGACAACCAGATATTTCTGGATTCATCCAGTCATATCCAGACAAAATGGTGTGTAATTCGTATGTAGTGGACCAAGAAATTCACAGTAAAAATGGTTTTGGAGAAAAGTAAAGTCTTGTCCTTCGGCCAGTGCATAAAATGTCATCTATAAAAACAGAAGTATCTTGTTTTTTTGCCACAGTTCCTGTAATTTTCTCCCTAAAAATACGAGTGTGTAGAGCTGGTGTCTCCATGTGGAACCTATTAGTATTTCCCAGCACAAAATTAAATGCTCCCTGATAAAAAACATTCAAAACCATAAAGTGCGTTGATAAAATCTGGAAATAACAAACACAGAGGCTGCAGCAATATCTGGGATTGAGTTAGACAAAACAAAACCAGATATTTCTGGTTTCATCCAGTCATATCCGGAAAAATTGGGGTGGAATTTGTATGCAATGGATGCAGAAAATCACTGTTAAAATGGTTTTAGAGAAAAGCACAGTCTTTTCTTTAGGCAAGTGCATAAAATGTCATCTATACAAACAGAAATATCATGTTTGTTTGCTGCAGTTCCTCTAGCTTTCTCCCTAGAATATATGAATGTGTAGAGCTGATGTCACTATGTGGAACCAATAAGAGTTTCCCAGAACAAAACTAAATGCTCCCTGATAAAAAAACATTCAAAACCATAAAGTGCATTGATAAAATCCGGAAATAACAAACACAGAGGCTGCAGCAGTATCTAGGATTGAGTTAGACAAAACAGAACCAGATATTTCTGGTTTCATCCAGTCATATCCGGAAAAAGTGGTGTGGAATTCGTATGCAATGGATGCAGAATATCACTGTTAAAATGGTTTTAGAGAAAAGCAAAGTCTTTTCGTTAGGCAAGTGCATATAATGTCATCTATACAAACAGAAATATGATGGTTGTTTGTCACAGATCCTCTAGCTTTCTCCCTAAAACATACAAATACATAGACTGTTGTCTCCATGTGGAACAAATTAGTGTTTCTACGGTACAAAATTATATTCCCTGATAAAAATATTCAAAAAAATAAAGTCCGTCAATAATATCCAGAAAACACAAACACAGAAGCAGTAGCAATATCTGGAATATAGTAAGCCAAAACACAACCGGATATTTCTGGTTTCATCCAGTCATATCCGGACAAAATGGTGTGGAGTTCATATGCCTTGGACCGAGAAAATCACAGTAAAATGGTTTAGGAGAAAAGCAAAGTCTTTTCTTTAGGCAAGTGCATAAAATGTCATCGATACAAACTGAAATAGCATGTTTGTGTGTCGCAGTTCCTCAAGCTTTCTCCCTAGAAAATACGAATGTGTAGAGCTGGTGTCTCCATGTGGAATCAATTAGTGTTTCTACGGTACAAAATTAAATATTCCCTGATAAAAACATTCAAATCAATAAAGTCCATCGATAATATCCAGAAAACACAAACACAGATGTTGTACCAATATCTGGGATTGAGTTAGCCAAAACAAAACCGGATATTTCTGGTTACATCCAGTCATATACAGACAAAGTGGGGTGGAATTCGTATGCAATTTAACCAGAAAATCAAAGTAAAAATGGTTTTGGAGAAAATGAAAGTCTTTTCGTTAGGCAGGTGCATAAAATGTCATCTATACAAACAGAAATATCATGTATGTTTGATGCAGTTCTTCTAGCTTTCTTCTTGACAATGAGAATGTGTTGAGCTGGTGTCTCCATGTGGAACTAATTAGTGTTTCCCAACAGAAAATTAAATGTTCCCTGATAAAAATCATTCAAAACAATAATGTCCGTCGATAATATCCAGAAAACACAAACACAGAGGCTTTCACAATATCTGGGATTGAGTTAGCCAAAACACAACCGGATATTTCTGGTTTCATCCAGTCTTATCCGGAAAAAGTGGGGTGGAATTCGTATGCAATGGACCAAGAAAATTACAGTGAAAATTATTTTGGAGAAAATCAAAGTATTTTCCTTCGGCCAGTGCATAAAATGTCATTTATACAAACAGAAATATCATGTTTGTTTGCCTCAGTTTCTCTAGCTTTCTCCCTAGAAAATACAAATGTGTAGAGCTGGTGTCTCCATGTGGAACCAATTAGTGTTTCTACGGTACAAAATCAAATGTTCCCTGAGAAAAAACATTCAAAACAAAAAAGTCCATCGATAATATCCTGAAAACACAAACACAGAGGCTTTCACAATATTTCGGATTGAGTTATCCAAAACACAATGTTTCTGGTTTCATCCAGTCATATCCGGAGAAACAGGTGTGGAGTTCGCATGCAATGGATCGAGAAAATCAGAGTAAGAATGGTTTTCGAGAAAAGCAAAGTCTTTTCATTCTGCAAGTGCATAAAATGTCATCTATACAAACAGAAATATCATGTTTGTTTGTCGCAGTTCCTCTAGCTTTCTACCTAGAAAATAGGAATGTGTAGAGCTGGTGTCTCCATGTAGAACCAATTAGTGTTTCCAAGCACAAAATTAAATGTTCCCTGCTAAAAACATTCAAAACAATAAAGTCCGTTGATAATATCCAGAAAACACAAACACAGATGCTGTAGCAATATCTGGGATTGAGTTAGCCAAAACGAAACCGGATATTTCCAGTTACATCCAGTCATATCCGGACAAAGAGGTGTGGAATTCATATGCAATGGACTGAGAAAATCATAGTGAAAATGGTATTGGAGAAAAGCAAAGTCTTTTCGTTAGGCAAGTGCATAAAATGTCATCGATACAAACAGAAATATCATGTTTGTTTGTCGCAGTTCCTCTAGCTTTCTCCCTAGAAAATACAAATGTGTAGAGCTGGTGTCGCCTTGATGAACCAATTAGTGTTTCAACGGTACAAAATTAAATATTCCCTGATAAAAACATTCAAAACAATAAAGTCCGTTGATAATATCCAGAAAACACAAACACAGAGGCTGTAGCAGTATCTGGGATTGAATAATCCAAAATAATACCGCATATTTCCGTGTTCATCCAGTCATATCCAGACGAACTGGTATGGAATTCGTATGCAGTGGACCGAGAAAATCACAGTAAAGATGGTTTTGGGGGAACGCAAAGTCTTTTCGTTAGGCAAGTGCATAAAATGTCATCTATACAAACAGAAATATCATGTTTGTTTCCCGCAGTTCCTCTAGCTTTCTCCCTAGAATATACGAATGTGTAGAGCTGGTGTCCCCATGATGAACCAATTAGTGTTTCAACAGTACAAAATTAAATATTCCTTGATAATAACATTCAAAACAATACAGTCCATCGATAATATCCATAAAACACAAACACAAGAGGCTTTACAATATTTCGGATGGAGTTAGCCAAAAAAAACCGAATATTTATGGTTTCATCCACTCATATCCGGACAAAGTGGTGTGGAAATCGTATGCAATGCACCGAGAAAATCAGAGTAAGAATGGTTTTGGAGAAACGCAAAGTCTTTTCGTTCGGCAAGTGCATAAAATGTCATCCATACAAACAGAAATATTATGTTTGTTTGCCGCAGTTCCTCTAGCTTTCTCCCTAGAAAACATGAATGTGTAGAGCTGGTGTCTCCATGTGGAACCAGTTAGTGTTTCCAAGCACAAAATTAAATGTTCCTTGATAAAAAAAAAACATTCAAAACAATAAAGTCCATGGATAATATCAGGAATACACAAACACAGAGGCTGTAGCAATATCCGGGATTGAGTTAGCCAAAACAAAACCGAATATTTCCGGTTTCATCCAGGCATATCCGGACAAAATAGTGTGGAATTCGTAAGCAAAGGCCCGAGAAAACTACAGTCAAAATGTTTTTGGAGAAAAGCAAAGTCTTTTCGTTAGGCATGTGCATAAAATGTGATCTATACTAACAGAAATATCTTGTTTGTTTGTCGCAGTTCCTCTAGCTTCCTCCCTAGAAAATCGGAATGTGTAGAGCTGGTGTGTCCATGTGGAACCAATTAGTGTTTCAATGGTACAAAATTAAATGTTCCCCGATAAAAAACATCCAAAACAAAAAAGTCCATTGATAACATCCCGAAAACACAAACACTGAGGCTTTCAGAGTATTTCGGATTGAGTTAGGCATAGCACAACCGGATATTTCTGGTTTCATCCAGTCATATCTGGACAAAGTGTTGTGGAATTCTTATGCAACGGACCGAGAAAATCACAGTGAAAATGATTTTGGAGAAGAGCAAAGTCTTTTCGTTAGGCAAGTGCATAAAATGTCATCGATACAAACAGAAATATCATGTTTGTTTGCCGCAGTTCCTCTAGCTTTCTCCCTAGAATATACAAATATGTAGAGCTGATGTCTCCATGTGGAACCAATTACTGTATCCAAGCTCAAAATTAAATGTTCCCTGATAAAAAATATTGACAACAATGAAGTCCGTTGATAATAACCGGAAAACACAAACACAGAGGCTGTATCAAATTCTGGGACTGAGTTAGCCAAAACATAACCGGATATTTCCGGTTTCATCCAGTCATATCCGGTAAACTTGTGTGGAATTCGTATGCAATGGACCGAGAAAATCACAGTAAAAATGGTTTTGGAGGAAAGCAAAGTCTTTTCGTTATTTGTAAGACCCCTGCTAAATGTAAATATTAAAATAGTTTAACAAGGATTAAAAAGTTTGGCTGCTGACAGTAGCCATTCCTTAAGATAACTGTGTCTCCACCTGCCTGCAGAATAACCTGGGAAACTGCCTTGTGATACTTCTCTGTGTAACTGTCTCACGCGATAACACTTGCAGGAGTCCGGAAAAGAGTTGCAATAAGGTTCTGTGACCATTGTATAAACTTACCCCTTCCCTCGCTAAAATTGCAACAAGAGTTTGCCCTTCAAAATAGCCAATCACAAAACGCCCCACATACATATGTTAATCAGGTGGCTATTGTGTTTAAAAACTGCTGTAACCCCTGCTCGGGGCTCTCTGGCTCTCTGGACTGCCTGAAGTGCTGGGGAGCCCGTTTGCGCAAACGTATTAATAAATATCCTCTTGCTTTTGCATCTACTGGGCTGGAGTTTTGGGTCTTTGGGCGACCACCCGAGTGCGTTGGATTCCCAGATTTGGGGTCCTTCATTGGGGGCTCGTCCAGGATTTGGATGCCCCCAGACCCAATTCTGTGACCAGTTGGAGGTAAGCTACTTGTTTTATTGGTTGCGTCCTTCTCGTCGTCTGGTCAGTGTTTAAGTCTACACTTGGTGCCCTTATGGGACTTGAATTTGTATCGGACCAGTGGGGGAGGCAGACGTGCCCTGAGACCCCTGGTCCCACCCTGGGGGACGCTCCAGTGGTGGTTTGGGGGAAACAAGAGAGAAAGTGCCTCTCTCCTTCCCAGGGAGAGCCTGGCCGTCCGGCCGCTCCCATTTGAACTTGTACTTTCGGTTTGCTACCGATTTGGTGCCCGTTCTCGTCTTGTGTGTTGTATGCATCTGTCTGTTTTCTTGTTCCCCTCCTCGTTCGTTTTACTCTCTCCGTACCCATGGGGCAACAACTAACCACCCCTTTAAGCCTTACTTTAGGCCACTGAAAAGAAGTTCAAAACTGCACACACAATCAGTCGATCGACTTCAAAAGTAAAAAGTGGGTGACTTTCTGTTCCTTGGAATGGTCGACCTTTGAGGTCGGCTGGCCTGGCTGAGGGACAGGACCTTTAATGCTGATATTATCCCACAGGTCAAGGCATGAGTCTTTCAACCAGGACCCCATGGACACCCTGACCAGGTTCCCTATATTACCGTGTGGGAAGACCTGACCCAAGACCCTCCCCTAATAAAGGCTATAAAGACTCCATTACAGATGCAGGAAATAGGGTTAAAAATGGTGAGCCATAGAACAGTTCATTGATGTCATAGGAATAGTCAGTCCTTGGTTTGCAGAAGGAGTCGTGGATGAGCAACATTAAAATGTACTCAAAAAAGATTTAAATGTGCATTTAAAGAAACAAAACAAGCCGTGACAAAGGCTGGAAAAACTTTACTGCAGATGTAGAGGATAGGGTTAAAGAAACAAACCGTAGAGCAATTTATCAGCGCTGTTAAAAAAATTTTGTCCTTGGTTTGCTGAAGAGAGTGTTGTAAATAAGAAACACTGGGAGTAAAAAATATAAATCAGTGTACACTGGACAGCCCTCACCCTGTATTTAAATATTTTACTTAAAGTAAATGTTACCTGTTGTAAAATTAATATTACTATGTAAAATGAGAAATTGTGGTAACAAAGTGTCCGGACTACCCATTCTATTTTTGTATTATGTGTTAACTCTACCCTATTATTAATAGGAATGCTTGAACAGATTATGCTTGGTTTGCTTTACAAAAAATTGTAAATCAAAATATGCTGCAAATAGTTAAGATTGCACAAACCTACAAGGATGTAACAATTACAGATAGTAATAGGCTACTATCATTATGGCTAAATGGTTACCCACCGTGTTCCATCCGCTAAAAAAATTTGTTGTCTTATCAAAAAGAGATGTTACAAATATTTAATGAAACCCAAATCACTAATTTCAGAGTAATGCAAAATGTTAGCGCATTTGTTAATTGGACTGTGTACGCCTCAACATGTCTGTTTAACAAGTAACAGTGCCTCAGATCTCCATGCCATGGGATTGTCTAGCCAGTTCTTAGGCTGTCTGCAGCAGCTTGAGTTGTTGTATTGAAATGGTACTGTTTTTTTATGTCCCTGACATTGGTGCCCAAGAAGCTAATTCCCCCTCAGATATGTTTCAATTTATCCTTAAAATGCCTTAAATATTATTGTGTTTGCTAAATGTATACTTGTATAAAAATTTGTATTGCATTCTTATAATGTGTTAATTATGTCTACCTCTCAATGCAACCCTAGGGCCAAATGTAAGGACAGATTTTTGGGATGGAGAGGCTTGTATCTAGGTTCAGCTCTGGTAGACAAGTAACTTTGCTGCCGGATGACCTTCTCCTGCTCCTTGGGAGCCTGGCCAGTTCCCGGGGAGGAGGATAAAGGAATGTTTCTGATAAACAGGTGGGCATGCTTCATGTCTCGGCTCTCTGGCCAAGATCCGAGACGGGACGCACTGCTTGCCTAAAATCTTAGCAATGAGCCACCCTTGTCCTTGGGGCTTTGAGAGGGAGCCAGAACAAGCCTCTGCTGCTGCTGCTTCATCCCAGGGGAACACACAGTCAAGCTAAATGTTAAACATGCCTGTAATGATTACTGATAATGTCTGATTCTCAGTATGGATTCTTTTCCGGTGCTTTGTAAAGACTGCCTAGTGATGCCCACAGCACTATAAATTCTGCTAAACGTAAGTACAATGTAAACATGAATCAATTGGCTACTGTGGCTGAGGTGTTCTGTAACAGTCCCTTTGATAAGGGATTAACAAAATGGATTCACTTAAAAACAGGACATCCAGGACCTGCCGCTCTGCAGGGACATGTACAAAAATTGTCCAAAAGTCAAAAATCAAAATAAGGCTCCTCCTGGGATTTTCCCCTGTGCTAAAGGGAAAGGCATTGGGCCAATTAATGTCACCCCAAAACTGATTAAAAAAAAGGTAATTCACTAAAAAACAGAGTTCGGGAAAACTGGAAGTGGGGCCAGCCTCAGGCCCTCCCTACAGGAATCAGTGGACTCTCTTGCTATAATATCATTATAGCAATGGAGCCATGTTTATTGCAACATTATGTTAATCTATGCTCCTTTGCTGTCTTTCCTCTAAATAATTTTAGTGTGCACTACAAGGCTTGCAGCGTATTTCTTGCAGATTAAACTAAAAGTAACTAAGTCTGTGCACAGCAGACAGCAAAAAAATAATTTGCTGTCACAAATTGGCAAAGTTGGCAGGATCTGCAGGTATACAAAGCAATGCCTTTCTTTAAAAAGAAAACTGAAGTTGCATATGTAGCCTGTGATGTTCCTGACTGGAAAGACCCTCAGTTGGCCTCTTTGGCAAAAAAATGGGCTCTCTGCTCAGGATTGAGTAAAAATTAAAATGACAAGTTATGGAGTGCACAGCCTCCACAAGTTATTGAGGTTTGCAATCGGTGCCAGTAAAAAAGGGAAATAAACTATAGGCTTTGGGGAGGTGAGGATGGATTTTGTTATCTGCATACTGATGCATGTGTAAGCAATTTTAAAAAAGGGGTACAAAATAAATATAAATTTAAAAATGCTGCCCTTTGGAGTCAAACCGCTAGGTGGTAATAAAAAATTATCTAATTTGGCATGTTAAGAAATCAGGTAAAACCTGGAAAATGACTGTGGATTACAGAAGGTTTGAGTAAGTTACAAAAGGTTCGAGTAAGTTACAGAAGGTGTGAGGAAGTTACAAAATGTTATAAAAAGAAGACATTTTCAGTTATAAAACTATTAGTCTATTTTCTTTGACATAAAATCAAAATCTGATCCTCTGTTAAAGCAATGAGTTAAAGTAATCTATTATGTTCAAGTTTTGATGTCTCTGTTAAATTCTAACTGTTTAAAAATAGCTGCGAAAAGAGCAATGGTGAAATGGAGGGATCCTATCACCAATCAATGGAATGGACCTGATCCGGTACTGGAATGGGACGCAGGCTCCTAAGGAATGGGTTTTTCTATGCAGCCAATATGCCTTTACATCATTAGCCTCTGATAACTTCCACAATTGCTCCCTGGGCCATGTGGCCCCAATGCTGACATCTGTATTTACAGCGGCGGATAGAGCGTGTCGGCGGCATGCTTCACCTGAAGACTGTAATGGCAACGTCATCCTAATAGGAGAGGACACTGCCCTTGCCGTGGCTGTATCAGTAGTAAGTGTTCCTGGACTGGCCTTTGGAAATAACCGTGGACTGCGAAGGCTTGCATGTTTAGTGACCAAAACAATCTTACTGCTACTGGACTGTCCAATATAGCCAAAGAATTGGTTCAAGTTTGCTACCAAACCTCCTTTGTAATCAAAAATAATTGATATTTGGCTGTAAGCTTCATCTCTCACCTAATGTCAGACTGGAATGGTACTCAAAGACGGGTAAGACACTCAGCATCCTGTACCAACCTAAGACAGGGCTCTAGGCCAAGCTGCCAGAGTTACCGATGATGGGTAAGGACAGGAATGACTGAGGGCAACCTAAGACAGAGGCCATTCTCAATTAAATAAAAAGGGGGTTGCGGCAGGTGTGGAAACAGCACCGCCGCCCTTGCAAAAAAAAAATAATAATAATCAACGCCAGAAATATCAGGCCCTCCAAAGGGCAGTAGAAGACGATATACTGGACCTAGAGCAGACCATTGGTAAGCTAGAACAGTCTTTTTTTTTTTTTGATGGCCAGAAGGAATGATTCAGGCAGCAGAAAAATAACAGGTACACAAGCAGCTGAATTGTAGATTAAGAATCCTTGGGAGCTTGCACATGCTTTGCTGATGCAAAGCTGGTTGATGGAAGCACAAGTCCTGATTACATCCACTTTTTGCCAATATTTTAACATTTCTAGATGCAAGTCTCAGATGAGTCCACGGCTTGGCAAGTTCGTGCTAAATGACTCTCTAGACTGTATTTGATGAGAAGTTCACTTTTGCAGCTGCCAGGAGAAAAGTCAATCAGGTAGTTCTGCATTGTAGACAACGGGAGTAGAGAAGGAACGTGATTGGTTGCAGCTCCTTAGAGGCGGTGGCTTATTGATGTTTCCTGTGAGAAGCCAGAGTTTCTTTTATCACCAGAGCCTGATCTCAAGTGCAAGGGGGCGATTTCTCTTGGAGCCAGGCTGTAAACGTTGCAGGTAAGGAGAGGGTATAAGCAGATGCACAGGACAGCATTTTCGAGGGAAGGGGACATGAGGGAGGGTATTACAGTCAAGCATTACAGAAAAGTGCTTCATGAATATTTATTAAGGTGGTAAGTAAGGGCAGCTGGGTGAGCCTCTCTGTCTTAATACAGCAACGTCCTGGGAGAAGGGAAATAACACTGAGGACTTGTAAAGTCCTCATTGCCACGTGTTACTCATGAATGGTACTGCCAGGCTGAATGGTAGCTCTGCTCCCCCAAATCATAATTACAGTTTACTACCCACTGCATTCTCATTGGGTGGTCGCCGCTTAACTTTCATTGCACTGGAGTCTCCTAGTTTATTTTCCTTAGATGGGCAGCTGGGGATATATTTCATCTACCAGGGAGCCTTGCAAAGCACTCCTCGGGCCTCTAATGTGTCTGGGGTTCATCTGGAGGAAGGTTAGTAAATGGAGGCCTGTCCAGGCTGTTGAACATCTTTCCTCTGACCTCTGGTCTCCCTCGGGCACCTATAAGCTTTCTCTTACTCTTTTTCCCCATGGCCTTGATGCTCCGTCTGGTCCTACCTTTTGCTTGTTTCATTACTTGTTTTTTGTGGGCCAGAGTATTAGTGGTCATAATTAATTAATGATTCAGTTAAAAAAAATCTTACCCTTAACCTTGAACTCTGATTGTTTCAATATCAAGGAGCCTGGGCTAGGCTGCTTGGGAGCTGCTCTTCAAAACAGAGCCTTATTGTAGTCCCAATACACCGCCACTTGTAACTTGCAATCATTTCTTTTTTTTTAACTTTTATTTAATGAATATAAATTTCCAGTGTACAGCTTATGGATTACAATGGCTTCCCCCCCCATAACTTCCCTCCCACCCGCAACCCTCCCCTCTCCCGCTCCCTCTCCCCTTCCATTTGCATCAAGACTCATTGTCAATTCTCTTTATATACAGAAGATCAATTTAGTATAAATATTTCAACAGTTTGCACCCACATAGAAACACAAAGTGAAACATACTGTTTGAGTACTAGTTATAGCATTAAATCACAATGTACAGCACATTAAGGACAGAGATCACACATGAGGAGCAAGTGCACAGTGGCTCCTGTTGTTGACACAACAAATTGACACTCTAGTTTATGGCGCCAGTAACCATCCTAGGCTGTCGTCATGAGTTGCCAAGCTACAAAAAGAGTTAAAGATTTTAAAAGCTATTATTAAAATTGCTATATTGGTCTATTATGCTATATTATATGTGTGTACATATTGTATGTCCACATGGGGAAATTTTATTAAGAGTTTTATTTTAAATGGCTTATAGATAAGATTGTCCATAAATTTAAGCTGCTAAAATCAATCAAAGATACATTTTAATTTGTGGGACCTGAATCTGTGTATCATATGTTTTAGACTTGTTGGTAGAAAGAAACTAAAAACATTTTAGATGGTTGTGCTTAAGTTTACTGGCTAAACAAACTACACCATGTTAGATATTTAAGAGGTGTTTTCAAATACATGATTCTTAAAATTTATAGAAGGCATTGGACCTTCTGGTAAATGTTTTCTTAAGTTGTTATTATCTAATGGTTGAAACGGTTTGCTAAGTATTCATGTGATATTGCTATTGTCAGCAAGCGATCTAGGACTTGCTCCCTCATTTCTCTATTCTAAGCCCAACTTGTTCTTTCATTTCTCTATTCTCTTCAAGGTAGGAAACTAATTCTATTATGAAGGAATCTGTAGGATGCACAACTTAATCTTTAGACCTTATAAAAGAGATGGCTAACATTTTTCTGCAATAGCATAGCCAAATTAAGAACTCAAATAATAATCTCATAGCTAGATTCACTTCGCCATCAGCGAAGTATACAGTAAGTAGAAAAAACCTCCCTTTCAGACCAAAGGGAAAGAAAGTTTTAAAGTGAGAATATAATTTTCCTCATGGGCATTGTCTACCTTAGAAAAACTACTACAGAACATGCCTGTGACTATAGACTTGTAGTTCAGGCCACCGAAGATTAGAGATGGGACTTGGGCACTCCCTTGACTTGCATCCTCTGGTCTGCTTGAACACAAACCAGGAGGAAAAGAAAGCTCGGCATCAGAAGCAATGGGTGGCAGGCCTATTAATGGCTGATCTATACAGTGATCTGCCCTCAAGGAGACCCAACAGGCCAGTCCACTGCAGTGGCTTTCAATGTGGTAAGCCTGGGCTTCAGCAGAAGTCAGCTTGTGAAGAGCCCTGGCAGCTCTGCCAAGAGTTGGATCACTGGAAATGGACCTGCCCTGGAGTCGAAGGATGCCCAGGTCAGAGCCACAGATCTTATTGGCTCTAAGCTGAAAAGCCCTTCACTCAGCCCAACTTCCAAAGTGACCACTGCAGCTGAAGGGATGGTCAAGTAGGGTCAGCAACATTGCAGGCAGAACTGTAAATTTCTTGTTAGAGATGCCACCTGCCTTGACCTGGCCAGCTCTCCTCCCAGGCCAGCCAAGTAATGAAAGTCAACAGAGTGCCTTCCCCTAGGAGGTTCACACCTCCCTTAGGATATACCCCATGTGAAGAGATAGATAGGTCTGGGCCTCTGAATTTACAAGGCCTAAAGCCCACCAGATTATTATCAAGCCCCTTCTATCAGGTTCTATTTGCCTCTCAATCAGAAAACTTACTTGTAGCTTAGACAGCACCTTTCTTAGCTCCTCTAATAATGACTCTGTCCTTTGTTCTAGGCCCTGTCTAGTGCACTTGGGCCTCGTTCCTTTGTAATCATAACCTCTACTCTACCACCAATGGCTCTACTCCCAACCTGTGTGTACTGATGGTCCTCTTCCCCACTTAATGCTGTATAATTGTTCAAACCTGGTAAATGCCACTCTTAGGATCATTGGTTACTATCCTCACTTTGTCTTTTATGACCTTGTCTAAATATGATCAGAGTCGGCAAACTTGGAAGGCTTCCATAGCCTTGGCAACTCATGATGACAGCTAGAACAGTCTTTAACATCACTTTCAAAAGTAGTGTTGCAGAACAGAAGGAGGATGGACTTATTGTTTTTTTTTTTTAAAAAAAGGTTTATGTGCTGCCCTAAAAAAAGTGCTACTTCTACACTGATCCATTCAGGGATCATCAGGGACTCTATGGCTAAACTAAGAAAAGCCCCATAAAATTTTAAGATTAAAATCAGTACAAAAAGAAGAGGAGGGAATGTAAGACCCCTGCTAAAAGTAAATATTAAAATAATTTTAGCAAGGGTTAAAAAGTTTGGCTGCTGACAGTAGCCATTCCTTAAGATAACTGTGTCTCCACCTGCCTGCAGAATAACCTTGGGAAACTGCCTTGTGAAACTGCTCTGTGTAACTGTCTCACACGATAACACTTGCAGGAGTCCAGAAAAGAGTTGCAATAAGGTTCTGTGACCATTGTATAAACTTACCCCTTCCCTCCCTAAAATCGCAACAAGAGTTTGCCCTTCAAAATAGCCAATCACCAAACGCCCCACATACATATGTTAATCAGGTGGCTATTGTCTTTAAAAACTGCTGTAACGCCTGCTCGGGCTCTCTCCCTCTCTGGACTGCCTGAAGTGCTGGGGAGCCCGTTTGCGCAAACGTATTAATAAATATCCTCTTGCTTTTGCATCTACTGGGCTGGAGTTTTGGGTCTTTGGGCGACCACCCGAGTGCGTTGGATTCCCAGATTTGGGGTCCTTCATAGGCTAGTGCATAAAATATCATCTATACAAACAGAAATATCATGTTTCTTTGTCGCAGTTCCTCTAGCTTTCTTCCTAGAATATAGGAATGTGTAGAGCTGGTGTCCCCATGATGAACTAATTAGTGTTTCAACGGTACAAAATTAAATGTTCCCTGATAAAAACATTCAAAACAATTAAGTCCATCGATAATATCCAGAAAACACAAACACAAGAGGCTTTCACAATATTTCAGATGGAGTTAGCCAAAATAAAACCGGATATTTCTGGTTTCATCCAGTCATATCTGGACAAAGTGGTATGGAAATCATATGCAATGGACCGAGAAAATCAGAGTAAAAATGGTTTTGGGGAAACGCAAAGTCTTTTCGTTAGGCAAGTGCATAAAATGTCATCGATACAAACAGAAATATGTTTCTTTGTCGCAGTTCCTCTTGCTTTCTCCCTAGAAAATACAAATATGTAGAGCTGGTGTCTCCATGTGGAACCAATTACAGTATCTAAGCTCAAAATTAAATGTTCCACGATAAAAAACATTCAAAACAATAAAGTCCATCGATAATATTCGGAAAACACAAACAAAGAGGCTGTAGCAATATCTGGGATTGAGTTAGCCAAAACACAACCGGATATTTCCGGTTTCTACCAGTCATATCCGGACAACCTCGTGTGGAATTCATATGCAATGGACTGGGAAAATCACAGTATAAATGGTTTTGGGGAAAAGCAAAGTCTTTTTGTTAGGCAAGTGCATAAAATGTCATCTATACAAACAGAAATATCATGTTTGTTTGTCGCAGTTCCTCTAGCTTTCTCCCTAGAAAATATGAATGTGTAGAGCTGGTGTGTTCATGTGGAACCAATTAGTGTATCAATGGTAAAAAATTAAATGTTCCCTGATAAAAATATTCAAAACAGTACAGTCCATCGATAATATCCAGAAACACAAACACAAGAGGTTTCACAATATTTCAGATGGAGTTAGCCAAAACAAAACCGGATATTTCGGTTTCATCCAGTCATATCCGGACAAAGTGGTGTCGAATTCATATGCAATGGATCGGGAAAATCAGAGTAAAAATGGTTTTGGAGAAAAGCAATGACTTTTCGTTAGGCATGTGCATAAAATGTCATGTATACAAACAGAAATATCATGTTTGTTTGCCGCAGTTCCTCTAGCTTTCTCCCTAGAAAATATGAATGTGTAGAGCTGGTGTCTCCATGTGGAACCAATTAGTGTTTCCAAGCACAAAATTAAATGTTCCCCGATAAAAAATATCCAAAACAAAAAAGTCCTTTGATAATATCAGGAATACACAAACACAAAGGCTTTCACAATATTTCGGATTGAGTTAGCCATAACACAACCAGATATTTCTGGTTTCATCCAGTCATATCCGGAGAATCTAGTTTTTAATTCGTATGCAATGGACCGAGAAAATCAGAGTAAAAATAGTTTTGGAGAAAAGCAAAGTCTTTTCGTTAGGCAAGTGCAAAAAATGTCATGTATACAAACAGAAATATCATGTTTGTTTGCCGAAGTTCCTGTAGCTTTCTCCCTAGAAAATACGAATGTGTAGAGCTGGTGTCTCCATGTGGAACCAATTAGTGTTTCCAAGCACAAAATTAAATGTTCCTTGATAAAAAAAAACATTCAAAACAATAAAGTCCATGGATAATTCCAGGAATACACAAAAACTGAGGCTGTAGCAATATCTGGGATTGTGTTACTCAAAACACCACCGGATATTTCTGGTTTCATCCAGTCATATCCGGACAACCTAGTGTGGAAGTCGTATGCAATGGACCGAGAAAACTACAGTTAAAATGGTTTTGGAGAAAAGCAAAGTCTTTTCATTAGGCATGTGCATAAAATGTCATTTATACAAACAGAAATATCAAGTTTGTTTGTCGCAGTTCCTCTAGCTTTCCCTAGAGAATCGGAATGTGTAGAGCTGGTGTCTCCATGTGGAACCAATTAATGTTTCAATGGTACAAAATTAAATGTTCCCCGATAAAAAACATCCAAAACAAAAAAGTTCGTTGATAATATCAGTAATACACAAATACAGAGGCTTTCACAATATTTCGGATTGAGTCAGTCATAGAACAACCGGATATTTCTGGTTTCATCCAGTCATATCTGGACAAAGTGTTTTGGAATTCGTAATCAATGGAATGAGAAAATCAGAGTAAAAATGGTTTTGGAGAAAAACAAAGTCTTTTCTTTAGGCAAGTGCATAAAATGTCATCTATGCAAACAGAAATATCATGTTTGTTTGTCGCAGTTCCTCTTGCTTTCTCCCTAGAAAAAACAAATATGTACAGCTGGTGTCTCCATGTGGAACTAATTAGTGTTTCAACGGTACAAAATTAAATGTTCCCTAATAAAAATATTCACAACAATAAAGTCCATTTAAAATATCCAGAAAACACAAACACAAGAGGCTTTCACAATATTTTGGATTGAATTAGCCAAAACATAACCGGATATTTGTTTTCAACCAGTCATATCCGGAAAACTGGTGAGTAATTCGTATGCAATGGACTGAGAAAATAAGAGTCAAAATGGTTTTGGGGAAAAGCAAAGTCTTTTCGTTAGGCAAGTGCATAAAATGTCATCTATATAAACAGAAATATCATGTTTCTTTGTCACAGTTCCTCTAGCTTTCTCCCTAGAAAATGCGAATGTGTGGAGCTGGTGTCCCCATGATGAACTAATTAGTGTTTCAACGGTACAAAATTAAATGTTCCCTAATAAAAACATTCAAAAAAATACAGTCCATCGATAATATCTAGAAAACACAAACACAGAGTCTTTCCCAGTATTTTGGATTGAGTTTGCCTAAACACAACTAGATATTTCTGGTTTCATCCAGGCATATCCAGACAAACTGTTTTGGAATTCATATGCAATGGTTCGAGAAAATCACAATAAAATTGGTTTTGGAGAAAAGCAAAGTCTTTTCGTTAGGCAAGTGCATAAAATGTCATCTGTAAAAACAGAAATATCATGTTTGTTTGTCGCAGTTCCTCTAGCTTTCTCCATAGAAAATACGAATATGAAGCGCTGGTGTCTCCATGTGGAACCAATTCCTGTATCCAAGCTCAAAATAAAAAGTTCCCCAATAAAAAACTTTCAAAACAATAAAGTTCATTGATAATATCCAGAAAAATCAAACACAGAGGCTGTAGCAATATCTGGGATTGAGTTAGCCAAAACAAAACTGGATATTTCTGGGTTCATCCAGTCATATCCGGTAAACGGGTGCGGAATTCGTATGCAATGGACCGAGAAAATCACAGTAAAAATGGTTGTGGAGAAAAGCAAAGTCTTTTCGTTAGGCAAGTGCATAAAATGTCATCTATAGAAACAGAAATATCATGTTTGTTTGCCGCAGTTCATGTAGCTTTCTCTCTAGAAAATACGAATTTGCAGAGCTGGTGTTCCCATGATGAACCAATTAGTGTATCAAAGATACAAAATAAATGATCCCTGATGAAAACGTTCAAAACAATAAAGTCCATGGATTATATCAGGAATACACAAACACAGAGGCTGCAGCAATATCTGGGATTGATTTAGCCGAAACAAAACTGGGTATTTCCGGTTTCTTCTAGTCATAACCAGACAAACAGGTGTGGAATTCATATGCAATGGACCGAGAAAATCACAGGACAAATGTTTTTGGAGAAAAGTAATGTCTTTTCGTTAGGCAAGTGCATAAAATGTCATCTATGCAAACAGAAATATCATGCTTGTTTGCCACAGTTACTCTAGCTTTCTCCCTAGAAAATACGAATGTGTAGAGCTGGTGTTTCCATGTGGAACCAATTACTGTATCCAAGCTTAACATAAAATTTTCCCTGATAAAAAAATTCAAAACAATAACGTCCGTGGATAATATCCGGAAAACACAAACACAGAGGCTTTCAAAATATTTCGGATTTAGTTAGTCAAAACAAAACCGGATATTTCTGGTTTCATCCAGTCATATCCGGACAAAGTGGGGTGGAATTCGCATGCAATGGACCGAGAAAATCACAGCAAAAATGGTTTTGGAGAAAAGCAAAGTCTTTTCGTTCGGCAAGTGCATAAAATGTCATCCATACAAACAGAAATATCATGCTTGTTTGCCACAGTTACTCTAGCTTTCTCCCTAGAAAATACGAATGTGTAGAGCTGGTGTCTCCATGTGGAACCAATTAATGATTCCAAACACAAAATTAAATGTTCCCTGATAACAACATTCAAAATAATAAAGTCCATCGATAATATCCAGAAAACACACACACAGAGTCTGTAGCAATATGTGGGATTGAGTTACCCAAATCACAACCGGATATTTCTGGTTTCATCTAGTCACATCCGGACATAGTGGGGTAGAATTCGTAGGCATTGGAACAAGAAAATCACAGTAAAATGGTTTTGGAGAAAAGCAAAGTCTTTTCCTTCGGCCAGTGCATAAAATGTCATCTATACAAACAGAAATATGTTGTTTGTTTGCCGCAGTTCCTCTAGCTTTCTTCCTAGACAATACGAATGTGTAGAGCTGGTGTCTCCATGTGGAACCAATTAGTGTTTCCCAACAGAAAATTAAATGTTCCCTGATAAAAAGCATTCAAAACACTAAAGTCCGTCGATAATATCCAGAAAACGAAAACACAGAGGCTGTAGCAATATCTGGGATTGAGTTAGCCTAAACACAAACAGATATTTCTGGTTTCATCCAGTCATATCCGGACAAAGTGGTGTGGAATTCGTATGCAATAGACCCAGAAAATCACAGTAAAAATGGTTTTAGAGAAAAGCAAAGTCTTTTGTTTGGCAAGTGCATAAAATGTCATGTATACAAACAGCAATATCACCTTTGTTTTCCGCAGTTCCTCTAGCTTTCTTCCTAGAAAATACGAATGTGTAGAGCTGGTGTCTCCATGTGGAACCAATTTGCGTTTCTACGGTACAAAATTAAATGTTCCCTGCTAAAAACATTCAAAACAATAAAGTGCATTGATAATATCCAGAAAACACAAACACAGAGGATGTAGCAATATCTGCGATTGAGTTAGCCAAAACACAACCGGATATTTCTGGTTTCATCCAGTTATATACAGACAAAGTGGGGTGGAATTCATATGCAATGGACTGAGAAAATCACATTATAAATGGTTTTGGAGAAAAGCAGTCTTTTTTTTAGGCAAATAGATAAAATGTCATCCATACAAACAGAAATATCATGTTTGTTTGCCGCAGTTCCTCTAGCTTTCTCCCTAGAAAATACGAATGTGTAGAGCTGGTGTCTCCATGTGGAACTTATTAGTGTTTCCCAGCACAAAATTAAATGTTCCCTGATAAAAAATATTCAAAACAATAAAGTCCATCGATAATATCCTGAAAACACAAACACAGAGGCTGTAGCAATATCTGGGATGGAGTTATCCAAAACACCACTGGATATTTTGGTTTCATCCAGTCATATCCGGACAAAGTGGGGTGGAATTTGTATGTAATGGACTGAGAAAATCACAGTAAAGTGGTTTTAGATAAAAGCAAAATGCTATCTTTAGGCAAGTGCATAAAATTGCATCTATACAAACAGAAATATCATGATTTTTTGCCACAGTTCCTGTAGCTTTCTCCCTAGAAAATACGAATTTGTAGACTTGTGTCTCCCTATGAAACCAATTAGTGTTTCTAGGGTACAAAATGAAATGTCCTTGATAAAAACATTCAAAACAATAAGGTCCATCGATAATATCCAGAAAACACAAACACAGAGGCTTTAGCAATATCTGGGATTGAGTTAGCCAAAACACAACCGGATATTTCTGTTTCATCCCGTCATATCCAAAAAAAGTGGGGTGGAATTCGTATGCAATGGACCGAGAAAATCACAGTAAAAATGGTGTTGGAGAAAAGCAAAGTCTTTTCGTTAGGCAAATAGATAAAATGTCATCTATACAAACAGAAATATCATGTTTGTTTGCCACAGTTCCTCTAGCTTTCTCCCTACAAAATACAAATATGTAGAGCTGGTGTCTCCATGTGGAACCAATTAGTGTTTTCCAGCACAAAATTAAATGTTCCCTGAAAAACAAATTCATAACAGTAAAGTCCGTTGATAATATCCGGAAAACACAAACACAGAGGCTGTAGCAATATCTGGGATTGAGTTACCCAAAACACAACCGGATATTTCTGGTTTCATCCAGTCATATCCAGACAAAGTTTCGTAGAATTTGGATGTGATGGACCGAGATAATTACAGTAAAAATGGTTTTGGAGAAAAGCAATGTCGTTTCGGTAGGTAGGTGCATAAAATGTTACCTATAGAAACAGAAATATCATGTTTGTTTGCCGCAGTTCATCTAGCTTTCTCCCTAGAAAATACGAATATGTAGACTGGTGTCTCCCTATGGAACCAATTAGTGTTTCTAGGGTACAAAATTAAATGTTCCCTGTTAAATCATTCAAAACAATAAGGTCCATCGATAATATCCAGAAAACACAAACACAGATGATGTAGCAATATCTTGCACTGAGTTAGCCAAAACACAATCGGATATTTCTGGTTTCATCCACTCATACCCGGACAAAGTTTGGTGAAATTCGTATGCAATGGACCGAGAAAATCACAGTAAAAATGGTGTTGTAGAAAAGCAAAATCTTTTCCTTAGGAAAGTACATAAAATGTCATCTATACAAACAGAAATATCATGTTTGTTTACCGCAGTTCCTCTAGCTTTCTCCTTAGAAAATACGAATGTGTAGAGTTGGTGTCTCCATGTGGAAGCAATTAGTGTTTCCCAGCACAAAATTAAATGTTCAAAGATAAAAAACATTCAAAACCATAAAGTCCGTGGATAATATTCGGAAAACACAAAAACAGAGGCTGTCGCAATATCTGGGATTGAGTTAGCAAAACCACAACAACATATTTCTGGTTTCATCAGTCATATCCAGACAAACTGTGGTGGAATTCATATGTAATGGACAGAGAAAATCACAGTAAAAATGGTTTTAGAGAAAAGCAAAATCTTTTCGTCATGCAAGTGCATAAAATGTCATCTATATAAAGAGAAATATCATGTTTGTTTGCCACAGTTCCTCTAGCTTTCACCATTGAAAATACGAATGTCTAGAGCTGGTGTCTCCATGTGTAAGTAATTAGTGTTTCACAGCAAAAAATTAATTGTTCCCTGATAAAAGACATTCAACACAATAAATTCCGTTGATAATATCCAGAAAACACAAACACAGAGAGTGTAGCAATATGTGGGATTGAGATAGCCAAAGCACAAATGGATATTTCTGGTTTCATCCATCCATGTCCAGATGAAGTGTTGTGGATTTCATATGTAATGGAATGAGAAAATCACAGTAAAAATGGTTTTGTAGATAAGCAAAGTCTTTTCCTTCAGCAAGTGCATAAAATGTCATCTATACAAACAGAAATATCATGTTTGTTTGCCGCAGTTCCTCTAGCTTTCTCCCTAGAAATTAGGAATATGTAGAGCTGGTGTCTCCATGTGGATCCAATTAGTGTTTCCCATCAAAAAATTAAATGTTCCCTAATAAAAACATTCAAAACAATAAAATCCATTGATAATATCCAGAAAACACTAACACAGTTGCTGTTGCAATATCTGGGATTCAGTTAGCCAAAACACAACCGGATATTTGTTGTTTCATCCAGTCATATCCGTACAAAATGGTGTGGAATTCATATGCAGTGGACCGTGAAAATCAAACTAAAAATGCTTTTGGAGAAAAGCAAAATTTTTTCCTTCGGCCAGTGCATAAAATGTCACATATACAAACAGAAATATCATGTTTGTTTGCCGCAGTTCCTCTAGCTTTCTCCCTAGAAAATACGAATGTGTAGAGCTGGTTTCTCCATGTTGAACCAATTAGTGTTTCCCAGCACAATATTAAATGTTCCCCAATAAAAAACATTCAAAACCATAAAGTCCGTTGATAATATCTGGAAAACACAAACACAGGGGCTGTATAAATATCTGGGATTCAGTTAGCCAAAACACAACCGGATCTTTCTGGCTTCATCCAATAATATTTGGACAAAGTGGGGTGTAATTCGTATGCAATGGACCCAGAAAATCACAGTAAAAATGGTTTTAGAGAAAAGCAAATTCTTTTCTTTAGGCAAGTGCATAAAATATCATCTATACAAATAGAAATATCATGTTTATTTGCCACAGTTTTCTAGCTTTCTCCTTAGAAAATACGAATGTGTAGCCCTGGTGTCTCCGTGTGGAACCAATTAGTGTTTCCCAACACAAAATAAAACGTTCCCTAATAAAAAAAAAACATTCAAAACAATAAAGTCCGTGGATAATATCAGGAATACACAAACACAGAGGCTGTAGCAATATCTGGGATTGAGTTAGCCAAAACACAACCGGATATTTCTGGTTTCATCCAGTCATACCCGGACAAACTGGTGTGGAATTCGCATGCAATGGACCGAGAAAATCACAGTAAAATGGTTTTGGAGAAAAGCAAAGCCTTTTCATTAGGCAAGTGCATAAAATGTCATCTATACAAACAGAAATATCATGTCCGTTTGCCGCAGATCCTCTAGCTTTCTCGCTAGAAAATACGAATGTGTAGAGCTGGTATTCCCATGAAAAACCAATTAGTGTTTCCAAACACAAAATTAAATGTTCGCTGATATAAACTTGCATAACAATAAAGTCCATCGATAATATCCAGAAAACACAAACACAGAGTCTGTAGAAATATTTTGGATTGAGTAAGCCAAAACACAACTAGATATTTTTGCTTTCATCCAGTCATATCCGGACAAAGTGAGGTCAAATTCGTATGCAATGGACCGAGAAAATCACAGTACAAATGGTTTTGGAGAAAAGCAAATTCTTTTCGTTAGTTAAGTGCATAAAATGTCATCTATACAAACAGAAATATCATCTTTGTTTGTCGCAGTTCCTCTAGCTTTCTCCCTAGAAAATACGAATGTGTAGAGCTGGTGTCCCCATGATGAACCAATTAGTGTTTCAATGGTACAGAATTAATTGTTCCCTGATAAAAATATTCAAAACAATAAAGTCCATCGATAATATCCAGATAACACAAACACAGAAACTTACAAAATATTTCGCATTGAGTTAGCCAAAACAAAACTGGATATTTCTGGTTTCATCCAGTCATATCCGGACAAAGTGGTGTGGAATTTGTATGCAATAGACCGAGAAAATCACAGTAAAACTGGTTTTGGAGAAAAGCAAAGTCTTTTTGTTAGGAAAGTGCATAATGTCATCTATACAAACAGAAATATCATGTTTGTTTGCCACAGTTCCTCTAGCTTTCTCCCTAGAAAATACGAATGTGTAGAGCTGGTGTCTCCATGTGAAACCAATTAGTGTTGTCAAACACATAAATAAATGTTCCCTGATAAAAAACATCCAAAACAATAAAATACATTGATAATATCCAGAAAACACAAACACAGAAGCTCTAGCAATATCTGGGATTGAGTTAGCCTAAACAAAACCTTATATTTCTGGGTTCATCCAGTCATATCCTGTAAACTGGTGTGAAACTCGTATGCAATGCACCGAGAAAATCCCAGTAAAAATGGTTTTGGAGAAAAGCAAAGTCTATTCCTTAGGCAAGTGCATAAAATGTCATCAATACAAAGAGAAATATCATGTTTGTTTGTCGCATTTCCTCTAGCTTTCTCCTTAGAAAATACAAATATTTAGAGCTGGTGTCTCCATGTGGAACCAATTAGTGTATCTAAGCTCAAAATTCAATGTTCCCTGATAAAAAACATCCAAAAAATAAAGTCCCTTGATGAAATCCTGAAAACACAAACACAGAGGCTGTAGCAATATCTGGGATTGAGTTAGCCAAAACAAAACCGGATATTTCTGGTTTCATCCAGTCATATCAGGACAAACTGATATGGAATTCGTAAGCAATGGACCGAGAAAATCACAGTAAAAATGGTTTTGGAGAAAAGCAAAGTCTTTTCATTAGGCAAGTAGATAAAATCTCATCTATACAAACAGAAATATCATGTTTGTTTGCCGCAGTTCCTCTACCTTTCTCCCTAGAAAATACAAATATGCAGTGCTGGTGTCTCCATGTGGAAGCAATTAGTTTTTCCAAGCACAAAATTAAATGTTCCCTGATAAAAAACATTCAAAACAATAAAGTCCCTTGATAAAATCCTGAAAACACAAACACAGAAGCTGTAGCAATATATGGGATTGAGTTAGCCAAAATAAAACCGGATATTTCCGGTTTCATCCAGTCATATCAGGACAAACTGATATGGAATTCGTAAGCAATGGACCAAGAAAATCACAGTAAAAATGGTTTTGGAGAAAAGCAAAGTCTTTTCTTTAGGCAAGTCCATAAAATGTCATCTATACAAAGAGAAATATCATGTTTGTTTGCCGCAGTTCCTTTAGCTTTCTCACTAGAAAATACGAATATGTAGAGCTGGTGTATCCATGTGGAACCAATTGGTGTATCTAAGTTCAAAATAAAATGTTCCCTGATAAAAAACATTCAAAACAAAAAAGTCCTTGATAATACCCAGAAAACACAAACAACGAGTCTGTAGCAATATCTGGGATTGAGTTAGCCAAAACATAACCAGATATTTCCGGTTTCATCCAGTTATATCCGGAGAATCTAGTTTTTAATTCGTATGCAATGGACTGAGAAAATCACATTACAAATGATTCTGGAGAAAAGCAAAATCTTTTCGTTTGGCAAGTGCATAAAAAGTCATCTATACAAACAGAAATATCATGTGTGTTTGCCGCAGTTCCTCTTGCTTTCTCCCTAGAAAATATGAATACGTAGAGCTGGTGTATCCATGTGGAACCAATTAATGTATCCAAGCCCAAAATAAAATGTTCCCCGAAAAAAATATTCTAAACAAAAAAGTCTATTGATAATATCAAGAATACACACACATAGAGGATGTAGCAATACCTGGGATTAAGTTAGCCAAAACACAACCGGATATTTCTGGTTTCATCCAGTCATATCCGGACAAACTGGTGTGGAATTCGTATGCAATGGACTGAGAAAATCACAGTAAAAATGGTTTTGGAGAAAAGCAAAGTCTTTTCCTTAGGCAAGTGCATAAAAAGTCATCTATGCAAACAGAAATATCATGCTTGTTTGCCGCAGTTCCTCTAGCTTTTTCCCTAGAAAATACG
The DNA here is from genome assembly GCA_036325905.1 of Lepus oiostolus. NCBI lineage: Eukaryota > Metazoa > Chordata > Mammalia > Lagomorpha > Leporidae > Lepus > Lepus oiostolus. Next base: position 80,484,388 of record CM070816.1, read on the forward strand.
AATGTGTAGAGCTGGTGTTCCCATGATGAACCAATTAGTGTTTCTACGGTACAAAATTAAAATTCCCTGAAAAAATTTTCAAAACAATAAGGCACGTCGATAATATCCAGAAAACACAAACACAGAGGCTTTCACAATATCTGAGATTGAGTTACCCAAAACACAACCGGATATTTCTGGTTTCATCCAGTCATATCCGGACAAAATGGTGTGGAGTTCATATGTCTTGGACAGAGAAAATCACAGTAAAAATGGTTTTGGAGAAAAGCAAAGTCTTTTCTTTAGGCAAGTGCAAAAAATGTCATCTATACAAACAGAAATATCATGTTTGTTTGCCGCAGTTCCTCTAGCTTTCTCCCTAGAAAATATGAATGTGTAGAGCTGGTGTCTCTATGTGGAACCAATTAGTGTTTCTATGGTACAAAATTAAATGTTCCCTGATAAAATCATTCAAAACAATAAAGTCCATCGATAATATCCAGAAAACACAAACACAGAGGCTTTCACAATATCTGGGATTGAGTTAGCCAAAACGCAAGCGGATATTTCTGGTTTCATCCAGTCATATCCGGACAAAGTTGTGTGGAATTTGTAGGCAATGGATTGAGAGAATCACGGTAAAAAAGGTTTTGGAGAAAAGCAAAGTCTTTTCGTTAGGCAAGTGCTTAAAAAGTCATCTATACAAACAGAAATATCATGTTTGTTTGCCGCAGTTCCTCTAGCTTTTTCCCTAGAAAATACGAATGTGTAGAGCAGGTGTCTCCATGTGGATCCTATTAGTGTTTCTACGGTGCAAAATTAAATGTTCCCTGATAAAAATATTCAAAACATTAAAGCACGTCGATAATATCCAGAAAGCACAAACACAGAGGCTTTCACAATATCTGGGATTGAGTTAGCCAAAACACAACCGGATATTTCTGGTTTGATCCAGTCATATCTGGACAAACTGGTGTGGAATTCGTATGCAATGGAATGAGAAAATCACAGTAAGAATGGTTTTGTAGAAAAGCAATGTATTTTCGTTGGAAATTGCATAAAATATCATCTATACAAACAGAAATATAATGTTTGTTTGCCACAGTTCCTCTAGCTTTCTCCCTAGAAAATACAATTGTGTAGAGGTGGTGTCTCCATGTGGAACCAATTAATGTATCCAAGCCCAAAATAAAATGTTCCCCGTAAAAAATATTCTAAACAAAAAGTCCATTGATAATATCCAGAAAACACAAACATAGAGGATGTAGCAATAATGGGATTGAGTTAGCCAAAACAAAACTGGATATTTCTGGTTTCATCCAGTCATATCTGGACAAACTGGTGTGGAATTCGTATGCTCTGGACCGAGAAAATCACAGTAAAAATGGTTTTGGAGAAAAGCAAAGTGTTTTCCTTTGGAAAGTGCAAAAAATTTCATCTATGCAAACAGAAATATCATGTTTGTTTGCCGCAGTTCCTCTAGCTTTCTCCCTAGAAAATACGAATGTGTAGAGCTGGTGTTCCCATGATGAACCAATTAGTGTTTCTACGGTACAAAATTAAAATTCCCTGAAAAAATTTTCAAAACAATAAGGCACGTCGATAATATCCAGAAAACACAAACACAGAGGCTTTCACAATATCTGAGATTGAGTTAGCCAAAACACAACCGGATATTTCTGGTTTCATCCAGTCATATCCAGACAAAGTGGTGTGGAATTCGTATGCAATGGACTGAGAAAATCACAGTAAAAATTGTTTTGGAGAAAAGCAAAGTCTTTTCATTAGGCAAGTGCAAAAAATATCATCTATAGAAACAGAAATATCATGTTTGTTTGCCGCATTTCCTCTAGCTTTCTCCTTAGAAAATATGAATATGTACAGCTGGTGTCTCCATGTGGAACCAATTAGTGTTTCAATGGTACAAAATTAAATGTTCCCTGATAAAAACATTCACAAGAAAAAGTCCATCGATAATATCCAAACACAAACACAGAGGCTGTAGCAATATCTGGGATTGAGTTAGCTAAAAAAAACAGGATATTTCTGGTTTCATCCAGTCATATCCGGAGAAAGTGGTGTGGAATTCGTATACAATGGAATGAGAAAATCACAGTAAAAATGGTTTTGGAGAAAAGCAAAGTGTTTTCCTTTGGAAAGTGCAAAAAATGTCATCTATGCAAACAGAAATATCATGTTTGTTTGCCGCAGTTCCTCTAGCTTTCTCCCTAGAAAATACGAATGTGTAGAGCTGGTTACTCTTTCTGGAACGAATTAGTGATTCCCAGCACAAAATTAAATATTGCCTGATAAGAATATTCAAAACAATAAAGTCCGTCGATAATATCCAGAAAACACAAACACAGAGGCTTTCACAATATCTGGGATTGAGTTAGCCAAAACACAACCGGATATTTCTGGTTACATCCAGTCATATCCGGACAAAATAGTGTGGAGTTCATATGCCTTGGACCGAGAAAATCACAGTAAAAATGGCTTTTTAGAAAAGCAAAGTCTTTTCTTTAAGCAAGTGCAAAAAATGTCATCTATACAAACAGAAATATCATGATTGTTTGCCTCAGTTCCTCTAGATTTCTCCCTAGAAAATATGAATGTGTAGAGCTGGTGTCTCCATGTGGAACCAATTAGTGTTTCCCAGCACAAAATTAAATGTTCCCTGATGAAAAACATTCAAAACAATAAAGTCCATCGATAATATCCAGAAAACACAAACACATAGGCTGTAGCAATATCTGGGATTGATTAGCCAAAACACACCTGGATATTTCTTGTTCCATCCAGGCATATCTTGACAAAGTGGTGTGGAATTCCTTTTCAATGGACGGAGAAATTCACAGTAAAAATGGTTTTGGAGAACAGCAAAGTCTTTTCGTCATGCAAGTGCATAAAATGTCATCTATACAAACAGAAATATCATGTTTGTTTGTCGCAGTTCCTCTAGCTTATTCCCTAGAAAATAAGAATGTGTAGAGGTGCTCTCTCCATGTGTAATGAATTAGTGTATCTAATCTCAATATTAAAAGTTCCCCGATAAAAAACATTCAAAGAATAAAGTCCATTGATAATATCTGGAAAACACAAACACCGAGGCTGTAACAGTATCTGGTATTGAGTTAGCCAAAACACAACCTGATATTTCCGATTTCATCTACTCATTCCGGAAAAACTGGTGTGGCATTCGTATGCAATGGAATGAGAAAATCACAGTACAAATAGTTTTGGTGAAAAGCAAAGTCTTTTCATTAGGCAAGTGCATAAAATGTTATCTATACAAACAGAAATATCATGTTTGTTTGTCGCAGATCCTGTAGCTTTCTCCCTAGAAAATAAGAATGCGTAAAGGTGGTGTCTCCATGTGGAACCAATTAGTGTATCTAAGCTCAAAATTAAAAGTTCCCTCATAAAAAACATCTAAAACAGTAATGTCCGTTGAAAATATCCGGAAAACACAAATACAGAGGCTGTAGCAATATCTGGGATTGAGTTAGCCAAAACACAACTGGATATTTCTGGTTTCATCCAGTCAAATCTGGACAAACTGGTGTGGAATTCGTATCCAATAGACCCTGAAAATCACAGTAAAAAAGGTTTTGGAGAAAAGCAAAATCTTTTCGTTAGGCAAGTGCATAAAATGTCATCTATACAAACAGAAATATCATGTTTGTTTACCGTAGTTCCCCTAGCTTTCTCCTTAGAAAATACGAATGTGTAGAGCTGGTGTCCCTATGATGAACCAATTAGTGTTTCTACGGTACAAAATTAAATCTTCAATGATAAAAAATTTCAAAACCATACAGTCCATTGATAATATCCAGAAAACACAAACACAGAGTGTTTCACAATATTGAAGAGTGAGTTAGCAAAAATATAACCGGATATTTCTGGTTTCATCCAGTCATATCCAGACAAACTGGTGTGGAATTCGTATGCAATGGACCGAGAAAATCACAGTAAAAATGGTTTTGGAGAAAAGCAAAGTCTTTTCGTTAGGCAAGTGCATAAAATGTCATCCATACAAACAGAAATATCATGTCTGTTTGCCGCAGTTCCTCTAGCTTTCTCCCTAGAAAATACGAATGTGTAGAGCTGGTGTCCGCATGATGATCCAATTAGTGTTTCAATGGTACAGAATTAAATGTTCCCTGATAAAAACATTCAAAACAATAAAATCCATCGATAATATCCAGAAAACACCAACACAGAGGCTTTCACAATATTTCGGATTGAGTGAGGCAAAACACAACCGGATATTTCTGGTTTCATCCAGGCATATCCGGACAAAGTGGTGTGGAATTTGTATGCAATGGACGGAGAAATTCACAGTAAAAATGTTTTTGGAGAACAGCAAAGTCTTTTCGTTAGGTAAGTGCATAAAATGTCATCTATACAAACAGAAATATCAGGTTTGTTTATCGCAGATCCCGTAGCTTTCTCCCTAGAAAATATGAATGTGTAGAGGTGGTGTCTCCATGTGAAACCAATTAGTGTATCTAAGCTCAAAATTAAAAGTTCCCTCATAAAAAACATCTAAAACAGTAATGTCCATTGATAATATCCGGAAAACACAAATACAGAGGCTGTAGCAATATCTGGGATTGAGTTAGCCAAAACACAACCGGATATTTCTGGTTTCATCCAGTCAAATCCGGACAAACTGGTGTGGAATTCGTATCCAATGGACCCTGAAAATCACAGTAAAAAAGGCTTTGGAGAAAAGCAAACTCTTTTCGTTAGGCAAGTGCATAAAATGTCATCTATACAAACAGAAATATCATGTTTGTTTGCCGCAGTTCCTCTAGCTTTCTCCTTACAAAATACGAATGTGTAGAGCTAGTGTCCGCATGATGAACCAATTAGTGTTTCAATGGTACAGAATTAAATGTTCCCTGATAAAAACATTCAAAACAATAAAGTCCATCGATAATATCCAGAAAACCCAAATACAGAGGCCGTAGCAATATCTGGGATTGAGTTAGCCAAAACAAAACTGGATATTTCTGGTTTCATCCAGTCATATCCGGTGAACTGGTGTGGAATTCGTATGCAATGGACCGAGGAAATCACAGTAAAAATGGTTTTGGAGGAAAGCAAAGTCTTTTCGTTAGGCAAGTGCATAAAATGTCATGTATACAAACAGAAATATCATGTTTGTTTGCCATAGTTCTTCTAGATTTCTCCCTAGAAAATACAAATGTGTAGAGCTGGTGTCTCCATGTGGAACCAGTTACTTTATCCAAACTCAAAATAAAATGTTTCCCGATAAAAAACATTCAAAACAATAAAGTCCATTGATAAAATCTGGAAAACACAAACACAGAGGCTGTAGCAATAGGTGGGATTGTGTTAGCCAAAACAAATCCGGATAGTTTTTCAGTTTCATCCAGTCATATCCGGACAAAATGGTGTGGAATTCATATGCAATGGACTGAGAAAATCACAGTGAAAATGGTTTTGGAGAAAACAAAGTCTTTTCGTTAGGCAACTGCATAAAATGTCATCGATACAAAAGAAATATCATGTTTGTTGGCCACAGTTCCTCTAGCTTTCCCCCTAGAAAACACGAATGTGTAAAGGTAGTGTCTCCAAGTAGAACCAATTAGGGTTTCCCAGCACAAAATTCAATGTTCCCCGATAAAAAACATTCAAAACAATAAAGTCCATTGATAATATCCAGAAAACACAAACACAGAGGCTTTCACAGTATTTCGGATTGAGTGAGGCAAAACACAACCGGATATTTCTGGTTTCATCCAGGCATATCCGGACAAAGTGGTGTGGAATTCATATTCAAGGGACCGAGAAAATCACAGTAAAATGGTTTTAGAGAAAAACAAAGTCTTTTCATTAGGCAAGTGCCTAAAATGTCAATGATACAAACAGAAATATCATGTTTGTTGGCCGCAGGTCCTCAAGTTTTCTCCCTAGAAAATACGAATATGCAGAGCTTGTGTCCCCATGGTGAACCAATTGGTGTTTCAATGGTACATTGAAAACAATAAAGTCATTGGATAATATAAGAAAACACAAACACAGAGGCTTTCACAATATTTCGGATTGAGTTAGCCAACACAACCGGATATTTCTGGTTCCATCCAGTCATATCCAGAAAAACTAGTGTGGAAATCGTATGCAATGGACCGAGAAAATCACAGTAAATGTGGTTTTGAAGAAAAGCAAAGTCTTTTCTTTAGGCAAGTGCATAAAATGTCATCGATACAAACAGAAATATCATGTTTGTTTGTCACAGTTCCTCTAGCTTTCTCCCTAGAATATACGAATATGTAGAGCTGGTGTCCCCATGATGAACCAATTAGTATTACTACGGTACAAAAATATATGTTCCCTGATAAAAACATTCAAAACTATAAACTCCATTGATATTTTCCAGAAAACACAAACACAGAGGCTGTAGCAATATTTCAGATTGAATTAGCAAAGACACAAACGGATATTTCTGGTATCATATAGTCATATCCGGACAAAGTGGTGTGGAATTCGTAAGCAATGCACAGAGAAAATCACAATAAAAATGGTTTTGGAGAAAAGCAAAGTCTTTTCATTAGGCAAGTGCACAAAATGTCATCTATACAAACAGAAATATCATGTTTGTATGTCGCAGGTCCTCTAGTTTTCTACCTAGAAAATACAAATGTGTAGAGCTGTTGTCTCCATGTGGAACCAATTAGTGATTCCAAACACAAAATTAAATGTTCCCTGATAAAAAAACATTCAAAACAATAAAGTCCATCGATTATATCCGGAAAACACAAACACAGAGGCTTTCACAATATTTCGGATTCAGTTAGCCAAAACACAAGCGGATAGTTCTGGTTTCATCCAGTCATATACGGCCAAACTGGTGTGGAATTCGTATGCAGTGGACCGAGGAAATCACAGTAAAAATGGTTTTGGAGAAAAGCAAAGGCTTTTTGTTAGGCAAGTAGATAAATGGTCATCTATAGAAACAGAAATATCATGTTTGTTTGCCGCAGTTCCTCTAGCTTTCTCCCTAGAAAATACGAATGTGTAGAGCTGGTGTTCCCATGATGAACCAATTAGTGTTTCAACATTAAGAAATTAAATGTTCCCTGATAAAAAACATTCAAAACAATAAAGTCCATCGATAATATCCAGAAAACACAAACACAGAGGCTTTCACAATATTTCGGATTGAGTTAGCCAAAACACAACCGGATATTTCTGGTTTCATCTAGTCATATCCGGACAAAGTGCTGTGGAATTCGTATGCAATGGAATGAGAAAATCACATTAAAAATGGTTTTGGAGAAAAGTAAAGTCTTTTCTTTAGGCAAGTAGATAAAATGTCATCTATACAAACAGAAATATCATGTTTGTTTGTTGCAGTTCCTCTATCTTTCTCCCTAGAAAATACGAATGTGTGGAGCTGGTGTCCCCATGATGAACCAATTAGTGTATCTAAGCTCAAAACTAAATGTTCCCCGATAACAAACATTCAAAAAAATAAATTCCGTGGATAATATCCGGAAAACACAAAGACAGAGGCTGTAGCAATTTCTGGGATTCAGCTAGCCAAAACAAAACCGGATATTTCCGGTTTCATCCAGTCATATCAGGACAAACTGGTATGGAATTCGTATGCAATGGACCGAGAAAATCACAGTAAAAATGGTTTTGGAAAAAAGCAAAGTCTTTTCGTTAAGCAAGCGCATAAAACATCATCGGTAGAAACTGAAAAATCATATATGTCTTTCACAGTTCCTCTAGCTTTCTCCCTAGAAAATACGAATGTGTAGAGCTGGTGTCCCCATGATTAACCAATTAGTGTTTCTACGGTATAAAAATATATGTTCCCTGATAAAAACATTGAAAACAATAAACTCCATTGATAATATCCAGAAAACACAATAACAGAGGCTGTAGCATTATTTCGGTTTGAGATAGCGAAAACAAAATCGGATATTTCCGTTTTCATCCAGTCATATCAGGAGAAACTGGTATGGAATTCCTATGCAATGGACCGACAAAATCACAGTTAAATTTTTTTTGGAGAAAAGCAAAGTCTTTTCGTTATGCCAGTGCATAAAATGTTATTTATGCAAACAGAAATATCATGTTTGTTTGCCGCAGTTCCTCTAGCTTTCTCCCTAGAAAATATGAATGTGTAGAGCTGGTGTCTCCATGTGGATCCTATTAGTGTTTCTACGGGACAAAATTTAATGTTCCCTGATAAAAACCTTCAAAACAATAAAGTCCATCAATAATATCCAGAAAACACAAACACAGAGGCTTTCACAATATTTTGGATTGAGTTAGCCAAAACAAAACCGGATATTTCTGGTTTAATCCAGTCATATCCTGACAAATTGGTGTGGAATTCGTATGCAATGGACGGAGAAAATCAGAGTAAAAATGGTTTTGGAGAAAAGCAAAGTCTTTTCATTAAGCCAGTAGATAAAATGTCATCTATAGAAACAGAAATATCATGTTTGTTTGTTGCAGTTCCTCTACCTTTCTCCCTAGAAAATACAAATATGTAGAGCTGGTGTCTCCATGTGGAACCCATTAGTGTTTCCAAACACAAAATTAAATGTTCCCTGATAAAAAAACATTGAAAACAATAAAGTCCATGGATAATATCAGGAATACACAAACTCAGAGGCTCTAGAAATATTTCGGATAGAGTTAGCCAAACACAACCGGATATTTCTGGTTTCATCCAGTCATATCCGGTAAACTGGTGTGGAATTCGTATGCAATGGACCGAGAAAATCAGAGTAAAAATGGATTTGGAGAAAAGCAAAGTCTTTTCATTAGGCAAGTAGATAAAATGTCATCTATACAAACGGAAATATCATGTTTGTTTGCCACAGTTCCTCAGGCTTTCTCCGTAAAAAAACGAATGTGTAGAGCTTGTGTCTTCATGTGGAAGCAATTACTGTATCCAAGCAAAAAATAAAATGTTCCCCGATAAAAAACATTCAAAACAATAAAGTCCATCGATAATATCTGAAAACACAAACACACAGGCTGTAGCAATATCTAGCATTGAGTTAGCCAAAATATAATCGGATATTTCCGGTTTCATTCCGTCATATCCGGACAAACTAGTGTGGAATTCGTATGCAATGGCCCGAGATAATCACAGTAAAAATGGTTTTGGAGAACAGCAAAGTCTATTCGTTAGGCAAGTGCATAAAATGTCATCTATTCAAACAGAAATATCATGTTTGTTTGTTTCAGTTCCTCTAGTTTCTCTCTAGAAAATATGAATGTGTAGAGCTGGTTCTCCATGTGGAACCAATTGGTGTTTCCAAGCACAAAATTAAATGTTCACTGAATAAAACATTCAAAACAATAAAGTTCATGGATAATGTCAGGAATACACAAACACAGAGGCTGAAGCAATATCTGGGATTGAGTTAGCCAAAACACAACTGGATATTTCTGGTTTCATCCAGTCATATCCGGACAAAGTGGTGTGGAATTCGTATGCAATGGACCGAGAAAATCACAGTACAAATGGTTTTGGAGAAAAGCAAAGTCTTTTCTTCAGGCAAGTGCAAAAAATGTCATCTATACAAACAGAAATATCATGTTTGCTTGCCGCAGTTCCTCTAGCTTTCTCCCTAGAAAATAAGAATGTGTAGAGTTGGTGTCTCCATGTGGAACCAATTACTGCATCCAAGCTCAAAATAAAGTGTTTCCCGATAAAAAACATTCAAAACAATAAAGTCCGTTGATAATATCCAGAAAACACAAATACAGAGGCTGTAGCAATAGCTGGGATTGAGTTAGCTAAAACAAATCCGGATAGTTTTCAGTTTCATCCAGTCATATCCGGACAAAGTGGTGTGGAATTCGTATCAATGGACGGAAGAAAATCACAGTAAAAATGGTTTTGGAGAAAAGCAAAGTCTTTTCTTTAGGCAAGTTTAAAAAATGTCATCTATACAACCAGAAATATTCTGTTTGTTGGCCGCAGTTCCTCTAGGTTTCTCCCTAGAAAATACGAATGTGTAGAGCTGGTGTCTCCATGTGGAACCAATTAGTGATTCCAAGCACAAAATTAAATGTTCCCTGTTAGAAACTTTCAAAACAATAAAATCCGTTGATAATATCTGGAATAAACAAACGCAGAGGCTGTAGCAATATCCAGGATTGAGTTAGCCTAAACACAACAGGATATTTCTGGTTTCATCCATTCATATCTGGACAAACTGGTGTGGAATTCGTATGCAATGCACCGAGAAAATCACAGTAAAAATGGTTTTGGAGAAAAGCAAAGTCTTTTCATTAGGCAAGTGCATAAAATGCCATCAATACAAACAGAAATATCATGTTTGTTTGCCGCAGTTCCTCTAACTTTCTCACTAGAAAATGCGAATGTGTGGAGCAGGTGTCCCCATGATGAACCAATTAGTGTTTCAACGGTGAAAAATTAAAAGATCCGTGATAAAAATATTCAAAACAATAAAGTCCATCGATAATATCCAGAAAACACAAACACAGAGGCTTTCACAATATTTCGAATTGAGTTAGCAAAAACACAACCGGATATTTCTGTTTTCATCCAGTCATATCCTGACAAACGGCTGTGCAATTCATATGCAATGGACCGAGAAAATCACAGTACAAATGGTTTTGGAGAAAAGCAAAGTCTTTTCGTTAGGCAAGTGCATAAAATGTCATCGATACAAACAGAAATATCAGCGTTGTTTGCCACAGTTATTCTAGATTTCTCCCTAGAAAATACGAATGTGTAGAGCTGGTGTCTCCATGTGGAACCAATTACTGTATCCAAGCTCAAAATAAAATATTCCTCGATAAAAAGCATTCAAAACAATAAAGTCCATTCTTAATATCCAGAAAACACAAACACAGAGGCTGTAGCGATAGCTGGGATTGAGTTAGCTAAAACAAATCCAGATAGTTTTCAGTTTCATCCAGTCATATCCGGCAAAGTGGTGTGGAATTCGTATCAATAGACCGAGAAAGTCACAGTATAAATGTTTTTCGAGGAAAGCAAAGTCTTTTCGTTAGGCAAGTGCATAAAATGTCATCTATACAAACAGAAATTTCATGTTTGTTTTTCGCAGTTCCTCTAGCTTTCTCCTTAGAAAATTCGAATGTGTAGAGCTGGTGTCCCCATGATGAACCAATTAGTGTTTCTACCGTACAAAATTAAATGTTCCCTTTTAGAAACATTCAAAACAATGAAGTCCATCGATAATTTCCAGAAAACACAAACACAGAGGCTTTCACAATATTTCGGATTCAGTTACCCGAAACACAACCATATATTTCTGATTTCATCCAGTCATATCCGGAGAAACTAGTGTGGAGTTCGTATGCAATGCACTGAGAAAAACAGAGTAAAAATCATTTTGGAGAAAAGCATTCTTTTCCTTAGGGAAGTGCATAAAATGTCATCTATACAAAGAGAAATATCATGTTTGTTTGCCGCAGTTCCTCTAGCTTTCTCCCTAGAAAGTACGAATGTGTAGAGCTGGTGTCCAGATGATGAACCAATTAGTGTTTCAACGGTGAAAAATTAAAAGTTCCCTGATAAAAATATTCAAAACAATAAAGTCCATCGATAATATCCAGAAAACACAAACACAGAGGCTTTCACAATATTTCGAATTGAGTTAGCCAAAACACAACCGGATATTTCTGTTTTCATCCAGTCATATCCTGACAAAGTAGTTTGTAATTCATATGCAAAGGGCTGAGAAAATCAGAGTAAAAATGGTTTTGGAGAAAGGAAAAGTTTTTTCGTTAAGCAAATGTACAAACACAGAGGCTTTCACAATATTTCGGATTGAGTTAGCCAAAACACAACCGAATAGTTCTGGTTTCATCCAGTCATATCTGGACAAACTGGTGTGGAATTCGTATGCATGAACTGAGAAAATAACAGTAAAATTGGTTTTGGAGAAAAGCAAAGTCTTTTCGTTAGGCAAGTGCTGAAAATGTCATCGATACAAACAGAAATATCATGTTTGTTTGCCACAGTTCCTCTAGCTTTCTCCCTAGATAATACGAATGTGTAGAGTTGGTGTCTCAATGTGGAACCAATTACTGTATCCAAGCTCAAAATAAAATGTTCCCCGATAAAAAACATTCAAAACAGTAAAGTCCGTTGATAATATCCAGAAAACATAAACACAGAGGCTGTAGCAATTGCTGGGATTGAGTTAGCTAAAACAAATTCGGATAGTTTTCAGTTTCATCCAGTCATATCCGGACAAAGGGGTGTGGAATTCGTATGCAATGGATGGAGAAAATCACAGTAAAAATGGTTTTGGAGAAAAGCAAAGTCTTTTCGTTAGGCAAGTGCATAAAATGTCATCGATACAAACAGAAATATCATGTTTGTTTACCGCAGTTCCTCTAGCTTATTCCCGAGAAAATACGAATGTGTAGAGCTGGTGTCTCCATGTGGAACCAATTTCTGTATCCAAGCTCAAAATAAAATGTTCCCCGATAAAAAGCATTCAAAACAATAAAGTCCATTGATAATATCCGGAAAACACAAACACAGAGGCTGTAGCAATAGCTGGGATTGAGATAGCCAAAACAGAACCGGATATTTCCGGTTTCATCCAGTCATATCCGCACAAAATGGTGTGGAATTCGTATGCAATGGACCGAGAACATCACAGTAAAACGGTTTTTGAGAAAAGCAAAGTCTTTTTGTTAGGCAAGTGCATAAATTGTCATCAATACACACAGAAATATTATATTTGTTTGCCACAGTTCCTCTAGCTTTCTCCTTAGAAAATACGAATGTGTAGATTGGTGTCTCCATGTGGAACCAATTAGTGTTTCTACGGTACAAAATTAAATGTTCCCTGATAAAAGCATTCAAAACAATAAAGTCCATCGATAATATCCAGAAAACACAAACACAGAAGCTGTCGCAATATCTGGTATTTAGTAAGGCAAAACACAACAGGATATTTCTATTTTCATCCAGGCATATCCGGAAAAAATGGTGTGGAGTTCATATGACTTAGACCGAGAAAATCACAGTAAAAATGGTTTTTGAGAAAAGCAAAGTCTTTTCTTTAGGCAAGTGCAAAAAATGTCATCTACACAAACAGAAATATCATGTTTGTTTGCCGCAGTTTTTCTAGCTTTCTCCCTAGAAAATATGAATGTGTAGAGCTGGTGTCTCCATGTGGAACCAATTAGTGTTTCTAAGGTACAAAATTAAATGTTCCCTGATTAAAATATTCAAAACAATAAAGTCCATCGATAATATCCAGAAAACACAAACACAGAGGCTGTAACAATATCAGGGATTGAGTTAGCCAAGACACAAGCGGATATTTCTGGTTTCATCCAGTCATATCTGGACAAACTGGTGTGGAATTCATATACAATGGGCGGAGAAAATCACAGTACAAATGGAGTTGTAGAAAAGCAATGTCATTTCCTTGGCAAGTGCATAAAATATCATCTATACAAACAGAAATATAATGTTTGTTTACCACCTTTCCTCTAGCTTTCTCCCTAGAAAATTCGAATGTGTAGATCTCGTTTCTCCTTGTGGAACCAATTAGTAATTCCCAGCACAAAATTAATTATTGCCTGATAAAAACATTCAAAACAATAAAGTCCGTTGATAATATTGAAAAAGACCAACACTGAGACTGTAGCAATATCTGGGATTGAGTTAGCCAAAACACAACCGGATATTTCTGGTTTCATGCAGTCATATCCGGACAAAATGGGGTGGAATTCATATACAATGGACAGAGAAAATCACAGTAAAAATGGTTTTGTAGAAAAGCAATGTCTTTTCCTTGGCAATTGCATAAAATATCATCTATACAAACAGAAATAAAATGTTTGTTTGCCGCATTTCCTCTAGCTTTCTCCCTAGAAAATAAGAATATGTAGAACTGGTTTCTCCTATTGGAACGAATTAGTGATTTCCAGCACAAAATTAATTATTGCCTGATAAAAACATTCAAAACAATAAAGTCCGTTGATAATATTGAAAAAGACCAACACTGAGACTGTAGCAATATCTGGGATTGAGTTAGCCAAAACACAACCGGATATTTCTGGTTTCATTCAGTCATATCTGGACAAAGTGGTGTGGAATTCATATGCAATGGACGGAGAAAATCACAGTAAAAATGCTTTTGTAGAAAAGCAATGTCTTTTCATTGGCAAGTGCATAAAATATTATCTATACAAACAGAAATATAATGTTTGTTTTCCGGATTTCCTCAGGCTTTCTCCATAGAAAATAAGAATGTGTAGAACTGGAGTCTCCATGTGGAAGCAATTAGTGTTTCCCAGGACAAAATTAAATATGCCCCGATGAAAACATTCAAAACAATAAAGCACGTCGATAATATCCAGAAAACACAAACACTAAGGCCGTAGCAATATCTGGGATATAGCAAGCCAAAAGACCACCAGATATTTCTGGTTTCATCCAGTCATATCCAGACAAAATGGGGTAGAATTCGTAGGCAAGGGACCGAGAAAATCACAGGAAAATTGGTTTTGGAGAAAAAGCAAAGTCTTTTATTTAGGCAAGTGCACAAAATGTCATCTATACAAACAGAAATATCATATTTGTTTTCCTCAGTTCCTATAGATTACTCCCTAGAAAATACGAATGTGCAGAGCTGGTGTCTCCACGTGGAAACAATTAGTGATTCCCAGCACAAAATTAAAGGTTCCCTGATAAAAACATTCAAAACTAAAAAATCCATCCATAATATCCAGAAAACACTGACACTGAGGCTGTAGCAATATCTGGGATTGAGTAAGCCAAAACACAACCATCTATTTCTGGTTGCATCCAGTCATATCCAGACAAAGGTGTGTGGAATTCGTATGTAATGGACTGAGAAAATCACAGTAAAAATGGTTCTGGAGAAAAGCAAGTCTTATCTTTAGGCAAGTGCACAAAATGTCATCTATACACACAGAAATATCATCTATGTTTGCCTCAGTTCCTCTAGATTTCTCCTTGGAATATATGACTGTGTAGAACTGGTGTCTCCATGTGGAACTAATTTGTGTTTCTACGACAAAAAATTAAATGTTCCCTGATAAAAAACATTCAAAACAATAAAGTCCATTGATAATATCCAGAAAAAACAACTACAGAGGCTGTAGCAAATTCTGGGATTGAGTTAGCCAAAACACTACCATATATTTCTGGTTTCATCCAGTCATATCCGGACAAACTGGTGTTGAATTCGTGTGCAATGGACCGAGAAAATCACAGTAAAAATGGTTTTGGAGAAAAGCAAAGTCTTTTCATTAGGCAAGTGCATAAAATGTCATCGATACAAACAGAAATATCATGTTTGTTTGTCGCAGTTCCTCTAGCATTCTCCCTAGAAAATATGAATGTGTAGAGCTGGTGTCTCCATGTGGAACCAATTAGTGTTTCTACGGAGCAAAATTAAATGTTCCCTGATAAAAACATTCTACTCAACACAGTCCATTGATAATATCAGGAATACACAAACACAAAGGCTCTAGCAATATTTCGGATTGAGTTAGCAAAACTCAACCGGATATTTCTGGTTTCATCCAGTCCTATCCGGACAGAGTGGTGTGGAATTCATATGCAATGGACTGAGAAAATCACAGTAAAAATGGTTTTGGAGAAAAGGAAAGTCTTTTTGTTTGGCAAGTGCATAAAATGTCATCGATACAAACAGAAATATCATGTCTGTTTGCCGCAATTCCTCTAGCTTTCTCCCTAGAAAATACGAATGTTTAGAGCTGATGTTCCCATGATGAACCAATTAGTGTTTCAACGGTTCAAAATTAAATGCTCCCTGATAAAAACATTCAAAACAATACAGTCCATGGATAATATCAGTAATACACAAACAGAAAGGCTGTAGCAATATTTCAGATTGAGTTAGCCAAAACACAACCGGATATTTCTGGTTTCATCCAGTCATATCTGGACAAAGTAGTGTGGAATTCATATGCAATGGACCGATAAAATCACAGTAAAAATGGTTTTGGAGAAAAGCAAAATCTTTTCGTTACGCAGGTGCATAAAATGTCATCTATACAAACAGAAATATTATGTTTGTTTGCTGCAGTTCCTCTAGCTTTCTCCCTAGAAAATACGAATGTGTACAGCTGGTGTCTCCATGATGAACCAATTAGTGTTTCCAAGCACAAAATTTAATGTTCCCCGATAAAAAATATTCAAAACAATAAAGTGTTTGGATAATATCAGTAATACACAAACACAGATGCTGGAGCAATATCTGGGATTGAGTTAGCCAAAACACAACCGGATATTTCCGGTTTCATCCAGTCATTTCTGGACAAACTTGTATGGAATTCGTATGCAATGGACTGAGAAAATCACAGTACACATGGTTTTGGAGAAAAGCAGTCTTTTCGTTATGCAAGTGCATAAAATGTCATCGATACAAACAGAAATATCATGTTTGTTTGTCGCAGTTCCTCTAGCTTTCTCCCTAGAAAATACAAATATATAGAGATGGTGCCTCCATGTGGAACCAATTAGTGTATCTAAGCTCAAAATTAAATTTCCCCGATGAAAAATATTCAAAACAATAAAGTCTGTTGATTAAATTCGGAAAACACAAACATAGAGGCTGTAGCAATATCTGGGATTGAGTTAGCCAAAACACAACCGGATATTTCCAGTTTCATCCTGTCATATGAGGACAAACTGGTAAGGAACTCGTATGCAATGGACCGAGAAAATCACTGTAAAAATGGTTTTGGAGAAAAGCAAAGTCTTTTCGTTATGCCAGTGCATAAAATGTCATCGAAACTAACAGAAATATCATGTTTGTTTGTCGCAGTTCCTCTAGATTTCTCCCTAGAAAATACGAATGTGTAGAGCTGGTGTCCCCATGATGAACCAATTAGTGTTTCTACGGTAGAAAAATAAATGTTCCCTGATCAAAACATTCAAAACAATAAAGTCCATCGACAATATCCAGAAAACACAAACACAGAGGCTTTCACAATATTTCGGATTGAGTTAGCCAAAACACAACCTGATATTTCTGGTTTCATCCAGTCATATCCGGACAAAATGGTTTGGAATTCATATGCAATGGACCGAGAAAATCAGAGTAAATATTTTTTGGAGAAAAGCAAAGTCTTTTCATTAGGCAAGTAGATAAAATGTCATCTATAAAAACAGAAATATCATGTGTGTTTGTCGCAGTTCCTCTAGCTTTCTCCCTAGAAAATACAAATATGTAGAGCTGGTGTCTCCATGTGGATCCAATTAGTGTTTCCAAGCACAAAATTAAATGTTCCTGACAAAATACATTGAAAACAATAAAGTCCGTTGATAATATGAGGAATACACAAACACAGAGGCTTTCACAATATTTTGGATTGAGTTACCCAAAACACAACCGGATATTTCTTGTTTCATCCAGTCATATCCGGACAAACTGGTGTGGAAGTCGTATGCAATGGA
Source organism: Lepus oiostolus (assembly GCA_036325905.1). Lineage (NCBI taxonomy): Eukaryota > Metazoa > Chordata > Mammalia > Lagomorpha > Leporidae > Lepus > Lepus oiostolus. The sequence goes on from CM070816.1 coordinate 80,501,840, forward strand.
CCGAGAAAATCACAGTAAAAATGGTTTTGGAGAAAAGCAAAGTCTTTTCGTTAGGAAAGTGCATAAAATGTCATCGAAACAAACAGAAATATCATGTTTGTTTGTCGCTGTTCCTCTAGCTTTCTCCCTAGAAAATACGAATGTGTAGAGCTGTTGTCCCCATGATGAACCAATTAGTGTTTCTACGGTACAAAATTAAATGTTCCCTTATAAAAACATTCAAAACAATAAAGTCCATCGACAATATCCAGAAAACACAAACACAGAGGCTTTCACAGTATTTCGGATTGAGTTAGCCAAAACACAACCCAATATTTCTGGTTTCATCCAGTCATATCCGGACAAAGTGGTGTGGAATGCGTATGCAATGGACGGAGAAAATCACAGTAAAATGGTTTTGGAGAAAAGCAAAGTCTTTTCATTAGCCAAGTATATAAAATGTCATCTATACAAACAGAAATATCACGTTTGTTTGTCCCAGTTCCTCTAGCTTTCTCCCGAGAAAATACAAATATGTAGAGCTGGTGTTCCCATGATGAACCAATTAGTGTTTCTATGGTACAAAAATAAATGTTCCCTGATAAAGACATTCAAAACAATAAAGTCCATCGATAATATCCAGAAAACACAAACACAGAGGCTTTCACAATATTTCGGATTGAGTTAGCCAAAACCGAACCCAATATTTCTGGTTTCATCCAGTCATATCCAGACAAAGTGGTGTGGAATATGTATGCAATGGACCTAGGAAATCACAGGACAAATGGTTTTGGAAAAAAGCAAAGTTTTTTCGTTATGCCAGTGCATAAAATGTCATCTATACAAACAAATATCATGCTTGTTTGCCGCAGTTCCTCTAGCTTTCTCCCTAGAAAATACAAATATGTAGAGCTGGTGTCTCCATGTGGAACCAATTAGTGTTTCCAAGGACAAAATTAAATGTTCCCTGACAAAAAACATTAAAAACAACAAATTCCATGGATAATATCTGGAAGACACAAACACAGAGGCTTTCACAATATTTCGGATTGAGTTAGCCAAAACAAAACCGGATATTTCTGGTTCCATCCAGTCATATCCGGAAAAACTAGTGTGGAATTAGTATGCAATGGACCGAAAAAATCACCGTAAAAATGGTTTTGCAGGAAAGCAAAGTCTTTTCGTTAGGCAAGTGCATAAAATGTCATTGAAACAAACAGAAATATCATGTTTGTTTGTCACAGTTCCTCTAGATTTCCACGCCAGAAAATAGGAATGTGTAGAGCTGTTGTCCCCATGATGAACCAATTAGTGTTTCTACGGTATAAAAATATATGTTCCCTGATAAAAACATTCAAAACAATAAACTCCATTGATAATATCCAGAAAACACAAACACAGAGGCTGTAGCAATATTTCGGATTGAATTAGCCAAGACACAAGCGGATATTTCTGGTTTCATCCAGTCATATCCGGACAAAGTGGTGTGGAATTCATAAGCAATGCACCAAGAAAATCACAGAGAAAATGGTTTTGGAGAAAAGCAAAGTCTTTTCTTTAGGCAAGTGCATAAAATGTCATCTATACAAACAGAAATATCATGTGTGTTTGCTGCAGTTCCTCTAGATTTCTCCCTAGAAAATACGAATGTGTAGAGCTGGTGTCTCCATGTGGAACCAATTAGTGTTTCCAAGCACAAAATTAAATGTTCCCTTATAAAAAACATTCAAAACAATAAAGTCCGTTGATAATATGCAGAAAACACAAACACAGAGGCTGTAGCAATATTTCGGATTGATATAGCCGAAACACAACCGGATATTTCGGGTTGCATCCAGACATATCCGGACAAAGTGGTGTGGAATTCGTATGCATTGGACCGAGAAAATCACAGTAAAAATGGTTTTGGAGAAAAGCAAAGTCTTTTTGTTAGGAAAGTGCATAAAATGTCATCGAAACTAACAGAAATATCATGTTTGTCGCAGTTCCTCTAGCTTTCTCCCTAGAAAATACAAATATGTAGAGCTGGTGTCTCCATGTGGATCCAATTAGTGTTTCCAAGCACAAAATTAAATGTTCCCTGACAAAAAACATTGAAAACAATAAAGTCCATTGATAATATCCAGAAAACACAAACACAGAGGCTGTAGCAATATTTCGGATTGAGTTAGCCAAAACACAACCGGATATTTCTTGTTTCATCCAGTCATATCCGGACAAACTGGTGTGGAAGTCGTATGCAATGGACCGAGAAAATCACAGTAAAAATGGTTTTGGAGAAAAGCAAAGTCTTTTCATTAGGAAAGTGCATAAAATGTCATCGAAACAAACAGAAATATCATGTTTGTTTGTCGCAGTTCCTCTAGCTTTCTCCATAGAAAATACGAATGTGTAGAGCTAGTGTCCCCTTGATGAACCAATTAGTGTTTCTACGGTACAAAAATAAATGTTCCCTGATAAAAACATTGAAAACAATAAAGTCCATCGACAATATCCAGAAAACACAAACACAGAGGCTTTCACAATATTTCGGATTGAGTTAGCCAAAACACAACCTGATATTTCTGGTTTCATCCAGTCATATCCGGACAAAATGGTTTGGAATTCATATGCAATGGACCGAGAAAATCAGAGTAAATATTTTTTGGAGAAAAGCAAAGTCTTTTCATTAGGCAAGTAGATAAAATGTCATCTATAAAAACAGAAATATCATGTGTGTTTGTCGCAGTTCCTCTAGCTTTCTCCCTAGAAAATACAAATATGTAGAGCTGGTGTCTCCATGTGGATCCAATTAGTGTTTCCAAGCACAAAATTAAATGTTCCTGACAAAATACATTGAAAACAATAAAGTCCGTTGATAATATGAGGAATACACAAACACAGAGGCTTTCACAATATTTTGGATTGAGTTACCCAAAACACAACCGGATATTTCTTGTTTCATCCAGTCATATCCGGACAAACTGGTGTGGAAGTCGTATGCAATGGACCGAGAAAATCACAGTAAAAATGGTTTTGGAGAAAAGCAAAGTCTTTTCATTAGGAAAGTGCATAAAATGTCATCGAAACAAACAGAAATATCATGTTTGTTTGTCGCAGTTCCTCTAGCTTTCTCCATAGAAAATACGAATGTGTAGAGCTAGTGTCCCCTTGATGAACCAATTAGTGTTTCTACGGTACAAAAATAAATGTTCCCTGATAAAAACATTGAAAACAATAAAGTCCATCGACAATATCCAGAAAACACAAACACAGAGGCTTTCACAATATTTCGGATTGAGTTAGCCAAAACACCACCCAATATTTCTGGTTTCATCCAGTCATATCCGGACAAAGTGGTGTGGAATACGTATGCAATGGACCTAGGAAATCGCAGTACTAATGGTTTTGGATTAAAGCAAAGTTTTTTTGTTATGCCTGTGCATAAAATGTCATCTATACAAACAAATATCATGTTTGTTTTTCGCAGTTCCTCTAGCTTTCTCCCTAGAAAATACAAATATGTAGAGCTGGTGTCTCCATGTGGAACCAATTAGTGTTTCTAAGGACAAAATTAAATGTTCCCTGACAAAACATATTAAAAATAATAAAGTCTGTTGATAATATCCCGAAAACACAAACACAGAGGCTGTAGCAATATTTCGGAATGAGTTAGTCAAAACAAAACCGGATATCTCTGGTTACATCCAGTCATATCCGGACCATCTAGTGTGGAATTCGTATGCAATGGACCGAGAAAATCACAGTAAAAATGGTTTTGGAGAAAAGCAGTCTTTTTGTTAGGCAAGTGCATAAAATGTCATTGAAACTAACAGAAATGTCATGTTTGTTTGTCGCAGTTCCTCTAGCTTTCTCCCTAGAAAATACGAATGTGTAGAGATGGTGCCCCATGATGAACCAATTAGTGTTTCCAAGCACAAAATTAAATGTTCCCTGACAAAAAACATTAAAAACAACAAATTCCATGGATAATATCTGGAAGACACAAACACAGAGGCTGTAGCAATATTTCGGATTGAGTTAGCCAAAACACAACTGGATATTTCTGGTTCCATCCAGTCATATCCGGAAAAACTAGTGTGGAAGTAGTATGCAATGGACCGAAAAATTCACAGTAAAAATGGTTTTGTAGGAAAGCAAAGTCTTTTCATTTGGCAAGTGCATAAAATGTTATCGATACAAACAGAAATATCATGTTTGTCGCAGTTCCTCTAGCTTTCCAGGCCAGAAAATAGGAATGTGTAGAGCTGTTGTCCCCATGATGAACCAATTAGTGTTTCTATGGTATAAAAATATATGTTCCCTGATAAAAACATTCAAAACCATAAACTCCATTGATAATATCCAGATAACACAAACACAGAGGCTGTAGCAATATTTCGGATTGAATTCGCCAAGACACAAGCGGATATTTCTGGTTTCATCCAGTCATATCCGGAAAAAGTGATGTGGAATTCATAAGCAATGCACCAAGAAAATCACAGTAAAAATGTTTTTGGAGAAAAGCAAAGTCTTTTCATTAGGCAAGTGCATAAAATGTCATTTATACAAACAGAAATATCATGTGTGTTTGCCACAGTTCCTCGAGCTTTCTCCCTAGAAAATACGAATGTGTAGAGCTGGTGTCTCTATGTGGAACCAATTAGTGTTTCCAAGCACAAAATTAAATGTTCCCTGATAAAAAACATTCAAAACAATAAAGTCCGTTGATAATATGCAGAAAACACAAACACAGAGGCTGTAGCAATATTTCGAATTGATATAGCCAAAACACAACTAGATATTTCGGGTTGCATCCAGTCATATCCGGACAAGGAGGTGTGGAATGCATATGCAATGGACTGAGAAAATCACAGTAAAAATGGTTTTGGAGAAAAGCAAAGTCTTTTTGTTAGGAAAGTGCATAAAATGTCATCGAAACTAACAGAAATGTCATGTTTGTTTGTCGCAGTTCCTCTAGCTTTCACCCTAGAAAATACGAATGTGTAGAGCTGGTGTCCCCATGATGAACCAATTAGTGTTTCCAAGGACAAAATTAAATGTTCCCTGACAAAAAACATTAAAAACAACAAATTCCATGGATAATATCCGGAAGACACAAACACAGAGGCTGTAGCAATATTTCGGATTGATATCCAATACACAACCGGATATTTCTAGATTCAACCAGTCATATCCGGACTAAGTGGTGTGGAATTCGCATGCAATGGACCGAGAAAATCACAGTAAAAATGGTTTTGGTGAAAAGAAAAGTCTTTTCTTTAGGCAAGTGCTTAAAATGTCATCTATAGACACAGAAATATCATGTTTGTTTGTCGCAGTTCCTCTAGCTTTCTCCCTAGAAAATGCGAATGTGTAGAGATGGTGTCTCCATGTGGAACCAATTAGTGTTTCTACGGTACAAAATTAAATGTTCCCTGATAAAAAACATTCAAAACAATAAAGTCCGTTGATAATATCCAGAAAACACAAACACAGAGGCTGTAGCAATATTTCGGATTGAGTTAGTCAAAACACAACGGGATATCTCAGGTTTCATCCAGTCATATCCGGACAATCTAGTGTGGAATTCGTATGCAATGGACCGAGAAAATCACAGTACAAATGGTTTTGGAGAAAAGCAAAGTTTTTTCGTTATGCCAGTGCATAAAATGTCATCTATGCAAACAGAAATATCATGATTGTTTGCCGCAGTTCCTCTAGCTTTCTCCCTAGAAAATATGAATGTGTAGCGCTGGTGTCTCCCTGTGGCACCAATTAGTGTTTCCAAGCACAAAAATAAATATTCCCTGATAAAAAACATCCAAAAAAATACAGTCCATTGATAATATCCGGAAAACACAAACACAGAGGCTCTAGCAATATCTAGGATAGAGTTAGCCAAAACAAAACCGGATATTTCCGGGTTCATCCAGTCATATCCTGAAAAACTGGTGTGGAATTCGTATGCAATAGACCGAGAAAATCTCAGTAAATATGGTTTTGGAGAAAAGCATAGTCTTTTTGTTAGGCAAGTGCAGAAAATGTCATCGATACAAACAGAAATATCATGTTTGTTTGTCGCAGTTCCTCTAGTTTTCTCCCTAGAAAATACGAATGTGTAGAGCTGGTGTCCCCATGATGAACCAATTTGTGTTTCTACGGTACAAAAATAAATGTTCCCTGATAAAAATTTTGAAAACAATAAAGTCCATCGATAATATAACAAAACACAAACACACAGGATTTCACAATATTTCGGATTGAGTTAGTCAAAACACAACCGGATATTTCTGGTTCCATCCAGTCATATCCAGAAAAACTAGTGTGGAAGTCGTATGCAATGGACCGAGAAAATCACACTAAAAATGGTTTTGGAGAAAAGCAAAATCTTTTCGTTTGGCAAGTGCATAAAAAGTCATCTATACAAACAGAAATATCATGTGTGTTTGCCGCAGTTCCTCTTGCTTTCTCCCTAGAAAATATGAATACGTAGAGCTGGTGTATCCATGTGGAACCAATTAATGTATCCAAGCCCAAAATAAAATGTTCCCCGAAAAAAATATTCTAAACAAAAAAGTCTATTGATAATATCAAGAATACACACACATAGAGGATGTAGCAATACCTGGGATTAAGTTAGCCAAAACACAACCGGATATTTCTGGTTTCATCCAGTCATATCCGGACAAACTGGTGTGGAATTCGTATGCAATGGACTGAGAAAATCACAGTAAAAATGGTTTTGGAGAAAAGCAAAGTCTTTTCCTTAGGCAAGTGCATAAAAAGTCATCTATGCAAACAGAAATATCATGCTTGTTTGCCGCAGTTCCTCTAGCTTTTTCCCTAGAAAATACGAATGTGTAGAGCTGGTGTTCCCATGATGAACCAATTAGTGTTTCTACGGTACAAAATTAAAATTCCCTGAAAAAATTTTCAAAACAATAAGGCACGTCGATAATATCCAGAAAACACAAACACAGAGGCTTTCACAATATCTGAGATTGAGTTACCCAAAACACAACCGGATATTTCTGGTTTCATCCAGTCATATCCGGACAAAATGGTGTGGAGTTCATATGTCTTGGACAGAGAAAATCACAGTAAAAATGGTTTTGGAGAAAAGCAAAGTCTTTTCTTTAGGCAAGTGCAAAAAATGTCATCTATACAAACAGAAATATCATGTTTGTTTGCCGCAGTTCCTCTAGCTTTCTCCCTAGAAAATATGAATGTGTAGAGCTGGTGTCTCTATGTGGAACCAATTAGTGTTTCTATGGTACAAAATTAAATGTTCCCTGATAAAATCATTCAAAACAATAAAGTCCATCGATAATATCCAGAAAACACAAACACAGAGGCTTTCACAATATCTGGGATTGAGTTAGCCAAAACGCAAGCGGATATTTCTGGTTTCATCCAGTCATATCCGGACAAAGTTGTGTGGAATTTGTAGGCAATGGATTGAGAGAATCACGGTAAAAAAGGTTTTGGAGAAAAGCAAAGTCTTTTCGTTAGGCAAGTGCTTAAAAAGTCATCTATACAAACAGAAATATCATGTTTGTTTGCCGCAGTTCCTCTAGCTTTTTCCCTAGAAAATACGAATGTGTAGAGCAGGTGTCTCCATGTGGATCCTATTAGTGTTTCTACGGTGCAAAATTAAATGTTCCCTGATAAAAATATTCAAAACATTAAAGCACGTCGATAATATCCAGAAAGCACAAACACAGAGGCTTTCACAATATCTGGGATTGAGTTAGCCAAAACACAACCGGATATTTCTGGTTTGATCCAGTCATATCTGGACAAACTGGTGTGGAATTCGTATGCAATGGAATGAGAAAATCACAGTAAGAATGGTTTTGTAGAAAAGCAATGTATTTTCGTTGGAAATTGCATAAAATATCATCTATACAAACAGAAATATAATGTTTGTTTGCCACAGTTCCTCTAGCTTTCTCCCTAGAAAATACAATTGTGTAGAGGTGGTGTCTCCATGTGGAACCAATTAATGTATCCAAGCCCAAAATAAAATGTTCCCCGTAAAAAATATTCTAAACAAAAAGTCCATTGATAATATCCAGAAAACACAAACATAGAGGATGTAGCAATAATGGGATTGAGTTAGCCAAAACAAAACTGGATATTTCTGGTTTCATCCAGTCATATCTGGACAAACTGGTGTGGAATTCGTATGCTCTGGACCGAGAAAATCACAGTAAAAATGGTTTTGGAGAAAAGCAAAGTGTTTTCCTTTGGAAAGTGCAAAAAATTTCATCTATGCAAACAGAAATATCATGTTTGTTTGCCGCAGTTCCTCTAGCTTTCTCCCTAGAAAATACGAATGTGTAGAGCTGGTGTTCCCATGATGAACCAATTAGTGTTTCTACGGTACAAAATTAAAATTCCCTGAAAAAATTTTCAAAACAATAAGGCACGTCGATAATATCCAGAAAACACAAACACAGAGGCTTTCACAATATCTGAGATTGAGTTAGCCAAAACACAACCGGATATTTCTGGTTTCATCCAGTCATATCCAGACAAAGTGGTGTGGAATTCGTATGCAATGGACTGAGAAAATCACAGTAAAAATTGTTTTGGAGAAAAGCAAAGTCTTTTCATTAGGCAAGTGCAAAAAATATCATCTATAGAAACAGAAATATCATGTTTGTTTGCCGCATTTCCTCTAGCTTTCTCCTTAGAAAATATGAATATGTACAGCTGGTGTCTCCATGTGGAACCAATTAGTGTTTCAATGGTACAAAATTAAATGTTCCCTGATAAAAACATTCACAAGAAAAAGTCCATCGATAATATCCAAACACAAACACAGAGGCTGTAGCAATATCTGGGATTGAGTTAGCTAAAAAAAACAGGATATTTCTGGTTTCATCCAGTCATATCCGGAGAAAGTGGTGTGGAATTCGTATACAATGGAATGAGAAAATCACAGTAAAAATGGTTTTGGAGAAAAGCAAAGTGTTTTCCTTTGGAAAGTGCAAAAAATGTCATCTATGCAAACAGAAATATCATGTTTGTTTGCCGCAGTTCCTCTAGCTTTCTCCCTAGAAAATACGAATGTGTAGAGCTGGTTACTCTTTCTGGAACGAATTAGTGATTCCCAGCACAAAATTAAATATTGCCTGATAAGAATATTCAAAACAATAAAGTCCGTCGATAATATCCAGAAAACACAAACACAGAGGCTTTCACAATATCTGGGATTGAGTTAGCCAAAACACAACCGGATATTTCTGGTTACATCCAGTCATATCCGGACAAAATAGTGTGGAGTTCATATGCCTTGGACCGAGAAAATCACAGTAAAAATGGCTTTTTAGAAAAGCAAAGTCTTTTCTTTAAGCAAGTGCAAAAAATGTCATCTATACAAACAGAAATATCATGATTGTTTGCCTCAGTTCCTCTAGATTTCTCCCTAGAAAATATGAATGTGTAGAGCTGGTGTCTCCATGTGGAACCAATTAGTGTTTCCCAGCACAAAATTAAATGTTCCCTGATGAAAAACATTCAAAACAATAAAGTCCATCGATAATATCCAGAAAACACAAACACATAGGCTGTAGCAATATCTGGGATTGATTAGCCAAAACACACCTGGATATTTCTTGTTCCATCCAGGCATATCTTGACAAAGTGGTGTGGAATTCCTTTTCAATGGACGGAGAAATTCACAGTAAAAATGGTTTTGGAGAACAGCAAAGTCTTTTCGTCATGCAAGTGCATAAAATGTCATCTATACAAACAGAAATATCATGTTTGTTTGTCGCAGTTCCTCTAGCTTATTCCCTAGAAAATAAGAATGTGTAGAGGTGCTCTCTCCATGTGTAATGAATTAGTGTATCTAATCTCAATATTAAAAGTTCCCCGATAAAAAACATTCAAAGAATAAAGTCCATTGATAATATCTGGAAAACACAAACACCGAGGCTGTAACAGTATCTGGTATTGAGTTAGCCAAAACACAACCTGATATTTCCGATTTCATCTACTCATTCCGGAAAAACTGGTGTGGCATTCGTATGCAATGGAATGAGAAAATCACAGTACAAATAGTTTTGGTGAAAAGCAAAGTCTTTTCATTAGGCAAGTGCATAAAATGTTATCTATACAAACAGAAATATCATGTTTGTTTGTCGCAGATCCTGTAGCTTTCTCCCTAGAAAATAAGAATGCGTAAAGGTGGTGTCTCCATGTGGAACCAATTAGTGTATCTAAGCTCAAAATTAAAAGTTCCCTCATAAAAAACATCTAAAACAGTAATGTCCGTTGAAAATATCCGGAAAACACAAATACAGAGGCTGTAGCAATATCTGGGATTGAGTTAGCCAAAACACAACTGGATATTTCTGGTTTCATCCAGTCAAATCTGGACAAACTGGTGTGGAATTCGTATCCAATAGACCCTGAAAATCACAGTAAAAAAGGTTTTGGAGAAAAGCAAAATCTTTTCGTTAGGCAAGTGCATAAAATGTCATCTATACAAACAGAAATATCATGTTTGTTTACCGTAGTTCCCCTAGCTTTCTCCTTAGAAAATACGAATGTGTAGAGCTGGTGTCCCTATGATGAACCAATTAGTGTTTCTACGGTACAAAATTAAATCTTCAATGATAAAAAATTTCAAAACCATACAGTCCATTGATAATATCCAGAAAACACAAACACAGAGTGTTTCACAATATTGAAGAGTGAGTTAGCAAAAATATAACCGGATATTTCTGGTTTCATCCAGTCATATCCAGACAAACTGGTGTGGAATTCGTATGCAATGGACCGAGAAAATCACAGTAAAAATGGTTTTGGAGAAAAGCAAAGTCTTTTCGTTAGGCAAGTGCATAAAATGTCATCCATACAAACAGAAATATCATGTCTGTTTGCCGCAGTTCCTCTAGCTTTCTCCCTAGAAAATACGAATGTGTAGAGCTGGTGTCCGCATGATGATCCAATTAGTGTTTCAATGGTACAGAATTAAATGTTCCCTGATAAAAACATTCAAAACAATAAAATCCATCGATAATATCCAGAAAACACCAACACAGAGGCTTTCACAATATTTCGGATTGAGTGAGGCAAAACACAACCGGATATTTCTGGTTTCATCCAGGCATATCCGGACAAAGTGGTGTGGAATTTGTATGCAATGGACGGAGAAATTCACAGTAAAAATGTTTTTGGAGAACAGCAAAGTCTTTTCGTTAGGTAAGTGCATAAAATGTCATCTATACAAACAGAAATATCAGGTTTGTTTATCGCAGATCCCGTAGCTTTCTCCCTAGAAAATATGAATGTGTAGAGGTGGTGTCTCCATGTGAAACCAATTAGTGTATCTAAGCTCAAAATTAAAAGTTCCCTCATAAAAAACATCTAAAACAGTAATGTCCATTGATAATATCCGGAAAACACAAATACAGAGGCTGTAGCAATATCTGGGATTGAGTTAGCCAAAACACAACCGGATATTTCTGGTTTCATCCAGTCAAATCCGGACAAACTGGTGTGGAATTCGTATCCAATGGACCCTGAAAATCACAGTAAAAAAGGCTTTGGAGAAAAGCAAACTCTTTTCGTTAGGCAAGTGCATAAAATGTCATCTATACAAACAGAAATATCATGTTTGTTTGCCGCAGTTCCTCTAGCTTTCTCCTTACAAAATACGAATGTGTAGAGCTAGTGTCCGCATGATGAACCAATTAGTGTTTCAATGGTACAGAATTAAATGTTCCCTGATAAAAACATTCAAAACAATAAAGTCCATCGATAATATCCAGAAAACCCAAATACAGAGGCCGTAGCAATATCTGGGATTGAGTTAGCCAAAACAAAACTGGATATTTCTGGTTTCATCCAGTCATATCCGGTGAACTGGTGTGGAATTCGTATGCAATGGACCGAGGAAATCACAGTAAAAATGGTTTTGGAGGAAAGCAAAGTCTTTTCGTTAGGCAAGTGCATAAAATGTCATGTATACAAACAGAAATATCATGTTTGTTTGCCATAGTTCTTCTAGATTTCTCCCTAGAAAATACAAATGTGTAGAGCTGGTGTCTCCATGTGGAACCAGTTACTTTATCCAAACTCAAAATAAAATGTTTCCCGATAAAAAACATTCAAAACAATAAAGTCCATTGATAAAATCTGGAAAACACAAACACAGAGGCTGTAGCAATAGGTGGGATTGTGTTAGCCAAAACAAATCCGGATAGTTTTTCAGTTTCATCCAGTCATATCCGGACAAAATGGTGTGGAATTCATATGCAATGGACTGAGAAAATCACAGTGAAAATGGTTTTGGAGAAAACAAAGTCTTTTCGTTAGGCAACTGCATAAAATGTCATCGATACAAAAGAAATATCATGTTTGTTGGCCACAGTTCCTCTAGCTTTCCCCCTAGAAAACACGAATGTGTAAAGGTAGTGTCTCCAAGTAGAACCAATTAGGGTTTCCCAGCACAAAATTCAATGTTCCCCGATAAAAAACATTCAAAACAATAAAGTCCATTGATAATATCCAGAAAACACAAACACAGAGGCTTTCACAGTATTTCGGATTGAGTGAGGCAAAACACAACCGGATATTTCTGGTTTCATCCAGGCATATCCGGACAAAGTGGTGTGGAATTCATATTCAAGGGACCGAGAAAATCACAGTAAAATGGTTTTAGAGAAAAACAAAGTCTTTTCATTAGGCAAGTGCCTAAAATGTCAATGATACAAACAGAAATATCATGTTTGTTGGCCGCAGGTCCTCAAGTTTTCTCCCTAGAAAATACGAATATGCAGAGCTTGTGTCCCCATGGTGAACCAATTGGTGTTTCAATGGTACATTGAAAACAATAAAGTCATTGGATAATATAAGAAAACACAAACACAGAGGCTTTCACAATATTTCGGATTGAGTTAGCCAACACAACCGGATATTTCTGGTTCCATCCAGTCATATCCAGAAAAACTAGTGTGGAAATCGTATGCAATGGACCGAGAAAATCACAGTAAATGTGGTTTTGAAGAAAAGCAAAGTCTTTTCTTTAGGCAAGTGCATAAAATGTCATCGATACAAACAGAAATATCATGTTTGTTTGTCACAGTTCCTCTAGCTTTCTCCCTAGAATATACGAATATGTAGAGCTGGTGTCCCCATGATGAACCAATTAGTATTACTACGGTACAAAAATATATGTTCCCTGATAAAAACATTCAAAACTATAAACTCCATTGATATTTTCCAGAAAACACAAACACAGAGGCTGTAGCAATATTTCAGATTGAATTAGCAAAGACACAAACGGATATTTCTGGTATCATATAGTCATATCCGGACAAAGTGGTGTGGAATTCGTAAGCAATGCACAGAGAAAATCACAATAAAAATGGTTTTGGAGAAAAGCAAAGTCTTTTCATTAGGCAAGTGCACAAAATGTCATCTATACAAACAGAAATATCATGTTTGTATGTCGCAGGTCCTCTAGTTTTCTACCTAGAAAATACAAATGTGTAGAGCTGTTGTCTCCATGTGGAACCAATTAGTGATTCCAAACACAAAATTAAATGTTCCCTGATAAAAAAACATTCAAAACAATAAAGTCCATCGATTATATCCGGAAAACACAAACACAGAGGCTTTCACAATATTTCGGATTCAGTTAGCCAAAACACAAGCGGATAGTTCTGGTTTCATCCAGTCATATACGGCCAAACTGGTGTGGAATTCGTATGCAGTGGACCGAGGAAATCACAGTAAAAATGGTTTTGGAGAAAAGCAAAGGCTTTTTGTTAGGCAAGTAGATAAATGGTCATCTATAGAAACAGAAATATCATGTTTGTTTGCCGCAGTTCCTCTAGCTTTCTCCCTAGAAAATACGAATGTGTAGAGCTGGTGTTCCCATGATGAACCAATTAGTGTTTCAACATTAAGAAATTAAATGTTCCCTGATAAAAAACATTCAAAACAATAAAGTCCATCGATAATATCCAGAAAACACAAACACAGAGGCTTTCACAATATTTCGGATTGAGTTAGCCAAAACACAACCGGATATTTCTGGTTTCATCTAGTCATATCCGGACAAAGTGCTGTGGAATTCGTATGCAATGGAATGAGAAAATCACATTAAAAATGGTTTTGGAGAAAAGTAAAGTCTTTTCTTTAGGCAAGTAGATAAAATGTCATCTATACAAACAGAAATATCATGTTTGTTTGTTGCAGTTCCTCTATCTTTCTCCCTAGAAAATACGAATGTGTGGAGCTGGTGTCCCCATGATGAACCAATTAGTGTATCTAAGCTCAAAACTAAATGTTCCCCGATAACAAACATTCAAAAAAATAAATTCCGTGGATAATATCCGGAAAACACAAAGACAGAGGCTGTAGCAATTTCTGGGATTCAGCTAGCCAAAACAAAACCGGATATTTCCGGTTTCATCCAGTCATATCAGGACAAACTGGTATGGAATTCGTATGCAATGGACCGAGAAAATCACAGTAAAAATGGTTTTGGAAAAAAGCAAAGTCTTTTCGTTAAGCAAGCGCATAAAACATCATCGGTAGAAACTGAAAAATCATATATGTCTTTCACAGTTCCTCTAGCTTTCTCCCTAGAAAATACGAATGTGTAGAGCTGGTGTCCCCATGATTAACCAATTAGTGTTTCTACGGTATAAAAATATATGTTCCCTGATAAAAACATTGAAAACAATAAACTCCATTGATAATATCCAGAAAACACAATAACAGAGGCTGTAGCATTATTTCGGTTTGAGATAGCGAAAACAAAATCGGATATTTCCGTTTTCATCCAGTCATATCAGGAGAAACTGGTATGGAATTCCTATGCAATGGACCGACAAAATCACAGTTAAATTTTTTTTGGAGAAAAGCAAAGTCTTTTCGTTATGCCAGTGCATAAAATGTTATTTATGCAAACAGAAATATCATGTTTGTTTGCCGCAGTTCCTCTAGCTTTCTCCCTAGAAAATATGAATGTGTAGAGCTGGTGTCTCCATGTGGATCCTATTAGTGTTTCTACGGGACAAAATTTAATGTTCCCTGATAAAAACCTTCAAAACAATAAAGTCCATCAATAATATCCAGAAAACACAAACACAGAGGCTTTCACAATATTTTGGATTGAGTTAGCCAAAACAAAACCGGATATTTCTGGTTTAATCCAGTCATATCCTGACAAATTGGTGTGGAATTCGTATGCAATGGACGGAGAAAATCAGAGTAAAAATGGTTTTGGAGAAAAGCAAAGTCTTTTCATTAAGCCAGTAGATAAAATGTCATCTATAGAAACAGAAATATCATGTTTGTTTGTTGCAGTTCCTCTACCTTTCTCCCTAGAAAATACAAATATGTAGAGCTGGTGTCTCCATGTGGAACCCATTAGTGTTTCCAAACACAAAATTAAATGTTCCCTGATAAAAAAACATTGAAAACAATAAAGTCCATGGATAATATCAGGAATACACAAACTCAGAGGCTCTAGAAATATTTCGGATAGAGTTAGCCAAACACAACCGGATATTTCTGGTTTCATCCAGTCATATCCGGTAAACTGGTGTGGAATTCGTATGCAATGGACCGAGAAAATCAGAGTAAAAATGGATTTGGAGAAAAGCAAAGTCTTTTCATTAGGCAAGTAGATAAAATGTCATCTATACAAACGGAAATATCATGTTTGTTTGCCACAGTTCCTCAGGCTTTCTCCGTAAAAAAACGAATGTGTAGAGCTTGTGTCTTCATGTGGAAGCAATTACTGTATCCAAGCAAAAAATAAAATGTTCCCCGATAAAAAACATTCAAAACAATAAAGTCCATCGATAATATCTGAAAACACAAACACACAGGCTGTAGCAATATCTAGCATTGAGTTAGCCAAAATATAATCGGATATTTCCGGTTTCATTCCGTCATATCCGGACAAACTAGTGTGGAATTCGTATGCAATGGCCCGAGATAATCACAGTAAAAATGGTTTTGGAGAACAGCAAAGTCTATTCGTTAGGCAAGTGCATAAAATGTCATCTATTCAAACAGAAATATCATGTTTGTTTGTTTCAGTTCCTCTAGTTTCTCTCTAGAAAATATGAATGTGTAGAGCTGGTTCTCCATGTGGAACCAATTGGTGTTTCCAAGCACAAAATTAAATGTTCACTGAATAAAACATTCAAAACAATAAAGTTCATGGATAATGTCAGGAATACACAAACACAGAGGCTGAAGCAATATCTGGGATTGAGTTAGCCAAAACACAACTGGATATTTCTGGTTTCATCCAGTCATATCCGGACAAAGTGGTGTGGAATTCGTATGCAATGGACCGAGAAAATCACAGTACAAATGGTTTTGGAGAAAAGCAAAGTCTTTTCTTCAGGCAAGTGCAAAAAATGTCATCTATACAAACAGAAATATCATGTTTGCTTGCCGCAGTTCCTCTAGCTTTCTCCCTAGAAAATAAGAATGTGTAGAGTTGGTGTCTCCATGTGGAACCAATTACTGCATCCAAGCTCAAAATAAAGTGTTTCCCGATAAAAAACATTCAAAACAATAAAGTCCGTTGATAATATCCAGAAAACACAAATACAGAGGCTGTAGCAATAGCTGGGATTGAGTTAGCTAAAACAAATCCGGATAGTTTTCAGTTTCATCCAGTCATATCCGGACAAAGTGGTGTGGAATTCGTATCAATGGACGGAAGAAAATCACAGTAAAAATGGTTTTGGAGAAAAGCAAAGTCTTTTCTTTAGGCAAGTTTAAAAAATGTCATCTATACAACCAGAAATATTCTGTTTGTTGGCCGCAGTTCCTCTAGGTTTCTCCCTAGAAAATACGAATGTGTAGAGCTGGTGTCTCCATGTGGAACCAATTAGTGATTCCAAGCACAAAATTAAATGTTCCCTGTTAGAAACTTTCAAAACAATAAAATCCGTTGATAATATCTGGAATAAACAAACGCAGAGGCTGTAGCAATATCCAGGATTGAGTTAGCCTAAACACAACAGGATATTTCTGGTTTCATCCATTCATATCTGGACAAACTGGTGTGGAATTCGTATGCAATGCACCGAGAAAATCACAGTAAAAATGGTTTTGGAGAAAAGCAAAGTCTTTTCATTAGGCAAGTGCATAAAATGCCATCAATACAAACAGAAATATCATGTTTGTTTGCCGCAGTTCCTCTAACTTTCTCACTAGAAAATGCGAATGTGTGGAGCAGGTGTCCCCATGATGAACCAATTAGTGTTTCAACGGTGAAAAATTAAAAGATCCGTGATAAAAATATTCAAAACAATAAAGTCCATCGATAATATCCAGAAAACACAAACACAGAGGCTTTCACAATATTTCGAATTGAGTTAGCAAAAACACAACCGGATATTTCTGTTTTCATCCAGTCATATCCTGACAAACGGCTGTGCAATTCATATGCAATGGACCGAGAAAATCACAGTACAAATGGTTTTGGAGAAAAGCAAAGTCTTTTCGTTAGGCAAGTGCATAAAATGTCATCGATACAAACAGAAATATCAGCGTTGTTTGCCACAGTTATTCTAGATTTCTCCCTAGAAAATACGAATGTGTAGAGCTGGTGTCTCCATGTGGAACCAATTACTGTATCCAAGCTCAAAATAAAATATTCCTCGATAAAAAGCATTCAAAACAATAAAGTCCATTCTTAATATCCAGAAAACACAAACACAGAGGCTGTAGCGATAGCTGGGATTGAGTTAGCTAAAACAAATCCAGATAGTTTTCAGTTTCATCCAGTCATATCCGGCAAAGTGGTGTGGAATTCGTATCAATAGACCGAGAAAGTCACAGTATAAATGTTTTTCGAGGAAAGCAAAGTCTTTTCGTTAGGCAAGTGCATAAAATGTCATCTATACAAACAGAAATTTCATGTTTGTTTTTCGCAGTTCCTCTAGCTTTCTCCTTAGAAAATTCGAATGTGTAGAGCTGGTGTCCCCATGATGAACCAATTAGTGTTTCTACCGTACAAAATTAAATGTTCCCTTTTAGAAACATTCAAAACAATGAAGTCCATCGATAATTTCCAGAAAACACAAACACAGAGGCTTTCACAATATTTCGGATTCAGTTACCCGAAACACAACCATATATTTCTGATTTCATCCAGTCATATCCGGAGAAACTAGTGTGGAGTTCGTATGCAATGCACTGAGAAAAACAGAGTAAAAATCATTTTGGAGAAAAGCATTCTTTTCCTTAGGGAAGTGCATAAAATGTCATCTATACAAAGAGAAATATCATGTTTGTTTGCCGCAGTTCCTCTAGCTTTCTCCCTAGAAAGTACGAATGTGTAGAGCTGGTGTCCAGATGATGAACCAATTAGTGTTTCAACGGTGAAAAATTAAAAGTTCCCTGATAAAAATATTCAAAACAATAAAGTCCATCGATAATATCCAGAAAACACAAACACAGAGGCTTTCACAATATTTCGAATTGAGTTAGCCAAAACACAACCGGATATTTCTGTTTTCATCCAGTCATATCCTGACAAAGTAGTTTGTAATTCATATGCAAAGGGCTGAGAAAATCAGAGTAAAAATGGTTTTGGAGAAAGGAAAAGTTTTTTCGTTAAGCAAATGTACAAACACAGAGGCTTTCACAATATTTCGGATTGAGTTAGCCAAAACACAACCGAATAGTTCTGGTTTCATCCAGTCATATCTGGACAAACTGGTGTGGAATTCGTATGCATGAACTGAGAAAATAACAGTAAAATTGGTTTTGGAGAAAAGCAAAGTCTTTTCGTTAGGCAAGTGCTGAAAATGTCATCGATACAAACAGAAATATCATGTTTGTTTGCCACAGTTCCTCTAGCTTTCTCCCTAGATAATACGAATGTGTAGAGTTGGTGTCTCAATGTGGAACCAATTACTGTATCCAAGCTCAAAATAAAATGTTCCCCGATAAAAAACATTCAAAACAGTAAAGTCCGTTGATAATATCCAGAAAACATAAACACAGAGGCTGTAGCAATAGCTGGGATTGAGTTAGCTAAAACAAATTCGGATAGTTTTCAGTTTCATCCAGTCATATCCGGACAAAGGGGTGTGGAATTCGTATGCAATGGATGGAGAAAATCACAGTAAAAATGGTTTTGGAGAAAAGCAAAGTCTTTTCGTTAGGCAAGTGCATAAAATGTCATCGATACAAACAGAAATATCATGTTTGTTTACCGCAGTTCCTCTAGCTTATTCCCGAGAAAATACGAATGTGTAGAGCTGGTGTCTCCATGTGGAACCAATTTCTGTATCCAAGCTCAAAATAAAATGTTCCCCGATAAAAAGCATTCAAAACAATAAAGTCCATTGATAATATCCGGAAAACACAAACACAGAGGCTGTAGCAATAGCTGGGATTGAGATAGCCAAAACAGAACCGGATATTTCCGGTTTCATCCAGTCATATCCGCACAAAATGGTGTGGAATTCGTATGCAATGGACCGAGAACATCACAGTAAAACGGTTTTTGAGAAAAGCAAAGTCTTTTTGTTAGGCAAGTGCATAAATTGTCATCAATACACACAGAAATATTATATTTGTTTGCCACAGTTCCTCTAGCTTTCTCCTTAGAAAATACGAATGTGTAGATTGGTGTCTCCATGTGGAACCAATTAGTGTTTCTACGGTACAAAATTAAATGTTCCCTGATAAAAGCATTCAAAACAATAAAGTCCATCGATAATATCCAGAAAACACAAACACAGAAGCTGTCGCAATATCTGGTATTTAGTAAGGCAAAACACAACAGGATATTTCTATTTTCATCCAGGCATATCCGGAAAAAATGGTGTGGAGTTCATATGACTTAGACCGAGAAAATCACAGTAAAAATGGTTTTTGAGAAAAGCAAAGTCTTTTCTTTAGGCAAGTGCAAAAAATGTCATCTACACAAACAGAAATATCATGTTTGTTTGCCGCAGTTTTTCTAGCTTTCTCCCTAGAAAATATGAATGTGTAGAGCTGGTGTCTCCATGTGGAACCAATTAGTGTTTCTAAGGTACAAAATTAAATGTTCCCTGATTAAAATATTCAAAACAATAAAGTCCATCGATAATATCCAGAAAACACAAACACAGAGGCTGTAACAATATCAGGGATTGAGTTAGCCAAGACACAAGCGGATATTTCTGGTTTCATCCAGTCATATCTGGACAAACTGGTGTGGAATTCATATACAATGGGCGGAGAAAATCACAGTACAAATGGAGTTGTAGAAAAGCAATGTCATTTCCTTGGCAAGTGCATAAAATATCATCTATACAAACAGAAATATAATGTTTGTTTACCACCTTTCCTCTAGCTTTCTCCCTAGAAAATTCGAATGTGTAGATCTCGTTTCTCCTTGTGGAACCAATTAGTAATTCCCAGCACAAAATTAATTATTGCCTGATAAAAACATTCAAAACAATAAAGTCCGTTGATAATATTGAAAAAGACCAACACTGAGACTGTAGCAATATCTGGGATTGAGTTAGCCAAAACACAACCGGATATTTCTGGTTTCATGCAGTCATATCCGGACAAAATGGGGTGGAATTCATATACAATGGACAGAGAAAATCACAGTAAAAATGGTTTTGTAGAAAAGCAATGTCTTTTCCTTGGCAATTGCATAAAATATCATCTATACAAACAGAAATAAAATGTTTGTTTGCCGCATTTCCTCTAGCTTTCTCCCTAGAAAATAAGAATATGTAGAACTGGTTTCTCCTATTGGAACGAATTAGTGATTTCCAGCACAAAATTAATTATTGCCTGATAAAAACATTCAAAACAATAAAGTCCGTTGATAATATTGAAAAAGACCAACACTGAGACTGTAGCAATATCTGGGATTGAGTTAGCCAAAACACAACCGGATATTTCTGGTTTCATTCAGTCATATCTGGACAAAGTGGTGTGGAATTCATATGCAATGGACGGAGAAAATCACAGTAAAAATGCTTTTGTAGAAAAGCAATGTCTTTTCATTGGCAAGTGCATAAAATATTATCTATACAAACAGAAATATAATGTTTGTTTTCCGGATTTCCTCAGGCTTTCTCCATAGAAAATAAGAATGTGTAGAACTGGAGTCTCCATGTGGAAGCAATTAGTGTTTCCCAGGACAAAATTAAATATGCCCCGATGAAAACATTCAAAACAATAAAGCACGTCGATAATATCCAGAAAACACAAACACTAAGGCCGTAGCAATATCTGGGATATAGCAAGCCAAAAGACCACCAGATATTTCTGGTTTCATCCAGTCATATCCAGACAAAATGGGGTAGAATTCGTAGGCAAGGGACCGAGAAAATCACAGGAAAATTGGTTTTGGAGAAAAAGCAAAGTCTTTTATTTAGGCAAGTGCACAAAATGTCATCTATACAAACAGAAATATCATATTTGTTTTCCTCAGTTCCTATAGATTACTCCCTAGAAAATACGAATGTGCAGAGCTGGTGTCTCCACGTGGAAACAATTAGTGATTCCCAGCACAAAATTAAAGGTTCCCTGATAAAAACATTCAAAACTAAAAAATCCATCCATAATATCCAGAAAACACTGACACTGAGGCTGTAGCAATATCTGGGATTGAGTAAGCCAAAACACAACCATCTATTTCTGGTTGCATCCAGTCATATCCAGACAAAGGTGTGTGGAATTCGTATGTAATGGACCGAGAAAATCACAGTAAAAATGGTTCTGGAGAAAAGCAAGTCTTATCTTTAGGCAAGTGCACAAAATGTCATCTATACACACAGAAATATCATCTATGTTTGCCTCAGTTCCTCTAGATTTCTCCTTGGAATATATGACTGTGTAGAACTGGTGTCTCCATGTGGAACTAATTTGTGTTTCTACGACAAAAAATTAAATGTTCCCTGATAAAAAACATTCAAAACAATAAAGTCCATTGATAATATCCAGAAAAAACAACTACAGAGGCTGTAGCAAATTCTGGGATTGAGTTAGCCAAAACACTACCATATATTTCTGGTTTCATCCAGTCATATCCGGACAAACTGGTGTTGAATTCGTGTGCAATGGACCGAGAAAATCACAGTAAAAATGGTTTTGGAGAAAAGCAAAGTCTTTTCATTAGGCAAGTGCATAAAATGTCATCGATACAAACAGAAATATCATGTTTGTTTGTCGCAGTTCCTCTAGCATTCTCCCTAGAAAATATGAATGTGTAGAGCTGGTGTCTCCATGTGGAACCAATTAGTGTTTCTACGGAGCAAAATTAAATGTTCCCTGATAAAAACATTCTACTCAACACAGTCCATTGATAATATCAGGAATACACAAACACAAAGGCTCTAGCAATATTTCGGATTGAGTTAGCAAAACTCAACCGGATATTTCTGGTTTCATCCAGTCCTATCCGGACAGAGTGGTGTGGAATTCATATGCAATGGACTGAGAAAATCACAGTAAAAATGGTTTTGGAGAAAAGGAAAGTCTTTTTGTTTGGCAAGTGCATAAAATGTCATCGATACAAACAGAAATATCATGTCTGTTTGCCGCAATTCCTCTAGCTTTCTCCCTAGAAAATACGAATGTTTAGAGCTGATGTTCCCATGATGAACCAATTAGTGTTTCAACGGTTCAAAATTAAATGCTCCCTGATAAAAACATTCAAAACAATACAGTCCATGGATAATATCAGTAATACACAAACAGAAAGGCTGTAGCAATATTTCAGATTGAGTTAGCCAAAACACAACCGGATATTTCTGGTTTCATCCAGTCATATCTGGACAAAGTAGTGTGGAATTCATATGCAATGGACCGATAAAATCACAGTAAAAATGGTTTTGGAGAAAAGCAAAATCTTTTCGTTACGCAGGTGCATAAAATGTCATCTATACAAACAGAAATATTATGTTTGTTTGCTGCAGTTCCTCTAGCTTTCTCCCTAGAAAATACGAATGTGTACAGCTGGTGTCTCCATGATGAACCAATTAGTGTTTCCAAGCACAAAATTTAATGTTCCCCGATAAAAAATATTCAAAACAATAAAGTGTTTGGATAATATCAGTAATACACAAACACAGATGCTGGAGCAATATCTGGGATTGAGTTAGCCAAAACACAACCGGATATTTCCGGTTTCATCCAGTCATTTCTGGACAAACTTGTATGGAATTCGTATGCAATGGACTGAGAAAATCACAGTACACATGGTTTTGGAGAAAAGCAGTCTTTTCGTTATGCAAGTGCATAAAATGTCATCGATACAAACAGAAATATCATGTTTGTTTGTCGCAGTTCCTCTAGCTTTCTCCCTAGAAAATACAAATATATAGAGATGGTGCCTCCATGTGGAACCAATTAGTGTATCTAAGCTCAAAATTAAATTTCCCCGATGAAAAATATTCAAAACAATAAAGTCTGTTGATTAAATTCGGAAAACACAAACATAGAGGCTGTAGCAATATCTGGGATTGAGTTAGCCAAAACACAACCGGATATTTCCAGTTTCATCCTGTCATATGAGGACAAACTGGTAAGGAACTCGTATGCAATGGACCGAGAAAATCACTGTAAAAATGGTTTTGGAGAAAAGCAAAGTCTTTTCGTTATGCCAGTGCATAAAATGTCATCGAAACTAACAGAAATATCATGTTTGTTTGTCGCAGTTCCTCTAGATTTCTCCCTAGAAAATACGAATGTGTAGAGCTGGTGTCCCCATGATGAACCAATTAGTGTTTCTACGGTAGAAAAATAAATGTTCCCTGATCAAAACATTCAAAACAATAAAGTCCATCGACAATATCCAGAAAACACAAACACAGAGGCTTTCACAATATTTCGGATTGAGTTAGCCAAAACACAACCTGATATTTCTGGTTTCATCCAGTCATATCCGGACAAAGTGGTTTGGAATTCATATGCAATGGACCGAGAAAATCAGAGTAAATATTTTTTGGAGAAAAGCAAAGTCTTTTCATTAGGCAAGTAGATAAAATGTCATCTATAAAAACAGAAATATCATGTGTGTTTGTCGCAGTTCCTCTAGCTTTCTCCCTAGAAAATACAAATATGTAGAGCTGGTGTCTCCATGTGGATCCAATTAGTGTTTCCAAGCACAAAATTAAATGTTCCTGACAAAATACATTGAAAACAATAAAGTCCGTTGATAATATGAGGAATACACAAACACAGAGGCTTTCACAATATTTTGGATTGAGTTACCCAAAACACAACCGGATATTTCTTGTTTCATCCAGTCATATCCGGACAAACTGGTGTGGAAGTCGTATGCAATGGACCGAGAAAATCACAGTAAAAATGGTTTTGGAGAAAAGCAAAGTCTTTTCGTTAGGAAAGTGCATAAAATGTCATCGAAACAAACAGAAATATCATGTTTGTTTGTCGCTGTTCCTCTAGCTTTCTCCCTAGAAAATACGAATGTGTAGAGCTGTTGTCCCCATGATGAACCAATTAGTGTTTCTACGGTACAAAATTAAATGTTCCCTTATAAAAACATTCAAAACAATAAAGTCCATCGACAATATCCAGAAAACACAAACACAGAGGCTTTCACAGTATTTCGGATTGAGTTAGCCAAAACACAACCCAATATTTCTGGTTTCATCCAGTCATATCCGGACAAAGTGGTGTGGAATGCGTATGCAATGGACGGAGAAAATCACAGTAAAATGGTTTTGGAGAAAAGCAAAGTCTTTTCATTAGCCAAGTATATAAAATGTCATCTATACAAACAGAAATATCACGTTTGTTTGTCCCAGTTCCTCTAGCTTTCTCCCGAGAAAATACAAATATGTAGAGCTGGTGTTCCCATGATGAACCAATTAGTGTTTCTATGGTACAAAAATAAATGTTCCCTGATAAAGACATTCAAAACAATAAAGTCCATCGATAATATCCAGAAAACACAAACACAGAGGCTTTCACAATATTTCGGATTGAGTTAGCCAAAACCGAACCCAATATTTCTGGTTTCATCCAGTCATATCCAGACAAAGTGGTGTGGAATATGTATGCAATGGACCTAGGAAATCACAGGACAAATGGTTTTGGAAAAAAGCAAAGTTTTTTCGTTATGCCAGTGCATAAAATGTCATCTATACAAACAAATATCATGCTTGTTTGCCGCAGTTCCTCTAGCTTTCTCCCTAGAAAATACAAATATGTAGAGCTGGTGTCTCCATGTGGAACCAATTAGTGTTTCCAAGGACAAAATTAAATGTTCCCTGACAAAAAACATTAAAAACAACAAATTCCATGGATAATATCTGGAAGACACAAACACAGAGGCTTTCACAATATTTCGGATTGAGTTAGCCAAAACAAAACCGGATATTTCTGGTTCCATCCAGTCATATCCGGAAAAACTAGTGTGGAATTAGTATGCAATGGACCGAAAAAATCACCGTAAAAATGGTTTTGCAGGAAAGCAAAGTCTTTTCGTTAGGCAAGTGCATAAAATGTCATTGAAACAAACAGAAATATCATGTTTGTTTGTCACAGTTCCTCTAGATTTCCACGCCAGAAAATAGGAATGTGTAGAGCTGTTGTCCCCATGATGAACCAATTAGTGTTTCTACGGTATAAAAATATATGTTCCCTGATAAAAACATTCAAAACAATAAACTCCATTGATAATATCCAGAAAACACAAACACAGAGGCTGTAGCAATATTTCGGATTGAATTCGCCAAGACACAAGCGGATATTTCTGGTTTCATCCAGTCATATCCGGACAAAGTGGTGTGGAATTCATAAGCAATGCACCAAGAAAATCACAGAGAAAATGGTTTTGGAGAAAAGCAAAGTCTTTTCTTTAGGCAAGTGCATAAAATGTCATCTATACAAACAGAAATATCATGTGTGTTTGCTGCAGTTCCTCTAGATTTCTCCCTAGAAAATACGAATGTGTAGAGCTGGTGTCTCCATGTGGAACCAATTAGTGTTTCCAAGCACAAAATTAAATGTTCCCTTATAAAAAACATTCAAAACAATAAAGTCCGTTGATAATATGCAGAAAACACAAACACAGAGGCTGTAGCAATATTTCGGATTGATATAGCCGAAACACAACCGGATATTTCGGGTTGCATCCAGACATATCCGGACAAAGTGGTGTGGAATTCGTATGCATTGGACCGAGAAAATCACAGTAAAAATGGTTTTGGAGAAAAGCAAAGTCTTTTTGTTAGGAAAGTGCATAAAATGTCATCGAAACTAACAGAAATATCATGTTTGTCGCAGTTCCTCTAGCTTTCTCCCTAGAAAATACAAATATGTAGAGCTGGTGTCTCCATGTGGATCCAATTAGTGTTTCCAAGCACAAAATTAAATGTTCCCTGACAAAAAACATTGAAAACAATAAAGTCCATTGATAATATCCAGAAAACACAAACACAGAGGCTGTAGCAATATTTCGGATTGAGTTAGCCAAAACACAACCGGATATTTCTTGTTTCATCCAGTCATATCCGGACAAACTGGTGTGGAAGTCGTATGCAATGGACCGAGAAAATCACAGTAAAAATGGTTTTGGAGAAAAGCAAAGTCTTTTCATTAGGAAAGTGCATAAAATGTCATCGAAACAAACAGAAATATCATGTTTGTTTGTCGCAGTTCCTCTAGCTTTCTCCATAGAAAATACGAATGTGTAGAGCTAGTGTCCCCTTGATGAACCAATTAGTGTTTCTACGGTACAAAAATAAATGTTCCCTGATAAAAACATTGAAAACAATAAAGTCCATCGACAATATCCAGAAAACACAAACACAGAGGCTTTCACAATATTTCGGATTGAGTTAGCCAAAACACCACCCAATATTTCTGGTTTCATCCAGTCATATCCGGACAAAGTGGTGTGGAATACGTATGCAATGGACCTAGGAAATCGCAGTACTAATGGTTTTGGATTAAAGCAAAGTTTTTTTGTTATGCCTGTGCATAAAATGTCATCTATACAAACAAATATCATGTTTGTTTTTCGCAGTTCCTCTAGCTTTCTCCCTAGAAAATACAAATATGTAGAGCTGGTGTCTCCATGTGGAACCAATTAGTGTTTCTAAGGACAAAATTAAATGTTCCCTGACAAAACATATTAAAAATAATAAAGTCTGTTGATAATATCCCGAAAACACAAACACAGAGGCTGTAGCAATATTTCGGAATGAGTTAGTCAAAACAAAACCGGATATCTCTGGTTACATCCAGTCATATCCGGACCATCTAGTGTGGAATTCGTATGCAATGGACCGAGAAAATCACAGTAAAAATGGTTTTGGAGAAAAGCAGTCTTTTTGTTAGGCAAGTGCATAAAATGTCATTGAAACTAACAGAAATGTCATGTTTGTTTGTCGCAGTTCCTCTAGCTTTCTCCCTAGAAAATACGAATGTGTAGAGATGGTGCCCCATGATGAACCAATTAGTGTTTCCAAGCACAAAATTAAATGTTCCCTGACAAAAAACATTAAAAACAACAAATTCCATGGATAATATCTGGAAGACACAAACACAGAGGCTGTAGCAATATTTCGGATTGAGTTAGTCAAAACACAACTGGATATTTCTGGTTCCATCCAGTCATATCCGGAAAAACTAGTGTGGAAGTAGTATGCAATGGACCGAAAAATTCACAGTAAAAATGGTTTTGTAGGAAAGCAAAGTCTTTTCATTTGGCAAGTGCATAAAATGTTATCGATACAAACAGAAATATCATGTTTGTCGCAGTTCCTCTAGCTTTCCAGGCCAGAAAATAGGAATGTGTAGAGCTGTTGTCCCCATGATGAACCAATTAGTGTTTCTATGGTATAAAAATATATGTTCCCTGATAAAAACATTCAAAACCATAAACTCCATTGATAATATCCAGATAACACAAACACAGAGGCTGTAGCAATATTTCGGATTGAATTCGCCAAGACACAAGCGGATATTTCTGGTTTCATCCAGTCATATCCGGAAAAAGTGATGTGGAATTCATAAGCAATGCACCAAGAAAATCACAGTAAAAATGTTTTTGGAGAAAAGCAAAGTCTTTTCATTAGGCAAGTGCATAAAATGTCATTTATACAAACAGAAATATCATGTGTGTTTGCCACAGTTCCTCGAGCTTTCTCCCTAGAAAATACGAATGTGTAGAGCTGGTGTCTCTATGTGGAACCAATTAGTGTTTCCAAGCACAAAATTAAATGTTCCCTGATAAAAAACATTCAAAACAATAAAGTCCGTTGATAATATGCAGAAAACACAAACACAGAGGCTGTAGCAATATTTCGAATTGATATAGCCAAAACACAACTAGATATTTCGGGTTGCATCCAGTCATATCCGGACAAGGAGGTGTGGAATGCATATGCAATGGACCGAGAAAATCACAGTAAAAATGGTTTTGGAGAAAAGCAAAGTCTTTTTGTTAGGAAAGTGCATAAAATGTCATCGAAACTAACAGAAATGTCATGTTTGTTTGTCGCAGTTCCTCTAGCTTTCACCCTAGAAAATACGAATGTGTAGAGCTGGTGTCCCCATGATGAACCAATTAGTGTTTCCAAGGACAAAATTAAATGTTCCCTGACAAAAAACATTAAAAACAACAAATTCCATGGATAATATCCGGAAGACACAAACACAGAGGCTGTAGCAATATTTCGGATTGATATCCAATACACAACCGGATATTTCTAGATTCAACCAGTCATATCCGGACTAAGTGGTGTGGAATTCGCATGCAATGGACCGAGAAAATCACAGTAAAAATGGTTTTGGTGAAAAGAAAAGTCTTTTCTTTAGGCAAGTGCTTAAAATGTCATCTATAGACACAGAAATATCATGTTTGTTTGTCGCAGTTCCTCTAGCTTTCTCCCTAGAAAATGCGAATGTGTAGAGATGGTGTCTCCATGTGGAACCAATTAGTGTTTCTACGGTACAAAATTAAATGTTCCCTGATAAAAAACATTCAAAACAATAAAGTCCGTTGATAATATCCAGAAAACACAAACACAGAGGCTGTAGCAATATTTCGGATTGAGTTAGTCAAAACACAACGGGATATCTCAGGTTTCATCCAGTCATATCCGGACAATCTAGTGTGGAATTCGTATGCAATGGACCGAGAAAATCACAGTACAAATGGTTTTGGAGAAAAGCAAAGTTTTTTCGTTATGCCAGTGCATAAAATGTCATCTATGCAAACAGAAATATCATGATTGTTTGCCGCAGTTCCTCTAGCTTTCTCCCTAGAAAATATGAATGTGTAGCGCTGGTGTCTCCCTGTGGCACCAATTAGTGTTTCCAAGCACAAAAATAAATATTCCCTGATAAAAAACATCCAAAAAAATACAGTCCATTGATAATATCCGGAAAACACAAACACAGAGGCTCTAGCAATATCTAGGATAGAGTTAGCCAAAACAAAACCGGATATTTCCGGGTTCATCCAGTCATATCCTGAAAAACTGGTGTGGAATTCGTATGCAATAGACCGAGAAAATCTCAGTAAATATGGTTTTGGAGAAAAGCATAGTCTTTTTGTTAGGCAAGTGCAGAAAATGTCATCGATACAAACAGAAATATCATGTTTGTTTGTCGCAGTTCCTCTAGTTTTCTCCCTAGAAAATACGAATGTGTAGAGCTGGTGTCCCCATGATGAACCAATTTGTGTTTCTACGGTACAAAAATAAATGTTCCCTGATAAAAATTTTGAAAACAATAAAGTCCATCGATAATATAACAAAACACAAACACACAGGATTTCACAATATTTCGGATTGAGTTAGTCAAAACACAACCGGATATTTCTGGTTCCATCCAGTCATATCCAGAAAAACTAGTGTGGAAGTCGTATGCAATGGACCGAGAAAATCACACTAAAAATGGTTTTGGAGAAAAGCAAAATCTTTTCGTTTGGCAAGTGCATAAAAAGTCATCTATACAAACAGAAATATCATGTGTGTTTGCCGCAGTTCCTCTTGCTTTCTCCCTAGAAAATATGAATACGTAGAGCTGGTGTATCCATGTGGAACCAATTAATGTATCCAAGCCCAAAATAAAATGTTCCCCGAAAAAAATATTCTAAACAAAAAAGTCTATTGATAATATCAAGAATACACACACATAGAGGATGTAGCAATACCTGGGATTAAGTTAGCCAAAACACAACCGGATATTTCTGGTTTCATCCAGTCATATCCGGACAAACTGGTGTGGAATTCGTATGCAATGGACTGAGAAAATCACAGTAAAAATGGTTTTGGAGAAAAGCAAAGTCTTTTCCTTAGGCAAGTGCATAAAAAGTCATCTATGCAAACAGAAATATCATGCTTGTTTGCCGCAGTTCCTCTAGCTTTTTCACTAGAAAATACGAATGTGTAGAGCTGGTGTTCCCATGATGAACCAATTAGTGTTTCTACGGTACAAAATTAAAATTCCCTGAAAAAATTTTCAAAACAATAAGGCACGTCGATAATATCCAGAAAACACAAACACAGAGGCTTTCACAATATCTGAGATTGAGTTACCCAAAACACAACCGGATATTTCTGGTTTCATCCAGTCATATCCGGACAAAATGGTGTGGAGTTCATATGTCTTGGACAGAGAAAATCACAGTAAAAATGGTTTTGGAGAAAAGCAAAGTCTTTTCTTTAGGCAAGTGCAAAAAATGTCATCTATACAAACAGAAATATCATGTTTGTTTGCCGCAGTTCCTCTAGCTTTCTCCCTAGAAAATATGAATGTGTAGAGCTGGTGTCTCTATGTGGAACCAATTAGTGTTTCTATGGTACAAAATTAAATGTTCCCTGATAAAATCATTCAAAACAATAAAGTCCATCGATAATATCCAGAAAACACAAACACAGAGGCTTTCACAATATCTGGGATTGAGTTAGCCAAAACGCAAGCGGATATTTCTGGTTTCATCCAGTCATATCCGGACAAAGTTGTGTGGAATTTGTAGGCAATGGATTGAGAGAATCACGGTAAAAAAGGTTTTGGAGAAAAGCAAAGTCTTTTCGTTAGGCAAGTGCTTAAAAAGTCATCTATACAAACAGAAATATCATGTTTGTTTGCCGCAGTTCCTCTAGCTTTTTCCCTAGAAAATACGAATGTGTAGAGCAGGTGTCTCCATGTGGATCCTATTAGTGTTTCTACGGTGCAAAATTAAATGTTCCCTGATAAAAATATTCAAAACATTAAAGCACGTCGATAATATCCAGAAAGCACAAACACAGAGGCTTTCACAATATCTGGGATTGAGTTAGCCAAAACACAACCGGATATTTCTGGTTTGATCCAGTCATATCTGGACAAACTGGTGTGGAATTCGTATGCAATGGAATGAGAAAATCACAGTAAGAATGGTTTTGTAGAAAAGCAATGTATTTTCGTTGGAAATTGCATAAAATATCATCTATACAAACAGAAATATAATGTTTGTTTGCCACAGTTCCTCTAGCTTTCTCCCTAGAAAATACAATTGTGTAGAGGTGGTGTCTCCATGTGGAACCAATTAATGTATCCAAGCCCAAAATAAAATGTTCCCCGTAAAAAATATTCTAAACAAAAAGTCCATTGATAATATCCAGAAAACACAAACATAGAGGATGTAGCAATAATGGGATTGAGTTAGCCAAAACAAAACTGGATATTTCTGGTTTCATCCAGTCATATCTGGACAAACTGGTGTGGAATTCGTATGCTCTGGACCGAGAAAATCACAGTAAAAATGGTTTTGGAGAAAAGCAAAGTGTTTTCCTTTGGAAAGTGCAAAAAATTTCATCTATGCAAACAGAAATATCATGTTTGTTTGCCGCAGTTCCTCTAGCTTTCTCCCTAGAAAATACGAATGTGTAGAGCTGGTGTTCCCATGATGAACCAATTAGTGTTTCTACGGTACAAAATTAAAATTCCCTGAAAAAATTTTCAAAACAATAAGGCACGTCGATAATATCCAGAAAACACAAACACAGAGGCTTTCACAATATCTGAGATTGAGTTAGCCAAAACACAACCGGATATTTCTGGTTTCATCCAGTCATATCCAGACAAAGTGGTGTGGAATTCGTATGCAATGGACTGAGAAAATCACAGTAAAAATTGTTTTGGAGAAAAGCAAAGTCTTTTCATTAGGCAAGTGCAAAAAATATCATCTATAGAAACAGAAATATCATGTTTGTTTGCCGCATTTCCTCTAGCTTTCTCCTTAGAAAATATGAATATGTACAGCTGGTGTCTCCATGTGGAACCAATTAGTGTTTCAATGGTACAAAATTAAATGTTCCCTGATAAAAACATTCACAAGAAAAAGTCCATCGATAATATCCAAACACAAACACAGAGGCTGTAGCAATATCTGGGATTGAGTTAGCTAAAAAAAACAGGATATTTCTGGTTTCATCCAGTCATATCCGGAGAAAGTGGTGTGGAATTCGTATACAATGGAATGAGAAAATCACAGTAAAAATGGTTTTGGAGAAAAGCAAAGTGTTTTCCTTTGGAAAGTGCAAAAAATGTCATCTATGCAAACAGAAATATCATGTTTGTTTGCCGCAGTTCCTCTAGCTTTCTCCCTAGAAAATACGAATGTGTAGAGCTGGTTACTCTTTCTGGAACGAATTAGTGATTCCCAGCACAAAATTAAATATTGCCTGATAAGAATATTCAAAACAATAAAGTCCGTCGATAATATCCAGAAAACACAAACACAGAGGCTTTCACAATATCTGGGATTGAGTTAGCCAAAACACAACCGGATATTTCTGGTTACATCCAGTCATATCCGGACAAAATAGTGTGGAGTTCATATGCCTTGGACCGAGAAAATCACAGTAAAAATGGCTTTTTAGAAAAGCAAAGTCTTTTCTTTAAGCAAGTGCAAAAAATGTCATCTATACAAACAGAAATATCATGATTGTTTGCCTCAGTTCCTCTAGATTTCTCCCTAGAAAATATGAATGTGTAGAGCTGGTGTCTCCATGTGGAACCAATTAGTGTTTCCCAGCACAAAATTAAATGTTCCCTGACAAAAAACATTGAAAACAATAAAGTCCATTGATAATATCCAGAAAACACAAACACAGAGGCTGTAGCAATATTTCGGATTGAGTTAGCCAAAACACAACCGGATATTTCTTGTTTCATCCAGTCATATCCGGACAAACTGGTGTGGAAGTCGTATGCAATGGACCGAGAAAATCACAGTAAAAATGGTTTTGGAGAAAAGCAAAGTCTTTTCATTAGGAAAGTGCATAAAATGTCATCGAAACAAACAGAAATATCATGTTTGTTTGTCGCAGTTCCTCTAGCTTTCTCCATAGAAAATACGAATGTGTAGAGCTAGTGTCCCCTTGATGAACCAATTAGTGTTTCTACGGTACAAAAATAAATGTTCCCTGATAAAAACATTGAAAACAATAAAGTCCATCGACAATATCCAGAAAACACAAACACAGAGGCTTTCACAATATTTCGGATTGAGTTAGCCAAAACACCACCCAATATTTCTGGTTTCATCCAGTCATATCCGGACAAAGTGGTGTGGAATACGTATGCAATGGACCTAGGAAATCGCAGTACTAATGGTTTTGGATTAAAGCAAAGTTTTTTTGTTATGCCTGTGCATAAAATGTCATCTATACAAACAAATATCATGTTTGTTTTTCGCAGTTCCTCTAGCTTTCTCCCTAGAAAATACAAATATGTAGAGCTGGTGTCTCCATGTGGAACCAATTAGTGTTTCTAAGGACAAAATTAAATGTTCCCTGACAAAACATATTAAAAATAATAAAGTCTGTTGATAATATCCCGAAAACACAAACACAGAGGCTGTAGCAATATTTCGGAATGAGTTAGTCAAAACAAAACCGGATATCTCTGGTTACATCCAGTCATATCCGGACCATCTAGTGTGGAATTCGTATGCAATGGACCGAGAAAATCACAGTAAAAATGGTTTTGGAGAAAAGCAGTCTTTTTGTTAGGCAAGTGCATAAAATGTCATTGAAACTAACAGAAATGTCATGTTTGTTTGTCGCAGTTCCTCTAGCTTTCTCCCTAGAAAATACGAATGTGTAGAGATGGTGCCCCATGATGAACCAATTAGTGTTTCCAAGCACAAAATTAAATGTTCCCTGACAAAAAACATTAAAAACAACAAATTCCATGGATAATATCTGGAAGACACAAACACAGAGGCTGTAGCAATATTTCGGATTGAGTTAGTCAAAACACAACTGGATATTTCTGGTTCCATCCAGTCATATCCGGAAAAACTAGTGTGGAAGTAGTATGCAATGGACCGAAAAATTCACAGTAAAAATGGTTTTGTAGGAAAGCAAAGTCTTTTCATTTGGCAAGTGCATAAAATGTTATCGATACAAACAGAAATATCATGTTTGTCGCAGTTCCTCTAGCTTTCCAGGCCAGAAAATAGGAATGTGTAGAGCTGTTGTCCCCATGATGAACCAATTAGTGTTTCTATGGTATAAAAATATATGTTCCCTGATAAAAACATTCAAAACCATAAACTCCATTGATAATATCCAGATAACACAAACACAGAGGCTGTAGCAATATTTCGGATTGAATTCGCCAAGACACAAGCGGATATTTCTGGTTTCATCCAGTCATATCCGGAAAAAGTGATGTGGAATTCATAAGCAATGCACCAAGAAAATCACAGTAAAAATGTTTTTGGAGAAAAGCAAAGTCTTTTCATTAGGCAAGTGCATAAAATGTCATTTATACAAACAGAAATATCATGTGTGTTTGCCACAGTTCCTCGAGCTTTCTCCCTAGAAAATACGAATGTGTAGAGCTGGTGTCTCTAT
Source organism: Lepus oiostolus (assembly GCA_036325905.1). NCBI lineage: Eukaryota > Metazoa > Chordata > Mammalia > Lagomorpha > Leporidae > Lepus > Lepus oiostolus. Next base: position 80,536,648 of record CM070816.1, read on the forward strand.
GTGGAACCAATTAGTGTTTCCAAGCACAAAATTAAATGTTCCCTGATAAAAAACATTCAAAACAATAAAGTCCGTTGATAATATGCAGAAAACACAAACACAGAGGCTGTAGCAATATTTCGAATTGATATAGCCAAAACACAACTAGATATTTCGGGTTGCATCCAGTCATATCCGGACAAGGAGGTGTGGAATGCATATGCAATGGACCGAGAAAATCACAGTAAAAATGGTTTTGGAGAAAAGCAAAGTCTTTTTGTTAGGAAAGTGCATAAAATGTCATCGAAACTAACAGAAATGTCATGTTTGTTTGTCGCAGTTCCTCTAGCTTTCACCCTAGAAAATACGAATGTGTAGAGCTGGTGTCCCCATGATGAACCAATTAGTGTTTCCAAGGACAAAATTAAATGTTCCCTGACAAAAAACATTAAAAACAACAAATTCCATGGATAATATCCGGAAGACACAAACACAGAGGCTGTAGCAATATTTCGGATTGATATCCAATACACAACCGGATATTTCTAGATTCAACCAGTCATATCCGGACTAAGTGGTGTGGAATTCGCATGCAATGGACCGAGAAAATCACAGTAAAAATGGTTTTGGTGAAAAGAAAAGTCTTTTCTTTAGGCAAGTGCTTAAAATGTCATCTATAGACACAGAAATATCATGTTTGTTTGTCGCAGTTCCTCTAGCTTTCTCCCTAGAAAATGCGAATGTGTAGAGATGGTGTCTCCATGTGGAACCAATTAGTGTTTCTACGGTACAAAATTAAATGTTCCCTGATAAAAAACATTCAAAACAATAAAGTCCGTTGATAATATCCAGAAAACACAAACACAGAGGCTGTAGCAATATTTCGGATTGAGTTAGTCAAAACACAACGGGATATCTCAGGTTTCATCCAGTCATATCCGGACAATCTAGTGTGGAATTCGTATGCAATGGACCGAGAAAATCACAGTACAAATGGTTTTGGAGAAAAGCAAAGTTTTTTCGTTATGCCAGTGCATAAAATGTCATCTATGCAAACAGAAATATCATGATTGTTTGCCGCAGTTCCTCTAGCTTTCTCCCTAGAAAATATGAATGTGTAGCGCTGGTGTCTCCCTGTGGCACCAATTAGTGTTTCCAAGCACAAAAATAAATATTCCCTGATAAAAAACATCCAAAAAAATACAGTCCATTGATAATATCCGGAAAACACAAACACAGAGGCTCTAGCAATATCTAGGATAGAGTTAGCCAAAACAAAACCGGATATTTCCGGGTTCATCCAGTCATATCCTGAAAAACTGGTGTGGAATTCGTATGCAATAGACCGAGAAAATCTCAGTAAATATGGTTTTGGAGAAAAGCATAGTCTTTTTGTTAGGCAAGTGCAGAAAATGTCATCGATACAAACAGAAATATCATGTTTGTTTGTCGCAGTTCCTCTAGTTTTCTCCCTAGAAAATACGAATGTGTAGAGCTGGTGTCCCCATGATGAACCAATTTGTGTTTCTACGGTACAAAAATAAATGTTCCCTGATAAAAATTTTGAAAACAATAAAGTCCATCGATAATATAACAAAACACAAACACACAGGATTTCACAATATTTCGGATTGAGTTAGTCAAAACACAACCGGATATTTCTGGTTCCATCCAGTCATATCCAGAAAAACTAGTGTGGAAGTCGTATGCAATGGACCGAGAAAATCACACTAAAAATGGTTTTGGAGAAAAGCAAAATCTTTTCGTTTGGCAAGTGCATAAAAAGTCATCTATACAAACAGAAATATCATGTGTGTTTGCCGCAGTTCCTCTTGCTTTCTCCCTAGAAAATATGAATACGTAGAGCTGGTGTATCCATGTGGAACCAATTAATGTATCCAAGCCCAAAATAAAATGTTCCCCGAAAAAAATATTCTAAACAAAAAAGTCTATTGATAATATCAAGAATACACACACATAGAGGATGTAGCAATACCTGGGATTAAGTTAGCCAAAACACAACCGGATATTTCTGGTTTCATCCAGTCATATCCGGACAAACTGGTGTGGAATTCGTATGCAATGGACTGAGAAAATCACAGTAAAAATGGTTTTGGAGAAAAGCAAAGTCTTTTCCTTAGGCAAGTGCATAAAAAGTCATCTATGCAAACAGAAATATCATGCTTGTTTGCCGCAGTTCCTCTAGCTTTTTCACTAGAAAATACGAATGTGTAGAGCTGGTGTTCCCATGATGAACCAATTAGTGTTTCTACGGTACAAAATTAAAATTCCCTGAAAAAATTTTCAAAACAATAAGGCACGTCGATAATATCCAGAAAACACAAACACAGAGGCTTTCACAATATCTGAGATTGAGTTACCCAAAACACAACCGGATATTTCTGGTTTCATCCAGTCATATCCGGACAAAATGGTGTGGAGTTCATATGTCTTGGACAGAGAAAATCACAGTAAAAATGGTTTTGGAGAAAAGCAAAGTCTTTTCTTTAGGCAAGTGCAAAAAATGTCATCTATACAAACAGAAATATCATGTTTGTTTGCCGCAGTTCCTCTAGCTTTCTCCCTAGAAAATATGAATGTGTAGAGCTGGTGTCTCTATGTGGAACCAATTAGTGTTTCTATGGTACAAAATTAAATGTTCCCTGATAAAATCATTCAAAACAATAAAGTCCATCGATAATATCCAGAAAACACAAACACAGAGGCTTTCACAATATCTGGGATTGAGTTAGCCAAAACGCAAGCGGATATTTCTGGTTTCATCCAGTCATATCCGGACAAAGTTGTGTGGAATTTGTAGGCAATGGATTGAGAGAATCACGGTAAAAAAGGTTTTGGAGAAAAGCAAAGTCTTTTCGTTAGGCAAGTGCTTAAAAAGTCATCTATACAAACAGAAATATCATGTTTGTTTGCCGCAGTTCCTCTAGCTTTTTCCCTAGAAAATACGAATGTGTAGAGCAGGTGTCTCCATGTGGATCCTATTAGTGTTTCTACGGTGCAAAATTAAATGTTCCCTGATAAAAATATTCAAAACATTAAAGCACGTCGATAATATCCAGAAAGCACAAACACAGAGGCTTTCACAATATCTGGGATTGAGTTAGCCAAAACACAACCGGATATTTCTGGTTTGATCCAGTCATATCTGGACAAACTGGTGTGGAATTCGTATGCAATGGAATGAGAAAATCACAGTAAGAATGGTTTTGTAGAAAAGCAATGTATTTTCGTTGGAAATTGCATAAAATATCATCTATACAAACAGAAATATAATGTTTGTTTGCCACAGTTCCTCTAGCTTTCTCCCTAGAAAATACAATTGTGTAGAGGTGGTGTCTCCATGTGGAACCAATTAATGTATCCAAGCCCAAAATAAAATGTTCCCCGTAAAAAATATTCTAAACAAAAAGTCCATTGATAATATCCAGAAAACACAAACATAGAGGATGTAGCAATAATGGGATTGAGTTAGCCAAAACAAAACTGGATATTTCTGGTTTCATCCAGTCATATCTGGACAAACTGGTGTGGAATTCGTATGCTCTGGACCGAGAAAATCACAGTAAAAATGGTTTTGGAGAAAAGCAAAGTGTTTTCCTTTGGAAAGTGCAAAAAATTTCATCTATGCAAACAGAAATATCATGTTTGTTTGCCGCAGTTCCTCTAGCTTTCTCCCTAGAAAATACGAATGTGTAGAGCTGGTGTTCCCATGATGAACCAATTAGTGTTTCTACGGTACAAAATTAAAATTCCCTGAAAAAATTTTCAAAACAATAAGGCACGTCGATAATATCCAGAAAACACAAACACAGAGGCTTTCACAATATCTGAGATTGAGTTAGCCAAAACACAACCGGATATTTCTGGTTTCATCCAGTCATATCCAGACAAAGTGGTGTGGAATTCGTATGCAATGGACTGAGAAAATCACAGTAAAAATTGTTTTGGAGAAAAGCAAAGTCTTTTCATTAGGCAAGTGCAAAAAATATCATCTATAGAAACAGAAATATCATGTTTGTTTGCCGCATTTCCTCTAGCTTTCTCCTTAGAAAATATGAATATGTACAGCTGGTGTCTCCATGTGGAACCAATTAGTGTTTCAATGGTACAAAATTAAATGTTCCCTGATAAAAACATTCACAAGAAAAAGTCCATCGATAATATCCAAACACAAACACAGAGGCTGTAGCAATATCTGGGATTGAGTTAGCTAAAAAAAACAGGATATTTCTGGTTTCATCCAGTCATATCCGGAGAAAGTGGTGTGGAATTCGTATACAATGGAATGAGAAAATCACAGTAAAAATGGTTTTGGAGAAAAGCAAAGTGTTTTCCTTTGGAAAGTGCAAAAAATGTCATCTATGCAAACAGAAATATCATGTTTGTTTGCCGCAGTTCCTCTAGCTTTCTCCCTAGAAAATACGAATGTGTAGAGCTGGTTACTCTTTCTGGAACGAATTAGTGATTCCCAGCACAAAATTAAATATTGCCTGATAAGAATATTCAAAACAATAAAGTCCGTCGATAATATCCAGAAAACACAAACACAGAGGCTTTCACAATATCTGGGATTGAGTTAGCCAAAACACAACCGGATATTTCTGGTTACATCCAGTCATATCCGGACAAAATAGTGTGGAGTTCATATGCCTTGGACCGAGAAAATCACAGTAAAAATGGCTTTTTAGAAAAGCAAAGTCTTTTCTTTAAGCAAGTGCAAAAAATGTCATCTATACAAACAGAAATATCATGATTGTTTGCCTCAGTTCCTCTAGATTTCTCCCTAGAAAATATGAATGTGTAGAGCTGGTGTCTCCATGTGGAACCAATTAGTGTTTCCCAGCACAAAATTAAATGTTCCCTGATGAAAAACATTCAAAACAATAAAGTCCATCGATAATATCCAGAAAACACAAACACATAGGCTGTAGCAATATCTGGGATTGATTAGCCAAAACACACCTGGATATTTCTTGTTCCATCCAGGCATATCTTGACAAAGTGGTGTGGAATTCCTTTTCAATGGACGGAGAAATTCACAGTAAAAATGGTTTTGGAGAACAGCAAAGTCTTTTCGTCATGCAAGTGCATAAAATGTCATCTATACAAACAGAAATATCATGTTTGTTTGTCGCAGTTCCTCTAGCTTATTCCCTAGAAAATAAGAATGTGTAGAGGTGCTCTCTCCATGTGTAATGAATTAGTGTATCTAATCTCAATATTAAAAGTTCCCCGATAAAAAACATTCAAAGAATAAAGTCCATTGATAATATCTGGAAAACACAAACACCGAGGCTGTAACAGTATCTGGTATTGAGTTAGCCAAAACACAACCTGATATTTCCGATTTCATCTACTCATTCCGGAAAAACTGGTGTGGCATTCGTATGCAATGGAATGAGAAAATCACAGTACAAATAGTTTTGGTGAAAAGCAAAGTCTTTTCATTAGGCAAGTGCATAAAATGTTATCTATACAAACAGAAATATCATGTTTGTTTGTCGCAGATCCTGTAGCTTTCTCCCTAGAAAATAAGAATGCGTAAAGGTGGTGTCTCCATGTGGAACCAATTAGTGTATCTAAGCTCAAAATTAAAAGTTCCCTCATAAAAAACATCTAAAACAGTAATGTCCGTTGAAAATATCCGGAAAACACAAATACAGAGGCTGTAGCAATATCTGGGATTGAGTTAGCCAAAACACAACTGGATATTTCTGGTTTCATCCAGTCAAATCTGGACAAACTGGTGTGGAATTCGTATCCAATAGACCCTGAAAATCACAGTAAAAAAGGTTTTGGAGAAAAGCAAAATCTTTTCGTTAGGCAAGTGCATAAAATGTCATCTATACAAACAGAAATATCATGTTTGTTTACCGTAGTTCCCCTAGCTTTCTCCTTAGAAAATACGAATGTGTAGAGCTGGTGTCCCTATGATGAACCAATTAGTGTTTCTACGGTACAAAATTAAATCTTCAATGATAAAAAATTTCAAAACCATACAGTCCATTGATAATATCCAGAAAACACAAACACAGAGTGTTTCACAATATTGAAGAGTGAGTTAGCAAAAATATAACCGGATATTTCTGGTTTCATCCAGTCATATCCAGACAAACTGGTGTGGAATTCGTATGCAATGGACCGAGAAAATCACAGTAAAAATGGTTTTGGAGAAAAGCAAAGTCTTTTCGTTAGGCAAGTGCATAAAATGTCATCCATACAAACAGAAATATCATGTCTGTTTGCCGCAGTTCCTCTAGCTTTCTCCCTAGAAAATACGAATGTGTAGAGCTGGTGTCCGCATGATGATCCAATTAGTGTTTCAATGGTACAGAATTAAATGTTCCCTGATAAAAACATTCAAAACAATAAAATCCATCGATAATATCCAGAAAACACCAACACAGAGGCTTTCACAATATTTCGGATTGAGTGAGGCAAAACACAACCGGATATTTCTGGTTTCATCCAGGCATATCCGGACAAAGTGGTGTGGAATTTGTATGCAATGGACGGAGAAATTCACAGTAAAAATGTTTTTGGAGAACAGCAAAGTCTTTTCGTTAGGTAAGTGCATAAAATGTCATCTATACAAACAGAAATATCAGGTTTGTTTATCGCAGATCCCGTAGCTTTCTCCCTAGAAAATATGAATGTGTAGAGGTGGTGTCTCCATGTGAAACCAATTAGTGTATCTAAGCTCAAAATTAAAAGTTCCCTCATAAAAAACATCTAAAACAGTAATGTCCATTGATAATATCCGGAAAACACAAATACAGAGGCTGTAGCAATATCTGGGATTGAGTTAGCCAAAACACAACCGGATATTTCTGGTTTCATCCAGTCAAATCCGGACAAACTGGTGTGGAATTCGTATCCAATGGACCCTGAAAATCACAGTAAAAAAGGCTTTGGAGAAAAGCAAACTCTTTTCGTTAGGCAAGTGCATAAAATGTCATCTATACAAACAGAAATATCATGTTTGTTTGCCGCAGTTCCTCTAGCTTTCTCCTTACAAAATACGAATGTGTAGAGCTAGTGTCCGCATGATGAACCAATTAGTGTTTCAATGGTACAGAATTAAATGTTCCCTGATAAAAACATTCAAAACAATAAAGTCCATCGATACTATCCAGAAAACCCAAATACAGAGGCCGTAGCAATATCTGGGATTGAGTTAGCCAAAACAAAACTGGATATTTCTGGTTTCATCCAGTCATATCCGGTGAACTGGTGTGGAATTCGTATGCAATGGACCGAGGAAATCACAGTAAAAATGGTTTTGGAGGAAAGCAAAGTCTTTTCGTTAGGCAAGTGCATAAAATGTCATGTATACAAACAGAAATATCATGTTTGTTTGCCATAGTTCTTCTAGATTTCTCCCTAGAAAATACAAATGTGTAGAGCTGGTGTCTCCATGTGGAACCAGTTACTTTATCCAAACTCAAAATAAAATGTTTCCCGATAAAAAACATTCAAAACAATAAAGTCCATTGATAAAATCTGGAAAACACAAACACAGAGGCTGTAGCAATAGGTGGGATTGTGTTAGCCAAACAAATCCGGATAGTTTTTCAGTTTCATCCAGTCATATCCGGACAAAATGGTGTGGAATTCATATGCAATGGACTGAGAAAATCACAGTGAAAATGGTTTTGGAGAAAACAAAGTCTTTTCGTTAGGCAACTGCATAAAATGTCATCGATACAAAAGAAATATCATGTTTGTTGGCCACAGTTCCTCTAGCTTTCCCCCTAGAAAACACGAATGTGTAAAGGTAGTGTCTCCAAGTAGAACCAATTAGGGTTTCCCAGCACAAAATTCAATGTTCCCCGATAAAAAACATTCAAAACAATAAAGTCCATTGATAATATCCAGAAAACACAAACACAGAGGCTTTCACAGTATTTCGGATTGAGTGAGGCAAAACACAACCGGATATTTCTGGTTTCATCCAGGCATATCCGGACAAAGTGGTGTGGAATTCATATTCAAGGGACCGAGAAAATCACAGTAAAATGGTTTTAGAGAAAAACAAAGTCTTTTCATTAGGCAAGTGCCTAAAATGTCAATGATACAAACAGAAATATCATGTTTGTTGGCCGCAGGTCCTCAAGTTTTCTCCCTAGAAAATACGAATATGCAGAGCTTGTGTCCCCATGGTGAACCAATTGGTGTTTCAATGGTACATTGAAAACAATAAAGTCATTGGATAATATAAGAAAACACAAACACAGAGGCTTTCACAATATTTCGGATTGAGTTAGCCAACACAACCGGATATTTCTGGTTCCATCCAGTCATATCCAGAAAAACTAGTGTGGAAATCGTATGCAATGGACCGAGAAAATCACAGTAAATGTGGTTTTGAAGAAAAGCAAAGTCTTTTCTTTAGGCAAGTGCATAAAATGTCATCGATACAAACAGAAATATCATGTTTGTTTGTCACAGTTCCTCTAGCTTTCTCCCTAGAATATACGAATATGTAGAGCTGGTGTCCCCATGATGAACCAATTAGTATTACTACGGTACAAAAATATATGTTCCCTGATAAAAACATTCAAAACTATAAACTCCATTGATATTTTCCAGAAAACACAAACACAGAGGCTGTAGCAATATTTCAGATTGAATTAGCAAAGACACAAACGGATATTTCTGGTATCATATAGTCATATCCGGACAAAGTGGTGTGGAATTCGTAAGCAATGCACAGAGAAAATCACAATAAAAATGGTTTTGGAGAAAAGCAAAGTCTTTTCATTAGGCAAGTGCACAAAATGTCATCTATACAAACAGAAATATCATGTTTGTATGTCGCAGGTCCTCTAGTTTTCTACCTAGAAAATACAAATGTGTAGAGCTGTTGTCTCCATGTGGAACCAATTAGTGATTCCAAACACAAAATTAAATGTTCCCTGATAAAAAAACATTCAAAACAATAAAGTCCATCGATTATATCCGGAAAACACAAACACAGAGGCTTTCACAATATTTCGGATTCAGTTAGCCAAAACACAAGCGGATAGTTCTGGTTTCATCCAGTCATATACGGCCAAACTGGTGTGGAATTCGTATGCAGTGGACCGAGGAAATCACAGTAAAAATGGTTTTGGAGAAAAGCAAAGGCTTTTTGTTAGGCAAGTAGATAAATGGTCATCTATAGAAACAGAAATATCATGTTTGTTTGCCGCAGTTCCTCTAGCTTTCTCCCTAGAAAATACGAATGTGTAGAGCTGGTGTTCCCATGATGAACCAATTAGTGTTTCAACATTAAGAAATTAAATGTTCCCTGATAAAAACATTCAAAACAATAAACTCCATCGATAATATCCAGAAAACACAAACACAGAGGCTTTCAGAATATTTCGGTTTGAGTTAGCCAAAAAAAAAAAAAAAAAACGGATATTTCTGGTTTAATCCAGTCATATCCTGACAAAGTGGTGTGGAATTCGTATGCAATGGAACGAGAAAATCACAGTAAAAATGGTTTTGGAGAAAAGCAAAGTCTTTTCATTAGGCAAGTGCATAAACTGTCATTGATACAAACAGAAATATCATGTTTTTTGCCGCAGTTCCTCTAGCTTTCTCCCTAGAAAATATGAATGTGTAGAGCTGGTGTCTCCATGTGGAACCAATTAGTGTTTCCAAGCTCAAAATTAAATGTTCCCCGATAAAAAACATTCAAAACAATAAAGTCCATCGATAATGTCTGAAAACACAAACACAGAGGCTGTAGCAATATCTGGGATTGAGTTAGCCAAAACACAACTGGATATTTCTGGTTTCATCCAGTCATATCCGGAAAAAGGTGTGGAATTCGCATTCAATGGACTGAGAAAATCACAGTAAAAATGGTTATGGAGAAAAGCAAAGTCTTTTCGTTATGCAACTGCATAAAATGTCATCAATACAAACAGTAATATCATGTTTGTTTGTCGCAGTTCCTCTAGCTTTCTCCCTAAAGTACAAATATGTAGAGCTGGTGTCTCCATGTGGAACCAATTAGTGTTTCCAAGCATAAAATTAAATTAACTGTTCCCTTATAAAAAACATTCAAAACAATGCAGTCTGTTGATAATATCCGGGAAAAAACAAACACAGAGGCTGTAGCAATATCTGGGATTGAGTTAGCGAAAACAATACCAGATTTTTCCGGTTTCATCCAGTCATGTTCAGACAAACTGCTGTGGAATTCGTATGCAATGGACCGAGGAAATCACAGTAAAAATGCTTTTGGAGAAAAGCAAAGACTTTTTGTTAGGTAAGTAGATAAAATGTCATCTATAGAAACAGAAATATCATGTTTGTTTGTCGCAGTTTCTCTAGCTTTCTCCCTAGAAAATACGAATGTGTAGAGCTGGTGTCTCCATGTGGAACCAATTAGTGTTTCCAAGCACAAAATTAAATGTTCCCTGATAAAAAACATTCAAAACTGTAAGTCTGTTGATAATATCCAGAAAAAACAAACACAGAGCCTGTAGCAATATTTAGGAATGAGTTAGCCAAAACACAATTGGATATTTCTGGTTTCATCCAGTCATATCCGGACAAACTAGTGTGCAAGTCGTACGCAATGGACCGAGAAAATTACAGTAAAAATTGTTTTGGGGAAAAGCAAAGTCTTTTCGTTAGGCAAGTGCATAAAACGTCATTGATACAAACAGAAATATCATGTTTGTTTGTCCCAGTTCCTCTAGCTTTCTCCCTAGAAAATATGAATGTATAGAGCTGGTGTCCCCATGATGAACCAATTAGTGTTTCTATGGTAGAAAAATAAATGTTCCCTAATAAAAACATTCAAATCAATAAAGTCCGTTGATAATATCCGGAAAACACAAACACAGAGGTTCCAGCAATATTTTGGATTCAGTTAGCCATAACACAACCGGATATTTCTTGTTTCATCCAGACATATCCAGACAAAGTATTGTGGATTTCGTATGCAATGGACCGAAAAAATCACAATGAAAATGTTTTTGGAGAATAGCAAAGTTTTTTCATTAGGCAAGTGCATGAAATGTCATCTATACAAACAGAAATATCATGTTTGTTTGTCGCAGTTCCTCTACCTTTCTCCCTAGAATATACGAATGTGTAGAGCTGGTGTCCCCATGATGAACTAATTAGAGTTACAACGGTACAATATTAAATGTTCCCTGATAAAAACATTCAAATCAATAAAGTCCATCGATAATATCCAGAAAACACAAACACAGAGGCTTTCACAATATTTCTGATTGAGTTAGCCAAAACACAAGCAGATATTACTGGTTTCATCCAGTCATATCAGGACAAAGTGGCGTGGAATTCCTATGCAATGGGCTGAGAAAATCAGAGTAAAAATGGTTTGGAGAAAAGCAAAGTCTTTTCATTAAGCAAGTGCACAAACACAGAGGCTTTCACAATATTACGGATTGAGTTAGCCAAAACACAACCGGATATTTCTGTTTTCTACCAGTCATATCTGGACAAACTGGTGTGGAATTCATATGCAATGAACTGAGAAAATCACTGTACAAATGGTTTTGGAGAAAAGCAAAGTCTTTTCGTTAGGCAAGTGCATAAAATGTCATCTATACAAGCAGAAATATCATGTTTGCTTGTTGCAGTTCCTCTAGCTTTCTCGCTAGAAAATACAAATGTGTAGAGCTGGTGTCTCCATGTGGAACCAATTAGTGGTTCTCAGCACAAAATTAAAAGTTCCCTGATAAAAAACATTCAAAACAATAAAGTCCGTTGATAATATCAGTAATACACAAAAACAGGGGCTGTAGCAATATCTTGGATTGAGTGAGCCAAAACAAAACCGGATTTTTCCCTTTTCATCCAGTCATATCAGGAAAAATTCGTGTGGAATTCGTATGCAATGGACTGAGAAAATCACAGTAAAAGTGGTTTTGGAGAAAAGCAAAGTCTTTTCGTTAGGCAAGTGCATAAAATGTCATCTATACAAACAGAAATATCATGTTTTTTCGCCGCAGTTCCTCTAGATTTTTCCCTAGAAAATACGAATATGTAGAGCTGGTGTCCCCATGGTGAACCAATTAGTGCTTCTATGGTACAGAATTAAATATTCCCTCATAAAAACATTCAAAACAATTACGTCCGTGGATAATATCAGGAATACACAAACACAGAGGCTATAGCAATATCTGGGGTTTGTTAGCCAAAGTACAACCGGATATTTCTGGTTTCATCCAGTCATATCCGGACTAAGTGGGGTTGAATTCGTATGCAATGCACCGAGAAAATCACAGTAAAAATGGTTTGGAGAAAAGCAATGTCTTTTCGTTAGGCAAGTGCATAAAATGTCATCTATACAAACAGAAATATCATGGTTGTTTGTCGCAGTTCCTCTAGCTTTCTCCCTACAGAATACGAATATGTAGAGCTGGTGTCTCCATGTGGAACCAATTACTGTATCCAAGCTCATAATAAAATGTTCCCCCGTAAAAGAACATTCAAAACAATAAAGTCCGTTGATAATATCCAGAAAACACAAACACAGAGGCTGTAGAAATATCTGGGATCGAGTTAGCCAAAACAAAACCGGATATTTCTGGTTTCAATAGTCATATCTGCACAAACTGGTGTGGAATTCGTATGCAATGGACCGAGAAAATCACAGTAAAAATTGTTTTGGAGAAAAGCAAAAACTATTCGTTAGGCAAGTGCATAAAATGTCATGGATACAAACAGAAATATCATGTTTGTTTGCTGCAGTTCCTCTAGCTTTCTCCCTAGAAAATACGAATGTGTAGAGCTCTTTTCTCCATGTGGAACCAATTAGTGTTTAAAACCACTAAATTAAATGTTCCCGGATAAAAAACATTCAAATGATAAAGTCCGAGGGTAATATCAGGATTACACAAATACAGAGGCTATAGCAATGGCTGGATTGAGTTAGTCAAAATAGAGCTGGATATTTCTGGTTTCATCCATTCATATCTGGACAAACTGGTGTGGAATTCGTATGCAATGGACTGAGAAAATAAGAGTAAAAATGGTTTTGGAGAAAAGCAAAGTCTTTTCGTTAGGCAAGTGCATAAAATGTCATCGAAACTAACAGAAATATCATGTTTGTTTGTCGCAGTTCCTCTAGCTTTCTCCCTAGAAAATACAAATGTGTAGAGCTGGTGTTCCCATGATGAACCAAGTAGTGTTTCAACGGTACAAAATTAAATGTTCCCTGATAAAAACATTCAAAACAATAAACTCCATCGATAATATCCAGAAAACACAAACACAGAGGCTTTCAGAATATTTCGGTTTGAGTTAGCCAAAAAAAAAAAAAAAAAAAACGGATATTTCTGGTTTAATCCAGTCATATCCTGACAAAGTGGTGTGGAATTCGTATGCAATGGAACGAGAAAATCACAGTAAAAATGGTTTTGGAGAAAAGCAAAGTCTTTTCATTAGGCAAGTGCATAAACTGTCATTGATACAAACAGAAATATCATGTTTTTTGCCGCAGTTCCTCTAGCTTTCTCCCTAGAAAATATGAATGTGTAGAGCTGGTGTCTCCATGTGGAACCAATTAGTGTTTCCAAGCTCAAAATTAAATGTTCCCCGATAAAAAACATTCAAAACAATAAAGTCCATCGATAATGTCTGAAAACACAAACACAGAGGCTGTAGCAATATCTGGGATTGAGTTAGCCAAAACACAACTGGATATTTCTGGTTTCATCCAGTCATATCCGGAAAAAGGTGTGGAATTCGCATTCAATGGACTGAGAAAATCACAGTAAAAATGGTTATGGAGAAAAGCAAAGTCTTTTCGTTATGCAACTGCATAAAATGTCATCAATACAAACAGTAATATCATGTTTGTTTGTCGCAGTTCCTCTAGCTTTCTCCCTAAAGTACAAATATGTAGAGCTGGTGTCTCCATGTGGAACCAATTAGTGTTTCCAAGCATAAAATTAAATTAACTGTTCCCTTATAAAAAACATTCAAAACAATGCAGTCTGTTGATAATATCCGGGAAAAAACAAACACAGAGGCTGTAGCAATATCTGGGATTGAGTTAGCGAAAACAATACCAGATTTTTCCGGTTTCATCCAGTCATTTTCAGACAAACTGCTGTGGAATTCGTATGCAATGGACCGAGGAAATCACAGTAAAAATGCTTTTGGAGAAAAGCAAAGACTTTTTGTTAGGTAAGTAGATAAAATGTCATCTATAGAAACAGAAATATCATGTTTGTTTGTCGCAGTTTCTCTAGCTTTCTCCCTAGAAAATACGAATGTGTAGAGCTGGTGTCTCCATGTGGAACCAATTAGTGTTTCCAAGCACAAAATTAAATGTTCCCTGATAAAAAACATTCAAAACTGTAAGTCTGTTGATAATATCCAGAAAAAACAAACACAGAGCCTGTAGCAATATTTAGGAATGAGTTAGCCAAAACACAATTGGATATTTCTGGTTTCATCCAGTCATATCCGGACAAACTAGTGTGCAAGTCGTACGCAATGGACCGAGAAAATTACAGTAAAAATTGTTTTGGGGAAAAGCAAAGTCTTTTCGTTAGGCAAGTGCATAAAACGTCATTGATACAAACAGAAATATCATGTTTGTTTGTCCCAGTTCCTCTAGCTTTCTCCCTAGAAAATATGAATGTATAGAGCTGGTGTCCCCATGATGAACCAATTAGTGTTTCTATGGTAGAAAAATAAATGTTCCCTAATAAAAACATTCAAATCAATAAAGTCCGTTGATAATATCCGGAAAACACAAACACAGAGGTTCCAGCAATATTTTGGATTCAGTTAGCCATAACACAACCGGATATTTCTTGTTTCATCCAGACATATCCGGACAAAGTATTGTGGATTTCGTATGCAATGGACCGAAAAAATCACAATGAAAATGTTTTTGGAGAATAGCAAAGTTTTTTCATTAGGCAAGTGCATGAAATGTCATCTATACAAACAGAAATATCATGTTTGTTTGTCGCAGTTCCTCTACCTTTCTCCCTAGAATATACGAATGTGTAGAGCTGGTGTCCCCATGATGAACTAATTAGAGTTACAACGGTACAATATTAAATGTTCCCTGATAAAAACATTCAAATCAATAAAGTCCATCGATAATATCCAGAAAACACAAACACAGAGGCTTTCACAATATTTCTGATTGAGTTAGCCAAAACACAAGCAGATATTACTGGTTTCATCCAGTCATATCAGGACAAAGTGGCGTGGAATTCCTATGCAATGGGCTGAGAAAATCAGAGTAAAAATGGTTTGGAGAAAAGCAAAGTCTTTTCATTAAGCAAGTGCACAAACACAGAGGCTTTCACAATATTACGGATTGAGTTAGCCAAAACACAACCGGATATTTCTGTTTTCTACCAGTCATATCTGGACAAACTGGTGTGGAATTCATATGCAATGAACTGAGAAAATCACTGTACAAATGGTTTTGGAGAAAAGCAAAGTCTTTTCGTTAGGCAAGTGCATAAAATGTCATCTATACAAGCAGAAATATCATGTTTGCTTGTTGCAGTTCCTCTAGCTTTCTCGCTAGAAAATACAAATGTGTAGAGCTGGTGTCTCCATGTGGAACCAATTAGTGGTTCTCAGCACAAAATTAAAAGTTCCCTGATAAAAAACATTCAAAACAATAAAGTCCGTTGATAATATCAGTAATACACAAAAACAGGGGCTGTAGCAATATCTTGGATTGAGTGAGCCAAAACAAAACCGGATTTTTCCCTTTTCATCCAGTCATATCAGGAAAAATTCGTGTGGAATTCGTATGCAATGGACTGAGAAAATCACAGTAAAAGTGGTTTTGGAGAAAAGCAAAGTCTTTTCGTTAGGCAAGTGCATAAAATGTCATCTATACAAACAGAAATATCATGTTTGTTCGCCGCAGTTCCTCTAGATTTTTCCCTAGAAAATACGAATATGTAGAGCTGGTGTCCCCATGGTGAACCAATTAGTGCTTCTATGGTACAGAATTAAATATTCCCTCATAAAAACATTCAAAACAATTACGTCCGTGGATAATATCAGGAATACACAAACACAGAGGCTATAGCAATATCTGGGGTTTGTTAGCCAAAGTACAACCGGATATTTCTGGTTTCATCCAGTCATATCCGGACTAAGTGGGGTTGAATTCGTATGCAATGCACCGAGAAAATCACAGTAAAAATGGTTTGGAGAAAAGCAATGTCTTTTCGTTAGGCAAGTGCATAAAATGTCATCTATACAAACAGAAATATCATGGTTGTTTGTCGCAGTTCCTCTAGCTTTCTCCCTACAGAATACGAATATGTAGAGCTGGTGTCTCCATGTGGAACCAATTACTGTATCCAAGCTCATAATAAAATGTTCCCCCGTAAAAGAACATTCAAAACAATAAAGTCCGTTGATAATATCCAGAAAACACAAACACAGAGGCTGTAGAAATATCTGGGATCGAGTTAGCCAAAACAAAACCGGATATTTCTGGTTTCAATAGTCATATCTGCACAAACTGGTGTGGAATTCGTATGCAATGGACCGAGAAAATCACAGTAAAAATTGTTTTGGAGAAAAGCAAAAACTATTCGTTAGGCAAGTGCATAAAATGTCATGGATACAAACAGAAATATCATGTTTGTTTGCTGCAGTTCCTCTAGCTTTCTCCCTAGAAAATACGAATGTGTAGAGCTCTTTTCTCCATGTGGAACCAATTAGTGTTTAAAACCACTAAATTAAATGTTCCCGGATAAAAAACATTCAAATGATAAAGTCCGAGGGTAATATCAGGATTACACAAATACAGAGGCTATAGCAATGGCTGGATTGAGTTAGTCAAAATAGAGCTGGATATTTCTGGTTTCATCCATTCATATCTGGACAAACTGGTGTGGAATTCGTATGCAATGGACTGAGAAAATAAGAGTAAAAATGGTTTTGGAGAAAAGCAAAGTCTTTTCGTTAGGCAAGTGCATAAAATGTCATCGAAACTAACAGAAATATCATGTTTGTTTGTCGCAGTTCCTCTAGCTTTCTCCCTAGAAAATACAAATGTGTAGAGCTGGTGTTCCCATGATGAACCAAGTAGTGTTTCAACGGTACAAAATTAAATGTTCCCTGATAAAAACATTGAAAACAATAGAGTCCATCGTTAATATCCAGAAACATAAACCCAGAGACTATAGCAATATGTCGGATTGAGTTAGCAATACACAACCAGATATTTCTGGTTTCATCCAGTCATATCCGCACAATGTGGTGTGGAATTCGTATGCAATGGACCGAGAAAATCACAGTAAAAATGATTTTGGATTAAAGCAAACTTTTTTCATTAGGCAAGTGCATAAAATGTCATCGATACAAACAGAAATATGATGTTTGTTGGCCACAGTTCCTCTAGCTTTCTGCCTATTAAATACGTATGTGCAGAACTGGTGTCTCCTTGTGGTACCAACTATTGTTTCCAAGCACAAAATTAAATGTCCCCCAATAAAAAACATTCAAAACAATAAAGTCCGTTGATAATATCTAGAATAAACAAACACAGAGGCTTTCACAATATTTCGGATTGAGTTAGCCAAAATAAAACTGGATATTTCTGGTTTCTTCCAGTCATATCCGGACATAGTGGTGTGGAATTCGTTTGCAATGCACCAAGAAAATCACAGTAAAAATGGTTTTGAAGAAAAGCAAAGTCTTTTCGTTAGCCAAGTGCATAAAATGTCATCGATACAAACAGAAATATCATGTTTCTTTCCCGCAGTTCCTCTCGCTTTCTCCCTAGAAAATACGAATGTGTAGAGCTGGTGTTCCCATGATGAACCCATTAGTGTTTCAATGGTACAAATTAAATGTTCCCTGATAAAAACATTGAAAACAATAAAGTCCACGGATAATATCCAGAAACATAAACCAAAGGCTGTAGCAATATTTCGGATTGAGTTAGCCAAAAAAAAAGCGGATATGTCTGCTTTCATGCAGTCATATCTGGACAAGGGGTGTGGAATTTGTATGCAATGGAACGAGAACATCACAGTAAAAATGATTTTGGAGAAATGCAAAGTCTTTTCATTAGGCAAGTGCATAAAATGTCATCTATACAAACAGAAATATCATGTTTGTTTGTCGCAGTTCCTCTAGCTTTCTCCCTAGAAAATACAAATGTGTAGAGCTGGTGTTCCCATGATGAACCAATTAGTGTTTCAACGGTATAAAATGAAATGTTCCCTGATAAAAACATTCAAAACAATAAAGTACATGGATAATATCCAGAAACATAAACCCAGAGGCTGTAGCAATATTTCGTATTGAGTTAGTCAAAACAAAAGCGGATATTTCTGGTTTCATCCAGGCATATCCAACAAAGTGGTGTGGAATTCCTTTGCAATGGACCGAGAAAATCACAGTAAAATGGTTTTGGAGAAAAGCAAAGTCTTTTCCTTAGGAAAGTAGATAAAATGTCATCTATATAAAAACAGAAATATCATATTTGTTTGCCGCAGTTCCTCTAGCTTTCTATTTGAAAATACAAATGTGTAGAGCTGGTGTCTCCATGTGGAAGCAATTAGTGTTTCCAAGCACAAATTAAATGTTCCCTGATAAAAACATTCAAAACAATAAAGTTCATCGATAATATCCAGAAAACACAAACCCAGAGGCTGTAGCAATATTTCCGATTGAGTTAGCCAAAACACAACCGGGTATTTCTGGTTTCATCCAGTCATATCATGACAAAGTGGTGTGGAATTCGTATGCAATGGACCGAGAAAATGACAGCAAAAATTGTTTTGGAGAAAAGCAAAGACTTTTCGTTAGGCAAGTGCATGAAATGTCATCTATACAAACAGAAATATCATGTTTGTTTGCTGCAGTTCCTCTAGCTTTCTCACTAGAAAATACGAATATGTAGAGCTCGTGTCTACATGAGGAACCAATTACTGTATCCAAGCTCAAAATAATATGTTCCCCAACAAAAAACATTCAAGACAATAAAGTCCGTTGCTAATATCCAGAAACACAAACACAGAGGCTGTAGCAATATCTGGGATTGCGTTAGCCAAAACAATATCGGATATTTCCGGTTTCATCCAGTCATATCTGGACAAACTAGTATGGAATTCGTATTCAATGGACCGAGTAATCACAGTAAAAATGGTTTTGCAGGAAAGCAAAAACTATTCGTTAGGCAAGTGCATAAAGTGTTATGTATACAAACAGAAATATCATGTTTGTTTGCCGCAGTTCCTCTAGCTTTCTCCCTAGAAAATACGAATGTGTAGAGCTGGTTTCTCCATGATGAACCAATTAGTGGTTCCAAGCACAAAATTAAAAGTTCCCTGATAAAAAACATTCAAAACAATTAAGTCCATTGATAATATCAGGAATACACAAAAACAGAGGCTGTAGCAATATCTGGGATTGAGTGAGCCAAAACAAAACCGGATTTTTCCGGTTTCATCCAGTCATATCCTGACAAATTTTTGTGGAATTCGTATGCAATGGACCGAGAAAATCAGAGTAAAAATGGTTTTGGAGAAAAGCAAAGTCTTTTCGTTAGGCCAGTGCATAAAATGTCATCTATACAAACAGAAATATCATGTTTGTTTGCCGCAGCTCCTCTAGCTTTCACCCTTGAAAATATGAGTGTGTAGAGATGGGGTCTCCATGTGGAACCAACTAGTGTTTCCAAGCACAAAATTAAATGTTCCCTATAGAAAACATTCAAAACAATAAAGTCCATGGATAATATCAGGAATACACAAATACAGATGCTTTCACAATATTTCGGATTGAGTTAGCAAAAACACAACCGGATATTTCCGGTTTCATCCAGTCATATCCGGTGAACTGGTGTGGAATTCGTATGCAATGGACCGAGAAAATCACTGTAGAAATGGTTTTGGAGTAAAGCAGAGTCTTTTCGTTAGGCAAGTGCATAAAATGTCATGTATACAAACAGAAATGTCAGGTTTCTTGTTGCAGTTCCTCTAGCTTTCTCCCTAGAAAATACGAATGTGTAGAGCTGGTGTCTCCTTGTGGAACCAATTAGTGTATCTAAGCTCAAAATTAAAAGTTGCCTGATAAAAAGCATTCAAACAATAAAGTCCGTTGATAATATCCAGGAAAACACAAACACAGAGGTTGTAGCAATTTCTGGGATTGAATAGCCAAAACAAAACTGGATATTTCCGGTTTCATCCAGTCATATCAGGGCAAACTGGTATGGAATTCGTATGCAATGGACCAAGATATTCACAGTAAAAATGCTTTTGGAGGATTCTAAGATGGCAGAATAGGCAGGGAGCACACTATTAGTCCGGGGGGAGAGAAAGTTTAATATAAGTGGAGATACTGCAGGGTCAAGGAAGAGTAGGGGATGAAACAGCAGAGGAAACTCTTCCAGAACTAGTGATTCACAGTGGACCTGCGTGGAGAGCGTGGGAGCCCAAGTTCGGGACACCAGCGGCAGACTCAACACACCAGCGCTGGAACGCGAGGTGAGCCGAACCTCAATAGCCGGAGATACCAGCGGGCAAGCGGAAAGAGGAGGCTAGAGGGAGCGAGGTTTGAAACTCCGTGGGGAAAAGTTCACCAGGCTAACTAGAAGGGAGATAGGAAAAAAATAAAAAAAGTGACCGATACAGACACAAGTTTCTCTCTCTCCGCTCACCTCTCAAAGGCGAGCAAGACAGAACAGGCGCCATTTTGGACATACGTCATAAGCAGGGCGACCTCAGGTCTGCACCAGCCCTGAGCCTAGCAGAAAAACCTGACTCTGGGGGGAGGGGTGAAATAACAGGAGATTAGCGTCTAACTTGGCAACCCAGTGGGAGACTGCAGGAGAATTGGAGCCCACACTGAGGGCAGCAGAGATTCCCTGTGTGGTTCTTCAGAAAGAGCTTCCGATCTCTGGCTCCTGTGGGTATATCAGTTGCCTGCTAACTACCTCCAATTACGTTCAGCTGTGCGGAATTACTTCCCTTTTAAATCAAAAAAAGAAAGAGAGATTTACCACACCTAACCTGGGAGTGTCATCTTTGACACACCCTCAACACTGAGGAACCAAACACAGCTCTCAGACCACACTCATCTCAAGCCTCTAAGGCTCCACTGAAAGCAGACAGTCCACTTAATATAGAGCCATAGTGTAACAAGAAATAACACCACAGTGAAGAAACCAAATATCTCCAACATGCCAAACAACAAACGCAAAAACCGAGCTAACAAGAACAAGGAAGACACTATGACGCCCCCAAATGAAAAAGACACCCCAATTCAAGATTATGGAGATGATGAGATCGAAGAAATGCAAGAAGCGGATCTCAAAAAATTGATAAGAACATTAAGAAGTTCTCAAAAACAAATTCTTGAACTACAGAAAGCCTTAATGGACAAGATAGAAAATCTCTCTCGTGAAAGTGAAATATTAAGGAGGAATCAAAATGAAATGAAACAACTTGTGGAACAAGAAACTCTGATAGTGACTAGAAATCATAATGAAATGAAGAATTCAATAGATCAAATGACAAACACATTAGAGAGCCTTAAAAACAGAATGGGCGAAGCAGAAGAGAGAATATCAGACTTAGAAGACAGAGAACAGGAAAGGAAACAGGCAAACCAAAGAAAAGAAGAAGAAATTAGAAATCTAAAAAATATTGTCGGGAATCTACAGGATACTATTAAAAAACCCAACATTCGGGTTCTAGGAGTTCCTGAAGGCATGGAGAGGGAGAAAGGATTAGAAGGCATTTTCAGTGAGATACTAGCAGAAAATTTCCCAGGTGTGGAGAAGGACAGAGACATCTTAGTACAGGAAGCTTATAGAACCCCTAATAAACATGACCAAAAGAGATCCTCACCACGACAGGTCGTAATCAAACTCACCACAGTGAAATAGAAAGAAAAGATCCTAAAATGTGCAAGAGAGAAACGTCAGATTACTCTTAGAGGATCTCCAATTAGACTCACAGCAGACTTCTCATCAGAAACCCTACAAGCTAGAAGGGAATGGCGAGACATAGCCCAGGTACTAAGAGAGAAAAACTGCCAGCCAAGAATACTATATCCTGCAAAGCTCTCATTTGTGAGTGAAGGTGAAATAAAGACCTTTCACAGCAAACAGAAATTGAAAGAATTTGTCGCCACTCGTCCAGCCCTGCAAAAGATGCTTAAAGATGTGTTACACACAGAAACACAGAAACATGGTCACCAATATGAAAGAAGGTAAAGGAAGGAAACCTCACAGCAAAAGATCACAGAAAGCTCAGTTTCTCTTTGACATAGAATTAAACTCTGATGCTCTGTTAAATCAATGTGTTAAAGTAATCTATTAAATACTTGTAAAATCCTACAGGTGCTTTCAAAAATACTGTGAAGTAAGCAAGTGCCTCTTGTTGGTTGATGAGTTTATAATTTTAAACATGGCGACTTAAAGTCTTTTGTCATCCACAGTTATATATGATGTGCTGCTCATAAAACTAAAGCGTTGTTGGTTCTGTGTTTAGCTGTCCTCCTATAGGTTCCTATGGACTTTTCCCAGCCACTTTTATTGTATTCAGTACTTTGGGATGGCTCTGTAAACAGATGAAGCCAATAATGTATTAACAGTACCAACTGAGAGAAAGTATGGTTAACTGAGGTTACTGAAAAGAAAAAGCAATTCAAATCAATTGGCAATCTACAAAAAGAGTTAAAGATTTTAAAAGCTATTATTAAAATTGCTATATTGGTCTATTATGCTATATTATATGTGTGTACATATTGTATGTCCACATGGGGAAATTTTATTAAGAGTTTTATTTTAAATGGCTTATAGATAAGATTGTCCATAAATTTAAGCTGCTAAAATCAATCAAAGATACATTTTAATTTGTGGGACCTGAATCTGTGTATCATATGTTTTAGACTTGTTGGTAGAAAGAAACTAAAAACATTTTAGATGGTTGTGCTTAAGTTTACTGGCTAAACAAACTACACCATGTTAGATATTTAAGAGGTGTTTTCAAATACATGATTCTTAAAATTTATAGAAGGCATTGGACCTTCTGGTAAATGTTTTCTTAAGTTGTTATCTAATGGTTGAAACGGTTTGCTAAGTATTCATGTAATATTGCTATTCTCAGCAAGCGATCTAGGACTTGCTCCCTCATTTCTCTATTCTAAGCCCAACTTGTTCTTTCATTTCTCTATTCTCTTCAAGGTAGGAAACTAATTCTATTATGAAGGAATCTGTAGGATGCACAATTTAATCTTTAGACCTTATAAAAGAGATGGCTAACATTTTTCTGTAATAGCATAGCCAAAATAAGAACTTAAATAATAATCTCATAGCTAGATTCACTTCGCCATCAGCGAAGTATACAGTAAGTAGAAAAAACCTCCCTTTCAGACCAAAGGGAAAGAAAGTTTTAAAGTGAGAATATAATTTTCCTCATGGGCATTGTCTACCTTAGAAAAACTACTACAGAACATGCCTGTGACTATAGACTTGTAGTTCAGGCCACCGAAGATTAGAGATGGGACTTGGGCACTCCCTTGACTTGCATCCTCTGGTCTGCTTTAACACAAACCAGGAGGAAAAGAAAGCTCGGCATCAGAAGCAATGGGTGGCAGGCCTATTAATGGCTGATCTGTACAGTGATCTGCCCTCAAGCAGACCCAACAGGCCAGTCCACTGCAGTGGCTTTCAATGTGGTAAGCCTGGGCTTCAGCAGAAGTCAGCTTGTGAAGAGTCCTGGCAGCTCTGCCAAGAGTTGGATCACTGGAAATGGACCTGCCCTGGAGTCGAAGGATGCCCAGGTCAGAGCCACAGATCTTATTGGCTCTAAGCTGAAAAGCCCTTCACTCAGCCCAACTTCCAAAGTGACCACTGCAGCTGAGGGGATGGTCAAGTAGGGTCAGCAACATTGCAGGCAGAACTGTAAATTTCTTGTTAGAGATGCCCCCTGCCTTTACCTGGCCAGCTCTCCTCCCAGGCCAGCCAAGTAATGAAAGTCAACAGAGTGCCTTCCCCTAGGAGGTTCACATCTCCCTTAGGATATACCCCATGTGAAGAGATAGATAGGTCTGGGCCTCTGAATTTACAAGGCATAAAGCCCACCAGATTATTATCAAGCCCCTTCTATCAGGTTCTATTTGCCTCTCAATCAGAAAAATTACTTGTAGCTTAGACAGCACCTTTCTTAGCTCCTCTAATAATGACTCTGTCCTTTGTTCTAGGCCCTGTCTAGTGCACTTGGGCCTCATTCCTTTGTAATCATAACCTCTACTCTACCACCAATGGCTCTACTCCCAACCTGTGTGTACTGATGGTCCTCTTCCCCACTTAATGCTGTCTAATTGTTCAAACCTGGTAAATGCCACTCTTAGGATCATTGGTTACTATCCTCACTCTGTCTTTTATGACCTCGTCTAAATATGATCAGAGTCGGCAAACTTGGAAGGCTTCCATAGCCTTGGCAACTCATGACGACAGCCTAGGATGCTTACTGGCACCATAAACTAGAGTGTCAATTTGTTGGGTCAACAACAGGAGCCACTGTGCACTTGCTCCTCGTGTGGGATCTCTGTCCTTAATGTGCTGTACATTGTGATTTAATGCTATAATTAGTACTCAAACAGTATGTTTCACTTTGTGTTTCTATGTGGGTGCAAACTGTTGAAATCTTTATACTAAATTGATCTTCTGTATATAAAGAGAATTGAAAATGAATCTTGATGCAAATGGAAGGGGAGAGGGAGCGGGAGAGGGGAGGGTTGCGGGTGGAAGGGAAGTTATGGGAGGGGGAAGCCATTGTACTCCATAAGCTGTACACTGGAAATTTATATTCATTAAATAAAAGTTAAAAAAATGCTTTTCGAGAAAAGCAAAGTCTTTTTGTTAGGACAGTGCATAAAATGTCATCTATACAAACAGAAATATCATGTTTGTTTGCCGCAGTTCCTCTAGCTTTCTCCCTAGAAAATACGAATGTGTAGAGCTGGTGTTCCCATGATGAACCAATTACTGTTTCAATGTTAAGAAATTAAATGTTCCCTGATAAAAACATTCAAAACAATAAACTCCATCGATAATATCCAGAATACACAAACACAGAGGCTTTCAGAATATTTCGGTTTGAGTTAGCCAAAAAAAAAAAAAACGGATTATTTCTGGTTTAATCCAGTCATATCCTGAAAAAGTGGTGTGGAATTCGTATGCAATGGAACGAGAAAATCACAGTAAAAATGGTTTTGGAGAAAAGCAAAGTCTTTTCATTAGGCAAGTGCATAAACTGTCATCAATACAAACAGAAATATCATGTTTTTTGCCGCAGTTCCTCTAGCTTTCTCCCTAGAAAATATGAATGTGTAGAGCTGGTGTCTCCATGTGGAACCAATTAGTGGTTCCAAGCACAAAATTAAATGTTCCCCGATAAAAAACATTCAAAACAATAAAGTCCATCGATAATATCTGAAAACACAAACACAGAGGCTGTAGCAATATCTGGGATTGAGTTAGCCAAAACACAACTGGATATTTCTGGTTTCATCCAGTCATATCCGGTAAACAGGTGTGGAATTCGCATTCAATGGACTGAGAAAATCACAGTAAAAATGGTTATGGAGTAAAGCAAAGTCTTTTCGTTATGCAACTGCATAAAATGTCATCAATAAAAACAGAAATATCATGTTTGTTTGTCGCAGTTCCTCTAGCTTTCTCCCTAAAATACAAATATGTAGAGCTGGTGTCTCCATGTGGAACCAATTAGTGTTTCCAAGCATAAAATTAAATTAAATGTTCCCTTATAAAAAACATTCAAAACAATACAGTCTATTGATAATATCCGGGAAAAAACAAACACAGAGGCTGTAGCAATATCTGGGATTGAGTTAGCGAAAACAATACCGGATTTTTCCGGTTTCATCCAGTCATGTCCAGACAAACTGCTGTGGAATTCATATGCAATGGACCGAGAAAATCAGAGTAAAAATGGATTTGGAGAAAAGCAAAGTCTTTTCGTTAGGCAAGTGCATAAAATGTCATCTATACAAACAGAAATATCATGTTTGTTTGCCGTAGTTTTTCTAGCTTTCTCCCTAGAAAATATGAATGTGTAGAGCTGGTGTCCCCATATGGAACCAATTAGTGTTTCGATGGTACAAAATGAAATGTTCCCTGATAAAATCATTCAAAAGCATAAAGTCCGTTCATAATATGTAGAAAAAACAAACACAGAGAGTTTCACAATATTTCGGATTGAGTTAGCGAAAACACAACCGGTTATTTCTGGTTTCATCCAGGCATATCCGGACAAAATGGTGTGGAGTCATATGCCTTGGACCGAGAAAATTTCAGTAAAAATTGTTTTGTAGAAAAGCAAAGTCTTTTTGTTAGGCAAGTGCATAAAATGTGATCTATACAAACAGAAATATCATGTGTGTTTGCTGCAGTTCCTCCAGCTTTCTCCCTAGAAAATACGAATTTGTAGAGCTGGTGTCTCCATGTGGAACCAATTAGTGTTGCCAAGCACAAAATTAAATGTTCCCTGATAAAAACATTCACAACAAAAAGTCCATGGATAATATCAGGAATACACAAACACGGAGGCTGTAGCAATATCTGGGATTGAGATAGCCAAAACAAAACCGGATATTTCTGGATTCATCCAGTCATATCCGGTGAACTGGTGTGGAATTCGTATGCAATAGACTGAGAAAATCACAGTAAAAATGGTTTTGAAGACAAGCAAAGTCTTTTCGTTAGGCAAGTGCATAAAATGTCATCTATACAAACAGAAATATCATGTTTGTTTGCTGTAGTTCCTCTAGCTTTCTCCCTAGAAAATACGAATGTGTAGAGCTGGTGTTCCCATGATGAACCAATTACTGTTTCAATGTTAAGAAATTAAATGTTCCCTGATAAAAACATTCAAAACAATAAACTCCATCGATAATATCCAGAATACACAAACACAGAGGCTTTCAGAATATTTCGGTTTGAGTTAGCCAAAAAAAAAAAAAAAAAAACGGATTATTTCTGGTTTAATCCAGTCATATCCTGACAAAGTGGTGTGGAATTCGTATGCAATGGAACGAGAAAATCACAGTAAAAATGGTTTTGGAGAAAAGCAAAGTCTTTTCATTAGGCAAGTGCATAAACTGTCATCAATACAAACAGAAATATCATGTTTTTTGCCGCAGTTCCTCTAGCTTTCTCCCTAGAAAATATGAATGTGTAGAGCTGGTGTCTCCATGTGGAACCAATTAGTGGTTCCAAGCACAAAATTAAATGTTCCCCGATAAAAAACATTCAAAACAATAAAGTCCATCGATAATATCTGAAAACACAAACACAGAGGCTGTAGCAATATCTGGGATTGAGTTAGCCAAAACACAACTGGATATTTCTGGTTTCATCCAGTCATATCCGGTAAACAGGTGTGGAATTCGCATTCAATGGACTAAGAAAATCACAGTAAAAATGGTTATGGAGTAAAGCAAAGTCTTTTCGTTATGCAACTGCATAAAATGTCATCAATAAAAACAGAAATATCATGTTTGTTTGTCGCAGTTCCTCTAGCTTTCTCCCTAAAATACAAATATGTAGAGCTGGTGTCTCCATGTGGAACCAATTAGTGTTTCCAAGCATAAAATTAAATTAAATGTTCCCTTATAAAAAACATTCAAAACAATACAGTCTATTGATAATATCCGGGAAAAAACAAACACAGAGGCTGTAGCAATATCTGGGATTGAGTTAGCGAAAACAATACCGGATTTTTCCGGTTTCATCCAGTCATGTCCAGACAAACTGCTGTGGAATTCATATGCAATGGACCGAGAAAATCAGAGTAAAAATGGATTTGGAGAAAAGCAAAGTCTTTTCGTTAGGCAAGTGCATAAAATGTCATCTATACAAACAGAAATATCATGTTTGTTTGCCGTAGTTTCTCTAGCTTTCTCCCTAGAAAATATGAATGTGTAGAGCTGGTGTCCCCATGTGGAACCAATTAGTGTTTCGATGGTACAAAATGAAATGTTCCCTGATAAAATCATTCAAAAGCATAAAGTCCGTTCATAATATGTAGAAAAAACAAACACAGAGGGTTTCACAATATTTCGGATTGAGTTAGCGAAAACACAACCGGTTATTTCTGGTTTCATCCAGGCATATCCGGACAAAATGGTGTGGAGTCATATGCCTTGGACCGAGAAAATTTCAGTAAAAATTGTTTTGTAGAAAAGCAAAGTCTTTTTGTTAGGCAAGTGCATAAAATGTGATCTGTACAAACAGAAATATCATGTGTGTTTGCTGCAGTTCCTCCAGCTTTCTCCCTAGAAAATACGAATTTGTAGAGCTGGTGTCTCCATGTGGAACCAATTAGTGTTGCCAAGCACAAAATTAAATGTTCCCTGATAAAAACATTCACAACAAAAAGTCCATGGATAATATCAGGAATACACAAACACGGAGGCTTTAGCAATATCTGGGATTGAGTTAGCCAAAACACAACCGGATATTTCTGGTTTCATCCATTTTTATCTGGACAAAGTGGTGTGGAATTCGTATGAAATGGACCGAGAAAATCACAGTAAAAATGGTTTTGGAGAAAAGCAAAGTCTTTTTGTTAGGCAAGTGCTGAAAATGTCATCTATACAAACAGAAATATCATGTTTGTTTGCCGCAGTTCCTCTAGCTTTTTCCCTAGAAAATACGAATGTGTAGAGCTGGTATCTCCATGTGGAACCAATTAATGTTTCTACGGTAAAAAATTAAATGTTCCCTGATAAAAACCCTCAAAACAATAAAGTGCTTTCATAATATGCAGAAAAAACAAACACAGAGGTTTTCAAAATATTTCGGATTGAATTCGCCAAAACACAACCGATATATCCGGAATCATCCAGTCATATCCAATGAACTGGTGTGGAATTCATATGCAATGGACCGAGAAAATCACAGAAAAAATGGTTGTGGAGAAAAGCAAAGTCTTTTCGTTAGGCAAGTGCATAAAATGTCATCTATACAAACAGAAATATCATGTTTGTTTGCCGTAGTTCCACTAGCTTCCTCCTGAGAAAATACAAATGTGTACACTGGTGTCTCCATGTGGAACCAATTAGTGTTTCCCAACACAAAATTAAATATTCCCTGATAAAAACATTCAAAACAATAAAGCACGTTGATAATATGCAAAAAACGCAAACACAGAGGCTGTAGCAATATCTGGGATATAGCAAGCAAAAACACAACTGGATATTTCTGGTATCATCCAGTCATATCCGGATAAAATGGGGTGGAATACCTATGCAATGGACCGAGAAAATCACAGTAAAAATGGATTTGGAGAAAAGCAAAGTCTTTTCGTTAGGCAAGTGCATATATTGCCATCTATACAAACAGAAATATCATGTTTGTTGTCGCAGTTCCTCTAGCTTTCTCCCTAGAAAATACGAATGTGTAGAGCTGGTGTTCCCATGATGAAACAATTAGTTCTTCAATGGTACAAAATTAAATGTTCCCTGATAAAAACATTCAAATCTATAAAGTCCATTGATAATATCCAGAAACACAAACACAGATGCTGTACTAAAATCTGGGATTGAGTTAGCCAAAACAAAACGGGATATTTCCGGTTTCTTCCAGTCATATCCGGACAAACTGGTATGGAATTCGTATTGAATGGACCAAAAAATCACAGTAAAAATGATTTTGGAGAAAAGCAAAGTCTTTTCTTTAGGCAAGTACATAAAATGTCATCTATACAAACAGAGATATCATGTTTGTTTGCAGCAGTTCCTCTAGCTTTCTCCCTAGAATATAGGAATATGTAGAGCTGGTTTCCCCATGATGAACCAATTACTGTTTATACGGTACAGAATTAAATGTTCCCTGATAAAAACATTCAAAACAATAAAGTCCATTGATAATATCCAGAAAACACAAACACAGAGGCTTTCACAATATTTCGGATTGACTTAGCCAAAGCACAACCAGATATTTCTGATTTCATCCAGTCATATCCAGCAATGTGGTGAAGAATTAGTATGCAATGGACCGAGAAAACCACAGTACAATTGGTTTTGAAGAAAAGCAAAAAATTTTCGTTTGGCAAGTGCATAAAATGTCATTGAAACTAACGAAATATCATATTTGTTTGCCACAGTTCCTCTAGCTTTCTCCCTAGAAAATACGAATGTGTAGAGCTGGTGTCCCCATGATGAACCAATTAGTGTTTCTACGGTACAAAAATAAATGTTCCCTGATAAAAACATTCAAAACAATAAAGTCCATCGATAATATCAGGAATACACAAACAGAGAGGCTTTCACAATATTTCGGATTTAGTTAGCCAAAACATAGCCCAACATTTTTGGTTTCATCCAGTCATATCCGGGCAAAGTGGAGTGGAATACGTATGCAATGGACCGAGAAATCACAGTAAAAATGGTTTTGGAGAAAAGCAAAGTCTTTTCGTTAGGCCAGTGCATAAAATGTCATCTATACAAACAGAAATAACATGTTTGTTTGTCGCAGTTCCTCTAGCTTTCTCCCTAGAAAATACAAATATATAGCGCTGGTGTCTCCATTTGGAACCTATTAGTGTATCATATCTCAAAATTAAATGTTCCCCGATAAAACATATTCAAAACAATAAGTCCGTTGAAAAAATCCGGATAACACAAACACAGAGGCTGTTTCAATATCTAGGATTGTGTGAGCCAAAACAAAACCAGATATTTCCCGGATCATCCAGTCATATCCGAACAAAGTGGTGTGGAATTCATATCCAATGGACCGAGAAAATCAGAGTAAAAATGGTTTTGGAAAAAAGCAAAGTCTTTTCATTAGTCAAGTAGATAAAATGTCATCTACACACACGGAAATATCATGTTTGTTTGTCGCAGTTCCTCTAGCTTTCTCCCTAGAACATAAAATATGTAGAGCTGGTGTCTCCATGTGGAACCAATTAGTGTATCTAAGCTCAAAATTAAATGTTCCCGATGAAAAACATTCAAAACAATAATGTCTGTTGATAAAATCCGGAAAACACAAAAACAGAGGCTGTAGCAATAGCTGGGATTGAGTTAGCCAAAACAAAACCGGATATTTCCGGTTTCATCCAGTCATATTCGGACGAACTCTTATGGAATTCGTAAGCAATGGACTGAGAAAATCACAGTAAAAATAGTTTTGGAGAAAAACAAAGTCTTTTCGTTATGCAAATGTATAAAATGTCATCTATACAAACAGAAATATCATGTTTGTTTGACACAGTTCCTCTAGCTTTCTCCCTAGAAAATACGAATGTGTAGAGCTGTTGTCCCCATGCTGAACCAATTAGTGTTTCTACAGTACAAAAATAAACGTTCCCTGATAAAAAACATTCAAAACAATAAAGTTCATCGATAATATAAGACAACACAAACACATAGGCTTTCACAATAATTCGGATTGAGTTAGCCAAAACACAACCGGATATTTCTGGTTTCATCCAGTCATAGCCGGACAAAGTGATGTGGATTTCGTATGCAATGGACTGAGAAAATCACAGTAAAAATGGTTTTGGAGGAAAGCAAAGTCTTTTCGTTAGGCAAGTGCATAAAATGTCATCTATACTAACAGAAATAATATGTTTGTTTGTCTCAGTTCCTCTAGCATTCCCCCCGAGAAAATACGAATGTGTAGAGCTGGTGTCCCCATGATGAACAAATTAGTGTTTCTACGGTACAAAAATATATGTTCCCTGAGAAAAACATTCAAAACAATAAACTCCATTGATAATATCTAGAAAACACAAACACAGAGGCTGTAGCAATATTTCGGATTCAATTAGCCAAGACACAAGCGGATATTTCTGGTTGTAACCAGTCATATCAGGACAAAGTGGTGTGGAATTCGATGCAATGGACCGAGAAAATCACAGTAAGAATGGTTTTGGATAAAAGCAAAGTCTATTCCTTTGGCCAGTGCATAAAATGTCATCTGTACAAACAGAAATATCATGTTTGTTTGCCACAGTTCCTCTAGCTTGCTCCCTAGAAAATACGAATGTGCAGAGCTGGTGTCTCCATGTGGAACCAATTAGTGTTTCCAAGCACAAAATTAAATGTTCCCTGATAAAAAACATTCAAAACACTAACGTCCATGGATAATATCAGGAATACACAAACACAGAGGCTGTAGCAATATCTAGGATTGAGTTAGCCAAAACAAAACCGAATATTTCCGGTTTCATCCAGTCAAATCCGGACAAACTGGTGTGGAATTCGTATCCAATGGACACTGAAAATCACAGTAAAAAAGGTTTTGGAGAAAAGCAAAGTCGTTTCGTTAGCCAAGTGCAAAAATGTCATCTATACAAACAGAAATAACATGTTTGTTTGCCGCAGTTCCTCTAGCTTTCTCCCTAGAAAATACGAATATGTAGAGCTGGTGTCTCCATGTGGAACCAATTCCTGTATCCAAGCTCAAAATTGAATGTTCCCTGATAAAAAACATCCAAAACAATAAAGTCCATTGATAATATCTGGAAAACACAAACACAGAGGCTGTAGCAATATCTGAGATTGAGTTAGCCAAAACACAACTGGATATTTCTGGTTTTATCCAGTCATATCCGCACAAAGTGGTGTGGAATTCGTATGCAATGGACCGAGAAAATCAGAGTAAAAATGGTTTTGGAGAAAAGCAAAGTCTTTTCCTTACGCAAGTGCATAAAATGTCATCGATACAAACAGAAATATCATGTTTGTTTGCCGCAGTTCCTCTAGCTTTCTCCCTAGAAAATACGAATGTGTAGAGCTGGTGTCCCCATGATGAACCAATTAGCGTTTGAACGGTACAAAATTAAATGTTCCCTAATAAAAACATTCAAAACAATGATGTCCATTGATAGTATCCAGAAAACACAAGCACAGAGGCTTTAACAATATTTCGGATTGAGTTAACCAAAACAAAACCGGATATTTCTGGTTTATCCAGTCATATCCGGACAAAGGGGTTTGGAATTCGTATACAATGGACGGAAAAATCACAGTAAAAATGGTTTTGGAGAAAAGCAATGTCTTTTCCTTGGCAAGTGCATAAAATATCATCTATAAAAAACAGAAATATTTTTGTTTGCCACATTTCCTCTAGTTTTCTCCCTAGAAAATACGAATGTGTAGAACTGGTTTCTCCTTGTGGAACGAATTAGTGATTCCCAGCACAAAATTAAATATTGCCTGATATGAACATTCAAAACAATAAAGTCCATCGATAATATCCAGAAAACACAAACACAGAGGCTTTCACAATATCTGGAATGGAGTTAGCCAAAACACAACCGGATATTTCTGGTTTCATCCAGTCATATCCGGACAAAATAGTGTGGAGTTCATATGCCTTGGACCGAGAAAATCACAGTAAAATGGTTTTTGAGAAAAGCAAAGTCTTTTCTTTAGGCAAGTGCAAAAAATGTCATCTATACAAACAGAAATATCAAGATTGTTTGCCTCAGTTCCTCTAGATTTCCCCCTAGAAAATACGAATGTGTAGAGCTGGTGTGTCCATGTGGATCTTATTAGTGTTTCTACGGTACAAAATTAAATGTTCCCTGAAAAAATTTTCAAAACAATAAAGCTCGTCGATAATATCCAGAAAACACAAACACAGAGGCTTTCACAATATCTGGGATTGAGTTAGCCAAAACACAACCGGATATTTCTGGTTTCATCCAGTCATATCCGGACAAACTGGTGTGGAATTCGTATGCAATGGATGCAGAAAATCACAGTAAAGTGGATTTGGAGAAAAGCAATGACTTCTCGTTGGGAAGTGCATAAAATATCATCTATACAAACAGAAATATCATGTTTGTTTGCCGCCTTTCCTCTAGCTTACTCATTAGAAAATAAGAATGTGTAGAGCTGGTGTCCCCATGATGAACCAATCAGTGTTTCTACGGTACAAAATTAAATGTTCCTTGATAAAAACATTCAAAACAAAAAGTCCATCGATAATATCCAAAAAACAGAAACACAGAGGCTGTAGCAATATCTGGGATTGAGTTAGGCAAAACACAACTGGATATTTGTGTTTTCATCCAGTCATATCCGCAAAAAGAGGTGTGGAATTCGTATGCAATGGACTGAGAAATCACAGAACAAATGGTTTTGGAGAAAAGCAAAGTCTTTTCGTTAGGCAAGTGCATAAAATGTCATCTATACAAACAGAAATATCAAGATTGTTTGCCTCAGTTCCTCTAGATTTCTCCCTAGAAAATATGAATGTGTAGAGCTGGTGTCTCCATGTGGAACCAATTAGTGTTTCCAAGCACAAAATTAAATGTTCCTTAATATCAAACGTTCCAAACAATAAAGTCCATCGATAATATAAGGAATACACAACACAGAGGCTGTAGCAATATCTGAGATGGATTAGCTGAAACACAACTGGATATTTCTGGTTTCATCCAGGCATATCCGGACAAACTGGTGTGGAATTCGTATGCAATGGACCGAGAAAATCACAGTAAAAATGGTTTTGGAGAAAAGCAAAGTCTTTTCGTTAGGCAAGTGCATAAAATGTCATCTATACAAACAGAAATATCATATTTGTTTTCCGCATTTCCTCTAGCTTTCTCATTAGAAAATAAGAATGTGTAGAGCTGGTGTCTCCATGTGGAACCAATTAGTGTTTCCAAGCACAAAATTAAATGTTCCCTGATAAAATCTTTCAAAACAATAAAGTCCATCGATAATATCCTGAAAACACAAACACAGAGGCTGTACCAATATCTGAGATGGATTAGCCAAAACACAACTGGATACTTGTGTTTTCATTTAGTCATATCCGCACAAAGAGGTGTGCAATTCATATGCAATGGACCGAGAAATCACAGTAAAAATGGTTTTGGAGAAAAGCAAAGTCTTTTCGTTAGGCAGGTGCTTAAAATGTCATCTATACAAACAGAAATATCATGATTGTTTGGCGCAGTTCCACTAGCTTTCTCCGTAGAAAATACGAATGTGTAGAGCTGGTGTCTCCATGTGGATCCTATTAGTGTTTCTACGGTGCAAAATTAAATGTTCCCTGATAAAAATATTCAAAACAATAAAGCACGTCGATAATATCCAGAAAACACAAACACAGAAGCTTTCACAATATCTGGGATTGAGTTAGCCAAAACACAACTGGATATTTCTGGTTTCATCCAGTCATATCTGGACAAACTGGTGTGGAATTCATATGCAATGGACTGAGAAAATCACAGTAAAAATGCTTTTGTAGAAAAGCAATGTATTTTCGTTGGAAATTGTATAAAATATCATCTATACAAACAGAAATATCACGTTTGTTTGCCGCATTTCCTCTAGCTTTCTCCGTAGAAAATACGAATGTGTAGAGCTGGTGTCTCCATGTGGAACCAATTAGTGTTTCTACGGTACAAAATTAAATGTTCCCTGATAAAAACATTCAAAACAATAAAGTCCGTAGATAATAACTGGAAAACACAAACACAGAGGCTGTAGCAATATCTGGGATTGAGTTAGCCAAAACACAACTGGATATTTGTGTTTTAATCCAGTCATATTCGCACAAACAGGTGTGGAATTCGTATGCAATGGACCAAGTAATCACAGTAAAAATGGTTTTGGAGAAAACCAAAGTCTTTTCTTTAGGCAAGTGCATAAAATGTCATCGATACAAACAGAAATATCATCTTTGTTTGCCACAGTTAATCTAGCTTTCTTCCTAGAAAATACGAATTTGTAGAGCTGGTGTCTCCATGTGGAACCAATTACTCTTTCAATGGTACAAAATTAAATGTTCCCCGAAAAAAACATCCAAAACAAAAAGTCCGTTGATAATATCAGTAATACACAAACACAGATCCTTCCACAATATTTCAGATTGAGTTAGGGATAACACAACCAGATATTTCTGGTGTCATTCAGTCATATCTGGAAAAAGTGTTGTGGAACTCGTATGCAATGAAATGAGAAAATCATAGTAAAAATGATTTTGGAGAAGAGCAAAGTCTTTTCATTAGGCAAGTGTTTAAATGTCATCGATACAAACAGAAATATCATGTTTGTTTGCCACAATTCCTCTAGCTTTCTCCCTAGAAAATACAAATATGTACAGCTGGTGTCTCAATGTGGAACCAATTACTGTATCCAAGCTCAAAATAAAAAGTTCCCTGATAAAAAAACACTCAAAACAATAAAGTCCGTAGATAATAACCAGAAAACATAAACACAGAGGCTGTAGCAAATTCTGGGATTTAATTAGCCAAAAGAAAACCGGATATTTCCGGTTTCATCCAGTCATATCCGGTAAGCTGGTGTGGAATTCGTATGCAATGGACCGAGAAAATCACAGTAAA
This sequence comes from Lepus oiostolus, assembly GCA_036325905.1. NCBI lineage: Eukaryota > Metazoa > Chordata > Mammalia > Lagomorpha > Leporidae > Lepus > Lepus oiostolus. The sequence goes on from CM070816.1 coordinate 80,572,983, forward strand.
AATCGTTTTGCAGAAAAGCAAAGTCTTTTCGTTAGGCAAGTGCATAAAATGTCATCTATACAAACAGAAATATCATGTTTGTTTGTCGCAGTTCCTCTAGCTTTCTCCCTAGAATATACGAATGTGTAGAGCTGGTGTCCCCATGATCAACCCATTAGTGTTTTAACGGTAGAAAATTAAATGATCCCTGATGAAAACATTCAAAACAATACAGTCCATCCATAATATCCAGAAAACACAAACAAAAGAGGCTTTCAGAAAATTCGGATGGAGTTAGCCAAAACAAAACCGCACATTTCTGGTTTCATGCAGTCATATCCGGATAAAGTTGTGTGGAAATCGTATGCAATGGACCAAGAAAATTAGAGTAAAATGGTTTTGGAGGAAACCAAAGTCTTTTCGTTAGGCAAGTGCATAAAATGTCATCTATATAAACAGAAATATCATGTTTCTTAGTCGCAGTTCCTCTTGCTGTGAAATTAAGATAGGATGAGGTTAAATTGGAATGTAAAATTATGATAGGAAGGGTTAAAATGGGGCTGCTGAGCTAACTGCATATTGTTCTGCTTTTGTACAAAGTGCTTTGGCTTGCGAAATGCATTTTTTAAGATAACTAGACTTTAGCTGACCTTGTAACATGTGATGATTGTGCTAATGCGTTTATGAGATAACTGAGCATATGACAAGTTTGTGGTCATAATGACCCCGTGTTTATGCTTGCTCAAGGTTTTCTGTCCCCTCATCCTGGAAAAACCCTGTGTCTTATGAGAATTTGTCATGCATCTTATGAGAATTTGTCATGCTGCGGTTTATCTTGTGATTCTTGGTAATGCTGTGGAGATATGCTAATGTTGTGGTTTTTAGCCTTAAATACTCTGAGCAGTTGATGGTCGGTGCTTCTCTCTTCGCACTGTTGTGCTTAAGAGTTGGCCCATCTGCGCAGATGAAATAAACTTCCTCATGTTCTTTACAGCGATTGGTGGAATGGAATTCGTGTTTCTGGGGTCGGTAACAGTGTGAGGCACCTTTCGGGGGTCTTACATTGCTTTCTCACTAGAAAATACAAATATGTAGAACTGGTGTCTCCATGTGGAACCAATTAGTGTATCAAGGCTCAAAATTAAATGTTCCCCGATAAAAAACATTCAAGACAATAAAGTCCATCGATAATATCCGGAAAACACAAACACAGAGGCTGTAGCAATATCTGGGATTGAGTTAGCCAAAACAAAACCTGATATTTCCGGTTTCTTCCAGTCATATCCTTACAAACTCGTGTGGAATTCGTATGCAATGGACCGTGAAAATCACAGTATAAATGGTTTTGAAGAAAAGAAAAGTCTTTTCGTTAGGCAACTGCATCAAATGTCATTTATACAAACAGAAATATCATCGTTTTTTCCCGCAGTTCCTCTAGCATTCTCCCTGCAAAATACGAATATGTAGAGCTAGTGCCCCCATGATGAATCAATTAGTGTTTCAATGGTACAAAATTAAATGTTTCCTGATAAAAAGATTCAAAACAATACAGTCCATCGATAATATCCAAAAAACACAAACACAGAAGCTTTCACAATATTTCGGATTGTGTTAGCCAAAACTCAACCGGATATTTCTGTTTTAACCAGTCATATCCGGACAAAATGGTGAGGAATTCATATGCAATGGACTGAGAAAATCACAGTAAAATTGGTTTTGGAGAAAAGCAAAGCCTTTTCGTTAGGGAAGTACATAAAATGTCATCTATACAAACATTAATATCATGTTTGTTTGCCACAGTTCCTCTAGCTTTCTCCCTAGAAAATATGAATATGTAGAGCTGGTGTCTCCATGTGGAACCAATTAGTGTTTCCAAGCACAAAATTAAATGTTCCTTGATATCACGTTCCAAACAATAAAGTCCAAAGATAATATCATGAATATACAAACACAGAGGCTGTAGCAATATCTGGGATTGTGTTACTCAAAACACAACCGGATATTTCAGGTTTCGTCCAGGCATATCAGGACAAACTTGTACAGAATTCGTATGCAATGGACCAAGAAAATCACAGTCAAAATGGTTTTGGAGAAACACAAATTCTTTTCGTTAGGCAAGTGCATAAAATGTCATCTATACAAACAGAAACATCATGTTTGTTTGTCGCATTTCCTCTAGCTTTCTCCCTAGAAAATACGAATGTGTAGAGCTGGTGTGTCCATGATGAACCCATGAGTGTTTCAGAGGCACGAAATTAAATGTTCCCTGATAAAAGCATGCAAAACCATAACGTCCATTCATAATATCCAGAAAACACGAACCCAGAGTCTCTAGCAATATCTGGGATTGTGTTAGCCAAAACAAAACCGGCTATTTCCGGTTTCATCCAGTCATATCCGGTAAACTGGTGTGGAATTCGTATGCAATGGACCGAGAAAATCACAGTAAAAATGGTTTTGGAGAAAAGCAAAGTCTTTTCGTTATGCAAGTGCATAAAATGTCATCTATACAATCAGAAATATCAAGTTTGTTTATCGCAGTTCCTCTAGCTTTCTCCATAAAAAATACGAATGTGTGGAGCTGGAGTCCCCATGATGAACCAATTAGCATTTGAACGGTAGAAAATTAAATGTTTCCTGATAAAAACATTCAAATCCATAAAGTCCATCGATAATATGCATAAAACACAAACACAGAGGCGTTCACAATATTCACATTGTGTTAGCTAAATCTCAACCGTATATTTCTGTTTTGAACCAGTCATATGCGGACAAACTGGTGAAGAATTCATATTGAAGGCCCGAGAAAATCCTAATAAAATTGGTTTTGGAGAAAAGCAAAGTCTTTTCATTAGTTAAGTGCATAAAATGTCATCTATACAAACAAAAATATCATGTTAGTTTGCCGCAGTTCCTCTAGCTTTCTCCCTCGAAAATATGAATGTGTAGAGCTGGTGTCTCCATGTGGAACAAATTAGTGTTTCCAAGCACAAAATTAAATGTCCCTTGATAAAAAAAAATTCAAAACAATAAAGCCCTTGGATTATATCCGGAAAACACAAACACAGAGGCTGTAGCAATTTCTGGGATTGTGTTACTCAAAACACAACCGGATATTTCCGGTTTCATCCAGTCATATCCAGACAAACTAGTCTGGAAGTTGTATGTAATAGACCGAGAAAACTATAGTAAAAATGGTTTTGGAGAAAAGCAAAGTCTTTTCATTAGGCAGGTACATAAAATGTCATCTATACAAACAGAAATATCATGTGTGTTTGTCGCAGTTCCTCTAGCTTTCTCCCTAGAAAATCGGAATGTGTAGCGCTGGTGTCTCCATGTGAAACCAATTAGTGATTCAATGGTATAAAATTAAATGTTCCCCGATAAAAAACATCCAAAACAAAAAAGTCTGTTGATAATATCAGTAATACAAAAACAGTAAGGCTTTCACAATATTTCGGATTTAGTTAGGCATAGCACAACCGGATATTTCTGGTTTCATCCAGGCATATCCGGACAAACTATTGTGGAAGTCATATGCAATGGACCGAGAAAATCACAGTAAAAATGGTTTTGGAGAAAAGCAAAGACTTTTCGTTAGGCAAGTGCATAAAATGTCATCTATACAAACAGAAACATCATGTTTGTTTGTCGCTGTTCCTCCAGCTTTCTCCCTAGAAAATAAAAATATGTAAAGCTGGTGTCTCCATGTGGAACCAATTACGGTATCCAAGCTCAAAATAAAAATTCCCAGATAAAAAAACATTCAAAACAATAAAGTCCATTGATAATATCCAGAAAACACAAACACAGAGGCTGTAGCAATATCTGGGATTGAGTTAGCCAAAACAAAACCGGATATTTCCGGTTTCATCCAGTCATATCCGGTAAACTGGTGTGGAATTCGTATGCAATGGACCGAGAAAATCACAGTAAAAAGGGTTTTTGAGAAAGGCAAATTCTTTTCCTTAGGCATGTGCATAAAATGTCATCTATACAAACAGAAATATCATGTTTTTTTGTCGCAGTTTCTCTAGCTTTCTCCCTGGAATATACGAATATGTAGAGCTGGTGTCCCCATGATGTACCAATTAGTGTTTCAATGGTACAAAATTAAATGTTCCCTGATAAAAACATTCAAAACAAAACAGTCCAACGATAATATCCGGAAAACACATACACAAGAGGCTTTCACAATATTTCGGATGGAGTTAGCCAAAACACAAGCGGATATTTCTGGTTTCATCCAGTCATATCCGGACAAAGTGGTGTGAAATTCGTATGCAATGGACCTAGAAAATCCCAGTAAAAATGGTTTCGGAGAAAAGCAAAGTCTTTTCGTTAGGCAAGTGCATAAAATGTCATCTATACAAACAGAAATATCATGTTTGTTTGCCACAGTTCCTCTAGGTTTCTCCCTAGAAAATAGAAATGTGTAGAGCTGGTGTCTCCATGTGGAACCAATTAGTGTATCTAAGCTCAAAATTAAATGTTCCCTATAAAAAACATTCAAAACAATAAAGTCCGTGGATAATATCAGGAATACACAAAGACAGAGGCTGTAGCAATATCTGGGATTGTGTTACTCAAAACACAACCGGATATTTCCGGTTTCTTCCAGGCATATCCGGACAAAGTAGTGTGGAAGTCGTATGCAATGGACCGTGAAAATCACAGTAAAAATGGTTTTGCAGAAAAGCAAAGTCTTTTTGTTAGGCAATTGCATAAAATGTCATCGAAAATAATAGAAATATCATGTTTCTTTGCCGCAGTTCCTCTAGCTTTCTCCCTAGAAAATACGAATATGCAGAGCTGGTGTCTCCTTGTGGAACCAATTAGTGATTTAAGCTCAAAATTAAATGTTCCCCGATAAAAACATCCAAAACAATAAATACGGTTGATAATATCTGGAAAACACAAACACAGAGGCTGTAACAATATCTGGGATTGAGTAGGCCAAAACAAAACCGGATATTTCTGGTTTCATCCTGTCATATCCGGAAAAAGTGGTGTGGAATTCGTATGCAATGGACCGAGAAAATCACAGTAAAAATAGTTTTGGAGAAAAGCAAAGTCTTTTCTTCATGCAAGTACATAAAATGTCATCTACACAAACAGAAATATCATGTTTGTTTGAAGCAGTTCCTCTAGCTTTCTCCCTCGGAAATACAAATGTGTAGAGCTGCTGTCCCCATGATGAACCAATTAGTGTTTCAATGGTACAAAATTAAATGTTCCCTGATAAAATATTCAAAACAATAAACTCCATCGATAGTATCCAGAATACACAAACACAGAGGCATTCACAATATTTGGGATTAAGTTAGCCAAAACACAACCGGATATTTCTGATTTCATCCAGTCATCCGGACAAACTGGTGTGGAATTCATACGCAATGGATCAAGAAAATCACACTAAAAATGATTTTGGAAAAAAGCAAAGTCTTTTCGTTAGGCAAGTGCATAAAATGTCATCTATACAAAAAAAAATATTATGTTTGTTTGCTGCAGTTCCTCTAGCTTTCTCCCTAGAAAATACGAATGTGCAGAGCTGGTGTCTCGATGTGCAACCAATTAGTGTTTGCAAGCACAAAATTAAATGTTCCCTGATAAAAAACAGTCAAAATAATAAAGTCCGTGGATAATATTAGGAAAACACAAACACTGAGGCTGTAGCAATATCTGGGATTGAGTTAGCCAAAACACAACACTAAGGGATATTTCCGGTTTCATCCACACATATCCGGACAAATGGTGTGGAATTCATATGCAATGGACCAAGAAAATCACAGTGAAAATGGTTTTGGAGAAAAGCAAAAATCTTTTCGTTAGGCCAGTGCATAAAATGTCATCGATACTAAACAGAAATATCATGTTTGTTTGCTGCAGTTCTTCTAGCTTTCTCCCTGGAAATACGAATGTGTAGAGCTGGTGTCTCCAGGTGGATTCAATTAGTGTTTCCAAGCACAAAATTAAATGTTCCCTGATAAAAAACATTCAAAACAATAAAGTCCATGGATAATATCAGGAATACACAAACAAAAAGCTGTAGCAATATCTGGGATTGAGTTAGCCAAAACACAACCGGGTATTTCCGGGTTCATCCACACATATACGGACAAACAGGTGTGGAATTCTTATGCAATGGACCGAGAAAATCACAGTAAAAAAGCTTTTGGAGAAAACGAAAGTCTTTTCGTCTTGCAAGTGCATAAAATGTCATCTATACAAACAGAAATATCATGTTTGTTTGCCGAAGTTCCTCTACCTTTCTCCCTAGAAAATACGAATGTGTAGAGTTGGTGTCTCCATGTGGAACCAATTAGTGTTTCCAAGCACAAAATTAAATGTTCCCCGATAAAAAACATGCAAAACAATAAAGTCCATGGATAATATCAGGAATACCCAAACACAGAGGCTGTCGGAATATCTGGGAATGAGTTAGCCAAAACACAACTGGATATTTCTGGTTTCATCCAGTCATATCCGGACAAAGTAGTTTGGAATTTGTATGCAATGGACCGAGAAAATCAGAGTAAAAAATGTTTTGGAGAAAAGCAAAATGTTTTCCTTAGGCACGTGCATAAAATGTCATCGACAAAAACAGAAATATCATGTTTGTTGTTGCAGTTCCTCTAACTTTCTCCCTAGAAAATACAAATATGTAGAGCTGGTGTCCCTATGATGAAGCAATTACTGTTTCTACGGTTCAAAATTAAATGTTCCCTGATAAAAACATTCAATAGAATAAATTCCATCGATAATATCCAGAAAACAAAAACACAGAGGCTTTCACAATATTTCGGATTGAGTTAGCCAAAGCATACCGGATATTTCTGTTTTCATCCATTCATGTCCGGACAAAGTAGTTTGGAATTCGTATGCAATGGAATGAGAAAATGACCCTAAAAATGATTATGGAGAAAAGCAAAGTCTTTTCGTTAGGCAAGTGCATAAAATGTCATCTATACAAACAGAAATATCATGTTTGTTTGCCGCAGTTCCTCTAGCTTTCTCCCTAGAAATTACGAATGTGTAGAGCTCGTGTCTCCAGTGGAAGCAAATACTGTATCCAAGCTAAAAATACAATGTTATCCGATAAAAAACATTCAAAACAATAAAGTCCGTGGATAATATCCGGAAAACACAAACACAGAGCCTGTAGCAACATATGGGATTGAGTTAGCCAAAACAATATTGGATATTTCTGGTTTCATCCAGTCATATCCGGACAAACTGGTATGTAATTTGTATGCAATGGACCGAGAAATCACAGTAAAATGGTTTCGGAGAAAAGCAAAGTCTTTTCTTTAGGCAAGTGCATAAAATGTCATCTATATAAACAGAAATATCATGTTTCTTCTCCGCAGTTCCTCTCGCTTTCTCCCTAGAAAATACGGATGTGTAGAGCTGGTGTTCCCATGATGAACCAATTAGTGTTTCAACGGTACAAAATGAAATGTTCCCTGATAAAAACATTCAAAACAATAAAGTCCATGGATAATATACAGAAACATAAACCAAAATCTGTAGCAATATTTCGGATTGAGTTAGCCAAAACACAACTGGATATTTCTGCTTTCATCCCGTCATATCCTGACAAAGTGGTGTGGAATACATATGCAATGGAATCAGAAAATCACAGTAAAAATGGTTATGGAGAAAAGCAAAGTCTTTTCGCTATGCAACTGCATAAAATGTCATTGATAGAAACAGAAATATCATGTTTCTTTGTCGCAGTTCCTCTAGCTTTCTCCCTAGAAACTACAAATATGTAGAGCTGGTTTCTCCATGTGGAACCAACTAGTGTTTCCAAGCATAAAATTAAATTAAATGTTCCCTGATAAAAAACATTCAAAATAATACAGTCTGTTGAAAATATCCGGGAAAACACAAACACAGAGGCTGTAGAAATATCTGGGATTGAGTTAGCGAAAACAATACCGGATTTTTTCCGGCTTCATCCAGTCATGTCCAGAAAAACTGCTGTGGAATTCGTATGCAATGGACCGAGGAAATCACAGTAAAAATGGTTTTGGAGGAAAGCAAAGTCTTTTCGTTATTCAAATGCATAAAATGTCATCTATACAAACAGAAATATCATGTTTGTTTGTCGCAGTTCCTCTTGCTTTCCCCCTAGAAAATACGAATATGTAGAGCTAGTGTCTCCATGTGGAAACAATTACTGTATCCAAGTCCAAAATAAAATGCTCCCCTTAAAAAACATTCTAAACAAAAAAGTCCATTAATAGTATCCAGAAAACACAAAAAGAGTGGCTGTAGCAATAATGGAATTGAGTTAGCCAAAAAAAACCAGATATTTCTGGATTCATCCAGTCATATCCGGACAAACTGGTGTGGAATTCGTATGCTATGGACCGAGAAAATCACAGTAAAAATGGTTTTGGAGAAAAGCAAAGTCTTTTCGTTAGGCCAGTGCATAAAATGTCATCTATACAAACAGAAATATCATGTTTGTTTTCCGCAGTTCCTCTAGCTTTCTACCTAGAAAATACGAATGTGTAGAGCTGGTGTTCCCATGATGAACCAATTAGTGTATCAATGGTACAAAATTAAATGTTCCCTGATAAAAATATTCAAAACAAAACAGTCCATCGATAATATCAGGAACACACAAAAACAGAGTCTGTAGAAATATTTCCGACTGAGTTAGCCAAAAATAAAACCCGTAGTTTCCGGTTTCATCCAGTGATATCCAGACAAACTGGTGTGGAATTCGTATGCAATGGACCGAAGAAATCACAGTAAAAATGGTTTTGGAGAAAAGCAAAGTCTTTTCGTTAGGCAAGTGCATATAATGTCATCGATACAAACAGCAATATCATGTTTGTTGTTTGTTTGCAGATGTTCCTCTAGCTTACCCCTAGAAAATAGGAATGTCTGCAGCTGGAACCCCCATGATGAACCAATTAGTGTTTCTACGGTACAAAATTAAATGTTCCCTGATAAAAATTTTTAAAATAATAAAGTCCATCGATAACATCCAGAAAACACAAATACAGAGGCTTTCACAATGTTTTGGATTCAGTTAGCCAAATCACAACCGGATATTTCTGGTTTCATCCATTCATGTCCGGACAAAGTAGTTTGGAATTCGTAAGCAATGGACCGAGAAAATGACCATAAAAATGGTTATGGAGAAAAGCAAAGTCTTTTTGTTAGGCAAGTGCATAAAATGTCATCGATACAAACAGAAATATCATGTTTGTTTCCCGCAGTTCCTCTAGATTTCTCCCTAGAAATTACGAATATGTAGAGCTCGTGTCTCCAGTGGAACCAAATACTGTATCGAAGCTAAAAATACAATGTTCTCCAATAAAAAACATTCAAAACAATAAAGTGCATTGATAATATCCAGAAAACACAAACACAGAGCTGTAGCAATATCTGGGATTGAGTTAGCCAAAACAAAACAGGATATTTCCGGTTTCATCCAGTCATATCCGGACAAACTTGTATGGAATTCGTATGCAACGGACTGTGAAAATCACATTAAAATTGGTTTTGGAGAAAAGCCAAGTCTTTACGTTAGGCAAGTGCATAAAATGTCATCTATACAAACAGAAATATCATGTTTGTTTGCCGCAGTTCCTCTAGCTTTCTCCCTAGAAAATACGAATGTTTGGAGCTGGTGCCCGCATGATGAACCAATTAGTGTTTCAACGGTACAAAATTAAATGATACCTGATAAAAACATTCAAAACAATAAAGTCCAACGATATTATCCAGAAAACACAAAAACAGAGGCTTTCACAATATTTCGGATTTAGTTAGCCAAAACTCAACCGGATATTTCTGGTTTCATCCAGTCATATCCGGAAAAGGTCATGTGGAATTCGTATGTAATGGACCGATAAAATCACAGTAAAAATGGTTTTGGAGAAAAGCAAAGTCTTTTCGTTAGGCAAGTGCATAAAATGTCATCGAAACAAACAGAAATATCATGTTTGTTTGCCGCAGTTCCTCTAGCTTTCTCCCTAGAAAATACGAATTTGTAGAGCAGGTGTTCCCATGATGAACCAATTAGTGTTTCAACGGTACAAAATTAAATGTTCCCTGATAAAAACATTCAACTCAATACAGTCCATGGATAATATCAGGAATTCACAAACACAAAGGCTGTAGCAATATTTCGCATTGAGTTAGCTAAAACACAACCGGATATTGCTGGTTTCTTCCAGTCATATCCAGACAAAGTGGTGTTGAATTCGTATGAAATGGACTGAGAAAATCACAGTAAAAATGGTTTTGGAGAAAAGCAAAGTCTTTTCGTTAGGCAAGTGCATAAAATGTCATCGATACAAACAGAAATATCATGTTTGTTTGCTGCTGTTCCTCTAGCTTTCTCCCTAGAAAACAAATGTGTAGAGCTGGAGTCTCCATGTGAAACCAATTAGTGTTTCCAAGCACAAAATTAAGGTTCCCTGATAAAAAACATTCAAAACAATAAAGTCCGTTGATAATATGAGGAATACACAAACACAGAGGCTGTAGCAATATCTGGGATTGAGTTAGCCAAAACAAAACCGGATATTTCCTGTTTCATCCAGTCATATCCGGACAAACTGGTATGGAATTGGTATGCAACTGACCATGAAAATCAGAGTAAAAATGGTTTTGGAGAAAAGCAAAGTCTTTTTGTTAGGCAACTACATAAAATGTCATCTATACAAACAGAAATATCATGTTTGTTTGCGGCCTTTCCTCTAGCTTTCTCCCTAGAGAATACAAATTTGCAGAGCTGGTGTCTCCATGTGGAACCAATTAGTGTATCTAAGCTCAAAATTAAATGTTCCCTGATAAAAAAAACATTCAAAACAATAAAGTCCTTTGATAATACCTGAAAACACAAACACAGGCGCTGTAGCAATATTTCGGATTGAGTTAGCCAAAACAAAACGGGATATTTCCAGTTTTATGCAGTCATACCCAGACAAACTGGTATGGAATTCATATGAAATAGACTGAGAAATCACAGTAAAAATGGTTTTGGAGGAAAGTAGAGTCTTTTCGTTAGGCAAGTGCATAAAATGTCATCTATACAAACAGAAATATCATGTTTGTTTGTCGCAGTTCCTCTAGCTTTCTCCCTAGAAAATACGAATGTGTAGAGCTGGTGTCTCCATGTGGAACCAATTAGTTTTTCCAAGGACAAAATTAAGGTTCCTTAATAAAAAACATTCAAAACAATAAAGTCCGTTGAAAATATGAGGAATACACAAACACAGAGGCTTTCACAATATTTCGGATTGAGTTAGCCAAAACAAAACCGGATATTTCCGGTTTCATCCAGTCACATCCGGACAAACTGGTGTGGAATTCGTATGTAATGGACCGAGAAAATCACAGTACAAATGGTTTTGGAGAAAAGCAAAGTCATTTCATTAGGCAAGTGCATAAAATGTCATCGAAACTAACAGAAACATCATGTTTGTTTGTCGCATTCCTTTAGCTTTCTCCCAAGAAAATAAAAATATGTAGAGCTGGTGTCCCCATGTGGAATCAATTAGGGCATCTAAGCTAAAAATTAAATATTCCCCGATAAAAAACATTCAAAACAATAAAGTCCATGGATAAAATCCAGAAACATAAACACAGAGGCTGTAGCAATATCTGGGGTTCAGTTAGCCAAAACACAACCGGATATTTCCGGTTTCATCCAGTCATACCCGGACAAACTGGTGTGGAATTCGTATGCAATGGACCGAGAAAATCAGTGTAAAAATAATTTTGGAGAAAAGCAAAGTCTTTTCGTTAGGCAAGTGCATAAAATGTCATCGATACAAACAGAAATATCATGTTTGTTTGCTGCTGTTCCTCTAGCTTTCTCCCTAGAAAACAAATGTGTAGAGCTGGTGTCTCCATGTGGAACCAATTAGTGTTTCCAAGCACAAAATTAAGGTTCCCTGATAAAAAACATTCAAAACAATAAAGTCCGTTGATAATATGAGGAATACACAAACACAGAGGCTGTAGCAATATCTGGGATTGAGTTAGCCAAAACAAAACCGGATATTTCCTGTTTCATCCAGTCATATCCGGACAAACTGGTATGGAATTGGTATGCAACTGACCATGAAAATCAGAGTAAAAATGGTTTTGGAGAAAAGCAAAGTCTTTTTGTTAGGCAACTACATAAAATGTCATCTATACAAACAGAAATATCATGTTTGTTTGCGGCCTTTCCTCTAGCTTTCTCCCTAGAGAATACAAATTTGCAGAGCTGGTGTCTCCATGTGGAACCAATTAGTGTATCTAAGCTCAAAATTAAATGTTCCCTGATAAAAAAAACATTCAAAACAATAAAGTCCTTTGATAATACCTGAAAACACAAACACAGGCGCTGTAGCAATATTTCGGATTGAGTTAGCCAAAACAAAACGGGATATTTCCAGTTTTATGCAGTCATACCCGGACAAACTGGTATGGAATTCATATGAAATAGACCGAGAAATCACAGTAAAAATGGTTTTGGAGGAAAGTAGAGTCTTTTCGTTAGGCAAGTGCATAAAATGTCATCTATACAAACAGAAATATCATGTTTGTTTGTCGCAGTTCCTCTAGCTTTCTCCCTAGAAAATACGAATGTGTAGAGCTGGTGTCTCCATGTGGAACCAATTAGTTTTTCCAAGGACAAAATTAAGGTTCCTTAATAAAAAACATTCAAAACAATAAAGTCCGTTGAAAATATGAGGAATACACAAACACAGAGGCTTTCACAATATTTCGGATTGAGTTAGCCAAAACAAAACCGGATATTTCCGGTTTCATCCAGTCATATCCGGACAAACTGGTGTGGAATTCGTATGTAATGGACCGAGAAAATCACAGTACAAATGGTTTTGGAGAAAAGCAAAGTCATTTCATTAGGCAAGTGCATAAAATGTCATCGAAACTAACAGAAATATCATGTTTGTTTGTCGCATTCCTTTAGCTTTCTCCCAAGAAAATAAAAATATGTAGAGCTGGTGTCCCCATGTGGAATCAATTAGGGCATCTAAGCTAAAAATTAAATATTCCCCGATAAAAAACATTCAAAACAATAAAGTCCATGGATAAAATCCAGAAACATAAACACAGAGGCTGTAGCAATATCTGGGGTTCAGTTAGCCAAAACACAACCGGATATTTCCGGTTTCATCCAGTCATACCCGGACAAACTGGTGTGGAATTCGTATGCAATGGACCGAGAAAATCAGTGTAAAAATAATTTTGGAGAAAAGCAAAGTCTTTTCGTTAGGCAAGTGCATAAAATGTCATCGATACAAACAGAAATATCATGTTTGTTTGCTGCTGTTCCTCTAGCTTTCTCCCTAGAAAACAAATGTGTAGAGCTGGTGTCTCCATGTGGAACCAATTAGTGTTTCCAAGCACAAAATTAAGGTTCCCTGATAAAAAACATTCAAAACAATAAAGTCCGTTGATAATATGAGGAATACACAAACACAGAGGCTGTAGCAATATCTGGGATTGAGTTAGCCAAAACAAAACCGGATATTTCCTGTTTCATCCAGTCATATCCGGACAAACTGGTATGGAATTGGTATGCAACTGACCATGAAAATCAGAGTAAAAATGGTTTTGGAGAAAAGCAAAGTCTTTTTGTTAGGCAACTACATAAAATGTCATCTATACAAACAGAAATATCATGTTTGTTTGCGGCCTTTCCTCTAGCTTTCTCCCTAGAGAATACAAATTTGCAGAGCTGGTGTCTCCATGTGGAACCAATTAGTGTATCTAAGCTCAAAATTAAATGTTCCCTGATAAAAAAAACATTCAAAACAATAAAGTCCTTTGATAATACCTGAAAACACAAACACAGGCGCTGTAGCAATATTTCGGATTGAGTTAGCCAAAACAAAACGGGATATTTCCAGTTTTATGCAGTCATACCCGGACAAACTGGTATGGAATTCATATGAAATAGACCGAGAAATCACAGTAAAAATGGTTTTGGAGGAAAGTAGAGTCTTTTCGTTAGGCAAGTGCATAAAATGTCATCTATACAAACAGAAATATCATGTTTGTTTGTCGCAGTTCCTCTAGCTTTCTCCCTAGAAAATACGAATGTGTAGAGCTGGTGTCTCCATGTGGAACCAATTAGTTTTTCCAAGGACAAAATTAAGGTTCCTTAATAAAAAACATTCAAAACAATAAAGTCCGTTGAAAATATGAGGAATACACAAACACAGAGGCTTTCACAATATTTCGGATTGAGTTAGCCAAAACAAAACCGGATATTTCCGGTTTCATCCAGTCATATCCGGACAAACTGGTGTGGAATTCGTATGTAATGGACCGAGAAAATCACAGTACAAATGGTTTTGGAGAAAAGCAAAGTCATTTCATTAGGCAAGTGCATAAAATGTCATCGAAACTAACAGAAATATCATGTTTGTTTGTCGCATTCCTTTAGCTTTCTCCCAAGAAAATAAAAATATGTAGAGCTGGTGTCCCCATGTGGAATCAATTAGGGCATCTAAGCTAAAAATTAAATATTCCCCGATAAAAAACATTCAAAACAATAAAGTCCATGGATAATATCCAGAAACATAAACACAGAGGCTGTAGCAATATCTGGGGTTCAGTTAGCCAAAACACAACCGGATATTTCCGGTTTCATCCAGTCATACCCGGACAAACTGGTGTGGAATTCGTATGCAATGGACCGAGAAAATCAGTGTAAAAATAATTTTGGAGAAAAGCAAAGTCTTTTCGTTAGGCAAGTGCATAAAATGTCATCGATACAAACAGAAATATCATGTTTGTTTGCTGCTGTTCCTCTAGCTTTCTCCCTAGAAAACAAATGTGTAGAGCTGGAGTCTCCATGTGGAACCAATTCCTGTTTCCAAGCTCAAAATTAAATGTTCCCTGATAAAAAACATTCAAAACAATAAAGTCCGTTGATAATATGAGGAATACACAAACACAGAGGCTGTAGCAATATCTGGGATTGAGTTAGCCAAAACAAAACCGGATATTTCCTGTTTCATCCAGTCATATCCGGACAAACTGGTATGGAATTGGTATGCAACTGACCATGAAAATCAGAGTAAAAATGGTTTTGGAGAAAAGCAAAGTCTTTTTGTTAGGCAACTACATAAAATGTCATCTATACAAACAGAAATATCATGTTTGTTTGCGGCCTTTCCTCTAGCTTTCTCCCTAGAGAATACAAATTTGCAGAGCTGGTGTCTCCATGTGGAACCAATTAGTGTATCTAAGCTCAAAATTAAATGTTCCCTGATAAAAAAAACATTCAAAACAATAAAGTCCTTTGATAATACCTGAAAACACAAACACAGGCGCTGTAGCAATATTTCGGATTGAGTTAGCCAAAACAAAACGGGATATTTCCAGTTTTATGCAGTCATACCCGGACAAACTGGTATGGAATTCATATGAAATAGACCGAGAAATCACAGTAAAAATGGTTTTGGAGGAAAGTAGAGTCTTTTCGTTAGGCAAGTGCATAAAATGTCATCTATACAAACAGAAATATCATGTTTGTTTGTCGCAGTTCCTCTAGCTTTCTCCCTAGAAAATACGAATGTGTAGAGCTGGTGTCTCCATGTGGAACCAATTAGTTTTTCCAAGGACAAAATTAAGGTTCCTTAATAAAAAACATTCAAAACAATAAAGTCCGTTGAAAATATGAGGAATACACAAACACAGAGGCTTTCACAATATTTCGGATTGAGTTAGCCAAAACAAAACCGGATATTTCCGGTTTCATCCAGTCATATCCGGACAAACTGGTGTGGAATTCGTATGTAATGGACCGAGAAAATCACAGTACAAATGGTTTTGGAGAAAAGCAAAGTCATTTCATTAGGCAAGTGCATAAAATGTCATCGAAACTAACAGAAATATCATGTTTGTTTGTCGCATTCCTTTAGCTTTCTCCCAAGAAAATAAAAATATGTAGAGCTGGTGTCCCCATGTGGAATCAATTAGGGCATCTAAGCTAAAAATTAAATATTCCCCGATAAAAAACATTCAAAACAATAAAGTCCATGGATAATATCCAGAAACATAAACACAGAGGCTGTAGCAATATCTGGGGTTCAGTTAGCCAAAACACAACCGGATATTTCCGGTTTCATCCAGTCATACCCGGACAAACTGGTGTGGAATTCGTATGCAATGGACCGAGAAAATCAGTGTAAAAATAATTTTGGAGAAAAGCAAAGTCTTTTCGTTAGGCAAGTGCATAAAATGTCATCGATAGAAACAGAAATATCATGTTTGTTTGCTGCTGTTCCTCTAGCTTTCTCCCTAGAAAACAAATGTGTAGAGCTGGAGTCTCCATGTGGAACCAATTCCTGTTTCCAAGCTCAAAATTAAATGTTCCCCGATAAAAAACATTCAAAACAATAAAGTCCATCAATAATATCCAGAAAACACAAACACAGAGGCTGTAGAAATATCTGGGATTGAGTAATCGACAACAATACCGGATATTTCCAGTTTTATCCAGTCATATCCGGACAAACTGGTGTGGAATTCTTATGCAATGGACTGAGAAAATCACAGTAAAAATTGTTTTGGAGAAAAATAAAGTCTTTTCATTAGGCAAGTAGATAAAATGTCATCTATACAAACAGAAATATCATGTTTTTTTTTCACAGTTCCTCTAGTTTTCTCCCTAGAAAATAAATTTGTAGTGCTGGTGTCTCCCTGTGGAACCAATTAGTGTTTCCAAGCAGAAAGCTAAATATTCCCCAATAAAAAACATTCAAAACAATAGAGTCCGTTGATAATATCCAGAAAACACAAACACAGTGGCTGTAGAAATATCTGGGATTGAGTAATCCACAATAAAACCGGATTTTTCCGGTTTCATCCAGTCATATCCGGTAAACTGGAGTGGAAATCATATGTAATGGACTGAGAAAATCATAGCATAAATGGTTTTGTAGAAAAGCAAAGTCTTTTCGTTAGCCAAGTACATAAAATTTCATGCATACAAACAGAAATATTATGTTTGTTTGTCGCAATTCCTCTAGCTTTCTCCCTAGAAAATACAAATATGTAGAGCTGGTGTCTCCATGTGGAACCAGTTAGTGTTTCGCATTAGAAAATTAAATATTACCTGAGAAAAAACATTCAAAACTATAAAATGCGTTGATAATATTCAGAAAACAAAAACACAGAGTCTGTAGCAATATCTGGGATTGAGTTAGGCAAAACACAACCGGATATTTCTGGTTTCATCCAGTCATATCCGGAAACACTGATGTGGAATTCGTATGCAATGGACCAAGAAAATCACAGTAAAAATGGTTTTGGAGAAAAGCAAAGTCATTTCATTAGGCAAGGACATAAAATGTCAACTATACAAACAGAAATATCATGTTCGTTTGCCACAGTTCCTCTAGCTTTATCCCTAGAAAACACGAATGTGTAGAGCTGGTGTCCCCATGATGAACCAATTAGTGTTTCAACGGTACAGAATTAAATGTTCCCTGATAAAAACATTCAGAACAATAAAGTCCATCGATAATATCCAGAAAACAGAAACACGGAGGCTTTCAAATATTTCACAATATTTGACATAAAATGTCAACTATACAAACAGAAATTTCATGTTTGTTTGCCACAGTTCCTCTGGCTTTCTCCCTAGAAAATATGAATGTGTAGAGCTGGTGTTACCATGATGAACCACTTAGTGTTTCAACGGTAAAAAATTAAATGTTGCCTGATAAAAATATTCAAAATGATAAAGTCCATCGATAATATCCAGAAAACACAGACACAGAGTCTTTCACCATATTTCGGATTGAGTTAGCCAAAACACAACCGGATATTTCTGGTTTCATCCAGTGATATTTGGACAAAGTGATGTGGAATTCATATGAATGGACCGAGAAAATCTCAGTACAAATGGTTTGGAGAAAAGCAAAATCTTTTCGTTAGGCAAGTGCATAAAATGTCATCTATACATACAGAAATATCATGTTTGTTTGTTGCCGTTCCTCTAGCTTTCTCCCTAGAAAATACGAACGTGTAGAGCTGGTGCCCCCATGTGGAACCAATTAGTGTTTCCAAGCACAAAATTAAATGTTCCCCGATAAAAATATTCAAAAGAATAAAGTCCATCGACAATATCCAGAAATCACAAACACAGAGGCTTTCACAATATTTCGGATTGAGTTAGCCAAAACACAAACGATATTTCTGGTTTCATCCAGTCATATCCGGACAAAGTGGTGTGGAATTCGCATGCAAGGCACCGAGAAAATCACAGTAAAAATGGATTTCGTGAAAAGCAAAGTCTTTATGTTTTGCAAGTTCATAAAATGTCATCTATAGAAACAGAAATATCATGTTTGTTTGCCGCAGTTCCTCTAGCTTTCTCCCTGCAAAATACAAATGTGTAGAGCTGGTGTTACCATGATGAAGCAATTAGTGTTTCAATGGTACAGAATTAAATGTTCCCTGATAAAAATATTCAAAACAATAAAGTCCATCGATAATATCCAGAAAACACATACAAAGAGGCTTTCACAATATTTCGGATTGTTAGACAAAACACAACCGGATAGTTCTGGTTTCATCCAGTCATATCCGGAAAAACTGGTGGGGAATTCGTATGCAATGGACCGAGAAAATCACAGTATAAATGGTTTTGTAGAAGAGCAAAGTCTTTCCGTTAGGCAAGTGCATAAATGTCATCTATACAAACAGAAATATCATGTTTGTTTACCACAGATTCTCTAGCATTCTTTCTAGAAAATATGATTGTGTAGAGCTGGTGTTTCCAGGATGAAACAATTAGAGTTTCAAGGGTACAAAATTAAATGTTCCCTGATAAAAAAAATTCAATACAATAAAGTCCGTTAATAATATCCAGAAAACACATACACAGATTTTCACAATATTCGGATTGAGTTAGCCAAAACAAAACCGGATATTTCCGGTTTCATCCAGTCATATCCGGAAAAACTGGTGGGGAATTCGTATGCAATGGACAGAGAAAATCACAGTACAAATCGTGTTAGAGAAAAGCAAAGTCTTTTCCTTGGGCAAGTGCATAAAATGTCATCGATACAAACAGAAATATCATTTTTGTTTGTCGAAGTTACTGTAGTTTTCTACCTAGAAAATATGAGTGTGTAGACCTGGTGTCTCCATGTGGAACCAATTAGTGTTTCCAAACACAAAATTGAATGTTCCTTGATAAAAAAAACATTCAAAACAATAAAGTCCATTGATAATATCAAGAATACACAAACACAGAGGCTGTAGCAATATCTGCGATTGAGTTAGCCAAAACAAAACCGGATATTTCCGGTTTCATCCTGTCATATCCGGACAAACTGGTGTGGAATTTGTATGCAATGGACAGAGAAAATCACAGTAAAAATGGTTTTGGAGAAAAGCAAAGTCTTTTCATTAGGCAAGTAGATAAAATGCCATCTATACAAACAGAAATATGTGTGTTTGCCGCAGTTTCTCTAGCACTGTTCTTAGAAAATACGAATGTGTAGAGCTGGTGTTCCCATGATGAACCAATTAGTGTTTCAATGGTACAAAATTAAATATTCCCGGATAAAAATATTCAAAATAATAAAGTCCATGGATAATATCCAGAAAACACAATCACAAATGCTTTCACAATATTTCAGATTGATAGCCAATACACAACCGGATATTTCTGGTTTTATCCAGTCATATCCGGAAAAGTGGTGTGGAATTCGTATGCAATGGACGGAGAAAAGCACAGTAAAAATGGTTTTGGAGAAAAGCAAAGTCTTTTCGTTAGGCAAGTACATAAAATGTCATCGATACAAACAGAAATATCATGTTTGTTTGCCGCAGTTCCTCTAGCTTTCTCCCTAGAAAATATGAATGTGTAGACCTGGTGTTCTCATGATGAACCAATTAGTGTTTCACAGCACAAAAATAAATGTTCCCAGATAAAAAACATTCAAAACAATAAACTCCATGGATAATATCCTGAAGACACATACAAATAGGCTGTAGCAATATATGCGACTGCGATAGCCAAAACAAAAACGGATATTTCCGGTTTCATCTAGTCTCATCCGGACAAAGTGTTGTGGAATTCATATGCAATGGACGGAGAAAATCACAGTAAAAATGGTTTTGCAGAAAAGCAAAGTCTTTTCGTTAGGCAAGTGCATAAAATGTCATCTATACAAACAGAAATATCATGTTTGTTTGTTGCCGTTCCTCTAGCTTTCTCCCTAGAAAATACGAATGTGTAGAGCTGGTGCCCCCATGTGGAACCAATTAGTGTTTCCAACCACACAATTTAATGTTCCCCGATAAAAAACATTCAAAACAATAAAGTCCATGGATAATATGAGGAATACACAAACACAAAGGCTGTGGCAATATCTGGGATTGAGTTTGCCAAAACAAAACCGAATATTTCTGGGTTCATCCAGTCATATCCGGACAAACAGATGTGGAATTCTTATGCAATGGACCGAGAAAATCACAGTAAAAATGGTTTTGGAGAAAAGGAAAGTCTTTTCATCTTGCAAGTGCATAAAATGTCATCTATACAAACAAAAATATCATGTTTGTTTGCCTAAGTTCCTCTAGCTTTCTCCCTAGAAAATATGAATGTGTAGAGCTGGTGTCTCCATGTGGAACCAATTAGTGTTTCCAAGCACAAAATAAAATGTTCCGCGATAAAAAAACATTCAAAACAATAAAGTCCGTGGATAACATCCGGAAAACACAACTCAGAGTCTGTAGCAATATCTGGGATTGAGTTAGCCAAAACACAACTGCATATTTCCGGTTTCATCCAGTCATATCCGGACAACCTGGTATGGAATTCGTATGCAATGGACCGTGAAATCACAGTAAAAATGGTTTTGGAAAAAAGCAAAGACTTTTCGTTATGCAAGTGCATAAAATGTCATCGATACAAACAGAAATATCATGTTTGTTTGCAGCAGTTCCTGTAGCTTTCTCCCTAGAAAATACCAATGTTTGGAGCTGGTGCCCCCATGATGAACCAATTAGTGTTTCTACGGTACAAAATTAAATGTTCCCTGATAAAAACATTCAAAATAATAATGTCCATCGATAACATCCAAAAAACACACACAGAGGCTTTCACAATATTTTGGATTGAGTTAGCCAAATCACAACCGGATATTTCTGGTTTCATGCAGTCATATGCGGACAAACTGGTGTGGAATTCTTATGCAATGGACCGATAAAATGACCCTAAAATGATTTTGGAGAAAAGCATAGTCTTTTCGTTAGGCAAGTGAATAAAATGTCATCGATACAAACAGAAATATCATGTTTGTTTGCTGCAGTTCCTCTAAATTTCTCGCTAGAAAATACGAATGTGTAGAGCTCTTGTATCCATGTGGAACCAATTACTGTATCCAAGCTGAAAATAAAATGTACCCTGATAAAAAACATGCAAAACAATAAAGTCCATGGATAATATCAGGAATACCCAAACAAAGAGGGTGTCGGAATATCTGGGAATGAGTTAGCCAAAACACAACCGGATATTTCTGGTTTCCTCCAGTCATATCCGGACAAAGTAGTGTGGAATTCGTATGCAATGGACAGAGAAAATCAGAGTAAAAAATGTTTTCGAGAAAAGCAAAATCTTTTCCTTAGGCACGTGCATAAAATGTCATCGACACAATCAGAAATATCATGTTTGTAGTCGCAGTTCCTCTAACTTTCTCCCTAGAAAATACAAATATGTAGAGCTGGTGTCTCCAGGTGGAACCAATTAATATTCCCAAGCACAAAATTAAATGTTCCCTGATAAAAAACATTCAAAACAATAAAGTCCGTTGATAATATCCGGAAAACACAAACACAGAGGCTGTAGCAATATCTGGGATTGAGTTAGCCAAAACAAAAACGGATATTTCCGGTTTCATCCCGTCATATCCGGTAAACTGGTGTGGAATTCGTATGCAATGGACCGAGAAAATCGCAGTAAAAATGGTTTTGGAGAAAAGCAAAGTCTTTTCATTAGGAAAGTGCATAAAATGTCATCTATACAAACAGAAATATGTTTGTTTACCGCAAAATTCCTCTAGCTTTCTCTGTAGAAATTACGAATGTGTAGAGCTTGTGTCCCCATGATGAAGCAAATACTGTTCTACGGTTCAAAATTAAATGTTCCCTGATAAAAACACTCAATAGAACAAATTCCATCGATAATATCCAGAAAACAAAAACACAGAGTCTTTCACAATAATTCGGATTGAGTTAGCCAAAGCACAAGCGGATATTTCTGTTTTCATCCATTCATGTCCGGACAAAGTAGTTTGGAGTTCGTATGCAATGGACCGAGAAAATGACCCTAAAATTGGTTATGGAGAAAAGCAAATTCTTTTCGTTAGGCAAGTGCATAAAATGTCATCTATACAAACAGAAATATCATGTTTGTTTGCTGCTGTTCCTCTAGCTTTCTCCCTAGAATATATGAATGTGTAGAGCTGGTGTCTCCATGTGGAACCAATTAGTGTTTCCAAGCACAAAATTAAATGTCCCCCGATAAAAAACATTCAAACCCATAAAGTCCATCGATAATATCCAGAAAACACAAACACAGAGGCTGTAGAAATATCTGGGATTGAGTAATCGAAACAATACCCGATATTTCCTGTTTTATCCAGTCATATCCGGACAAACTGGTGTGGAATTCGTATGCAATGGACTGAGAAAATCACAGTAAAAATTGTTTTGGAGAAAAACAAAGTCTTTTCATTAGGCAAGTGCATAAAATGTCATCGATACAAACAGAAATATCATGTTTGTTTGTCACAGTTCCTCTAGTTTTCTCCCTAGAAAATACAAATATGTAGTGCTGGTGTCTCCCTGTGGAACCAATTAGTGTTTCCATGCAGAAAGCTAAATATTCCCCAATAAAAAACATTCAAAACAATAGAGTCCGTTGATAATATCCAGAAAACACAAACACAGAAGCTGTAGAAATATCTGGGATTGAGTAATCCACAACAAAACCGGATATTTCCGGTTTCATCAAGTCATATCCGGTAAACTGGTGTGGAATTCATATGTAATGGACTGAGAAAATCATAGCATAAATGGTTTTGGAGAAAAGCAAAGTCTTTTCGTTAGCCAAGTGCATAAAATGTCATGCATACAAACAGAAATATTATGTTTGTCGCAGTTCCTCTAGCTTTCTCCCTAGAAAATACAAATATGTAGAGCTGGTGTCTCCCTGCGGAACCAGTTAGTGTTTCCCATCAGAAAATTAAATATTACCTGAGAAAAAACATTCAAAACAATAAAGTGGATTGATAATATTCAGAAAACACAAACACAGAGGCTGTAGCAATATCTGGGATTGAGTTAGCCAAAACACAACCGGAAATTTCTGGTTTCATCCAGTCATATCCGGAAAAACTGGTGTGGAATTCGTATGCAATGGACCAAGAAAATCACAGTAAAAATGGTTTTGGAGAAAAGCAAAGACTTTTCTTTAGGCAAGGACATAAAATGTCATCGATACAAATAGAAATATCATGTTCGTTTGCCACAGATCCTCTAGCTTTATCCCTAGAAAACACGAATGTGTAGAGCTGGTGTCTCCATGTGGAACCAATTAGTGTATCTAAGCTCAAATTAAATGTTCCCTGATAAAAAACATTCAAAACAATAAAGTCCGTTGATAATATCCGGAAGACACAAACACAGAGGCTGTAGCAATATTTCGGATTGAGTCAGCAAAAACAAAACCGGATATTTCCGGTTTTATGCAGTCATTCCGGGACAAACTCGTATGGAATTCATATGCAGTAGACCGAGAAATCACAGTAAAAATTGTTTTGGAGAAAAAGCAAAGTCTTTTCGTTAGGCCATTGCATTAAATGTCATCGATAGAAACAGAAATATCATGTTTGTTTGTCGCAGTTCCTCTAGCTTTCTCCCTAGAAAATACGAATGTGTAGAGCTGGTGTCTCCATGTGGAACCAATTAGTTTTTCCAAGCACAAAATTAAGGTTTCCTGATTAAAAACATTCAAAACAATAAAGTCCTTTGATAATATGAGGAATACACAAACACAGAAGCTTTCACAATATTACGGATTGAGTTAGCCAAAACAAAACCGGATATTTCCGGTTCCATCCAGTCATATCCGGTAAACTGGTGTGGAATTCGTATGCAATGGACCGAGAGAACAACAGTAAAAATGGTTTTGGAGAAAAGCAAAGTCTTTTCATTAGGCAAGTGCATAAAATATCATCTATACAATCAGAAATGTCACGTTTGATTGCCGCAGTTCCTCTAGCTTTCTCCATAGAAAATACGAATGTATAGAGCTGGTGTCTCCAGTGGAACCAATTAGTGTATCTAAGCTCAAAATTAAATGTTTCCCATTAAAACACATTCAAAACAATAAAGTGCGTTGATAATATCCGGAAAACACAAACAGAGAGGCTGTAGCAATAACTGGGATTGAGTTAGCCAAAATAAAACCGGAATTTCCCGGTTTCTTTCAGTCATATCAGCACAAACTGGTACGGAATTCGTATGCAGTGGACCGGGAAAATCACAGTAAAAATGCTTTTGTAGAAAACCAAAGTCTATTAGTAGGGCAGAGCATAAAATGTCGTTGATACAAACAGAAATATCATGTTTGTTTGCCACAGTTACTCTAGCTTTCTCCCTAGAAAATACGAATGTGTACAGTTGGTGTTCCCATGATGAACCAATTAATGTTTCTACGGTAGAAAAATAAATGTTCCCTGATAAAAACATTCAAAACAATAAGGTAAATCGATAATATCCAAAAAACACAAACACAGAGGCTTTCACAGTACTTTGGATTGAGTTAGCCAAAACACAACCGGATATTGCCGGATTCGACCAGTCATATCTGGTAAACTGGTGTGGAATTTGTATGCAATGGACCGAGAAAATCACAGTAAAAATGGTTTTGGAGAAAAGCAAAGTCTTTTCTTTAGGCAAGTGCATAAAATGTCATCGATACAAGCAGAAATACCACGTTTGTTTGCCGCAGTTCCTCTAGCTTTCTCCCTAGAAAATACGAATGTGTGGAGCTGGTGTCTCCATGTGGAACCAATTAGTGTTTCTACGGTACAAAAATAAATGTTCCCTGATAAAAACATTCAAAACAATAAAGTCCATCGATAATATCCAGAAAGCACAAACACAGAGGCTGTAGCATTATTTGGGATTGAGTTAGCCAAGACACAACCAGATATTTCTGGTTTCATCCAGTCAGATCCCGACAAAGTAGTGTGGAATTCATATGCAATGGACCGAGAAAATCAGAGTAAAAATGTTTCTGGAGAAAAGCAAAGTCTTTCCATTAGGTAAGTAGATAAAATGTCATCTATACAAACAGAAATATCATGTTTGTTTGCCACAGTTCCTCTAGCTTTCTCCCTAGAAAATTCAAATATGTAGAGCTGGTGTCCCCATGATGAACCAATTAGTGTTTCTGGTGTACAAAAATAAATGTTCCCTGATAAAAATATTCAAAACAATAAAGTCCATCGGTAACATGAAGAAAACACAAACACAGAGGCTGTAGCAATATCTGGGATTGAGTTAGCCAAAACACAACCCAATATTTCTGGTTTCATCCAGTCATATCCGGACAAAGTGGTGTGGAATACGTATACAATGGACCGAGAAAATCGGAGTAAAAATGGTTTTGGAGAAAAGCAAAGTCTTTTCATTAGGCAAGTAATAAATTGTCATCTATGCAAACAGAAATATCATGTTTGTTTGTCTCAGTTCCTCTAGCTTTCTCCCAAGAAAATACAAATATGTAGAGCTGGTGTCTCCATGTGCAACCAATTAGTATTTCCAAGCACAAAATTAAATGTCCCCTGACAAAAAACATTGAAAACAATAAAGTCCGTTGATAATATCCAGAAGACACAAACACAGAGGCTTTCACAATATTTGGGATTGACTTAGCCAAAGCAAAACCGGATATTTCTGGTTTCATCCAGTCATATCCGGACAATGTAGTGTGGGATTCGTATGCAATGGACCGAGAAAATCACAATACAATTGGTTTTGAAGAAAAGCATAGTCTTTTCATTTAAGTACATAAAATGTCCTTGACTAACAGAAATATCATATTTGTTTGCCACAGTACCTCTAGCTTTCGCCCTAGAAAATACGAATGTGTAGAGCTGGTGTCTCCATGTGGAACCAGTTAGTGTTTCCAAGCACAAAATTTAATGTTCCCTGATAAAAAACATTCAAAACTATAAAGGCCATCGATAATATCCGGAAAACACAAACACAGAGGCTTTAGCAATATTTCGGATTGAGTTAGCCAAAAAGAAAACCGGATATTTCCGGTTTCATCCAGTCATATCTGGACAAATTGGTGTGGAATTCGGATGCAATTGACCGTGAAAATCAGAGTAAAAATGGTTTTGGAGAAAAGCAAAGTCTTTTCTTTAGGCAAGTGCATAAAATGTCATCTATACAAACAGAAATATCATGTTTGTTTGTTGCACTTCCTCTAGCTTTCTCCCTAGAAAATACAAATATGCAGAGCTGGTGTCTCCATGTGGAACCAATTAGTGTATCAAAGCTCAAAATTAAATGTTCCCTGATAAAAAAACATTCAAAACAATAAAGTCCGTTGATAATATCCGGAAGACACAAACACAGAGGCTGTAGCAATATTTCGGATTGAGTTAGCCAAAACAAAACGGCACATTTCCGGTTTTATGCAGTCATTCCGGGACAAACTCGTATGGAATTCATATGCAATAGACCGAGAAATCACAGCAAAAGTGTCTTTGGAGAAAAGCAAAGTATTTTCGTTAGGCCAGTGCATTAAATGTCATCTATACAAACAGAAATATCATGTCTGTTTGCCGCAGTTCCTCTAGCTTTCTCCCTAGAAAATACGAATGTGTAGAGCTGGTGTTCTCATGATGAACCAATTAGTGTTTCAACGGCACAAAATTAAATGATACCTAATAAAAACATTCAAAACAATAAAGTCCAATGTTATTATCCAGAAAACACAAAAACAGAGGCTTTCACAATATTTCAGATTTAGTTAGCCAAAACTCAACTGGATATTTCTGGTTTCATCCAGTCATATCCGGAAAAGGTCATGTGGAATTCGTATGTAATGGACCGATAAAATCACAGTAAAAATGGTTTTGGAGAAAAGCAAAGTATTTTTGTTAGGCAAGTGCATAAAATGTCATCAAAACTAACAGAAATATCATGTTTGTTTGCCACAGTTCCTCTAGCTTTCTCCCTAGAAAATACGAATGTGTAGAGCAGGTGTTCCCATGATGAACCAATTAGTGTTTCAATGGTACAAAATTAAATGTTCCCTGATAAAAACATTCAACTCAATACAGTCCATGGATAATATCAGGAATTCACAAACACAAAGGCTGTAGCAATATTTCGGATTGAGTTAGCCAAAACACAACTGGATATTTCTGGTTTTTTCCAGTCATATCCGGACAAAGTGGTGTGAAATTCGAACGCAATGGACCGAGAAAATCACAGTAAAAATGGTTTCGGAGAAAAGCAAAGTCTTTTCGTTACGCAAGTGCATAAAATGTCATCGATACAAACAGAAATATCATGTTTGTTTGCTGCTGTTCCTCTAGCTTTCTCCCTAGAAAATACAAATGTGTAGAGCTGGAGTCTCCATGTGAAACCAATTAGTGTTTCCAAGCACAAAATTAACGTTCCCTGATAAAAAACATTCAAAAAATAAAGTCCGTTGATAATATGAGGAATACACAAACACAGAGGCTGTAGCAATATCTGGGATACAGCAAGCCAAAAGAAAACCGGATATTTCCTGTTTCTTCCAGTCATATCCGGACAAACTGGTATGGAATTCGTATGCAACTGACCATGAAAATCAGAGTAAAAATGGTTTCGGAGAAAAGCAAAGTCTTTTTGTTAGGCAAGTGCATAAAATGTCATCTATACAAACAGAAATATCATGTTTGTTTGCCGCAGTTCCTCTAGCTTTCTCCCTAGAGAATACAAATTTGCATAGCTGGTGTCTCCATGTGGAACCAATTAGTGTATCTAAGCTCAAAATTAAATGTTCCCTGATAAAAAAACTTTCAAAACAATAAAGTCCTTTGAAAATACCTGAAAACACAAACACAGACGCTGTAGCAATATTTCGGATTGAGTTAGCCAAAACAAAACGGGATATTTCCAGTTTTATGCAGTCATACCCGGACAAACAGGTATGGAATTCACATGAAATAGACTGAGAAATCACAGTAAAAATGGTTTTGGAGAAAAGTAGAGTCTTTTCGTTAGGCAAGTGCATAAAATGTCATCTATACAAACAGAAATATCATGTTTGTTTGCCGCAGTTCCTCTAGCTTTCTCCCTAGAAAATACGAATGTGTAGAGCTGGTGTCTCCATGTGGAACCAATTAGTTTTTTCCAAGGACAAAATTAAGGTCCCGTAATAAAAAACATTCAAAACAATAAAGTCCGTTGAAAATATGAGGAATACACAAACACAGAGGCTTTCACAATATTTCAGATTGAGTTAGCCAAAACAAAACCGGATATTTCCGGTTTCATCCAGTCATATCCAGTAAACTGGTGTGGAATTCGTATGTAATGGACCGAGAAAATCACAGTACAAATGGTTTTAGAGAAAAGCAAAGTCATTTCATTAGGCAAGAGCATAAAATGTCATCGAAACTAACAGAAATATCATGTTTGTTTGTCGCATTCCTTTAGCTTTCTCCCAAGAAAATACAAATATGTAGAGCTGGTGTCCCCAGGTGGAACCAATTAGTGCATCTAAGCTCAAAATTAAATGTTCCCAGATATAAAACATTCAAAACAATAAAGTCCATGGATAATATCCAGAAACATAAACACAGAGGCTGTAGCAATATCTGGGGTTGAGTTAGCCAAAACACAACCGGATATTTCTGGTTTCATCCAGTCATACCCGGACAAACTGGTGTGGAATTCGTATGCAATGGACCAAGAAAATCAGAGTAAAAATAATTTTGGAGAAAAGCAAAGTCTTTTCGTTAGGCAAGTGAATAAAATGTCATCGATACAAACAGAAATACCATGTTTGTTTGCCACAGTTCCTCTAGCTTTCTCCCTAGAAAACAAGAATGTGTAGAGCTGGTGTCTCCATGTGGAACCAATTAGTGTTTCCAAGCACAAAATTAAATGTCCCCCGATAAAAAACATTCAAACCCATAAAGTCCATCGATAATATCCAGAAAACACAAACACAGAGGCTGTAGAAATATCTGGGATTGAGTAATCGAAACAATACCCGATATTTCCTGTTTTATCCAGTCATATCCGGACAAACTGGTGTGGAATTCGTATGCAATGGACTGAGAAAATCACAGTAAAAATTGTTTTGGAGAAAAACAAAGTCTTTTCATTAGGCAAGTGCATAAAATGTCATCGATACAAACAGAAATATCATGTTTGTTTGTCACAGTTCCTCTAGTTTTCTCCCTAGAAAATACAAATATGTAGTGCTGGTGTCTCCCTGTGGAACCAATTAGTGTTTCCATGCAGAAAGCTAAATATTCCCCAATAAAAAACATTCAAAACAATAGAGTCCGTTGATAATATCCAGAAAACACAAACACAGAAGCTGTAGAAATATCTGGGATTGAGTAATCCACAACAAAACCGGATATTTCCGGTTTCATCAAGTCATATCCGGTAAACTGGTGTGGAATTCATATGTAATGGACTGAGAAAATCATAGCATAAATGGTTTTGGAGAAAAGCAAAGTCTTTTCGTTAGCCAAGTGCATAAAATGTCATGCATACGAACAGAAATATTATGTTTGTCGCAGTTCCTCTAGCTTTCTCCCTAGAAAATACAAATATGTAGAGCTGGTGTCTCCCTGCGGAACCAGTTAGTGTTTCCCATCAGAAAATTAAATATTACCTGAGAAAAAACATTCAAAACAATAAAGTGGATTGATAATATTCAGAAAACACAAACACAGAGGCTGTAGCAATATCTGGGATTGAGTTAGCCAAAACACAACCGGAAATTTCTGGTTTCATCCAGTCATATCCGGAAAAACTGGTGTGGAATTCGTATGCAATGGACCAAGAAAATCACAGTAAAAATGGTTTTGGAGAAAAGCAAAGACTTTTCTTTAGGCAAGGACATAAAATGTCATCGATACAAATAGAAATATCATGTTCGTTTGCCACAGATCCTCTAGCTTTATCCCTAGAAAACACGAATGTGTAGAGCTGGTGTCTCCATGTGGAACCAATTAGTGTATCTAAGCTCAAATTAAATGTTCCCTGATAAAAAACATTCAAAACAATAAAGTCCGTTGATAATATCCGGAAGACACAAACACAGAGGCTGTAGCAATATTTCGGATTGAGTCAGCAAAAACAAAACCGGATATTTCCGGTTTTATGCAGTCATTCCGGGACAAACTCGTATGGAATTCATATGCAGTAGACCGAGAAATCACAGTAAAAATTGTTTTGGAGAAAAAGCAAAGTCTTTTCGTTAGGCCATTGCATTAAATGTCATCGATAGAAACAGAAATATCATGTTTGTTTGTCGCAGTTCCTCTAGCTTTCTCCCTAGAAAATACGAATGTGTAGAGCTGGTGTCTCCATGTGGAACCAATTAGTTTTTCCAAGCACAAAATTAAGGTTTCCTGATTAAAAACATTCAAAACAATAAAGTCCTTTGATAATATGAGGAATACACAAACACAAATATTACGGATTGAGTTAGCCAAAACAAAACCGGATATTTCCGGTTCCATCCAGTCATATCCGGTAAACTGGTGTGGAATTCGTATGCAATGGACCGAGAGAACAACAGTAAAAATGGTTTTGGAGAAAAGCAAAGTCTTTTCATTAGGCAAGTGCATAAAATGTCATCTATACAATCAGAAATGTCACGTTTGATTGCCGCAGTTCCTCTAGCTTTCTCCATAGAAAATACGAATATATAGAGCTGGTGTCTCCATGTGGAACCAATTAGTGTATCTAAGCTCAAAATTAAATGTTTCCCATTAAAACACATTCAAAACAATAAAGTGCGTTGATAATATCCGGAAAACACAAACAGAGAGGCTGTAGCAATAACTGGGATTGAGTTAGCCAAAATAAAACCGGAATTTCCCGGTTTCTTTCAGTCATATCAGCACAAACTGGTACGGAATTCGTATGCAGTGGACCGGGAAAATCACAGTAAAAATGCTTTTGTAGAAAACCAAAGTCTATTAGTAGGGCAGAGCATAAAATGTCGTTGATACAAACAGAAATATCATGTTTGTTTGCCACAGTTACTCTAGCTTTCTCCCTAGAAAATACGAATGTGTACAGTTGGTGTTCCCATGATGAACCAATTAATGTTTCTACGGTAGAAAAATAAATGTTCCCTGATAAAAACATTCAAAACAATAAGGTAAATCGATAATATCCAAAAAACACAAACACAGAGGCTTTCACAGTACTTTGGATTGAGTTAGCCAAAACACAACCGGATATTGCCGGATTCGACCAGTCATATCTGGTAAACTGGTGTGGAATTTGTATGCAATGGACCGAGAAAATCACAGTAAAAATGGTTTTGGAGAAAAGCAAAGTCTTTTCTTTAGGCAAGTGCATAAAATGTCATCGATACAAGCAGAAATACCACGTTTGTTTGCCGCAGTTCCTCTAGCTTTCTCCCTAGAAAATACGAATGTGTGGAGCTGGTGTCTCCATGTGGAACCAATTAGTGTTTCTACGGTACAAAAATAAATGTTCCCTGATAAAAACATTCAAAACAATAAAGTCCATCGATAATATCCAGAAAGCACAAACACAGAGGCTGTAGCATTATTTGGGATTGAGTTAGCCAAGACACAACCAGATATTTCTGGTTTCATCCAGTCAGATCCCGACAAAGTAGTGTGGAATTCATATGCAATGGACCGAGTAAATCAGAGTAAAAATGTTTCTGGAGAAAAGCAAAGTCTTTCCATTAGGTAAGTAGATAAAATGTCATCTATACAAACAGAAATATCATGTTTGTTTGCCACAGTTCCTCTAGCTTTCTCCCTAGAAAATTCAAATATGTAGAGCTGGTGTCCCCATGATGAACCAATTAGTGTTTCTGGTGTACAAAAATAAATGTTCCCTGATAAAAATATTCAAAACAATAAAGTCCATCGGTAACATGAAGAAAACACAAACACAGAGGCTGTAGCAATATCTGGGATTGAGTTAGCCAAAACACAACCGGATATTTCCGGTTTCATCCAGTCATATCCGGACAAAGTGGTGTGGAATACGTATACAATGGACCGAGAAAATCGGAGTAAAAATGGTTTTGGAGAAAAGCAAAGTCTTTTCATTAGGCAAGTAATAAATTGTCATCTATGCAAACAGAAATATCATGTTTGTTTGTCTCAGTTCCTCTAGCTTTCTCCCAAGAAAATACAAATATGTAGAGCTGGTGTCTCCATGTGCAACCAATTAGTATTTCCAAGCACAAAATTAAATGTCCCCTGACAAAAAACATTGAAAACAATAAAGTCCGTTGATAATATCCAGAAGACACAAACACAGAGGCTTTCACAATATTTGGGATTGACTTAGCCAAAGCAAAACCGGATATTTCTGGTTTCATCCAGTCATATCCGGACAATGTAGTGTGGGATTCGTATGCAATGGACCGAGAAAATCACAATACAATTGGTTTTGAAGAAAAGCATAGTCTTTTCATTTAAGTACATAAAATGTCCTTGAAACTAACGGAAATATCATATTTGTTTGCCACAGTACCTCTAGCTTTCGCCCTAGAAAATACGAATGTGTAGAGCTGGTGTCTCCATGTGGAACCAGTTAGTGTTTCCAAGCACAAAATTTAATGTTCCCTGATAAAAAACATTCAAAACTATAAAGGCCATCGATAATATCCGGAAAACACAAACACAGAGGCTTTAGCAATATTTCGGATTGAGTTAGCCAAAAAGAAAACCGGATATTTCCGGTTTCATCCAGTCATATCTGGACAAATTGGTGTGGAATTCGGATGCAATTGACCGTGAAAATCAGAGTAAAAATGGTTTTGGAGAAAAGCAAAGTCTTTTCTTTAGGCAAGTGCATAAAATGTCATCTATACAAACAGAAATATCATGTTTGTTTGTTGCACTTCCTCTAGCTTTCTCCCTAGAAAATACAAATATGCAGAGCTGGTGTCTCCATGTGGAACCAATTAGTGTATCAAAGCTCAAAATTAAATGTTCCCTGATAAAAAAACATTCAAAACAATAAAGTCCGTTGATAATATCCGGAAGACACAAACACAGAGGCTGTAGCAATATTTCGGATTGAGTTAGCCAAAACAAAACGGCACATTTCCGGTTTTATGCAGTCATTCCGGGACAAACTCGTATGGAATTCATATGCAATAGACCGAGAAATCACAGCAAAAGTGTCTTTGGAGAAAAGCAAAGTATTTTCGTTAGGCCAGTGCATTAAATGTCATCTATACAAACAGAAATATCATGTCTGTTTGCCGCAGTTCCTCTAGCTTTCTCCCTAGAAAATACGAATGTGTAGAGCTGGTGTTCTCATGATGAACCAATTAGTGTTTCAACGGCACAAAATTAAATGATACCTAATAAAAACATTCAAAACAATAAAGTCCAATGTTATTATCCAGAAAACACAAAAACAGAGGCTTTCACAATATTTCAGATTTAGTTAGCCAAAACTCAACTGGATATTTCTGGTTTCATCCAGTCATATCCGGAAAAGGTCATGTGGAATTCGTATGTAATGGACCGATAAAATCACAGTAAAAATGGTTTTGGAGAAAAGCAAAGTATTTTTGTTAGGCAAGTGCATAAAATGTCATCAAAACTAACAGAAATATCATGTTTGTTTGCCACAGTTCCTCTAGCTTTCTCCCTAGAAAATACGAATGTGTAGAGCAGGTGTTCCCATGATGAACCAATTAGTGTTTCAATGGTACAAAATTAAATGTTCCCTGATAAAAACATTCAACTCAATACAGTCCATGGATAATATCAGGAATTCACAAACACAAAGGCTGCAGCAATATTTCGGATTGAGTTAGCCAAAACACAACTGGATATTTCTGGTTTTTTCCAGTCATATCCGGACAAAGTGGTGTGAAATTCGAACGCAATGGACCGAGAAAATCACAGTAAAAATGGTTTCGGAGAAAAGCAAAGTCTTTTCGTTACGCAAGTGCATAAAATG
The DNA here is from genome assembly GCA_036325905.1 of Lepus oiostolus. Classification (NCBI taxonomy): domain Eukaryota; kingdom Metazoa; phylum Chordata; class Mammalia; order Lagomorpha; family Leporidae; genus Lepus; species Lepus oiostolus. Next base: position 80,607,219 of record CM070816.1, read on the forward strand.
TCATCGATACAAACAGAAATATCATGTTTGTTTGCTGCTGTTCCTCTAGCTTTCTCCCTAGAAAATACAAATGTGTAGAGCTGGAGTCTCCATGTGAAACCAATTAGTGTTTCCAAGCACAAAATTAACGTTCCCTGATAAAAAACATTCAAAAAATAAAGTCCGTTGATAATATGAGGAATACACAAACACAGAGGCTGTAGCAATATCTGGGATACAGCAAGCCAAAAGAAAACCGGATATTTCCTGTTTCTTCCAGTCATATCCGGACAAACTGGTATGGAATTCGTATGCAACTGACCATGAAAATCAGAGTAAAAATGGTTTCGGAGAAAAGCAAAGTCTTTTTGTTAGGCAAGTGCATAAAATGTCATCTATACAAACAGAAATATCATGTTTGTTTGCCGCAGTTCCTCTAGCTTTCTCCCTAGAGAATACAAATTTGCATAGCTGGTGTCTCCATGTGGAACCAATTAGTGTATCTAAGCTCAAAATTAAATGTTCCCTGATAAAAAAACTTTCAAAACAATAAAGTCCTTTGAAAATACCTGAAAACACAAACACAGACGCTGTAGCAATATTTCGGATTGAGTTAGCCAAAACAAAACGGGATATTTCCAGTTTTATGCAGTCATACCCGGACAAACAGGTATGGAATTCACATGAAATAGACTGAGAAATCACAGTAAAAATGGTTTTGGAGAAAAGTAGAGTCTTTTCGTTAGGCAAGTGCATAAAATGTCATCTATACAAACAGAAATATCATGTTTGTTTGCCGCAGTTCCTCTAGCTTTCTCCCTAGAAAATACGAATGTGTAGAGCTGGTGTCTCCATGTGGAACCAATTAGTTTTTCCAAGGACAAAATTAAGGTCCCGTAATAAAAAACATTCAAAACAATAAAGTCCGTTGAAAATATGAGGAATACACAAACACAGAGGCTTTCACAATATTTCAGATTGAGTTAGCCAAAACAAAACCGGATATTTCCGGTTTCATCCAGTCATATCCAGTAAACTGGTGTGGAATTCGTATGTAATGGACCGAGAAAATCACAGTACAAATGGTTTTGGAGAAAAGCAAAGTCATTTCATTAGGCAAGAGCATAAAATGTCATCGAAACTAACAGAAATATCATGTTTGTTTGTCGCATTCCTTTAGCTTTCTCCCAAGAAAATACAAATATGTAGAGCTGGTGTCCCCAGGTGGAACCAATTAGTGCATCTAAGCTAAAAATTAAATATTCCCCGATATAAAACATTCAAAACAATAAAGTCCATGGATAATATCCAGAAACATAAACACAGAGGCTGTAGCAATATCTGGGGTTGAGTTAGCCAAAACACAACCGGATATTTCTGGTTTCATCCAGTCATACCCGGACAAACTGGTGTGGAATTCGTATGCAATGGACCAAGAAAATCAGAGTAAAAATAATTTTGGAGAAAAGCAAAGTCTTTTCGTTAGGCAAGTGAATAAAATGTCATCGATACAAACAGAAATACCATGTTTGTTTGCCACAGTTCCTCTAGCTTTCTCCCTAGAAAACAAGAATGTGTAGAGCTGGTGTCTCCATGTGGAACCAATTAGTGTTTCCAAGCACAAAATTAAATGTCCCCCGATAAAAAACATTCAAACCCATAAAGTCCATCGATAATATCCAGAAAACACAAACACAGAGGCTGTAGAAATATCTGGGATTGAGTAATCGAAACAATACCCGATATTTCCTGTTTTATCCAGTCATATCCGGACAAACTGGTGTGGAATTCGTATGCAATGGACTGAGAAAATCACAGTAAAAATTGTTTTGGAGAAAAACAAAGTCTTTTCATTAGGCAAGTGCATAAAATGTCATCGATACAAACAGAAATATCATGTTTGTTTGTCACAGTTCCTCTAGTTTTCTCCCTAGAAAATACAAATATGTAGTGCTGGTGTCTCCCTGTGGAACCAATTAGTGTTTCCATGCAGAAAGCTAAATATTCCCCAATAAAAAACATTCAAAACAATAGAGTCCGTTGATAATATCCAGAAAACACAAACACAGAAGCTGTAGAAATATCTGGGATTGAGTAATCCACAACAAAACCGGATATTTCCGGTTTCATCAAGTCATATCCGGTAAACTGGTGTGGAATTCATATGTAATGGACTGAGAAAATCATAGCATAAATGGTTTTGGAGAAAAGCAAAGTCTTTTCGTTAGCCAAGTGCATAAAATGTCATGCATACAAACAGAAATATTATGTTTGTCGCAGTTCCTCTAGCTTTCTCCCTAGAAAATACAAATATGTAGAGCTGGTGTCTCCCTGTGGAACCAGTTAGTGTTTCCCATCAGAAAATTAAATATTACCTGAGAAAAAACATTCAAAACAATAAAGTGGATTGATAATATTCAGAAAACACAAACACAGAGGCTGTAGCAATATCTGGGATTGAGTTAGCCAAAACACAACCGGAAATTTCTGGTTTCATCCAGTCATATCCGGAAAAACTGGTGTGGAATTCGTATGCAATGGACCAAGAAAATCACAGTAAAAATGGTTTTGGAGAAAAGCAAAGACTTTTCTTTAGGCAAGGACATAAAATGTCATCGATACAAATAGAAATATCATGTTCGTTTGCCACAGATCCTCTAGCTTTATCCCTAGAAAACACGAATGTGTAGAGCTGGTGTCTCCATGTGGAACCAATTAGTGTATCTAAGCTCAAATTAAATGTTCCCTGATAAAAAACATTCAAAACAATAAAGTCCGTTGATAATATCCGGAAGACACAAACACAGAGGCTGTAGCAATATTTCGGATTGAGTCAGCAAAAACAAAACCGGATATTTCCGGTTTTATGCAGTCATTCCGGGACAAACTCATATGGAATTCATATGCAGTAGACCGAGAAATCACAGTAAAAATTGTTTTGGAGAAAAAGCAAAGTCTTTTCGTTAGGCCATTGAATTAAATGTCATCGATAGAAACAGAAATATCATGTTTGTTTGTCGCAGTTCCTCTAGCTTTCTCCCTAGAAAATACGAATGTGTAGAGCTGGTGTCTCCATGTGGAACCAATTAGTTTTTCCAAGCACAAAATTAAGGTTTCCTGATTAAAAACATTCAAAACAATAAAGTCCTTTGATAATATGAGGAATACACAAACACAGAAGCTTTCACAATATTACGGATTGAGTTAGCCAAAACAAAACCGGATATTTCCGGTTCCATCCAGTCATATCCGGTAAACTGGTGTGGAATTCGTATGCAATGGACCGAGAGAACAACAGTAAAAATGGTTTTGGAGAAAAGCAAAGTCTTTTCATTAGGCAAGTGCATAAAATGTCATCGATACAAACAGAAATATCATGTTTGTTTGCTGCTGTTCTTCTAGCTTTCTCCCCAGAAAATACGAATGTGTAGAGCTGGTGTCTCCATGTGGAACCAATTAGTGTATCTAAGCTCAAAATTAAATGTTTCCCATTAAAACACATTCAAAACAATAAAGTGCGTTGATAATATCCGGAAAACACAAACAGAGAGGCTGTAGCAATAACTGGGATTGAGTTAGCCAAAATAAAACCGGAATTTCCCGGTTTCTTTCAGTCATATCAGCACAAACTGGTACGGAATTCGTATGCAGTGGACCGGGAAAATCACAGTAAAAATGCTTTTGTAGAAAACCAAAGTCTATTAGTAGGGCAGAGCATAAAATGTCGTTGATACAAACAGAAATATCATGTTTGTTTGCCACAGTTACTCTAGCTTTCTCCCTAGAAAATACGAATGTGTACAGTTGGTGTTCCCATGATGAACCAATTAATGTTTCTACGGTAGAAAAATAAATGTTCCCTGATAAAAACATTCAAAACAATAAGGTAAATCGATAATATCCAAAAAACACAAACACAGAGGCTTTCACAGTACTTTGGATTGAGTTAGCCAAAACACAACCGGATATTGCCGGATTCGACCAGTCATATCTGGTAAACTGGTGTGGAATTTGTATGCAATGGACCGAGAAAATCACAGTAAAAATGGTTTTGGAGAAAAGCAAAGTCTTTTCTTTAGGCAAGTGCATAAAATGTCATCGATACAAGCAGAAATACCACGTTTGTTTGCCGCAGTTCCTCTAGCTTTCTCCCTAGAAAATACGAATGTGTGGAGCTGGTGTCTCCATGTGGAACCAATTAGTGTTTCAACGGTACAAAAATAAATGTTCCCTGATAAAAACATTCAAAACAATAAAGTCCATCGATAATATCCAGAAAGCACAAACACAGAGGCTGTAGCATTATTTGGGATTGAGTTAGCCAAGACACAACCAGATATTTCTGGTTTCATCCAGTCAGATCCCGACAAAGTAGTGTGGAATTCATATGCAATGGACCGAGAAAATCAGAGTAAAAATGTTTCTGGAGAAAAGCAAAGTCTTTCCATTAGGTAAGTAGATAAAATGTCATCTATACAAACAGAAATATCATGTTTGTTTGCCACAGTTCCTCTAGCTTTCTCCCTAGAAAATTCAAATATGTAGAGCTGGTGTCCCCATGATGAACCAATTAGTGTTTCTGGTGTACAAAAATAAATGTTCCCTGATAAAAATATTCAAAACAATAAAGTCCATCGGTAACATGAAGAAAACACAAACACAGAGGCTGTAGCAATATCTGGGATTGAGTTAGCCAAAACACAACCCAATATTTCTGGTTTCATCCAGTCATATCCGGACAAAGTGGTGTGGAATACGTATACAATGGACCGAGAAAATCGGAGTAAAAATGGTTTTGGAGAAAAGCAAAGTCTTTTCATTAGGCAAGTAATAAATTGTCATCTATGCAAACAGAAATATCATGTTTGTTTGTCTCAGTTCCTCTAGCTTTCTCCCAAGAAAATACAAATATGTAGAGCTGGTGTCTCCATGTGCAACCAATTAGTATTTCCAAGCACAAAATTAAATGTCCCCTGACAAAAAACATTGAAAACAATAAAGTCCGTTGATAATATCCAGAAGACACAAACACAGAGGCTTTCACAATATTTGGGATTGACTTAGCCAAAGCAAAACCGGATATTTCTGGTTTCATCCAGTCATATCCGGACAATGTGGTGTGGAATTCGTATGCAATGGACCGAGAAAATCACAATACAATTGGTTTTGGAGAAAAGCAAAGTCTTTTCGTTTGGGAAGTGCATAAAATGTCCTTGAAACTAACGGAAATATCATATTTGTTTGCCACAGTTCCTCTAGCTTTCGCCCTAGAAAATACGAATGTGTAGAGCTGGTGTCTACATGTGGAACCAGTTAGTGTTTCCAAGCACAAAATTTAATGTTCCCTGATAAAAAACATTCAAAACTATAAAGGCCGTCGATAATATCCGGAAAACACAAACACAGAGGCTTTAGCAATATTTCGGATTGAGTTAGCCAAAAGAAAACCGGATATTTCCGGTTTCATCCAGTCATATCTGGACAAATTGGTGTGGAATTCGGATGCAATTGACCGTGAAAATCAGAGTAAAAATGGTTTTGGAGAAAAGCAAAGTCTTTTCTTTAGGAAAGTGCATAAAATGTCATCGATACAAACAGAAATATCATGTTTGTTTGTTGCACTTCCTCTAGCTTTCTCCCTAGAAAATACAAATATGCAGAGCTGGTGTCTCCATGTGGAACCAATTAGTGTATCAAAGCTCAAAATTAAATGTTCCCTGATAAAAAACTTTTAAAACAATAAAGTTCGTTGATAATATCTGGAAGAAAAAACACAGAGTCTGTAGCAATATTTCGGATTGAGTTAGCCAAAACAAAACGGGATATTCCCGGTTTTATGCAGTCATTCCAGGACAAATTCGTATGGAATTCATATGCAATAGACCGAGAAATCACAGTAAAAATGGCTTTGGAGAAAAGCAAAGTATTTTCATTAGGCCAGTGCATTAAATGTCATCTATACAAACAGAAATATCATGTCTGTTTGCCGCAGTTCCTCTAGCTTTCTCCCTAGAAAATACGAATGTGTAGAGCTGGTGTCTCCATGTGGAACCAATTAGTTTTTCCAAGCACAAAATTAAGGTTACCTAATAAAAAACATTCAAAACAATAAAGTCCGTTGATAATATGAGGAATACACAAACACAGAGGCTTTCACAATATTTTGGATTGAGTTAGCCAAAACACAACCGGATATTTCTTGTTTCATCCAGTCATATCTGGAAAAACTGGTGTGGAATTCGTATGCAATGGACCGGTAAAATCACAGTAAAAATGGTTTTGGAGAAACGCTCAGTCTTTTTTGTTAGGAAAATGCATAAAATGTCATCGAAACTAACAAAAATGTCTTTTTTTTTTTTTTGTCGCAGTTCCTCTAGCTTTCTCCCTAGAAAATACGAAGGTGTAGAGCTGGTGTCCCCATGATGAACCAATTCGTGTTTCTACAGTACAAAAATAAATGTTCCCTGATAAAAACATTGAAAACAATAAAGTCCATCGATAACATAAGAAAACACAAACACATAGGCTTTCACAATATTTCGGATTGAGTTAGCCAAAACAAAACCGGATATTTCTGGTTCCATCCAGTCATATCCAGAAAAACTAGTGTGGAAGTCATATGCAATGGACCGAGAAAATCACAGTAAATATGGTTTTGAAGAAAAGCAAAATCATTTTGATAGGAAAGTGCATAAAATATCATCTATACAAACAGAAATATCATGTTTGTTTGTCGCAGTTCCTCTAGTTTCTCCCTAGAAAATACGAATGTGTAGAGCTGGTGTCCCCATGATGAACTAATTAGTGTTTCAATGGTAAAAAATTAAATGATACCTGATAAAAACATTCAAAACAATAAAGTCCTACGATATTATCCAGAAAACACAAAAACAGAGGCTTTCACAATATTTCGGATTTAGTTAGCCAAAACTCAACCGGATATTTCTGGTTTCATCCAGTCATATCCGGAAAAGGTCATGTGGAATTCGTATGTAATGGACCGATAAAAATCACAGTAAAAATGGTTTTGGAGAAAAGCAAAGTCTTTTCGTTAGGCAAGTGCATAAAATGTCATCGAAACTAACAGAAATATCATGTTTGTTTGCCGCAGTTCCTCTAGCTTTCTCCCTAGAAAATACGAATGTGTAGAGCAGGTGTTCCCATGATGAACCAATTAGTGTTTCAACGGTACAAAATTAAATGTTCCCTGATAAAAACATTCAACTCAATACAGTCCATGGATAATATCAGGAATTCACAAACACAAATGCTGTAGCAATATTTCGGATTGAGTTAGCCAAAACACAACCGGATATTTCTGGTTCTTCCAGTATTTTCTGGACAAAGTGGTGTAGAATTCGTATGCAATGTACTGAGAAAAACACAGTAAAAATGGTTTCGGAGAAAAGCAAAGTGTTTTCGTTAGGCAAGTGCATAAAATGTCATCGATACAAACAGAAATATCATGTTTGTTTGCTGCTCTTCCTCTAGCTTTCTCCCTAGAAAATACAAATGTGTACAATTGGTGTTCCCATGATGAACCAATTAATGTTTCTACGGTAGAAAAATAAATGTTCCCTGATAAAAACACTCAAAACAATAAGGTAAATCGATAATATCCAAAAAACACAAACACAGAGGCTTTCACAATACTTTGGATTGAGTTAGCCAAAAGACAACCGGATATTGCCGGATTCGTCCAGTCATATCTGGTAAACTGGTGTGGAATTCATATGCAATGGACCGAGAAAATCACAGTAAAAATGGTTTTGGAGAAAAGCAAAGTCTTTTCGTTAGGCAAGTGCATAAAATTACATCGATACAAACAGAAATATCATGTTTGTTTCTCGCACTTCCTCTAGCTTTCTCCCTTGAAAATACGAATGTGTAGAGCTGGTGTCTCCATGTGGAACCAATTAGTGTTTCTACGGTACAAAAATAAATGTTCCCTGATAAAAACATTCAAAACAATAAAGTCCATCGATAATATCCAGAAAGCACAAACACAGAGGCTGTAGCAATATTTCGGATTGAGTTAGCCAAAAGAAAACCGGATATTTCCGGTTTCATCCAGTGATATCTGGACAAATTGGTGTGGAATTCGGATGCAATTGACCGTGAAAATCAGAGTAAAAATGGTTTTGGAGAAAAGCAAAGTCTTTTCTTTAGGAAAGTGCATAAAATGTCATCTATACAAACAGAAATATTATGTTTGTTTGTTGCACTTCCTCTAGCTTTCTCCCTAGAAAATACAAATATGCAGAGCTGGTGTCTCCATGTGGAACCAATTAGTGTATCAAAGCTCAAAATTAAATGTTCCCTGATAAAAAACATTCAAAACAGTAAAGTCCGTTGATGATATCTGGATTAAAAAACACAGAGGCTGTAGCAATATTTCGGATTGAGTTAGCCAAAACAAAACGGGATATTCCCTGTTTTATGCAGTCATTCCGGGACAAACTCGTATGGAATTCATATGCAATAGACCGAGAAATCACAGTAAAAATGGCTTTGGAGAAAAGCAAAGTATTTTCGTTAGGCCAGTGCATTAAATGTCATCTATACAAACAGAAATATCATGTCTGTTTGCCACAGTTCCTCTAGCTTTCTCCCTAGAAAATACGAATGTGTAGAGCTGGTGTCTCCATGTGGAACCAATTAGTTTTTCCAAGCACAAAATTAAGGTTACCTAATAAAAAACATTCAAAACAATAAAGTCCGTTGATAATATGAGGAATACACAAACACAGAGGCTTTCACAATATTTTGGATTGAGTTAGCCAAAACACAACCGGATATTTCTTGTTTCATCCAGTCATATCTGTCAAAACTGGTGTGGAATTCGTATGCAATGGACCGATAAAATCACAGTAAAAATGGTTTTGGAGAAACGCTCAGTCTTTTTTGTTAGGAAAATGCATAAAATGTCATCGAAACTAACAAAAATGTCTTTTTTTTTTTTTGTCACAGTTCCTCTAGCTTTCTCGCTAGAAAATACGAAGGTGTAGAGCTGGTGTCCCCATGATGAACCAATTCGTGTTTCTACAGTACAAAAATAAATGTTCCCTGATAAAAACATTGAAAACAATAAAGTCCATCGATAACATAAGAAAACACAAACACATAGGCTTTCACAATATTTCGGATTGAGTTAGCCAAAACAAAACCGGATATTTCTGGTTCCATCCAGTCATATCCAGAAAAACTAGTGTGGAAGTCATATGCAATGGACCGAGAAAATCACAGTAAATATGGTTTTGAAGAAAAGCAAAATCATTTTGATAGGAAAGTGCATAAAATATCATCTATACAAACAGAAATATCATGTTTGTTTGTCACAGTTCCTCTAGCTTTCTCCCTAGAAAATACGAATGTGTAGAGCTGGTGTCCCCATGATGAACTAATTAGTGTTTCAACGGTAAAAAATTAAATGATACCTGATAAAAACATTCAAAACAATAAAGTCCAACGATATTATCCAGAAAACACAAAAACAGAGGCTTTCACAATATTTCGGATTTAGTTAGCCAAAACTCAACCGGATATTTCTGGTTTCATCCAGTCATATCCGGAAAAGGTCATGTGGAATTCGTATGTAATGGACCGATAAAATCACAGTAAAAATGGTTTTGGAGAAAAGCAAAGTCTTTTCGTTAGGCAAGTGCATAAAATGTCATCGAAACTAACAGAAATATCATGTTTGTTTGCCGCAGTTCCTCTAGCTTTCTCCCTAGAAAATACGAATGTGTAGAGCAGGCGTTCCCATGATGAACCAATTAGTGTTTCAACGGTACAAAATTAAATGTTCCCTGATAAAAACATTCAACTCAATACAGTCCATGGATAATATCAGGAATTCACAAACAAAAATGCTGTAGCAATATTTCGGATTGAGTTAGCCAAAACACAACCGGATATTTCTGGTTCTTCCAGTATTTTCTGGACAAAGTGGTGTAGAATTCGTATGCAATGTACTGAGAAAAACACAGTAAAAATGGTTTCGGAGAAAAGCAAAGTGTTTTCATTAGGCAAGAGCATAAAATGTCATCGATACAAACAGAAATATCATGTTTGTTTGCTGCTGTTCCTCTAGCTTTCTCCCTAGAAAATACAAATGTGTAGAGCTGGTGTCTCCATGTGGAACGAATTAGTGTTTCCAAGCACAAAATTAAGGTTCCCTGATAAAAAAACATTCAAAACAATAAAGTCCGTTGATAATATGAGGAATACACAAACACAGAGGCTGTAGCAATATCTGGGATTGAGTTAGCCAAAACAAAACCGGATATTTCCTGTTTCATCCAGTCATATCCGGACAAACTGCTATGGAATTCGTATGCAACTGACCATGAAAATCAGTTTTGGAATATCATGTTTGTTTGTCGCAGTTCCTCTAGCTTTCTCCTTAGAAAATATGAATGTGTAGAGCTGGTGTCTCCATGTGGAACCAATTAGATTTTCCAAGGACAAAATTAAGGTTCCTTAATAAAAAACATTCAAAACAATAAAGTCCATTGAAAATATGAGGAATACACAAACACAGAGACTTTCACAATATTTCGGATTGAGTTAGCCAAAACAAAACCGGATATTTCCAGGTTCATCCAGTCATATCCAGTAAACTGGTGTGGAATTCGTTTGTAATGGACCGAGAAAATCACAGTACAAATGGTTTTGGAGAAAAGCAAAGTCATTTCATTAGGCAAGTGCATTAAATGTCATCGAAACTAACAGAAATATCATGTTTGTCGCATTCCTCTAGCTTTCTCCCTAGAAAATACAAATATGTAGAGCTGGTGTCCCCATGTGGAACCAATTAGTGCATCTAAGCTAAAAATTAAAGATTCCCCGATAAAAAACATTCAAAACAATAAAGTCCATGGATAATATCCAGAAACATAAACACAGAGGCTGTAGCAATATCTGGGGTTGAGTTAGCCAAAACAAAACCGGATATTTCCGGTTTCATCCAGTCATACCCGGACAAACTGGTGTGGAATTCGTATGCAATGGACAAAAAAATCAGAGTAAAAATAATTTTGAAGAAAAGCAAAGTCTTTTTGTTAGGCAACTGCATAAAATGTCATCTATACAAACAGAAATATCATGTTTGTTTGCCGCAGTTCCTCTAGCTTTCTCCCTGGAGAATACAAATTTGCAGAGCTGGTGTCTCCATGTGGAACCAATTAGTGTATCTAAGCTCAAAATTAAATGTTCCCTGATAAAAAAACATTCAAAACAATAAAGTCCTTTGATAATACCTGAAAACACAAACACAGACGCTGTAGCAATATTTCGGATTGAGTTAGCCAAAACAAAACGGGATATTTCCAGTTTTATGCAGTCATACCCGGACACACAGGTATGGAATTCATATGAAATAGACCGAGAAATCACAGTAAAAATGGTTTTGGAGAAAAGTAGAGTCTTTTCATTAGGCAAGGACATAAAATGTCATGCATACAAAAAGAATTATTATGTTTGTTTTTCGCAATTCCTCTAGCTTTCTCCCTAGAAAATACAAATATGTAGAGCTGGTGTCTCCCTGTGGAACCAGTTAGTGTTTCCCATCAGAAAATTAAATATTACCCGAGAAAAAAACATTCATAACAATAAAGTGCGTTGATAATATTCAGAAAACACAAACACAGAGGCTGTAGCAATATCTGGGATTGAGTTAGCCAAAACACAACCGGATATTTCTGATTTCATCCAGTCATATCCGGAAAAACTGGTGTGGAATTCGTATGCAATGGACCAAGAAAATCACAGTAAAATGGTTTTGGAGAAAAGCAAAGTCTTTTCATTAGGCAAGTACATAAAATGTCAACTATACAAACAGAAATGTCATGTTCGTTTGCCACAGATCCTCTAGCTTTATCCCTAGAAAACAAGAAATGTGTAGAGCTGGTGTCCCCATGATGAACCAATTAGTGTTTCAACGGTACAGAATTAAATGTTCCCTGATAAAAATATTCAGAACAATAAAGTCCATCGATAATCTCCAGAAAACAGAAACACGGAGGCTTTCACAATATTTCGGATTCACTTAGCCAAAGTACTACCGGATATTTCTGGTTTCATCCAGTCATATCCGGACAATGTGGTGAGGAATTCGTATGCAATGGACCGAGAAAATCACAGTAAATTGGTTTTGGAGAAAAGCAAAGTCTTTTCGTTTGGGAAGTGCATAAAATGTCCTTGAAACTAACGGAAATATCATATTTGTTTGCCACAGTTCCTCTAGCTTTCGCCCTAGAAAATACGAATGTGTAGAGCTGGTGTCTCCGTGTAGAACCAGTTAGTGTTTCCAAGCACAAAATTTAATGTTCCCTGATAAAAAACATTCAAAACTATAAAGTCCGTCGATAATATCCGGAAAACACAAACACAGAGGCTTTAGCAATATTTCGGATTGAGTTAGCCAAAACAAAACCGGATATTTCTTGTTTCATCCAGTCATATCCAGAAAAACTGGTGTGGAATTCGTATGCAATTGACTGTGAAAATCAGAGTAAAATGGTTTTGGAGAAAAGCAACGTCTTTTCTTTAGGAAAGTGCATAAAATGTCATCTATACAAACAGAAATATCATGTTTATTTGTTGCACTTCCTCTAGCTTTCTCCCTAGAAAATACAAATATGCAGAGCTGGTGTCTCCATGTGGAACCAATTAGTGTATCAAAGTTCAAAATTAAATGTTCCCTGATAAAAAACATTCAAAACAATAAAGTCCGTTGATAATATCCGGAAGACACAAACACAGAGGCTGTAGCAATATTTCGGATTGAGTTAGCCAACACAAAACGGCACATTTCCGGTTTTATGCAGTCATTCCGGGACAAACTCGTATAGAATTCATATGCAATAGACCGAGAAATCACAGTAAAAATGGCTTTGGAGAAAAGCAAAGTATTTTCGTAAGGCCAGTGCATTAAATGTCATCTATACAAACAGAAATATCATGTCTGTTTGCCGCAGTTCCTCTAGCTTTCTCCCTAGAAAATACGAATGTGTAGAGCTGGTGTCTCCATGTGGAACCAATTAGTTTTTCCAAGCACAAAATTAAGGTTACCTAATAAAAAACATTCAAAACAATAAAGTCCGTTGATAATATGAGGAATACACAAACACAGAGGCTTTCACAATATTTTGGATTGAGTTAGCCAAAACACAACCGGATATTTCTTGTTTCATCCAGTCATATCCGGAAAAACTGGTGTGGAATTCGTATGCAATGGACCGATAAAATCACAGTAAAAATGGTTTTGGAGAAACGCTCAGTCTTTTTTGTTAGGAAAATGCATAAAATGTCATCGAAACTAACAAAAATGTCATGTTTCTTTGTCGCAGTTCCTCTAGCTTTCTCCCTCGAAAATACGAAGGTGTAGAGCTGGTGTCCCGTGATGAACCAATTAGTGTTTCTACGGTACAAAAATAAATGTTCCCTGATAAAAACATTCAAAACAATAAAGTCCATCGATAATATCCAGAAAACACAAACACAGAGGCTTTCACAATATTTCGGATTGAGATAGCCAAAACAAAACCCAATATTTGTGGTTTCATCCAGTCATATCCAGACAAACTGGTGTGGAATTCGTACGCAATGGACTGAGGATGTCACAGTAAATACGGTTTTGGAGAAAACCAAAGGCTTTTTGTTAGGCAAGTAGATAAATTGTCATCTATACACACAGAAATATCATGTTTGTTCGCCGCAGTTCCTCTAGCTTTCTCCATAGAAAATATGAATGTGTAGAGCTGATGTCTCTATATGGAACCAATTAGTGTTTCCAAGAACAAAATTAAATGTTCCCTTATAAAAAAACATTCAAAACAATAAAGTCCGTTGATAATATCCAGAAAACACAACCACAGAGGCTGTAGCAATATTTCGGATTGAGATAGCCAAAACACAAAAGATATTTCTGGTTTCATTCAGTCATATCCGGACAATGTGGTGTGGAATTCGTATGCAAGGTACCGAGAAAATCAGAATAAAAATGGTTTTGGAGAAAAGCAAAGTCTTTTCGTTAGGCAAGTAGATAAAATGTCATCTATACAAACAGAAATATCATGTTTGTTTTTCGCAGTTCCTCTAGCTTTCTCCCTAGAAAATACGAATGTGTAGAGATGGTGTCTCCATGTGGAACCAATTATTGTTTCCAAGCAAAAAATTAAATGTCCCCCGATAAAAAAACATTCAAAACAATAAAGTCCGTTGATAATATCCAGAAAAAACAAACACAGAGGGTGTAGCAATATTTCGGATTGAGTTAGCCAAAACAAAATCGGATATTTCTGGTTTCATCCAGTCATATCCAGAAAATCTAGTGTGGAAGTCATATGCAATGGACCGAGAAAATCACAGTAAAAATGGTTTTGGAGAAAAGCAAAGTCTTTTTGTTAGGCAAGTGCATAAAATGCCATTGATACAAACAGAAATATCATGTTTCTTTTTGGCAGTTCCTCTAGCTTTCTCCCTAGAAAATACGAATGTGTAGAGCTGGTGTACCCATGATGAACCAATTAGTGTTTCTATGGTAAAAAAAATGAATGTTCCCTGATAAAAACATTCAAAACTATAAAGTCCATCGGTAATATCCGGAAAACACAACCACAGAGGCTGTAGCAATATTTCAGATTGAGTTAGCCAAAACACAACCGGATATTTCTGGTTTCATAAAGTCATATCCAGACAAAGTGGTGTGGAATTCGTATGCAATGGACCGAAAAAATCTCAGTGAAAATGGTTTTGGAGAAAAGCAAAGTCTTTTCATTAGGCAAGTGCATGAAATATCATCTATACAAACAGAAATATCATGTTTGTTTGCGGCAGTTCCTCTAGCTTTCTCCCTGGAAAATATGAATGTGTAGAGCTGTTGACTCCATGTGGAACCAATTAGGGTTCCTATGGTACAAAATAAATTCTCCCTGATAAAAATATTCAAAACAGCAAAGTCCATCGATAATATCCAGAAAACACATACACAGAGCCTGTAGCTATACTTGGGATTGAGTTAGCCAAAACAGAATGGGTTATTTGTGGTTTCTTCCACCATATCCACAGAATTGATGTGGAATTCTTATGCAATGGACCAAGAAAATCAGAATACAAATTGTTTTAGAGAAAAGCAAAGTCTTTTCGTTAGGCAAGTGCTTAAAATGTCAAGTATACAAACAGAAATATCATGTTTGTTTTCCGCAGTTCCTCTAGCTTTCTCCCTAGAAAATACAAAAGTGTAGAGCTGGTGTTTCCATGTTGAACTAATTAGTGTTTCTACGGTACAAAATTAAATGTTCCCTGATAAAAAACATTCAAAACAATAAAGTCCATGGATAATATTCGGAAAACACAAACACAGAGGCTGTAGCAATATCTGGGATTGAGTTAGCCAAAACACAACCGGATATTTCTTGTTTCATCCATCATATCCGGACAAACTTGTCAAATTCAAATGCAATGGACCGAGAAAATCACAGTAAAAATGGTTTTTGAGAAAAGCAAAGTCTTTTCGTTAGGCAAGTGCATAAAATGTCATCTATACACACAGAAATATCATGTTTGTTCGCCGCAGTTCTTCTAGCTTTCTCACTAGAAAATACGAATGTGTAGAGCTGGTGTATCCATGTGGTACCAATTAGTGTTTCTATGGTACAAAATTAAATGTTCCCTGTTAAAAACCATTCAAAACAATAAAGCCCGTAGATAATATCAGGAAAACACAAACACAGAGGCTGTAGCAATGTCTGGGATTGATATGCCAAAACACAACCGGATATTTCTGCTTTCATGAAGTCATATCCGGACAAAGTGGTGTGGAATACATATGTAATGGATTGAGAAAATCACAGTAAAAATGGTTTTGGAGAAAAGCAAAGTCTTTTCATTAGGCAAGTGTTTAAAATGTCATCTAAACCAACAGATATATCATGTTTGTTTGCCGCAGTTCCCCCAGCTTTCTACCTAGAAAATACGAATTTGTAGAGCTGGTGTCTCCATGTGGAACTAATTAGTGTTTTTACGGTACAAAAATAAATGTTCCCCGATAACAAACATTCAAAACAATAAAATCCATAGATAAAATCCGGAAAACACAAACACAGAGGTTTTCTTAATATTTTGATTTGAGTTAACCAAAAAACAGCCGGATATTTTTGTTTTCATCCAGGCATATCCGGTCAAAGTGCTGTGGAATTCATATGCAATGGACCAAGAAAATTACAGTAAAAATGGTTTTAGAGAAAAGCAAAGTCTTTTCCTTCAGAAGTGCATAAAATGTCATGTATACAAACAGAAATATCATGTTTGTTTGCCGCAGTTCCTCTAGCTTTCTCCCTAGAAAATTCGAATGTGTAGAGCTCCTGTCTCCATGTTGTAGAATTAGTGTTTCTATGGTACAAAATTAAATGTTCCCTGATAAAAAACATTCAAAACAATAAAGTCCGTTGATAATATCTGGAAGACACAAACACAGAGGCTGTAGCAATATTTCGGATTGAGTTAGCCAACACAAAACGGCACATTTCCGGTTTTATGCAGTCATTCCGGGACAAACTCGTATGGAATTCATATGCAATAGACCGAGAAATCACAGTAAAAATGGCTTTGGAGAAAAGCAAAGTATTTTCGTAAGGCCAGTGCATTAAATGTCATCTATACAAACAGAAATATCATGTCTGTTTGCCGCAGTTCCTCTAGCTTTCTCCCTAGAAAATACGAATGTGTAGAGCTGGTGTCTCCATGTGGAACCAATTAGTTTTTCCAAGCACAAAATTAAGGTTACCTAATAAAAAACATTCAAAACAATAAAGTCCGTTGATAATATGAGGAATACACAAACACAGAGGCTTTCACAATATTTTGGATTGAGTTAGCCAAAACACAACCGGATATTTCTTGTTTCATCCAGTCATATCCGGAAAAACTGGTGTGGAATTCGTATGCAATGGACCGATAAAATCACAGTAAAAATGGTTTTGGAGAAATGCTCAGTCTTTTTTGTTAGGAAAATGCATAAAACGTCATCGAAACTAACAAAAATGTCATGTTTTTTTTGTCGCAGTTCCTCTAGCTTTCTCCCTCGAAAATACGAAGGTGTAGAGCTGGTGTCCCGTGATGAACCAATTAGTGTTTCTACGGTACAAAAATAAATGTTCCCTGATAAAAACATTCAAAACAATAAAGTCCATCGATAATATCCAGAAAACACAAACACAGAGGCTTTCACAATATTTCGGATTGAGATAGCCAAAACCGAACCCAATATTTGTGGTTTCATCCAGTCATATCCAGACAAACTGGTGTGGAATTCGTACGCAATGGACTGAGGAAGTCACAGTAAATACGGTTTTGGAGAAAACCAAAGGCTTTTTGTTAGGCAAGTAGATAAATTGTCATCTATACACACAGAAATATCATGTTTGTTCGCCGCAGTTCCTCTAGCTTTCTCCATAGAAAATATGAATGTGTAGAGCTGATGTCTCTATGTGGAACCAATTAGTGTTTCCAAGAACAAAATTAAATGTTCCCTTATAAAAAAACATTCAAAACAATAAAGTCCGTTGATAATATCCAGAAAACACAACCACAGAGGCTGTAGCAATATTTCGGATTGAGATAGCCAAAACACAAAAGATATTTCTGGTTTCATTCAGTCATATCCGGACAATGTGGTGTGGAATTCGTATGCAAGGTACCGAGAAAATCAGAATAAAAATGGTTTTGGAGAAAAGCAAAGTCTTTTCGTTAGGCAAGTAGATAAAATGTCATCTATACAAACAGAAATATCATGTTTGTTTTTCGCAGTTCCTCTAGCTTTCTCCCTAGAAAATACGAATGTGTAGAGATGGTGTCTCCATGTGGAACCAATTATTGTTTCCAAGAAAAAATTAAATGTTCCCCGATAAAAAACATTCAAAACAATAAAGTCCGTTGATAATATCCAGAAAAAACAAACACAGAGGGTGTAGCAATATTTCGGATTGAGTTAGCCAAAACAAAATCGGATATTTCTGGTTTCATCCAGTCATATCCAGAAAATCTAGTGTGGAAGTCATATGCAATGGACCGAGAAAATCACAGTAAAAATGGTTTTGGAGAAAAGCAAAGTCTTTTTGTTAGGCAAGTGCATAAAATGCCATTGATACAAACAGAAATATCATGTTTCTTTTTGGCAGTTCCTCTAGCTTTCTCCCTAGAAAATACGAATGTGTAGAGCTGGTGTACCCATGATGAACCAATTAGTGTTTCTATGGTAAAAAAAATGAATGTTCCCTGATAAAAACATTCAAAACTATAAAGTCCATCGGTAATATCCGGAAAACACAACCACAGAGGCTGTAGCAATATTTCAGATTGAGTTAGCCAAAACACAACCGGATATTTCTGGTTTCATAAAGTCATATCCAGACAAAGTGGTGTGGAATTCGTATGCAATGGACCGAAAAAATCTCAGTGAAAATGGTTTTGGAGAAAAGCAAAGTCTTTTCATTAGGCAAGTGCATGAAATATCATCTATACAAACAGAAATATCATGTTTGTTTGCGGCAGTTCCTCTAGCTTTCTCCCTGGAAAATATGAATGTGTAGAGCTGTTGACTCCATGTGGAACCAATTAGGGTTCCTATGGTACAAAATAAATTCTCCCTGATAAAAATATTCAAAACAGCAAAGTCCATCGATAATATCCAGAAAACACATACACAGAGCCTGTAGCTATACTTGGGATTGAGTTAGCCAAAACAGAATGGGTTATTTGTGGTTTCTTCCACCATATCCACAGAATTGATGTGGAATTCTTATGCAATGGACCAAGAAAATCAGAATACAAATTGTTTTAGAGAAAAGCAAAGTCTTTTCGTTAGGCAAGTGCTTAAAATGTCAAGTATACAAACAGAAATATCATGTTTGTTTTCCGCAGTTCCTCTAGCTTTCTCCCTAGAAAATACAAAAGTGTAGAGCTGGTGTTTCCATGTTGAACTAATTAGTGTTTCTACGGTACAAAATTAAATGTTCCCTGATAAAAAACATTCAAAACAATAAAGTCCATGGATAATATTCGGAAAACACAAACACAGAGGCTGTAGCAATATCTGGGATTGAGTTAGCCAAAACACAACCGGATATTTCTTGTTTCATCCATCATATCCGGACAAACTTGTCAAATTCAAATGCAATGGACCGAGAAAATCACAGTAAAAATGGTTTTTGAGAAAAGCAAAGTCTTTTCGTTAGGCAAGTGCATAAAATGTCATCTATACACACAGAAATATCATGTTTGTTCGCCGCAGTTCTTCTAGCTTTCTCACTAGAAAATACGAATGTGTAGAGCTGGTGTATCCATGTGGTACCAATTAGTGTTTCTATGGTACAAAATTAAATGTTCCCCGTTAAAAACCATTCAAAACAATAAAGCCCGTAGATAATATCAGGAAAACACAAACACAGAGGCTGTAGCAATGTCTGGGATTGATATGCCAAAACACAACCGGATATTTCTGCTTTCATGAAGTCATATCCGGACAAAGTGGTGTGGAATACATATGTAATGGATTGAGAAAATCACAGTAAAAATGGTTTTGGAGAAAAGCAAAGTCTTTTCATTAGGCAAGTGTTTAAAATGTCATCTAAACCAACAGATATATCATGTTTGTTTGCCGCAGTTCCTCCAGCTTTCTACCTAGAAAATACGAATTTGTAGAGCTGGTGTCTCCATGTGGAACTAATTAGTGTTTTTACGGTACAAAAATAAATGTTCCCCGATAACAAACATTCAAAACAATAAAATCCATAGATAAAATCCGGAAAACACAAACACAGAGGTTTTCTTAATATTTTGATTTGAGTTAACCAAAAAACAGCCGGATATTTTTGTTTTCATCCAGGCATATCCAGTCAAAGTGCTGTGGAATTCATATGCAATGGACCAAGAAAATTACAGTAAAAATGGTTTTAGAGAAAAGCAAAGTCTTTTCCTTCAGCAAGTGCATAAAATGTCATGTATACAAACAGAAATATCATGTTTGTTTGCCGCAGTTCCTCTAGCTTTCTCCCTAGAAAATTCGAATGTGTAGAGCTCCTGTCTCCATGTTGTAGAATTAGTGTTTCTATGGTACAAAATTAAATGTTCCCTGATAAAACATTCAAAACAATAAAGTCCATTGATAATATCCACAAAACACATACACAGAGGCTTTCACAATATTTCAGATTGAGTTAGCCAAAACACAACCAGATATTTCTGGTTTCATTCAGTCATATCTGGACAAAGTGGTGTGGAATTCGTATGCAATGGACCGAGAAAATCACAGTAAAAATGATTTTGGAAAAAAGCAACATCTTTTCCTTCAGCAAGTGCATAAAATATCGTCTATACAAAAAGAAATATCATGTTTGTTTGCCGCAGTTCTTCTAGCTTTCTGCGTAGAAAATACGAAACTGTAGAGCTGGTGTCTACATGTAGAACCCATTAGTGTATCCAAGCACAAAATTCAATGTTCCTGATAAAAAACATTCAAAACAATAAAGTCCATCAATAATATTCGGAAAACACAAACACAGAGGCTGTAGCTATACCTGCGATTGAGTTAGCCAAAACACAGCTGGTTATTTCTGGTTTCATGCAGGCCTACCTGGACAAACTGGTGTCAAATTCCTATGCAATGGACCGAGAAAATCACAGTAAAAATGGTTTTGGAGAAAAGCAAAGTCTTTTCATTAGGCAAGTGCATAAAATGTCATCTATACAAACAGAAATATCATGTTTGTTTGAAATACTTCCTCTAGCTTGCTCCCTAGAAAATACGAATGTGTAGAGCTGTTGTCTCCATGTCGAACCAATTAGTGTTTCCCAGCAAAAAATTAAATATTCGCTGATAAAAAAGCATTCAAAATAATAGTGTCCTTTGATAATATCTGGAAATCACAAAAACAGAGTCTGTAGCAATATCTGGGATTGAGTTAGTCAAAACACAACTGGATATTTCTGGTATCATCCAGTCATATCCAGACAAAATGGAATGGAATTCATATGCAATGGACCGAGAAAATTACAGTAAAAATGATTTCGGAGAAAAGCAAAGTCTGGTCCTGCAGGAAATACATAAAATGTCATCTATACAAAGAGAAATATCATGTTTGTTTGGCATAGATCCTCTAGTTTTCTGCCTAGAAAATTCGAATGTGTAGAGCTGGTGTCTCCATGTGTAGAATTAGTGTTCCTATGATAAAAAATTAAATGTTCCCTGTTAAAAAATTCAAAACAATAAAGTCCATTGATAATATCCACAAAAACATAAACACAGAGGCTTTCACAATATTTCAGATTGAGTTAGCCAAAACACAAGCAGATATGTCTGGTTTCATTCAGTCATATCTGGACAGTGTGGGGTGGAATTTGAATGCAATGGACCGAATAATCACAGTAAAAATGGTTTTGGAGAAAAGCAAAGTCTTTTTGTTAGGCAAGTGCATAAAATGTCATCTATACATACAGAAATATCATGTTTGTTTGCCGTAGTACTTCTAGCTTACTTTCTAGAAAATACGAATGTGTATAACTAATGTCTCCATGTGGAGTCAACTAGTGTTTCCAAGCACAAAATTAAATGTTCCCAGATAAAAAAACATTCAAAACCATAAAGTCCATCGATAATATCCAGAAAACAAAAACACAGAGGCTTTCACAATATTTTGGATTGAGTTAGCCAAAACATAACCCAATATTTCTGGTTTCATCCAGTCATATCCGGACAAAGTGCTGTGGATTTCATATGCAATGGACCGAGAGAATCACAGTACAAATGGTTTTGGAGAAAAGCATAGTCTTTTCGTTAGGCAAGTGCATAAAATATCATCTAAACAAACAGAAATATCATGTTTGTTTGCCACAGTTCCTCTAGATTTCTGCCTCGAAAATACGAATGTGTAGAGCTGGTGTCTCCATGTGGAACCAATTTGTGTTTCTATGGTACAAAATTAAATTTTCCCTGATAAAAAACATCCAAAACCATAAAGTCTATCGATAATATCCGTAAAACACAAACACAGAGGCTGTAGCAATATGTGGGATTGAGTTAGCGAAAACACAACGGGATATTTATGTTTTCCTCCAGGCATATCCTGACAAAGGTCTGTGGAATTCGTGTGCAATGGATCCAGAAATTCACAGTAAAAATGGTTCTGGAGAAAAGCAAAGTATTTTCCTTCTACAGGGCATAAAATGTCATCTATAGAAACAGAAATCTCATGTTTGTTTGCCACAGTTCCTCTAGCTTTCTCCCTAGAATATACGAATGTGTAGAGCTGGTGTCTCCATGTGGAACCAGTTAGTGTTTCCAAGCACAAAATTAAATGTTCCCTGATAAAAATATTCAAAACAATAAAGTCCATGGATAATATCCGGAAAACACAAACACAGAGGCTTTCACAATATTTCGGATTGAGTTAGCCAAAACACCACGGATATTTCTGGTTTCATCCAGGGATATCCGGACAAAGTGGTGTGGAATTCGGATGCAATGGACCGAGAAAATCACAGTAAGAATGGTTTTTGATAAAAGCAATGTCTTTTCCTTTGGCCAGTGCATAAAATGTCTTCTGTACAAACAGAAATATCATGTTTGTTTGCCACAGTTCCTCTAGCTTGCTCCCTAGAAAATATGAATGTGTAGAGCTGGTGTCTCCATGTGGAACCAATTAGTGTTTCCCAGCACAAAATTAAATGTTCCCTGATAAAAAACATTCAAAACGATAAATTCCATCGATAATATTCGGAACACACAAACACAGAGGCTGTCGCTATATGTGGGACTGAGATAGCCAAAACACAACCGGAGATTTCTGGTTTCATCCAGTCATATCCCTACAAAGTGTTGTGGAATTCCTATGTAATGGACCGAGAAAATCACGTTAAAAATAGTTTTGGAGAAAAGCACAGTCTTTTACTTCAGCAAGTGCATAAAATGTCATCTATACATACAGAAATTCATGTTTGTTTGCCGCAGTTCCTCTAGCTTTCTCCCTAGAAAATAAGAATGTGCAGAGCTGGTGTTTCCATGTTGAATCAATTAGTGTTTCTATGGTACAAAATTAAATGTTCCCTAATAAAAACATTCAAAACACTAAAGTCCATCGATAATATCTAAAAAATACAAACACATAGGCTTTCACAAAATTTCGATTGACATAGCCAAAACACAAGCTGATATTTCTGTTTTCATCACGTCATATCCGGACAAACTCGTGTGGAATTCGGATGCAATGGACTGAGACAATCAGAGTAAAAATGGTTTTGGAGAAAAGCAAAGTCTTTTCGTTAGGCAAGGGCATAAAATGTCATTTATACAAACAGAAATATCATGTTTGTTCACCGCAGTTCATATAGTATTCTCCCTAGAAAATATGTATGTGTAGAGATGGAATCCCCTTGATGAACCAATTAGTGTTTCAATGGTACAAAATTAAATGTTCCTTGATAAAAACATTCAAAACAATAAAGTCCATCGATAATATCCAGAAATCACAAACACAGAGGCTTTCACAATATTTCGGATTGAGTTAGCCAAAACACAGCCGGATGTTTCTTGTTTCATCCAGTCATATCCAGGCAAAGTGGTGTGGAACTCGTATGCAATGGACCGAGAAAATCACAGTACAAATGGTGTTAGAGAAAAGCAAAGTCTTTTCATTAGGCAAGTACATAAAATGTCATCTATACAAACAGAAATATCATGTTTGTTTGTCTTAGTTCCTCTACCTTACTCCCTAGAAAATACGAATATGTAGAGCTGGTGTCTCCATGTGGAACCAATTACTGTATCCAAGCTCAAAATAAAATGCTCCCCGATAAAAAAACATTCAAAACAATAAAGTCAGTTGATAATATCCAGAAAACACAAACGCAGAGACTGTAGGAATATTTTGGATTGAGTTAGCCAAAACACAACCGGATATTTCGGTTTCATCCAGTCTTATCAGGACAATGTGGTGTGGAATTCGTATGTAATGGACTGAGAGAATCACAGTAAAAAATTGTTTTGGAGAAAAGCAAAGTCTTATCCTTAATTAAGTGCATAAAATATCATCTATACAAACAGAAATATCATGTTTGTTTGCGGCAGTTCCTCTACATTTCTCCCTAGAAAATACGAATGTGTAGATCTGGTGTCTCCATGTGGACCCAATTAGAGTTTCCATACACAAAATTAAATTTTCCCCGACAAAAAACTTCAAAACAATAAAGTCCGTTAATAATATCCAGAAAACACAAACACAGATGCTTTCACAATATTTCGGATTCAGTTAACCAAAACACAACCGGATAGTTCTGGTTTCATTCAGTCATATCAGGACAAACTGGTGTGGAAATCGTATGCAATGGACTCAGAGAATCACAGTAAAAATGGTTTTGGAGAAAAGCAAAGTCTTTTCCTTAGGCAAGTGCATAAAATGTCATCGAAACAAACAGAAATATCATGTTTGTTTTTCGCAGTTCCTCTAGCTTTCTCCGTAGAATATACGAAAGTGTGGAGCTGGTGTCCCCATGATGAACCATTTAGTGTTTCAGCGGTACAAAATTAAATGTTCCCTGATAAAAACATTCAAAGCAATAAAGTCCATCGATAATATCCAGAAAACACAAACACAGAGGCTTTCACAATATTTCGGAGTGAATTAGCCAAAACACAATCGGATATTTCGGTTTCATCCAGTCATATCCGGACAAAGTGGTGTGGAATTCGTATGCAATGGACTGAGAGAATCATAGTAAAAATGGTTTTGGAGAAAAGCAAAGACTTTTCCTTAGGCAAGTGTATAAAATGTCATCGATACAAACAGAAATATCATGTATCTTTTTCGCAGTTCCTCTAGCTTTCTCCCTAGAAAATACGAATGTGTACAGCTGGTGTCACCAGGTGGAAGCAATTAGTGTCTCCAAGCACAAAAATTAAATGTAGCCCGATAAAAAACCTTCAAAAAACTAAAGTCCGTTGATAGTATCCAGAATAAACAAACACAGAGGCTGTGGCAATATCTGTGATTGAGTTAGCCAAAACAAAACCAGGTATTTCCGGATTCATCCAGTCATATTCGGAAAAAGTGGTGTGGAATTCGTATGCAATGGACCGAGAAAATTACAATGAAAATTGTTTTGGAGAAAAGCAATGTCTTTTCCTTAGGCAAGTGCATAAAATGTCATCTATACAAACAGAAATATCATGTTGTTTGCCGCAGTTCGTATAGTATTAACCCTAGGAAATACGAATGTGTAGAGCTGGAGTTCCCTTGATGAACCAAGTAGTGTTTCAGCGGTACAAAATTAAAAGTTCCCTGATAAAAACATTCAAAACAATAAAGTCCATGGATAATGTAGCGAATACAGAAACACAGACACTGTAGCAATATCTGGGATTGAGTTAGCCAAAACAAAACTGGATATATCCGGTTTCATCCAGTCATATCCGGTAAACTGGTGTGGAATTCGTTTGCAATGGACTGAGAGAATCACAGTAAAAATGGTTTTGGAGAAAAGCAAAGTCTTTTCCTTAGGCAAGTGCATAAAATGTCATTGAAACAAACAGAAATATCATGTTTGTTTTTCACAGTTCCTCTCGCTTTCTCCCTAGAAAATACAAATGTGTAGAGCTGGTGTCCCCATGTGGAACCTATTTGTGTTTCTATGGTACAAAATTAAATTTTCCCTGATAAAAAAACATTCCAAACAATAATGTCCATGGATAATATCTGGAAAATACAAACACAGAGGCTGCAGCAACATCTGGGATTGAGTTAGCCAAAACAAAACCGGATATTTCCGGTTTCATCCAGTCATATCCGGTGAAATGGTGTGGAATTCGTATGCAATGGACCAGGAAAATTACAGTAAAAATGGGTTTGAAGAAAAGCAAAGTCTTTTTGTTAGGCAAGTGCATAAAATGTCATCTATACAAACAGAAATATCCTTTTGGTTGTGTAGTTCTTCTAGCTTTCTCCCTAGAGAATACGAATGTGTAGAGCTGGAGTTCCCATGATGAACCAATTAGTGTTTCAATGGTACAAAATGAAATGTTCCCTGATAAAAACATTCAAAACAATAAAGTCCATTGATAATATCCAGAAAACAGAAACACAGAAACTTGTCACAATATTTAGGATTAAGGTAGCCAAAACAAAACTGGATATTTCCGGTTTCATCCAGTCATATCCGGTGAAATGGTGTGGAATTCGTATGCAATGGACAGGGAAAATCACAGTAAAAATGGGTTTGAAGAAAAGCAAAGTCTTTTCATTAGGCAAGTGCATAAAATGTCATCTACACAAGCAGAAATATCATTTTGCTTGCTGTAGTTCTTCTAGCTTTCTCCCTAGAAAATACGAATGTGTAGAGCTCGCGTCCTTATGAAGAACCAATTAGTGTTTCTATGGTACAAAAGGAAATGTTCCCTGATAAAAACATTCAAAACAATAAAGTCCATCGATAATATCCAGAAAACACAAACACGGAAGCTAGCACAATATTTCGGATTCAGTTAGCCAAAACACAACCGGATATTTCTGGTTTCATCCAGTCATATCCGGACAAAGTGGTGTGGAATCCGTATGTAATGGGCTGAGAAAATCACAGTAAAAATGGTTTTGGAGAAAAGCAAAGTATTTTCTTAGGCAAGTGCATAAAATATCATCTATACAAACAGAAATATCATATTTGTTTGTCGCACTTCCTCAAGCTTTCTCCCTAGAAAATACAAATGTGTAGAACTGGTGTCTCCATGTGGAACCAATTAGTGTTTCCAAGCACAAAATTAAATGTTCCCTGATAAAAAACATTCAAAACAATAATGTCCATGGATAATATCAGGAATACACAAACATAGAAGCAGTAGCAAAAACTGGGATTGAGTGAGCCAAAAAAAACCCGGAAATTTCCGGTTTCATCCAGTCAAATAAGGACAAACTGGTGTGGAATTCGTATGCAATGGACCGAAAAAATCACAGGAAAAAAGGTTTTGGAGAAAAGCAAAGTCTTTTCATTAGGCAAGTGCATAAAATGTCATGTATACAAACAGAAATATCATGTTTGTTTGTCGCAGTTCCTCTAGCTTTCTCCTTATAAAATACGAATGTGTAGAGCTGGTGTCTCCATGTGGAACCAATTACTGTATCCAAGCCCAAAATTAAATGTTCACCGATAACAAACTTTCAAAACAATAAAGTCCGTTGATAATGTCCAGAAAACACAAACACAGAGTCTCCAGCAATATCTGGGATTGAGTTAGCCAAAACAAAACCGAATATTTCCGGGTTCATCATGTCATATCCGGACAAACTGGTGTGGAATTCGAATGCACTGGTCCGAGAAAATCACAGTACAAATGGTTTTGGAGAAAAGGAATGTCTTTTCGTTAGGCAAGTGCATAAAATGTCATCTATACAAACAGAAATATCATGTTTGTTTGCCGCAGTTCCTCTACCTTTCTCCCTAGAAAATATGAATGTGTAGAGCTGATGTCTCCATGTGGAACCAATTAGTGTTTCTATGGTACAAAATTAAATGTTCCCTGAGAAAAACATTCACAACAATAAAGCACGTCGATAATATCCAGAAAACACAAACACAGAGGCTGTAGCAATATCCGGGATTGAGTTAGCCAAAACACAACCGGATATTTCTGGTTTCATCCAGTCATATCCGGACAAAGTGGGGTGGAATTCGTATGCAATGGACTGAGAAAATTACAGTAAAATGGTTTTAGAGAAAAGCAAAGTCTTTTCCTTAGGCAAGTGCATAAAATGTCATCTATACAAAGAGAAATATCACGTTTGTTTGTTTCAGTTCCTCTAGATTTCTACCTAGAAAATACGAATGTGTAGAGCTGGTGTCTCCATGTGGAACCAATTAGTGTTTCTACGGTACAAAATTAAATATTCCCTGATAAAAACATTCAAAACAATAAAGTCCATTGATAATATCCAGAAAACACAAACACAGAGGCTTTAACAATATTTCAGATTGAGTTAGCCAAAAAACAACCGGATATTTCTGGTTGCATAAAGGCATATCAGGACAAAGTGGTGTGGAGTTCATATGCCTTGGACCTAGAAAATCACAGTAAAAATGGTTTTGTAGAAAAGCAAAGTCTTTTTGTTAGGCAAGTGCATAAAATGTCATCTATACAAACAGAAATATCATGTGTATTTGCTGCAGTTCCTCCAGCTTTCTCCCTAGAAAATACGAATTTGTAGAGCTGGTGTCTCCATGTGGAACCAATTAGTGTTTCTACGGTACAAAATGTTCCTTGATAAAAACAACAAAACAATAAAGTCCATCGATAATATCCAGAAACAGCAAACACAGAGGCTGTAGCAATATCTGGGATTGAGTTAGCCGAAACACAATAGGATGTTTCTGTTTTCATCCAGGCATATCCGGATAAAGTGGTGTGGAATTCATATGCAATGGACCCAGAAAATCACAGTAAAAATGGTTTTGTAGAAAAGCAAAGTCTTTTCGTTAGGCAAGTGCATAAAATGTCATCTATTCAAACAGAAATATCATGTTTGTTGGCCGCAGTTCCTCTAGCTTTCTCCCTAGAAAATACGAATGTGCAGAGCTGGTGTCTCCATGTGCAACCAATTAGTGTTTCCAAGCACAAAATTAAATGTTCCCTGATAAAAAACATGCAAAACCATAAAGTCCATTGATAATATCCGGAAAACACAAACACAAAGGCTGTAGCAATATCTGGGATTGAGTTAGCCAAAAAAGAACCGGATATTCCTGTTTTCATCCAGGCATATCCGGACAAAGTGGTGTGGAGCTCATATTCCTTAGAACAAGAAAATCACAGTAAAAATGGTTTTGGAGAAGAGCAAAGTCTTTTCCTTAGGCAAGTGCATAAAATGTCATCTATACAAACAGAAATATCATGTTGTTTGCCGCAGTTCGTATAGTATTAACCCTAGGAAATACGAATGTGTAGAGCTGGAGTTCCCTTGATGAACCAAGTAGTGTTTCAGCGGTACAAAATTAAATGTTCCCTGCTAAAAACATTCAAAACAATAAAGTCCATGGATAATGTAGCGAATACAGAAACACAGACACTGTAGCAATATCTGGGATTGAGTTAGCCAAAACAAAACTGGATATATCCGGTTTCATCCAGTCATATCCGGTAAACTGGTGTGGAATTCGTTTGCAATGGACTGAGAGAATCACAGTAAAAATGGTTTTGGAGAAAAGCAAAGTCTTTTCATTAGGCAAGTGCATAAAATGTCATTGAAACAAACAGAAATATCATGTTTGTTTTTCACAGTTCCTCTCGCTTTCTCCCTAGAAAATACAAATGTGTAGAGCTGGTGTCCCCATGTGGAACCTATTTGTGTTTCTATGGTACAAAATTAAATTTTCCCTGATAAAAAAACATTCCAAACAATAATGTCCATGGATAATATCTGGAAAATACAAACACAGAGGCTGCAGCAACATCTGGGATTGAGTTAGCCAAAACAAAACCGGATATTTCCGGTTTCATCCAGTCATATCCGGTGAAATGGTGTGGAATTCGTATGCAATGGACCAGGAAAATTACAGTAAAAATGGGTTTGAAGAAAAGCAAAGTCTTTTTGTTAGGCAAGTGCATAAAATGTCATCTATACAAACAGAAATATCCTTTTGGTTGTGTAGTTCTTCTAGCTTTCTCCCTAGAGAATACGAATGTGTAGAGCTGGAGTTCCCATGATGAACCAATTAGTGTTTCAATGGTACAAAATGAAATGTTCCCTGATAAAAACATTCAAAACAATAAAGTCCATTGATAATATCCAGAAAACAGAAACACAGAAACTTGTCACAATATTTAGGATTAAGGTAGCCAAAACAAAACTGGATATTTCCGGTTTCATCCAGTCATATCCGGTGAAATGGTGTGGAATTCGTATGCAATGGACAGGGAAAATCACAGTAAAAATGGGTTTGAAGAAAAGCAAAGTCTTTTCATTAGGCAAGTGCATAAAATGTCATCTACACAAGCAGAAATATCATTTTGCTTGCTGTAGTTCTTCTAGCTTTCTCCCTAGAAAATACGAATGTGTAGAGCTCGCGTCCTTATGAAGAACCAATTAGTGTTTCTATGGTACAAAAGGAAATGTTCCCTGATAAAAACATTCAAAACAATAAAGTCCATCGATAATATCCAGAAAACACAAACACGGAAGCTAGCACAATATTTCGGATTCAGTTAGCCAAAACACAACCGGATATTTCTGGTTTCATCCAGTCATATCCGGACAAAGTGGTGTGGAATCCGTATGTAATGGGCTGAGAAAATCACAGTAAAAATGGTTTTGGAGAAAAGCAAAGTATTTTCTTAGGCAAGTGCATAAAATATCATCTATACAAACAGAAATATCATATTTGTTTGTCGCACTTCCTCAAGCTTTCTCCCTAGAAAATACAAATGTGTAGAACTGGTGTCTCCATGTGGAACCAATTAGTGTTTCCAAGCACAAAATTAAATGTTCCCTGATAAAAAACATTCAAAACAATAATGTCCATGGATAATATCAGGAATACACAAACATAGAAGCAGTAGCAAAAACTGGGATTGAGTGAGCCAAAAAAAACCCGGAAATTTCCGGTTTCATCCAGTCAAATAAGGACAAACTGGTGTGGAATTCGTATGCAATGGACCGAAAAAATCACAGGAAAAAAGGTTTTGGAGAAAAGCAAAGTCTTTTCATTAGGCAAGTGCATAAAATGTCATGTATACAAACAGAAATATCATGTTTGTTTGTCGCAGTTCCTCTAGCTTTCTCCTTATAAAATACGAATGTGTAGAGCTGGTGTCTCCATGTGGAACCAATTACTGTATCCAAACCCAAAATTAAATGTTCACCGATAACAAACTTTCAAAACAATAAAGTCCGTTGATAATGTCCAGAAAACACAAACACAGAGTCTCCAGCAATATCTGGGATTGAGTTAGCCAAAACAAAACCGAATATTTCCGGGTTCATCATGTCATATCCGGACAAACTGGTGTGGAATTCGAATGCACTGGTCCGAGAAAATCACAGTACAAATGGTTTTGGAGAAAAGGAATGTCTTTTCGTTAGGCAAGTGCATAAAATGTCATCTATACAAACAGAAATATCATGTTTGTTTGCCGCAGTTCCTCTACCTTTCTCCCTAGAAAATATGAATGTGTAGAGCTGATGTCTCCATGTGGAACCAATTAGTGTTTCTATGGTACAAAATTAAATGTTCCCTGAGAAAAACATTCACAACAATAAAGCACGTCGATAATATCCAGAAAACACAAACACAGAGGCTGTAGCAATATCCGGGATTGAGTTAGCCAAAACACAACCGGATATTTCTGGTTTCATCCAGTCATATCCGGACAAAGTGGGGTGGAATTCGTATGCAATGGACTGAGAAAATTACAGTAAAATGGTTTTAGAGAAAAGCAAAGTCTTTTCCTTAGGCAAGTGCATAAAATGTCATCTATACAAAGAGAAATATCACGTTTGTTTGTTTCAGTTCCTCTAGATTTCTACCTAGAAAATACGAATGTGTAGAGCTGGTGTCTCCATGTGGAACCAATTAGTGTTTCTACGGTACAAAATTAAATATTCCCTGATAAAAACATCCAAAACAATAAAGTCCATCGATAATATCCAGAAAACACAAACACAGAGGCTTTAACAATATTTCAGATTGAGTTAGCCAAAAAACAACCGGATATTTCTGGTTGCATAAAGGCATATCAGGACAAAGTGGTGTGGAGTTCATATGCCTTGGACCTAGAAAATCACAGTAAAAATGGTTTTGTAGAAAAGCAAAGTCTTTTTGTTAGGCAAGTGCATAAAATGTCATCTATACAAACAGAAATATCATGTGTGTTTGCTGCAGTTCCTCCAGCTTTCTCCCTAGAAAATACGAATTTGTAGAGCTGGTGTCTCCATGTGGAACCAATTAGTGTTTCTACGGTACAAAATGTTCCTTGATAAAAACAACAAAACAATAAAGTCCATCGATAATATCCAGAAACAGCAAACACAGAGGCTGTAGCAATATCTGGGATTGAGTTAGCCGAAACACAATAGGATGTTTCTGTTTTCATCCAGGCATATCTGGATAAAGTGGTGTGGAATTCATATGCAATGGACCCAGAAAATCACAGTAAAAATGGTTTTGTAGAAAAGCAAAGTCTTTTCGTTAGGCAAGTGCATAAAATGTCATCTATTCAAACAGAAATATCATGTTTGTTGGCCGCAGTTCCTCTAGCTTTCTCCCTAGAAAATACGAATGTGCAGAGCTGGTGTCTCCATGTGCAACCAATTAGTGTTTCCAAGCACAAAATTAAATGTTCCCTGATAAAAAACATGCAAAACCATAAAGTCCATTGATAATATCCGGAAAACACAAACACAAAGGCTATAGCAATATCTGGGATTGAGTTAGCCAAAAAAGAACCGGATATTCCTGTTTTCATCCAGGCATATCCGGACAAAGTGGTGTGGAGCTCATATTCCTTAGAACAAGAAAATCACAGTAAAAATGGTTTTGGAGAAGAGCAAAGTCTTTTCCTTAGGCAAGTGCATAAAATGTCATCTATACAAACAGAAATATCATGTTTGTGTGCTACAGTTATTCTAGCTTGTTCCCTAGAAAATACGAATGTTTAGAGCTGGAGTCTCCATGTGGAACGAATTAGTGATTCCCAGCACAAAATTTAATGTTCCCTGCTAAAAACATTCAAAACAATAAAGTCCGTTGATAATATCCAGAAAAAACAAACACTGAGGCTGCAGAAATATCTGGGATATAGTTAGCCAAAAGAGAACCGGATATTTCTGGTTTTATTTTGTCATATACAGACAAAGTAGTGTGGAATTCATATGCAAAGGACCGAGAAAATCAAAATAAAAATTGTTTTGGGGAAAATATAGTCTATTCATTAGGCAAGAGCATATAATGTCGTCTATACAACCAGAAATATCATGTTTGTTTGCCGCAGTTCCTCTAGCTTTCTCCCTAGAAAATACGAATGTGTAGAGCAGGTGTCTCCATGTGGATCCTATTAGTGTTTCTACGGAGCAAAATTAAATGTTCCCTGATAAAAACATTCAAAACAATAAAATCCATCGATAATATCCGGAAAACACAGATACTAAGGCTGTAGCAATATCTGGGATATAGGAAGCCAAAACACAACCAGATATTTCTGGTTTCATCCAGACATATCCAGAAAAAATGGGGTGGATTTCATATGCAATGGACCGAGAGAATCACAATACGAATGGTTTTGGAGAAAAGCAAAGTCTTTTCGTTAGCCAAGTGCATAAAATGTCATCTAAACAAACAGAAATATCATGTTTGTTTGCCACAGTTCCTCTAGCTTTCTGCCTCGAAAATACGAATGTGTAGATCTAGTGTCTCCATGTGGAATCAAATTAGTGTTTCTATGGTACAAAATTAAATATGACCTGATAAAAATATTCAAAATAATAAAGCACGTCGATAATATCCAGAAAACACAAACACAGAGGCTGAAACAATATCTGGGATTGAGTTAGCCAAAACAAAACCGGATATTTCCGGTTTCATCCAGTCATATACGGACAAAGTGGGGTTGAATTCGTATGCAATAGACCGAGAAATCACAGTAAAATTGGCTTTGCAGAAAAGCAAAGTATTTTCGTTAGACCAGTGCATTAAATGCCATCTATACAAACAGAAATATCATGTTTGTTTGCCGCAGTTCCTCTAGCTTTCTCCCTAGAAAATACGAATATGTAGAGCTGGTGTCTCCATGTGGAACCAATTACGGTATCCAAGCCCAAAATTAAATGTTCTCCGATAACAAATATTGAAAACAATAAATTCCGTTGATAATGTCCAGAAAACCCAAACACAGAGGCTATAGCAATATCTGGGATTGAGTTAGCCAAAACAAAACCGGATATTTCTGGGTTCATCCTGTCATATCCGGACAAACTGGTGTGGAATTCGAATGCACTGGTCCGAGAAAATCACAGTACAAATCGTTTTGGAGAAAAGGAAAGTCTTTTCGTTAGGCAAGTGCATAAAATGTCATCTATACAAACAGAAATATCATGTTTGTTTGCCGCAGTTCCTCTACCTTTCTCCCTAGAAAATATGAATGTGTAGAGCTGATGTCTCCATGTGGAACCAATTAGTGTTTCTACGGTACAAAATTAAATGTTCCCTGAGAAAAACATTCACAACAATAAAGCACGTCGATAATATCCAGAAAACACAAACACAGAGGCTGTAGCAATATCCGGGATTGAGTTAGCCAAAACACAACCAGATATTTCCGGTTTCATCCAGTCATATCCGGACAAAGTGGGGTGGAATTCGTATGCAATGGACTGAGAAAATTACAGTAAAATGGTTTTGCAGAAAAGCAAAGTCTTTTCCTTAGGCAAGTGCATAAAATGTCATCTATACAAAGAGAAATATCACGTTTGTTTGTTTCAGTTCCTCTAGATTTCTACCTAGAAAATACGAATGTGTAGAGCTGGTGTCTCCATGTGGAACCAATTAGTGTTTCTACGGTACAAAATTAAATATTCCCTGATAAAAACACTCAAAACAATAAAGTCCATTCATAATATGAGAAAACACAAACACAGAGGCTTTAACAATATTTCGGATTGAGTTAGCCAAAAAAAAACGGATATTTCTGGTTGCATAAAGGCATATCAGGACAAAGTGGTGTGGAGTTCATATGCCTTGGACCTAGAAATTCACAGTAAAAATGGTTTTGGAGAAAAGCAAAGTCTTTTTGTTAGGCAAGTGCATAAAATGTCATCTATACAAACAGAAATATCATGTTTGTTTGCCACGGTTCCTCTACCTTTCTCCCTAGAAAATATGAATGTGTAGAGCTGGTGTCTCCATATGGAACCAATTAGTGTTTCTACGGTACAAAATTAAATGTTCCCTGATAAAAACATTCACAACAATAAAGCACGTCGATAATATCCAGAATTCACAAACACAGAGTCTGTAGCAATATCTGGTATTGAGTTAGACAAAACACAACCGGATATTTCCGGTTTCATCCAGTCATATCCGGACAAAGTGGGGTGGAATTCGTATGAAATGGACTGAGAAAATTACAGTAAAATGGTTTTAGAGAAAAGCAAAGTCTTTTCTTTAGGCAAGTGCATAAAATGTCATCTATACAAAGAGAAATATCACGTTTGTTTGTTTCATTTCCTCTAGATTTCTACCTAGAAAATACGAATGTGTAGAGCTGGTGTCTCCATGTGGAACCAATTAGTGTTTCTACGGTACAAAATTAAATATTCCCTGATAAAAACACTCAAAACAATAAAGTCCATTCATAATATGCAGAAAACACCAACACAGAGGCTTTAACAATATTTCAGATTGAGTTAGCAAAAAAAAAAACCGGATATTTCTGGTTGCATAAAGGCATATCAGGACAAAGTGGTGTGGAGTTCATATGCCTTGGACCTAGAAATTCACAGTAAAAATGGTTTTGTAGAAAAGCAAAGTCTTTTCGTTAGCAAGTGCATAAAATGTCATCGAAAATAATAGAAATATCATGTTTCTTTGCCGCAGTTCCTCTAGCTTTCTCCCTAGAAAATACGAATATGTAGAGCTGGTGTCTCAATGTGGAACCAATTACTGTATCCAAGCTCAAAATAAAAAGTTCCCCGATAAAAACATCCAAAACAATAAATACGGTTGATAATATCTGGAAAACACAAACACAGAGGCTGTAACAATATCTGGGATTGAGTTAGCCAAAACAAAACCGGATATTTCTGGTTTCATCCTGTCATATCAAGAGTAAGTGGTGTGGAATTCATATGCAATGGACCGAGAAAATCGGAGTAAAAATGGTTTTGGAGAAAAGCAAAGTCTTTTCTTCATGCAAGTACATAAAATGTCATCTACACAAGCAGAAATATCATGTTTGTTTGCCGCAGTTCCTCTAGCTTTCTCCCTAGGAAATACAAATGTGTAGAGCTGCTGCCCCCATGATGAACCAATTAGTGTTTCAATTGTACAAAATTAAATGTTCCCTGATAAAACATTCAAAACAATACAGTCCATCGATAATATCCTGAAAACACATACACAGAGGCATTCACAATATTTCGGATTAAGTTAGCCAAAACACAACCGGATATTTCTGATTTCATCCAGTCATCCGGACAAACTGGTGTGGAATTCGTACAAAATTAAATGTTCCCTGATAAAAAACAGTCAAAATAATAAAGTCTGTGGATAATATCAGGAATACACAAACACTGAGGCTGTAGCAATATCTGGAATTGTGTTACTCAAAACACTAAGGGATATTTCTGGTTTCATCCACACATATACGGACAAATGGTGTGGAATTCGTATGCAATGGACCAAGAAAATCACAGTAAAAATGGTTTTGGAGAAAAGCAAAAATCTTTTCGTTAGGCCAGTGCATAAAATGTCATCGATACTAAACAGAAATATCATGTTTGTTTGCCGCAGTTCTTCTAGCTTTCTCCCTGGAAAATACGAATGTGTAGAGCTGGTGTCTCCAGGTGGATTCAATTAGTGTTTCCAAGCACAAAATTAAATGTTCCCTGATAAAAAACATTCAAAACAATAAAGTCCATGGATAATATCAGGAATACACAAACAAAAAGCTGTAGCAATATCTAGGATTGAGTTAGCCAAAACACAACCGGATATTTCCGGGTTCATCCACACATATACGGACAAACAGGTGTGGAATTCTTATGCAATGGACCGAGAAAATCACAGTAAAAATGCTTTTGGAGAAAACGAAAGTCTTTTCGTCTTGCAAGTGCATAAAATGTCATCTATACAAACAGAAATATCATCTTTGTTTGCCGCAGTTCCTCTAGCTTTCTACCTAGAAAATACGAATGTGTAGAGCTGGTGTTCCCATGGTGAACCAATTAGTGTTTCAATGTTAAGAAATTAAATGTTCCCTGATAAAAACATTCAAAACAATAAACTCCATCGATAATATCCAGAACACACAAACACAGAGGCTTTCAGAATATTTCGGAGTGAGTTAGCCAAAACACAACCGGATATTTCTGGTTTCATCCGTCATATCCTGACAAAGTGGTGTGGAATTCATATGCAATGGAACGAGAAAATCACAGGAAAAAAGGTTATGGAGAAAAGCAAAGTCTTTTCGCTATGCAACTGCATAAAATGTCATTGATAGAAACAGAAATATCATGTTTCTTTGTCGCAGTTCCTCTAGCTTTCTCCCTAGAAAATACAAATATGTAGAGCTGGTTTCTCCATGTGGAACCAATTAGTGTTTCCAAGCATAAAATTAAATTAAATGTTCCCTGATAAAAAACATTCAAAACAATACAGTCTGTTGAAAATATCCGGGAAAACACAAACACAGAGGCTGTAGAAATATCTGGGATTGAGTTAGCGAAAACAATACCGGATTTTTCCGGCTTCATCCAGTCATGTACAGAAAAACTGCTGTGGAATTGGTATGCAATGGACCAAGGAAATCACAGTAAAAATGGTTTTGGAGGAAAGCAAAGTCTTTTCGTTATTCAAGTGCATAAAATGTCATCTATACAAACAGAAATATCATGTTTGTTTGTCGCAGTTCCTCTTGCTTTCTCCCTAGAAAATACGAATATGTAGAGCTAGTGTCTCCATGTGGAACCAATTACTGTATCCAAGTCCAAAATAAAATGTTCCCCTTTAAAAAACATTCTATACAAAATAGTCCATTAATAGTATCCAGAAAACACAAAAAGAGAGGCTGTAGCAATAATGGAATTGAGTTAGCCAAAAAAAAACCAGATATTTCTGGATTCATCCAGTCATATCCGGACAAACTGGTGTGGAATTCGTATGCTATGGACCGAGAAAATCACAGTAAAAATGGTTTTGGAGAAAAGCAAAGTCTTTTCGTTAAGCCAGTGCATAAAATGTCATCTATACAAACAGAAATATCATGTTTGTTTTCCGCAGTTCCTCTAGCTTTCTCCCTAGAAAATACGAATGTGTAGAGCTGGTGTTCCCATGATGAACCAAGTAGTGTATCAATGGTACAAAATTAAATGTTCCCTGATAAAAATATTCAAACAAAACAGTCCATCGATAATATCAGGAACACACAAACACAGTCTGTAGAAATATTTCCGATTGAGTTAGCCAAAAATAAAACCCGTAGTTTCCGGTTAAATCCAGTGATATCCAGACAAACTGGTGTGGAATTCGTACACAATGGACCGAAGAAATCACAGTAAAAATGGTTTTGGAGAAAAGCATAGTCTTTTCCTTAGCCAAGTGCATAAAATGTCATCTATACAAACAGAAATATCATGTTTGCTTGCCCTAGTTCTTCTAGGTTTCTCCCTAGAAAATACGAATGTGTAGAGCTGGTTTCTCCTTGTGGAACTAATTAGTGATTCCCAGCACAAAATTAAATATTGCCTGATAACAACATTCAAAACAATAAAGTACGTTGATAATATCGAAAAAAAAAAAACAAACACAGACTGTAGCAATATCTGGGCTATAGTTAGCCAAAAGAGAACCGGATATTTCTGGTTTCATTCAGTCATATACAAACAAAGTGGTGTGGAATTCGTATGCAATGGACCGAGAAAATCACAGTAAAAATGCTTTTGGAGAAAAGCAAAGTCTTTTCATTAGGCAAGTGCATAAAATGTCATCTATACAAACAGAAATATCATGTTTGTTTTCCGCAGTTCCTCTAGCTTTCTCCCTAGAAAATAGGA
The DNA here is from genome assembly GCA_036325905.1 of Lepus oiostolus. NCBI lineage: Eukaryota > Metazoa > Chordata > Mammalia > Lagomorpha > Leporidae > Lepus > Lepus oiostolus. The sequence goes on from CM070816.1 coordinate 80,646,002, forward strand.
ATGTGTAGAGCAGGTTTCTCCGTGTGGATCTTATTAGTGTTTCTACGGTACAAAATTAAATATTCCCTGATAAAAACATTCAAAACAATAAAGCACGTCGATAATATCCAAAAAACACAAACACAGAGGCTGTAGCAATATCTGGGATATCGCAAGCCAAAATACAAGCGGATATTTCAGGTATTATCCAGTCATATCCGGACAAAATGGGGTGGAATTCCTAGGCAACGGACTGAGAAAATCACAGTAAAATGGTTTTGGAGAAAAGCAAAGTCTTTTCGTTAGTCAAGTGCATATAATGTCATCTATACAAACAGAAACATGATATTTGTTTGCCACAGTTCCTCTAGCTTTCTCCTTTGAAAATACAAATGTGTAGACTGGTGTCTCCATGTGGAACCAATTAGTGTTTCTACGGTACAAAATTAAATGTTCCCTGATAAAAGCATTCAAAACAATAAAGTCCATCGATAATATCCAGAAAACACAAAAACAGAAGCTGTAGCAATATCTGGTATTTAGTAAGCCAAAACAAAACAGGATATTTCTTGTTTCATCCAGGCATATCCAGACAAAATGGTTTGCAGTTCTGATTACTTGGACCGAGAAAATCACAGTAAAAATGGTTTTTGAGAGAAGCAAAGTCTTTTCTTTAGGCAAGTGCAAAAAATGTCATCTATACAAACAGAAATATCATGTTTGTTTGCCGCAGTTATTCTAGATTACTCCCTAGAAAATATGTATGTGTAGAGCTGTTTTCTCCATTTGGAACCAATTAGTGTTTCAACGGTAGAAAATTAAACGTTCCCTGATAAAATCATTCAAAACAATAAAGTCCATCGATATTATCCAGAAATGATAAACAAAGAGGCTGTAACAATATCTGGGATTGAGTTAGCCAAAACACAACCGGGTATTTCTGGTTTCATCCAGTCATATCTGGACAAAGTGGTGTGGAAATTGTATGCAATGGACCGAGAAAATCGCAGTAAAATGGTTTTGGAGAAAACGAAAGTCTTTTCGTTAGGCAAGTGCTTAAAATGTCATCCAAACAAACAGAAATATCATGTTTGTTTGCCGCAGTTCCTCTAGCTTTCTCCCTAGAAAATATGAATGTGTAGAGCTGGTGTCTCCATGTGGAACCAATTAGTGTTTCTACGGTACAAAATTAAATGTTCCCTGATAAAATCATTCAAAACAATAAAGTCTGCTCATAACATGCAGAAAAAACAAACACAGAGGGTTTCACAATATTTCGGATTGAGTTAGCCAAAACACAACCGGATATTTCTGGTTTCATCCAGGCATATCCGGACAAAGTGGTGTGGAAGTCCTATGCAATGGACCGAGAAAATTTCAGTAAAAATGGTTTTGTAGAAAAGCAAAGACTTTTTGTTAGGCAAGTGCATAAAATGTCATCGATACAAACAAAAATATCATGTTTGTTTGCCGCAGAACCTCTAGCTTTCTCCCTAGAAAATCGAATGCATAGAGCTGGTGTCTCCATGTGGAACCAATTAGTGTTTCTACGGTACAAAATTAAATGTTCCCTGATAAAAACATTCAAAACAATAAAGTCCATTGATAATATCCAGAAAACACAAACACAGTGGCTGAAGCAATACCTGGGATGGAGTTAGCCAAAACACAACCGGATATTTCTGGTTTCATCCAGTCATTTCCGGACAAAGTATTGTGGAATTCGTATATAATGGACCGAAAAAATCACAGTAAAAATGGTTTTGGAGAAAAGCAAAATCTTTTTGTTAGGCAAGTGCATAAAATGTCATTTAAACAATCAGAAATATGATGTTTGTTTGCCGCATTTATTCTAGCTTTCTCCCTAGAAAATACAAATGTGTAGAGCTGGTGTCTCCATGTGGAACCAATTAGTGTTTCTACGGTACAAAATTAAATGTTCCCTGATAAAAGCTTTCAAAACGATAATGTCCATCGTTAATATCCAGAAAACACAGACACTAAGGCTGTAGCAATATTTAGGATATAGTAAGCCAAAACATAACCAGATATTTCTGGTTTCATTTGTCATATCCGGAGAAAGTAGTGTGGAATTCGTATGTAATGGACCGAGAAAATCGTAGTACAAAAGATTTTGGAGAAAAGCAAGTCTTTTCTTTAGGCAAGTGCACAAAATTTCATCTATACACACAGAGATATCATCTTTGTTTGTCTCAGTTCCTCTAGATTTCTCCTTGGAATATACGACTGTGTAGAACTGGTGTCTCCATGTGGAACTAATTTTTTTCCTAACACAAAAAATTAAATGTTCCCTGATAAAAAACATTCAAAACAACAAAGTCCATTGATAATATACAGAAAACACAAATACAGAGGCTGTAGCAAATTCTGGGATTGAGTTAGCCAAAACACAACCATATATTTCTGGTTTCATCCAGTCATATCCAAACAAAGTGGTATGGAATTCGTATGCAATGGACTGAGAAAATCACATTAAAATTGGTTTTGGGGAAAAGCAAAGTCTTTTCATTAGGCAAGTGCATAAAATGTCATCTAACAAACAGAAATATCTTGTTTGTTTGTCGCAGTTCCTCTAGCTTTCTCCCTAGAAAATCCGAATGTGTAGAGCTGGTGTCTCCATGTGGAACCAATTAGTGTTTCTATGGTACAAAATTAAATGTTCCCTGATAAAAACATTCAATACAATAAAGGCTGTTGATAATATCCTGAAAACACAAATACAGAGGCTGTACCAATATCTGGGATTGAGTTAGCCAAAACATAACCAGATACTTCTGGTTTCATCCAGTCATATCCAGAAAAATTTGGTGGAATTCGTATGCAATGGACAGAGAAAATCACAATAAAAATGATTTTGGAGAAAAGCAAAGTCTTTTCGTTAGGCAAGTGCATAAAATCTCATCTATACAAACAGAAATATCATGTTTGTTTGCCACAGTTTCTCTACCTTTCTGCCTAGAGAATACGAATGTGTAGAGCTGGTGTCTCCATGTGGAACCAATTAGTGTTTCTACGGTACAAAATTAAATGTTCCCTGATAAAAAACATTCAAAACAATAAAGTCCATGGATAATATCCTGAAAACACAAACACAGATGCTGTAGCAATATCTGGGATATAGCAAGGAAAACAAAACCGGATATTTCTGGTTTCATCCAGTCATATCCGGACAAAGTGGGATGGAATTCATATGCAATGGACCGAGAAAATCACAGTAAAAATGGTTTTGGAGAAAAGCAAAGTCTTTTCATTAGGCAAGTGCATAAAATGTCATCGATACAAACAGAAATATCATGTTTGTTTGTCGCAGTTCCTCTAGCTTTCTCCCTAGAAAATATGAATGTGTAGAGCTGGTGTCTCCATGTGGAACCAATTAGTGTTTCTACGGTACAAAATTAAATATTCCCTTATAAAAAAACCTTCAAAACAATAAAGTCCATGGATAATATCATGAATATACAAACACAGAGGCTGTAGAAATATCTGGGATACAGCAAGCCAAAACAAAACCAGATATTTCAGGTTTCATCCAGTCATATCCGGACAAACTGGTGTGGAATTCGTATGCAATGGACCGAGGAAATCACAGTAAAAATGGTTTTCGGAGAAAAGCAAAGTCTTTTCATTAGGCAAGTGAATAAAATGTCATCTATACAAACAGAAATATCATGTTTGTTTACCGCAGTTCCTGTAGCTTTCTCCCTAGAAAATACGAATGCGTAGAGCTGGTGTCTCCATGTGGAACCAATTAGTGATTCCAAGCACAAAATTAAATGTTCCCTGATGAAAAACATTCAAAACAATAAAGTCCGTGGATAATATCTGGAATACACAAACACAGAGGCTGTAGCAATATCTGAGATTGAGTTAGCCAAAACAAACCAGATATTTCCGGTTTCATCTAGTCATATCCGGACAAAGTGGTGTGGAATTCATACGCAAAGGACCGAAAAAACCACAGTGCAAATGGTTTTGGATGAAAGCAAAGTCTTTTTGTTTTGCAAGCTCATAAAATGTCATCTATACAAACAGAAATATCATGTTTGTTTGCCACAGTTCCTCTGGCTTTCTCCCTAGAAAATATGAATGTGTAGAGCTGGTGTTACCATGATGAACCACTTAGTGTTTCAACGGTAAAAAATTAAATGTTGCCCGGCGCCGTGTCTCAACAGGCTAATCCTCCGCCTTGCGGCGCCGGCACACCGGGTTCTAGTCCCGGTCGGGGCACCGATCCTGTCCCGGTTGCCCCTCTTCCAGGCCAGCTCTCTGCTGTGGCCATGGAGTGCAGTGGAGGATGGCCCAAGTCCTTGGGCCCTGCACCCCATGGGAGACCAGGAGAAGCACCTGGCTCCTGCCATCGGATCAGCGCGGTGCGCCGGCCGCAGCGCGCTACCGCGGCGGCCATTGGAGGGTGAACCAACGGCAAAAGGAAGACCATTCTCTCTGTCTCTCTCTCACTTTCCACTCTGCCTGTCAAAAAAAAAAAATTAAATGTTGCCTGATAAAAACATTCAAAATGATCAAGTCCATCGATAATATCCAGAAAACACAAACACAGAGGCTTTCACCATATTTCGGATTGAGTTAGCCAAAACACAACCGGATATTTCTGGTTTCATCCAGTGATATTTGGAAAAAGTGATGTGGAATTCATATGAATGGACCGAGAAAATCACAGTAAAAATGGATTTCGTGAAAAGCAAAGTCTTTTTGTTTTGCAAGTTCATAAAATGTCATCTATAGAAACAGAAATATCATGTTTGTTTGCCGCAGTTCCTCTAGCTTTCTCCCTAGAAAATACGAATGTGTAGAGCTGGTATCCCCATGATGAACTAATTAGTGTTTCAATGGTACAGAATTAAATGTTCCCTGATAAAAATATTCAAAACAATAATGTCCATCGATAATATCCAGAAAACACATACAAAGAGGCTTTCACAATATTTCGGATTGTTAGCCAAAACACAACCGGATAGTTCTGGTTTCATCCAGTCATATCCGGAAAAACTGGTGTGGAATTCGTATGCAATGGACCGAGAAAATCACAGTATAAATGGTTTTGTAGAAAAGCAAAGTCTTTCCGTTAGGCAAGTGCATAAAATGTCATCTATACAAACAGAAATATCATGTTTGTTTACCACAGATTCTCTAGCATTCTTTCTAGAAAATACGATTGTGTAGAGCTGGTGTTTCCAGGATGAAACAATTAGTGTTTCAAGGGTACAAAATTAAATGTTCCCTGATGAAAACATTCAATACAATAAAGTCCGTTGATAATATCCAGAAAACACATACACAGATTTTCACAATATTTGGATTGAGTTAGCCAAAACACAACCGGATATTTCCGGTTTCATCCAGTCATATCCGGAAAAACTGGTGGGGAATTCGTATGCAATGGACAGAGGAAATAACAGTACAAATCGTGTTGGAGAAAAGCAAAGTCTTTTCCTTGGGCAAGTGCATAAAATGTCATCTATACAAACAGAAATATCAGTTTTGTTTGTCGAAGTTACTCTAGCTTTCTACCTAGAAAATATGAGTGTGTAGACCTGGTGTCTCCATGTGGAACCAATTAGTGTTTCCAAACACAAAATTGAATGTTCCTTGATAAAAAAAACATTCAAAACAATAAAGTCCGTTGATAATATCAAGAATACACAAACACAGAGGCTGTAGCAATATCTGGGATTGAGTTAGCCAAAACAAAACCGGATATTTCCTGTTTCATCCAGTCATACCCGGACAAACTGGTGTGGAATTCATATGCAATGGACCGAGAAAATCACAGTAAAAATGGTTTTGGAGAAAAGCAAAGTCTTTTCATTAGGCAAGTAGATAAAATGCCATCTATACAAACAGAAAAATGTGTGTTTGCCGCAGTTCCTCTAGCATTGTACTTAGAAAATACGAATGTGTAGAGCTGGTGTTCCCATGATGAACCAATTAGTGTTTCAATGGTACAAAATTAAATATTCCCTGATAAAAATATTCAAAATAATAAAGTCCATGGATAATATCCAGAAAACACAATCACAAATGCTTTCACAATATTTCAGATTGATAGCCAATACACAACCGGATATTTCTGGTTTTATCCAGTCATATCCGGAAAAGTGGTGTGGAATTCGTATGCAATGGACCGAGAAAATCACAGTAAAAATGGTTTTGGAGAAAAGCAAAGTGTTTTCGTTAGGCAAGTGCATAAAATGTCATCTATACAAACAGAAATATCATGTTTGTTTGCCGCAGTTCCTCTAGCTTTCTCCCTAGAAAATATGAATGTGTAGACCTGGTGTCTCCATGTGGAACCAATTAGTGTTTCACAGCACAAAAATAAATGTTCCCAGATAAAAAACATTCAAAACAATAAACTCCATGGATAATATCCTGAAGACACATACAAATAGGCTGTAGCAATATATGGGACTGTGTTAGCCAAAACAGAAACGGATATTTCCGGTTTCATCTAGTCTCATCCGGACAAAGTGTTGTGGAATTCATATGCAATGGACCGAGAAAATCACAGTAAAAATGGTTTTGCAGAAAAGCAAAGTCTTTTCGTTAGGCAAGTGCATAAAATGTCATCTGTACAAACAGAATTATCATGTTTGTTGCCTCAGTAGCTCTAGCTTTCTCCCTAGAAAATACAAATATGTAGAGAAGGTGTCTCTATTTGGAACCAATTACTGTATCCAAGCTCAAAATTAAATTTCCCCGATAAAAGATATTCAATACAATAAAGTCCGTAGATAATAACCAGAAAACACAAACATAGAGGCTGTAGCAATATCTGGGATTGAGTTAGCCAAAACAAAACCGGATATTTCGGGTTTCATCCAGGCATATCCGGTAAACTAGTGTGGAATTCGTATGCAATGGATGCAGAAAATCTCAGTAAAAATGGTTTTGGAGAAAAGCAAAATCATTTCGTTAGGCAAGTGCATAAAATGTCATCGATACAAACAGAAATATCATGTTTGTTTGTCGCAGTTCCTCTAGCTTTCTCCCTAGAAAATATGAATGTGTAGAGCTGGTGTCTCCATGTGGAACCAATTATTGTATCCAAGCACAAAATTAAATATTTCCTGATAAAAAACCTTCAAAACAATAAAGTCCATGGATAATATCATGAATATACAAACACAGAGGCTGTAGAAATATCTGGGATACAGCAAGCCAAAACAAAACCGGATATTTCAGGTTTCATCCAGTCATATCCGGACAAACTGGTGTGGAATTCGTATGCAATGGACCGAGGAAATCACAGTAAAAATGGTTTAGGAGAAAAGCAAAGTCTTTTCTTTAGGCAAGTGCATAAAATGTCATCTATACAAACAGAAATATCATGTTTGTTTACCGCAGTTCCTGTAGCTTTCTCCCTAGAAAATACGAATGCGTAGAGCTGGTGTCTCCATGTGGATCCAATTAGTGATTCCAAGCACAAAATTAAATGTTCCCTGATGAAAAACATTCAAAACAATAAAGTCCGTGGATAATATCTGGAATATACAAACACAGAGGCTGTAGCAATATCTGAGATTGAGTTAGCCAAAACAAACCAGATATTTCCGGTTTCATCTAGTCATATCCGGACAAAGTGGTGTGGAATTCATACGCAACGGACCGAAAAAACCACAGTACAAATGGTTTTGGATCAAAGCAAAGTCTTTTTCTTTTGCAAGCTCATAAAATGTCATCTATACAAACAGAAATTTCATATTTTTTTTTGCCACAGTTCCTCTGGCTTTCTCCCTAGAAAATATGAATGTGTAGAGCTGGTGTTACCATGATGAACCACTTAGTGTTTCAATGGTAAAAAATTAAATGTTGCCTGATAAAAACATTCAAAATGATAAAGTCCATCGATAATATCCAGAAAACACAAACACAGAGGCTTTCACCATATTTCGGATTGAGTTAGCCAAAACACAACCGGATATTTCTGGTTTCATCCAGTGATATTTGGACAAAGTGATGTGGAATTCATATGAATGGACCAAGAAAATCACAGTACAAATGGTTTGGAGAAAAGCAAAATCTTTTCGTTAGGCAAGTGCATAAAATGTCATCTATACAAACAGAAATATCATGTTTGTTTGTTGCCGTTCCTCTAGCTTTCTCCCTAGAAAATACGAATGTGTAGAGCTGGTGCCCCCATGTGGAACCAATTAGTGTTTCCAACCACACAATTTAATGTTCCCCGATAAAAAACATTCAAAACAATAAAGTCCATGGATAATATGAGGAATACACAAACACAAAGGCTGTAGCAATATCTGGGATTGAGTTTGCCAAAACAAAACCGAATATTTCCGGGTTCATCCAGTCATATCCAGACAAACAGGTGTGGAATTCTTATGCAATGGACCGAGAAAATCACAGTAAAAATGGTTTTGGAGAAAAGGAAAGTGTTTTCGTCTTGCAAGTGCATAAAATGTCATCTATACAAACAAAAATATCATGTTTGTTTCCCGCAGTTCCTCTAGCTTTCTCCCTAGAAAATATGAATGTGTAGGGCTGGTGTCTCCATGTGGAACCAATTAGTGTTTCCAAGCACAAAATAAAATGTTCCGCGATAAAAAACATTCAAAATGATAAAGTCCGTGGATAACATCCGGAAAACACAACTCAGAGTCTGTAGCAATATCTGGGATTGAGTTAGCCAAAACACAACTGCATATTTCCGGTTTCATCCAGTCATATCCGGACAACCTGGTATGGAATTCGTATGCAATGGACCGTGAAATCACAGTAAAAATGGTTTTGGAAAAAAGCAAAGTCTTTTCGTTATGCAAGTGCTGAAAATGTCATCGATACAAACAGAAATATCATGTTTGTTTGCAGCAGTTCCTGTAGCTTTCTCCCTAGAAAATACGAATGTTTGGAGCTGGTGCCCCCATGATGAACCAATTAGTATTTCTACGGTACAAAATTAAATGTTCCCTGATAAAAACATTCAAAATAATAATGTCCATCGATAACATCCAGAAAACACACACAGAGGCTTTCACAATATTTTGGATTGAGTTAGCCAAATCAGAACCGTATATTTCTGGTTTCATGCAGTCATATGCGGACAAACTGGTGTGGAATTCTTATGCAATGGACCGAGAAAATGACCCTAAAAATGGTTTTGGGAAAAGCATAGTCTTGTCGTTAGGCAAGTGCATAAAATGTCATCGATACAAACAGAAATATCATGTTTGTTTGCCGCAGTTCCTCTAAATTTCTCGCTAGAAAATACGAATGTTTAGAGCTCTTGTATCCATGTGGAACCAATTACTGTATCCAAGCTGAAAATTAAATGTTCCCTGATAAAAAACATGCAAAACAATAAAGTCCATGGATAATATCAGGAATACCCAAACAAAGAGGGTGTCGGAATATCTGGGAATGAGTTAGCCAAAGCACAACCGGATATTTCTGGTTTCCTCCAGTCATATCTGGACAAAGTAGTGTGGAATTCGTATGCAGTGGACAGAGAAAATCAGAGTAAAATATGTTTTCGAGAAAAGCAAAATCTTTTCCTTAGGCACGTGCATAAAATGTCATCGACACAATCAGAAATATCATGTTTGTAGTCGCAGTTCCTCTAACTTTCTCCCTAGAAAATACAAATATGTAGAGCTGGTGTCTCCAGGTGGAACCAATTAATATTCCCAAGCACAAAATTAAATGTTCCCTGATAAAAAACATTCAAAACAATAAAGTCCGTTGATAATATCCGGAAAACACAAACACAGAGGCTGTAGCAATATCTGGGATTGAGTTAGCCAAAACAAAAACGGATATTTCCGGTTTCATCCCGTCATATCCGGTAAACTGGTGTGGAATTCGTATGCAATGGACCGAGAAAATCGCAGTAAAAATGGTTTTGGATCAAAGCAAAGTCTTTTCATTAGGAAAGTGCATAAAATGTCATCTATACAAACAGAAATATGTTTGTTTACCGCAATTCCTCTAGCTTTCTCTGTAGAAATTACGAATGTGTAGAGCTTGTGTCCCCATGATGAAGCAAATACTGTTCTACGGTTCAAAATTAAATGTTCCCTGATAAAAACACTCAATAGAACAAATTCCATCGATAATATCCAGAAAACAAAAACACAGAGTCTTTCACAATATTTCGGATTGAGTTAGCCAAAGCACAAGCGGATATTTCTGTTTTCATCCATTCATGTCCGGACAAAGTAGTTTGGAATTCGTATGCAATGGACCGAGAAAATGACCCTAAAATTGGTTATGGAGAAAAGCAAATTCTTTTCGTTAGGCAAGTGCATAAAATGTCATCTATACAAACAGAAATATCATGTTTGTTTGCTGCTGTTCCTCTAGCTTTCTCCCTAGAATATATGAATGTGTAGAGCTGGTGTCTCCATGTGGAACCAATTAGTATTTCCAAGCACAAAATTAAATTAAATTTTCCCTATAAAAATATTCAAAACAATAAAGTCCGTGGATGATATCAGGAATACACAAACACAGAGGCTGTAGCAATATCTGGGATTGAGTTATCCAAAACAAAACCGGATATTTCCGGTTTCATCCAATCATTCCCGTACAAACTGGTGAAGAATTCGATTGCAATGGACCGAGAAAATCACAGCAAAAATCGTTTTGGAGAAAAGCAAAGTCTTTTCGTTAGGCAAGTGCATATAATGTCATCAATACAAATAGCAATATCATGTTTGTTGTTTGTTTGCAGATGTTCCTCTAGCTTTTTCCCTAGAAAATAGGAATGTCTGCAGCTGGAACCCCCATGATGAACCAATTAGTGTTTCTATGGTACAAAATTAAATGTTCCCTGATAAAAATTTTTAAAATAATAAAGTCCATCGATAACATCCAGAAAACACAAAAACAGAGGCTTTCACAATGTTTTGGATTCAGTTAGCCAAATCACAACTGGATATTTCTGGTTTCATCCATTCATGTCCAGACAAAGTAGTTTGGAATTCGTATGCAATGGACCGAGAAAATGACCCTAAAAATGGTTATGGAGAAAAGCAAAGTTTTTTCGTTAGGCAATTGCATAAAATGTCATCGATACAAACAGAAATATCATGTTTGTTTGCCGCAGTTCCTCTAGAATTCTTCCTAGAAATTACGAATATGTAGAGCTCATGTCTCCAGTGGAACCAAATACTGTATCAAAGCTAAAAATACAATGTTCTCCGATAAAAAACATTCAAAACAATAAAGTCCATTGATAATATCCGGAAAACACAAACACAGAGGCTGTAGCAATATCTGGGATTGAGTTAGCCAAAACAAAACAGGATATTTCCGGTTTCATCCAGTCATATCCGGTAAACTGGTGTGGAATTCGTATGCAACGGACCGTGAAAATCACATTAAAATTGGTTTTGGAGAAAAGCCAAGTCTTTATGTTAGGCAAGTGCATAAAATGTCATCTATACAAACAGAAATATCATGTTTGTTTGCCGCAGTTCCTCTAGCTTTCTCCCTAGAAAATACGAATGTGTAGAGCTGGTGTTCTCATGTTGAACCAATTAGTGTTTCAACGGTACAAAATTAAATGATACCTGATAAAAACATTCAAAACAATAAAGTCCAACGATATTATCCAGAAAACACAAAAACAGAGGCTTTCACAATATTTCGGATTTAGTTAGCCAAAACTCAACCGGATATTTCTGGTATCATCCAGTCATATCCGGAAAAGGTCATGTGGAATTCGTATGTAATGGACCGATAAAATCACAGTAAAAATGGTTTTGGAGAAAAGCAAAGTATTTTTGTTAGGCAAGTGCATAAAATGTCATCAAAACTAACAGAAATATCATGTTTGTTTGCCGCAGTTCCTCTAGCTTTCTCCCTAGAAAATACGAATGTGTAGAGCAGGTGATCCCATGATGAACCAATTAGTGTTTCAACGGTACAAAATTAAATGTTCCCTGATAAAAACATTCAACTCAATACAGTCCATGGATAATATCAGGAATTCACAAACACAAAGGCTGTAGCAATATTTCGGATTGAGTTAGCCAAATCACAACTGGATATTTCTGGTTTTTTCCAGTCATATCCGGACAAAGTGGTGTGGAATTCGAACGCAATGGACCGAGAAAATCACAGTAAAAATGGTTTTGGAGAAAAGCAAAGTCTTTTCGTTAGGCAAGTGCATAAAATGTCATCTATACAAACAGAAATATCATGTTTGTTTGCTGCTGTTCCTCTAGCTTTCTCCCTAGAAAATACAAATGTGTAGAGCTGGTGTCTCCATGTGGAACCAATTAGTGTTTCCAAGCACAAAATTAACGTTCCCTGATAAAAAACATTCAAAAAATAAAGTCCGTTGATAATATGAGGAATACACAAACACAGAGGCTGTAGCAATATCTGGGATTGAGTTAGCCAAAACAAAACCGGATATTTCCTGTTTCATCCAGTCATATCCGGACAAACTGGTATGGAATTCGTATGCAACTGACTGTGAAAATCAGAGTAAAAATGGTTTTGGAGAAAAGCAAAGTCTTTTTGTTAGGCAACTGCATATATTTCCGGTTTCATCCAGTCATATCCAGTATACTGGTGTGGAATTCGTATGTAATGGACCGAGAAAATCACAGTACAAATGGTTTTGGAGAAAAGCAAAGTCATTTCATTAGGCAAGAGCATAAAATGTCATCGAAACTAACAGAAATATCATGTTTGTTTGTCGCATTCCTTTAGCTTTCTCCCAAGAAAATACAAATATGTAGAGCTGGTGTCCCCATGTGGAACCAATTAGTGCATCTAAGCTAAAAATTAAATATTCCCCGATATAAAACATTCAAAACAATAAAGTCCATCGATAATATCCAGAAAACACAAACACAGAGGCTGTAGAAATATCTGGGATTGAGTAATCGAAACAATACCGGATATTTCCTGTTTTATCCAGTCATATCCGGACAAACTGGTGGGGAAATTTATGCAATGGACTGAGAAAATCACAGTAAAAATTGTTTTGGAGAAAAACAAAGTCTTTTCATTAGGCAAGTAGATAAAATGTCATCTATACAAACAGAAATATCATGTTTGTTTGTCACAGTTCCTCCAGTTTTCTCCCTAGAAAATACAAATATGTAGTGCTGGTGTCTCCCTGTGGTACCAATTAGTGTTTCCACGCAGAAAGCTAGATATTCCCCAATAAAAAACATTCAAAACAATAGAGTCTGTTGATAATATCAAAAACAAACACAGTGGCTGTAGAAATATCTGGGATTGAGTAATTAACAACAAAGCTGGATATTTCCGGTTTCATCCAGTCATATCCGGTAAACTGGTGTGGAATTCATATGTAATGGACTGAGAAAATCATAGCATAAATGGTTTTGGAGAAAAGCAAAGTCTTTTCGTTAGCCAAGTGCATAAAATGTCATGCATACAAACAGAAATATTATGTTTGTCGCAGTTCCTCTAGCTTTCTCCCTAGAAAATACAAATATGTAGAGCTGGTGTCTCCCTGTGGAACCAGTTAGTGTTTCCCATCAGAAAATTAAATATTACCTGAGAAAAAACATTCAAAACAATAAAGTGGATTGATAATATTCAGAAAACACAAACACAGAGGCTGTAGCAATACCTGGGATTGAGTTAGCCAAAATAAAACCAGATATTTCTGGTTTCATCCAGTCATATCAGGACAAACTGGTACGGAATTCGTATGCAGTGGACTGGGAAAATCACAGTAAAAATGCTTTTGTAGAAAACCAAAGTAAATTCGTAGGGCAGTGCATAAAATGTCGTTGATACAAACAGAAATATCATGTTTGTTTGCCACAGTTACTCTAGATTTCTCCCTAGAAAACACGAATGTGTACAGTTGGTGTCCCCGTGATGAACCAATTAATGTTTCTACGGTAGAAAAATAAATGTTCCCTGATAAAAAAATTCAAAACAATAAGGTAAATTGATAATATCCAAAAAACACAAACACAGAGGCTTTCACAATACTTTGGATTGAGTTAGCCAAAACACAACCGGATATTGCCGGATTCGTCCAGTCATATCTGGTAAACTGGTGTGGAATTTGTATGCAATGGACCGAGAAAATCACAGTAAAAATGGTTTTGGAGAAAAGCAAAGTTTTTCGTTAGGCAAGTGCATAAAATGTCATCTAAACCAACAGATATATCATGTTTGTTTGTCGCACTTCCTCTAGCTTTCTCCCTTGAAAATACGAATGTGTAGAGCTGGTGTCTCCATGTGGAACCAATTAGTGTTTCTACGATACAAAAATAAATGTTCCCTGATAAAAACATTCGAAACAATAAAGTCCATCGATATTATCCAGAAAACACAAACTCAGAGGCTGTAGCAATATTTCGGATTGAGTTAGCCAAGACACAACCGGATATTTCTGGTTTCATCCAGTCAGATCCCGACAAAGTAGTGTGGAATTCGTATGCAATGGACCGAGAAAATCAGAGTAAAAATGTTTTTGGAGAAAAGCAAAGTCTTTCCATTAGGCAAGTAGATAAAATGTCATCTATACAAACAGAAATATCATGTTTGTTTGCCACAGTTCCTCTAGCTTTCTCCCTAGAAAATTCAAATATGTAGAGCTGGTGTCCCCATGATGAACCAATTAGTGTTTCTGGTGTACAAAAATAAATGTTCCCTAATAAAAATATTCAAAACAATAAAGTCCATCGGTAACATGCAGAAAACACAAACACAGAGGCTGTAGCAATATCTGGGATTGAGTTAGCCAAAACACAACCCAATATTTCTGGTTTCATCCAGTCATATCCGGACAAAGTGGTGTGGAATTCGTATGCAATTGACCGAGAAAATCAGAGTAAAAATGTTTTTGGAGAAAAGCAAAGTCTTTTCATTAGGCAAGTAGATAAAATGTCATCTATACAAACAGAAATATCATGTTTGTTTGCCGCAGTTCCTCTAGCTTTCTCCCTAGAAAATACGAATGTGTAGAGCTGGTGTCTCCATATGGAACCAATTAGTGTTTCCAAGCAAAAAATAAATGTTCACAGATAAAAAACATCCAAAAAAAGGCAGTCCATTGATAATATCCGGAAACCACAAACACAGAGGCTCTTGCAATATCTGGGATTGAGTTAGCCAAAACAAAACAGGATATTTCTGGTTTCATCCAGTCATATCCGGTAAACTGGTGTGGAAGTCGTATGCAATGGACCGAGAAAATCACAGTAAAAATGGTTTTGGAGAAAATCAAAGTCTTTTCATTAGGCAAATAGATAAAATGTCATCTATACAAACAGAAATATCATGTTTGTTTGCCACAGTTCCTCTACCTCTCTCCCTAGAAAATACGAATGTGTAGAGCTGGTGTCTCCTTGTGGAAGCAATTAGTGCTTCCAAGCACAAAATTAAATGTTGCCTGACAAAAAACATTGAAAACAATAAAGTCCGTTGATAATATCCAGAAGACAGAAACATAGAAGATCTAGCAATATCTAGGATTGAGTTAGCCAAAACAAAACCGGATATTTCTTGTTTCATCCAGTCATATCCGGAAAAACTAGTGTGGAATTCGTATGCAATGGACTCAGAAAGTCACAGTAAAAATGGTTTTGGAGAAACGCAAAGTATTTTTGTTAGGAAAGTGCATAAAATGTCACCGAAACTAACAGAAATGTCATGTTTGTTTGTCGCAGTTCCTCTAGATTTCTCCCTAGAAAATAGGAATGTGTGAAGCTGGTGTCCCCATGATGAACCAATTAGTGTTTCTACGGTACAAAATAAATGTTCCCTGATAAAAACATTCAAACAATAAAGTCCATCGATAATATCCAGAAAACACAAACACAGAGGCTTTCACAATATTTCGGATTGAGTTAGCCAAAACACAACCCGATATTTCTGGTTTCATCCAGTCATGTCTGGACAAAGTGGTGTGCAATTCATATGCAATGGAAAGAGAAAATCAGAGCAAAAATGTTTTTGGAGAAAAGCAAAGTCTTTTCATTGGGCAATTAGATAAAATGTCATCTATACAAACAGAAATATCATGTTTGTTTGTCGCAGTTCCTCTAGCTTTCTCCATAGAAAATTCAAATATGTAGAGCTGGTGTCTCCATGTGGAACCAATTAGTGTATCTAAGCTCAAAATTAAATGTTCCCCGATGAAAAACATTCAAAACAATAAAGTCTGTTGATAAAATCCGGAAAACACAAACACAGAGGCTGTAGCAATATCTGGGATTGAGTTAGCCAAAACAAAACCGGATATTTCCGGTTTCATCCTGTCATATGAGGACAAACTGGTATGGATTTCGTAAGCAATGGAACGAGAAAATCAGTGTAAAAATGGTTTTGCAGAAAAGCAAAGGTTTTTCGTTATGCCAGTGCATAAAATGTCATCTATACAAACAGAAATATCATGATTGTTTGTCGCAGTTGCTCTAGCTTTCTCCCTAGAACATACGAACATGTAGAGCTGGTGTCTCCATGTGGAACCAATTAGTGTTTCCAAGCACAAAAATAAATGTGCCCTGAAAAAAACATCCAAAAAAATGCAGTCCATTGATAATATCCGGAAAATACAAACACAGAGGCTCTAGCAATATCTGGGATTGAGTTAGCCAAAACAAAACCGGATATTTCTGGTTTCATGCAGTCATATCCGGTAAACTGGTGTGGAAGTCGTATGCAATGGACCGAGAAAATCACAGTAAAAATGCTTTTGGAGAAAAGCAAAGTCTTTTCCTTAGGCAAGTGCATAAAATGTCATCGATACAAACAGAAATATCATGTGTGTTTGCTGCAGTTCCTCTAGCTTTCTCCCTAGAAAACACGAATGTGTAGAGCTGGTGTCCCCATGATGAACCAATTAGTGTTTCTACGGTACAAAATTAAATGTTCCCTGATAAAAACATTCAGAACAATAAAGTCCATCGAACATATAAGAAAACACAAACACACAGCCTTTCACAATATTTCGGTTTGAGTTAGCCAAAACAAAACCGGATATTTCCGGTTTCATGCAATCATATCCGGTAAACTGGTGTGGAAGTCGTATGCAATGGACCGAAAAAATCACAGTAAAATTGCTTTTGGAGAAAATCAAAGTCTTTTCGTTAGGCCAGTGCATAAAATGTCATCTATACAAACAAAAATAACATGTTTGTTTGTCGCAGTTCCTCTAGCTTTCTCCCTAGAAAATACGAATGTGTAGAGCTGGTGTCTCCATGTGGAACCAATTAGTGTTTCTACAGTACAAAATTAAATGTTCCCTGATAAAAAACATTCAAAACAGTAAAGTCCATTGATAATATCAAGAAAACACAATCACAGGGGCTGTAGCAATATCTGGGATTGAGTTAGTCAAAAAAACCCGGATATTTCCGCTTTCATCCAGTCATATCCGGTAAACTGTTGTGGAATTTGTATTCAATGGACCGATAAATTCACTGTAAAAAAGGTTTTGGAGAAAAGCAAAGTCTTTTTGTTAGGCAAGTGCATAAAATGTCATCTATACAAACAGAAATATCATGTTTGTTTGTCACAGTTCCTCTAGCTTTCTCCCTAGAAAATATGAATGTGTAGAGCTGGTGTCCCCATGATGAACCAAGTAGTGTTTCTACAGTACAAAAATAAATGTTCCCTGATAAAAAACATTCAAAACAATAAATTCCATAGATAATATAAGAAAACACAAACACATAGGCTTTCACAATAATTCGGGTTTAGTTAGCCAAAACACAACAAGATATTTCTAGTTTCATCCAGTGATATCCGGACAAATGGTGTGGAATTCATATGCAATGGACCACGAAAACCACGGTAAAAATGGTTTTGGAGGAAAACAAAGTCTTTTCGTTAGGGAAGTGCACAAAATGTCATCTATACAAACAGAAATCATGTTTCTATGCCGCAGTTCCTCTAGTTTTCTCCCTAGAAAATACAAATGTGTAGAGCTGGTGTCTCCATGTTGAACCAATTAGTGATTCCAAACACAAAATTAAATGTTCCACGATAAAAAAACATTCAAAACAATAAAGTCCATCGATAATATCTGGAAAACACAAACAAAGAGGCTTTCACAATATTTCGGATTGAGTTAGCCAAAACAAAACCGGATATTTCTGGGTTCATCCAGGAATATCCGGTAAACTGGTGTGGAATTCGTATGCAAAGGACTGAGAAAATCACAGTAAAGATGGTTTTGGAGAAAAGCAAAGTCTATTCCTTAGGCAAGTGCATAAAATGTTGTCTATACAACCAGAAATAACATGTTTGTTTGCCGCAGTTCCTCTAGCTTTCTCCCTAGAAAATACGAATGTGTAGAGCTGGTGTCCCCATGATGAAGCAATTAGTGTTTCTACGGTACAAAATAAATGTTCCCTGATAAAAACATTCAGAACAATAAAGTCCATCGGTAACATGCAGAAAACACAAACACAGAGGCTGTAGCAATATCTGGGATTGAGTTAGCCAAAACACAACCCAATATTTCTGGTTTCATCCAGTCATATCCGGACAAAGTGGTGTGGAATTCGTATGCAAGGTACCGAGAAAATCAGAGTAGAAATGGTTCTGGAGAAAAGCAAAGTCTTTTCATTAGGCAAGTAGATAAAATGTCATCTATACAAACAGAAATATCATGTTTGTTTGCCACAGTTCCTCTACCTTTCTCCCTAGAAAATACAAATATGTAGAGCTCTTGTCTCAATATGGAACCAATTAGTGTATCTAAGCTCAAAATTAAATGTTCCCTGATAAAAAACATTCAAAACAATAAAGTCTGTTGATAAA
Organism: Lepus oiostolus; assembly: GCA_036325905.1. Taxonomy (NCBI): domain Eukaryota; kingdom Metazoa; phylum Chordata; class Mammalia; order Lagomorpha; family Leporidae; genus Lepus; species Lepus oiostolus. The sequence goes on from CM070816.1 coordinate 80,664,752, forward strand.
ATCGGGAAAACACAAACACAGAGGCTGTCGCAATATCTGGGATTGAGTTAGCCAAAACAAAACCGGATATTTCTGGTTTCATCCAGTCATATTCGGACGAACTGTTATGGAATTCGTAAGCAATGGACCGAGAAAATCACTGTAAAAATGGTCTTTGGGAAAAGCAAAGTCTTTTCGTTAGGCAAGTGCATAAAATGTCATCATCTATACAAACAGAAATATCATGTTTTTGCCGCAGTTCCTCTAGCTTTCCCACCGAGAAAATACGAATGTGTAGAGCTGGTGTCTCCATGTGGAATCAATTAGTGTTTCCAAGCACAAAATTAAATGTTCCCTGATAAAAAACATTCAAAACAATAACGTCCATCGATAATATCCAGAAATCACAAACAAAGAGTCTTTCACAATATTTTGGATTGAGATAGCCAAAACAAAACCGGATATTTCTGGTTTCATCCAGTCATACCCAGACAAACTGGTGTGGAATTCGTATGCAATGGACTGAGGAAGTCACAGTAAATATGGTTTTGGAGAAAACCAAAGGCTTTTTGTTAGGCAAGTAGATAAAATGTCATCCATAGAAACAGAAATATCATGTTTGTTTGCCGCAGTTCCTGTAGCTTTCTCTCTAGAAAATACGAATATGTAGAGATGGTGTCTCCATGTGGATCCAATTAGTGTTTCCAAGCACAAAATTAAATGTTCCCTGATAAAAAACATTCAAAACAATAAAGTCCATCGATAATATCCAGAAAACACAAACACAGAGGCTTTCACAATATTTCGGATTGAGATAGCCAAAACAAAACCCAATATTTGTGGTTTCATCCAGTCATATCCAGACAAACTGGTGTGGAATTCGTACGCAATGGACTGAGGAATTCACAGTAAATACGGTTTTGGAGAAAACCAAAGGCTTTTTGTTAGGTGTAAGACCCCTTAAGCAGGTGTCCCACAATCCGGACCCCCAGAAACACAGACTCCACTCCAATCGCTGCAAGAGCAAGAGCAAGTTTATTGCATTTGCAAATGGGCCGTCTCAACAGCACACTCTAGTGACGTGCAGAGAGAGCGGCCCCGATCATCAATTTCACAGAGTATTTAAGGCTTAAAACCACAACATTAGCATATTTCCACAGTGTTACAATTTCATTTGGTAACCTGAAGGATTACAGGGTAAAAGGGGGTTTCCAGGGTAAAAGGGAAGAAGTTACATGCTGTACGTGCCTTGTGGTTTTCATTTCTAGCTTGAGCAAGCAAGGGCAGGGGTCAATGTAGTGTGTAATAACTTGTAGTGTTGTAACAGGACATAGGTTGTGTACAATTTTTTGTTAACTTCTGCCTTTATAGTTCCTAAAAACGGTTATAAAAACGATTACATACTGCAAGTTCAGCTAAAGTTCAGCTATCTTATGAAAGCATTTTCATGTCTTGTAAAAATTGTTGCAAGCCCAGCCAATTTGCACAGAAGCAGAACAATATGCAGTTAGCTCAAGCAACTCCATCTTAAACCTAACCTGCCTAATTCTTTCACTCCCTCCTCTTTTTTCTTGGCAAATTTTAATCTTAAAATTTAAGGAATAGCTGTATCCTAAAATGTTTCTTCTATGCTTTCTGTTTCTACACTTTGGTCCTGCTGGGTCAGGACCATGGCATGGGTGATAGTATACTGATAAAGCCCATGTATTATACAAGATCCAAAGGTTAAAATTAAAAATAGTATTATCAAGGATGTATCCAGCCATACAGTAGGAGATGAATTAGTCAAATTAGGACTCCCAGATGCCTCTGTCGTCAGGGAAGGTGTAAAGGTCGAGGGTCGGCCCTGGGATCCTGTAGTTGTGGCTCTAGACACGGGCCTTTGCTGGGGTGTTGGGGTTATGACTCTAGACACGGGCCTTTGTCCTGACAACGCAGGCCTCAGCCTCTGATCCTCCCACCTCCCCAATACACTGGGACCTCCAGACTGGGGAAGAGCTTCCTCTTTAAGTTGGATTTTAAATAGGAACCCAGGATCGTAGTCAGAAACATAAAACCTTAAGCCCCAAGTCCTTCCCCTTTTCCAGTCAGCAATGTTGGCCTTTTTTCCCTTTCTCTGTGAAGGAAATGTTTAGGGGCATAGAGCAGTTGGGCCCTGTTCCCGGGGTGAAATTACGGTGCACAGTAATCCAATCCCAACTAGAGGAGGGTTTCCAATATGCGTGACCTGTGGTCTCACATCCCCAGGCTTTACAGTAAAAAGATTCTGGCCCCCCGCACCGCCACCTTTCTTTTGTAGACCTGCCATCCTTAGGGCACACGTAAAACTCTTGTTGTTGTAACTGGCATCTTTTTGTCTCGTACCTGCACCCAAGCCACGCGGGGCCGTGGACCAATGCACCAGGGGCGAACGCGGCGCCGTAGACCATGGAGATCCGCCCTCTAGCGGTGCTGGCGGAGACTCCTTCCTTGGGGAGTTCGGCTGGGCTCCAGTCCGGTATATCCCAGGTGTCTATCCCTGCTACCAACTTACACACATCAGGGTGTAATGAAGGCCACCATGCCCCAGAAGGGGCCACGCGGGTAACGGACCACACGACATCATTGAGGGGGAAGGTGGCAGCTTTCACCTCCCACGTGAGCCTCTTTGGGATATGCGGGCTGCCCATAATAGGGGTAAGGAAAATTAAAAGTAGTACTAAACAGTCTTTAAGATTCTTATCTTGAGTGGGTTTTGAGTGCGTTGTAGTCTCCATTCCGGTGTCGGCTCGTCGGCAGGGCTATCGGTCTCTTGATTCTGTTTAGCTGCCGCCCTCTTGATGTGTGACACGTGTATCCAGGCGGCGATTCCGTCTACCTTTATCGCTGTTGGCGTGGTTAGCAGTACTGTGTAGGGTCCCTTCCAGCGTGGCTCAAGCGTCTTAGTCTGGTGCCTGCGGACGTAGACAACGTCCCCAATCTGGAACGAGTGCGGGAGCGCGGGGCACTTGGACTGGTATGCGGCAGCCAACTGCTTCCCTATATGCTTGTGGATCAGCTGCAAGGCACGGAAGCGGGTCTGCAAAGTAGGGGATGTTGCAAAAGAGTCAATACTGGGTCCCAACAAATCTGCCGCGGGTGGAGGACCTCCATACAATATTTCATAGGGTGTTAATCCACATACAGAAGGTGTGTTACGAGCCCTAAACAAAGCCATCGGCAGCAGTTCGACCCAGTCTCTAGTGCCAGTCTCCATTATCAATTTAGTCAAGGTCTCCTTAATTGTCCTATTCATACGTTCTACCTGGCCTGAACTCTGGGGCCTGTATGCACAATGTAATTTCCAATCAATCCCCAGCACTTTGGTCACCAACTGACTTACCCGGGAGACGAAGGCGGGCCCGTTGTCCGACCCCAATACCTTAGGTAGGCCAAACCGCGGGAAGATTTCTTCTAATAGTTTCTTAACCACGACTTGTGCCGTCTCCTTCTTTACTGGAAATGCTTCAGGCCAACCAGAAAAGGTGTCTACGAACACTAGAAGGTACTTAATTCCATATTTGCTTGGACGGACCTCGGTGAAATCTACCTCCCAATTAACTCCAGGCCTAGCTCCCCGTATCCGGACTCCTTCAGGTATTTTAGAACATCTGGGATTTACCTTGGCGCATGGGATGCAGGCCTCTATGGTTTGTTTTACTGCTGTATTTAGCCCCAATAAAAAATGAGAAATCTCCTCCCTATCCAGCAAGGCTTTTAGTTTCTTATACCCTAAGTGTGTCCATCTGTGTAGATCTTGCACTAATCTTCTAGTTTCTTTTGTGGGCAGCACGATTTTGTCCTGTATTTTCCAGTTTTTAGTGGTCTCGTCGTAGGTTCCCCCTAGCCTTTGTATGGCTGCTACATCCTGTTCTGTATAAGTCCATCCCGGCTCCCGGCTGGGGGGGGTCTTGCGCATCAATATTTAACACGTAGCTACCCAGGGTGCTAGTTCTGGCCACCTCATCCGCCATCCGGTTACCCTGTGCCACTGGGTCCTATCCTTTTTGGTGGCCTGGGCAATGTATGATGCTCACCTTCTTCGGCAAGAAGAGGGCCTGTAGGAGGTCTAGGATTTCCTGCTTATTTTTGATTTCTCTGCCTCCTGAAGTCAGCAGTCCCCTTCTTTTATATATTTCACCATGCACATGCGCAGTAGCGAAGGCGTATCGACTGTCCGTATAAATGTTTACCCTCTTCCCTTTTGCCTGTTTTAAGGCCTGAGTCAGAGCTACCAACTCAGCTTTCTGTGCTGAAGTGCCTGGTGGTAAGGCAGAGGCCCAAACAACAGCCTTCCCGTCGACCACCGCCGCCCCTGCCCTCCTCTCACCTTGATGGAGGAAGCTGCTGCCATCTGTATACCAGGTGTACTCTGCATCTGGCAGGGGCTGATCTGTCAAGTCCTCGCGGGCCCCATGGACTTCAGCCAACACCTGTTGGCAATTGTGGCTGACCTGCGTTTGGTCTCCTGGTTCCGGCAGCAGAGTGGCGGGGTTGAGAGAGGCCGTCGTTCCAAACCGGATGCGCTCGGGGTTGAGTAACATCGCCTGGTAGTGGGTAACTCTGGCATTTGATAGCCATCGATCAGGTGGCTGACGTATGACCGTCTCGATGGCATGAGACGTCACTATGGTCAGTGGCTGTCCCAGAGTCAGTTTGTCAGAGTCTTTTACAATCATGGCCACTGCCGCTATCATGCGGAGACACGGGGGCCACCCAGAGGCGACACTGTCCAATTTCTTTGAGAAATAGGCCACCGGCCTCTTCCAAGGCCCTAATTTTTGGGTCAGGACTCCCTTTGCAATCCCCCCTCTTTCGTCTATATATAGGGTAAAAGGCTTGTTGGGGTCAGGCAGGCTCAGTGCGGGGGCTTCCAAGAGGGCCTTTTTTAGTCTATCGAAGGCCAATTGCTGTTCTTCTCCCCAGATGTAAGGGGAATTGATCTTCGTGAGGGGACATAGGGAGGCCGCAATTTCCGCAAACCCAGGAATCCACAGGCGGCAGAAGCCGGCACTCCCCAGAAATTCCCTCAACTGGCGTGGGTTTTTAGGTGGGGGTATAAGCGCCACCGCCTGTTTGCGCCCCTCCGTTAACCACCTTCTACCCCCTTTTAATTTATAACCCAGGTAGACTACCTGTCGGGCACATATTTGGGCCTTTTTAGCAGAGGCGCGATATCCCAGCTCACCCAGCCTTTGGAGCAGGGATTCCGTACCTTGTTTACAGTCTGCTTCGGTTTCTGCTGCCAGGAGTAAGTCATCCACATACTGTAAGAGAGTCCATTGAGGGTTACTCACCCTGAAGCTTGCCAAGTCATGATGTAAGGCCTCATCAAATAGTGTGGGCGAATTTTTAAATCCTTGTGGGAGTCTGGTCCAAGCCAATTGCCCTGAAAATCCAGTCTCCTGGTCCTTCCATTCGAAGGCAAACAAGGGTTGGCTCTGGGGGCTCAACCTCAGACAAAAGAAAGCATCTTTCAAATCTAGCACCGTATACCAAGTGCGCGATGGGGGCAAGGTACTTAGCAAGTTGTACGGATTTGGCACGGTCGGGTGAATGTCTTCAACCCGACGATTTACCTCGCGTAAGTCCTGCACAGGTCGGAAATCATTGGTGCCTGGTTTTCGTACCGGCAGTAAGGGTGTGTTCCAAGGGGATTGGCAAGGCTTTAATATTCCCAAGTCCAACAGTCTCTTAATGTGGGGCCGAATTCCATCCTTTGCTTCCTTGGTCATAGGATACTGCCGTACAGATATTGGTTCAGCTGTAGGCTTTACATTTATTATTATGGGTGGCTGCTGAATTGCTAACCCTATTTCTCCGGTCTCTGCCCAAGAACCCGGAAACTTTTTTATCCACTCAGGGGCTAGTGGAGTTCCTATTCCCTTTTTGTCGTATAGACGGTGTTCATCTTCTAATTGCAGAGTCAATACTTGTAGAAGGCGCCCCCTAGAGTCTGTTACTGAGACCCCTTCCTTCTGGAAGTGGATCTGGGCTCCCACTTTGGATAGCAAGTCTCTTCCTAGTAAGGGGTATGGGCAGTCTGGTACTAGAAGAAATGAGTGGGTGACTCGGCCAGTGGCTAGGTCTACCTGGCGTTCTGTGGTCCATCGGTACATTTTTCTCCCAGTCGCTCCCTGGACACAAGAAGTTTTTGAGCTAAGGGGGCCAATATTTTTGTTCAAGACAGAGTGCTGAGCTCCGGTATCCACCATGAACGTGACCGGCCTGCCTCCCACTCGCAAGGTTACCCGGGGCTCAGGGGGAGGCTCCTGGCCCTGACCCCCCTAGTCATCGTCCCCCCCCAGGGGATGGACCGGAATGTCTGTCTCCTTTTTTCTTCTGGTGGCATTTTTATTTGGACAGTCTCTGCACCAGTGTCCTTTCTCCTTGCAGTACGCGCACTGGTCTCGATCTAGCTGCGATTTATTGTCTCCCAGGTATTTCCTTGTCTGACCTCTACCGTAACCTGGCCTATCTTGTCTGTTTGATTTGCTTACCGCGGTGACCAAGATTTTAGCTAGTTCCCTATTTTTCTTTTTGTCTCTCTGATCCTGTTCTTTTTGCATTCTTTCCTCTTTTTCCTCTCTAGTTTCTCTCTTATTAAAGATTCTCTCTGCTTCTTTCAGGAGGTCCTGCAATGTATAACCCTGTAGGCCCTCCAGTCTCTGCAGCTGCGTTCGGATGTCTGGGGCCGATTGGCCAATGAAAGACATTATTACATCCGACTGCTGGTCAGGAGCCTGGGGGTCAAACGGGGTATACATCCGGTATCCCTCCATTAATCTTTCCAGAAACCCCGCCGGGGTCTCTTCATTACCCTGGGTTATGGCACGTACCTTAGCCAAATTGGTGGGGCGTCTCCCTGCCCCTCTGAGACCTATCAGGAGAATCTGGCGATAGAGACGAAGTCGTTCCCTACCGGCTGCCGTACTAAAATCCCAATCTGGTCTGGTCAACGGGAATGCTGCATCAATCTCGTTTGGCAGTTGGGTAGGTTGACCGTTGTCCCCTGGAACATTTTTCTGAGCCTCCGTGAGAACTCGCTGTCTCTCCTCCGTGGTCAGGAGAGCCTGCAGGAGCTGCTGGCAGTCATCCCAAGTCGGTTGGTGGGTTAAAAGAATAGATTCAATTAATCCTGTCAAAGCCTGTGGGTCTTGAGAAAAAGGCGGGTTATGGGTTTTCCAATTGTACAAATCTGAGGCTGAGAACGGCCAGTATTGCATCTGATCCCCCACTGAGCGAAGTGGGAAAGCCTGAGCCTCCCACTGGCTGCCCTCACTCCCCCCTCCCCGACGCAAGCGCAGCCTGGCACTCATGGGGGTTGAACGAGCCGGAGGGTCCTCCTCTCTTTCTCCCTGCGTAGAATCTGGGGAAGGTGCCATAGGCTCTCTCGGGAGGGGTGCGTAAGGCGGTGGGGTGTCAAAAAGCAAAAGATCCTCCTGCCCGCCCGGGAGGACCGAGGGTTTTTTTGTCTTGAGGGAGTCTAACTCCTTCAATGGGTAAAGGGTCGAGGCAGGGCCAACCAACGGGTTTTGCGCCGGGTCCTCCCACACAAAGATGTCAACTGACGGGGGCCCGCCCTGATCCGTGGGTTGTGGTTTTAGGGGTGTTACGGACGGAGGCAGGGCAGGTGTGGCACCCGGCCCCGCCACGATTCGGTCGGCCGGGAGAAAGGGTTTCACCCATTTTGGGGGGTTTTGCGCCAGGTCCTCCCACACAAAGATGTAAGGCACTTGATCCGGGTGCCCTTCTTTTCCTTCCTTACAGACCTGGCTCTTCACCTGTAAGATAATACGAGAGTCAAAAGTCCCATCCCGTGGCCACCCGATATTGAAGGCTGGCCACTCGGACATACAAAAACCTGTCCAGTTCTTCTTCTGCACGCTCACAGACAAGTTTTGGGCCCGCTCCCGGACCTCTTTCCAATGATCTAAAGTGAGGCTTAGAGGTGTAGTCAATCCCTGTTCCATGTTGAAGAAGAAAGGAAAGTATATTATAACACGAAAGACAATTACAAGACTCACAAAGACACTGCACGCGACAACGGACCGAGACAAAACTGAAACCAAAACTTCCGATGGGAGCGGCTGCCTAGCCAGCCCTCTCCCGGGGAAGGAGGAAGACGAAGTCCTTTCCTTCTTCCCAACCAGGTGGGAGAGCGGCCTCACCAGCCTCTCCCAGAACACCGCTGGAGCATCCTCCAGGGCTTGAGCCAGGGGTCCTGGACACGTCTGTCCCTTCCTACTACTGGCTCTCCACTCTTTCGGCGCTTAGCGCCCGCAAACACAAACACCCGTACGCCAGGCGCCCGGGGAAAATAGACACACAAAAATACACGGAACGGGGAAGAATTACCTCCGATTGGGAGATGGAGGGTGAATCTGGGGGGGGAGGTCTGAATCCCGGACGAGCCCCCAAGAAATGTAAGACCCCTTAAGCAGGTGTCCCACAATCCAGACCCCCAGAAACACAGACTCCACTCCAATCGCTGCAAGAGCAAGAGCAAGTTTATTGCATTTGCAAATGGGCTGTCTCAACAGCACACTCTAGTGACGTGCAGAGAGAGCGGCCCCGATCATCAATTTCACAGAGTATTTAAGGCTTAAAACCACAACATTAGCATATTTCCACAGTGTTACAATTTCATTTGGTAACCTAAAGGATTACAGGGTAAAAGGGGGTTTCCAGGGTAAAAGGGAAGAAGTTACATGCTGTACGTGCCTTGTGGTTTTCATTTCTAGCTTGAGCAAGCAAGGGCAGGGGTCAATGTAGTGTGTAATAACTTGTAGTGTTGTAACAGGACATAGGTTGGGTACATTTTTTGTTAACTTCTGCCTTTATAGTTCCTAAAAACGGTTATAAAACCGATTACATACTGCAAGTTCAGCTAAAGTTCAGCTATCTTATGAAAGCATTTTCATGTCTTGTAAAAATTGTTGCAAGCCCAGCCAATTTGCACAGAAGCAGAACAATATGCAGTTAGCTCAAGCAACTCCATCTTAAACCTAACCTGCCTAATTCTTTCATTAGGCAAGTAGATAAAATGTCATCTATACAAACAGAAATATCATTTTTGTTTGTTGAGGTTCCTCTAGCTTTCTCCATAGAAAATATGAATGTGTAGAGGTGATGTCTCTATGTGGAACCAATTAGTGTTTCCAAGCACAAAATTAAATGTTCCCTTATAAAAAACATTCAAAACAATAAAGTCCGTTGATAATATCCAGAAAAAACAACCACAGAGGCTGTAGCAATATTTCGGATTGAGATAGCCAAAACACAAAAGATATTTCTGGTTTCATCCAGTCATATCCGGACAAAGTGGTGTGGAATTCGTATGCAAGGTACCGAGAAAATCAGAGTAAAAATGGTTTTGGAGAAAAGCAAAGTCTTTTCGTTAGGCAAGTAGATAAAATGTCATCTATACAAACAGAAATATCATGTTTGTTTGTCGCAGTTCCTCTAGCTTTCTCCCTAGAAAATACGAATGTGTAGAGATGGTGTCTCCATGTGGAACCAATTATTGTTTCCAAGCAAAAAATTAAATGTTCCCCGATGAAAAACATAAAAACAATAAAGTCTGTTGATAAAATCCGGAAAACACAAACACAGAGGCTGTAGCAATATCTGGGATTTAGTTAGCCAAAACAAAACCGGATATTTCTGGTTTCATCCTGTCATATGAGGACAAACTGGTATGGATTTCGTAAGCAAGGGACCGAGAAAATCACTGTAAAAATGGTTTTGCAGAAAAGCAAAGGTTTTTCGTTATGCCAGTGCATAAAATGTCATCTATACAAACAGAAATATCATGATTGTTTGTCGCAGTTCCTCTAGCTTTCTCCCTAGAAAATACGAACATGTAGAGCTGGTGTCTCCATGTGGAACCAATTAGTGTTTCCAAGCACAAAAATAAATGTTCCCTGAAAAAAACATCCAAAAAAAATGCAGTCCATTGATAATATCCGGAAAAAACAAACACAGAGGCTCTAGCAATATCTGGGATTGAGTTAGCCAAAACAAAACCGGATATTTCCGGTTTCATGCAGTCATATCCGGTAAACTGGAGTGGAAGTCGTATGCAATGGACCGAGAAAATCACAGTAAAAATGCTTTTGGAGAAAAGCAAAGTCTTTTCTTTAGGCCAGTGCATAAAATGTCATCTATACAAACAAAAATAACATGTTTGTTTGTCGCAGTTCCTCTAGCTTTCTCCATAGAAAATACGAATGTGTAGAGCTGGTGTCTCCATGTGGAACCAATTAGTGTTTCCAAGCACTAAATTAAATGTTCCCTGATAAAAAACATTCAAAACAATAAAGTCCATCGATAATATCAAGAAAACACAATCACAGAGGCTGTAGAAATATCTGGGATTGAGTTAGTCAAAAAAACCCGGATATTTCCGCTTTCATCCAGTCATATCCGGTAAACTGTTGTGGAATTTGTATTCAATGGACCGATAAATTCACAGTAAAAAAGGTTTTGGAGAAAAGCAAAGTCTTTTTGTTAGGCAAGTGCATAAAATGTCATCTATACAAACAGAAATATCATGTTTGTTTGTCACAGTTCCTCTAGCTTTCTCCCTAGAAAATACGAATGTGTAGAGCTGGTGTCCCCATGATGAACCAAGTAGTGTTTCTACAGTACAAAAATAAATGTTCCCTGATAAAAAACATTCAAAACAATAAAATCCATAGATAATATAGGAAAACACAAACACATAGGCTTTCACAATAATTCGGATTTAGTTAGCCAAAACACAACAAGATATTTCTAGTTTCATCCAGTGATATCCGGACAAAGTGGTGTGGAATTCATATGCAATGGACCAAGAAAAACACAGTAAAAATGGTTTTGGAGGAAAACAAAGTCTTTTCGTTAGGGAAGTGCACAAAATGTCATCTATACAAACAGAAATCATGTTTCTATGCCGCAGTTCCTCTAGTTTTCTCCCTAGAAAATACAAATGTGTAGAGCTGGTGTCTCCATGTTGAACCAATTAGTGATTCCAAACACAAAATTAAATGTTCCACGATAAAAAGCATTCAAAACAATAAAGTCCATCGATAATATCCGGAAAACACAAACACAGAGGCTTTCACAATATTTCGGATTGAGTTAGCCAAAACAAAACTGGATATTTCTGGGTTCATCCAGTCATATCCGGTAAACTGGTTTGAAGTTGTATGCAAAGGACTGAGAAAATCACAGTAAAGATGGTTTTGGAGAAAAGCAAAGTCTATTCCTTAGGCAAGTGCATAAAATGTTGTCTATACAACCAGAAATAGCATGTTTATTTGCCGCAGTTCCTCTAGCTTTCTCCCTAGAAAATACGAATGTGTAGAGCTGGTGTCCCCATGATGAAGCAATTAGTGTTTCTACGGTACAAAAATAAATGTTCCCTGATAAAAACATTCAGAACAATAAAGTCAATCGCTAATATCCAGAAAAAACAAACACAGAGGCTTTCACAATATTTCGGATTGAGATAGCCAAAACAAAACCGAATATTTCTGGTTTCATCTAGTCATATCCGGACAAAGTGGTGTGGAATTCGTATGCAAGGTACCGAGAAAATCAGAGTAAAAATGGTTTTGGAGAAAAGCAAAGTCTTTTCGTTAGGCAAGTAGATAAAATGTCATCTATACAAACAGAAATATCATGTTTGTTTGCCACAGTTCCTCTACCTTTCTCCCTAGAAAATACAAATATGTAGAGCTCTTGTCTCAATATGGAACCAATTAGTGTATCTAAGCTCAAAATTAAATGTTCCCTGATAAAAAACATTCAAAACAATAAAGTCTGTTGATAAAATCGGGAAAACACAAACACAGAGGCTGTAGCAATATCTGGGATTGAGTTAGCCAAAACAATACCGGATATTTCTGGTTTCATCCAGTCATATTCGGACGAACTGTTATGGAATTCGTAAGCAATGGACCGAGAAAATCACTGTAAAAATGGTTTTTGAGAAAAGCAAAGTCTTTTTGTTAGGCAAGTGCATAAAATGTCATCATCTATACAAACAGAAATATCATGTTTTTGCCGCAGTTCCTCTAGCTTTCCCACCGAGAAAATACGAATGTGTAGAGCTGGTGTCTCCATGTGGAATCAATTAGTGTTTCCAAGCACAAAATTAAATGTTCCCTGATAAAAAAACATTCAAAACAATAAAGTCCATCGATAATATCCAGAAATCACAAACAAAGAGTCTTTCACAATATTTTGGATTGAGATAGCCAAAACAAAACTGGATATTTCTGGTTTCATCCAGTCATACCCAGACAAACTGGTGTGGAATTCGTATGCAATGGACTGAGGAAGTCACAGTAAATATGGTTTTGGAGAAAACCAAAGGCTTTTTGTTAGGCAAGTAGATAAAATGTCATCTATAGAAACAGAAATATCATGTTTGTTTGCCGCAGTTCCTCTAGCTTTCTCTCTAGAAAATACGAATATGTAGAGATGGTGTCTCCATGTGGATCCAATTAGTGTTTCCAAGCACAAAATTAAATGTTCCCTGATAAAAAACATTCAAAACAATAAAGTCCATCGATAATATCCAGAAAACACAAACACAGAGGCTTTCACAATATTTCAGATTGAGATAGCCAAAACAAAACCCAATATTTGTGGTTTCATCCAGTCATATCCAGACAAACTGGTGTGGAATTCGTACGCAATGGACTGAGGAAGTCACAGTAAATACGTTTTTGGAGAAAACCAAAGGCTTTTTGTTAGGCAAGTAGATAAAATGTCATCTATAGAAACAGAAATATCATGTTTGTTCGCCGCAGTTCCTCTAGCTTTCTCCATAGAAAATATGAATGTGTAGAGCTGATGTCTCTATGTGGAACCAATTAATGTTTCCAAGCACAAAATTAAATGTTCCCTTATAAAAAGCATTCAAAACAATAAAGTCCGTTGATAATATCCAGAAAACACAACCACAGAGGCTGTAGCAATATTTCGGATTGAGATAGCCAAAACACAAAAGATATTTCTGGTTTCATCCAGTCATATCCGGACAAAGTGGTGTGGAATTCGTATGCAAGGTACCGAGAAAATCAGAGTAAAAATGGTTTTGGAGAAAAGCAAAGTCTTTTCGTTAGGCAAGTAGATAAAATGTCATCTATAGAAACAGAAATATCATGTTTGTTTGTCGCAGTTCCTCTAGCTTTCTCCCTAGAAAATACGAATGTGTAGAGCTGGTGTCTCCATGTGGAACCAATTATTGTTTCCAAGCAAAAAATTAAATGTTCCCCAAAAAAAACATTCAAAACAATAAAGTCCGTTGATAATATCCAGAAAAAACAAACACAGAGGTTGTAGCAATATTTCGGATTGAGTTAGCCAAAACAAAATCGGATATTCCTGGTTTCATCCAGTCATATCCAGAAAATCTAGTGTGGAAGTCGTATGCAATGGACCGAGAAAATCACAGTACAAATGGTTTTGGAGAAAAGCAAAGTCTTTTTGTTAGGCAAGTGCATGAAATGTCATTGATACAAACAGAAATATCATGTTTCTTTTTGGGAGTTCCTCTAGCTTTCTCCATAGAAAATACGAATGTGTATAGCTGGTGTACCCATGATGAACCAATTAGTGTTTCTATGGTAAAAAAATGAATGTTCCCTGATAAAAACATTCAAAACTATAAAGTCCATCGATAATATCCGGAAAACACAACCACAGAGGCTGTAGCAATATTTCAGATTGAGTTAGCCAAAACACAACCGGATATTTCTGGTTTCATAAAGTCATATCCAGACAAAGTGGTGTGGAATTCGTATGCAATGGACCGAAAAAATCTCAGTGAAAATGGTTTTGGAGAAAAGCAAAGTCTTTTCATTAGGCAAGTGCATGAAATATCATCTATACAAACAGAAATATCATGTTTGTTTGCGGCAGTTCCTCTAGCTTTCTCCCTGGAAAATATGAATGTGTAGAGCTGTTGACTCCATGTGGAACCAATTAGGGTTCCTATGGTACAAAATAAATTCTCCCTGATAAAAATATTCAAAACAGCAAAGTCCATCGATAATATCCAGAAAACACATACACAGAGCCTGTAGCTATACTTGGGATTGAGTTAGCCAAAACAGAATGGGTTATTTGTGGTTTCTTCCACCATATCCACAGAATTGATGTGGAATTCTTATGCAATGGACCAAGAAAATCAGAGTACAAATTGTTTTAGAGAAAAGCAAAGTCTTTTCGTTAGGCAAGTGCTTAAAATGTCAAGTATACAAACAGAAATATCATGTTTGTTTTCCGCAGTTCCTCTAGCTTTCTCCCTAGAAAATACAAAAGTGTAGAGCTGGTGTTTCCATGTTGAACTAATTAGTGTTTCTACGGTACAAAATTAAATATTCCCTGATAAAAAACATTCAAAACAATAAAGTCCATGGATAATATTCGGAAAACACAAACACAGAGGCTGTAGCAATATCTGGGATTCAGTTATCCAAAACACAACCGGATTTTTCTTGTTTCATCCATCATATCCGGACAAACTTGTCGAATTCAAATGCAATGGACCGAGAAAATCACAGTAAAAATGGTTTTTGAGAAAAGCAAAGTCTTTTCGTTAGGCAAGTGCATAAAATGTCATCTATACAAACAGAAATATCATGTTTGTTTGCCGCAGTTCTAGCTTTCTCACTAGAAAATACGAATATGTAGAGCTGGTGTATCCATGTGGTACCAATTAGTGTTTCTATGGTACAAAATTAAATGTTCCCTGTTAAAAACCATTCAAAACAATAAAGTCCGTAGATAATATCAGGAAAACACAAACACAGAGGCTGTAGCAATGTCTGGGATTGATATGCCAAAACACAACCGGATATTTCTGCTTTCATGAAGTCATATCCGGACAAAGTGGTGTGGAATACATATGTAATGGATCGAGAAAATCACAGTAAAAATGGTTTTGGAGAAAAGCAAAGTCTTTTCATTAGGCAAGTGCTTAAAATGTCATCTAAACCAACAGATATATCATGCTTGTTTGCCGCAGTTCCTCCAGCTTTCTACCTAGAAAATACGAATTTGTAGAGCTGGTGTCTCCATGTGGAACTAATTAGTGTTTTTACGGTACAAAATTAAATGTTCCCCGATAACAAACATTCAAAACAATAAAATCCATAGATAAAATCCGGAAAACACAAACACAGAGGTTTTCTTAATATTTCGATTTGAGTTAACCAAAACACAGCCGGATATTTTTGTTTTCATCCAGGCATATCCGGTCAAAGTGCTGTGGAATTCATATGCAATGGACCGAGAAAATTACAGTAAAAATGGTTTTGGAGAAAAGCAAAGTCATTCCTTCAGCAAGTGCATAAAATATCATGTATACAAACAGAAATATCATGTTTGTTTGCCGCAGTTCCTCTAGCTTACTCCCTAGAAAATTCAAATGTGTAGAGCTGCTGTCTCCATGTTGTAGAATTAGTGTTTCTATGGTACAAAATTAAATGTTCCCTGATAAAACATTCAAAACAATAAAGTCCATTGATAATATCCACAAAACACATACACAGAGGCTTTCACAATATTTCAGATTGAGTTAGCCAAAACACAACCAGATATTTCTGGTTTCATTCAGTCATATCTGGACAAAGTGGTGTGGAATTCGTATGCAATGGACCGAGAAAATCACAGTAAAAATGGTTTTGGAAAAAAGCAACATCTTTTCCTTCAGCAAGTGCATAAAATATCGTCTAAACAAACAGAAATATCATTTTTGTTTGCCGCAGTTCCTCTAGCTTTCTCCCTAGAAAATACGAAAGTGTAGAGCTGGTGTCTCCATGTGGAACCCATTAGTGTATCCAAGCACAAAATTCAATGTTCCTGATAAAAAACATTCAAAACAATAAAGTCCATCAATGATATTCGGTAAACACAAACACAGAGGCTGTAGCTATACCTGTGATTGAGTTAGCCAAAACACAGCCGGGTATTTCTGGTTTCATGCAGGCCTACCTGGACAAACTGGTGTCAAATTCCTATGCAATGGACCAAGAAAATCACAGTAAAAATGGTTCTGGAGAAAAGCAAAGTCTTTTCATTAGGCAAGTGCATAAAATGTCATCTATACAAACAGAAATATCATGTTTGTTTGAAATACTTCCTCTAGCTTTCTCCCTAGAAAATATGAATGTGTAGAGCTGTTGTCTCCATGTCGAACCAATTAGTGTTTCCCAGCAAAAAAATTAAATATTCGCTGATAAAAAAGCATTCAAAATAATAGTGTCCGTTGATAATATCTGGAAATCACAAAAACAGAGTCTGTAGCAATATCTGGGATTGAGTTAGTCAAAACACAGCTGGATATTTCTGGTATCATCCAGTCATATCCAGACAAAATGGAATGGAATTCATATGCAATGGACCGAGAAAATTACAGTAAAAATGATTTCGGAGAAAAGCAAAGTCTGGTCCTGCAGGAAATACATAAAATGTCATCTATACAAAGAGAAATATCATGTTTGTTTGGCATAGATCCTCTAGTTTTCTGCCTAGAAAATTCGAATGTGTAGAGCTGGTGTCTCCATGTGTAGAATTAGTGTTTCTATGCTAAAAAATTAAATGTTCCCTGTTAAAAAATTCAAAACAATAAAGTCCATTGATAATATCCACAAAAACATAAACACAGAGGCTTTCACAATATTTCAGATTGAGTTAGCCAAAACACAAGCAGATATGTCCGGTTTCATTCAGTCATATCTGGACAGTGTGGGGTGGAATTTGAATGCAATGGACCAAATAATCACAGTAAAAATGGTTTTGGAGAAAAGCAAAGTCTTTTTGTTAGGCAAGTGCATAAAATGTCATCTATACATACAGAAATATCATGTTTGTTTGCCGTAGTACTTCTAGCTTACTTTCTAGAAAATACGAATGTGTATAACTAATGTCTCCATGTGGAGTCAACTAGTGTTTCCAAGCACAAAATTAAATGTTCCCAGATAAAAAAAACATTCAAAACCATAAAGTCCATCGATAATATCCAGAAAACAAAAACACAGAGGCTTTCACAATATTTCGGATTGAGTTAGCCAAAACATAACCCAATATTTCTGGTTTCATCCAGTCATATCCGGACAAAGTGCTGTGGATTTCATATGCAATGGACCGAGAGAATCACAGTACAAACGGTTTTGGAGAAAAGCATAGTCTTTTCATTAGGCAAGTGCATAAAATATCATCTAAACAAACAGAAATATCATGTTTGTTTGCCACAGTTCCTCTAGATTTCTGCCTCGAAAATACGAATGTGTAGAGCTGGTGTCTCCATGTGGAACCAATTTGTGTTTCTATGGTACAAAATTAAATTTTCCCTGATAAAAAACATCCAAAACCATAAAGTCTATCGATAATATCCGTAAAACACAAACACAGAGGCTGTAGCAATATGTGGGATTGAGTTAGCGAAAACACAACGGGATATTTATGTTTTCATCCAGGCATATCCTGACAAAGGGCTGTGGAATTCGTGTGCAATGGATCCAGAAATTCACAGTAAAAATGGTTCTGGAGAAAAGCAAAGTATTTTCCTTCTACAGGGCATAAAATGTCATCTATAGAAACAGAAATCTCATGTTTGTTTGCCACAGTTCCTCTAGCTTTCTCCGTAGAATATACGAATGTGTAGATCTGGTTTCTCCATGTGGAACCAGTTAGTGTTTCCAAGCACAAAATTAAATGTTCCCTGATAAAAACATTCAAAACAATAAAGTCCGTTGATAATATCCGGAAAACACAAACACAGAGGCTTTCACAATATTTCGGATTGAGTTAGCCAAAACACAACGGATATTTCTGGTTTCATCCAGTCATATCCGGACAAAGTGGTGTGGAATTCGTATGCAATGGACCGAGAAAATCACAGTAAGAATGGTTTTTGATAAAATCAATGTCTTTTCCTTTGGCCAGTGCATAAAATGTCATCAATACAAACAGAAATATCATGTTTGTTTGCCGCAGTTGCTCTAGCTTTCTCCCTAGAAAATACGAATGTGTAGAGCTGGTGTCTCCATGTGGAACTAATTAGTGTTTCCCAGCACAAAATTAAATGTTCCCTGATAAAAAACATTCAGAACCATAAACTCCATCGATAATTTCCAGAAAACACAAACACAGAGGCTGTAGCAATATCTGGGATTGAGATAGCCAAAACGCAACTGATATTTCTGTTTTCATCACTTCATATCCGGACAAACTCGTGTGGAATTCGGATGCAATAGACTGAGACAATCAGAGTAAAAATGGTTTTGGAGAAAACCAAAGTCTTTTCGTTAGGCAAGTGCATAAAATGTCATCTATAAAAACAGATATATCATATTTTTTGCCGCAGTTCCTCTAGCTTTCACCTTAGAAAATGCGAATGTGTAGATCTGGTGTCTCCATGTGAAGTCAACTAATGTTTCCCAGCGTGAAATTAAATGTTCCCAGATATAAACATTCAAAACAATAAATTCCATCGATAATTTCCAGAAGACACAAACACAGAGGCTGTAGCAATATCTGGGATTCGGATAACCAAAACTTAAGCTGATATTTCTGGTTTCATCCCGTCATATCCGGACAATCTGGTGTGGAATTCGTATGCAATGGACAGAAAATCTCAGTAAAAATGGTTTTGGAGAAAAGCAAAGTTTTTCGTTAGGCAAGTACATAAAATGTCATTAATACAAACAGAAATATCATGTTTGTTTGAGGCAGTTCTTCTAGCTTTCCCCCTAGAAAATACGAATGTGTATAGCTGGTGTTCTGATGATGAACCAATTAGTGCTTCTACGGTACAAAATTAATGTTCCCTGTAAAAAAAAATATTCAAGACAATAAAGTCCATCGATAATATCCAGAAAACACAAACAAAGAGGCATTCACAATATTCGGATTGTGTTAGCCAAAATTCAACCGGATATTTCTGTTTCCAACCAATCATATACGGACAAACTGGTGTGGAATTCCTAGGCAATGGACCGAGAAAATCACAGTAAAAATGGTTTTGGAGAAAAGCAAAGTCTTTTCGTTAGGCCAGTGCAAAAAATGTCATCGATACAAACAGAAATATCATGTTTGTTTGCCGCAGTTCCTCTAGCTTTCCACCTAGAAAATACGAATGTGTAGAGCTGGTTTGTCCATGTGGAACCTATTAGTGTTTCCAAGCACAAAATTAAATGTTCCCAGATAAAAAACATTCAAAACAACAAATTCCATTGAAAATATCCGGGAAAAAAAAACACAGAGTCAGTAGCAATATCTGAGATTGAGTTAGCCAAAACAAAACCGGATATTTCCAGTTTCATCCAGTCATATCCGGACAAATGGGTGTGGAATTGGTATGCAATGGACTGAGAAAATCACAGTAAAAATGCTTTTGGAGAAAAGAAAAGTCTTTTCGTTAGGCCAGTGCATAAAATGTCATCTATACAAACAGAAATATCATGTTTGTTTGTCACAGTTCCTCTAGCTTTCCCCCTAGGAAATACGAATGTGTAGAGCTGGTGTCTCCATGTGCAACGAATCAGTGATTCCAAGCTCAAAATAAATAGTTCCCTGGTAAAAAGCCTTCAATACAATAAATTCCATTGATAATATCCAGAAAACACAAACACAGAGGCTGAAGCAATATCTGGGTGAGTTAGCCAGAAAAAATCCGGATATTTCCGGTTTCATCCAGTCATATCCGGAAAAAATGGTGTGGAATTCGTATGCAATGGACCGAGAAAATCACAGTAAAAATTGTTTTGGAGAAAAGCAAAGTCTTTTCTTTAGGCAAGTGCATAAAATGTCATCTATATAAACAGAAATATCATGTTTGTTTGTCGCAGATCCTCTAGCTTTCTCCCTAGAAAATCCGAATGTGTAAAGCTGGTGTCTCCATGCGGAACTAATTAGTGTTTCCAAGCACAAAATTAAATGTTCCCTGATAAAAAACATTCAAAACAATAAAGTCCATGGATAATATCAGGAATATACAAACACAGAGGCAGCAGCAATATCTGGGATTGGGTTAGCCATAACAAAACCGGATATTTCCGGGTTCATCCTGTCATATCCGGACAAAATGGTGTGGAATTCGTATGCAATGGACCAAGAAAATCACAGTAAAAATTGTTTTGGAGAAAA
Organism: Lepus oiostolus; assembly: GCA_036325905.1. Lineage (NCBI taxonomy): Eukaryota > Metazoa > Chordata > Mammalia > Lagomorpha > Leporidae > Lepus > Lepus oiostolus. The sequence continues at coordinate 80,684,897 of CM070816.1, forward strand.
GCAAAGTCTTTTCTTTAGGCAAGTGCATAAAATGTCATTAATACAAACAGAAATATCATGTTTGTTTGAGGCAGTTCTTCTAGCTTTCCCCCTAGAAAATAAGAATGTGTAAAGCTGGTGTCTCCATGATGAACCAATTAGTGTTTCACGGTACAAAATTAAATGTTCCCTGATAAAAACATTCAAAACAATAAAGTCGTTGGATAATATCTGGAAAACACAAACACAGAAGCTTTCAAAATATTTCGGATTGAGTTAGCCAAAACACAACCGGATATTTCTGGTTTCATCCAGTCATATCGGGACAACATGGTGTGGAATTCTTATGCAATGGACCGAGAAAATCAGAGTAAAAATGTTTTTGGAGAAAAGCAAAGTCTTTTCATTAGGCAAGTGCATAAAATGTCATTAATACAAACAGAAATATCATGTTTGTTTGAGGCAGTTCTTCTAGCTTTCCCCCTAGAAAATACGAATGTGTAGAGCTGGTGTTCTGATGATGAACCAATTAGTGCTTCTACGGTACAAAATTAATGTTCCCTGTAAAAAAAATATTCAAGACAATAAAGTCCATCGATAATATCCAGAAAACACAAACACAGAGGCTGTCACAATATTTAGGAGTGAGGTAGCCAAAACACAACCGGATATTTCTGTTTGCAACCAATCATATACGGACAAACTGGTGTGGAATTCCTAGGCAATGGACCAAGAAAATCACAGTAAAAATGGTTTTGGAGAAAAGCAAAGTCATTTCGTTGGGCAAGTGCATAAAATGTCATCTATACAAACAGAAATATCATGTTTGTTTGTCACAATTCCTCTAGCTTTCCACCTAGAAAATACGAATGTGTAGAGCTGGTTTGTCCATGTGGAACCTATTAGTGTTTCCAAGCACAAAATTAAATGTTCCCAGATAAAAAACATTCAAAACAACAAATTCCATTGATAATATCCGGAAAAAAAAAACACAGAGTCTGTAGCAATATCTGGGATTGAGTTAGCCAAAACAAAAGCGGATATTGCCGGTTTCATCCAGTCATATCCGGACAAATTGGTGTGGAATTGGTATGCAATGGAATCAGAAAATCATAGTGAAAATGGTTTTGGAGAAAAGCAAAGTCTTTTCGTTAGACAGGTTCATAAAATGTCATCTATACAAACAGAAATATCATGTTTGTTTGTCGTAGTTCCTCTACCTTTCTCCCTAGAAAATACGAATGTGTAGAGCTGGTGTCTCCATGTGGAACCAATTAGAGTTTCCATACACAAAATTAAATTTTCCCCGACAAAAATCCTTCAAAACAATAAAGTCCGTTAATAATATCCAGAAAGCACAAACACCGATGCTTTCACAATATTTCGGATTCAGTTAGCCAAAACACAACCGGATATTTCTGGTTTCATCCAGTCATATCCGGACAAACTGGTGTGAAATCGTATGCAATGGACTGAGAGAATCACAGTAAAAATGGTTTTGGAGAAAAGCAAAGTCTTTTCTTAGATAAGTGCAAAAAATGTCATCGATACAATCAGAAATATCATGTTTGTTTTTCACAGTTCCTCTAGCTTTCTCCGTAGAATATACGAAAGTGTGGAGCTGGTGTCCCCATGATGAACCATTTAGTGTTTCAGCGGTACAAAATTAAATGTTCCCTGATAAAAACATTCAAAACAATAAAGTCCATCGATAATATCCAGAAAACACAAACACAGAGGCTTTCACAATATTTCGGAGTGAATTAGCCAAAACACAATCGGATATTTCGGTTTCATCCAGTCATATCCGGACAAAGTGGTGTGGAATTCGTATGCAATGGACTGAGAGAATCATAGTAAAAATGGTTTTGGAGAAAAGCAAAGACTTTTCCTTAGGTAAGTGCATAAAATGTCATCTATACAAACAGAAATATCATGTATCTTTTTCGCAGTTCCTCTAGTTTTCTCCCTAGAAAATACGAATGTGTAGAGCTGGTGTCTCCATATGGAACCAATTAGTGTCTCCAAGCACAAAAATTAAATGTAGCCCGATAAAAAACCTTCAAAAAAATAAAGTCCGTTGATAGTATCCAGAATAAGCAAACACAGGGGCTGTGGCAATATCTGGGATTGAGTTAGCCAAAACAAAACCGGATATTTCCGGTTTCATCCAGTCATATTCAGAAAAAGTGGTGTGGAATTCGTATGCAATGGACCGAAAAAATTACAATGAAAATTGTTTTGGAGAAAAGCAATGTCTTTTCCTTAGGCAAGGGCATAAAATGTCATCTATACAAACAGAAATATCATGTTGTTTGCCGCAGTTCGTATAGTATTAACCCTAGGAAATACGAATGTGTAGAGCTGGAGTTCCCTTGATGAACCAATTAGTGTTTCAGCGGTACAAAATTAAATGTTCCCTGATAAAAACATTCAAAACAATAAAGTCCATGGATAATGTAGCGAATACAGAAACACAGACACTGTAGCAATATCTGGGATTGAGTTAGCCAAAACAAAACCGGATATTTCCAGTTTCATCCAGTCATATCCTGACAAATTGGTGTGGAATTCGTATGCAATGGGCCGAGAAAATCACAGTAAAAATGGTTTTGGAGAAAAGCAAAGTCTTTCCTTTAGGCAACTGCATAAAATGTCATCTATAGAAACAGAGATACCATGTTTGTTTGTCGCAGTTAGTATAGTATTCTCTCTAGAAAATACAAATGTGTAGAGCTGGTGTCCCCTTGATGAACCAATTAGTGTTTCAACAGTGCAAAATTAAATGTTCCCTGATAAAAACGTTCAAAAAAATAAAGTCCATCGATAATATCCAGAAAAAACAAACACAGTGGATTTCACCATATTTCGGATTGAGTTAGCCAAAACACAACCAGATATTTCTAGTTTAATCAAGTCATATCCGGACAAAGTGTTGTGGAATTCGTATGCAATGCACCGAGAAAATCACAGTAAAAATGGTTTTGGAGAAAAGCAAAGTCTTTTCATTAGGTAAGTGCATAAGATGTCATCGATACAAACAGAAATATCATGTTTGTTTGTCGCAGTTCATCTAGGTTTCTACCTACAAAACAAGAATGTGTAGAGCTGGAGTCTCCATGTGAAACCAATTAGTGATTTCAAGAACAAAATTAAATGTTCCCCGATAAAAAACATTCAAAACAATAAAGTCCATTCATAATATCTAGAAAACACAAACACAGATGATTTAACCATATTTCGGATTGAGTTAGCCAAAACAAAACCGGATATTTCTGGGTTCATCCAGTCATATCCGGTAAATTGGTGTGGAATTCGTTTGCAATGGACTGAGAGAATCACAGTAAAAATGGTTTTGGAGAAAAGCAAAGTCTTTTCCTTAGGCAAGTGCATAAAATGTCATCGAAACAAACAGAAATATCATGTTTGTTTTTCGCAGTTCCTCTCGCTTTCTCTCTAGAAAATACAAATGTGTAGAGCTGGTGTCCCCATGTGGAACCTATTTGTGTTTCTGTGGTACAAAATTAAATTTTCCCTGATAAAAAAACATTCCAAACAATAATGTCCATGGATAATATCTGGAAAATACAAACACAGAGGCTGCAGCAACATCTGGGATTGAGTTAGCCAAAACAAAACCAGATATTTCCGGTTTCATCCAGTAATATCCGGACAAAGTGGTGTGGATTCCGTATACAATGGACCGAGAAAATCACAGTAAAAAAGGTTTTGGAGAAAAGCAAAGTCTTTTCGTTAGGCAAGTGCATAAAATGTCATCTATACAAACAGAAATATCATGTTTGTTTGCCGCAGTTTCTCTAGGTTTCTCCCTAGAATATAAGAATGTGTGGAGCTGCTGTCCCCATGATGAACCAATTAGTGTTTCAACGGTACAAAATTAAATGTTCCCTGCTAAAAACATTCAAAACAATAAAGTCCATCGATAATATCCAGAAAACACAAACACAGCGGCTTTCACAATATTTCGGAGTGAATTAGCCAAAACACAACCGGATATTTCTGCTTTCATCCAGTCATATCTGGACAAACTGGTGTGGAATTCGTATGCAATGGACCGAGAAAATCACAGTAAAAGGCCGGCACTGTGGCTCTACAGGCTAATCCTCCGCCTTGCGGCGCCAGCACACCGGGTTCTAGTCCCGGTCGGGGCACCGATCCTGTCCCGGTTGCCCCTCTTCCAGGCCAGCTCTCTGCTGTGGCCAGGGAGTGCAGTGGAGGATGGCCCCAAGTCCTTGGGCTCTGCAACCCATGGGAGACCAGGATAAGCACCTGGCTCCTGCCATCAGAACAGCGTGGTGCGCCGGCCGCAGCGCGCTACCACGGCGGCCATTGGAGGGTGAACCAACGGCAAAAAGGAAGACCTTTCTCTCTGTCTCTCTCTCACTGTCCACTCTGCCTGTCAAAAAATAAATAAATAAATAAATAAAGAAAGAAAGAAAATCACAGTAAAAAGGGTTTTGGAGAAAAGCAATGTCTTTTCGTTAGGCAAGTGCATAAAATGTCATCGATACACACAGAAATATCATGTTTGTTTGCCGCAGTTTCTCCAGCTTTCTCACTAGAAAATACGAATATGTAGAGCTGGTGTCTCCATGTGGAACCAATTACGGATTCCAAGCCCAAAATTAAATGTTCTCCGATAACAAATATTGAAAACAATAAATTCCGTTGATAATGTCCAGAAAACCCAAACACAGAGGCTATAGCAATATCTGGGATTGAGTTAGCCAAAACAAATCCGGATATTTCTGGGTTCATCCTGTCATATCCGGACAAATTGGTGTGGAATTCGAATGTACTGGTCCAAGAAAATCACAGTACAAATGGTTTTGGAGAAAAGCAAAGTCTTTTCGTTAGGCAAGTGCATAAAATGTCATCTATACAAACAGAAATATCATGTTTGTTTGCCGCGGTTCCTCTACCTTTCTCCCTAGAAAATATGAATGTGTAGAGCTGATGTCTCCATGTGGAACCAATTAGTGTTTCTACGGTACAAAATTAAATGTTCCCTGAGAAAAACATTCACAACAATAAAGCACGTCGATAATATCCAGAAAACACAAACACAGAGGCTGTAGCAATATCTGGGATTGAGTTAGCCAAAACACAACCGGATATTTCCGGTTTCATCCAGTCATATCCGGACAAAGTGGGGTGGAATTCGGGAATTCGTATGCAATGGACTGAGAAAATTACAGTAAAATGGTTTTAGAGAAAAGCAAAGTCTTTTCCTTAGGCAAGTGCATAAAATGTCATCTATACAAAGAGAAATATCACGTTTGTTTGTTTCAGTTCCTCTAGATTTCTACCTAGAAAATACGAATGTGTAGAGCTGGTGTCTCCATGTGGAACCAATTAGTGTTTCTACGGTACAAAATTAAATATTCCCTGATAAAAACACTCAAAACAATAAAGTCCATTCATAATATGCAGAAAACACAAACACAGAGGCTTTAACAATATTTCGGATTGAGTTAGCCAAAAAAAACCGGATATTTCTGGTTACATAAAGGCATATCAGAACAAAGTGGTGTGGAGTTCATATGCCTTGGACCTAGAAATTCACAGTAAAAATGGTTCTGGAGAAAAGCAAAGTCTTTTTGTTAGGCAAGTGCATAAAATGTCATCTATACAAACAGAAATATCATGTTTGTTTGCCGCAGTTCCTCTAGCTTTCTCCCTAGAAAATACGAATGTGTAGAGCTGGTGTCTCCATGTGGAAACAATTAGTGTTTCCCAGCACAAAGTTAAATATTCCCTGATAAAAACATTCAAAACAATAAAATCCATCGATAATATCCGGAAAACACAGATACTAAGGCTGTAGCAATATCTGGGATATAGGAAGCCAAAACACAACCAGATATTTCTGGTTTCATCCAGACATATCCAGAAAAAATAGGGTGGATTTCATATGCAATGGACCGAGAGAATCACAATACAAATGGTTTTGGAGAAAAGCAAAGTCTTTTCGTTAGCCAAGTGCATAAAATGTCATCTAAACAAACAGAAATATCATGTTTGTTTGCCACAGTTCCTCTAGCTTTCTGCCTCGAAAATACGAATGTGTAGATCTGGTGTCTCCATGTGGAATCCAATTAGTTTTTCTATGGTACAAAATTAAATATGACCTGATAAAAATATTCAAAATAATAAAGCACGTCGATAATATCCAGAAAACACAAACACAGAGGCTGAAACAATATCTGGGATTGAGTTAGCCAAAACAAAACCGGATATTTCCGCTTTCATCCAGTCATATCCGAACAAAGTGGGGTTGAATTCGTATGCAATAGACCGAGAAATCACAGTAAAAATGGCTTTGCAGAAAAGCAAAGTATTTTCGTTAGGCCAGTGCATTAAATGCCATCTATACAAACAGAAATATCATGTTTGTTTGCCGCAGTTCCTCTAGCTTTCTCCCTAGAAAATACGAATATGTAGAGCTGGTGTCTCCATGTGGAACCAATTAGTGTTTCCCAGCACAAAGTTAAATGTTCTCCGATAACAAATATTGAAAACAGTAAATTCCGTTGATAATGTCCAGAAAACCCAAACACAGAGGCTATAGCAATATCTGGGATTGAGTTAGCCAAAACAAAACCGGATATTTCTGGGTTCATCCTGTCATATCCGGACAAACTGGTGTGGAATTCGAATGCACTGGTCCGAGAAAATCACAGTACAAATGGTTTTGGAGAAAAGGAAAGTCTTTTCGTTAGGCAAGTGCATAAAATGTCATCTATACAAACAGAAATATCATGTTTGTTTGCCACAGTTCCTCTACCTTTCTCCCTAGAAAATATGAATGTGTAGAGCTGGTGTCTCCATGTGGAACCAATTAGTGTTTCTACGATACAAAATTAAATGTTCCCTGAGAAAAACATTCACAACAATAAAGCACGTCGATAATATCCAGAAAACACAAACACAGAGGCTGTAGCAATATCTGGGATTGAGTTAGCCAAAACACAACCGGATATTTCCGGTTTCATCCAGTCATATCCGGACAAAGTGGGGTGGAATTCGTATGCAATGGACTGAGAAAATTACAGTAAAATGGTTTTAGAGAAAAGCAAAGTCTTTTCCTTAGGCAAGTGCATAAAATGTCATCTATACAAAGAGAAATATCACGTTTGTTTGTTTCAGTTCCTCTAGATTTCTACCTAGAAAATACGAATGTGTAGAGCTGGTGTCTCCATGTGGAACCAATTAGTGTTTCTACAGTACAAAATTAAATATTCCCTGATAAAAACACTCAAAACAATAAAGTCCATTCATAATATGCAGAAAACACAAACACAGAGGCTTTAACAATATTTCGGATTGAGTTAGCCAAAAAAACCCGGATATTTCTGGTTGCATAAAGGCATATCAGGACAAAGTGGTGTGGAGTTCATATGCCTTGGACCTAGAAATTCACAGTAAAAATGGTTTTGTAGAAAAGCAAAGTCTTTTCGTTAGGCAAGTGCATAAAATGTCATCGAAAATAATAGAAATATCATGTTTGTTTGCCGCAGTTCCTCTAGCTTTCTCCCTAAAAAATACGAATATGTAGAGTTGGTGTCTCCATGTGGAACCAATTAGTGATCTAAGCTCAAAATTAAATATTCCCCGATAAAAACATCCAAAACAATAAATACGGTTGATAATATCTGGAAAACACAAACACAGAGGCTGTAACAATATCTGGGATTGAGTTAGCCAAAACAAAACCGGATATTTCTGGTTTCATCCTGTCATATCCGGAGAAAGTGGTGTGGAATTCATATGCAATGGACCGAGAAAATCACAGTAAAAATGGTTTTGGAGAAAAGCAAAGTCTTTTCTTCATGCAAGTACATAAAATGTCATCTACACAAGCAGAAATATCATGTTTGTTTGCCGCAGTTCCTCTAGCTTTCTCCCTAGGAAATAAAAATGTGTAGAGCTGCTGTCCCCATGATGAACCAATTAGTGTTTCAATGGTACAAAATTAAATGTTCCCTGATAAAACATTCAAAACAATACAGTCCATCGATAATATCCTGAAAACACAAACACAGAGGCATTCACAATATTTCCGATTAAGTTAGCCAAAACACAACCGGATATTTCTGATTTCATCCAGTCAACCGGACAAACTGGTGTGGAATTCGTACGCAATGGATCAAGAAAATCACACTAAAAATGGTTTTGGAAAAAAGCAAAGTCTTTTCGTTAGGCAAGTGCATAAAATGTCATCTATACAAAGAAAAATATTATGTTTGTTTGCTGCAGTTCCTCTAGCTTTCTCCCTAGAAAATACGAATGTGTAGAGCTGGTGTCTCGATGTGCAACCAATTAGTGTTTGCATCACAAAATTAAATGTTCCCTGATAAAAAACAGTCAAAATAATAAAGTCTGTGGATAATATCAGGAATACACAAACACTGAGGCTGTAGCAATATCTGGAATTGTGTTACTCAAAACACTAAGGGATATTTCCGGTTTCATCCCCACATATACGGACAAATGGTGTGGAATTCGTATGCAATGTACCAAGAAAATCACAGTAAAAATGGTTTTGGAGAAAAGCAAAAATCTTTTCGTTAGGCCAGTGCATAAAATGTCATCGATACTAAACAGAAATATCATGTTTGTTTGCAGCAGTTCCTCTAGCTTTCTCCCTGGAAAATACGAATGTGTAGAGCTGGTGTCTCCAGGTGGAATCAATAGTGTTTCCAAGCACAAATTTAAATGTTCCCTGATAAAACACATTCAAAACAATAAAGTCCATGGATAATATCAGGAATACACAAACAAAAAAGCTGTAGCAATATCTGGGATTGAGTTAGCCAAAACACAACCGGATATTTCCGGGTTCATCCACAGATATACGGACAAACAGGTGTGGAATTCTTATGCAATGGACCGAGAAAATCACAGTAAAAATGCTTTTGGAGAAAACGAAAGTCTTTTCATCTTGCAAGTGCATAAAACGTCATCTATACAAACAGAAATATCATGTTTGTTTGCCGAAGTTCCTGTAGCTTTCTCCCTAGAAAATACGAATGTGTAGAGCTGGTGTCCCCAGGTGGAACCAATTAGTGTTTCCAAGCACAAAATTAAATGTTCCCTGATAAAAAACATGCAAAACAATAAAGTCCATGGATAATATCAGGAATACCCAAACACAGAGGCTGTCGGAATATCTGGGAATGAGTTAGCCAAAACACAACCGGATATTTCTGGTTTCATCCAGTCATATCCGGACAAAGTAGTTTTGAATTTGTATGCAATGGACCAAGAAAATCAGAGTAAAAAATGTTTTGGAGAAAAGCAAAATGTTTTCCTTAGGCACGTGCATAAAATGTCATCGACAAAAACAGAAATATCATGTTTGTTGTTGCAGTTCCTCTAACTTTCTCCCTAGAAAATACAAATATGTAGAGCTGGTGTCCCTATGATGAAGCAATTACTGTTTCTATGGTTCAAAATTAAATGTTCCCTGATAAAAACATTCAATAGAATAAATTCCATCGATAATATCCAGAAAACAAAAACACAGAGGCTTTCAGAATATTTCGGATTGAGTTAGCCAAAGCACAACCGGATATTTCTGTTTTCATCCATTCATGTCCGGACAAAGTAGTTTGGAATTCGTATGCAATGGAATGAGAAAATGACCCTAAAAATGGTTATGGAGAAAAGCAAAGTCTTTTCGTTAGGCAAGTGCATAAAATGTCATCTATACAAACAGAAATATCATGTTTGTTTGCCGCAGTTCCTCTAGCTTTCTCCCTAGAAATTACGAATGTGTAGAGCTCGTGTCTCCAGTGGAACCAAATACTGTATCCAAGCTAAAAATACAACGTTATCCGATAAAAAACATTCAAAACAATAAAGTCCGTGGATAATATCCGGAAAACACAAACACAGAGCCTGTAGCAATATATGGGATTGAGTTAGCCAAAACAATATTGGATATTTCTGGTTTCATCAAATCATATCCGGACAAACTGGTATGTAATTTGTATGCAATGGAACGAGAAATCATAGTAAAATGGTTTTGGAGAAAAGCAAAGTCTTTTCCTTAGCCAAGTGCATAAAATGTCATCTATACAAACAGAAATATCATGTTTCTTTCCCGCAGTTCCTCTCGCTTTCTCACTAGAAAATACGAATGTGTAGAGCTGGTGTTCCCATGATGAACCAATTAGTGTTTCAACGGTACAAAATGAAATATTCCCTGATAAAAACATTCAAAACAATAAAGTCCATGGATAATATACAGAAACATAAACCAAAAGCTGTAGAAATATTTCGGATTGAGTTAGCCAAAACACAACCCAATATTTCTGGTTTCATCCAGTCATGTCTGGACAAAGTGGTGTGCAATTCGTATGCAATGGACCGAGAAAATCAGAGTAAAAATGTTTTTGGAGAAAAGCAAAGTCTTTTCGTTAGGCAAGTGCATAAAATGTCATCTATACAAACACAAATATCATGTTTGTTTGCCGTATTTCCTCTAGCTTTGTCCCTAGAAAATACGAATATGTAGAGCTGCTGTCTCCTTGTGGAACCAATTAGTGTATCTAAGCCCAAAATTAAATGTTCCCTGATAAAAAACATTCAAAACAATAAAGTCTGTGGATAATATCCGGGAAAACACAAACACAGAGGTTGTAGCAATTTCTGGGATTGAATTAGCCAAAACAAAACTGGATATTTCCGGTTTCACCCAGTCATATCAGGACAAACTGGTATGGAATTCGTATGCAATGGACCAAGATATTCACAGTAAAAATGGTTTTGGAGAAAAGCAAAGTCATTTTCTTAGGCAAGTGCTGAAAATGTCATCTATACAAACAGAAATATCATGTTTGTTTGCCGCAGTTCCTCTACCTTTCTCCCTAGAAAATACGAATGTGTAGAGCTGGTGTTCCCATGGTGAACCAATTAGTGTTTCAATGTTAAGAAATTAAATGTTCCCTGATAAAAACATTCAGAACAATAAACTCCATCGATAATATCCAGAATACACAAACACAGAGGCTTTCAGAATATATCGGAGTGAGTTAGCCAAAACACAACCGGATATTTCTGGTTTCATCCCGTCATATCCTGACAAAGTGGTGTGGAATTCATATGCAATGGAACGAGAAAATCACAGTAAAAATGGTCATGGAGAAAAGCAAAGTCTTTTCGCTATGCAACTGCATAAAATGTCATTGATAGAAACAGAAATATCATGTTTCTTTGTCGCAGTTCCTCTAGCTTTCTCCCTAGAAACTACAAATATGTAGAGCTGGTTTCTCCATGGGGAACCAATTAGTGTTTCCAAGCATAAAATTAAATTAAATGTTCCCTGATAAAAAACATTCAAAACAATACAGTCTGTTCAAAATATCCGGGAAAACACAAACACAGAGGCTGTAGAAATATCTGGGATTGAGTTAGCGAAAACAATACCGGATTTTTCCGGCTTCATCCAGTCATGTCCAGAAAAACTGCTGTGGAATTCGTATGCAATGGACCGAGGAAATCACAGTAAAAATGGTTTTGGAGGAAAGCAAAGTCTTTTCGTTATTCAAGTGCATAAAATGTCATCTATACAAACAGAAATATCATGTTTGTTTGTCGCAGTTCCTCTTGCTTTCTCCCTAGAAAATACCAATATGTAGAGCTAGTGTCTCCATGTGGAACCAATTACTGTATCCAAGTCCAAAATAAAATGTTCCCCTTAAAAAACATTCTAAACAAAAAGTCCATTAATAGTATCCAGAAAACACAAAAAGAGAGGCTGTAGCAATAATGGAATTGAGTTAGCCAAAAAAAAAAAAAAACAGATATTTCTGGATTCATCCAGTCATATCCGGACAAACTGGTGTGGAATTCGTATGCTATGGACCGAGAAAATCACAGTTAAAAAGGTTTTGGAGAAAAGCAAAGTCTTTTCGTTAAGCCAGTGCATAAAATGTCATCTATACAAACAGAAATATCATGTTTGTTTTCCGCAGTTCCTCTAGCTTTCTCCCTAGAAAATACGAATGTGTAGAGCTGGTGTTCCCATGATGAACCAATTAGTGTATCAATGGTACAAAATTAAATGTTCCCTGATAAAAATATTCAAAACAAAACAGTCCATCGATAATATCAGGAACACACAAACACAGAGTCTGTAGAAATATTTCCGATTGAGTTAGCCAAAAAGAAAACCGGATATTTCCGGTTTCATCCAGTGATATCCGGACAAACTGGTGTGGAATTCGTATGCAATGGACCGAAGAAATCACAGTAAAAATGGTTTTGGAGAAAAGCATACTCTTTTCCTTAGCCAAGTGCATAAAATGTCATCTATACAAACAGAAATATCATGTTTGCTTGCCGTAGTTCTTCTAGGTCTCTCCCTAGAAAATACGAATGTGTAGAGCTGGTTTCTCCTTGTGGAACTAATTAGTGATTCCCAGCACAAAATTAAATATTGCCTGATAACAACATTCAAAACAATAAAGTCCGTTGATAATATCGAAAAAAAAAAAACAAACACTGAGACTGTAGCAATATCTGGGCTATAGTTAGCCAAAAGAGAACAGGATATTTCTGGTTTCATTCAGTCATATACAAACAAAGTGGTGTGGAATTCGTATGCAATGGAACGAGAAAATCACAGTAAAAATGGTTTTGGAGAAAAGCAAAGTCTTTTCATTAGGCAAGTGCATAAAATGTCATCTATGAAAACAGAAATATCATGTTTGTTCACCGCAGTTCCTCTAGCTTTCTCCCTAGAAAATACGAATGTGTAGAGCAGGTTTCTCCGTGTGGATCTTATTAGTGTTTCTACGGTACAAAATTAAATATTCCCTGAAAAAAACATTCAAAACAATAAAGCACTTCGATAATATCCAGAAAACACAAACACAGAGGCTGTAGCAATATCTATGATATCGCAAGCCAAAATACAAGCGGATATTTCAGGTATCATCCAGTCATATCCGGACAAAATGGGGTGGAATTCCTAGGCAACGGACCGAGAAAATCACAGTAAAATGGTTTTGGAGAAAAGCAAAGTCTTTTCGTTAGTCAAGTGCATATAATGTCATCTATACAAACAGAAATATGATATTTGTTTGCCACAGTTCCTCTAGCTTTCTCCTTTGAAAATACAAATGTGTAGACTGGTGTCTCCATGTGGAAATAATTAGTGTTTCTACGGTACAAAATTAAATGTTCCCTGATAAAAGCATTCAAAACAATAAAGTCCATCGATAATATCCAGAAAACACAAAAACAGAAGCTGTAGCAATATCTGGTATTTAGTAAGTCAAAACAAAACAGGATATTTCTTCTTTCATCCAGGCATATCCAGACAAAATGGTTTGCAGTTCTGATTACTTGGACCGAGAAAATCACAGTAAAAATGGTTTTTGAGAAAAGCAAAGTCTTTTCTTTAGGCAAGTGCAAAAAATGTCATCTATACAAACAGAAATATCATGTTTGCTTGCCGCAGTTTTTCTACATTACTCCCTAGAAAATATGTATGTGTAGAGCTGTTTTCTCCATTTGGAACCAATTAGTTTTTCAACGGTAGAAAATTAAACGTTCCCTGATAAAATCATTCAAAACAATAAAGTCCATCGATATTATCCAGAAATGATAAACAAAGAGGCTGTAACAATATCTGGGATAGAGTTAGCCAAAACACAACCGGGTATTTCTGGTTTCATCCAGTGATATCTGGACAAAGTGGTGTGGAAATTGTATGCAATGGACCGAGAAAATCGCAGTAAAATGGTTTTGGAGAAAACGAAAGTCTTTTCGTTAGGCAAGTGCTTAAAATGTCATCCATACAAACAGAAATATCATGTTTGTTTGCCGCAGTTCCTCTAGCTTTCTCCCTAGAAAATATGAATGTGTAGAGCTGGTGTCTCCATGTGGAACCAATTAGTGTTTCTACGGTACAAAATTAAATGTTCCCTGATAAAAACCCTCAAAACAATAAAGTCCGCTCATAATATGCAGAAAAAACAAACACAGAGGGTTTCACAATATTTCAGATTGAGTTAGCCAAAACACAACCGGATATTTCTGGTTTCATCCAGGCATATCCGGACAAAGTGGTGTGGAAATCCTATGCAATGGACCAAGAAAATTTCAGTAAAAATGGTTTTGGAGAAAAGCAAAATCTTTTTGTTAGGCAAGTGCATAAAATGTCATTGAAACAATCAGAAATATGATGTTTGTTTGCCGCATTTATTCTAGCTTTCTCCCTAGAAAATACAAATGTGTAGAGCTGGTGTCTCCATGTGGAACCAATTAGTGTTTCTACGGTACAAAATTAAATGTTCCCTGATAAAAGCTTTCAAAACGATAATGTCCATCGTTAATATCCAGAAAACACAGACACTAAGGTGTAGCAATATTTAGGATATAGTAAGCCAAAACATAACCAGATATTTCTGGTTTCATTTGTCATATCCGGAGAAAGTAGTGTGGAAATCGTATGTAATGGACCGAGAAAATCGCAGTACAAAAGATTTTGGTGAAAAGCAAGTCTTTTCTTTAGGCAAGTGCACAAAATTTCATCTATACACACAGAAATATCATCTTTGTTTGTCTCAGTTCCTCTAGATTTCTCCTTGGAATATACGACTGTGTAGAACTGGTGTCTCCATGTGGAACTAATTTTTTTTCCTACGACAAAAAATTAAATGTTCCCTGATAAAAAACATTCAAAACAACAAAGTCCATTGATAATATCCAGAAAACACAAATACAGAGGCTGTAGCAAATTCTGGGATTGAGTTAGCCAAAACACAACCATATATTTCTGATTTCATCCAGTCATATCCAAACAAAGTGGTATGGAATTCGTATGCAATGGACTGAGAAAATCACATTAAAATTGGTTTTGGGGAAAAGCAAAGTCTTTTCATTAGGCAAGTGCATAAAATGTCATCTAACAAACAGAAATATCTTGTTTGTTTGTCGCAGTTCTTCTAGCTTTCTCCCTAGAAAATCTGAATGTGTAGAGCTGGTGTCTCCATGTGGAACCAATTAGTGTTTCTATGGTACAAAATTAAATGCTCCCTGATAAAAACATTCAATACAATAAAGGCTGTTGATAATATCCCGAAAACACAAATACAGAGGCTGTACCAATATCTGGGATTGAGTTAGCCAAAACACAACCGGATACTTCTGGTTTCATCCAGTCATATCCAGAAAAATTTGGTGGAATTCGTATGCAATGGACAGAGAAAATCACAATAAAAATGATTTTGGAGAAAAGCAAAGTCTTTTCGTTAGGCAAGTGCATAAAATCTCATCTATACAAACAGAAATATCATGTTTGTTTGCCACAGTTTCTCTACCTTTCTGCCTAGAGAATACGAATGTGTAGAGCTGGTGTCTCCATGTGGAACCAATTAGTGTTTCTACGGTACAAAATTAAATGTTCCCTGATAAAAAACATTCAAAACAATAAAGTCCATGGATAATATCCTGAAAACACAAACACAGATGCTGTAGCAATATCTGGGATATAGCAAGGAAAACAAAACCGGATATTTCTTGTTTCATCCAGTCATATCCGGACAAAGTGGGATGGAATTTGTATGCAATGGACCGAGAAAATTACAGTGAAAATGGTTTTGGAGAAAAAGTCTTTTCCTTCGGCCAGTACATAAAATCTCATTTATAGAAACAGAAATATCATGTTTGTTTGCCTCAGTTTCTCTAGATTTCTCCCTACAATATACGCACATGTAGAGCTAGTATCTCCATGTTGAACCAATTATTGTTTGTACGGTACAAAATTAAATGTTCCCTGATAAAAAACATTCAAAACAATAAAGTCCATCGACAATATCCAGAAAACAAAAACACGGAGGCTGTAGCAATATCTGAGATGGAGTTAGCCAAAACACAACCAGATATTTCTGGTTTCATCTGTCATATCCGGAAAAAGTAGTGTGGAAAACGTATGTAATAGACCGAGAAAATCACAGTAAAAATGGTTTTGGAGAAAAGCAAAGTCTTTTCTTTAGGCAAGTGCACAAAATTTCATCTATACAAACAAAAATATCATGTATGTTTGCCGCAGTTCCTCTAGATTTCTCCCTAGAAAATACGAATGTGTAGACTGGTGTCTCCATGTGGAACAAATTAGTGTTTCTATGGTACAAAATTAAATGTTCCCCGATAAAAAACATTCATAACCATAAAGTCCATTGAAAATATCTGGAAAACACAAATACAGTGGCTGTAGCAATATCTGGGATTGAGTTAGCCAAAACACAACCGGATATTTCTGGTTTCATCCAGTCATATCCGGACAAACTGGTGTGGAATTCGTATGCAATGGACCGAGAAAATCACAGTACAAATGGTTTTGGAGAAAAGCAAAGTCTTTTCATTAGGCTAGTGCATAAAATGTCATCGATACAAACAGAAATATCATGTTTGTTTGTCGCAGTTCCTGTAGCTTTCTCCCTAGAAAATACGAATGTGTAGAGCTGGTGTCCCCATGATGAACCAATTAGTGTTTCCAAGCACAAAATTAAATATTCCCTTATAAAAAAACCTTCAAAACAATAAAGTCCATGGATAATATCATGAATATACAAACACAGAGGCTGTAGAAATATCTGGGATACAGCAAGCCAAAACAAAACCGGATATTTCTGGTTTCATCCAGTCATATCCGGACAAACTGGTGTGGAATTCGTATGCAATGGACCGAGGAAATCACAGTAAAAATGGTTTTCGGAGTAAAGCAAAGTCTTTTCATTAGGCAAGTGAATAAAATGTCATCTATACAAACAGAAATATCATGTTTGTTTACCGCAGTTCCTGTAGCTTTCTCCCTAGAAAATACGAATGCGTAGAGCTGGTGTCTCCATGTGGAACCAATTAGTGATTCCAAGCACAAAATTAAATATTCCCTGATGAAAAACATTCAAAACAATAAAGTCCGTGGATAGTATCTGGAATACACAAACACAGAGGCTGTAGCAATATCTGAGATTGAGTTAGCCAAAACAAACCAGATATTTCCGGTTTCATCTAGTCATATCCGGACAAAGTGGTGTGGAATTCATACGCAAAGGACCGAAAAAACCACAGTGCAAATGGTTTTGGATCAAAGCAAAGTCTTTTCGTTAGGCAAGCTCATAAAATGTCATCTATACAAACAGAAATATCATGTTTGTTTGCCACAGTTCCTCTGGCTTTCTCCCTAGAAAATATGAATGTGTAGAGCTGGTGTTACCATGATGAACCACTTAGTGTTTCAACGGTAAAAAATTAAATGTTGCCTGATAAAAACATTCAAAATGATCAAGTCCATCGATAATATCCAGAAAACACAAACACAGAGGCTTTCACCATATTTCGGATTGAGTTAGCCAAAACACAACCGGATATTTCTGGTTTCATCCAGTGATATTTGGAAAAAGTGATGTGGAATTCATATGAATGGACCGAGAAAATCACAGTACAAATGGTTTGGAGAAAAGCAAAATCTTTTCGTTAGGCAAGTGCATAAAATGTCATCTATACATACAGAAATATCATGTTTGTTTGTTGCCGTTCCTCTAGCTTTCTCCCTAGAAAATACGAATGTGTAGAGCTGGTGCCCCCATGTGGAACCAATTAGTGTTTCCAACCACAAAATTAAATGTTCCCCGAAAAAATATTCAAAAGAATAAAGTCCATCGATAATATCCAGAAATCACAAACACAGAGGCTTTCACAATATTTCGGATTGAGTTAGCCAAAACACAAATGATATTTCTGGTTTCATCCAGTCATATCCGGACAAAGTGGTGTGGAATTCGCATGCAATGCACCGAGAAAATCACAGTAAAAATGGATTTCGTGAAAAGCAAAGTCTTTTTGTTTTTGCAAGTTCATAAAATGTCATCTATAGAAACAGAAATATCATGTTTGTTTGCCTCAGTTCCTCTAGCTTTCTCCCTGCAAAATACGAATGTGTAGAGCTGGTGTTACGATGATGAACCAATTAGTGTTTCAATGGTACAAAATTAAATGTTCCCTGATAAAAATATTCAAAACAATAAAATCCATCGATAATATCCAGAAAACACATACAAAGAGGCTTTCACAATATTTCGGATTGTTAGCCAAAACACAACCGGATAGTTCTGGTTTCATCCAGTCATATCCGGAAAAACTGGTGTGGAATTCGTATGCAATGGACCGAGAAAATCACAGTATAAATGGTTTTGTAGAAGAGCAAAGTCTTTCCGTTAGGCAAGTGCATAAATGTCATCTATACAAACAGAAATATCATGTTTGTTTGCCACAGATTCTCTAGCATTCTTTCTAGAAAATACGATTGTGTAGAACTTGTGTTTCCAGGATGAAACAATTAGTATTTCAAGGGTACAAAATTAAATGTTCCCTGATAAAAACATTCAATACAATAAAGTCCGTTGATAATATCCAGAAAACACATACACAGATTTTCACAATATTCGGATTGAGTTAGCCAAAACACAACCGGATATTTCCGGTTTCATCCAGTCATATCCGGAAAAACTGGTGGGGAATTCGTATGCAATGGACAGAGAAAATCACAGTACAAATCGTGTTGGAGAAAAGCAAAGTCTTTTCCTTGGGCAAGTGCATAAAATGTCATCGATACAAACAGAAATATCATTTTTGTTTGTTGAAGTTACTCTAGCTTTCTACCTAGAAAATATGAGTGTGTAGAACTGGTGTCTCCATGTGGAACCAATTAGTGTTTCCAAACACAAAATTGAATGTTCCTTGATAAAAAAAAACATTCAAAACAATAAAGTCCGTTGATAATATCAAGAATACACAAACACAGAGGCTGTAGCAATATCTGGGATTGAGTTAGCCAAAACAAAACCGGATATTTCCTGTTTCATCCAGTCATATCCGGAAAAACTGGTGTGGAATTCGTATGCAATGGACCGAGAAAATCACAGTACAAATGGTTTTGGAGAAAAGCAAAGTCTTTTCATTAGGCAAGTAGATAAAATGCCATCTATACAAACAGAAAAATGTGTGTTTGCCGCAGTTCCTCTAGCATTGTTCTTAGAAAATACGAATGTGTAGAGCTGGTGTTCCCATGATGAACCAATTAGTGTTTCAATGGTACAAAATTAAATATTCCCTGATAAAAATATTCACAATAATAAAGTCCATGGATAATATCCAGAAAACACAATCACAAATGCTTTCACAATATTTCAGATTGATAGCCAATACACAACCGGATATTTCTGGTTTTATCCAGTCATATCCGGAAAAGTGGTGTGGAATTCGTATGCAATGGACCGAGAAAATCACAGTAAAAATGATTTTGGAGAAAAGCAAAGTCTTTTCGTTAGGCAAGTGCATAAAATGTCATCGATACAAACAGAAATATCATGTTTGTTTGCCCCAGTTCCTCTAGCTTTCTCCCTAGAAAATATGAATGTGTAGACCTGGTGTCTCCATGTGGAACCAATTAGTGTTTCGCAGCACAAAAATAAATGTTCCCAGATAAAAAACATTCAAAACAATAAACTCCATGGATAATATCCTGAAGACACAAACAAATAGGCTGTAGCAATATGTGGGACTGAGTTAGCCAAAACAGAAACGGATATTTCCGGTTTCATCTAGTTTCATCCGGACAAAGTGTTGTGGAATTCATATGCAATGGACCGAGAAAATCACAGTAAAAATGGTTTTGCAGAAAAGCAAAGTCTTTTCGTTAGGCAAGTGCATAAAATGTCATCTGTACAAACAGAATTATCATGTTTGTTGCCTCAGTAGCTCTAGCTTTCTCCCTAGAAAATACAAATATGTAGAGAAGGTGTCTCTATTTGGAACCAATTACTGTATCCAAGCTCAAAATTAAATTTCCCCGATAAAAGATATTCAATACAATAAAGTCCGTAGATAATAACCAGAAAACACAAACACAGAGGCTGTAGCAATATCTGGGATTGAGTTAGCCAAAACAAAACTGGATATTTCGGGTTTCATCCAGGCATATCCGGTAAACTAGTGTGGAATTCGTATGCAATGGATGCAGAAAATCACAGTAAAAATGGTTTTGGAGAAAAGCAAAGTCATTTCGTTAGGCAAGTGCATAAAATGTCATCGATACAAACAGAAATATCATGTTTGTTTGTCGCAGTTCCTCTAGCTTTCTCCCTAGAAAATACAAATGTGTAGAGCTGGTGTCTCCATGTGGAACCAATTAGTGTTGCCAAGCACAAAATTAAATATTCCCTGATAAAAAACCTTCAAAACAATAAAGTCCATGGATAATATCATGAATATACAAACACAGAGGCTGTAGAAATATCTGGGATACAGCAAGCCAAAACAAAACCGGATATTTCAGGTTTCATCCAGTCATATCCGGACAAACTGGTGTGGAATTCGTATGCAATGGACCGAGGAAATCACAGTAAAAATGGTTTAGGAGAAAAGCAGTCTTTTCTTTAGGCAAGTGCATAAAATGTCATCTATACAAACAGAAATATCATGTTTGTTTACCGCAGTTCTTGTAGCTTTCTCCCTAGAAAATACGAATGCGTAGAGCTGGTGTCTCCATGTGGAACCAATTAGTGATTCCAAGCACAAAATTAAATGTTCCCTGATGAAAAACATTCAAAACAATAAAGTCCGTGGATAATATCTGGAATACACAAACACAGAGGCTGTAGCAATATCTGAGATTGAGTTAGCCAAAACAAACCAGATATTTCCGGTTTCATCTAGTCATATCCGGACAAAGTGGTGTGGAATTCATACGCAACGGACCGAAAAAACCACAGTACAAATGGTTTTGGATCAAAGCAAAGTCTTTTTCTTTTGCAAGCTCATAAAATGTCAACTATACAAACAGAAATATCATGTTTTTTTTGCCACAGTTCCTCTGGCTTTCTCCCTAGAAAATATGAATGTGTAGAGCTGGTGTTACCATGATGAACCACTTAGCGTTTCAACGGTAAAAAATTAAATGTTGCCTGATAAAAACATTCAAAATGATAAAGTCCGTCGATAATATCCAGAAAACACAAACACAGAGGCTTTCACAATATTTCGGATTGAGTTAGCCAAAACACAACCGGATATTTCTGGTTTCATCCAGTGATATTTGGACAAAGTTATGTGGAATTCATATGAATGGACCGAGAAAATCACAGTACAAATGGTTTGGAGAAAAGCAAAATCTTTTTGTTAGGCAAGTGCATAAAATGTCATCTATACAAACAGAAATATCATGTTTCTTTGTTGCCGTTCCTCTAGCTTTCTCCCTAGAAAATACGAATGTGTAGAGCTGGTGCCCCCATGTGGAACCAATTAGTGTTTCCAACCACACAATTTAATGTTCCCCGATAAAAATATTCAAAAGAATAAAGTCCATGGATAATATGAGGAATACACAAACACAAAGGCTGTAGCAATATCTGGGATTGAGTTTGCCAAAACAAAACCGAATATTTCCGGGTTCATCCAGTCATATCCGGACAAACAGGTGTGGAATTCTTATGCAATGGACCGAGAAAATAACAGTAAAAAAGGTTTTGGAGAAAAGGAAAGTCTTTTCGTTAGGCAAGTGCATAAAATGTCATCGATACAAACAGAAATATCATGTTTGTTTGTCGCAGTTCCTCTAGCTTTCTCCCTAGAAAATACGAATGTGTAGAGCTGGTGTCTCCATGTGGAACCAATTAGTGTTTCTACGGTACAAAATTAAATGTTCCCTGATAAAAACCCTCAAAACAATAAAGTCCGCTCATAATATGCAGAAAAAACAAACACAGAGGGTTTCACAATATTTCGGATTGAGTTAGCCAAAACACAACCGGATATTTCTGGTTTCATCCAGGCATATCCGGACAAAGTGGTGTGGAAGTCCTATGCAATGGACCGAGAAAATTTCAGTAAAAATGGTTTTGGAGAAAAGCAAAATCTTTTTGTTAGGCAAGTGCATAAAATGTCATTTAAACAATCAGAAATATGATGTTTGTTTGCCACATTTATTCTAGCTTTCTCCCTAGAAAATACAAATGTGTAGAGCTGGTGTCTCCATGTGGAACCAATTAGTGTTTCTACGGTACAAAATTAAATGTTCCCTGATAAAAGCTTTCAAAACGATAATGTCCATCGTAAATATCCAGAAAACACAGACACTAAGGTGTAGCAATATTTAGGATATAGTAAGCCAAAACATAACCAGATATTTCTGGTTTCATTTGTCATATCCGGAGAAAGTAGTGTGGAATTCGTATGTAATGGACCGAGAAAATCGCAGTACAAAAGATTTTGGTGAAAAGCAAGTCTTTTCTTTAGGCAAGTGCACAAAATTTCATCTATACACACAGAAATATCATCTTTGTTTGTCTCAGTTCCTCTAGATTTCTCCTTGGAATATACGACTGTGTAGAACTGGTGTCTCCATGTGGAACTAATTTTTTTCCTACGACAAAAAATTAAATGTTCCCTGATAAAAAACATTCAAAACAACAAAGTCCATTGATAATATCCAGAAAACACAAATACAGAGGCTGTAGCAAATTCTGGGATTGAGTTAGCCAAAACACAACCATATATTTCTGATTTCATCCAGTCATATCCAAACAAAGTGGTATGGAATTCGTATGCAATGGACTGAGAAAATCACATTAAAATTGGTTTTGGGGAAAAGCAAAGTCTTTTCATTAGGCAAGTGCATAAAATGTCA
The DNA here is from genome assembly GCA_036325905.1 of Lepus oiostolus. Classification (NCBI taxonomy): domain Eukaryota; kingdom Metazoa; phylum Chordata; class Mammalia; order Lagomorpha; family Leporidae; genus Lepus; species Lepus oiostolus. The sequence goes on from CM070816.1 coordinate 80,707,599, forward strand.
TCTAACAAACAGAAATATCTTGTTTGTTTGTCGCAGTTCTTCTAGCTTTCTCCCTAGAAAATCTGAATGTGTAGAGCTGGTGTCTCCATGTGGAACCAATTAGTGTTTCTATGGTACAAAATTAAATGTTCCCTGATAAAAACATTCAATACAATAAAGGCTGTTGATAATATCCCGAAAACACAAACAGAGGCTGTACCAATATCTGGGATTGAGTTAGCCAAAACACAACCGGATACTTCTGGTTTCATCCAGTCATATCCAGAAAAATTTGGTGGAATTCGTATGCAATGGACAGAGAAAATCACAATAAAAATGATTTTGGAGAAAAGCAAAGTCTTTTCGTTAGGCAAGTGCATAAAATCTCATCTATACAAACAGAAATATCATGTTTGTTTGCCACAGTTTCTCTACCTTTCTGCCTAGAGAATACGAATGTGTAGAGCTGGTGTCTCCATGTGGAACCAATTAGTGTTTCTACGGTACAAAATTAAATGTTCCCTGATAAAAAACATTCAAAACAATAAAGTCCATGGATAATATCCTGAAAACACAAACACAGATGCTGTAGCAATATCTGGGATATAGCAAGGAAAACAAAACCGGATATTTCTGGTTTCATCCAGTCATATCCGGACAAAGTGGGATGGAATTTGTATGCAATGGACCGAGAAAATTACAGTGAAAATGGTTTTGGAGAAAAAGTCTTTTCCTTCGGCCAGTACATAAAATCTCATTTATAGAAACAGAAATATCATGTTTGTTTGCCTCAGTTTCTCTAGATTTCTCCCTACAATATACGCACATGTAGAGCTAGTATCTCCATGTTGAACCAATTATTGTTTGTACGGTACAAAATTAAATGTTCCCTGATAAAAAACATTCAAAACAATAAAGTCCATCGACAATATCCAGAAAACAAAAACACGGAGGCTGTAGCAATATCTGAGATGGAGTTAGCCAAAACACAACCAGATATTTCTGGTTTCATCTGTCATATCCGGAAAAAGTAGTGTGGAAAACGTATGTAATAGACCGAGAAAATCACAGTAAAAATGGTTTTGGAGAAAAGCAAAGTCTTTTCTTTAGGCAAGTGCACAAAATTTCATCTATACAAACAAAAATATCATGTATGTTTGCCGCAGTTCCTCTAGATTTCTCCCTAGAAAATACGAATGTGTAGACTGGTGTCTCCATGTGGAACAAATTAGTGTTTCTATGGTACAAAATTAAATGTTCCCTGATAAAAAACATTCAGAACCATAAAGTCCATTGAAAATATCTGGAAAACACAAATACAGTGGCTGTAGCAATATCTGGGATTGAGTTAGCCAAAATACAACCAGATATTTCTGGTTTCATCCAGTCATATCCGGACAAACTGGTGTGGAATTCGTATGCAATGGACCGAGAAAATCACAGTACAAATGGTTTTGGAGAAAAGCAAAGTCTTTTCATTAGGCAAGTGCATAAAATGTCATCGATACAAACAGAAATATCATGTTTGTTTGTCGCAGTTCCTGTAGCTTTCTCCCTAGAAAATACGAATGTGTAGAGCTGGTGTCTCCATGTGGAACCAATTAGTGTTTCCAAGCACAAAATTAAATATTCCCTTATAAAAAAACCTTCAAAACAATAAAGTCCATGGATAATATCATGAATATACAAACACAGAGGCTGTAGAAATATCTGGGATACAGCAAGCCAAAACAAAACCGGATATTTCAGGTTTCATCCAGTCATATCCGGACAAACTGGTGTTGAATTCGTATGCAATGGACCGAGGAAATCACAGTAAAAATGGTTTAGGAGAAAAGCAAAGTCTTTTCTTTAGGCAAGTGCATAAAATGTCATCTATACAAACAGAAATATCATGTTTGTTTACCGCAGTTCTTGTAGCTTTCTCCCTAGAAAATACGAATGCGTAGAGCTGGTGTCTCCATGTGGAACCAATTAGTGATTCCAAGCACAAAATTAAATGTTCCCTGATGAAAAACATTCAAAACAATAAAGTCCGTGGATAATATCTGGAATACACAAACACAGAGGCTGTAGCAATATCTGAGATTGAGTTAGCCAAAACAAACCAGATATTTCCGGTTTCATCTAGTCATATCCGGACAAAGTGGTGTGGAATTCATACGCAACGGACCGAAAAAACCACAGTACAAATGGTTTTGGATCAAAGCAAAGTCTTTTTCTTTTGCAAGCTCATAAAATGTCAACTATACAAACAGAAATATCATGTTTTTTTTGCCACAGTTCCTCTGGCTTTCTCCCTAGAAAATATGAATGTGTAGAGCTGGTGTTACCATGATGAACCACTTAGCGTTTCAACGGTAAAAAATTAAATGTTGCCTGATAAAAACATTCAAAATGATAAAGTCCGTCGATAATATCCAGAAAACACAAACACAGAGGCTTTCACAATATTTCGGATTGAGTTAGCCAAAACACAACCGGATATTTCTGGTTTCATCCAGTGATATTTGGACAAAGTTATGTGGAATTCATATGAATGGACCGAGAAAATCACAGTACAAATGGTTTGGAGAAAAGCAAAATCTTTTTGTTAGGCAAGTGCATAAAATGTCATCTATACAAACAGAAATATCATGTTTCTTTGTTGCCGTTCCTCTAGCTTTCTCCCTAGAAAATACGAATGTGTAGAGCTGGTGCCCCCATGTGGAACCAATTAGTGTTTCCAACCACACAATTTAATGTTCCCCGATAAAAATATTCAAAAGAATAAAGTCCATGGATAATATGAGGAATACACAAACACAAAGGCTGTAGCAATATCTGGGATTGAGTTTGCCAAAACAAAACCGAATATTTCCGGGTTCATCCAGTCATATCCGGACAAACAGGTGTGGAATTCTTATGCAATGGACCGAGAAAATAACAGTAAAAATGGTTTTGGAGAAAAGGAAAGTCTTTTCGTTAGGCAAGTGCATAAAATGTCATCGATACAAACAGAAATATCATGTTTGTTTGTCGCAGTTCCTCTAGCTTTCTCCCTAGAAAATATGAATGTGTAGAGCTGGTGTCTCCATGTGGAACCAATTAGTGTTTCTACGGTACAAAATTAAATGTTCCCTGATAAAAACCCTCAAAACAATAAAGTCCGCTCATAATATGCAGAAAAAACAAACACAGAGGGTTTCACAATATTTCGGATTGAGTTAGCCAAAACACAACCGGATATTTCTGGTTTCATCCAGGCATATCCGGACAAAGTGGTATGGAAGTCCTATGCAATGGACCGAGAAAATTTCAGTAAAAATGGTTTTGGAGAAAAGCAAAATCTTTTTGTTAGGCAAGTGCATAAAATGTCATTTAAACAATCAGAAATATGATGTTTGTTTGCCACATTTATTCTAGCTTTCTCCCTAGAAAATACAAATGTGTAGAGCTGGTGTCTCCATGTGGAACCAATTAGTGTTTCTACGGTACAAAATTAAATGTTCCCTGATAAAAGCTTTCAAAACGATAATGTCCATCGTAAATATCCAGAAAACACAGACACTAAGGTGTAGCAATATTTAGGATATAGTAAGCCAAAACATAACCAGATATTTCTGGTTTCATTTGTCATATCCGGAGAAAGTAGTGTGGAAATCGTATGTAATGGACCGAGAAAATCGCAGTACAAAAGATTTTGGTGAAAAGCAAGTCTTTTCTTTAGGCAAGTGCACAAAATTTCATCTATACACACAGAAATATCATCTTTGTTTGTCTCAGTTCCTCTAGATTTCTCCTTGGAATATACGACTGTGTAGAACTGGTGTCTCCATGTGGAACTAATTTTTTTCCTACGACAAAAAATTAAATGTTCCCTGATAAAAAACATTCAAAACAACAAAGTCCATTGATAATATCCAGAAAACACAAATACAGAGGCTGTAGCAAATTCTGGGATTGAGTTAGCCAAAACACAACCATATATTTCTGATTTCATCCAGTCATATCCAAACAAAGTGGTATGGAATTCGTATGCAATGGACTGAGAAAATCACATTAAAATTGGTTTTGGGGAAAAGCAAAGTCTTTTCATTAGGCAAGTGCATAAAATGTCATCTAACAAACAGAAATATCTTGTTTGTTTGTCGCAGTTCTTCTAGCTTTCTCCCTAGAAAATCTGAATGTGTAGAGCTGGTGTCTCCATGTGGAACCAATTAGTGTTTCTATGGTACAAAATTAAATGTTCCCTGATAAAAACATTCAATACAATAAAGGCTGTTGATAATATCCCGAAAACACAAACAGAGGCTGTACCAATATCTGGGATTGAGTTAGCCAAAACACAACCGGATACTTCTGGTTTCATCCAGTCATATCCAGAAAAATTTGGTGGAATTCGTATGCAATGGACAGAGAAAATCACAATAAAAATGATTTTGGAGAAAAGCAAAGTCTTTTCGTTAGGCAAGTGCATAAAATCTCATCTATACAAACAGAAATATCATGTTTGTTTGCCACAGTTTCTCTACCTTTCTGCCTAGAGAATACGAATGTGTAGAGCTGGTGTCTCCATGTGGAACCAATTAGTGTTTCTACGGTACAAAATTAAATGTTCCCTGATAAAAAACATTCAAAACAATAAAGTCCATGGATAATATCCTGAAAACACAAACACAGATGCTGTAGCAATATCTGGGATATAGCAAGGAAAACAAAACCGGATATTTCTGGTTTCATCCAGTCATATCCGGACAAAGTGGGATGGAATTTGTATGCAATGGACCGAGAAAATTACAGTGAAAATGGTTTTGGAGAAAAAGTCTTTTCCTTCGGCCAGTACATAAAATCTCATTTATAGAAACAGAAATATCATGTTTGTTTGCCTCAGTTTCTCTAGATTTCTCCCTACAATATACGCACATGTAGAGCTAGTATCTCCATGTTGAACCAATTATTGTTTGTACGGTACAAAATTAAATGTTCCCTGATAAAAAACATTCAAAACAATAAAGTCCATCGACAATATCCAGAAAACAAAAACACGGAGGCTGTAGCAATATCTGAGATGGAGTTAGCCAAAACACAACCAGATATTTCTGGTTTCATCTGTCATATCCGGAAAAAGTAGTGTGGAAAACGTATGTAATAGACCGAGAAAATCACAGTAAAAATGGTTTTGGAGAAAAGCAAAGTCTTTTCTTTAGGCAAGTGCACAAAATTTCATCTATACAAACAAAAATATCATGTATGTTTGCCGCAGTTCCTCTAGATTTCTCCCTAGAAAATACGAATGTGTAGACTGGTGTCTCCATGTGGAACAAATTAGTGTTTCTATGGTACAAAATTAAATGTTCCCTGATAAAAAACATTCAGAACCATAAAGTCCATTGAAAATATCTGGAAAACACAAATACAGTGGCTGTAGCAATATCTGGGATTGAGTTAGCCAAAATACAACCAGATATTTCTGGTTTCATCCAGTCATATCCGGACAAACTGGTGTGGAATTCGTATGCAATGGACCGAGAAAATCACAGTACAAATGGTTTTGGAGAAAAGCAAAGTCTTTTCATTAGGCAAGTGCATAAAATGTCATCGATACAAACAGAAATATCATGTTTGTTTGTCGCAGTTCCTGTAGCTTTCTCCCTAGAAAATACGAATGTGTAGAGCTGGTGTCTCCATGTGGAACCAATTAGTGTTTCCAAGCACAAAATTAAATATTCCCTTATAAAAAAACCTTCAAAACAATAAAGTCCATGGATAATATCATGAATATACAAACACAGAGGCTGTAGAAATATCTGGGATACAGCAAGCCAAAACAAAACCGGATATTTCAGGTTTCATCCAGTCATATCCGGACAAACTGGTGTTGAATTCGTATGCAATGGACCGAGGAAATCACAGTAAAAATGGTTTAGGAGAAAAGCAAAGTCTTTTCTTTAGGCAAGTGCATAAAATGTCATCTATACAAACAGAAATATCATGTTTGTTTACCGCAGTTCTTGTAGCTTTCTCCCTAGAAAATACGAATGCGTAGAGCTGGTGTCTCCATGTGGAACCAATTAGTGATTCCAAGCACAAAATTAAATGTTCCCTGATGAAAAACATTCAAAACAATAAAGTCCGTGGATAATATCTGGAATACACAAACACAGAGGCTGTAGCAATATCTGAGATTGAGTTAGCCAAAACAAACCAGATATTTCCGGTTTCATCTAGTCATATCCGGACAAAGTGGTGTGGAATTCATACGCAACGGACCGAAAAAACCACAGTACAAATGGTTTTGGATCAAAGCAAAGTCTTTTTCTTTTGCAAGCTCATAAAATGTCAACTATACAAACAGAAATATCATGTTTTTTTTGCCACAGTTCCTCTGGCTTTCTCCCTAGAAAATATGAATGTGTAGAGCTGGTGTTACCATGATGAACCACTTAGCGTTTCAACGGTAAAAAATTAAATGTTGCCTGATAAAAACATTCAAAATGATAAAGTCCGTCGATAATATCCAGAAAACACAAACACAGAGGCTTTCACAATATTTCGGATTGAGTTAGCCAAAACACAACCGGATATTTCTGGTTTCATCCAGTGATATTTGGACAAAGTTATGTGGAATTCATATGAATGGACCGAGAAAATCACAGTACAAATGGTTTGGAGAAAAGCAAAATCTTTTTGTTAGGCAAGTGCATAAAATGTCATCTATACAAACAGAAATATCATGTTTCTTTGTTGCCGTTCCTCTAGCTTTCTCCCTAGAAAATACGAATGTGTAGAGCTGGTGCCCCCATGTGGAACCAATTAGTGTTTCCAACCACACAATTTAATGTTCCCCGATAAAAATATTCAAAAGAATAAAGTCCATGGATAATATGAGGAATACACAAACACAAAGGCTGTAGCAATATCTGGGATTGAGTTTGCCAAAACAAAACCGAATATTTCCGGGTTCATCCAGTCATATCCGGACAAACAGGTGTGGAATTCTTATGCAATGGACCGAGAAAATAACAGTAAAAATGGTTTTGGAGAAAAGGAAAGTCTTTTCGTTAGGCAAGTGCATAAAATGTCATCGATACAAACAGAAATATCATGTTTGTTTGTCGCAGTTCCTCTAGCTTTCTCCCTAGAAAATATGAATGTGTAGAGCTGGTGTCTCCATGTGGAACCAATTAGTGTTTCTACGGTACAAAATTAAATGTTCCCTGATAAAAACCCTCAAAACAATAAAGTCCGCTCATAATATGCAGAAAAAACAAACACAGAGGGTTTCACAATATTTCGGATTGAGTTAGCCAAAACACAACCGGATATTTCTGGTTTCATCCAGGCATATCCGGACAAAGTGGTGTGGAAGTCCTATGCAATGGACCGAGAAAATTTCAGTAAAAATTGTTTTGGAGAAAAGCAAAATCTTTTTGTTAGGCAAGTGCATAAAATGTCATTTAAACAATCAGAAATATGATGTTTGTTTGCCACATTTATTCTAGCTTTCTCCCTAGAAAATACAAATGTGTAGAGCTGGTGTCTCCATGTGGAACCAATTAGTGTTTCTACGGTACAAAATTAAATGTTCCCTGATAAAAGCTTTCAAAACGATAATGTCCATCGTAAATATCCAGAAAACACAGACACTAAGGTGTAGCAATATTTAGGATATAGTAAGCCAAAACATAACCAGATATTTCTGGTTTCATTTGTCATATCCGGAGAAAGTAGTGTGGAAATCGTATGTAATGGACCGAGAAAATCGCAGTACAAAAGATTTTGGTGAAAAGCAAGTCTTTTCTTTAGGCAAGTGCACAAAATTTCATCTATACACACAGAAATATCATCTTTGTTTGTCTCAGTTCCTCTAGATTTCTCCTTGGAATATACGACTGTGTAGAACTGGTGTCTCCATGTGGAACTAATTTTTTTCCTACGACAAAAAATTAAATGTTCCCTGATAAAAAACATTCAAAACAACAAAGTCCATTGATAATATCCAGAAAACACAAATACAGAGGCTGTAGCAAATTCTGGGATTGAGTTAGCCAAAACACAACCATATATTTCTGATTTCATCCAGTCATATCCAAACAAAGTGGTATGGAATTCGTATGCAATGGACTGAGAAAATCACATTAAAATTGGTTTTGGGGAAAAGCAAAGTCTTTTCATTAGGCAAGTGCATAAAATGTCATCTAACAAACAGAAATATCTTGTTTGTTTGTCGCAGTTCTTCTAGCTTTCTCCCTAGAAAATCTGAATGTGTAGAGCTGGTGTCTCCATGTGGAACCAATTAGTGTTTCTATGGTACAAAATTAAATGTTCCCTGATAAAAACATTCAATACAATAAAGGCTGTTGATAATATCCCGAAAACACAAATACAGAGGCTGTACCAATATCTGGGATTGAGTTAGCCAAAACACAACCGGATACTTCTGGTTTCATCCAGTCATATCCAGAAAAATTTGGTGGAATTCGTATGCAATGGACAGAGAAAATCACAATAAAAATGATTTTGGAGAAAAGCAAAGTCTTTTCGTTAGGCAAGTGCATAAAATCTCATCTATACAAACAGAAATATCATGTTTGTTTGCCACAGTTTCTCTACCTTTCTGCCTAGAGAATACGAATGTGTAGAGCTGGTGTCTCCATGTGGAACCAATTAGTGTTTCTACGGTACAAAATTAAATGTTCCCTGATAAAAAACATTCAAAACAATAAAGTCCATGGATAATATCCTGAAAACACAAACACAGATGCTGTAGCAATATCTGGGATATAGCAAGGAAAACAAAACCGGATATTTCTTGTTTCATCCAGTCATATCCGGACAAAGTGGGATGGAATTTGTATGCAATGGACCGAGAAAATTACAGTGAAAATGGTTTTGGAGAAAAAGTCTTTTCCTTCGGCCAGTACATAAAATCTCATTTATAGAAACAGAAATATCATGTTTGTTTGCCTCAGTTTCTCTAGATTTCTCCCTACAATATACGCACATGTAGAGCTAGTATCTCCATGTTGAACCAATTATTGTTTGTACGGTACAAAATTAAATGTTCCCTGATAAAAAATATTCAAAACAATAAAGTCCATCGACAATATCCAGAAAACAAAAACACGGAGGCTGTAGCAATATCTGAGATGGAGTTAGCCAAAACACAACCAGATATTTCTGGTTTCATCTGTCATATCCGGAAAAAGTAGTGTGGAAAACGTATGTAATAGACCGAGAAAATCACAGTAAAAATGGTTTTGGAGAAAAGCAAAGTCTTTTCTTTAGGCAAGTGCACAAAATTTCATCTATACAAACAAAAATATCATGTATGTTTGCCGCAGTTCCTCTAGATTTCTCCCTAGAAAATACGAATGTGTAGACTGGTGTCTCCATGTGGAACAAATTAGTGTTTCTATGGTGCAAAATTAAATGTTCCCTGATAAAAAACATTCAGAACCATAAAGTCCATTGAAAATATCTGGAAAACACAAATACAGTGGCTGTAGCAATATCTGGGATTGAGTTAGCCAAAATACAACCAGATATTTCTGGTTTCATCCAGTCATATCCGGACAAACTGGTGAGGAATTCGTATGCAATGGACCGAGAAAATCACAGTACAAATGGTTTTGGAGAAAAGCAAAGTCTTTTCATTAGGCAAGTGCATAAAATGTCATCGATACAAACAGAAATATCATGTTTGTTTGTCGCAGTTCCTGTAGCTTTCTCCCTAGAAAATACGAATGTGTAGAGCTGGTGTCTCCATGTGGAACCAATTAGTGTTTCCAAGCACAAAATTAAATATTCCCTTATAAAAAAACCTTCAAAACAATAAAGTCCATGGATAATATCATGAATATACAAACACAGAGGCTGTAGAAATATCTGGGATACAGCAAGCCAAAACAAAACCGGATATTTCTGGTTTCATCCAGTCATATCCGGACAAACTGGTGTGGAATTCGTATGCAATGGACCGAGGAAATCACAGTAAAAATGGTTTTCGGAGAAAAGCAAAGTCTTTTCTTTAGGCAAGTGAATAAAATGTCATCTATACAAACAGAAATATCATGTTTGTTTACCGCAGTTCCTGTAGCTTTCTCCCTAGAAAATACGAATGCGTACAGCTGGTGTCTCCATGTGGAACCAATTAGCGATTCCAAGCACAAAATTAAATGTTCCCTGATGAAAAACATTCAAAACAATAAAGTCCGTGGATAATATCTGGAATACACAAACACAGAGGCTGTAGCAATATCTGAGATTGAGTTAGCCAAAACAAACCAGATATTTCCGGTTTCATCTAGTCATATCTGGACAAAGCGGTGTGGAATTTGTACGCAACGGACCGAAAAAACCACAGTGCAAATGGTTTTGGGATCAAAGCAAAGTCTTTTCGTTAGGCAAGCTCATAAAATGTCATCTATACAAACAGAAATATCATGTTTGTTTGCCACAGTTCCTCTGGCTTTCTCCCTAGAATATATGAATGTGTAGAGCTGGTGTTACCATGATGAACCACTTAGTGTTTCAACGGTAAAAAATTAAATGTTGCCTGATAAAAACATTCAAAATGATAAAGTCCGTCGATAATATCCAGAAAACACAAACACAGAGGCTTTCACAATATTTCGGATTGAGTTAGCCAAAACACAACCGGATATTTCTGGTTTCATCCAGTGATATTTGGAAAAAGTGATGTGGAATTCATATGAATGGACCGAGAAAATCACAGTACAAATGGTTTGGAGAAAAGCAAAATCTTTTCGTTAGGCAAGTGCATAAAATGTCATCTATACATACAGAAATATCATGTTTGTTTGTTGCCGTTCCTCTAGCTTTCTCCCTAGAAAATACGAATGTGTAGAGCTGGTGCCCCCATGTGGAACCAATTAGTGTTTCCAACCACAAAATTAAATGTTCCCCGATAAAAATATTCAAAAGAATAAAGTCCATCGATAATATCCAGAAATCACAAACACAGAGGCTTTCACAATATTTCGGATTGAGTTAGCCAAAACACAAACGATATTTCTGGTTTCATCCAGTCATATCCGGACAAAGTGGTGTGGAATTCGCATGCAATGCACCGAGAAAATCACAGTAAAAATGGATTTCGTGAAAAGCAAAGTCTTTTTGTTTTGCAAGTTCATAAAATGTCATCTATAGAAACAGAAATATCATGTTTGTTTGCCACAGTTCCTCTAGCTTTCTCCCTGCAAAATACGAATGTGTAGAGCTGGTGTTACCATGATGAACCAATTAGTGTTTCAATGGTACAAAATTAAATGTTCCCTGATAAAAATATTCAAAACAATAAAATCCATCGATAATATCCAGAAAACACATACAAAGAGGCTTTCACAATATTTCGGATTGTTAGCCAAAACACAACCGGATAGTTCTGGTTTCATCCAGTCATATCCGGAAAAACTGGTGTGGAATTCGTATGCAATGGACCGAGAAAATCACAGTATAAATGGTTTTGTAGAAAAGCAAAGTCTTTCCGTTAGGAAAGTGCATAAATGTCATCTATACAAACAGAAATATCATGTTTGTTTGCCACAGATTCTCTAGCATTCTTTCTAGAAAATACGATTGTGTAGAGCTTGTGTTTCCAGGATGAAACAATTAGTATTTCAAGGGTACAAAATTAAATGTTCCCTGATAAAAACATTCAATACAATAAAGACCGTTGATAATATCCAGAAAACACATACACAGATTTTCACAATATTTGGATTGAGTTAGCCAAAACACAACCGGATATTTCCAGTTTCATCCAGTCATATCCGGAAAAACTGGTGGGGAATTCGTATGCAATGGACAGAGAAAATCACAGTACAAATCGTGTTGGAGAAAAGAAAAGTCTTTTCATTAGGCAAGTAGATAAAATGCCATCTATACAAACAGAAAAATGTGTGTTTGCCGCAGTTCCTCTAGCATTGTTCTTAGAAAATACGAATGTGTAGAGCTGGTGTTCCCATGATGAACCAATTAGTGTTTCAATGGTACAAAATTAAATATTCCCTGATAAAAATATTCACAATAATAAAGTCCATTAATAATATCCAGAAAACACAATCACAAATGCTTTCACAATATTTCAGATTGATAGCCAATACACAACCGGATATTTCTGGTTTTATCCAGTCATATCCGGAAAAGTGGTGTGGAATTCGTATGCAATGGACCGAGAAAATCACAGTAAAAATGGTTTTGGAGAAAAGCAAAGTCTTTTCGTTAGGCAAGTGCATAAAATGTCATCGATACAAACAGAAATATCATGTTTGTTTGCCGCAGTTCCTCTAGCTTTCTCCCTAGAAAATATGAATGTGTAGACCTGGTGTCTACATGTGGAACCAATTAGTGTTTCGCAGCACAAAAATAAATGTTCCCAGATAAAAAACATTCAAAACAATAAACTCCATGGATAATATCCTGAAGACACAAACAAATAGGCTGTAGCAATATGTGGGACTGAGTTAGCCAAAACAGAAACGGATATTTCCGGTTTCATCTAGTCTCATCCGGACAAAGTGTTGTGGAATTCATATGCAATGGACCGAGAAAATCACAGTAAAAATGGTTTTGCAGAAAAGCAAAGTCTTTTCGTCTTGCAACTGCATAAAATGTCATTTATACAAACAAAAATATCATGTTTGTTTGCTGCAGTTCCTCTAGCTTTCTCCCTAGAAAATATGAATGTGTAGAGCTGGTGTCTCCATGTGGAACCAATTAGTGTTTCCAAGCACAAAAAAAAATGTTCCGCGATAAAAAACATTCAAAATAATTAAGTCCGTGGATAACATCCAGAAAACACAACTCAGAGTCTGTAGCAATATCTGGGATTGAGTTAGCCAAAACACAACCGGATATTTCTGGTTTCATCCAGTCATATCCGGACAACCTGGTATGGAATTCGTATGCAATGGACCGTGAAATCACAGTAAAAATGGTTTTGGAAAAAAGCAAAGTCTTTTCGTTATGCAAGTGCATAAAATGTCATCGATACAAACAGAAATATCATGTTTGTTTGCAGCAGTTCCTGTAGCTTTCTCCCTAGAAAATACGAATGTTTGGAGCTGGTGCCCCCATGATGAACCAATTAGTGTTTCTACGGTACAAAATTACATGTTCCCTGATAAAAACATTTAAAATAATAATGTCCATCGATAACATCCAGAAAACACACACAGAGGCTTTCACAATATTTTGGATTGAGTTAGCCAAATCACAACCGGATATTTCTGGTTTCATGCAGTCATATGCGGACAAACTCGTGTGGAATTCTTATGCAATGGACCGAGAAAATGACCCTAAAAATGGTTTTAGAGGAAAGCATAGTCTTTTCGTTAGGCAAGTGCTTAAAATGTCATCTATACAAACAGAAATATCACGTTTGTTTGCCACAGTTTCTCTAGCTTTCTCCCTAGAAAATACGTATGTGTAGAGCTGGTGGCTCCATGTGGAACCAATCAGTTTTTCCAAGGACAAAATTAAGGTCCCTTAATAAAAAACATTCAAAACAATAAAGTCCGTTGAAAATATGAGGAATACACAAACACAGAGGCTTTCACAATATTTCAGATTGAGTTAGCCAAAACAAAACAGGATATTTCCGGTTTCATCCAGTCATATCCAGTAAACTGGTGTGGAATTCGTATGTAATGGACCGAGAAAATCACAGTACAAATGGTTTTGGAGAAAAGGAAAGTCATTTCATTAGGCAAGAGCATAAAATGTCATCGAAACTAACAGAAATATCATGTTTGTTTGTCGCATTCCTTTAGCTTTCTCCCAAGAAAATACAAATATGTAGAGCTGGTGTCCCATGTGGAACCAATTAGTGCATCTAAGCTAAAAATTAAATATTCCCCGATATAAAACATTCAAAACAATAAAGTCCATGGATAATATCCAGAAACATAAACACAGAGGCTGTAGCAATATCTGGGGTTGAGTTAGCCAAAACACAACCGGATATTTCGGTTTTATCCACTCATACAAACTTGTGTGGAATTCGTATGCAATGGACCGAGAAAATCAGAGTAAAAATAATTTTGGAGAAAAGCAAAGTCTTTTCGTTAGGCAAGTGAATAAAATGTCATAGATACAAACAGAAATACCATGTTTCTTTGAGGCAGTTCTTCTAGCTTTCTCCCTAGAAAACACGAATGTGTAGAGTTGGTGTCTCCATGTGGAACCAATTAGTGTTTCCAAGCACAAAATTAAATGTCCCCCGATAAAAAACATTCAAATCCATAAAGTCCATCGATAATATCCAGAAAACACAAACACAGAGGCTGTAGAAATATCTGGGATTGAGTAATCGAAACAATACCGGATATTTCCTGTTTTATCCAGTCATATCCGGACAAACTGGTGTGGAATTTGTATGCAATGGACTGAGAAAATCACAGTAAAAATTGTTTTGGATAAAAACAAAGTCTTTTCATTAGGCAAGTAGATAAAATGTCATCTATACAAACAGAAATATCATGTTTGTTTGTCACAGTTCCTCTAGTTTTCTCCCTAGAAAATACAAATATGTAGTGCTGGTGTCTCCCTGTGGAACCAATTAGTGTTTCCACGCAGAAAGCTAAATATTCCCCAATAGAAAACATTCAAAACAATAGAGTCCGTTGATAATATCCAGAAAACACAAACACAGTGGCTGTAGAAATATCTGGGATTGAGTAATCCACAACAAAACTGAATATTTCCGGTTTCACCAGTCAAATCCAGTAAACTGGTGTGGAATTCATATGTAATGGACTGAGAAAATCATACCATAAATGGTTTTGGAGAAAAGCAAAGTCTTTTCGTTAGCCAAGTGCATAAAATGTCATGCATACAAACAGAAATATTATGTTTGTCGCAGTTCCTCTAGCTTTCTCCCTAGAAAATACAAATATGTAGAGCTGGTGTCTCCCTGTGGAACCAGTTAGTGTTTCCCATCAGAAAATTAAATATTACCTGAGAAAAAACATTCAAAACAATAAAGTGGATTGATAATATTCAGAAAACACAAACACAGAGGCTGTAGCAATATCTGGGATTGAGTTAGCCAAAACACAACCGGATATTTCTGGTTTCATCCAGTCATATCCGGAAAAACTGGTGTGGAATTCGTATGCAATGGACCAAGAAAATAGCAGTAAAAATGGTTTTGGAGAAAAGCAAAGTCTTTTTTTTAGGCAAGGACATAAAATGTCAACTATACAAACAGAAATATCATGTTCGTTTGCCACAGATCCTCTAGCTTTATCCCTAGAAAACACGAATGTGTAGAGCTGGTGTCCCCATGATGAACCAATTAGTGTTTCAATGGTACAGAATTAAATGTCCATCGATAATATCCAGAAAACAGAAACACGGAGGCTTTCACAATATTTCGGATTCACTTAGCCAAAGTACTACCGGATATTTCTGGTTTCATCCAGTCATATCCGGACAATGTGGTGAGGAATTCGTATGCAATGGACCGAGAAAATCACAGTAGAATTGGTTTTGGAGAAAAGCAAAGTCTTTTCGTTTGGGAAGTGTATAAAATGTCCTTGAAACAAATGGAAATATCATATTTGTTTGCCACAGTTCCTCTAGCTTTCGCCCTAGAAAATACAGATGTGTAGAGCTGGTGTCTCCATGTGTGTGGTGTGGAATTCATATGCAATTGACCGTGAAAATCAGAGTAAAAATGGTTTTGGAGAAAAGCAAAGTCTTTTTGTTAGGCAAGTGCATAAAATGTCATCTATGCAAACAGAAATATCATGTTTGTTTACCGCAGTTCCTCTAGCTTTCTCCTTAGATAATACAAATATGAAGAGCTGGTGTCTCCATGTGGAACCAATTAGTGTATCTAAGCTCAAATTAAATGTTCCCTGATAAAAAAACTTTCAAAACAATAAAGTCCGTTGATAATATCAGGAAGACACAAACACAGAGGCTGTAGCAATATTTCGGATAGAGTCAGCAAAAACAAAACCGGATATTTCCGGTTTTACGCAGTCATTCCGGGACAAACTCGTATGGAATTCATATGCAGTAGACCGAGAAATCACAGTAAAAATGGTTTTGGAGAAAAGCAAAGTCTTTTCGTTAGGCCATTGCATTAAATGTCATCGATAGAAACAGAAATATCATGTTTGTTTGCCGCAGTTCCTCTAGCTTTCTCCCTAGAAAATACGAATGTGTAGAGCTGGTGTCTCCATGTGGAACCAATTAGTTTTTCCAAGCACAAAATTAAGGTTTCCTGATTAAAAACATTCAAAACAATAAAGTCCGTTGATAATATGAGGAATACACAAACACAGAAGCTTTCACAATATTTCGGATTGAGTTAGCCAAAACAAAACCGGATATTTCCGGTTCCATCCAGTCATATCCGGTAAACTGGTGTGGAATTCGTATGCAATGGACCGAGAGAACCACAGTAAAAATGGTTTTGGAGAAAAGCAAAGTCTTTTCATTAGGCAAGTGCATAAAATGTCATCTATACAATCAGAAATCTCACGTTTGATTGCCGCAGTTCCTCTAGCTTTCTCCATAGAAAATACGAATGTATAGAACTGGTGTCTCCATGTGGAACCAATTAGTGTATCTAAGCTCAAAATTAAATGTTCCACATTAATACACATTCAAAACAATAAAGTGCGTTGATAATATCCGGAAAACACAAACACAGAGGCTGTAGCAATAACTGGGATTGAGTTAGCCAAAATAAAACCAGAATTTCCCGGTTTCTTTCAGTCATATCAGGACACACTGGTACGGAATTCGTATGCAGTGGACCGGGAAAATCACAGTAAAAATGCTTTTGTAGAAAACCAAAGTAAATTCGTAGGGCAGTGCATAAAATGTCATTGATACAAACAGAAATATCATGTTTGTTTGCCACAGTTACTCTAGCTTTCTCCCTAGAAAATAAGAATGTGTACAGTTGGTGTCCCCGTGATGAACCAATTAGTGTTTCAATGGTACGGAATTAAATGTTCCCTGATAAAAAACATTCAAAACAGTAAAGTCCATCGATAATACCCAGAAAACACAAACACAGAGGATTTCACCATATTTCGGATTGAGTTATCAAAACACAACCGGATATTTCCGGTTTCATACAGTCATATCCTGAGAAACTTGTGTGGAATTCGTAGACAATGGACCGAGAAAATCACAGTAAGAATAGTTTTGGAGAAAAGCAAAGTCTTTTCCTTAGGAAAGTGAATAAAATGTCATCTATAAAACCGAAATATCATGTTTGTTTTTCGCAGTTCCTATAGCTTTCTCCCTAGAAAATACGAATGTGTAGAGCTGGTGCCTCCATGTGGAACCAATCAGTGTTTCCAAGCACAAAATTAAATGTTTCCTGATAAAAACATTCAAAACAATAAATTCCATCGATAATATCCAGAAAACACAAACACAGAGGCTTTCACAATATTTTGGATTGAGTTAGCCAAAAGAAAACCGGATATTTCCGGTTTCATCCAGTCATGTCCGGAAAAAGTGGTGTGGAATTAGTATTCAATGGACCGAGAAAATCACAATAAAAATGGTTTTGGAGAATAGCAATGTCTTTTCGTTAGGGAAGTGCATAAAATGTCATCTATACAAACAGAAATATCATGTTTGTGTGCAGCAGTTCCTCTAGCTTTCTCCCTAGAAAATACGAATGTGTAGAGCTGGTGTTCCCATGATGAACCAATTAGTGATTCCAAGCACGAAATTAAATGCTCCTGATAAAAAAAAATTCAAAACAATAAAGTTCGTGAATTATATCAGGAATATACAAACACAGATGCTGTAGGAATATCTGGGATTGTGTTACTCAAAACACAACCGGATATTTCTGGTTTCATACAGTCATATCAGAACAATGTGGATTGGAATTTGTTTGCAATGGACCGAGAAAATCACAGTGAGAATGGTTTTGGAGAAAAGCAAAGTCTTTTCGTTAGGCAAGTGCATAAAATGTCATCGATACAAAGAGAAATATCATGTTTGTTTGCCGCAGTTCCTCTAGCTTTCTCCCTAGAAAATACGAATGTATAGAGCTGGTATCTCCATGTGTATCCATTAGTGATTCCCAGTACAAAATTAAATGTTCCCAGATAAAAATCATTCAAAACAATGAAGTCCGTTGATAAAATCAGGAATATACAAACACAGAGGCTGTAGCAATATCTGGGATTGAGTTAGACAAAACAAAACCGGATATTTCCGGTTTCAACAAAGTGGTGTGGAATTCGTATGCAATGGACTGAGAAAATCACAGTAAAAATGGTTTTGGAGAAAAGCAAAGTCTTTTCATTAGGAAAGTGCATAAAATGTCATCGATAAAAACAGAAATATCGTGTTTGTTTGCCGCAGTTCCTTGAGCTTTCCCCCTAGAAAATACGAATGTGTAGAGCTGCTGTCTCCATGTGGAACCAATTCGTGTTTCCAAGCACAAAATTAAATGTCCCCCGATAAAAAACATTCAAAACAATAAAGTCCGTGGAAAATATCAGCAATACACAAGCACAGAGGCTGTAGCAATATGTGGGATTGAGTTAGACAAAATGAAATCGCATATTTCCGGTTCATCCAGTTATATCCAGCAAAATGGTGTGGAATTCATCTGCAATCGACCGAGAAAATCACAGTAAAAATGGTTTTGGAGAAAAGCAAATCTTTTCATTAGGCAAGTAGATAAAATGTCATCTATACAAAGAGAAATATCATGTTTCTTTGCCGTAATTCTTCTAGCTTTCTCCCTAGAAAATATGAATATGTAGAGCTGGTGTCCCCATGATGAACCAATTAGTGTTTCTACGGTACAAAAATAAATGTTCCCTGATAAAAACATTCAAAACAATAAAGTCCGTTGATAATATCCAGAAACATAAACCCAGAGGCTGTAGCAATATTTTGGATTTAGTTAGCAAAACACAACCGGATATGTCTGGTTTTATCCAGTCATAGCCAGACAAAGTGGTGTGGAATTCGTAAGCAATGGACCCAGAAAATCACATTAAAAATTGTTTTGGAGAAAAGCAAAGTCTTTTTGTTAGGCAAGTGCATGAAATGTCATCTATACAAACAGAAATATCATGTTTGTTTGCCGCAGTTCCTCTAGCTTTCTCCCAGGAAAACACAAATATGTTGAGCTGGTGTCTCCATGTGGAACCAATTAGTGTATCTAAGCTCAAAATTAAATATTCCCCGATAAAAAACCTGCAAAACAATAAAGTCCATCGATAATATCCTGAAAACACAAACACAGAGGCTTTAGCAATATCTTGGATTGAGTTAGCCAAAATACAACCGGATATTTCTGGTTTCATCCAGTCATATCCAGACAAACAGGTGTGGAATTCCTAT
This sequence comes from Lepus oiostolus, assembly GCA_036325905.1. Lineage (NCBI taxonomy): Eukaryota > Metazoa > Chordata > Mammalia > Lagomorpha > Leporidae > Lepus > Lepus oiostolus. The sequence goes on from CM070816.1 coordinate 80,726,928, forward strand.
GCAATGGCCCGAGAAAATCACAGTAAAAATGGTTTTAGAGAAAAGCAAAGTCTCTTCGTTAGGCAAGTGCATAAAATGTCATCTATACAAACAGAAATATCATGTTTGTTTGCTGCAGTTCCTCTAGCTTTCTGCCTCGAAAATACAAATCTGTAGACCGGTGTTCCCATGATGAACCAATTAGTGTTTCAATGGTAAAAAATTAAAGGTTCCCTGATAAAAACATTCAAAACAATACAGTCCATCGATAATATCCAGAAAACACAAACACAGAGGCTTTCACAATATTTCGGATTGAGTTAGAAAAACACAACCGGATATTTCTGGTTTCATCCAGTCATATCCGGACAATGTGGTTTGGAATTTGTATGCAATGGACTGAGAAAATCAGAGTAAAAATGGGTTTGGAGAAAAGCAAAGTCTTATCGCTAGGCAAGTTCATAAAATGTCATCTATACAAACACAAATATCAGGTTTGTTTGCCACAGTTCCTCTAGCTTTCTCCCTAGAAAATACAAATGTGTAGAGCTGGTGTCTCCATGTGGAACCAATTAGTGTTTCGAAGCACAAAATTAAATGTTCCCCGATAACAAACAATCAAATCAATAAAGTCCATTTGTAAAGTCCAGAAAACACAAACACAGACACTGTAGCAATATCTGGGATTGAGTTAGCCAAAACACAACCGGATATTCTGTTTTCATCCAGTCATATCTGGACAAGCTGGTGTAGAATTCCTATGCATTGGACCGAGAAAATCACAGTAAAAATGGTTTTGAAGAAAAGCAAAGTATTTTCGTTAGGCAACTGCATAAAATGTCATCTATACAAACAGAAATATCATGTTTGTTTGCCGTAGTTCTTCTAGATTTCTCCCTAGAAAATACGAATGTGTAGAGCTGGTGTCTCCATGTGGAACCAATTAGTGTTTCAATGGTACAAAATTAAATGTACCCTGATAAAAAGATTCAAAACAATAAACTCCATCGGTAATATCCAGAAAACACAAACACAGAGCCTGTAGCACTATCCCGGATTGAGTTAGCCAAAATACAACCGGATATTTCTGGTTTCATCCAGTCATATCCGGACAAAGTGGTGTGGAAATCGTAAGCAATGGACCGAGAAAATCACAGTAAAAATGGTTTGGGAGAAACGCAAAGTATTTTCCTTCAGCAAGTGCATAAAATGTCATCTATACAAACAGAAATTGCAAGTGTGTTTCCTGCAGTTCCTCTAGGTTTCTCCCTAGAAAACCGGATATTTCTGGTTTCATCCAGTCATATCCGGACAATCTGATGTGGAATTCGTATGCAATGGACCAAGAAAATCACAGTAAAAATAATTTTGGAGAAGAGCAAAGTCTTTTCATTAGGCAAGTGCATAAAATGTCATCTATACAAACAGAAATATCATGTTTATTTGTCGCAGTTCCTCTAGCTTTCTCCCTAGAATATACGAATGTGTAGAGCTGGTGTCCCCATGATGAACGAATTAGTGTTTCAATGGAAGAAAATTAAATGTTCCCTGCTAAAAACATTCAAAACAATACAGTCCATCCATAATATCCAGAAAACACAAACACAAGATGCTTTCACAATATTTCGGGTGGAGTTAACCAAAAGAAAACCGGATATTTCTGTTTTCATCCAGTCATATCCGGACAAAGTGGTGTGGAATTCGTATGCAGTCGATCGAGAAAATCACAGTGAGAATGGTTTTGGAGAAAAGCAAAGGCTTTTCCTTAGGCAAGTGCATAAAATGTCATCTATACAAACAGAAATATCATGTTTGTTTGCCGCAGTTCCTCTCGCTTTCTCCCTAGAATATACGAATGTGTAGAGCTGGTGTCTCCATGTGGAACCAATTAGTGTTTCAATGGTACAAAATTAAATGTTCCCTGATAAAAACATTCAAAACAATAAAGTCCATCGATAATATCCGGAAAACACAAACACAGAGGCTTTCACAATATTTCGTTTGAGTTAGCCAAAACACAACCAGATATTTCTTTTTTCATCCTGTGATATCCGGACAAACTGGTATGGAATTCGTATGCAAAGGACTGAGAAAATCATAGTGCAAACCGTTTTGGAGAAAAGCAAAGTCTTTTTGTTAGGCAAGTACATAAAATGTCATCTAAACAAACAGAAGTATCATGTTTGTTTCCTGCAGTTCCTCTAGCTTTCTCCCTAGAAAATACAAATATGTAGAGCTGGTGTCTCCCTGTGGAACCAGTTAGTGTTTCCCATCAGAAAATTAAATATTACCTGAGAAAAAACATTCAAAACAATAAAGTGGATTGATAATATTCAGAAAACACAAACACAGAGGCTGTAGCAATATCTGGGATTGAGTTAGCCAAAACACAACCGGATATTTCTGGTTTCATCCAGTCATATCCGGAAAAACTGGTGTGGAATTCGTATGCAATGGACCAAGAAAATAGCAGTAAAAATGGTTTTGGAGAAAAGCAAAGTCTTTTCTTTAGGCAAGGACATAAAATGTCAACTATACAAACAGAAATATCATGTTCGTTTGCCACAGATCCTCTAGCTTTATCCCTAGAAAACACGAATGTGTAGAGCTGGTGTCCCCATGATGAACCAATTAGTGTTTCAACGGTACAGAATTAAATGTCCATCGATAATATCCAGAAAACAGAAACACGGAGGCTTTCACAATATTTCGGATTCACTTAGCCAAAGTACTACCGGATATTTCTGGTTTCATCCAGTCATATCCGGACAATGTGGTGAGGAATTCGTATGCAATGGACCGAGAAAATCACAGTAGAATTGGTTTTGGAGAAAAGCAAAGTCTTTTCATTTGGGAAGTGCATAAAATGTCCTTGAAACAAATGGAAATATCATATTTGTTTGCCACAGTTCCTCTAGCTTTCGCCCTAGAAAATACAGATGTGTAGAGCTGGTGTCTCCATGTGTGTGGTGTGGAATTCATATGCAATTGACCATGAAAATCAGAGTAAAAATGGTTTTGGAGAAAAGCAAAGTCTTTTTGTTAGGCAAGTGCATAAAATGTCATCTATGCAAACAGAAATATCATGTTTGTTTACCGCAGTTCCTCTAGCTTTCTCCTTAGATAATACAAAGATGAAGAGCTGGTGTCTCCATGTGGAACCAATTAGTGTATCTAAGCTCAAATTAAATGTTCCCTGATAAAAAAACTTTCAAAACAATAAAGTCCATTGATAATATCAGGAAGACACAAACACAGAGGCTGTAGCAATATTTCGGATAGAGTCAGCAAAAACAAAACCGGATATTTCCGGTTTTACGCAGTCATTCCGGGACAAACTCGTATGGAATTCATATGCAGTAGACCGAGAAATCACAGTAAAAATGGTTTTGGAGAAAAGCAAAGTCTTTTCGTTAGGCCATTGCATTAAATGTCATCGATAGAAACAGAAATATCATGTTTGTTTGCCGCAGTTCCTCTAGCTTTCTCCCTAGAAAATACGAATGTGTAGAGCTGGTGTCTCCATGTGGAACCAATTAGTTTTTCCAAGCACAAAATTAAGGTTTCCTGATTAAAAACATTCAAAACAATAAAGTCCGTTGATAATATGAGGAATACACAAACACAGAAGCTTTCACAATATTTCGGATTGAGTTAGCCAAAACAAAACCGGATATTTCCGGTTCCATCCAGTCATATCCGGTAAACTGGTGTGGAATTCGTATGCAATGGACCGAGAGAACCACAGTAAAAATGGTTTTGGAGAAAAGCAAAGTCTTTTCATTAGGCAAGTGCATAAAATGTCATCTATACAATCAGAAATCTCACGTTTGATTGCCGCAGTTCCTCTAGCTTTCTCCATAGAAAATACGAATGTATAGAACTGGTGTCTCCATGTGGAACCAATTAGTGTATCTAAGCTCAAAATTAAATGTTCCACATTAATACACATTCAAAACAATAAAGTGCGTTGATAATATCCGGAAAACACAAACACAGAGGCTGTAGCAATAACTGGGATTGAGTTAGCCAAAATAAAACCAGAATTTCCCGGTTTCTTTCAGTCATATCAGGACACACTGGTACGGAATTCGTATGCAGTGGACCGGGAAAATCACAGTAAAAATGCTTTTGTAGAAAACCAAAGTAAATTCGTAGGGCAGTGCATAAAATGTCATTGATACAAACAGAAATATCATGTTCGTTTGCCACAGTTACTCTAGCTTTCTCCCTAGAAAATAAGAATGTGTACAGTTGGTGTCCCCGTGATGAACCAATTAGTGTTTCAATGGTACGGAATTAAATGTTCCCTGATAAAAAACATTCAAAACAGTAAAGTCCATCGATAATACCCAGAAAACACAAACACAGAGGATTTCACCATATTTCGGATTGAGTTATCAAAACACAACCGGATATTTCCGGTTTCATACAGTCATATCCTGAGAAACTTGTTGGAATTCGTAGGCAATGGACCGAGAAAATCACAGTAAGAATAGTTTTGGAGAAAAGCAGTCTTTTCCTTAGGAAAGTGAATAAAATGTCATCTATAAAACCGAAATATCATGTTTGTTTTTCGCAGTTCCTATAGCTTTCTCCCTAGAAAATAAGAATGTGTAGAGCTGGTGCCTCCATGTGGAACCAATCAGTGTTTCCAAGCACAAAATTAAATGTTTCCTGATAAAAACATTCAAAACAATAAATTCCATCGATAATATCCAGAAAACACAAACACAGAGGCTTTCACAATATTTTGGATTGAGTTAGCCAAAAGAAAACCGGATATTTCCGGTTTCATCCAGTCATGTCCGGAAAAAGTGGTGTGGAATTTGTATTCAATGGACCGAGAAAATCACAATAAAAATGGTTTTGGAGAATAGCAATGTCTTTTCGTTAGGGAAGTGCATAAAATGTCATCTATACAAACAGAAATATCATGTTTGTGTGCAGCAGTTCCTCTAGCTTTCTCCCTAGAAAATACGAATGTGTAGAGCTGGTGTTCCCATGATGAACCAATTAGTGATTCCAAGCACGAAATTAAATGCTCCTGATAAAAAAAAAAATTCAAAACAATAAAGTTCGTGAATTATATCAGGAATATACAAACACAGATGCTGTAGGAATATCTGGGATTGTGTTACTCAAAACACAACCGGATATTTCTGGTTTCATACAGTCATATCAGAACAATGTGGATTGGAATTTGTTTGCAATGGACCAAGAAAATCACAGTGAGAATGGTTTTGGAGAAAAGCAAAGTCTTTTCGTTAGGCAAGTGCATAAAATGTCATCGATACAAAGAGAAATATCATGTTTGTTTGCCGCAGTTCCTCTAGCTTTCTCCCTAGAAAATACGAATGTATAGAGCTGGTATCTCCATGTGTATCCATTAGTGATTCCCAGTACAAAATTAAATGTTCCCAGATAAAAATCATTCAAAACAATGAAGTCCGTTGATAAAATCAGGAATATACAAACACAGAGGCTGTAGCAATATCTGGGATTGAGTTAGACAAAACAAAACCGGATATTTCCGGTTTCAACAAAGTGGTGTGGAATTCGTATGCAATGGACTGAGAAAATCACAGTAAAAATGGTTTTGGAGAAAAGCAAAGTCTTTTCATTAGGAAAGTGCATAAAATGTCATCGATAAAAACAGAAATATCGTGTTTGTTTGCCGCAGTTCCTTGAGCTTTCCCCCTAGAAAATACGAATGTGTAGAGCTGCTGTCTCCATGTGGAACCAATTCGTGTTTCCAAGCACAAAATTAAATGTCCCCTGATAAAAAACATTCAAAACAATAAAGTCCGTGGAAAATATCAGCAATACACAAGCACAGAGGCTGTAGCAATATGTGGGATTGAGTTAGACAAAATGAAATCGCATATTTCCTGTTCATCCAGTTATATCCAGCAAAATGGTGTGGAATTCATCTGCAATCGACTGAGAAAATCACAGTAAAAATGGTTTTGGAGAAAAGCAAATCTTTTCATTAGGCAAGTAGATAAAATGTCATCTATACAAAGAGAAATATCATGTTTCTTTGCCGTAATTCTTCTAGCTTTCTCCCTAGAAAATATGAATATGTAGAGCTGGTGTCCCCATGATGAACCAATTAGTGTTTCTACGGTACAAAAATAAATGTTCCCTGATAAAAACATTCAAAACAATAAAGTCCGTTGATAATATCCAGAAACATAAACCCAGAGGCTGTAGCAATATTTTGGATTTAGTTAGCAAAACACAACCGGATATGTCTGGTTTTATCCAGTCATAGCCAGACAAAGTGGTGTGGAATTCGTAAGCAATGGACCCAGAAAATCACATTAAAAATTGTTTTGGAGAAAAGCAAAGTCTTTTTGTTAGGCAAGTGCATGAAATGTCATCTATACAAACAGAAATATCATGTTTGTTTGCCGCAGTTCCTCTAGCTTTCTCCCAGGAAAACACAAATATGTTGAGCTGGTGTCTCCATGTGGAACCAATTAGTGTATCTAAGCTCAAAATTAAATATTCCCCGATAAAAAACCTGCAAAACAATAAAGTCCATCGATAATATCCTGAAAACACAAACACAGAGGCTTTAGCAATATCTTGGATTGAATTAGCCAAAACATAACCGGATATTTGCCGGTTCATCCAGTCATATCCAGACAAACAGGTGTGGAATTCCTATGCAATGGCCCGAGAAAATCACAGTAAAAATGGTTTTAGAGAAAAGCAAAGTCTTTTCGTTAGGCAAGTGCATAAAATGTCATCTATACAAACAGAAATATCATGTTTGTTTGCTGCAGTTCCTCTAGCTTTCTGCCTCGAAAATACAAATCTGTAGACTGGTGTTCCCATGATGAACCAATTAGTGTTTCAATGGTAAAAAATTAAAGGTTCCCTGATAAAAACATTCAAAACAATACAGTCCATCGATAATATCCAGAAAACACAAACACAGAGGCTTTCACAATATTTCGGATTGAGTTAGAAAAACACAACCGGATATTTCTGGTTTCATCCAGTCATATCCGGACAATGTGGTTTGGAATTTGTATGCAATGGACTGAGAAAATCAGAGTAAAAATGGGTTTGGAGAAAAGCAAAGTCTTATCGCTAGGCAAGTTCATAAAATGTCATCTATACAAACACAAATATCAGGTTTGTTTGCCACAGTTCCTCTAGCTTTCTCCCTAGAAAATACAAATGTGTAGAGCTGGTGTCTCCATGTGGAACCAATTAGTGTTTCGAAGCACAAAATTAAATGTTCCCCGATAACAAACAATCAAAACAATAAAGTCCATTTGTAAAGTCCAGAAAACACAAACACAGACGCTGTAGCAATATCTGGGATTGAGTTAGCCAAAACACAACCGGATATTCTGTTTTCATCCAGTCATATCTGGACAAGCTGGTGTAGAATTCCTATGCATTGGACCGAGAAAATCACAGTAAAAATGGTTTTGAAGAAAAGCAAAGTATTTTCGTTAGGCAAGTGCATAAAATGTCATCTATACAAACAGAAATAGCATGTTTGTTTGCCGTAGTTCTTCTAGATTTCTCCCTAGAAAATACGAATGTGTAGAGCTGGTGTCTCCATGTGGAACCAATTAGTGTTTCAATGGTACAAAATTAAATGTACCCTGATAAAAAGATTCAAAACAATAAACTCCATCGGTAATATCCAGAAAACACAAACACAGAGCCTGTAGCACTATCCCGGATTGAGTTAGCCAAAATACAACCGGATATTTCTGGTTTCATCCAGTCATATCCGGACAAAGTGGTGTGGAAATCGTAAGCAATGGACCGAGAAAATCACAGTAAAAATGGTTTGGGAGAAACGCAAAGTATTTTCCTTCAGCAAGTGCATAAAATGTCATCTATACAAACAGAAATTGCAAGTGTGTTTCCTGCAGTTCCTCTAGGTTTCTCCCTAGAAAACCGGATATTTCTGGTTTCATCCAGTCATATCCGGACAATCTGGTGTGGAATTCGTATGCAATGGACCAAGAAAATCACAGTAAAAATAATTTTGGAGAAGAGCAAAGTCTTTTCATTAGGCAAGTGCATAAAATGTCATCTATACAAACAGAAATATCATGTTTATTTGTCGCAGTTCCTCTAGCTTTCTCCCTAGAATATACGAATGTGTAGAGCTGGTGTCCCCATGATGAACGAATTAGTGTTTCAATGGAAGAAAATTAAATGTTCCCTGCTAAAAACATTCAAAACAATACAGTCCATCCATAATATCCAGAAAACACAAACACAAGATGCTTTCACAATATTTCGGGTGGAGTTAACCAAAAGAAAACCGGATATTTCTGTTTTCATCCAGTCATATCCGGACAAAGTGGTGTGGAATTCGTATGCAGTCGATCGAGAAAATCACAGTGAGAATGGTTTTGGAGAAAAGCAAAGGCTTTTCCTTAGGCAAGTGCATAAAATGTCATCTATACAAACAGAAATATCATGTTTGTTTGCCGCAGTTCCTCTCGCTTTCTCCCTAGAATATACGAATGTGTAGAGCTGGTGTCTCCATGTGGAACCAATTAGTGTTTCAATGGTACAAAATTAAATGTTCCCTGATAAAAACATTCAAAACAATAAAATCCATCGATAATATCCGGAAAACACAAACACAGAGGCTTTCACAATATTTCGTTTGAGTTAGCCAAAACACAACCAGATATTTCTTTTTTCATCCTGTGATATCCGGACAAACTGGTGTGGAATTCGTATGCAAAGGACTGAGAAAATCATAGTGCAAACCGTTTTGGGGAAAAGCAAAGTCTTTTTGTTAGGCAAGTACATAAAATGTCATCTAAACAAACAGAAGTATCATCTTTGTTTCCTGCAGTTCCTCTAGCTTTCTCCCTAGAAAATACGAATACTTAGAGCTGGTGTGTCCATGTGGAACCAATTAGTGTTTCCCAGCACAAAATTAAATGTACCCTGATAAAAAGATTCAAAACAATAAACTCCATCGATAATATCCAGAAAACACAAACACAGAGCCTATAGCACTTTCCCGGATTGAGTTAGCCAAAATACAACCGGATATTTCTGGTTTCATCCAGTCATGTCCGGACAAAGTACTGTGGAAATCGTAAGCAATGGACCAAAAAATCATAGTAAAAATGGTTTTGGAGAAACGCAAAGTATTTCCTTCAGCAAGTGCATAAAATGTCATCTATACAAACAGAAATTGCAAGTTTGTTTCCTGCAGTTCCTCTAGGTTTCTCCCTAGAAAACCGGATATTTCTGTTTTCATCCAGTCATATCTGGACAATCTGGTGTGGAATTCGTATGCAATGGACTGAGAAAATCACAGTGAAAATGGTTTTGGAGAAAAGCAATGTCTTTTTGTTAGGTAAGTGCATAAAATGTCATCTATACAAACAAAAATATCATGTTTCTTTGCCGGAGTTCCTATAGTTTTCTCCCTAGAAAATACAAATATGTAGAGCTGGTGTCTTCATGTGGAACCAATTACTGTATCCAAGCTGAAAGTAAAAAGTTCCCAGATAAAAAACATTCAAAACAATAAAGTCCGTTGATAATAAACGGAAAACACAAACACAGAGGCTTTAGCAATATCTGGGATTGAGTTAGCCAAAACAAAACCGGTTATTTCCGGTTTCATCCAGTCATATCTGGTAAACTGGTGTGGAATTCGTATGCAGTGAACCGAGAAAATCACAGTAAAAATGGTTTTGGAGAAAAGCAAAGACTTTTTGATAGGCAAGTAGATAAAATGTCATCTAGACAAACAGAAATATCATGTTTGTTTGCCGCAGTTCCTCTCGCTTTCTTCTAGAATATACGAATGTGTAGAGCTGGTGTCCCCATGATGAACCAATTAGTGTTTCAATGGTACAAAATTAAGTGTTCCCTGATAAAAACATTCAAAACAATAAAGTCCATCGATAATATCCAGAAAACCCAAACACAGAGGCTTTCCCAATATTTCTGATTGAGTTAGCCAAAACACAACCGGATATTTCTGTTTTCATCCTGTGATATCCGGACAAACTGGTGTGGAATTCGTATGCAAAGGACTGAGAAAATCATAGTGGAAACGGTTTTGGAGAAAAGCAAAGTCTTTTTGTTAGGCAAGTGCATAAAATGTCATCTAAACAAACAGAAGTATCATGTTTGTTTGTCGCAGTTCCTCTAGCTTTCTCCCTGGAAAATTCGAATATGTAGAGCTGGTGTCTGCATGTGGAACCAATTACTGTATGCAAGCTCAAAATAAAGTGTTCCCCGATAACAAACATTTAAAACAATAAAGTCCGTTGATAATATCCAGAAAACACAAACACAGAGGCTGTAGCAATATCTGGGATTGAGTTAGCCAAAACAAAACCGGATATTTCCGGTTTCATCCAGTCATATCTGGACAAACTGGTGTGGAATTCGTATGCAATGGACCAAGAAAATCACAGTAAAAATAGTTTTGGAGAAAGGAAAGTCTTTTCGTTAGGCAAGTGCATAAAATGTCATGATACAAACAGAAATATCATGTTTGTTTGCCGCAGTTCCTCTAGCTGTGTCCGTAGAATATACAAATTTGTGGAACTGGTGTCCCCATGATGAACCAATTAGTGTTTCAATGGTACAAAATTAAATGTTCCCTGATAAAAACAATCAAAACCATAAAGTCCATCGACAATATCCAGAAAACACAAACACAGAGGCTTTTACAATATTTCGGATTGAGTTAGCCAAAACACAACCGGATATTTCTGGTTTCATCCAGTCATATCCAGACAAACTGGTGTGGAATTCATATGCAATGGACCTAGAGAATCACAGTACAAATGGTTTTGGAGAAAAGCAAAGTCCTTTCATTAGGCAAGTGCATAGAATGTCATCGATAGAAACAGAAATATCATGTTTTTTTGCCGCAGTTCCTCTAGCTTTTTTCTAGAATATACGAATGTGTAGAGCTGGTGTCCCCATGATGAACCAATTAGTGTTTCAATGGTACAAAATTAAAGGTTCCCTGATAAAAACATTCAAAACAATAAAGTCCATCGATAATATCCAGAAAAGACAAACACAGAGGCTTTCACAATATTTCGGATTGAGTTAGCTGTTTAGGGCATGTGTCATTCTATGAGTCTGCTGTGTGGCCTGCTTTCCATGTTGGTTCATTCTCTCCTTTTTAATTCTATCTATTGTTATTAGTAGACACTTGATCTTATTTATGTGATCCCTTTGATCCTATCTATATGAACAGTTACACATTTGTTTTTTAAGGATTTATTTTTCTATTTAAAAGTCAGTTACGCACAGAGAAGCAGAGGAAGAGAGAGAAAGGGAAGTCTTCTATCCAATGGTTCACTCCCTAGTTGGCTGCAACAGCTAGAGCTCTGCCGACCCAGAGCCAGGAGCTTCTTCCAGGTCCCCCACATAGGAGCAGGGGCCCAAAGACTTGGGCCATCTTCTACTGCTTTTCCAGGGCATAACAGAACTAGATTGGAAGTGGAGCAATCGGGATTCAAACCGGTGCCCATATGGGATGCCAGCACTGGAGGTGGGACTTGAAGTGGTGCCCTTGTGGAATTCCAACACTGCAGAAGGGTGGCTTTACCCTCTAAGCCATGGCCCCAGCCCCTTCTATATGTATTGTTTTCATCATTCAGCTTTTGAACTCTTTGTATCCCTGACCTGTTTTTTTTTGGGGGGGGGCACTGCTGTGTTAAACCAAGATAAACTGCAGCTTACTGCACTGGCATCCCATACAGGCCCAGGTTCAAGTCCCAGCTGCTCCATTTGCAATCCAGCTCCTGGCTAATGTGCCTGGAAAAGCAGCAGAAGATGACCCAAGTACTTGGACACCTGCACCCACATATGAGACCCAGAATAAGCCTGTGCTTCCTGGCTTTGGATTGGCACAGCTCTGTCTGTTGTGGCCATCTGGAGAGTGAACCAGTGGATGGAAGATCTATATCTCTTCTCTCTAACTCTGCCTTTCAATTTAACAAATCTTTAAGAATCATTTTTGTCCTACTGTGAAATCATTAAACATTTCTCTTTATATTAATATACATTGTATTGTTCCTAGCTTTTTTAGTGTAGCCTGGTAATCTTTGCCTTTTTGTTTTTTGACAGGCAGAGTGCATAGTGAGAGAGGGAGAGAGAGAGAGACAGAGAGAAAGGTCTTCCTTTTTGCCGTTGGTTCACTCTCCAATGGCCGCTGCGGCCAGCACATCTCGCTGATCTGAAGCCAGGAGCCAGGTGCTTCTCCTGGTCTCCCATGCGGGTGCAGGGCCCAAGGACTTGGGCCATCCTCCACTGCCTTCCCGGGCCATAGCAGAGAGCTGGCCTGGAAGAGGGGCAACCGGGAGAGAATCCGGTGCCCCAACCGGGACTAGAAGTTGGTGTGCCGGTGCCGCCAGGTGGAGGATTAGCCTGTTAAGCCATGGCGCCAGCCAATCTTTGCCTTTTTAAACTATTCAACTGAGAAATAGCTATAGATACCTGTGGGATACAATGCGATCATTTGATGAGTGTTAATTCTGGAATTGTCTAATCAGAATAACTCATTCATCACCTCCTATACTCTATGGTGAGTACTTTCAAAAGCCTCTCTTAAGAAGCTGAAATATGAAATACAGCATTGTAGTTTCCATGCTTTGCAGTACAGCTGTAGACTCATTTCTCCTGTCTACTGGAAACTTTGTGCCCCATGACCAATGTATCTCCTTTGTCCTTAACCCACCATTTCTCCCCTCACTCGTTGGTAACCACAATTCTCTACTGACATGCATTTCACAGGTGTACTCTGGCAAGCCCAAAACTGGGGACAGGGAGGTCGGGGCTTAGTCTCCACCCTTGGCACAGGCAAGCACCCACAGGGCCCACTGGAGTGGTGGTGCTCTGCTATCCATGTCCCTCCCCCAGCTGTGATCAGGTGCCTAGGACAGCTGCTATTCTCCTATTGGAGCTCCCTCCCACAGCCATGGCTGGGCACCCAGCTGTGGCCCAGGCAAGCCATGGCAGGGTGGGTATGGATCATGGATGGATGGGAGTGATGGGTGAGGGTGTGTAGTGCAGGAAGATGAAGATGGTTAGGAATCATGGGAAGCAAGCCCTTAACCATGTTACCATTTTTCCTTTTAATAAATTTTGGGAAATCATTAAAATCCCCTAAATGTCCCACCACTCTGGTAGGTAGATTTGTAACTTCTACAGACTGCCACTATTTCTAAGGTATGCTAACTAGATACAATGTTGGGAGTTCTCTCACCTCATCTTAACTCTCACATTATGCTATACATAGCACCCATGCTGAGTTAGGTCTTGGAATTCTTGGTAATAAAGAAGCAATAGGACTCAGAATACGGACTCAAAAATCTAGAAAAGTGAAATATTTAAAAATATGAACACTGCCAACCAAGGCTGCCTGATCACTCTGCAAAAGCCCACAACAGCCAGGGTGCTATCTATGAAAGCCAGGATGCAGGGACTCCATGTGGGTTTCCATGCAGATGGCAAAAATCCAAGTTTTTGCACCATGACCTGTTGACTCAAAAGAACACTTGTGGTGCCGGTGCTGTTGGTGTCATGAGTAAAGTCACCACCTGCATTGCCAGCAATCCATATGGGCATCAGATTGAGTTCTGGCTGCCCGATTCCAATCCAGCTCTCTGTTATGGCCTGAGAAAGTAGAAGGTGGCCCATGACCTTGGGCCCTTGTGCCTGTGTGGGAGGGAGACCTGGAAGAAGCTCCTGGCTCCTGGTTTTGGATCAGTGTAGCTCTAGCCATTGCAGCCACCTGGGGAGTGAACCAGCAAATGGAAGACCTCTCTCTCTGTCTCTGTGTCTCTGTAACTATGCATTTCAAATAAATAACTAAAACTTTAAAAAATAACTTAAAAAATACTTGAAGTAAGTTGGTTTGGAGGTCTGAAATAGCCAGGAGACACACTAAGCACTCTGATATATATGTGGTATGTCCAGAGAAGTAGCTTAACCTAGTGTAGCATGATGCCTACGCTTCCAATGTCTGGTTTGTGCAGCCTGTGACCTAGGCCCCATGTGTCCAACAGGCAAGTCTCAGGATGCTCCACATGATTACTGTACAAGAAGGCAAACTCCCAAAGGCAAAATACTTTTCAAATTATGTTGGTATCATATTTACTGTTGTCTCATGGGCTAGAACAAAAGTGAACTGGAAAATGTCAGGGGTCCCTGTGGAGAAGAATTATATCAAGGATTGTATACAGAGAGGAGTGTCATTGAACAGTTAAAGAAAGCTGTAATAGATATATTATGTCGATTTTTCCTATACATATAATTGTGGCCAAAAACTAACTTTAAGCTGTATACTTTAATGGAATTTTAGATACATAAAAACGAGAGATGCTGCAAGGAAAATAGTTAGTATTGCCTGAGTAATTTTCTGTGTAATATAGATACTAATGAAAACATGTTTCTTTTTGGTGTACTGCTAATTAAATATTGGACAATCCTGATGAATAGTATAAATTATTTAGGCAGTGACTTTTTTATGATTTATTTATTTATTTATTTCAAAGGCTGTTACAGAGAGGCAGAGGCAGAAAGAGAGATGGTTTTACATCTGCTGATCACTCCCCAAATGGCCTCATTGGCTGAGGCTGGGCCAATCTGAAGCCAGGAGCCTGGAGATTTTTTCCAAATCTCCCATGTTGGTGCAAGGGACCCAAGGACTTGGGTCTTCTCTCCCCTCTCCTCCTCTCCCCTCCCCTCCCCTCCCCTCATTTGACAGGTAGGGTGTGGGGGAAGCTGAATCCGGAAAGGCCTAGAGGAACTTCCTGAGCCTGCCTCAAATTTGAAAACCTGTCTTTTAAGTTTCAATTCCCTGGTAGCAAACACCCCAGCCCCAGGGTGCTTCTCCCTAAGGATCATTAAGGTGGTACACAACACCCCACCCCTTGCCCACATGCCCTCATCCACTCTGTACCATCCAACCTGTACCTCAGCTATATACACCACCTCTCTTTTTTTTGACAGGCAGAGTGGGTAGTGAGAGAGGGAGAGAGAGACAGAGACAGAGAGAAAGGTCTTCCTTTTTGCCGTTGGTTCACCCTCCAGTGGCCACTGCGGCCAGCACATCTCTCTGATCCGAAGCCAGGAGCCAGGTGCTTCTCCTGGTCTCCCATGCGGGTGCAGGGCCCAAGGACTTGGGCCATCCTCCACTGCCTTCCCGGGCCATAGCAGAGAGCTGGCCTGGAAGAGGGGCAACCGGGACTAGAAGCCGGTGTGCCGGCGCCGCAAGGCGGAGGATTAGCCTGTTAAGCCACGGCGCCAGCCTATACAACCTCTCTTTTACAATAAAGTGAGACCCTGCTTCGACTGGGCTCCACACTGCGCCTGACTGTCCCCTGGGTTTGGGGAAGGCTGAGTGGCAAGTGGCACACTTTCCCCTCCTCGGTTAAGGCAAGCTGTGGGCAGCCTGCCTAATTCTCCAGCAGTGGCGAGGAACAGTCACCACAGAAGGGTTATAGACCGTGAGAGAGAGAGACAAAGAGAAAGGTCTTCCTTCCATTGGTTCACCCTGCAAATGGCCACCACAGCTGGAGCTGCGCCAACCTGAAGAAAGGAGCCAGGTGACCCTTTCTGGTCTCCCACATGGGTGCAGGAGCCCAAGCACCGGGGCCGTTCTCCACTGCCCTCCCGGGCCACAGCAGAGAGCTGTACTGGAAGAGAAGCAACTGGGACTAGAACCAGTGCCCATGTGGGATGCCAGTCCTGCAGGTGGAAGATTAACCCAGTGTGCCACAGTGCTGGTCCCAGGACTTGGGTTTTCATCCACTGCTTTCCCAGTCCATAGCAGAGAGCTAGATCAGAAGTGGAGCAGGTAGGACTCAATTTGGTGTCCATGTGAGACGCCCACACTGCAGCAGGAAGCTTTACCCACTACCCCACAGTGATGGCCCTGGCACTGATTATTTTTTTTTGCAGAAATGGTAACAAATGAATATTTTAATTAGCCTAACAATAGTTTCTGTTTAACCTGAGTGATTGGTAGAGTTGTGTGTGCTCTTTCAGGGTCTTTGCTGCTCTTCCCATGTGTAAAGCCTATATTCCCCCATAGGGAGGGTACTTTATTTCTATTACCCAGCTAATATGCCCATTTGTCTATATGCCGCTGCGGCTAGCCAGCACCTGGGGGCAGTAGGCAGCTCCGCCTGGGCAGCCTCCTAGAGTCAGTGTTCTGGCAGGCTCAGGGGGCAAATGGACTACGGAAGCCGAGAGGGGCCCGTCTGCTCAAAAGCCCTTCGGGGAACTGGCAACGGAGGCTTGGGCAGTGGGGGCTGCCCACTCAGACATCCCGTTCCCTGTGGCTGCAGCGGGGCTGCAGGTCGGGCGCACCCGCGGGCCTTGGGGGCTTCTTGCCTGTGGGCGGGGCTTCCACGCACAAGGTGGCACCTCATCCCGGCCCAAGGGTGGTGGCAGGAACCCAGCAGGTGCTGGGGGACGCAAGAGGGCTAGGCCCCCGGGCCTTTAGGCAACACTGGAGGGCCCGCGGGCGTATCGGTCCACCCTCGGGAGGCCCTGCTGGGACAGCCCGTGCCCGAGCTCCGAGCTCATCGCCCTTGGACCGCCCCAGTGGGCTTCAGGAGTGGGTGTGTGCCAGCAGCAGCCTTCCCCACTCACCCACCATGCATCGGCCCTGCCAGACAAGCCCCTAGGGCGGGTGAGAGTTCCCAGGGGGCCTATGTGCAAATCGGGGAGGCGCGGGGCAGTCCGTGTGTGCGGCCCGGGGACACCCGCAGGTGTGTGTGCTCCCCCCGTGGCCGGCCGCTGCGGCTAGCCAGCACCTGGGGGCAGTTGGCAGCGCCGCCTGGGCAGCCTCCTAGAGCCAGGGGTCTGACAGGCTCTGGGGGCAAATGGACTACGGAAGCTGAGAAGGGCCCGTCCGCTCCAAAACCCAAAACGCGCTGCGGCCTCCAGGTACACAGGGCACACAAGTGGTGTGTGGCTTGCAGTGCCCAACCAGAGGGAGGCAGGGAGGGAGGGAGGGAGGCTGGCTGCTGAGGCGCAGCTGCCACCAGCCCTTCGGGGAACTGGCAGCGGAGGCTTGGGCAGTGGGGGCTGCCCACTCAGACCTCCCATTCCCTGTGGCTGCAGCGGGGCTGCAGGGTCGGGCGCGCCTGCGTGCCTTGGGGGCTCCTTGCCTGTGGGCGGGGCTTCCAAACACAAGGTGGCACCTCATCCCGGCCCAAGGGTGGTGGCGGGAACCCAGGAGGTGCTGGGGGACGCAAGAGGGCTAGGCCCCCGGGCCTTTAGGCAACACTGGAGGGCCCGCGGGCTTATCGGACCACACTCGGGAGGCCCTGCTGGGACAGCCCGTGCCCGAGCTCCGAGCTCATCGGCCTTGGACCGCCCCAGGGTGTTTCAGGTGTGGGTGTGTGCCAGCAGCAGCATTCCCCACTCACCCACCATGCATCGGCCCTGCCCGACAAACCCCTAGGGCGGGCAATGGCTTCCCGGGGGGCCAATTGGCAACCAGTGGAGGCGTGGGGCAGTCCGTGTGTGTGGCCCGGGGACACCCGCAGGTGTGTGTGCTCCCCCCGTGGCCGGCCACTGGGGCTAGCCAGCACCTGGGGGTTGTTGGCAGCGCTGCCTGGGTAGCCTCCTGGAGCCAGGGTTCTGGTAGGCTCCGGGGGCAAATGGACTACAGAAGCCGAAAGGGGCCCGTCTGCTCCAAAACCCAAAACGCGCTGCGGCCTCCAGGTACACAGGGCACACAAGTGGGTGTGTGGCTTGCAGTGCCCGACGAGAGGGAGGCAGGGAGAGAGGGAGGGAGGCTGGCTGCTGAGGCGCAGCCGCCACCAGCCCTTCGGGGAACTGGCAGAGGAGGCTTTGGCAGTAGGGGCTGCCCACTCAGACATCCCGTTCCCTGTGGCTGCAGCGGGGCTGCAGGGTCGGGCGCGCCCGCGGGCCTTGGGGGCTTCGTGCCTGTGGGCGATGCTTCCACGCACAAGGTGGCACATCATCCCGGCCTAAGGCTGGTAGCGGGAACCCAGGAGGTGCTGGGGGACGCAAGAGGGCTAAGCCCCCGGGCATTTAGGCAACACTGGAGGGCCCCGGGCATATCGGTCCACCCTCAGGAGGCCCTGCTGGGACAGCCTGTGCCCGAGCTCTGAGCCCATCACCCTTGGACCACCCCAGTGGGCTTCAGGAGTGGGTGTGTGCCAGCAGCAGCCCTCCCCACTCACCCACAGTGCATCGGCCCCGCCCGACAAGCCCCTAGGGCGGGCGAGGCTTCCCGGGGGGCCTATTTGCAAGCCGGGGAGGTGCGGGGCATTCCGTGTGCGGCCCGGGGACACCCGCAGGTGTGTGTGCTCCCCCCGTGGCCGGCCGCTGCGGCTAGCCAGCACCTGGGGGCAGTAGGCAGCTCCGCCTGGGCAGCCTCCTAGAGCCAGGGTTCTAGCAGGCTCCGGGGGCAAATGGACTATGGAAGCCGAGAGGGGCCCGTCCGCTCCAAAACCCAAAACGCGCTGTGGCCTCCAGAGACACAGAGCACACAAGTGGGTGTGTGGCTTGCAGTGCCCGACCAGAGGGCGGCAGGGAGGGAGGGAGGGAGGCTGGCTGCTGCGGCGCAGCCACCACCAGCCCTACGGGGAACTGGCAGCGGAGGCTTTGGCAGTGGGGTCTGCCCACTCAGACATCCCGTTCCCTGTGGCTGCAGCGGGGCTGCAGGGTCGGGCGCGCCCGCAGGCCTTGGAGTCTTCTTGCCTGTGGGCGGGGCTTCCATGCACAAGGTGGCACCTCATCCCAGCCCAAGGGTGGTGGCGGGAACCCAGGAGGTGCCTGGGGACGCAACAGGGCTAGGCCCCCGGGCCTTTAGGCAACACTGGAGGGCCCGCGGCCATATCGGTACTCCCTCGGGAGGCATTGCTGGGACAGCCCATGCCCGAGCTCCGAGCTCATCCCCCTTGGACCGCCCCAGGGGGCTCCAGGAGTGGCTGTGTGCCAGCAGCAGCCCTCCCCACTTACACAAAATGCGTCTGCCCCGCCCGAGAAGCCCCTTGGGAGGGCGAGGGTTCCCGGGGAGGCCTATTTGCAACCGGGGGAGGCGAAGTGCAGTCTGTGTGTGCGGCCCGGGGACACCCGCAGGTGTGTGTTCTCCCCCCGTGGCTGGCCGCTGCGGCTAGCCAGCACCTGGGGGCTGTTGGCAGCACCCCCTGGCAGCCTCCTGGAGCCAGGGGTCTGGCAGGCTCCGGGGGAAAATGGACTACGGAAGCCGAGAGGAGCCCGTCCGCGCCAAAACCCAAACGCGCTGGTGCCTCCAGGGACACAGGGGACACAAGTGGGTGTGTGGCTTTCAGTGCCCGACCAGAGGGAGGCAGGGAGGGAGGGAGGGAGGCTGGCTGCTGAGGCGCAGCCGCCACCAGCCCTTCGGGGAACTGGCAGTGGAGGCTTGGGCAGTGGGGGCTGCCCACTCAGACATCCCGTTCCCTGTGGCTGCAGCGGGGCTGCAGGGTCAGGCGCGCCCGCGGGCCATGGGGGCTTCTTGCCTGTGGGCGGGGCTTCCACACACAAGGTGGCACCTCATCACAGCCCAAGGGTGGTGGCGGGAACCCAGGAGGTGCTGGGGGACGCAAGAGGGCTAGGCCCCCACGCCTTTAGGCAACACTGGAGGGCCCGCGGGCGTATCCGTCCACCCTCGGGAGGCCCTGCTAGGACAGCCCGTGCCCGAGCTCCAAGCTCATCCCCCTTGGACCGCCCCAGGGGGTTTCAGGAGTGGGTGTGTGCCAGCAGCAGCCCTCCCCACTCACCCACCTTGCATCTGCCCTGCCCGACAAGCCCCTAGGGCGGTCAAGTGTTCCCGGGGGGGGCCTATTTGCAAGCCGGGGAGGCACGGGACAGTCCGTGTGTGTGGCCTGGGGATACCCGCAGGTGTGTGTGCTCCCCCTGTGGCCGGCCGCTGCGGCTAGCCAGCACCTGGGGGCTATTGGCAGCACCGCCTGGGCAGCCTCCTAGATCCAGGGGTCTGGCAGGCTCTGGGGGTAAATGGTCTATGGAAGCCGAGAGGGGCCCATCCGCGCCAATACCCAAAACACGCTGCGGCCTCCAGGGACACAGGGGACACAAGTGGGTGTGTGGCTTGCAGTGCCCGACCAGAGGGAGGCAGGGAGGGAGGGAGGGAGGCTGGCTGCTGAGGCGCAGCCGCAGCCAGCCCTTCGGGGAACTGGCAGCGGAGGCTTCTGCAGCGGGGCCTGCCCACTCAGACATCCCGTTCCCTGTGGCTGCAGCGGGGCTGCAGGGTCGGGCGCACCCGCGGGCCTTGGGGGCTTCTTGCCTGTGGGCAGGGCTTCCATGCACAAGGTGGCACGTCATACCGGCCCAAGGGTGGTGGCGGGAACCCAAGAGGTGCTGGGGGACGCAAGAGGGCTAGGCCCCCAGGCATTTAGGCAACACTGGAGGGCCCGCGGGCGTATCCGTCCACCCTCGGGAGGCCCTGCTGGGACATTCCGTGCCCGAGCTCAAAGATCATCCCCCTTGGACCGCCCCAGTGGGCTTCAGGAGTGGGTGTGAGCAGCAGCAGCCCTCCCCACTTACACAAAATTCGTCTGCCCCACCCAACAAGCCCCTAGGTCGGGCGAGGGTTCCCGGGGAGGCCTATTTGCAACCCGGGGAGGCGAGGGGCAGTCCATGTGTGCTGCCCGGGGACACCCGCAGGTGTGTGTGCTCCCCCCTTGGCCGGCCGCTGCGGCTAGCCAGCACCTCATTGCTGTTGGCAGCGCCGCTTGGCCAGCCTCCTAGAGCCAGGGGTCTGGCAGGCTCCGGGGGCAAATGGACTAGAGAAGCCGAGAGGGGCCCGTCCGTGCCAAAACCCAAAACGCGCTGCGGCCTCCAGGGACACAGGGGACACAAGTGGGTGTGTGGCTTGCAGTGCCTGACCAGAGGGAGGCAGGGAGGGAGGGAGGGAGGCTGGCTGCTGAGGCGCAGCCACCACTACCGTTCGGGGAACTGGCAGTGGAGGCTTTGGCAGTGGGGGCTGCCCTCTCAGACATCACTGTGCCTGCAGCGGGGCTGCAGGGTCGGGCGCGCCCATGGGCCTTGGGGGCTTCTTGCCTGTGGGCAGGGCTTCCACGCACAAGGTGGCACCTCATCCCAGCCCAAGGGTGGTGGCGGGAACCCAGGAGGTGCTGGGGGACGCAAGATGGCTAGGCCCCCGGGCCTTTAGGCAACACTGGAGGGCCCGCGGGCATATCGGTCCACCCTCGGGAGGCCCTACTGGGACAGCCCGTGCCCGAGCTCCGAGCTCATTGCCCTTGGACCACCCCAGTGGGCTTCAGGAGTGGGTGTGTGCCAGCAGCAGCCCTCCCCACTTACACAAAATGCGTCGGCCCCGCCCGAGAAGCCCCTAGGGCGGGCGAGGGTTTCCGGGGAGGCCTATTTGCAACCCGTGGAGGCGAAGGGCAGTCCGTGTGTGGCCCGGAGACACCTGCAGGTGTGTGTGCTCCCCCCTTGGCTGGCCGCTGTGGCTAGCCAGCACCTGGGGGCTGTTGGCAGCACCGCCTGGGCAGCCTCCTAGAGCCAGGGGTCTGGCAGGCTCCGGGGGCAAATGGCCTACGGAAGCCGAGAGGAGCCCGTCTGCGCCAAAACCCAAAGGCGCTGGGGCCTCCAGGGACACAGGGGACACAAGTGGGTGTGTGGCTTGCAGTGCCCGAACGGAGGGAGGCAGGGAGGGAGGGAGGGAGGGAGGGAGGCTGGCTGCTGAGGTGCAGCTGCCACCAGCCCTTCGGGGAACTGGCAGCAGAGGCTTGGGCAGTGGGGCTGCCCACTCAGACATCCCATTCCCTGTGGCTGCAGCAGGGCTGCAGGGTCGGGCGCGCCCGCGGGCCTTGGGGGCTTCCTGCCTGTGGGCGGGGCTTCCACACACAAGGTGGCACCTCATCCCAGCCCAAGGGTGGTGGCGGGAACCCAGCAGGTGCTGGGGGACGCAAGAGGGCTAGGCCCCCGGGCCTTTAGGCAACACTGGAGCACCGAGGGCGTATCGGTCCACACTCGGGAGGCCCTGCTGGGACAGCCTGTGCCCGAGCTCCGAGCTCATCGCCCTTGGACCACCCCAGTGGGCTTCAGGAGTGGGTGTGTGCCAGCAGCAGCCCTCCCCTCTCACCCACCGTGCATCGGCCCCGCCTGACAAGCAGCTAGGGTGGGCGAGGGTTCCCAGGGGGGCCTATTTGCAACCCGGGGAAGCGCGGGGCAGTACGTGTGTGCGGCCCGGGGACACCCGCAGTTGTGTGTGCTCCCCCCGTGGCCGGCCGCTGTGGCTAGCCAGCACCTGGGGGCTGTTGGCAGCGCCGCCTGGGCAGCCTCCTAGATCCAGTGGTCTGGCAGGCTCCGGGGGCAAATGGACTACAGAAGCCGAGAGGGGCCCGTCCGTGCCAAAACCCAAAACGCGCTGCGGCCTCCAGGGACACAGGGGACACAAGTGGGTGTGTGGCTTGCAGTGCCCGAACGAGGGAGGCAGGGAGGGAGGGAGGGAGGGAGGCTGGCTGCTGAGGCGCAGCAGCCACCAGCCCTTCGGGGAACTGGCCGCGGAGGCTTGGGCAGTGGGGGCTGCCCACTCAGACATCCCGTTCCCTGTGGCTGCAGCGGGGCTGCAGGGTCGGGCGCGCCTGCGGGCTTTGGGGGCTTCTTGCCTGTGGGCGGGGCTTCCACGCCCAAGGTGGCACCTCATCCCAGCCCAAGGGTGGTGGCGGGAACCCAGGAGGTGCTGGGGGACGCAAGAGGGCTGGGCCCGCGGGCGTATCGGTCCACCTTCGGGAGGCCCTGCTGGGACAGCCCGTGCCCGAGCTCCGAGCTCATCGCCCATGGACCGCCCCAGTGGGCTTCAGGAGTGGGTGTGTGCCAGCAGCAGCCCTCCACACTCACCCACCATGCATCGGCCCCACCCGACAAGCGGCTAGGGCGGGCGAGGGTTCCCGGGGGGGCCTATTTGCAACCCGGGGAGGCGCGGGGCAGTCCGTGTTTGTGGCCCGGGGACACCCGCAGGTGTGTGTGCTCCCCCCGTGGCCGGCCGCTGCAGCTAGCCAGCACCTGGTTGCTGTTGGCAGCGCCGCTTGGCCAGCCTCCTAGAGCCAGGGGTCTGGAAGGCTCCGGGGGCAAATGGTCTACGGAAGCCGAGAGGCGCCCATCCGCGCCAAAACCCAAAACGCTCTGTGGCCTCCAGGGACACAGGGGACACAAGTGGGTGTGTGGCTTGCAGTGCCCGACCAGAGGGAGGCAGGGAGGTAGGGAGGGAGGCTGGCTGCTGAGGCGCAGCCACCACCAGCCCTTTGGGGAACTGGCAGCGGAGGCTTGTGCAGTGGGGGCTGCCCATTCAGACATCCCGTTCCCTGTGGCTGCTGCGGGGCTGCAGGGTCGGGCACGCCCGCGGGCCTTGGGGGCTTCTTGCCTGTGGGCGGGGCTTCCACGCACAAGGTGGCAACTCATCCCGGCCCAGGGTGGTGGCGGGAACCCAGGAGGCGCTCGGGGACTCAGCAGGGCCTGCCCCCGGGCCTGCAGGCAACACCTGAGGGCCCGCGGTCATGTCCGTCCACCCTCAGGAAGCCCTTGTGGGACAGCCGTGCCCGAGCTCCGAGCTCATCGCCCTTGGACCGCCCCAGTGGGCTTTCAGGAGTGGGTGTGTGCCAGCAGCAACCCTGCCCACCCACCCATTCTGGGTTGGCCCTGCCCAACAAGACCCTAGGGCCAGGGAGGATTCCCGGAGGGCTCATTTGCATCCCGGGGAGGCACGGAGCCGTCCCTTTGTGCTGCCCGGGGACACCCGCAGGTGTGTGTGTTCCCCCTGTGGCCGGCCACTTCCGCTAGCCCGCACCTGGGGGCAGTTGGCAGTGCCACCTGGGCAGCCTCCTAGTGCCAGGGGTCTGGCAGGCTCCGGGTGCAAATGGCCTACAGAAGCCGAGAGGGGCCCGCCCTCTCCAAAACCCAAAACGCGCTGCAGCCTGCAGGGACACAGAGGACACAAGTGGGTGTGTGGCTTGCAGTGCCCGACCAGAGGGAGGGAGGTTGGCTGGCTGCTGAGGCGCAGCATGTGTCAGCCCTTCAGGGAACTGCCCGTGGATGCTTCGGAAATGGGGGCTGCCAACTCAGACATCCCATTCCCTGTGGCTGCAGCCGGCCAGGGGGCTCCAGGGTCAGGCGCGCCCGCGGGCCTGGGGGGCTTCTTGCCTGTGTGCAGGGCTTCTACGCACAAGGTGGCACCTCATCCCGGCCCAAGGGTGGT
Source organism: Lepus oiostolus (assembly GCA_036325905.1). Lineage (NCBI taxonomy): Eukaryota > Metazoa > Chordata > Mammalia > Lagomorpha > Leporidae > Lepus > Lepus oiostolus. The sequence goes on from CM070816.1 coordinate 80,751,139, forward strand.
GGCAGGAACCCAGGAGGCATCGGGGACTCAGCAGGGCCCGCCCCCGGGGCCTGCAAGCAACACCTGACGGCCCACGGTCGTGTCTGTCCACCCTCAGGAATTCCTACTGGGACAGCCCTGCCCAAGCTCTGAACTCATCTCCCTTCGACCGCTCCATTGGGCTTCAGGAGTGGGTGTGTGCCAGCAGCAGCCCTCCCCACCCACCCATTCTGTGTAGGCCTTGCCGGACAAATCCCTAGGGCAGGGGAGAATTCCCAGAGGGCTCATTTGCAACCCGGGGAGTTGCTCGGGGCACTCAGTGTGTGTGGCCCTGGTACACCCGCAGGTATGTGTGCTTCCCCGTGGCCAGCCGCTGCAGCCAGCTAGCACCTGGGGGCAGTTGGCAGTGCCGCCTGGGCAGCCTCTTAGAGCCAGGGGTCTGGCAGGCTCCGTGGGCGAATGGCCTACGGAAGCCGAGAAGGGCCCGCCCGCTCCAAAACCCAAAACGTGCTGTGGCCTCCAGGGACACAGGGGACACAAGTGGGTATGTGGCTTGCAGTGCCCGACCAGAGCGAGGGAGGGAGCGAGGGAGGGAGGGAGGCTGGCTGCTGAGGCGCAGCTGGTGCCAACCCGTCGGTTAACTGCTAGAGGAGGCACCTGTAGTGCTGGCACCATGGGTTCTAGTCCAGGTCTGTGGCCAGATTCTGTCCTGGTTGCTCCTCCTGTAGTCCAGCTTTCTGCTGTGGTCCGTGAGTTTAGTGGAGGATGGCCCAAGTACTTGGGCCCTGCACCCATGGGAGACCAGAAGGATGCACCTGGCTCCTGGCTTAGGATCTTTGCAGCACCAGCCACAGCAGCTATTTGGGTGTGAACCAATGGAAGGAAGACCTTTCTCCCTGTCTCTCTCTTTCACTATGTCTGTGAGAAAAAAAATCATAAAAAAAAAGGATTACAACCACATATTGTACAGCTCATGCATGTGTTCATCTAACTCCAAGGATTCTCTGGAACATGTTTAGCAAAACATATTAGATAAGCATGTCTAGAAAAGCAGCTGCATGTCTTCGGGAAGCCAACCTTCCCACAAGGCTCAGTGCTCTTCTTGTTAGTGGACCATAAACTATACTTAGTCCCTGCAGCCACACACTGTGTACTAGGAAGAAAATGTCTTTGCTTTGGCAGAAATCTTATTCTCCACAGTCACATTTGGCCATCTTTACAAACCTGCCTGGGAGGCCAGCACCACAGCTCATTTGGTTAATCTTCCACCTGCGGCGCTGGCACCCCAGGTTCTAGTCCTGGTTGGGGTGCTGGATTCTGTCCCTGTTGCTCCTCTTCCAGCCCAGCTTTCTGCTGTGGCATGGGAAGGCAGTGGAAGATGGCCCAAGTCCTTGAGCCCCTGCACCCATGTAGGAGAACTGAAAGAAGCTCCTAGCTCCTGGCTTCAGATTGGTTCAGTTCTGGCTGTCGCAGCCAATAGGGGAGTAAACCATCAGAGGAAGACCTCTCTCTCTGTCTCTCTGTCTCTCTCTCTGCCTCTCTATGTAACTCTGATTTTCAAATAAGTCAATAAATCTTTAAACAAATAAAATAAAATAAATAAAACTGGAACTAATATTGTTGGATGCATTTAGAAGTCTCAGGCCAAGAAGAGACTTTTCTGTAAAGGAAGATCCATTCATAGGATTCTATTTCAATTGTATTGTCATAAACTCATCAGAGATTGGTGTATCTTCTTGTATTCTCACCAAAATACAGTGTGAAAACTAAGGAGACCAAGCTGGGGAGAGAGGAGATATTGCATTGCAGTCTTTTTCAGTATTCCTAGATGACTCTAATCATGAATCTCCACATATTTGGGAATAGCTTGCCACCAATCCTACTCACAAGCAGCTGAAGAGTGACCAAAGACCAAGAGGGGGAGCCCTTTTCTTATACAAGGTCAGGTAGAAGAGGGCTTGAGTACTGTATCTCACAAGCACAGATGTCACTCTAAGGTAAGTGACATGTACATGTGTCTACACACACACACACACCAGATCTCTAGGATTTTTTCATCTAAAAATTCCATTTCTACTGAATAGCATAGCCTCCCTACCATCCATAACTACCCTTCTACTTTATGCTTCTCATATTCTATTTTTAAAAAAGATTTATTTTATTTAATTGAAAGAGTTACAGAGAGAGGTGGAGCCAGAGAGCGATCTTCCATCCACTGGTTCACTCCCCAAATGACCACAACAGCTAGAGCTGAGCCAATCTGAAGCCAGGAGCCAGGAGCTCTGGAAGCTTCTTCCAGATCTCCCACACAGGTGCAGGGGCCCAAGGACTTGGGCCATCTTCTACTGCTTTCCCAGGCCATAACAGAGAGCTGGGTCAGAAGTGGAATAGCCAGGAATTGAATAGGCACCCATATGGATTGCCGACACTGCAGGTGGGGCTTTAAACTACTGCACTACAGCACTGGCCTCTCTGACTACTTTAAATACTTCATATGTTGGAATCCTTGTCCTTGGGGGACTGATAGTTGTGGCTAATTTCACTTAGGAAAATAACCTCACTGTTCATCCATGGCATAGAATTTTCTTTTCTTCTGTGCCTGCATAACTTTCCACTGTGAGTGCAGGCCACACTAGAAGTCTTGGCTACAGTGAATTATGCTGTGGCAAATAGTGCTAATACCTTATTTATATTGAACTTTAAATAACTTTAGATATATAATCAGAACTGAGATTATCATATCATATAAAAATTTCATTTTCAATGTAATGAAGAACAAACTGTTTTCTGTGGTGGTTGCATCATTTTACATTACCACCGACACTGGACATGTAGCTGAAAATCTTTCTATCTTCATCAAATTATGCACCTGGGTTTTTTGTTTGTTTGTTTTTAAAGAACAGGAGCAGGAGGTCTTATTGGCCATTACTGGCCATGGTTATGAAGATCCCTCTGCATTTGCACTCAAGGTGAATCAGCATTGAGATTCATTGTCAGTGTGGTGAAATTGCCCATCACCCAGGCAGAAGTGTATGACTCCATTAAATACATTTTCAACTTCCTGCAGTGGTTCTAAAGCCAGGTCTGGAGGTATCATAACCCCATCTGGCTATTAATACTCTTTCTGTTCCAGGTAACTTTCTGTTAGCAAGGTGGAGCAGAGATTTCTGTGTGAACATTTCTCTAGCTTAGGATTCACATAAAACATGAGTGCCAGCACAACATTCCTCTTCCCATTCTGCCGTCATGACCTAGATTGCAGACCTAACAGGCTGACCCAGATTTTAATTCTTCCAATAAATTGTTCCTAGATGGGACAGGACACCCTACATGAGGCTCCCAAAAAATACCCACAAAAGGGGAAGTAGTGTTGCAATGCCCAAATGGGATCAGAGTGGTGACCTTGCCTAGAGTTTCCTTCTTCGGGACAACCCATGTCACCATGGGATGCTTCCTGCCCAAATGCCCGAGGTGTCAATAGCAAGAGCTGAGTCAATATCTCAGTTATAAAGTATTCACATCCAGGAAATCTTGAGTCTGGGCCCCTGGAAAGTCAGGACAAAGCAGCAGAACAGATGGCTTTCTCTAGTGGGGCTTCAGTGAAGAAAGCTTAGACACCCTGAGTTCCAGGTCCTATTGTAGACTTTCCTCAAGAAATTGATTTCATTTCTTGGGATCCTCTTTCATGGGATTCCTCAGCAGAAAAGACCTCTCCAAAGTCTCATCCTCCATCTGCCTCATGCCATGTCCATAATCACACACATATATGCCACATAGCCCAATCTGAAAACCCCAGGGAGTTTCCAGGTATAATCTGAACCCAGCTTTGCAGAGACAAACTGAGATCCAGGAGGGTTCCCTCTACCCTCTCAGTTATGTGACCCTGAAATATCACCATACCTCCTAAAGACTCCATAGTCTGGGCAATGGCAAGTAGAATGGCAATTGCTGGGATCTGGAGGTGGTGAAATTATAAAAAAAACTTTCATTCAATGGGTAGAGAGTTTCAGTCTCATAAGGAAAAACAGTTCTGAATATTAGTCCCACAGCAATGTGCATATACTCAATACTACTCAACCATACACTCAGAAATACTTAAGATGATAAAATTCATCAGCTATATATTTTTTTTGTCAGGACCACACTAACAGTACATTTTAAAAGTGGTCAAATGGGGGCTAGAGCTGTGGCACAACAGGTTAAAGCCCTGGCCTGCAATGTCAGCATCCCACAAGGGTGCCGGTTCAAGTCCTGGGTGCTCCACTTCGCATCCAACTCTCTGCTAATGTGCCTGGGAAAGCAGAGGAAGATGGCCCAAATACTTGGGCCCCTTCACCCACATGGGGGACCTGGAAGAAACTCCTGGCTCCTGGATTCAGATTGGCCTAGCTCGGCCCACTCTGGGCATTTGGGGAGTGAACCAGCAGATGAAGATCTCTTTCTGTCTACCTCTCTTTCTCTAACTCTGCCTTTCAAATAAACAACACAGCTCTTTAAAAAAAAGTTGATTTGAAAAGTGGCCAAATACACATCTCATAAAAGTTAATGTTATGCTTTCTCAGAAGTGCAGTTAATACTTATTAATTTTGTATAATCGCTTATATTTGCCCATTTTCAAAATAGTAACATCCCTGATTCCATTTTGCTGAGTTGCTATGTCATTTTTTTTTGAAATAAGAATCAGATGCAATCCTCTCTCACTAAAGACACTGATGACAGAGTGCAGAAGCCATGTTCTGTGTGGGTGTGGCCTGGGTTCCCTCCCTCCTGGCTGTGTTTGAGGGAAACATAATGTGGTCACCACTGGGCATCTTACACTTAGGTGGAAGCAGGTGTGCCTTGAGCTGAACACAGAGATGTCCATAGCCAGGGCTAAATCCTGGGCCCTATACATTCCCTCCTAAAATGTGCACCCCTGAGCCCCAACTCCTCATGCACCAACAATGCCACAGCAGGAAGAACAAGCATGACCCTTGCCCCTGCAGCAGGAGCTAGTTCTATCCTCACTTACCACTTGCACTGACAGGTGGGATGGATCCCTCCCTGAAGAAGTCCTGGAATGATGCTCTCAGTAGAAGACATGGATTTGTGCCAGGGAAATGCATCAAAGCTGGAGGATCATACAAGTCCAACCCCATTTCTGCATAACAAAATATTTCTTCTGTTGTGTTCCTTGGAGTAAAAGTTTTCTATTTGATTTTTTTCTTTTTATTCACCATTTTCTACATCTTGAAAATTGATTGATTCTTCTTCATTGTTCTATGTGTTTTTTGAATTCCTCATTTTGTTTCCATATTATTCTTGATATTCTTGCGTGTTCCTCTGTGTACTTTTCTAGGTTGAACAACATGCATACCCAACCTCAGATCATCAGAATATATAAGCAAATGTTGACAGCTCTGAAGAGATAAACAGCAAGGGAACAAGAAGAACATATCAATACTCCACTTTCAACACAGAATAGAATACCTAGGTGGGAAATCAGTAAAGAATGGTAGATTTGAACAATATTATAAATCAACTTTTCCTAACAGTTACACAGAGAGCATTCTACCTGGCAGAGGCAGAACATGTGTTCTTCTCAACAGCTGTCTAAAGTCTCCAGGTGGGATCATCTGTTAATTCAGAAAATATGCATCAACAACATTTAGAAAATTGGAGTCATATCATTGTCTTTCATAACTCTAATAGAATAAAAATAGAAATCAATTCCAGAAAAATGGGAAAAGTCACACATATGTGGATGTCAATCCACACAGTGTCAAACAGCCATTGGCTTGAAGAGGAAATCAAAAAGGAAATCAGAGAATATTTCAGTGGGTACATTTTGAGTTTTGAGCTGGGATCCATAGCCACAATCACAATCCTCAAGTCCAGGCTTGGTACAAAGAGAAACCAGGTGGACATGGAAAGCCACCAGCAGAAAAGCTCTCTGAACACTGAGAACCATGGGGATCTTTAAACAGAGCAGGCAGAAGTCTTCTTACTGCCCACAACAAATTAAGGAGACCAGGATGCTGATGCTTATGACTGAGTTCAAAGGCAGATTGCAAATTCATATATATTTTCTATACAATATAAACATTTCATAGTCAGCTGAGCTTTATTTTATAAATGGAATGATTGCACATAAGCTCCTTCATTAACATTTAGTAAATAGTTCAGTTTGTTCATTCAACAAATGATCTTCACATGTCAGTCACTAGACACTATTCTAAGTATTTGGGATGGAGCAGCAAAAAGACACACAATCAGGAAGGCTGCTTTTTAATAGGTCACACACTAGATTTGAGAAAATGAAGGAAAATTCACACTGATGCTGTAATAAGTACTATAAAAACATAAGTATGTACAAAGAATGGGGATATAAAGAAACTGCTTTGAGGGCCGGCACTGCAGCTCAATAGGCTAATCCTCCACCTTGCAGTGCCGGCACACTGGGTTCTAGTCCTGTTCAGGGCACCGGATACTGTCCTGGTTGCCCCTCTTCCAGGCCAGCTCTCTGCTGTGGCCAGGGAGTACAGTGGAGGATGGCCCAAGTGCTTGGGCCCTGCACCCCATGGGAGACCAGCATAAGCACCTGGCTCCTGCCTTTGAGTAGGTGTGGTGCACCAGCCACAGCAGCCATTGGAGGGTGAACCCATGGCAAAGGAAGACCTTTCTCTCTGTCTCTTTTCTCACTGTCCACTCTGCCTGTCAAAAAAGAAAAAAAAAGAAACTGCTTTGAGTACTCTGAACAAATCAATCCACTTCTTCCTAAAGTGTAATATCCCCCAGATGCTTGATCCTGAAGGGAGATATTTTAGAGATTCATCCATTTTGTTGAAAGGCAGAGTGAGAAGGGAGATACACATACATAGGGGAGGGATAAAGAGAGAGATTTCCATTCACTGGTTCCCTCTCCTAAATGGCTTCAACAGTTGAACCTGGGCCAGACTGAAGCCAGAAGTCAAGAACCCCATCTGAGTATTTCATGTGGGTGGCAAGGAGTCAAGTAATCAGGCCATTATCTGCTAATTCCTAGGCACAGGTTAGGAGATTGGATCAGAAAGAACACAGCTAGAATTCAAGTTGGCACTCTGATAGGGGATGCAGGCATCATAAGTGATAGTTTAATGTGCTGTACCACAATGCCAGTCCCAGCAAGTGAGTTTTATGTTCATGTTCTTGATGATTATTTCCTATTCTAGATTTGCACTGGAACCTGTGAGCTAAACTGCAGTGGAAGGTGAAGAAAAGTCTATTTTCCTGAGAACAAATGTAGGTTTCAGTCAGATTTGTTCTTGGAGGATATTTAACACATCTCAGGTTGTTTCTTTGCTTGTCTTTTCTTCCAAATGTTCCAGTGTCTCAGGCTCTTTCACATATTAGTCTCCTTCTTGTGCTCCCCTCTCTGGATGGTCTGTTCCCAGGGCTCTTGTTTTCTCACCTATTAACATCCTCCCACTGTCTCTAACTCTCCTCATTTTGTAAATGAGGGCATAGGCTTTTGACTTGATGCAGGAAAAGTGCCACACATGCTACTTTAGCAGCCTCCATGTGATATCACTTATCACTTCCAGCTTTTGCATGACGTGGGTAAGCTCCAGTGCAACAAAACAGCCCAGCATGGACTGACCCAACAAAAAGCCCACAGACAAGTCACACACCATTCAGCGGAGATGCGCATATTTATAGATCAAGACACTAAGCATATTGCAAACCCTCAGCAATGATGTCAATGCTGCATCCCAGAATCCTTTCGACAGAAGGATAAGACTCAGGGAGATGCTCTAATTCAAGCTGTTGTAAGCAAGTATCTTTCTTAGACAAATACTGAAATTACAGGAATGTCTACTATGCAGGTCTTCATGCTTCACCAACATCCACCAACTTTTCAAAGTTTGGTTCACACTCTAAACTGCTTTAACATCCACTGCAGTGTCATAGTAAATGTTACTATTGTCTGACATTTGTGACAGTGTGCATACTCAATGTGAGATTTCTAGTACATGTAGATCTGTATGACAGATTAGCATGGTGTCTTTGGAGCAACCGTCTAACTGCTTGCTTCCAAGAAAATATACTTTCTACATGACATCCACAGTGACCAACAGAAATCTGTGAAAACCATGTTCAGCACTGTGGTGCAAATGTTCAGTCACAACCTGCAATACCAGCATCTTGTATGAGCATTCATTTGAGTCCTTATTTCACTTCTTCCAATCCAACTCCCTGTTAATACATGTGGGAAAGCACTGGAGTCATCACCTAAGTACTTTGGCCCCTACACTCACATGGGAGACCTGAATGGAGTTGCAGGCTCCTGGATTTGTCCTAGCTCAGCCTCAGATACTGTGGCCATTTGAATAGTAGATTAGTAGATTGAAGATATCTCTCTCTCTCTCTCTCTCTCAACTATATCTCTCTGTCTCTCTCCTTCTGTATCACTCACCCTTTTTTAATTTTCAAATATTTATTTGTTTCTTTTGAAAGTCAGAGTTCCACAGAGAGAGGGAGAGATACAGAGGGAGAAATCTTCCATCTGCTTGTTCCCTCCCTCCAGATGGCTACAATGGCTGGTGCTGGTTCAGGCTAAAGCCATGAGTTTGGAGATTCTTCTAGTCTCCATGTGAGTGGTTGGGGCTCAAACACTTGTGCCATCCTCTGTTGCTTTTCCCAGACCATTAGCAGGGAGCTGGATTGGAATGGAGCAGCCAGAACATAAACATATGGCATGCCAGCATCACAGGCAGTGGCTTTCCCCATTACTCCACAATGCCAGCCATTCTGCCTTTCAAATAAATAAATAAATAAATAAATAAATCTTTTTTTAAATGAAATCTGGATCTTCCTGATTATGTCTGTGAAATCATCTAGCTAACAAATGCAATGGTGTGATAACAATGCTACAATGAAGGGGAACCAAGACATTGGGAGCTGGTCCTGTGCCCAGCATGTAGAATATTTGGCAGGTTTTTTTTAATGTCCTTTTTAAAAATTTACTTATTTGAAACATAGAGTTACAGAGAGAAAGAGAGAGAGAGAGAGAGAGATGAGACAGAGAGAGACCTTCCTTCCACTGGTTCACTCCACAAATCCCTGCAAAATCCAGGAATGGGCCAAACTGAAGCCCGAACACGGAGCTTCATCCAGATCTCCCACATGCCGCACTAGCATGGAGCTGGATCAGAAATGGAGCATCCAAGACTCAAATTGACACCCACATGGGAATGCTGGCATCACAGGGAGTGGCTTAACCCACTATGCCACAACAGCATTCTCCCACCCCCCCAGAAGTTTCGAGAGTTCTCCTTGGATAGCAAGTATTTGTCAATGGGTGTTATATGTGTCAGACACTACAGTACCTTAACATGTTGACAGTGTTCCTCATATTCTGAAACCGAGATACTACTCCTCCAAACCTGTTTACTCTGAGATTCAGTTTTGAACAGGACACTGTTGCCACAAGAGCCCATCCATCCTCCAGGTCACAAGGGGTGCTGAAATGACAGCAGCTGTCAGCTAGCAAGGGGTCATAGAAGACTTCAGCACTGGCTGGGGGTGCAAAAGAACATTTAAATTTTGTAGAGACCTGGAGTCTGGGTCCTGACTCTGGAGGAGAGAAGCAGCCTCTGTGCTACTGGGAGGAAACATCACAAGATTTCCCTGCTGGGACCCCAAGTTACAGAAAGATGCTGCTGCTCCCTTTTCTGAACCTCCAAAGGACAGGTTTTGTCAGCTGAAGTCTCCTCAGCCTCCCTGTGCTCCCTTAACCCACATGAGTAGGTACAAGACCCAACAGACAGGCGCCAATACTTCACTGGATTGCAGTTTTACTGCATCATCACTGTTGCTCCCTAGAGAGTTCAATTGGCACATTTTGTTGATTTTTATTTGTGGAACACTTAAAGCAAGTTTATTCTTTAGTGTAATGTATAAGCCCACTGAGAGTGGTTCTGAGTTGAGGTGCTGAGGAGTCCTTGGTGTTTAGCCCCTACCCAAACGGTAAGCATGAACCCTGGGATGCATGCCATTTATGTGTGTGTTTACCTATTGAAATAGTCTTAAGATATCAAGCATTACAGTTATTAAAAATATATCTTGGGGCCACTGCCTGCAAGGATGACATCTTACATGGGCACGGCTTCATGTACTAACTGCTGTATTTCTTTATTTTTTAAGATGTATTTATTTATTTGAAAGGCAGAGCTACAGAGAGACAGAGTCAGAGAGAGAGAGAAAGAGGTCTTCCATCCATTAGTTCACTCCCCAGATGGCCGCAATGGTTGGATCTGAGCTAATTCAGGAGCCAGGAGCTTTCTCTGGGTCTCCCACGTGGGTGCAGGGGCCCAAGGACTTGGATCACTTTCTACTGCTTTCCCAGACTTCAGCAGAGAGCTGGATCAGTAATGGAGCAGCTGGAACTCAAACTGGAATCCATTTGGGAAGCTGGCACTGCAGGCAGTGGTTTTACCTGCTACGCCACAGCGCCAGCCCCTTCTGCACTTCTGATCTAGTTCCCTGCTAATAGGCCTGAGAATGCAGTGAAAGATGACCTAAGGCTTTGGCCCTCTGCACCCTTGTGGAGACCCAGATGGAGGTCAACACTCCTGCTTCAACCTGTCCCAGACCTAGCCATCACTGATAGATTCATCCTCTCTCTCTTTCTCTCTGTGTGTGTGTGTGTGTGTGTTCATAACTGCCTTTCAAGTATATACAAATCTTGTCAATCAAGCTATTTCCTAAAAAAGAAAAACATTCAAAATCAATGGCTGCCCTCGTGGCACAGTGATGCCAGTTGTGATGCCAGTTGCGATGCTGGAGTCCCATATCAGAGTGGTTTGAATCCTGAATGATTGACATTTTGCCCAGTTCCCTGCTGTTGTACCTAGGAAAGCAGAAAATGACCCAAATACTTGAGTCTCTGACACTCATGTGTGAGACCTAGTTGGTGTTCCTGACTTTTGGCTTCAGCTTAGCCTAGCTTGGTTGTTGTGATCATTTGGGACATGAACCAATGGATCAAATTCTCTGTCAGTATGCCTTCCAAATAAATCATAAAAATTCAAGAAGAAAAATCACGTGATTATTTAAATTAAATGCTAGGAAGCATTTGATTAAATTCAGCATCTGGCCTTTAAAAAAAAACCTGTAAGCAGAGAAGTAAAATATCAGAATTTCTTTATTATAATTAAAATTGTCTATGATGAACCTATAGCAACCAGTATAAATAACATGACATTGAAAGCTCTTGGGGCCAGCACCAGCATCCCATATGGGTGTCAGTTTAAATCCCAGCTGCTCCACTTCTGATTCAGCTCTCTGCTGTTGCCTGGGAATGCAGTGGAAGATGGCCCAAGCCCTTGAGCTTCTGTCCTCATGTAGGAGACACAGAAGTTCCTGGCTCCTGGATTTGGATCAACATAGCTCTGGCCATTGAGTCCAACCAGGGAGTGAACCAGCAGATGGAAGACCTCTCTCTCTCTCTCTCTCTCTCTCTCTCTCTCTCTCTCTCTGCCTCTACTTCTCTCTCTGTGTGTGTGTAACTCTGACTTTGGAATAAATAAAATAAAATCTTAAAAAAAACACCTCTTTTCCTGGCTTTTCCTGGGAGTTTACCCAAAGCTGACTCCTTAAATTCTCATTCTCCAACATTGTACTGGAAGTGTAGTTAGGAAAGTGAAACAAAAAATGGAAGCATTAAGTAAAAGGATTAATTAATTTATTTTTAAGGTTTTATTTATTTATTTGAGAGGTAGAGTTACAGACAGAGAGAGGAAGAGACAGAGAGAAAACTCTTCCTTCCATTGGTTTACTCCCCAAATGGTTGCAATGGCTGGAGATGGGCTGATCTGAAACCAGGAGCATGAGCTTCTTCCTGGTCTCCCACATGGGTACAGGGGCCCAAGCACTTGGGCCATCTTCTATTGTTTTCCCAGGCCATAGCAGAGAGCTGGACTGGAAGAGGAGCAGCCGGGGCTGGAATTGGCACCCATGGAATGCCGGCACCACAGGTGGAGGATTAACCCACTGCACCACAGTGCCAGCCCCAGATTCAATTTTTAAGCAACAAAATTTTCAATATATGTGGATCACTCTACAATCTACAGAGGCAATGCAAAACAAAATTTAAGCTAAGAGAATTAAGTGATATGAGTGAGTACAAGATCAATATATGTCAACTGGCTTCCCATGTAGCAGCAGGAAAAAATAGAAAGCCATTTTAAAGCACACAATACAGACTAGAAAACCTCTATAGAATACCTTTAGATATTTTCTTTCTTTCTTTCTTTCTTTCTTTCTTTCTTTCTTTCTTTCTTTCTTTCTTTCTTTCTTTCTTTTTTTGACAGGCAGAGGACTTAGTGAGAGAGAGACAGAGAGAAAGGTCTTCCTTCCATTGGTTCACCCCCCAAATGGCCACCATGGCCAGTGTGCTGTGCTGATCCGAAGCTAGGAGCCAGGTGCCTCCTCCTGGTCTCCCATGTGGGTGTAGGGCCCAAGCACTTGGGCCATCCTCCACTGCCTTCCTGGGCCATAGCAGAGAGCTGGACAGGAAGAGGAGCAACCAGGACAGAACCGGTGCCCCAACTGGGACTAGAACCCGGAGTACCAGTGCTGCAGGCCTAGTGAGCTGCGGAGCCAGCAAATATTTTTAATCATTAAAAAAAAATTTGAAAACCTAAAAGGAAATTAAGCCAACAACATGAAGAGGATGAAAAGCTCACCATTCAGTAAATTGTGAGTGAATTGCATCCCTTGTGAAGGAGGTTATTGGAAGCTTCAGGTCCTAGGCTCCCAGCAGGATCACAGACAGTGGAGGGAGGGTCTCCAATCTTGTGTGGTTGGGTCAGCAGGAAGGTGACAGCAGCCCTGGCTCTTAGGATAGCTAGGCCCCTGTGAGCACCACCAGACCTGAGCCCAAGACTCAACCCTCACTTCCCCCACCAGCCACAGCCTGGATGAACTGCACCCCTCCCCCCAACCCCTCGGGGCAATCTGGTAGTTGTGACTCTGATTGTCTGCATCATCTGATGTGCTGCCTGCTCACTGGCTCAGCAAGCTGTCCAATCAGACTCATGGGAGTGAGGTCTTTTTCTGTATGCTGCTAAACAGCTTGTCCAGTCTGATGCTCATGGAGGTGCCACGATGCTCAGCCCTTCCCTCTCTGTGCACTTCTCGCAGTACAAGAGCCCTCAGAAGGATGCCTGGGCAGCTCAGAATTTGGAATGAGGTGAGTGTGTGGGGGCCAGGTGCCTCTGGCTCATGGGACGCTGGATATCTTGTTTCATTCCTGAATGTGGTGACTTTGGCTCAGCCCTAGAGCTCTGTATTTTTCCAAATTGTGTGGTTAGGGTTCGTGGGTCCTCAGGGAGAATCCAGACTTCATACACGGCATTGGGGGAGAAGCTGTAAGTTTGGGATCCCTGTCCCTTCTTTCTCCTCCTGGATCACAGAATTCCCCTCAGCTGGAAAGCAGGTCACCAAGTCCACAACCCAGTCCTCTTAGCACAGCTCTTCCTAGGGGTGTGAGGCTGTCTCCCTGCATCATCTCTCAGCCTGTGGCTGCTGGTTATGAGCGGACCCTGGGCAGGGATTTCAGAGACAGCCCAAGCAGAGGCCAAGAATCCTTTCTGGGAGACTCTCCCTTTTCTCCCTGCCTTGGCATCAGCTCCCTCTGAATATCTGTTGACACAAAGAAATGGTATTTGCTGGGCAGTTGAGGCTCCAAGACTGGCTAGATCAAACAGGATACTCACTGGGAATCCTCTTTCTCTGACATTTAGGTTTCATGCCATTTGGACCTGGCTTAGGTCATTTGTTCCAGTACCCACTGGTGGTAGATTTTTTTTAAAGATTTTTATTTATTTATTTGAGAGGCAGAGTTACAGAGAGAGGGAGAGACAAAGAGAAAGGTCTTACATCCACTGGTTCACTTCTCAAATGGTTGCAACAGCCGGAGATGGGCTGATCTGAAGCCAGAAGCTTCTTCCAGGTCTCCCACATGGGTGCAGAGGCCAAGGACTTGGGCCATTTTTACTGCTTTCTCAGGCCATAGCAGACAGCTGCATCAGAAGAGGAGCAGCCGGGAACAGAACTGGCACCCGTATGGGACACCAGCTCTAAGATGGGAGGTCGGCACCTCAGGCAGAGGCTTTAGCCTAGTACACCACAGCACCGGCCCTGGGGAGATGATATTCTAAGACTCTGATCAGTCCCTCCACAAAGGAAATATTGTTTGGAAGAGTCACTGTGTGAAAATTTGTTTGTCTTGGTTAAAATACAGGCAATCAATGTGGCACTCTGACTGGGACTAGAACCTGGTGCGCGGGTTCCACAGGTGGAGGATTAGCCTAGTGAGCCGTGGCGCCGGCCAAAAATATCTTTTGATTCATGCCACCTAAGTAAGCATCTGATAGGTTGTTTTAACTTTGTTGATAGATACAAATTGAAATATTGTCAGGGTTTTGTCCCTGGGTTTGCTGGTCAAGCAAAAGTCATACTTACTTTTTTTGGATACTCAGTCATAAATGTTCAATTTGGACAAGAAAAAATGATACAGGTTAGTGGTATAATGCAATGTTCATTAATTCCTATTTGAAGTAAAATTTAACTCCTTGAGTTGTTCTTTGGCAAAACATGACTCAAGATTATAACCATGCTAGTCCAATATTTTAGTTTCTTAAAAAGTCTGTACTTGTTAATAATAAATTGGTAAACATAAAAGAAATGTTTTCAAACTTTTGTACTGTTGGCCTTGTAAAAGTTGTAAAAGACAATGGATTTTTGGATTTGACTACTTTAAAATAATTTGAAATTTATGTTTTATTAAAATGCTTTGTTCTTATTTTAGAGGCTTTTTAGGATCACTTTAAATTGCAAATTAAGGAACCAATAGATAGGGGAGAGAAATGTTAAGGAAGCTATAAACATGAGAATGTGTCTTGGTGCTCAAGATGTGTCTTGAATAACAAAGAAAGCAAGTGATCTTTGTCTAACCTGAAATAAAACTGGTGTTTGGCAAGGAGAGGGAGGTACAAAACAGAATAAATAACTTAGGTAATATAAGAATGTTACAGAAGATTTGGAGCAGATAATTTTGTGTGAGATTACTTTGGCTGAGATTAGAAGGAAATTACTTCTAAATGAGTTTCTCAAAATTGAGCATTGGTAATTGTTAGGAAAAGAGTTGCCGATTTTTGCTTCCCCACACAGGGCACCAAAATGTTAGGGAAAGAGGTGCAGAATAGAGAGGGGGCAGTGTACAAATTTATAGCCAGACTGAACTTATTCAGAGAAAATAAGTCTGCAGAGGTGGGTGATCAACTGCCCACATGCGCACTAGTGGAGCACGGGACAGAAGGCCCCAACCCCAGGGGCTGGGCCTTTTTATATTTTGGGTAGGGGACCAGCCGGCAGAGGGGAATTCCTGGAACTGGTGTTCCTGAAGGTGTTGAGAGCAGCTGGTCTTTCAGGTGGCTGTAAGGAGTGGAGTATGAAGGCAATAGGGTATGAAATCCAGTTGAGTTTCGAGGACAAGGAATACATTCCAGTGTTTACCTATTTTGGGCAATGAGGGAGAATACCTGAGGCTTCTGTCATTGTTCCATCAATCCTGACTCTGAGTACAGATAAGGAGAGGGGTGCCAATTTCTGTCTGGCTACTTTCTGCTGAGAGGGGGCTTAGACATGGAGCCAGGACTTGAGCAGTGACCTATACTTGGGATCAGATTGATTGGAGAAGAGCAGTCTTGCATTGCTCCTGTGAGTTGGCTTGAGATACAGCAGTTATTTGTTCCTGCAAGAACCTTTGGAATGGATTAATTATGCATGGCAGAAATAGGAGCATGATGATTATGAGGGCAAAAGGAGACACTAGAGCCATGGTCCATGGTGGAAACAACGGCCAAAATGAGGCAGAGTTACCTTGTAAATGCATTGTGTTAGTATGTCAACCTGAGCGAGGTGGGTCCTGTGGGGGTGGACTTTTATGAGGGAGATGTAACTGTTAGGTAGGTAGTCAGTTATGAGCTTATGTGTGTGTAACAGGCCTAAAGAGAAGACATCTATGTCCAGCATATGCATCTGCATCTCAAAGCCATCCCCATAATGTTTCAGGGGCAGCCTGGCCCTCACATCCTGCCCTGCCCCCTTCTGCCTTCCACAATCTCCCAGGTGCAGCCTAGTATCTGCATCTCAAACACCCTGCTCCCTTCCTCTGGTCTGATAACATTTGCATCCATAAAGTCCTTTGTTTCAGACCTTCAAGAGAAGTTTTTCTATTTACATCCAAAAAGCCCTTTGTTCCAAGAGGAGCAGAGGTGGGGAAGCAAGACCCATCTCCTTAAAAACCCCCAGCCTCAACTGGACTGTGCGCTCAGCTCTCTGCATCTTTGCTGAGCCGCCCACCTGGCCTGGTCATGTGTAATCTCTCCACTCAACATGGAACCTCCCTCCTTCCTCCTCCCCAGTCTCTCAGGCTCTGTCAGGAGAGGTGCCCATCCGTCCCTACAGATGTCCCTTCCTAATAAACCTTGCTGTTTTACCTCCCACTACTCTCTGTCTCACGCCTGAATTCTTTCTTGCATGAAGACAAGAACCCTGTAATTTCTCCGGTAACAGAAGGACAGGCCTTCCATAGGGAATTTCAAATGGGCTAAGCATTAAGAACTTCTTGGGAAGAGATCTGATTCTTAACAGAGCTAAAGGGAGGAGTTTTACCCAGTCCAAGTAAATCTGGGTGGAGAGTTTAGTTAGAGCCTGTTCTAAAATTCCATTCATCCATTCTACTTTGCCTGAGGAGGGGGGACGATAGGGAATGTGAAAATGCCATGAGCTATGAAGAGAGGCAGATACTATTTGAGTAATTTTAGAGGTAAACTCTGGTCCACTGTCTGATGATGGAAGCAGGCAATCCAAATCTTGGGATAATATAATTTGATTATATAGTGGAAATGGTGGAAGCTCTTTTGTTCGTAGTAGGGGAAGCTTCCACCCACGCCAGGAAGGTGTCCACCATCACCAGAAGGTACCGTGTTTGCCTAACTGGTGGCGTATGGGTGAAGTCAATCTGCCAGTCCTCTCCTGGGAGTGATCCACGGGCCTGGTGAGTGGGGAATGGGGTGGCCTGATATTAGAATTGGGGTTAGCAGTTTGACAGGTGCTACAAGTCTGAGATAGGTTATGCAGAGATTCTCTTATGGCATGAGTTAGGTGTATGTGTGATTTCAGGAAGTGAAGAAGAGAGTTTGAGTTTGAGTGACAGAGAGAATGGAAGTTCTTTAGAAAGGTAACTTGGAGAGAAGAAGGGAGTATCAGTTTTTCATCTAGAAATCACCATGAGTCCTTTCTAGATGCCCTTTGTTGTGGGAACGGAGAGATTTCTAGGTCTGAATATACAGCAGCTAAGTTACAGAGAAAATATGGGTTCGTCTCCCCAGGGGTTGTTAGAGTCCAAAAACATCCACTGCCCCAAGGACGACTCCAAGAGGCACTCTCATGCAATCAGCATAGGGTTTATTGATCAGTCCAGCATGCTGGGGCCCCCTATCAAATAGGCGGCCCTGAAGAGAAAATGGTTGGGGTTTTTATTTATTGAAGCATCTGATTCATGTCAGTTACAAGATTGATCACTTAGTACAGAGCTAACAACCAGTATTATGTCAAGACAATTGTTTTATGAGTACATCAAATACCGAACACATAGAGTAAGATAACAAGTGCTAAGGGGAGGATCAAAGGGCTTCCTATCACCTTGGGGAGGGTCACAGATGTTCGGGTCACTTAGGTCATGAGGATAGCCTAGGAATGTGGTGGGGGCATATATCTCAAGGCACACACAAAAAAGTTACAGGTCTGTGTTCTATTAACTTCATTTTACAGGAATCATTGAGCTAATTAAACCATAACTCCTTAGTAGCACAAAACAGGTACAAGCAGTCTGCTGTACAAGCACTTGTTACATCTGCATTAATCAAGTGAAACAGGGCAGGGGAGAGAACAGGGGAGGGTCACACTAAGGTTACTTTCTTTGTTCTTTATTCAGAGAAAGCAGTTCAGAGAAAGCATAACAAAGGAGCGAAAGGAAAACAAGTGAAGCAGTTTCTATTATTAAAGGGACAGATTTTAGATTTCTTTTCTTCCTTCAGGGTCGCTGTGTTAGCTGTCAGATCAGCCTTGTTATTAGCTTCAGATAGGGATTGTTTACCTTTCTGGTGTCCTTTGCAGTGAATAATAGCAGCTTTTGTTGGCAACTGGGCAGCATCAAGAAGAGCTTTAATCAGCTTGCCATTTATTATAGGGGTCCCTCGGGCTTGCCATATCTGGGCATTGGAGTGCATGATATGATAGGCATATCAGGAATCTGTATATATATTGACTGTCTTTCCTTTGGCTAAGGTGAAGGCTTGAACCAAGGCTAATAACTCGGCCTGTTGGGAGGTAGTGCCTTGAGGTAGGGGCCTGGCCTCTATGCCCTATGCAGGGAAGAGGAGGAGGTGACATCAGGATGCCCCCTCAATTATTGCATATCCAGTGGGAAAAGGGGGAGCTTTAGAAGCACTACCACCAATGACCCAATCCAGGGCTCTGGGAATAGGAGTGTCTGAGATGATGAAATGTAGTTAGGAAAAGTCAAGGAAGTCAGGACAGGAATGGGGTTCGAGGGTATGAGAGGTGTGGTGGGGAGGAGAGTAGCTGGGTTGAGAGCAGAGCAGGGATGAAAAGTAACAGTGGGCTGGAGAAGGGTAAAGTGAAGAACAGTTCAAGTGGGTTAGGAAGGCTCAAGGCAGGTGCTTGTAGAAGAGCCTTGTTTGGGATTTGAAACGGGGTCTCTAGGGAGGAAGTCTCTTGCAAGAGCTCATCTAGATTGCCTTTGGTAGCATTTATAAAAGTTCAAAGAAATAGAACTACGGATTTTTCACTATGCGAAAGCAATAAGGTTATTCAAAGCATATATATGTTAGGTAGGAAGTCAGAAATTTAGCCTAGGTGCTTGTGAGGCAGGCCTGAAGCCCAGCATCTTGCACTTCAAAGTCCTGCTCAGACCCTGAAAACCTCCCAGGGGGTCCCAGCCCTTCCCCCCCCCCCAAGGAAAACTCCCAGGGGAATTCTCTCTCTCCTCAGGACCAAATGGATTACTTGATTACTTGGGGCAATAAAACCTTCTCAGATGCCCTAAGGGAAGCCCCCCTACTCTGCCAGCAAATCTGGGGAGGAATTTGCTAATTTTCACCCAACAGACCTTTCCACCTGGATTCCCCATCCTTTGTCCTGGAGGAGAGGGGGAGGAGGGCAAACATAGGCCCTTAAAAACCTAGGGAGTCTAAACAGACTGCTTGCTCTTTCCTCTGCCTCTCTGCTGAGCTGCCCACCAGGCCTGCCCAGGTGTATTCTTTCCACTCAACCATGTAACTGTTGTACCTGAGTGAGTGCAAACAAAGGAGCTCCACACATTGATGAAATTTGATGGTCCTTTATTGCCGGCGGTGGAGGGTGGGCTCATGCCCTAAAGAACTCTCGACCCTGAAGCCCAAAGCAACAGGGTTTATAAAGGCAAAAACCGCAAAATCGGGAGGGGAATACATGGTTGCTAGGATCGGGGGGAATACATGGTTACTGGGTTCAAGCTGACCTAAACCTATGCAAAACTATTATCAAATATATATAATCTTGACAATACCAGTTACAATCTTAACAATTTTAATTATAATCTTGACATTAATCCAGGTATTGGTTTTAATCATATGTAGGACATAGACAAATTACATTTTTATTATTAACCCAGGTGTAGCCTACTCACTTTCTAGCTTGAGCGATCATTGTAGGGGGTTTCTGTGCTCTGCCAAGTGTGATGTAGTGGACTGCTGTTGTTCAACTGTTTTAGATCATAGTTTCAGACCAGAGTCTCACAGTGTGGGGGGGCACCTTCCCAGAATGGAGTCTCAGGTTCTCCAAAATGGAGTCCCTACTGTCAAGGTGCTACTTCATAACCTCACTCGCCCCAGTCTGAGCGACTGGGCGCTCTTTCTGGCCCTTCCATCCTGATGGATGCCCTGTCCCCAAAAAAGCCTTAGCACTCTGCCCTCTGTCTCACACCTGAATTCTTTCTTGTGTGAAGATAAGAACCCACAGTTTCCATGGCCTTCCCTCCAGTAACATACATATTTGTAATAATCTTGCTGTTTCATTTTGAAATCTATTTTTAATTGCAGTTTCTCCTTTTAGTAGTTTCTACTTAATTGGTGATTTTCTTTTCAAATTTCTAGGCATCTCCTGTAAGTTATTTCTTCCTCCTTAGTTCTGACTCCTGTGACCTGACATTCAAACTGTTTATCTTAGAAGCCTAAGGTCATAGGATACTTGATTCTTCTGTCTTTTCTTAATGTGTTTAATTTTTTTCATGTAATCAGACAATTCCTTCAGCTTTTGTTTCTAAGGGTATTCTTCTATTCAAGGTTTTCATGGGGCCGGTGCCATGGCTCACTTGGCTAATCCTCCATCTGCAGGCATCTCATATGGGTGTTGGGTTCTAGTCCAGGTAGCTCCTCTTCCAGTCCAGCTCTCTGCTGTGGCCCAGGAAGGCAATGGAGGATGGTCCAGGTGCTTGGGCCCCCACACCCACATGGGAGACCAGGAGGAAGCACCAGGCTCCTAGCTTTGGATCGGTGTAGCTTCTGCCATAGCGGCCATTTGGGGGGCTGAACCAACAGAAGGAAGACCTTTCTCTCTGTCTTTCTCACTAACTCTATCTGTCAAATAAATAAAAAAAAAGACTTTCATGCTCTTAATACTATTTTTAGACAGGAAGATAGAAATTAGCCTATGTGTGTGAAAGCAGCCATGGGAAACAAAACATGTGCTCTGCAGAAGGAATGCAGCAGCCTTAGAGGCAGGCCTGGGAAAGCAGCCCAGTACTTTACACTACAAAACCCTGCCCCTCCAATAAAGGCACACCGGGAGAAACCTGTTTGCTTAGTGCAAAGGAGGGTACTGAGTCTGATAACATTACCTAATTTTGCACCTGGGAAATATTTTGTTCATGAGTGGCGTGTGTGTGTGTGTGTGTAGAAACAGTGAGAAGTAGACACCCAACCCTTAGAAATCCGAGTTATTATTAAGTCCTCCTCATAATCAACTTCATAGGGGCATCTGTGGACATTTACAGTAGGTTTTTAAGCGAGCAGGGGAGCCCCAGGTCTCTGTTAGGCTGAGACAGAGCTGAAGGACACAGGTGCTGGAAGGTTTGAGGACAACCAGGAGGAATCAGAGAACTTCAGCACTGTCATTGATCTAGCGACAAGCCATGACATCTGAAACCAGAGACTGGCAACTCTGCCATGAATCACCACACCAAATTAATGGGGGAAAATGGTGATGAAGGAAGGTGCCTGGGGTGCCTGTCTCACAAGGAATTTCCATGTGGACAGGCAGTGAGCAAAGCAAGATTTATTTACATGAGAAAGCTCTTGCCACAGCAGCCACTAGGGGGTCTCCAAAGAGGGACACCTGAAAAATGGAGTGCAGTTTTTTAACCACGATGTGGATGAGCAGAATAATAACAGCTAACAGTCTTATCAGAAGGACAGAATCATAATCTTGTCTAGCCTGCTCTTGTTAAAACCAAAAACCTTGGGAACTATGCAATAGGCAAATTCTCTTGGTAAAACTAGGTTAGAAGGGTGGGATTGTTAACTTCCCTTCTATTCTCATGATAAAACTAGAAACTCACTGGGCTGGCCCCTTGGCTCAACACGCTAATCCTCTGCCTTGCGGCGCCAGCACACCGGGTTCTAGTCCCGGTCGGGGCACTGGATTCTGTCCCGGTTGCCCCTTTTCCAGGCCAGCTTTCTGCTGTGGCCAGGGAGTGAAGTGGAGGATGGCCCAAGTGCTTGGGCCCTGCACCCCATGGGAGACCAGGAGAAGCACCTGGCTCCTGCCTTCAGATCAGCATGGTGCACCGGCCGCGGCGGCCATTGGAGGGTGAACCAACGGCCAAGGAAGACCTTTCTCTGTCTCTTTATCTCACTGTCCACTCTGCCTGTCAAAAAAAAAAAAAAACAAAAAAACAAAAAACTAGAAACTCACTGTCTTGCTAGTAGACAGGTCTTG
Organism: Lepus oiostolus; assembly: GCA_036325905.1. NCBI lineage: Eukaryota > Metazoa > Chordata > Mammalia > Lagomorpha > Leporidae > Lepus > Lepus oiostolus. The sequence continues at coordinate 80,773,207 of CM070816.1, forward strand.
CCCACTCTTAAAAGGACTCCTCATTAGGTCATCTAGTCCTTACACCAGCCACCCCCTGCCTTATAACCTCTTTATAAGCCCTCAAATACCCTCCTCCAACAGAATGGTACTCCTGTAACCACAATACATGCATTTTTCCTTTTCAAATGTTTACCTTACTGAAGACACTTGCTGTTGCTGTAATCTAGTGAATAATATTTGCATAAGAATTTCAAAAGCCCACTGAAAAAAGCAGATGATTAGGAATGGCAGGCTGTTGCCCCAACTGACACAGAACCCTTCCCCCCTCCTCCAACTGAGGCAGAAAGCCCCTGGGGTTACACCCAGGACTCCTCTGACTGGGTGGTGGGATGTGCCTCAGAACAAAGCCTGAAAATCTGCATAATTGTCAAGTGAATAGACTGATTGTTTTCTTTGAATCCTCACCCTCCAATTACCCTGTCTCTTTATTTATTTTTTTTGACAGGCAGAGTGGACAGTGAGAGAGAGAGACAGAAAGGTCTTCCTTTGCCATTGGTTCATCCTCCAATGGCCACTGCAGCCGGCGTGCTGTGGCCAGCACACTATGCTGATCCGAAGGCAGGAGCCAGGTGCTTCTCCTGGTCTTCCATGGGGTGCAGGGCCCAAGCACTTGGGCCATCCTCCACTGCACTCCCTGGCCACAGCAGAAAGCTGGCCTGGAAGAGGTGCAACCGGGACAGAATCTGGCACCCTGACCGGGACTAGAACCCAGTGTGCTGGCACCGCTAGGAGGAGGATTAGCCTGTTGAGCCATGGTGCTGGCCCACCCTGTCTCTTTAAAAAATCCTCTGTACTGGGTGGTTTGGTAGAAAAGCACCTGTTTGGATTGAGAGAAACTTCTTTTTCTTTCCCCAAGGCTGCTGCTGCCTTCTTGCAATAAACCTTTACCTCTGGCCATGCCTCATCTTTGGTGAATTGAAGCGGCGAGCATCAAGAGCTGGTCTATTCCCTCGGTAACCACATTGGTGAGCTAGCCCAGAGGTCTGGGGTATATTCTTCAAGTGGCCTGACCCTCTCACGCTGGTAAGGAGGGCAATGGCCACTTGTACTCCATCCCCAGAGCAGCTTGTGAGCTAATGTGGTGGTTGGGACTCTGGGGACATCCAGCAGCTGTCCTTCCTCTTCCTGCTGCGCATTAGCTACCTATTAGCACAATGGCTTCCATTTGTGTACGGAGTCAACAGCTCTGAGACTGAAATTTCTGTCTCTGCTCTTTGGGTTTATGGAATTGGGACCTGGCTTAGGTCATTTTTTGTGGTACTGGTTTGTGTGAAACTGGAGAAGACCCCATAAAATCCACACTAAATTGTAGCCCCCCCTTAAAGTTCCCTAGAAATGCTATCCGGGGTGCCACGTGTACTACCGGAATTTGGGGTGCCATACGATTTCACCACAGGCTTATTACTAAATCCCCAATATTAATAAGCCCAAGAGGGTTCTTGCATAATATTTAGAGATGAATTCTAAATACCGGTACAGGTAAACGAGGCAGCATGGCACGTTTTAAGCTTTTATTTAGTGAGAAAGATGCATAGGGAGAGAGGTGAGTAGGGTTCATACCAAGCACCAGGAACCAGCCACATGGATGAGCCTCTAGGCCAGGAAGCCTAGAGCACATGGCCAGAAGGCCATGCACCCTGGAGGTGCAGGGCTACAGCAAGCCCTGTCCTGGCAAGAGGCCAGGGAAGAAGAGCAGCCGGGGCCACACCGTGGCTGGGCTTTTAACCCACTTCCAAAGGGGAGTGGTTAATTAACCTGCTTGGCTGGTGGGCACCCAGGTGTGGGCAGGTAGGGGAATGAGGCCACACAGGGGCATGGCAAAGGCATCAGGTAGGGGCCTGAGGCCACACAGGGGCGTGGCAGAGGTGTGGTCTTCCAGCTCACAAACCTAATCTATTTTTACCGGTATGCTTGCCTGCTTCATGTGGGAGACAAGATTCCAAGATTTTTGCCTCAGCCCCTCTGTGAGGAAGATTTGGATATGGTTTGGAAGAGTACTCATTTGGTGAAATACCAGTGGTTCAATTTAATTTCCATCGAAAAGCACCTTGAGTTGCGTTGTGTCTGATTGAGCAGCTTACAGTTACCATCCTATTTCTAAGAAGAAAGTGGTGTTCCGTTGTAATACTGCATGGCCCGTGTATGTGTTAAAGTTAAGAGAAGGTGGCTGGTAAGTGGATTTTTAAAATATTTATTTCATTTGAAAGTCAGAGTTGAAGCAGGCAGGCATACAGCTTAAAATTGATTAGGTTTGTGAGCTGGAAGACCACGCCTTTGCCATGCCCCTGGGTGACCTCATCCCCCTACCTGGCCACATCTGGGTGCCAACCAGCCAATCAGGTTAATTAACCACTCCCCTTTGGAAGTGGGTTAAACTCCTAGGACATGATGTGTCTGGCCCTTCTCTTTCCCCTGACCTCTTGCCAGGAGGGGGCTTGCTGTAGCCCCACGCCCTAGGCTTCCAGGCCTAGATACTCCTCCATGTAGCTGGTTCCTGGTGCTCAATATGATCCCACATTTACCTCTCTTTCTTAAATAATGCTCTCTGCCTCTGCTTTGCTGCTGGTGATAAGCGGTGGATAGCAGCTCAAAGTGCTTGCTGCATGTGGTTTTGGCCTGCTCTCTGAGTGGTATGGATACTACCCTAGTTTCCAGACTTTTCCCCTCTCTCCTACCTGAACTAAACCCTCACTTTCCTGGCTCCTTGATCTCTTAAAAACCTATTGTAAATTTCCACAGATGCCTCTGATGAAATTGACTGTGAGGAACAAGAATTAATGCAATAAAAGGTGTTTTCCGAGCAGAGTGCCCACTGAGTCTGTAATGAGGATATAATTATCTTTATGTATGTTGGTGTCCAGTACCATTACTGGGAGTAGAGTTGCTTTCCAAATTAAATGCTCAAGTAAGTTTTTCAGGTTTCAACTGTGGAACAATAGGGTTAACTGAGGTTACTAACAGCAAGAAGTAATTCTATTTAATTGATTAGAACTTTTATTTATTTTTCTTTGGGAGTTTTAAAAAGGGGGAGTAACCATAATAAAACCATCTTCCTTCCCTTTTCATTTTCACATTTTATATAGCAAAAACCACTTACTGATATTCTGAATTACCTGAATCACTCTGGAGCTACCAGAGTAATTCAACTACCAGAGCTGTGCCGATCTGGAGTCAGGTCTCCCATGCAGGTGCAGGGGCCTAAGGACTTGAGCCATCCTCTACTGCTCTCCCAGGCCACAGCAGAGGGTTGGATTGGAAGAGGAGCAGCCAGGCCTAGAACCAGCGCCCATATGGTATGCCAGCACCACAAGCAGAGGACTAACCTACAGTGCCATGGTGCTGGCCTCATAATGGTGGACTTTTGACCCCACTGACAAAGGATCCTCCAACCAACTGATGCTGACTCCCCTGGTTAAGAGGTCTCCATCAGAAAAAAGCTTGAACATCTACATATCGTCAGTTAAGGTGACTCATCATTTTATTTCTAATCTCCCCCTGAAGCTACCCTTGTCCTTTAAAAAACTCTTTGGGAGAAGGAGAACATTTTACATCAAGAACTCTCTCTTGGAGCCATGCTGTGGCATAGAGAGCGGGGCCTTCACCTGTAGTGCTGGCTTCCCTTGTGGGCACCGTTTCATGTGCATGTTGGCTTCTCTCCTGATTCAGCTTTCTGCAGTGCAGGATGGTCCAGGTGCTTGGGCCCAACACCCAGCTGGGGAGGCTCCTGGCTCCTGGCTTTGAATCAGCCCAGCTCTGGCCATTTTGGCTATTTTGGGGGTGGGCCAGCAGGTAGAAGACCTTTCTCTGGCTCTCCTTCTCTCCGTGGCTCTGTTTCTCAAATGAATGAATAAAATATTAATTTATTTATTTATTTGACAGAGTTATAGACAAAGAGAGAGAGAGAGAGACAGAGAGAAAGCTTTCCTTCCATTGGTTCACCCCCCAAATGTCTGCTGCAGCCGGTGCTGTGCTGATCTGAAGCCAGGAGCCATCCTCCACTGCCCTCCTGGGCCACAGCTGAGAGCTGGACTGGAAGAGGAGCAACCGGGACTAGAACCCGGTGCCCATATGGGATGCCAGCACTGGGCCCCAAATGAATAAAATCTTAAAAAAAAGATAAATATCTTTCCCCAAGATGCCAGCCTCTAGAAATAAGCTCTTTCCTCTTGCCATCATTCATCTCTGCTGAATTGGCAACCCACATGGTGAGCCATAAGGGCCTGATTAGTTGTCAGCTAATGGAGTTAAAAGATTTAAAAAAAGGTGCAAACTGATGTTGTGTACCTTGCTGGATTCATGGATACATGTGAGATGGAGCAAACATTGGCATCGAGAAGACAGGTAAGCATTTCTGCCTCATCTTTGACACCAAGGGGCCATTTTGCTGTTCACTACATCATAGCAAAATCCATGAGGTGGCAGAGACTTTTATATTTTTCCGTCTCATAATGTATGCTATGCTTATATACATGTACATGTAGTATGTTTAAAAGTTTGTTGTGCTTATTTGTGTTAAAATCAAAATATAATTTTTCAGCTAAGCACAAACAATATACGAAAGTGATGCAAAGTTCATTGCTTTCTATGAAGTTCAATTTTAAAGTTGTTCTTTGGGAAGATCATAACCTAAGAATAGCCATACTTATCTAATATTTTAGTGTTTCAGGCAATCTAAGTATGAATGCTCAAAATGAATTGGTGGTCTTTGCTTTCTCTGCACCTTGCTGTGGCACCTTGTGCATCATCAGGTCCTTGCAACCTAAGGGATGTCTCTCTCTTATCATCTTCCTGAGAAACAGACTCAAGTATGCAGTGACTGGAGGGGAGGTAAAGAAATGTATGCAGTGCTTGATCAGAATCAGCAACCAGGTGCGAACTGATGTTGCGTACCTTGCTGGATTCATGGATACATGTGAGATGGAGCAAACATTGGCATCGAGAAGACAGGTAAGCATTTCTGCCTCATCTTTGACACCAAGGGGCCATTTTGCTGTTCACTACATCATAGCAAAATCCATGAGGTGGCAGACATGAGCAGGAGGTGGTATACAAACTGAACTACAAGCTGTGCAAGGTGAGGAGGATGGCTGGGTACAAAGGGAATCCCACCCCTGATGGCTCATGAAGCTTGTGCCTTGCACAACCCAGATCCTCTCCTCAAGGTGATCATGGGATGGATTCCTGATTTGGGCCCCTATCCAATTTGACAAGAGGTAATAAACCTCAGGTTTTCCTGCCAGGGATAAGAGCATCTGTGACTTACAGAGGCTGAAGAGAGATAAAGCAGTGTAGCAGCTAGAGAGACCAAGGACTACTCTGCAGTAGGATGACTTTTTTTTGCTCCAATAAATAATAAATGCTCATACAAAATGAATTGCTAAGTGTAAAAGATAGACTTTTCTAAATACATGTACTCTTGGCTTAAAATATATAGAAGGGATTGGGCCTTTTGGTAAATGTTTTCAGAAGTTGTTAATACACAGCTGTTCAAAATTACTTGCTAAGTTTTCACTAAGCAATAAGTTACCTACAAGATGGCAGAGTCAAAATGAAGCCTTTGGTAGTGGTGGTATATGTACCTTTAACAAATAAAAACAATGGTCTAGGTGAGAGTGATTTTATTTTCTGCTCTTTTCTTCCACATGTGCAGGGGATGAACTCTAAGAGCATCAGCTTGAGCAGCCCATGATATTTCAGTGGATTGTTCATCTCAGGCCTTAAAGCTTTTTGGAAACCAAGAGCATCACAGCTCATTTGGACTTCATCACACTGTTATTTTCAGCATGAAAATGTGTGGTTTGGTAGGGGTTTCTTATTCCTCAAAGAGGCAGAGAGCCTGACTGACAGAGGGAGGCTGCAGAATAGGAATGTGTGTGTTACTTCTCTCACATGCCCACAGTTTACTTTAAAATAGGAAAATAGGGCCTCTGCAAAATGGAAAATTTTGGTTTATGACTGATTTTGAGGAGTGGCTTTCCTTTTCATGGACACTTAATTTTGTTCCAACGTTAATATACCAAATTTCTTCTGTGTATCAGATAACACCACCATGCACAAGTTAAGATTCTTGGTATTTGGATATCTGTTAGATGCTACTAAGAAAGTAGAGATGAGCTTTCTTTTTAAAGCTTTTGAGGTGGTGTCACAGAATAGCGTGTTGTAGATACAGTCAACTGCTTTGTTACCTTCCAACTAGGCATCTGTAAATCCTGAAACTTAAGACGGCAGGTGATGTCCTGTAGACACTGCTGTTCAAGTTGGACACAACTGACAGAGTTTGTTCTTTCTCTCTAAAAGTGATAGGGGATTTGTAGCTTAGTGGTTTTTTGTTTATTTCTAATTTGCTGCTGATAATGTATATGAATTTAACATTCTGTGTAAACTGTCATTTGTTACTGCACAGTTTATGCAGTGTTGCTTTGCCAAATAAAAGTTCAAAGTAAAAAAAATCAAGTTGTCAAGGATAAGAAATATTTTTTAAGATTTATTTAAGTATTTGCAAAGCAGAATAACAGAGAGAGAGAGAGAGAGAGAGAGAGAGAGAGGTCCTCCATCCACAGGTTCCCTCCCCAGAGAGAGAGAGAGAGAGAGAGAGAGAGATCCTCCAACCACAGGTTCCCTCCCCAGAGGGCTAGAGAGAGAGAGAGAGAGGTCCTCCATCCACAGGTTCCCTCCCCAGAGAGAGAGAGAGAGAGAGAGAGAGAGGTCCTCCATCCACAGGTTCCCTCCCCAGAGGGCTACAATGGCTGGATCTTGCTGATCTGAAGCCAAGAGCCAGGACCCTCATCCAAGTCTCCCACATGGGTGCAGTGGCCAAAGGATTTGTGCCATCCTCCACTGCTTTTCTAGGGCATTTTGAACCAGTGCTCTTATGAAATGCCAGCACTGCAGGTGGAGGCTTAACCTACTATGCCACAGTGCTGGCCCCAATAAAAATAATTCTAAATGAACTTACCAAAATTTAGAATTCTTTAAAGTTTTATTTATGTATTTGAAAGGCTGAGTTAGAGAGTGGGACAGACATCGTCAACCTACTGGTTCAGTCCCAGATCTCTGCAGCAAACAAGCACTGGGCCAGACTGAAGGCAGGAGCCTGGAGCTCCATTCAGGCCTCCTACATCCATAGCAGGGGCCTAAACACTTGTGCCATTTTCCTCTGCTCTTCCCAGGCCATTAGCAGGGAGCTTGATCTGAAGTAGAGCAGCTGTGACATGTGACGATATGGATGCCAGCATCACAGGTGGTGGCCTTACCCACAACATCACAATTCCAGCCCTGACATTAAAAATGTTCAAGGTTCAGCCAGCATCGTAGGTTAAGTGCAGTCTATCATACCTGCACCCCTTAAGAGTGCTTCTTTGAGTCCAGACTGCTGCACTTCTAATCTAGCACCCTGTGAATGTGCCTGGGATAGCAGAAGATGGCCCAAGTGCTGGGACCCCTGCCACACATGTGGGAGAACCACATGGATTTCCCTGGCTTCCGGCTTCTTCAATCTGTCCCAGCTCTGGCTGCAATCAGTTGGGAAGTGATCCCGATGATCACTTTCTCATTGTCTTTTTTGGAATTCTTTCAAATAAATAAAATCAGGATTTATACCCTACATTAAGTTAGTAATTTTTTTACAAAAATATAAATATTAATGATAATTTTGTGCAGGAGGTTTTTCATATTTGATTTTAAAGTCGAATAACTTTCTACAACACATTTATTTATTTGAAAGGCAGAGATACAAAGAGAGAAAGAGGGAAAGAAAGAGATCTTCCATCCAATGACACTACCCAAATGTCTGGGGGTTGGGTCAGGCAGGAGCCAGGAGCTTCTTCTGGGTCTCCCATACAGGTTCAGGGGCTCAAGTACCACATTTCTCTGCTTTGCCCAGGTGCATTAGTAAAGAGCTGGATTGGAAGTTGAGCTGCTGGGATTCAGCTGAGCTGGTACCCACATGAGGTGCTGGCACTGAGGTGGAGGCTTAGCCTTCTATGCCACAGTGCCTGCCCCAGTCTAATAACTTTAAAAAATTTTAAGAGAGAGAAAGAGAGGGAGAGGTAGAGTGAAATGTCTTCCATCTACTAGTTCACTCTTCAAATACCCACAATGGCTGGAGCTGAGCCAATCCAGAACAGGAGCCAGGAGCTTCTTGCAGATCCCCCAAGCTCAAGCACATCTTGCACTGCTTTCCTAAGATTAGCCTACAATGCCCCTCTAAATAACATTTTCAACCATCTAGTCAACTGCATCTTCTTGTTTTTTATTGTTTTTATTTATTTGACAGAGTTAGACAGTGAGAGAGACAGAAAGGTCTTCCTTCCATTGCTTCACCCCCAAATGGCTGCTACGGCTGTTGCTGTGTGGATCCGAAGCCAGGAGCCAGGTGCTTCCTCCCTGTCTCCCAGGTCTCCCATGTGGGTGCAGGGGTCCGTGCACTTGGGGCATCCTCCACTGCCTTCCTGGGCCACAGAAGAGAGCTGGACTGGAAGAGGAGCAACTGGGACTATACCCAGCACCCATACGGGTTGCCAGCACTGCAGGTGGAGGGTTAACCAAGTGAGCCACCAACTGCTTTTCTAGGATTAGCCTACTACGCTACAGTGCCTGGCCCCTCTATCTCCTCAACTGTAATTTTTTAAAATTTCCATTTGATTGACTCCTTCCCAACAACTAGCCATCTCTTATAAGCTATTTTCTCCTCCTTTATTGTTTAGTTATGGCCTGTCATTAAAAATGCTTGTCCTTACAGCTGACATTGTGGCACAGCAGGTTAAGATGCTGCCTGTGATGGCAGCAACCCATATGAGCACTGGTTTGATTCCTCGTGGCCCACTTCTGATTCATCTCCTAGCTAATCCACCTGGCACACAGGAGAGGATGGCCCAAATCTTTGGGACCCTGCACCCACGTGGGAGACCTGGATGAGTCTCCTGGCAGTGGCTTCTGCCGGGCCCAGTTCTGGTTGTAGTGGCCATTTGGCTAATGAACTAGCAGATGGAAGATCTTTCTCTCTCTCTCTCTGTTCTCTATCTGTAACTCTACCTTTGAAATTAATTAATCTTAAAGAGAAATTTTTATCTTAGAGACTAGGATACTAAGAGTACCTAATTTTTTTTGTTAAAGATTTTTTTTTCATTTGTAAGCCAGAGTTCACAGAGGGAGAGAAGAGACAGAGATCTTTGGTCTACTGGTTCATTCCCCAGATGGCCACAATGGCTGGACCTGAGCCACAATGGCCAGGAGCTTCTTCTGGGTCTCACACCTGAGTGGCAGGGGCCCAAGGACTTGGCCATTTTTCATTATGTTCCTTGGCACATTAGCAGGGATCTGGATCTGAAATGAAATAGTCAGGACTGGAACAAGTGCCCATGTAGGATGGGATGCCTGTGTCACAGGGGCTGGCTTTACACAACATGCCACAACACTGGCCCCTATACTTGACTTTTCTAGATGTATTTAAACTGTTCTATGGAGTTTTATGCTTTTGTTTCTAAGATATGTTATTGTCTCTTTTGTTAAAGATTTATATATTCATTTGAAAGGCAGAGTTACAGAGAGGCAGAGAGAGTGCTGGTTCACTCCCCAAAAGGCTGCAATGGCTGGAGTTCTGCCAATCTGAAGCCAGGAGCCAGGAACATCTTTTGGGTCTCCAACACTAGTGCAGAGAGGCTAAGTACTTGGGCCATCTACTGCTTTTCCAGGCCATAGCAGAGAGCTGGATCAGAAGTAGAGCAGTCATATGGGAGTCAGGCACTGCAGGTGGTGGCTTTACCTGCAGTGCCACAGCACCGGCCTCGGGTGTACTTGTTTCTAAGTGTTCTCATTCTTTTATAAGGTTGAATGCTTACAGCCTGCACACATACTATTTCAATGTCTAAGTTGGGGTATCTTTCCACTAGGTTTAACTTCTAAGTTATCTGGGGGAGCTTCCCATTAGAAGAAGCACAGTACAAAAGGATTTTCTTCATCGTTTGGTAGCTAATTACATGAGGGAAAGAAATTTTGTGTTTTGTCAAGATAATCTCATGTATTTTCTATCTTTGGGTTTAGAAAACTGAATGTTAAGAATTGATTTTTAATATCTTTTAAGTGTATATTTCTACTAATCAAATATTAAATATACTTAATATGCAATAAATATATTTAAACATAATTTGACTCTATATAAGTGAATGATTATTGTCTCATAAAATGATCAGAGATCCTATGTTAACCAAGTATTTTTTAATTTTTTATATCTTTGACATTTTTTTCAAAATCAAAGTTCTAAACTGCTTTGACCTTGATTTCTTTGTGGATCCCTGGGAATCAAGAAAAGATGTAGTTTTCAACTTGCAGAGATGATGGTTAATTAGGCTCCCTTTACCTGAAAAGTATTATCTAGTTGTAATATCATAAATTTCAAGTTGTTACATTGATATAGAAATGCTATTGATGTGAGTTTCCCAGGGGTTATGTAACATGGAGAAGTCCAATGGTGAAATATAACAAGCTGCTGTTCTTCAAAAAGCGGAGGGTGGTTCCTTGGGTACTTTAGAAGAATTTTGAAATTGCTCCAGTGCTATCATTGCCCGAAATGATGAACTGGTTTGTAAAATACTGCTGTGCTTTTTCAAATCCTGTGGGCATCTCCTTTGCTAAATTGCTAAATTACTTTAAACATTTCAATTGTGATGATTTTGTCTTTGTCATTCACAGTTCTAGTTCTTCTCCAGGAAGATTTATATTCATAAGACCATTAAAAATTATTATAAATATGGGTTTCTTATGGAAGATCAATGGGGTAACCATGAATTTCTAGAATTCTGAAAAATAAAACAGAATCGTGAAACTGCTAATGGAGATCAAAAGAGAAAAAAAAGAGAAAAAAGTAATTATAGGAGACTCAATGAACTGGTGAAATTTGTGGGTTTTTAATGTCTTAGTTAAGACATTATTCTATTTTTTTAAATGAGTTATTTATTTATTTGAAAAGCAGTGTTACAGAGAGGCCTGGGTAGAGAGGTTTTCCATCCACTGGTTCACTCCCCAAATGGCCATAATGGCCTGAGCTGGGCCAATCCGAAACCAGTAGCCAGCAGCTTCTTCAGGGTCTCTCACATGGGTGCAGAGGCCCAAGGGCTTGAGCCATCTTCTGCTTTTCCAGACCACCCCAGAGAGTTGGATCAGAAGTGGAGCAGCCAGGACTTGATTTGAATCAGTGGCCATATGCGATGCCGGCACTGCAGGGGGAGGTTTATTTAACATTTTAGGCCACAATGAGGGCAACCTCTAATAACATTTTCAATCATCTTCTGAAGTGCAGCTTTTTTTAAGTTTCCATTTGATTGAGTGCTTTCAAATTTCTAGTCCTCTCCTGTAAGCCATTTTCTCCTCCTTTACTGTGGCCTGAGTTAGAAACACTTACCATTATGACATTGTGGCATAGCAGGTTAAGCTGCTGCCAGTGACAGTAGCAACCCATATGGGCACTGGTCTGATTCCTGGTGGCCCAATTCTGATCCATCTCCTAGCTAATGCACCTGGGAAAGCAGGAGAGGATGGCCTAAGTCCTTGGGTCTCTGTACCCCTGTAGGAGACAAGGATGAAGCTTCTGTCTGTGGCTTCAGCCTGGCCCATCCCTGTAGTGGTGGCCATTGGGGAAGTGAACCAACAGATGGAAGGTCTCTTTGTTTTCTCTCTCTGTAACTCTGCCTTTAAAATAAATAAATAAATGTTAAAAATGTTAATAACAATGTTAAAATGTTTACCTTAGAAGCCTAGGATAATAAGAGGGCTTGATTATTTACATCTGTGTTTTTCAAGATTTCTTAATTTGAAAAATAAGATTTGGGTAGGGTAGCTTGATATCATGGTGCAGAGGCTGTAGGCTCTTGGTGGGAGAAGCATCCCTTGCTATGGGCCAGAAGCACAGCACTGAGTCTTTTACACAAAGTGGGGAGCACCACACATTCCTTTCTCCACCCTACTCCACTTCACTCTTTGTTTCTTCTGCCTTTTTTGGCTCCAGTTTTCTCTGATTTTGCTTTTTGGTTTCTTAAGGGAGAATTGTAGATAATTGATTTTATATCTTATTATGAAATATAGATCTTTACAGCTATTTCCTCCTAAGCCTTGCTTTGCATTTATTCCATTAATTTGTGTTGTACTTTGATTCTAATCATCTTACATCTGAATTTCCCATGTGGTTTCTTCAATAAGTCACTGTCCATTTAGGAATATGATTCTTATTTACTACAAGTTTGAAGAATTCTTCAGTATCTTTCTGGTTTTGGTTTCCAGGGATGTAAATTTTTAATTTTTTTTTTAATTTGAGGAACTAAGAGACAGAGCAAAAAGGAGATCCCTGTGCTTCTCTCTCCCATCAACTGACTTTCTCCAGCTACCACAATACCTGGACTCCACTAGCCTAAGGCCTAGCACTTAGAACTCAAGCCAGGTTTGGACCATGGATGGAAAGGGCTCCAGGTACTTGGCCCATTCTTGGCTCTTTCTTTTTCTTTTAGAAAGCTTTTATTTAATGAATACACATTTCATAGGTACAGCTTTAGGAATATAGCAGTTCTTCCCCCCTTCCCACCCTCGCACCCCCACTCCTGTCCCACCTTCTACTCCCTCTCCTATCCCATTCTTCATAAAGATTCATTTGTAATTATCTTTATATACAGAAGGCCAACTCTTTACTAAGTAAAGATTTCAACAGTTTGCAGAGACACACAATGTCTAAAGTACTTTTGAAGATGTGTTTTACTGTTAATTCTCATAGCACAACTCATTAAGGACAGAGGTTCTGCATAGGGAGTAAGTACACAGTGACTCCTTTGTTGATTTAACAATTGACACTTTTATTTATGATGTCAGTGATCACCTGAGGCTCTTGTCATGAGCTGCCAAAGCTATAGAAGCCTTTTGAGTCCACAAACTCTGTTACTATGTAGACAGGGCCATAAGAAAAGTGGAAAGTTCTCTCTAGCCTTCTGAAAAAGGTACCTCCTTTGATGTCCTCTTCTTTCCACTGGGGTCTCACTCACAGAGATCATTCATGTAGATTTTCTTTTTTCTACAGTGTCTTGGATTTCCATGCCTAAAATGCTCTCATGGGATTTTTAGCTAGATGCTGATGTCATTGTGCTGTTTAGGGCATGTGTCATTCTATGAGTCTGCTGTGTGGCCTGCTTTCCATGTTGGATCATTCTCTCCTTTTTAATTCTATCTATTGTTATTAGTAGACACTTGATCTTATTTATGTGATCCCTTTGAGCCTATCTATATGAACAGTTACACATTTGTTTTTTAAGGATTTATTTTTCTATTTAAAAGTCAGTTACGCACAGAGAAGCAGAGGGAGAGAGAGAAAGGGAGGTCTTCTATCCAATGGTTCACTCCCTAGTTGGCTGCAACAGCTAGAGCTCTGCCGACCCAGAGCCAGGAGCTTCTTCCAGGTCCCCCACATAGGAGCAGGGGCCCAAAGACTTGGGCCATCTTCTACTGCTTTTCCAGGGCATAACAGAACTAGATTGGAAGTGGAGCAATCGGGATTCAAACCGGTGCCCATATGGGATGCCAGCACTGGAGGTGGGACTTGAAGTGGTGCCCTTGTGGAATTCCAACACTGCAGAAGGGTGGCTTTACCCTCTAAGCCATGGCCCCAGCCCCTTCTATATGTATTGTTTTCATCATTCAGCTTTTGAACTCTTTGTATCCCTGACCTGTTTTTTTTTGGGGGGGGGGGCACTGCTGTGTTAAACCAAGATAAACTGCAGCTTACTGCACTGGCATCCCATACAGGCCCAGGTTCAAGTCCCAGCTGCTCCATTTGCAATCCAGCTCCTGGCTAATGTGCCTGGAAAAGCAGCAGAAGATGACCCAAGTACTTGGACACCTGCACCCACATATGAGACCCAGAATAAGCCTGTGCTTCCTGGCTTTGGATTGGCACAGCTCTGTCTGTTGTGGCCATCTGGAGAGTGAACCAGTGGATGGAAGATCTATATCTCTTCTCTCTAACTCTGCCTTTCAATTTAACAAATCTTTAAGAATCATTTTTGTCCTACTGTGAAATCATTAAACATTTCTCTTTATATTAATATACATTGTATTGTTCCTAGCTTTTTTAGTGTAGCCTGGTAATCTTTGCCTTTTTGTTTTTTGACAGGCAGAGTGCATAGTGAGAGAGGGAGAGAGAGAGAGACAGAGAGAAAGGTCTTCCTTTGCCGTTGGTTCACTCTCCAATGGCCACTGCGGCCAGCACATCTCGCTGATCTGAAGCCAGGAGCCAGGTGCTTCTGGTCTCCCATGCGGGTGCAGGGCCCAAGGACTTGGGCCATCCTCCACTGCCTTCCCGGGCCATAGCAGAGAGCTGGCCTGGAAGAGGGGCAACCGGGACTAGAAGCCGGTGTGCCGGCGCCGCAAGGCGGAGGATTAGCCTGTTAAGCCACGGCGCCAGCCTATACAACCTCTCTTTTACAATAAAGTGAGACCCTGCTTCGACTGGGCTCCACACTGCGCCTGACTGTCCCCTGGGTTTGGGGAAAGCTGAGTGGCAAGTGGCACACTTTCCCCTCCTCGGTTAAGGCAAGCTGTGGGCAGCCTGCCTAATTCTCCAGCAGTGGCGAGGAACAGTCACCACAGAAGGGTTATAGACCGTGAGAGAGAGAGACAAAGAGAAAGGTCTTCCTTCCATTGGTTCACCCTGCAAATGGCCACCACAGCTGGAGCTGCGCCAACCTGAAGAAAGGAGCCAGGTGACCCTTTCTGGTCTCCCACATGGGTGCAGGAGCCCAAGCACCGGGGCCGTTCTCCACTGCCCTCCCGGGCCACAGCAGAGAGCTGTACTGGAAGAGAAGCAACTGGGACTAGAACCAGTGCCCATGTGGGATGCCAGTCCTGCAGGTGGAAGATTAACCCAGTGTGCCACAGTGCTGGTCCCAGGACTTGGGTTTTCATCCACTGCTTTCCCAGTCCATAGCAGAGAGCTAGATCAGAAGTGGAGCAGGTAGGACTCAATTTGGTGTCCATGTGAGATGCCCACACTGCAGCAGGAAGCTTTACCCACTACCCCACAGTGATGGCCCTGGCACTGATTATTTTTTTTTGCAGAAATGGTAACAAATGAATATTTTAATTAGCCTAACAATAGTTTCTGTTTAACCTGAGTGATTGGTAGAGTTGTGTGTGCTCTTTCAGGGTCTTTGCTGCTCTTCCCATGTGTAAAGCCTATATTCCCCCATAGGGAGGGTACTTTATTTCTGTTACCCAGCTAATATGCCCATTTGTCTATATGCCGCTGCGGCTAGCCAGCACCTGGGGGCAGTAGGCAGCTCCGCCTGGGCAGCCTCCTAGAGTCAGTGTTCTGGCAGGCTCAGGGGGCAAATGGACTACGGAAGCCGAGAGGGGCCCGTCTGCTCAAAAGCCCTTCGGGGAACTGGCAACGGAGGCTTGGGCAGTGGGGGCTGCCCACTCAGACATTCCGTTCCCTGTGGCTGCAGCGGGGCTGCAGGTCGGGCGCACCCGCGGGCCTTGGGGGCTTCTTGCCTGTGGGCGGGGCTTCCACGCACAAGGTGGCACCTCATCCCGGCCCAAGGGTGGTGGCAGGAACCCAGCAGGTGCTGGGGGACGCAAGAGGGCTAGGCCCCCGGGCCTTTAGGCAACACTGGAGGGCCCGCGGGCGTATCGGTCCACCCTCGGGAGGCCCTGCTGGGACAGCCCGTGCCCGAGCTCCGAGCTCATCGCCGTTGGACCGCCCCAGTGGGCTTCAGGAGTGGGTGTGTGCCAGAAGCAGCCTTCCCCACTCACCCACCATGCATCGGCCCTGCCAGACAAGCCCCTAGGGCGGGTGAGAGTTCCCAGGGGGCCTATGTGCAAATCGGGGAGGCGCGGGGCAGTCCATGTGTGCGGCCCGGGGACACCCGCAGGTGTGTGTGCTCCCCCCGTGGCCGGCCCCTGCGGCTAGCCAGCACCTGGGGGCAGTTGGCAGCGCCGCCTGGGCAGCCTCCTAGAGCCAGGGGTCTGACAGGCTCTGGGGGCAAATGGACTACGGAAGCTGAGAAGGGCCCCTCTGCTTCAAAACCCAAAACGCGCTGTGGCCTCCAGGGACACAGGGGACACAAGTGGGTGTGTGGTTTGCAGTGCCCGACCAGAGGGAGGCAGGGAGGGAGGGAGGGAAGCTGTCTGCTGAGGCGCAGCCGCCACCAGCCCTTCGGGGAACTGGCAGCGGAGGAATGGTCAGTGGGGATGCCCGATCAGACATCCCGTTCCCTGTGGCTGCAGCGGGGCTGCAGTGTCGGGTGCACCCGCGGGCTTTGGGGGCTTATGCCTGTGGGCGGGGCTTCCACGCACAAGGTGGCAGCTCATCCCGGCACAAAGGTTGTGGCTGGAACCCAGGAGGTGCTGGGGGACGCAAGAGGGCTAGGCCCCCGGGCATTTAGGCAACACTGGAGAGACCGCGGGCGTATCGGTGCACCCTCGGGAGGCCCTGCTGGGAAAGCCCGTGCCGGAACTCTGAGCTCATTGCCCTTGGACCGCCCCAGGGGGCTTCAGGAGTGGGTGTGTGCCAGGAGCAGCCTTCCCCACTAACCCACCATGCATTGGCCCTGCCAGACAAGCCCCTAGGGCGGGCGAGGGTTCCCAGGGGGCCTATGTGCAATCCGGGGAGGCGCGGGGCAGTCCGTGTGTGCGGCCCGGGGACACCCGCAGGTGTGTGTGCTCCCCCTGTGGCCGGTCCCTATGGCTAGCCAGCACCTGGGGGCAGTTGGCAGCGCCACTTGGGCAGCCTCCTAGAGCCAGGGGTCTGGCAGGCTCCGGGGGCAAATGGACTCCGGAAGCCGAGAGGGGCCCGTCCGCTCCAAAACCAAAACGCGCTGCAGCCTGCAGGGACACAGGGGACACAAGTGGGTGTGTGGCTTGCAGTGCCCGACCAGAGGGAGGCAGGGAGGGAGGGAGGGAGGGAGGCTGGCTGCTGAGGCGCAGCCGACACCAGCCCTTCGGGGAACTGGCCGCAGAGGCTTGGGCAGTGGGGGCTGCCCACTCAGACATCCCGTTCCCTGTGGCTGCAGCGGGTCTGCAGGGTCGGGAATGCCCGCGGGCCTTGGGTGCTTCTTGCCTGTGGGCGGGGCTTCCTCGCACAAGGGGGCACCTCATCCCGGCCCTAGGGTGGTGGTGGGAACCCAGGAGGTGCTGGGGGACGCAAGAGGGCTAGGCCCCCGGGCCTTTAGGCAACACTGGAGGGCCCGCGGGCGTATCGGTCCACACTCGGGAGGTCCTGCTGGGACAGCCCGTGCCCGAGCTCCGAGCTCATCACCCTTGGACCGCCCCAGTGGGCTTCAGGAGTGGGTGTGTGCCAGCAGCAGCCCTCCCCACTCACCCACGGTGCATCGGCCCCGCCCAACAAGCCCCTAGGGCGGGCAAGTGTTCCCGGGGGGCCTATTTGCCACCTGGGGAGGCGTGGGGCAGTCCGTGTGTGCGGCCCGGGGACACCCGCAGGTTTGTGTGCTCCCCCCGTGGCCGGCCGCTGTGGCTAGCCAGCACCTGGGGGCTGTTGGCAGCGCCGCCTGTGCAGCCTCCAAGAGCCAGGGGTCTGGCAGGCACTGGGGGCAAATGGACTACGGAAGCCAAGAGGGGCCCGTCCGTGCCAAAACCTAAAACGCACTGCGGCCTCCAGGGACACAGGGGACACAAGTGGCTGTGTGGCTTGTAGTGCCCGACCAGAGGGAGGCAGGGAGGGAGGGAGGGAGGCTGGCTGCTGAGGCGCAGCCTCCACCAGCCCTTCGGGAAACTGGCAGCGGAGGCTTCGGCAGTGGGGGCTGCCCACACAGACATCCCGTTCCCTGTGGCTGCAGCAGGGCTGCAGGGTCGGGCGCGCCCGCGGGCCTTGGGGGCTTCTTGCCTGTGGGCGGGGCTTCTTAGCACAAGGTGTCCAGGAATATATTTCCGTTGATAATCTCCGGAAAACACAAACACAGAGGCAGTTACAATATCTGGGATTGAGTTAGCAAAACCACAACCGGATATTTCTGGTTTCATCCAGTCATATCCAGACAAAGTGTTGTGGAATTCGTATGCAATGGACAGAGAAAATCACAGTAAAAATGGTTTTGGAGAAAAGCAAAGTCTTTTCTTTCGGCAAGTGCATAAAATATCATCTACACACAGAAATATCATGTTTGTTTCTAGCAGTTCCTCTAGCTTTCTCCGTAGAAAATACGCATATGTAGAGCTGGTGTCTCCATGTGGAACCAATTAGTGTTTCCAAGCACAAAATTAAATGTTCCCTCATAAAAAAACATTCAAAACAATAAAGTCCTTGATAATATCCGGAAAACGCAAACACAGTGGCTGTAGCAATAATTCGCATTGAGTTAGCCAAAACACAACCGTATATTTCTGGTTTCATCCATCATATCCGGACAAAATTGTGTGAAATTCGTATGCAATGGACCGAGAAAATCACAGTACAAATGGTTTTGGAGAAAAGCAAAGTCTTTTTCGTTAGGCAAGTGCATAAAATGTCATCTATACAAACAGAAATATCATGTTTGTTTCCCGCAGTTCCTCTAGCTTTCTCCCTAGAAAACACAAATATGTAGAGCTGGTGTCTCCATGTGGAACCAATTAGTGTATCTAAGCTCAAAATTAAATGTTCCCTGATAAAAAACATTCAAAAGAATAAAGTATGTGGATAATTTCCGGAAAACACAAACACAGAGGCTGTAGCAATATCTGGGATTGAGTTAGCAAAACCACAACCGGATTTTTCCGGTGTCATCAAGTCATATCCGAACAAACTGGTGTGGAATCGTATGCAATGGACCGAGAAAATCACAGTAAAAATGGTTTTGGAGAAAAGCAACGTCTTTTCATTAGGAAAGTGCATAAAATGTCATCTATACACACAGAAATATCATGTTTGTTTGTCGCAGTTCCTCCAGCTTTCTCCCTAGAAAATAGGAATGTGTAGAGCTGTTGTCTCCATGCAGAATCAATTAGTGTTTCCAAGCACAAAAATAAATGTTCCCTGATAAAAAACTTTGAAAATAATAAAGTCCATTGATAATATCCAGAAAACACAAACACAGAGGCTGTAGCAATATCTGGGATTGAGTTAGCCAAAACACAACCCGATATTTCTGGTTTCATCCAGTCATATGTGGATAAAGTGGTGTGGAATTCGTATGCAATGGACCGAGAAAATCAGAGTAAAAATGGTTTTGGAGAAAAGCAAAGTCTTTTCCTTAGGAAATTGAATAAAATGTTATCGAAACTAACAGAAACATCATGTTGGTTTGCCGCAGTTCTTCTAGCTTTCTTCTTGACAATGCGAATGTGTTGAGCTGGTGTCTCCATGTGGAACTAATTAGTGTTTCCCAACAGAAAATTAAATGTTCCCTGATAAAAGTCATTCAAAACAATAAAGTCCATCGATAATATCCAGAAAACACAAACACAGAGGCTTTCACAATATCTGGGATTGAGTTAGTCAAAACACAACCGGATATTTCTGGTTTCATCCAGTCTTATCCAGAAAAAGTGGGGTGGAATTCGTATGCAATGGACTGAGAAAATTACAGTGAAAATTATTTTGGAGAAAATCAAAGTATTTTCCTTCGGCCAGTGCATAAAATGTCATTTATACAAACAGAAATATCAGGTTTGCCTCAATTTCTCTAGCTTTCTCCCTAGAAAATACGAATGTGTAGAGCTGGTGTCTCCATGTGGAACCAATTAGTGTTTCTACGGTAGAAAATCAAATGTTCCCTGATAAAAAACATTCAAAACAATAAAGTCCATCGATAATATCCTGAAAACACAAACACAGAGGCTGTAGCAGTATCTGGGATGGAGTTAGCCAAAACAAAACCGGATATTTCTGGTTTCATCCAGTCATATCCGGACAAAGTGGGGTAGAATTCTTAGGCATTGGACCAAGAAAATCACAGTAAAAATGGTTTTGGAGAAAAGCAAAGTCTTTTCGTTAGGCATGTGCATAAAATGTCATCTATACAAAGAGAAATATCATGTTTGTTTGCCGCAGTTCCTCTAGCTTTCTCCGTAGAAATACGAATGTGTAGAGCTGGTGTCTTCATGTGGAACCAATTAGTGTTTCCCAGCACAAAATTAAATGTTCCCTGATAAAAACATTCAAAACAATAATATCCATCGATAATATCCAGAAAACACAGACACTAAGTCTGTAGCAATATCTGGGATATAGTAAGCCACAATACAACCGGATATTTCTGGATTCATCCAGTCATATCCAGACAAAATGGTGTGGAATTCGTATGTAGTGGACCGAGAAATTCACAGTAAAAATGGTTTTGGAGAAAAGTAAAGTCTTGTCCTTCGGCCAGTGCATAAAATGTCATCTATAAAAACAGAAGTATCTTGTTTTTTTGCCACAGTTCCTGTAACTTTCTCCCTAGAAAATACGAATGTGTAGAGCTGGTGTCTCCATGTGGAACCTATTAGTGTTTCCCAGCACAAAATCAAATGCTCCCTGATAAAAAACATTCAAAACCATAAAGTGCGTTGATAAAATCCGGAAATAACAAACACAGAGGCTGCAGCAATATCTGGGATTGAGTTAGACAAAACAAAACCAGATATTTGTGTTTCATCCAGTCATATCCGGAAAAATTGGGGTGGAATTCGTATGCAATGGATGCAGAAAATCACTGTTAAATGGGTTTAGAGAAAAGCACAGTGTTTTGGTTAGGCAAGTGCATAAAATGTCATCTATACAAACAGAAATATCATGTTTGTTTGCCGCAGTTCCTCTAGCTTTCTCCCTAGAATATATGAATGTGTAGAGCTGATGTCACTATGTGGAACCAATAAGAGTTTCCCAGAACAAAATCAAATGTTCCCTGATAAAAAACATTCAAAACCATAAAGTGCGTTGATAAAATCCGGAAATAACAAACACAGAGGCTGCAGCAGAATCTAGGATTGAGTTAGACAAAACAGAACCAGATATTTCTGGTTTCATCCAGTCATATCCGGAAAAAGTGGTGTGGAATTCGTATGCAATGGATGCAGAATATCACTGTTAAAATGGTTTTAGAGAAAAGCAAAGTCTTTTCGTTAGGCAAGTGCATATAATGTCATCTATACAAACAGAAATATGATGTTTGTTTGCCACAGATCCTCTAGCTTTCTCCCTAAAACATACGAATACGTAGACTGTTGTCTCCATGCGGAACAAATTAGTGTTTCTATGGTATAAAATTATATGTTCCCTGATAAAAATATTCAAAAAAATAAAGTCCGTCAATAATATCCAGAAAACACAAACACAGAAGCAGTAGCAATATCTGGAATATAGTAAGCCAAAACACAACCGGATATTTCTGGTTTCATCCAGTCATATCCGGACAAAATGGTGTGGAGTTCATATGCCTTGGACCGAGAAAATCACAGTAAAATGGTTTTGGAGAAAAGCAAAGTCTTTTCTTTAGGCAAGTGCATAAAATGTCATAGATACAAACTGAAATAGCATGTTTGTTTGTCGCAGTTCCTCAAGCTTTCTCCCTAGAAAATACGAATGTGTAGAGCTGGTGTCTCCATGTGGAATCAACTAGTGTTTCTACGGTACAAAATTAAATATTCCCTGATAAAAACATTCAAATCAATAAAGTCCATCGATAATATCCAGAAAACACAAACACAGATGTTGTACCAATATCTGGGATTGAGTTAGCCAAAACAAAACCGGATATTTCTGGTTACATCCAGTCATATACAGACAAAGTGATGTGGAATTCGTATGAAATGGACCCAGAAAATAAAAGTAAAAATGGTTTTGGAGAAAATGAAAGTCTTTTCGTTAGGCAGGTGCATAAAATGTCATCTATACACACAGAAATATCATGTATGTTTGATGCAGTTCTTCTAGCTTTCTTCTTGACAATGCGAATGTGTTGAGCTGGTGTCTCCATGTGGAACTAATTAGTGTTTCCCAACAGAAAATTAAATGTTCCCTGATAAAAATCATTCAAAACAATAATGTCCGTCGATAATATCCAGAAAACACAAACACAGAGGCTGTCACAATATCTGGGATTGAGTTAGCCAAAACAATACCGGATATTTCTGGTTTCATCCAGTCTTATCCGGAAAAAGTGGGGTGGAATTCGTATGCAATGGACCGAGAAAATTACAGTGAAAATTATTTTGATGAAAATCAAAGTATTTTCCTTCGGCCAGTGCATAAAATGTCATTTATACAAACAGAAATATCATGTTTGTTTGCCTCAGTTTCTCTAGCTTTCTCCCTAGAAAATACGAATGTGTACAGCTGGTGTCTCCATGTGGAACCAATTAGTGTTTCTACGGTACAAAATCAATTGTTCCCTGATAAAAAATATTCAAAACAATAAAGTCCATCGATAATATCCTGAAAACACAAACACAGAGGCTGTAGCAATATCTGGGATGGAGTTAGCCAAAACAAAACCGGATATTTCTGGTTTCATCCAGTCATATCCGGACAAAGTGGGGTAGAATTCTTAGGTATTGGACCAAAAAAATCACAGTAAAAATGGTTGTGGAGAAAAGCAAAGTCCTTTCGTTACGCAACTGCATAAAATGTCATCGTTACAAACAGATATATCATGTTTTATTGCCGCAGTTCCTCTAGCTTTCTACCTAGAAAATACGAATGTGTAGAGCTAGTGTCCCAATGTGGAAACAATTAGTGTTTCCAAGCAAAAAATTAAATGTTCCCTGATAAAAATATTCAAAACAATAAAGTCCATCGATAATATCCAGAAATCACAAACACAGAGGCTTTCACAATATTTCGGATTGAGTTAGCCAAAAGACAACCGGATATCTCTGTTTTCATGCATTCATATCCGGACAAAGTGGTGTGGAGTCCCTATGCAACGGACCGAGAAAATCACAGTAAAAATGGTTTTGGAGAAAAACAAAGTCTTTTCATTAGGACTGTGCATAAAATGTCATCTATACAAACAGAAATATCATGTTTGTTTGCCGCAGTTCCTCTAGCTTGCTCCCTAGAAAATACGAATGTGTAGATTTGGTGTCTCCATGTGGAACCAGTTAGTGTATCCAAGCACAAAATTAAATGTTCCCCGATAAAAAACATTCAAAACAATAAAGTCCATCGATTATATCCTGAAAACACAAACACAGATGCTGTAGCAATATCTGGGATTGAGTTAGCCAAAACACAACCTGATATTTCCAGTTACATCCAGTCATATCCGGACAAAGAGGTGTGGAATTCGGATGCAATGGACTGAGAAAATCACAGTAAAAATGGTTGTGGAGAAAAGCAAAGATTTTTCATTAGGCAAGTGCATAAAATGTCATCTATACAAACAGAAATATGATGTTTGTTTGCCGCAGTTCCTCTAGCTTTCTCCCTAGAAAATACGAATGTGTAGAGCTGGTGTCTCCATGTGGAACCAATTAGTGTTTCGAAGCACAAAATCAAATGTTCCCTGATAAAAAACATTAAAACAATACAGTCCCTGGATAATATCAGGAATAAACAAAGAGGCTGTAGCAATATCTGGGATTGAGTTAGCCAAAACAATACCGGATATTTCCGGTTTCATTCAGTCATATCCGGACAAAGTGGTGTGGAATTCGTATGCAATGGACCGAGAAAATCACAGTAAAAATGGTTGTGGAGAAAAGCAAAGTCCTTTCATTAGGCAACTGCATAAAATGTCATCGTTACAAACAGATATATCATGTTTTATTGCCGCAGTTCCTCTAGCTTTCTACCTAGAAAATACGAATGTGTAGAGCTAGTGTCCCCATGTGGAACCAATTAGTGTTTCGAAGCACAAAATTAAATGTTCCCTGATAAAAATATTCAAAACAATAAAGTCCGTCGATAATATCCAGAAATCACAAACAGAGAGGCTTTCACAATATTTCAGATTGAGTTAGCCAAAAGACAACCGGATATCTCTGTTTTCATGCATTCATATCCAGACAAAGTGGTGTGGAGTCCCAATGCAACGGACCGAGAAAATCACAGTAAAAATGGTTTTGGAGAAAAACAAAGTCTTTTCGTTCGGCAAGTGCATAAAATGTCATCTATACAAACAGAAATATCATGTTTGTTTGCCGCAGTTCGTATAGTATTCTCCCTAGAAAATACGAATATGTAGAGCTGGTGCCTCCATGTGGAACCAATCAGTGTTTCCAAGCACAAAATTAAATGTTCCCTGATAAAAAACATTCAAAACAATAAAGTCCGTTGATAATATCCAGAAAACACAAATAGAGTGGCTTTCACAATATTTCTGATTGATTTAGCCAAAAGAAAACCGGATATTTCCGCTTTCATCCAGTCATATCCGGACAAAGTGGTGTGGAATTCGTATGCAATGGACCGAGAAAATAACAGTAAAAATGGTTTTGGAGAAAAGCAAAGTCTTTTCGTTAGGCAAGTGCATAAAATGTCATCTATACAAACAGAAATATCATGTTATTTTGCCGCAGTTCCTCTAGCTTTCTCTCTAGAAAATACGAATGTGTGGAGCAGAAGTCCCCATGATGAACCAATTAGTGTTTCAACGGTACAAAATTAAATGTTCCCTGATAAAACATTCAAAACAATACAGCCCATCAATAATATCCAGAAAACACAACACAGAGGCTTTCACAATATTTCGGATTGAGTTATCCAAAACACAATGTTTCTGGGTTCATCCAGTCATATCCGGAGAAACAGGTTTGGAATTCGCATGCAATGGATCGAGAAAATCAGAGTAAGAATGGTTTTGGAGAAAAGCAAAGTCTTTTCGTTCGGCAAGTGCATAAAATGTCATCTATACAAACAGAAATATCATGTTTGTTTGTCGCAGTTCCTCTAGCTTTCTACCTAGAAAATAGGAATGTGTAGAGCTGGTGTCTCCATGTAGAACCAATTAGTGTTTCGAAGCACAAAATTAAATGTTCCCTGCTAAAAACTTTCAAAACAATGAAGTCCGTTGATAATATCCAGAAAACACAAACACAGATGCTGTAGCAATATCTGGGATTGAGTTAGCCAAAACAAAACCGGATATTTCCAGTTACATCCAGTCATATCCGTACAAAGAGGTGTGGAATTCATATGCAATGCACTGAGAAAATCATAGTGAAAATGGTATTGGAGAAAAGCAAAGTTTTTCGTCAGGCAAGTGCATAAAATGTCATCGATACAAACAGAAATATCATGTTTGTTTGTCGCAGTTCCTCTAGCTTTCTCCCTAGAAAATACGAATGTGTAGAGCTGGTGTCGCCTTGATGAACCAATTAGTGTTTCAACGGTACAAAATTAAATATTCCCTGATAAAAACATTCAAAACAATAAAGTCCGTTGATAATATCCAGAAAACACAAACACAGAGCCTGTAGCAGTATCTGGGATTGAATAATCCAAAATAATACCGCATATTTCCGTGTTCATCCAGTCATATCCAGACAAACTGGTATGGAATTCGTATGCAGTGGACCGAGAAAATCACAGTAAAGATGGTTTTGGGGAAAAGCAAAGTCTTTTCGTTAGGCAAGTGCATAAAATGTTATCTATACAAACAGAAGTATTATGTTTGTTTGCCGCAGTTCCTCTAGCTTTCTCCCTAGAAATTACGAGTGTGTAGATCTGGTGTCCCCTTGATGAACCAATTAGTGTTTCAACGGTACAAAATTAAATGTTCACTGATAAAAACAATCAAAACAATAAAGTCCATCGAGAAAATCCAGAATAAACAAACACAGAGGCTGTAGCAAATTCTGGGATTGAGTTAACCAAAACAAAACCGGATATTTCTGGTTTCATCCAGTCATATCCGGACAAAGTGGTGTGGAATTTGAATGCAATGGAGCGAGAAAATCACAGTAAAAATGGTTGTGGAGAAAAGCAAAGTCTTTTCGTTAGGCAAGTGCATAAAATGTCATCTATACAAATAGAAATATCATGTTTGTTTGCCGCAGTTCCTCTAGCTTTCTCCCTAGAATATACGAATGTGCAGAGCTGGTGTCCCCATGATGAACCAATTAGTGTTTCAACAGTACAAAATTAAATATTCCTTGATAATAACATTCAAAACAATACAGTCCATCGATAATATCCATAAAACACAAACACAAGAGGCTTTCACAATATTTCGGATGGAGTTAGCCAAAACAAAACCGAATATTTATGGTTTCATCCACTCATATCCGGACAAAGTGGTGTGGAAATCGTATGCAATGCACCGAGAAAATCAGAGTAAAAATGGTTTTGGAGAAACGCAAAGTCTTTTCGTTAGGCAAGTGCATAAAATGTCATCTATACAAACAGAAATATCTTGTTTGTTTGCCGCAGTTCCTCTAGATTTCTCCCTAGAATATACAAATATGTAGAGCTGATGTCTCCATGTGGAACCAATTACTGTATCCAAGCTCAAAATTAAATGTTCCCCGATAAAAAACATTCAAAACAATAAAGTCCATCAATAATAACCGGAAAACACAAACACAGAGGCTGTATCAAATTCTGGGATTGAGTTAGCCAAAACATAACCGGATATTTCCGGTTTCATCCAGTCATATCCGGTAAACTGGTGTGGAATTCGTATGCAATGGACCGAGAAAATCACAGTAAAAATGGTTTTGGAGGAAAGCAAAGTCTTTTCGTTATTTGTAAGACTCCTGCTAAATGTAAATATTAAAATAGTTTAACAAGGATTAAAAAGTTTGGCTGCTGACAGTAGCCATTCCTTAAGATAACTGTGTCTCCACCTGCCTGCAGAATAACCTGGGAAACTGCCTTGTGATACTTCTCTGTGTAACTGTCTCACGCGATAACACTTGCAGGAGTCCGGAAAAGAGTTGCAATAAGGTTCTGTGACCATTGTATAAACTTACCCCTTCCCTCCCTAAAATCGAACCAAGAGTTTGCCCTTCAAAATAGCCAATCACAAAACGCCCCACATACATATGTTAATCAGGTGGCTATTGTCTTTAGAAACTGCTGTAACCCCTGCTCTGGGCTCTCTCCCTCTCTGGACTGCCTGAGGTGCTGGGGAGCCCGTTTGCGCAAACGTATTAATAAATATCCTCTTGCTTTTGCATCTACTGGGCTGGAGTTTTGGGTCTTTGGGCGACCACCCGAGTGCGTTGGATTCCCAGATTTGGGGTCCTTCATTGGGGGCTCGTCCGGGATTTGGATGCCCCCAGACCCAATTCTGTGACCAGTTGGAGGTAAGCTACTTGTTTTATTGGTTGCGTCCTTCTCGTCGTCTGGTCAGTGTTTAAGTCTGCACTTGGTGCCCTTATGGGACTTGAATTTGTATCGGACCAGTGGGGGAGGCAGACGTGCCCTGAGACCCCTGGTCCCACCCTGGGGGACGCTCCAGTGGTGGTTTGGGGGAAACGAGAGAAAAAGTGCCTCTCTCCTTCCCAGGGAGAGCCTGGCCGTCCGGCCGCTCCCATTTGAACTTGTACTTTCGGTTTGCTACCGATTTGGTGCCCGTTCTCGTCTTGTGTGTTGTATGCATCTGTCTGTTTTCTTGTTCCCCTCCTCGTTCGTTTTACTCTCTCTGTACCCATGGGGCAACAACTAACCACCCCTTTAAGCCTTACTTTAGGCCACTGAAAAGAAGTTCAAAACTGCATGCACAATCAGTCGATCGACTTCAAAAGTAAAAAGTGGGTGACTTTCTGTTCCTTGGAATGGTCGACCTTTGAGGTCGGCTGGCCTGGCTGAGGGACAGGACCTTTAATGCTGATATTATCCCACAGGTCAAGGCATGAGTCTTTCAACCAGGACCCCATGGACACCCTGACCAGGTTCCCTATATTACCGTGTGGGAAGACCTGACCCAAGACCCTCCCCTAATAAAGGCTATAAAGACTCCATTACAGATGCAGGAAATAGGGTTAAAAATGGTGAGCCATAGAACAGTTCATTGATGTCATAGGAATAGTCAGTCCTTGGTTTGCAGAAGGAGTCGTGGATGAGCAACATTAAAATGTACTCAAAAAAGATTTAAATGTGCATTTAAAGAAACAAAACAAGCCGTGACAAAGGCTGGAAAAACTTTACTGCAGATGTAGAGGATAGGGTTAAAGAAACAAACCGTAGAGCAATTTATCAGCGCTGTTAAAAAAATTTTGTCCTTGGTTTGCTGAAGAGAGTGTTGTAAATAAGAAACACTGGGAGTAAAAAAATATAAATCAGTGTACACTGGACAGCCCTCACCCTGTATTTAAATATTTTACTTAAAGTAAATGTTACCTGTTGTAAAATTAATATTACTATGTAAAATGAGAAATTGTGGTAACAAAGTGTCCGGACTACCCATTCTATTTTTGTATTATGTGTTAACTCTACCCTATTATTAATAGGAATGCTTGAACAGATTATGCTTGGTTTGCTTTACAAAAAATTGTAAATCAAAATATGCTGCAAATAGTTAAGATTGCACAAACCTACAAGGATGTAACAATTACAGATAGTAATAGGCTACTATCATTATGGCTAAATGGTTACCCACCGTGTTCCATCCGCTAAAAAATTTGTTGTCTTATCAAAAAGAGATGTTACAAATATTTAATGAAACCCAAATCACTAATTTCAGAGTAATGCAAAATGTTAGCGCATTTGTTAATTGGACTGTGTACGCCTCAACATGTCTGTTTAACAAGTAACAGTGCCTCAGATCTCCATGCCATGGGATTGTCTAGCCAGTTCTTAGGCTGTCTGCAGCAGCTTGAGTTGTTGTATTGAAATGGTACTGTTTTTTTTATGTCCCTGACATTGGTGCCCAAGAAGCTAATTCCCCCTCAGATATGTTTCAATTTATCCTTAAAATGCCTTAAATATTATTGTGTTTGCTAAATGTATACTTGTATAAAAAATTTGTATTGCATTCTTATAATGTGTTAATTATGTCTACCTCTCAATGCAACCCTAGGGCCAAATGTAAGGACAGATTTTTGGGATGGAGAGGCTTGTATCTAGGTTCAGCTCTGGTAGACAAGTAACTTTGCTGCCGGATGACCTTCTCCTGCTCCTTGGGAGCCTGGCCAGTTCCCGGGGAGGAGGATAAAGGAATGTTTCTGATAAACAGGTGGGCATGCTTCATGTCTCGGCTCTCTGGCCAAGATCCGAGACGGGATGCACTGCTTGCCTAAAATCTTAGCAATGAGCCACCCTTGTCCTTGGGGCTTTGAGAGGGAGCCAGAACAAGCCTCTGCTGCTGCTGCTTCATCCCAGGGGAACACACAGTCAAGCTAAATGTTAAACATGCCTGTAATGATTACTGATAATGTCTGATTCTCAGTATGGATTCTTTTCCAGTGCTTTGTAAAGACTGCCTAGTGATGCCCACAGCACTATAAATTCTGCTAAACGTAAGTACAATGTAAACATGAATCAATTGGCTACTGTGGCTGAGGTGTTCTGTAACAGTCCCTTTGATAAGGGATTAACAAAATGGATTCACTTAAAAACAGGACATCCAGGACCTGCCGCTCTGCAGGGACATGTACAAAAATTGTCCAAAAGTCAAAAATCAAAATAAGGCTCCTCCTGGGATTTTCCCCCCGTGCTAAAGGGAAAGGCATTGGGCCAATTAATGTCACCCCAAAACTGATAAAAAAAGGTAATTCACTAAAAAACAGAGTTCGGGAAAACTGGAAGTGGGGCCAGCCTCAGGCCCTCCCTACAGGAATCAGTGGACTCTCTTGCTATAATATTATTATAGCAATGGAGCCATGTTTATTGCAACATTATGTTAATCTATGCCCCTTTACTGTCTTTCCTCTAAATAA
Organism: Lepus oiostolus; assembly: GCA_036325905.1. NCBI lineage: Eukaryota > Metazoa > Chordata > Mammalia > Lagomorpha > Leporidae > Lepus > Lepus oiostolus. The sequence goes on from CM070816.1 coordinate 80,803,003, forward strand.
TTTTAGTGTGCACTACAAGGCTTGCAGCGTATTTCTTGCAGATTAAACTAAAAGTAACTAAGTCTGTGCACAGCAGACAGCAAAAAAATAATTTGCTGTCACAAATTGGCAAAGTTGGCAGGATCTGCAGGTATACAAAGCAATGCCTTTCTTTAAAAAGAAAACTGAAGTTGCATATGTAGCCTGTGATGTTCCTGACTGGAAAGACCCTCAGTTGGCCTCTTTGGCAAAAAAAATGGGCTCTCTGCTCAGGATTGAGTAAAAATTAAAATGACAAGTTATGGAGTGCACAGCCTCCACAAGTTATTGAGGTTTGCAATCGGTGCCAGTAAAAAAGGGAAATAAACTATAGGCTTTGGGGAGGTGAGGATGGATTTTGTTATCTGCATACTGATGCATGTGTAAGCAATTTAAAAAAAGGGGTACAAAATAAATATAAATTTAAAAATGCTGCCCTTTGGAGTCAAACCGCTAGGTGGTAATAAAAAAATTATCTAATTTGGCATGTTAAGAAATCAGGTAAAACCTGGAAAATGACTGTGGATTACAGAAGGTTTGAGTAAGTTACAAAAGGTTCGAGTAAGTTACAGAAGGTGTGAGGAAGTTACAAAATGTTATAAAAAGAAGACATTTTCAGTTATAAAACTATTAGTCTATTTTCTTTGACATAAAATCAAAATCTGATCCTCTGTTAAAGCAATGAGTTAAAGTAATCTATTATGTTCAAGTTTTGATGTCTCTGTTAAATTCTAACTGTTTAAAAATAGCTGCGAAAAGAGCAATGGTGAAATGGAGGGATCCTATCACCAATTGTTGGACCTCTCAGTTGCAGAGATGCCCACTTACTCGGGAGGACGCCCAAAGATCCAGATTCCAGACCAGTTGATGCAAAAAGCACGAGGTTTTTATTAAACGTTTGCGCAAACGGGCCCCCACCTCAGGCGGTGAGGAGCCCTGAGCGGCAGTTACACACAGGTTATATAGGCAACGAATTAGCATATGGGAGAATGCTGGGAAAGAATGCTGGTGGAGAGTGCTGGTATAAAATGCAGAGGTGGCATGGGATTGGCTGGTTCAGAGGGACAATTAGCATACCGGAGAATGCTGAGGGAGAGTGCTGAGGGAGAGTGCTGAGGTGTTACAGGATTGGCCGGTCGCAGTGACATCATAAGTGTGCGCCTAGAGACTCTCCGAAGGGAGGGGCAGCTCTGCTCTGGGCGCGCCCAGAGGTTTCCCGGAGGGGAGGGGCAGTTCTGCTCTGGGCGCCTAGAGATTCTCTGAAGGGGATTGACTTTTCCTTCCCAGAGAACATCCTGCCCGCTAGACTCTGGGGAACATCTAACCTCTTAAGAAGCCCCTGATATTTGCCCAGGCCTAGTTTCTTGTCCCTCTCCCCCATAAGGGTCCTTCATTCCCTCCTTTTCTTTTTGCAAAGATTTTAATCCTAAAATCTATTGGACTGGCCTGGGGAGAGCCTGCCTCACTGGAGGGAGGGAACTCTGTTCTTGCTGGACTGGGTTGGGTTCCACGTTAACAATTATGGAGCATGGGGATTGGAAAAACAATGGGGAAAAGCCAGGAACATCATAAATATTAAACAGTTTTTGAAAGTCTTAGCTTGAGTGGGTTCTGAGTGCGCTGGAGCTTCCATTTGGCTGGTCTATCCGGATCCTCAGGGCCCTGGGGAGGTGGTGCTCGCTTCACGTGTGAGGCGTGGACCCAAGCAGCGATTCCGTCGACCTTGAGAGCGGTGGGAGTTGTCAACAGCACAGTGAAGGGGCCTTTCCACCGGGGCTCTAGAGTCTTAGATTGGTGCCTTCGGACATACACAGCATCACCGATTTGGAAAGGATGTGGGATGGTTGTCGTCTCGGGTTGGTAGGCTGCTGCAAGAGGTTTCCAGACCTGGTTCTGGATGATCTGGAGCGCTCTCAACCGGGCCTGTAATTTAGGGGCATCGGCAACGGAGTCACTGGCAAGGTCAAGCAAGCCTGCTACTGGTGGGGGCCCTCCATAAAGGATTTCGTATGGTGTCAGCCCGCAATGAGAGGGCGTGTTTCGGACCCGGAACAACACCATAGGGAGGAGTTGGACCCAGTCTTTAACACCAGTCTCCAACGCTAATTTGGTCAAGGTCTCTTTAATTGTTCTGTTCATTCTTTCTACCTGTCCTGAACTTTGGGGTCTATAGGCACAGTGCAATTTCCAATTTATGCCTAATGCTTTGGCCACCAACTGACTTACCTGGGAGACAAACGCTGGGCCATTGTCGGACCCGATTACCTTAGGCAAGCCGAACCGGGGGAAGATCTCCTCTATGATCTTCTTGACGACCACCCGGGCGGTTTCCCGTTTTGTGGGGAATGCCTCAGTCCATCCGGAGAAGGTGTCTACAAAAACTAGAAGATACTTATTCCCATAACTGCCCGGCCTTATCTCAGTGAAATCGACCTCCCAGTTGATTCCTGGTCGGTCTCCTCTTACCCTAGCTCCCTCCGGGAGCTTGAGGTGTCTGGCATTTACCTTGGCACACGGAACACAGGATTCAGTCACCTGCTGGACTAAAGAGTCAAGTCCGGGGATGTAATAAGACTGCCTATCTTCCTGTAAGGCTGCTTTTAACTTTTTGTGTCCCAAATGAGTCCATTGATGGAGGCTGGTAATTATTTCTTTAGCCAGTTGGTGTGGCAGGACTATTTTCTCTCCGAGCCTCCAAACCCTTATTTGTTCATCATACTCTGCACCGAGCCGCTGGATCGTATCTAAGTCTTGGTCCGAATAGAGGAAAGGTGGTTCCCTCGATACTTGGGTGGGCTCAATTGTCTTTAACGGGAGCACCTGTTGGCTCAGGGCTGCCGCCCTAGCGGCCTCGTCTGCCATCCTGTTTCCCCTTGCTACGGGGTCGTCTCCTCGTTGGTGCCCGGGGCAATGAATTATACTCAACATTTTGGGCAGGAACAGGGCCTGTAGAAGATCTAGGATTTCCTGCTTATTTTTAATGTCCTTGCCTGCTGAGGTTAAGAGGCCCCTTAGCCGGTATATCTCCCCATGTACATGGGCAGTGGCGAAAGCATACCGACTGTCTGTGTAAATGTTGACCTTTTTGTCTTGTGCCAGTTTTAAAGCTTGAGTTAAGGCTATGAGCTCGGCTTTTTGAGCAGAAGTTCCAGGCTTTAAGGCACTTGACCAGATAACAGTTTTTCCATCCACCACTGCTGCCCCAGCCCTCCGCTCACCGTTCTGTAGAAAGCTGCTCCCATCCGTGAACCAGGTCATTTCGGCATCCGGTAGAGGCTGGTCGGTTAGGTCTTTTCGGGTGCCGTGGGCCTCAGCCAGGATTTGGTGACAGTTATGGATTACCTGGGCCTGGGGCCCCAGTTCCGGGAGCAGGGTGGCCGGGTTTAAAGAGGTGGCAGTCCCAAACCGGACCCGCTCTGAGTTTAATAACATAGTCTGGTAATGAGTTATCCGAGCATTTGAGAGCCACCGATCTGGTGGCTGGCGGATAACTGTCTTCACAGCATGAGGTGCCACTATGGTGAGAGGTTGGCCTAGAGTCAATTTATCCGAGTCTTTCACCAGAACTGCCACGGCCGCTATCATGCGGAGGCACGGAGGCCAGCCGGCCGCTACATTGTCTAACTTTTTTGAAAAGTACGCCACCGGCTTTTTCCAGGGTCCAAGCATTTGTGTTAGCACTCCCTTCGCCACTCCCTTGTTCTCATCCACGTATAATGTGAAAGGCTTGGTCATATCAGGGAGGCTCAGGGCTGGGGCTGACAATAGGGCCTTTTTTATGTTGTCAAACGCCCGCTGTTGCTCTTCTTTCCATTGAAAGGGAGCATTGGACTTCATGAGGGGGTACAATGGGGCTGCCAGCTCCGCAAACCCAGGAATCCAGAGGCGGCAGAATCCCGCACTCCCGAGGAATTCCCGCATCTTTCTGGCATTGGTGGGGGGTGGAATTAGAGCAACCACCCTTTTTCGGCTTTCTGTCAGCCACCGTTGCCCTCCTTCTAGGAGGTAGCCTAGGTAGGCCACCTGTTTCTGACATATTTGGGCCTTTTTCGCGGAGGCTCGATAGCCCAATTCCCCCAGTCTCTGTAGCAGGGCCCCGGTACCTTTTAGGCAGTCCTGCTCAGTTTCAGCGGCAAGGAGGAGGTCGTCCACATATTGCAGGAGGACCAGGTCCGGATGGTTGACTCGGAAGTCGGCCAAATCTAGGTGCAGAGCTTCATCAAACAAGGTAGGCGAGTTTTTAAATCCTTGGGGCAACCTTGTCCAGGTGAGTTGTCCTGAAAACCCGGTCTCTGGGTCTCTCCACTCAAAAGCAAAGATGGATTGGCTCTGAGGGCTCAGTCTTAAACAAAAGAATGCATCTTTTAGATCTAACACAGTGTACCATACGTGGGTCGGAGGCAAGGTACTTAGCAGATTGTAGGGGTTAGGCACTGTGGGATGCATATCCTCCGTTCTCCTGTTAACCTCCCGCAAGTCCTGTACCGGGCGGTAGTCACCCGTACCAGGCTTCTTTACTGGTAGTAGGGGGGTGTTCCAAGGTGAACGACAAGGTTTTAAAATGCCTAGGTGTAACAGTCTCTGGATATGTGGCCGGATACCTTCCTTAGCTTCCTTGCCCATCGGATATTGACGAACTGACACGGGAATGGCCGTGGGCTTCAGATCTATGATCAAGGGAGGCCGGTTGACGGCCAGCCCTATTCCCGCAGTCTCTGCCCAGGCCTGAGGAAAATCTGTGAGCCACTTGGGGTCCAGGGGAGCCATGGTGGACGAGGGCCTCTCGAATAATCGATGTTCGTCCTCCAAGCGTAGTGTTAATACCTGGAGGGGCCGCCCTCCTGAGTCTGTGATGGTAACTCCTTTCTCGTGGAAGTGAATTTGGGCTCCTACCTTCGAGAGTAGGTCCCTGCCCAGGAGGGGGTAGGGGCAGTCTGGCACTAGTAAGAACGAGTGTGTCACAAGTCCTGTACTTAACTGGACCTCTCGATTGGTTGTCCAGCGATATAACTTCCCTCCAGTTGCCCCCTGAACCCAGGAAGTCTTGGAGCTTAAAGGCCCTTTTTCTGAAGTCAGTACCGAGTGCTGGGCTCCCGTGTCAATCAGGAAGGTTACCGGTCTGCCCCCCACTTCAAGGGTTATCCTGGGCTCAGGGGGGGGCTCCTGGCCCTGACTCACCTAGTCGTCTTCTTCCAGGGACAGGATTGGAACTGGTCTCTTCTTTGGTCCCTGTGTTTTCTTCGGGCAGTCTTTGACCCAGTGTCCTCTTTCTTTACAATAGGCACATTGATCTCTTTCCACCCGAGGCTTTCGTTTGTCTCCCAAGTCCCTATTCTGTCCTGGTCTACTCCTTTCTGTATCCTGCACTACGGTGGCCAAAATTCTACTAAGCTCTCGATTACGTCTTTTGTCTCTTTTGTCTTCCCTTTCCTCCTGCTCCTTGCGGATCCTTTCCTCCTTCTCCTCTCGGGTCTCCCTTTTGTTGTAAATCTTTTCTGCCACCTTCATTAAATCTTGTATAGTATACCCCTGAAGCCCCTCTAGCCGCTGCAATTTATTGCGGATGTCCGGCGCTGACTGTCCTATAAAGGACATGATTACATCTCCCTGCCGGTCCTCTGCCAGGGGGTCAAACGGGGTGTACATACGGTAGGCTTCCATTAATCTTTCTAGGAAGCCTGCCGGCGCTTCCTCAGCCCCCTGCACTACTGCACGTACCTTGGCCAAATTGGTGGGGCGCTTTCCAGCCCCTCTGAGACCCGCAAGGAGAATCTGGCGGTAAAGACGAAGTCGCTCCCTACCAGCAACGGTGGTGTAATCCCAATCAGGACGGGTTAAAGGAAACGCCTCCTCGATTTCGTTTGGCAGTAGGGTCGGTCGGCCATCTGCTCCAGGGACGTTTTTCCGTGCCTCCAGGTAGACACGCTGCTTTTCCTCAGTAGTGAGGAGGGTCTGCAGAAGCTGCTGACAATCATCCCAGGTGGGCTGATGAGTCAATAAAATTGACTCGATCAGCCCAGTCAGAGCCTGGGGGTCTTGAGAGAAAGAGGGGTTATGGGTTTTCCAATTGTAAAGATCGGAAGCAGAAAATGGCCAGTACTGCATCTGGCCAGCCACCGAGCGAAGAGGAAAAGCCTGCGAATTCCAAACGCTTCCCGAGCCCCCTGCCTGCCCCCGACGGAGGCGCAGGCGGCTGGAGGGCGGGGAAGGCGCTGAGACTTCTTCCCCTGCCCAGGAGGAATCAGGGGATGGTGCAGAAGGTTGCACATCCCGCTCTGGTTGTTGTGGGGGTTCCTGCGGGGGAGCAGGCTGGCCGGGAAGATAGGGTGGGGGAGAGTCAAAGAGCAGAAAGTCCTGATCAGCCGGAAGAACCGGTGGCTTGTCAGGTTTTGGATCTCGAATCTCCTTCAGAGGGTATAGGGAGGAGGTTGGCACAACCGGGATAGGAGGAGGGGGTATCGGGGTCCGTATGGGCTCCGTCGGGAAGGAGAAGGGTTCTATCCAGGGAGGGGGGTTACGTGAAAGATCCTCCCACGTGGTAATGTAGGGCATCTGATCAGGGTATCCATTGGATCCTGGCTGAAAGACTCGCGCCTTAATCTGTAAAATAATATCGAGGTTAAAAGTGCCGTTCCTTGGCCAGCCGACCTCGAAGGCCGGCCACTCTGAGGAACAGAATTTTGCCCATTGTTTCCTTTTAACCTCCACTGAGAGGTGGCGCGCGCGTTCTCGAACGTCCTTCCAGTGATCTAGAGTGAGACTTAAAGGGGTGGTTATTTGTTGACCCATGGGTGCAAAGATTTCAGCCCAAACAAAAAGAACAGCAAATACACAGACACATACAGTAAACAAGACAAACCACATGGCTAGGACAAATCGAACGCTATTGCGCTATTTTTGGGAGCGGCTGCCTGACCAGCCCTCCCCGGGAAGGAGGGAGACTTGGTCTCCGACCCACCTCCAGACCACCCCGGGAGCGTGACCCGGGGGAACGGACCGAGGGTTTCCCCTACTGGTCTCACAGACCGGAGCGTCCTCCGGGGAACGGACCAGGGGTTGCTGGGCACGCCTGCCTCCCCCACTGGTCTCACAGAGTCAGGTACTGGCCAGTCAGAATACTCCAGTCAGAATTCAGTCAGAACACTCAAGACGAAGAACAACAAACAGAAAACACTTAATCGTACCTCCAACTGGTCCGCAGAGAATGGGTCTGAGGGCGACCTCAAGCCCCACGTTGGGCGCCAAAATGTTGGACCTCTCAGTTGCAGAGATGCCCACTTACTCGGGAGGACGCCCAAAGATCCAGATTCCAGACCAGTTGATGCAAAAAGCACGAGGTTTTTATTAAACGTTTGCGCAAACGGGCCCCCACCTCAGGCGGTGAGGAGCCCTGAGCGGCAGTTACACACAGGTTATATAGGCAACGAATTAGCATATGGGAGAATGCTGGGAAAGAATGCTGGTGGAGAGTGCTGGTATAAAATGCAGAGGTGGCATGGGATTGGCTGGTTCAGAGGGACAATTAGCATACCGGAGAATGCTGAGGGAGAGTGCTGAGGGAGAGTGCTGAGGTGTTACAGGATTGGCCGGTCGCAGTGACATCATAAGTGTGCGCCTAGAGACTCTCCGAAGGGAGGGGCAGCTCTGCTCTGGGCGCGCCCAGAGGTTTCCCGGAGGGGAGGGGCAGTTCTGCTCTGGGCGCCTAGAGATTCTCTGAAGGGGATTGACTTTTCCTTCCCAGAGAACATCCTGCCCGCTAGACTCTGGGGAACATCTAACCTCTTAAGAAGCCCCTGATATTTGCCCAGGCCTAGTTTCTTGTCCCTCTCCCCCATAAGGGTCCTTCACAATCAATGGAATGGACCTGATCCGGTACTGGAATGGGACGCGGGCTCCTAAGGAATGGGTTTTTCTATGCAGCCAATATGCCTTTACATCATTAGCCTCTGATAACTTCCACAATTGCTCCCTGGGCCATGTGGCCCCAATGCTGACATCTGTATTTACAGCGGCGGATAGAGCGCGTCGGCGGCATGCTTCACCTGAAGACTGTAATGGCAACGTCATCCTAATAGGAGAGGACACTGCCCTTGCCGTGGCTGTATCAGTAGTAAGTGTTCCTGGACTGGCCTTTGGAAATAACCGTGGACTGCGAAGGCTTGCATGTTTAGTGACCAAAACAATCTTACTGCTACTGGACTGTCCAATATAGCCAAAGAATTGGTTCAAGTTTGCTACCAAACCTCCTTTGTAATCAAAAATAATTGATATTTGGCTGTAAGCTTCATCTCTCACCTAATGTCAGACTGGAATGGTACTCAAAGACGGGTAAGACACTCAGCATCCTGTACCAACCTAAGACAGGGCTCTAGGCCAAGCTGCCAGAGTTACCGATGATGGGTAAGGACAGGAATGACTGAGGGCAACCTAAGACAGAGGCCATTCTCAATTAAATAAAAAGGGGGTTGCGGCAGGTGTGGAAACAGCACCGCCGCCCTTGCAAAAAAAATAATAATAATCAACGCCAGAAATATCAGGCCCTCCAAAGGGCAGTAGAAGACGATATACTGGACCTAGAGCAGACCATTGGTAAGCTAGAACAGTCTTTTTTTTTTTTTTTGATGGCCAGAAGGAATGATTCAGGCAGCAGAAAAATAACAGGTACACAAGCAGCTGAATCGTAGATTAAGAATCCTTGGGAGCTTGCACATGCTTTGCTGATGCAAAGCTGGTTGATGGAAGCACAAGTCCTGATTACATCCACTTTTTGCCAATATTTTAACATTTCTAGATGCAAGTCTCAGATGAGTCCACGGCTTGGCAAGTTCGTGCTAAATGACTCTCTAGACTGTATTTGATGAGAAGTTCACTTTTGCAGCTGCCAGGAGAAAAGTCAATCAGGTAGTTCTGCATTGTAGACAACGGGAGTAGAGAAGGAACGTGATTGGTTGCAGCTCCTTAGAGGCGGTGGCTTATTGATGTTTCCTGTGAGAAGCCAGAGTTTCTTTTATCACCAGAGCCTGATCTCAAGTGCAAGGGGGCGATTTCTCTTGGAGCCAGGCTGTAAACGTTGCAGGTAAGGAGAGGGTATAAGCAGATGCACAGGACAGCATTTTCGAGGGAAGGGGGCATGAGGGAGGGTATTACAGTCAAGCATTACAGAAAAGTGCTTCATGAATATTTATTAAGGTGGTAAGTAAGGGCAGCTGGGTAAGCCTCTCTGTCTTAATACAGCAACGTCCTGGGAGAAGGGAAATAACACTGAGGACTTGTAAAGTCCTCATTGCCACGTGTTACTCATGAATGGTACAGCCAGGCTGAATGGTAGCTCTGCTCCCCCAAATCATAATTACAGTTTACTACCCACTGCATTCTCATTGGCTGGTCGCCGCTTAACTTTCATTGCACTGGAGTCTCCTAGTTTATTTTCCTTAGATGGGCAGCTGGGGATATATTTCATCTACCAGGGAGCCTTGCAAAGCACTCCTCGGGCCTCTAATGTGTCTGGGGTTCATCTGGAGGAAGGTTAGTAAATGGAGGCCTGTCCAGGCTGTTGAACATCTTTCCTCTGACCTCTGGCCTCCCTCAGGCACCTATAAGCTTTCTCTTACTCTTTTTCCCCATGGCCTTGATGCTCCGTCTGGTCCTACCTTTTGCTTGCTTCATTACTTGTTTTTTGTGGGCCAGAGTATTAGTGGTCATAATTAATTAATGATTCAGTTAAAAAAAAATCTTACCCTTAACCTTGAACTCTGATTGTTTCAATATCAAGGAGCCTGGGCTAGGCTGCTTGGGAGCTGCTCTTCAAAACAGAGCCTTATCGTAGTCCCAATACACTGCCACTTGTAACTTGCAATCATTTCTTTTTTTTTTTAACTTTTATTTAATGAATATAAATTTCCAGTGTACAGCTTATGGATTACAATGGCTTCCCCCCCCATAACTTCCCTCCCACCCGCAACCCTCCCCTCTCCCGCTCCCTCTCCCCTTCCATTTGCATCAAGATTCATTGTCAATTCTCTTTATATACAGAAGATCAATTTAGTATAAAGATTTCAACAGTTTGCACCCACATAGAAACACAAAGTGAAACATACTGTTTGAGTACTAGTTATAGCATTAAATCACAATGTACAGCACATTAAGGACAGAGATCACACATGAGGAGCAAGTACACAGTGGCTCCTGTTGTTGACACAACAAATTGACACTCTAGTTTATGGCGCCAGTAACCATCCTAGGCTGTCGTCATGAGTTGCCAAGCTACAAAAAGAGTTAAAGATTTTAAAAGCTATTATTAAAATTGCTATATTCCTATATATATATATATATCTATATAATATAGATTATGCTATATTATATGTGTGTACATATTGTATGTCCACATGGGGAAATTTTATTAAGAGTTTTATTTTAAATGGCTTATAGATAAGATTGTCCATAAATTTAAGCTGCTAAAATCAATCAAAGATACATTTTAATTTGTGGGACCTGAATCTGTGTATCATATGTTTTAGACTTGTTGGTAGAAAGAAACTAAAAACATTTTAGATGGTTGTGCTTAAGTTTACTGGCTAAACAAACTACACCATGTTAGATATTTAAGAGGTGTTTTCAAATACATGATTCTTAAAATTTATAGAAGGCATTGGACCTTCTGGTAAATGTTTTCTTAAGTTGTTATTATCTAATGGTTGAAACGGTTTGCTAAGTATTCATGTGATATTGCTATTGTCAGCAAGCGATCTAGGACTTGCTCCCTCATTTCTCTATTCTAAGCCCAACTTGTTCTTTCATTTCTCTATTCTCTTCAAGGTAGGAAACTAATTCTATTATGAAGGAATCTGTAGGATGCACAACTTAATCTTTAGACCTTATAAAAGAGATGGCTAACATTTTTCTGCAATAGCATAGCCAAAATAAGAACTCAAATAATAATCTCATAGCTAGATTCACTTCGCCATCAGCGAAGTATACAGTAAGTAGAAAAAACCTCCCTTTCAGACCAAAGGGAAAGAAAGTTTTAAAGTGAGAATATAATTTTCCTCATGGGCATTGTCTACCTTAGAAAAACTACTACAGAACATGCCTGTGACTATAGACTTGTCGTTCAGGCCACCGAAGATTAGAGATCGGACACGGGCACTCCCTTGACTTGCATCCTCTGGTCTGCTTGAACACAAACCAGGAGGAAAAGAAAGCTCGGCATCAGAAGCAATGGGTGGCAGGCCTATTAATGGCTGATCTATACAGTGATCTGCCCTCAAGCAGACCCAACAGGCCAGTCCACTGCAGTGGCTTTCAATGTGGTAAGCCTGGGCTTCAGCAGAAGTCAGCTTGTGAAGAGCCCTGGCAGCTCTGCCAAGAGTTGGATCACTGGAAATGGACCTGCCCTGGAGTCGAAGGATGCCCAGGTCAGAGCCACAGATCTTATTGGCTCTAAGCTGAAAAGCCCTTCACTCAGCCCAACTTCCAAAGTGACCACTGCAGCTGAGGGGATGGTCAAGTAGGGTCAGCAACATTGCAGGCAGAACTGTAAATTTCTTGTTAGAGATGCCCCCTGCCTTTACCTGGCCAGCTCTCCTCCCAGGCCAGCCAAGTAATGAAAGTCAACAGAGTGCCTTCCTCTAGGAGGTTCACACCTCCCTTAGGATATACCCCATGTGAAGAGATAGATAGGTCTGGGCCTCTCAATTTACAAGGCCTAAAGCCCACCAGATTATTATCAAGCCCCTTCTATCAGGTTCTATTTGCCTCTCAATCAGAAAACTTAATTGTAGCTTAGACAGCACCTTTCTTAGCTCCTCTAATAATGACTCTGTCCTTTGTTCTAGGCCCTGTCTAGTGCACTTGGGCCTCATTCCTTTGTAATCATAGCCTCTACTCTACCACCAATGGCTCTACTCCCAACCTGTGTGTACTGATGGTCCTCTTCCCCACTTAATGCTGTATAATTGTTCAAACCTGGTAAATGCCACTCTTAGGATCATTGGTTACTATCCTCACTTTGTCTTTTATGACCTTGTCTAAATATGATCGGAGTCGGCAAACTTGGAAGGCTTCCATAGCCTTGGCAACTCATGACGACAGCTAGAACAGTCTTTAACATCACTTTCAAAAGTAGTGTTGCAGAACAGAAGGAGGATGGACTTATTGTTTTTTTTTTAAAAAAAGTTTATGTGCTGCCCTAAAAAAAGTGCTACTTCTACACTGATCCTTTCAGGGATCATCAGGGACTCTATTGCTAAACTAAGAAAAGCCCTGTAAAATTTTAAGATTAAAATCAGTACAAAAAGAAGAGGAGGGAATGTAAGACCCCTGCTAAAAGTAAATATTAAAATAATTTTAGCAAGGGTTAAAAAGTTTGGCTGCTGACAGTAGCCATTCCTTAAGATAACTGTGTCTCCACCTGCCTGCAGAATAACCTTGGGAAACTCCCTTTGAAACTGCTCTGTGTAACTGTCTCACACGATAACACTTGCAGGAGTCCGGAAAAGAGTTGCAATAAGGTTCTGTGACCATTGTATAAACTTACCCCTTCCCTCCCTAAAATCGAAACAAGAGTTTGCCCTTCAAAATAGCCAATCACCAAATGCCCCACATACATATGTTAATCAGGTGGCTATTGTCTTTAAAAACTGCTGTAACCCCTGCTCTGGGCTCTCTCCCTCTCTGGACTGCCTGAGGTGCTGGGGAGCCCGTTTGCGCAAATGTATTAATAAATATCCTCTTGCTTTTGCATCTACTGGGCTGGAGTTTTGGGTCTTTGGGCGACCACCCGAGTGCGTTGGATTCCCAGATTTGGGGTCCTTCATAGGCAAGTGCATAAAATATCATCTATACAAACAGAAATATCATGTTTCTTTGTCGCAGTTCCTCTAGCTTTCTTCCTAGAATATAGGAATGTGTAGAGCTGGTGTCCCCATGATGAACTAATTAGTGTTTCAACGGTACAAAATTGAATGTTCCCTGATAAAAACATTCAAAACAATTAAGTCCATCGATAATATCCAGAAAACACAAACACAAGAGGCTTTCACAATATTTCGGATGGAGTTAGCCAAAACACAACCGTATATTTCTGGTTTCATCCAGTCATATCTGGACAAAGTGGTGTGGAAATCATATGCAATGGACCGAGAAAATCAGAGTAAAAATGGTTTTGGGGAAAAGCAAAGTCTTTTCGTTAGGCAAGTGCATAAAATGTCATCGATACAAACAGAAATATGTTTCTTTGTCGCAGTTCCTATTGCTTTCTCCCTAGAAAATACAAATATGTAGAGCTGGTGTCTCCATGTGGAACCAATTACAGTATCTAAGCTCAAAATTAAATGTTCCATGATAAAAAACATTCAAAACAATAAAGTCCATCGATAATATTCGGAAAACACAAACACAGAGGCTGTAGCAATATCTGGGATTGAGTTAGCCAAAACACAACCAGATATTTCCGGTTTCTACCAGTCATATCCGGACAACCTCGTGTGGAATTCATATGCAATGGACTGAGAAAATCACAGTATAAATGGTTTTGGGGAAAAGCAAAGTCTTTTTGTTAGGCAAGTGCATAAAATGTCATCTATACAAACAGAAATATCATGTTTGTTTGTCGCAGTTCCTCTAGCTTTCTCCCTAGAAAATATGAATGTGTAGAGCTGGTGTGTCCATGTGGAACCAATTAGTGTATCAATGGTAAAAAATTAAATGTTCCCTGATAAAAACATTCAAAACAATACAGTCCATCGATAATATCCAGAAACACAAACACAAGAGGTTTCACAATATTTCGGATGGAGTTAGCCAAAACAAAACGGGATATTTCTGGTTTCATCCAGTCATATCCGGACAAAGTGGTGTCGAATTCGTATGCAATGGACCGGGAAAATCAGAGTAAAAATGGTTTTGGGGAAAAGCAATGACTTTTCGTTAGGCATGTGCATAAAATGTCATCGATACAAACAGAAATATCATGTTTATTTGCCGCAGTTCCTCTAGCTTTCTCCCTAGAAAATATGAATGTGTAGAGCTGGTATCTCCATGTGGAACCAATTAGTGTTTCCAAGCACAAAATTAAATGTTCCCCGATAAAAAATATCCAAAACAAAAAAGTCCTTTGATAATATCAGGAATACACAAACACAAAGGCTTTCACAATATTTCGGATTGAGTTAGCCATAACACAACCAGATATTTCTGGTTTCATCCAGTCATATCCGGACAAAGTGGTGTGGAATTCGTATGCAATGGACCGAGAAAATCAGAGTAAAAATAGTTTTGGAGAAAAGCAAAGTCTTTTCGTTAGGCAAGTAGATAAAATGTCATGTATACAAACAGAAATATCATGTTTGTTTGCCGAAGTTCCTGTAGCTCTCTCCCTAGAAAATACGAATGTGTAGAGCTGGTGTCTCCATGTGGAACCAATTAGTGTTTCCAAGCACAAAATTAAATGTTCCTTGATAAAAAAAAACATTCAAAACAATAAAGTCCATGGATACTTCTAGGAATACACAAAAACTGAGGCTGTAGCAATATCTGGGATTGTGATACTCAAAATACCACCGGATATTTCTGGTTTCATCCAGTCATATCTGGACAACCTAGTGTGGAAGTCGTATGCAATGGACCGAGAAAACTACAGTTAAAATGGTTTTGGAGAAAAGCAAAGTCTTTTCGTTAGGTATGTGCATAAAATGTCATCTATACAAACAGAAATATCATGTTTGTTTGTCCAAGTTCCTCTAGCTTTCCCTAGAGAATCGGAATGTGTAGAGCTGGTGTCTCCATGTGGAACCAATTAGTGTTTCAATGGTACAAAATTAAATGTTCCCCGATAAAAAACATCCAAAACAAAAAAGTCCGTTGATAATATCAGTAATACACAAATACAGAGGCTTTCACAATATTTCGGATTGAGTTAGGCATAGAACAACCGGATATTTCTGGTTTCATCCAGTCATATCTGGACAAAGTGTTTTGGAATTCGTAAGCAATGGAACGAGAAAATCAGAGTAAAAATGGTTTTGGAGAAAAGCAAAGTCTTTTCGTTAGGCAAGTGCATAAAATGTCATCTATGCAAACAGAAATATCATGTTTGTTTGTCGCAGTTACTCTTGCTTTCTCCCTAGAAAAAACAAATATGTACAGCTGGTGTCTCCATGTGGAACTAATTAGTGTTTCAACGGTACAAAATTAAATGTTCCCTAATAAAAATATTCACAACAATAAAGTCCATTGAAAATATCCAGAAAACACAAACACAAGAGGCTTTCACAATATTTCGGATTGAATTAGCCAAAACGTAACCGGATATTTGTTTTCAACCAGTCATATCCGGAAAACTGGTGAGTAATTCGTATGCAATGGACTGAGAAAATAAGAGTAAAAATGGTTTTGGGGAAAAACAAAGTCTTTTCGTTAGGCAAGTGCATAAAATGTCATCTATACAAACAGAAATATCATGTTTCTTTGTCGCAGTTCCTCTAGCTTTCTCCCTAGAAAATACAAATGTGTAGAGCTGGTGTCTCCATGTGGAATCAATTAGTGTTTCCAAGCACAAAATTAAATGTTCCCTGATAAAAAACATTCAAAACACTAACGTCCATGGATAATATCAGGAATGCACAAACATAGAAGCTGTAGCAATATCTGGGATTGAGATAGCCAAAACAAAACCAGATATTTCCAGTTTCATCCAGTCATATCCGGACAAAGTGGGGTAGAATTCATATGCAACGGACCGAGAAAACTACAGTCAAAATGGTTGTAGAGAAAAGCAAAGTCTTTTCGTTAGGCATGTGCATAAAATGTCATCTATACAAACAGAAATATCATGGTTTTTTGCCGCAGTTCCTCTAGCTTTCTCCTTAGAAAATATGAATGTGTAGAGCTGGTGTCTCCATGTGGAACCAATTAGTGTTTCCCAACAGAAAATTAAATGTTCCCCGATAAAAAATACCCAAAACAAAAAAGTCCGTTGATAATATCAGGAATACACAAACACAGAGGCTTTCACAATATTTCGGATTGAGTTAGGCATAGAACAACCGGATATTTCTGGTTTCATCCAGTCATACCCGGACAAAGTGGTGTGGAATTCGTATGCCATGGACCGATAAAATAAAGTAAAAATGGTTTTGGAGAAAAGCAAAGTCTTTTCGTTAGGAAAGTAGATAAAATATCATGTATACAACAGAAATATCATGTTTGCTTGCGGCAGTTCCTCTAGCTTTCTCCCTAGAAAATATGAATGTGTAGAGCTGGTATCTCCACGTGGAACCAATTAGTGTTTCCAAGCACAAAATTAAATGTGTCTTGATAAAAAAAACATTCAAAACAATAAAGTCCATGTATAATATCAGGAATACACAAAAACTGAGGCTGTAGCAATATCCGGGATTGTGTTACTCAAAACACAACTGGATATTTCTGGTTTCGTCCGGGAACATCTGGACAAACTAGTGTGGAAGTCTTATGCAATGGACCGAGAAAACTACAGTTAAAATGGTTTTGGAGAAAAGCAAAGTCTTTTCGTTGGGCATGTGCATAAAATGTCATCTATACAAACAGAAATATCATGTTTGTTTGTCGCAGTTCCTCTAGCTTTCTCCCTAGAAATTCGGAGTGTGTAGAGCTGGTGTCTCCATGTGGAACCAATTAGTGTTTCAATGGTACAAAATTAAATATTCCCCGATAGAAAACATGCAAAACAAAAAAGTCTGCTGATAATATCAGTAATACACAAATACAGAGGCTTTCACATTGTTTCGGATTGAGTTAGGCATAGCACAACCAGATATTCCTGGTTTCATCCAGTCATATCTCAACAAAGTGTTGTGGAATTGTTATGCAACGCACCGAGAAAATCAGAGTAAAAATGATTTTGGAGAAGAGCAAAGTCTTTTCGTTAGGCAAGTGCATAAAATGTCATCTATACAAACAGAAATATCATGTTTGTTTGCCGCAGTTCCTGTACATTACTCCCTAGAAAATACAAATATGTAGAGCTGGTGTCTGCATGTGGAACGAATTACTGTATCGAAGCTCAAAATAAAATGTTGCCTGATAAGAAACATTCAAAACAATAAAGTCCGGGGATAATATCAGGAATACACAAACACAGAGGCTGTAGCAATATCTGGGATTGAGTTAGCCAAAACAAAACCGGATATTTCTGGTTTCATCCAGTCATATCCGGACAAAGTGGTGTGGAATTCGTATGCAATGGACCGAGAAAATCACAGCAAAAATGGTTTTGTAGAAAAGCATAGTCTTTTCATCAGGCAAGTGCATAAAATGTCATCGATACAAACAGAAATATCATGTTTATTTGCCGCAGTTCCTCTAGCTTTCTCCCTAGAAAATGCGAATGTGTGGAGCTGGTGTCCCCATGATGAACTAATTAGTGTTTCAACGGTACAAAATTAAATGTTTCCTAATAAAAACATTCAAAAAAATACAGTCCATCGATAATATCTAGAAAACACAAACACAGAGTCTTTCCCAGTATTTCGGATTGAGTTTGCCTAAACACAACTAGATATTTCTGGTTTCATCCAGGCAGATCCAGACAAACTGTTTTGGAATTCATATGCAATGGATCGAGAAAATCACAATAAAATTGGTTTTGGAGAAAAGCAAAGTCTTTTTGTTAGGCAAGTGCATAAAATGTCATCTGTAAAAACAGAAATATCATGTTTGTTTGCCGCAGTTCCTCTAGCTTTCTCCCTAGAAAATATGAATGTGTAGAGCTGGTGTCTCCATGTGGAACCAATTAGTGTTTCCCAACAGAAAATTAAATGTTCTCCGATAAAAAATATCCAAAACAAAAAAGTCCGTTGATAATATCAGGAATACACAAACACAGAGGCTTTCACAATATTTCGGATTGAGTTAGGCATAGAACAACCGGATATTTCTGGTTTCATCCAGTCATATCTGGACAAAGTGTTTTGGAATTCGTAAGCAATGGAACGAGAAAATCAGAGTAAAAATGGTCTTGGAGAAAAGCAAAGTCTTTTCGTTAGGCAAGTGCATAAAATGTCATCTATACAAACAGAAATATCATGTTTGTTTGCCGCAGTTCATGTAGCTTTCTCTCTAGAAAATACGAATTTGCAGAGCTGGTGTTCCCATGATGAACCAATTAGTGTATCAAAGATACAAAACAAATGATCCCTGATGAAAACGTTCAAAACAATAAAGTGCATGGATAATATCAGGAATACACAAACACAGAGGCTGCAGCAATATCTGGGATTGATTTAGCCGAAACAAAACCGGGTATTTACGGTTTCTTCTAGTCATAACCAGACAAACAGGTGTGGAATTCATATGCAATGGACCGAGAAAATCACAGGACAAATGGTTTTGGAGAAAAGCAATGTCTTTTCGTTAGGCAAGTGCATAAAATGTCATCTATGCAAACAGAAATATCATGCTTGTTTGCCACAGTTACTCTAGCTTTCTCCCTAGAAAATACGAATGTGTAGAGCTGGTGTTTCCATTTGGAACCAATTACTGTATCCAAGCTTAACATAAAATTTTCTCTGATAAAAACATTCAAACAATAAAGTCCGTGGATAATATCCGGAAAACACAAACACAGAGGCTTTCAAAATATTTCGGATTTAGTTAGTCAAAACAAAACCGGATATTTCTGGTTTCATCCAGTCATATCCGGACAAAGTGGTGTGGAATTCGCATGAAATGGACCGAGAAAATCACAGCAAAAATGGTTTTGGAGAAAAGCAAAGTCTTTTCGTTAGGCATGTGCATAAAATGTCATCTATACAAACAGAAATATCATGCTTGTTTGCCACAGTTACTCTAGCTTTCTCCCTAGAAAATACGAATGTGTAGAGCTGGTGTCTCCATGTGGAACCAATTAATGATTCCAAACACAAATTAAATGTTCCCTGATAACAAAATTCAAAATAATAAAGTCCATCGATAATATCCAGAAAACACACACACAGAGTCTGTAGCAATATCTGGGATTGAGTTACCCAAAACACAACCGGATATTTCTGGTTTCATCCAGTCACATCCGGACATAGTGGGGTAGAATTCGTAGGCATTGGAATGAGAAAATCACAGTAAAATGGTTTTGGAGAAAAGCAAAGTCTTTTCCTTCAGCCAGTGCATAAAATGTCATCTATACAAACAGAAATATCTTGTTTGTTTGCCGCAGTTCCTCTTGCTTTCTTCCTAGACAATACGAATGTGTAGAGCTGGTGTCTCCATGTGGAACCAATTAGTGTTTGCCAACAGAAAATTAAATGTTCCCTGATAAAAAGCATTCAAAACACTAAAGTCCGTCGATAATATCCAGAAAACAAAAACACAGAGGCTGTAGCAATATCTAGCATTGAGTTAGCCTAAACACAAACAGATATTTCTGGTTTCATCCAGTCATATCTGGACAAAGTGGTGTGGAATTCGTATGCAATAGACCCAAAAAATCACAGTAAAAATGGTTTTAGAGAAAAGTAAAGTCTTTTGTTTGGCAAGTGCATAAAATGTCATGTATACAAACAGCAATATCACCTTTGTTTTCCGCAGTTCCACTAGCTTTCTCCCTAGAAAATACGAATGTGTAGAGCTGGTGTCTCCATGGGGAACCAATTTGTGTTTCTACGGTAAAAAATTAAATGTTCCCTGATAAAAACATTCAAAACAATAAAGTCCATCGATAATATCCAGAAAACACAAACACAGAGGCTGTAGCAATATCTGCGATTGTGTTAGCCAAAACACAACCGGATATTTCTGGTTTCATCCAGTCATATACGGACAAAGTGGGGTGGGATTCATATGCAATGGACCGAGAAAATCACAGTATAATTTTTTTTTGGAGAAAAGCAAAGTCTTTTTTTTAAGCAAGTAGAAAAATGTCATCCATACAAACAGAAATATCATGTTTGTTTGCCGCAGTTCCTCTAGCTTTCTCCCTAGAAAATACGAATGTGTAGAGCTGGTGTCTCCATGTTGAACTTATTAGTGTTTCCCAGCACAAAATTAAATGTTCCCTGATAAAAAATATTCAAAATAATAAAGTCCATCCATAATATCCTGAAAACACAAACACAGAGGCTGTAGTAATATCTGGGATGGAGTTATCCAAAACACCACCGGATATTTCTGGTTTCATCCAGTCATATCCGGACAAAGTGGGGTGGAATTCGTATGTAATGGACTGAGAAAATCACAGTAAAAATGGTTTTGGATAAAAGCAAAATGCTATCTTTAGGCAAGTGCATAAAATGGCATCTATACAAACAGAAATATCATGATTTTTTGCCGCAGTTCCTGTAGCTTTCTCCCTAAAAAAATATGAATGTGTAGACTGGTGTCTCCCTATGAAACCAATTAGTGTTTCTAGGGTACAAAATTAAATGTCCTTGATAAAAACATTCAAAACAATAAGGTCCATCGATAATATCCAGAAAACACAAACACAGAGGCTGTAGCAATATCTGGGATTGAGTTAGCCAAAACACAACCGGATATTTCTGGTTTCATCCCGTCATATCCAAAAAACTGGTGTGGAATTCGTATGCAATGGACCGAGAAAATCACAGTAAAAATGGTGTTGGAGAAAAGCAAAGTCTTTTCGTTAGGCAAGTAGATAAAATGTCATCTATACAAACAGAAATATCATGTTTGTTTGCCACAGTTCCTCTAGCTTTCTCCCTAGAAAATACAAATATGTAGAGCTGGTGTTCCAATGATGAACCTATTAGTTCTTTAACGGTACAAAATTAAATGTTCCCTGATAAAAAACATTCTAAACAATAAAGTCCATGGAAAATATCAGGAGTACACACACACAGAGGCTGTTGCCATTTTTCGGATGAGTTAGACAAAACACAACCGGATATTTCTTGTTTCATCCAGTCATATCTGACAAACTAGTGTGGAATTCGAATGCAATAGACTGAGAAAATCAGAGTAAAAATGGTTTTGGAGAAAAGCAAAGTCTTTTCGTTAGGCAAGTGCATAAAATGTCATCGATACAAACAGAAATATCATGTTTGTTTGCCGCATTTCCTCTAGCTTTCTCCCTATTTAAAACTAATGTGTAGAGCTGGTGTCTCCATTTGGAACCAATTAGTGTTTCCAAGCACAAAATTAAATGCCCCCGATAAAAAAGATTCAAAACAAAAAAGTCCATCGATAATATCCTAAAACACAAACACTGAAACTTTCACAATATTTCGCATTGAGTTAGCCAAAACACAACCGGATATTTCTGGCTTCATCCAGTCATATCCGGACAAAGTGGTGTGGAATTCATATGCAATGGACCGAGAATATCACAGTAAAAATGGTGTTGGAGAAAAGCAAAGTCTTTTCATTAGGCAAGTAGATAAAATGTCATTATACAAACAGAAATATCATGTTTGTTTGTCGCAGTTCCTCTATCTTTCTCCCTAGAAAATACAAATATGTACAGCTGGTGTCTCCATGTGGAACCAATTAGTATACCTAAGCTCAAAATTAAATGTTCCCTGATAAAAAACATTCAAAACAATAAAGTCCGTCGAGAAAAACCGGAAAAGACAAACACAGAGGCTGTAGCAATATCTGGGGTTGAGTTAGTCAAAAAATACCGGATATTTCCGGTTTCATCCAGTCATATCATGACAAACTGGTATGGAATTCGTAAGCAATGGACCGAGAAAATCACAGTAAAAATGCTTTTGGAGAAAAGCAAAGTCTTTTCATTAGGCCACTGCATAAAATGTCATCTATACAAACGGAAATATCATGTTTGTTTGCCACAGTTCCTCTAGCTTTCTCCCTAAAAAATACAAATGTGTAGAGCTGGTGTCCACATGATGAACCAACTAGTGTTTCTACGGTAGAAAAATAAATGTTCCCTGATAAAAACATTCAAAACAATAAAATCCATCGATAATATCCAGAAAACACAACACAGAGGCTTTCACAATATTTTGGATTGAGTTACCCAAAAGAAAACCGGATATTTCTGGTTTCATCCAATCATATCAGGACAAACTGATATGGAATTCGTAAGCAATGGACCAAGAAAATCACAGTAAAAATGGTTGGGAGAAAAGCAAAGTCTTTTTCTTAGGCAAGTGCATAAAATATCATCTATACAAACAGAAATATCATGTTTGTTTGTTGCAGTTCCTCTAGCTTTCTTCCTAGAAAATAGGAATGTGTAGAGCTTGTGTCCCCATGATGAAACAATTAGTGTTTCTATGGTAGAAAAATAAATGTTCCCTGATAAAAACATTCAAAACAATAAAGTCCATAGATAATATCCAGAAAACACAAACACAGAGGCTGTAGCAATATCTGGAATTGAGTTATCCAAAACAATACCGGATATTGCAGGTTTCATCCAGTCACATCACGTAAAACTGGTATGGAATTCGTATGCAATGGACCGAGAAAATCTCAGTAAAAATGGTGTTGGAGAAAAGCAAAGTCTTCTCTTTAGGAAACTGCACAATGTCATCTATACAAACAGAAATATCAAATTTGTCCCGCAGTTCCTCTAGCTTTCTCCCTAGAAAAATACGAATGTGTAGAGCTGGTGTCTCCATGTGGAACCAATTAGTGTTTCCAAGCACAACATTAAATGTTCCCTGATAAAAATATTGACAACAATGAAGTCCGTTGATAATATCTGGAAAACACAAACACAGGGGCTGTAGCAATATTTCGAATTGAGTTAGCCAAAACACAGCCGGATATTTCTGGTTTCATCCAGTCATATCTGGACAAAGTGGTGTGGCATTCCTATGCAATGGACTGAGAAAATCACAGTAAAAATGGCTTTGCAAAAAAGCAAAGACTTTTTTTTAGGAAAGTGCATAAAATGTCATCGAAACTAACAGAAATATCATGTTTGTTTGTCACAGTCCCTCTAGCATTCTCCCTAGAAAATACGAATGTGTAGAGCTGGTGTCTCCATGTGGAACCAAATAATGATTCCAAACACAAAATTAAATGTTCCCTGATGAAAAACATTTAAAACAATAAAGTCCATCGATAATATCCGGAAAACACAAACACAGAGGCTGTAACAATATATGGGATTGAGTTAGCCTAAACAAAACAGGATATTTCTGGTTTCATCCAGTCATATCCGGTAAACTGGTGTGGAATTCGTATGCAATGGACCGAGAAAATCACAGTAAAAATGGTTTTGGAGAAAAGCAAAGTTTTTTCTTATGAAAGTGCATAAAATGTCATCGAAAATAACAGAAATATCATGTTTGTTTGTCACAGTTCCTCTAGCTTTCTCCCTAGAAAATATGAATATGTAGAGCTGGTGTCTCCATGTGGAACCAATTAATGATTCCAAACACAAAATTAAATGTTCCCTGATAAAAAATATTCAAAACAATAAAGTCCATCGATAATATCCACAAAACAAAAACACAGAGGCTTTCACAATATTTCGATTGAGTTAGCCAAAAAAACGGATATTTCTCTTTTCATGCAGTCATATCCGGACAAAGTGGTGTGGAATTCGTATGCCGTGAACAGAGAAAATCACATCAAAATGGTTTTGGAGTAAAGCAAAGTCTTTTCGTTAGGCAAGTGCATAAAATGTCATCTATACAAACAGATATATCATGTTTGTTTGTCGCAGTTCCTCTGTCTTTCTCCCTAGAAAATACGAATGTGTAGAGCTGGTGTCCCCATGGTTAACCAATTAGTGTTTCTACGGTACAAAAATATATGTTCAATGATAAAAACATTGAAAACAATAAACTCCAATGATAATATCAGGAATACACAAACACATAGGCTGTAGCAATATTTCGGATTGAGTTAGCCAAAACACAACGGGATATTTCTGGTTTCATCCAGTCATATGCTGACAAAGTGGTGTGGAATTCGTATGAAATGGACCGAGAAAATCACAGTAAAAATGGTTTTGGAGTAAAGCAAAGTCTTTTTGTTAGGCAATTGCATAAAATGTCATCGATACAAACATGAATATCATGTTTGTTTGTCGCAGTTCCTCCAATTTCTCCCTAGAAAATACGAATATGTAGAGCTGGTGTCCCCATGTGGAACCAATTAGTGTATCTAAGCTCAAAACTAAATGTTCCCCGATAATAAACATTCAAAACAATAAGTCCGTGGATAATATCCAGAAAACACAAAGACAGAGGCTGTAGCAATTTCTGGGATTCAGCTAGCCAAAACAAAACCGGATATTTCCGGTTTCATCCAGTCATATCAGGACAAACTGGTATGGAATTCGTATGCAATGGACCGAGAAAATCACAGTAAAAATGGTTTTGGAGAAAAGCAATGTCTTTTCGTTAAGCAAGCGCATAAAACATCATCGATAGAAACTGAAATATTATGTATGTTTTTCACAGTTCCTCTAGCTTTCTCCCTAGAAAATACGAATGTGTAGAGCTGGTGTCCCCATGATTAACCAATTAGTGTTTCTACGGTATAAAAATATATGTTCCCTGATAAAAACATTCAAAACAATAAACTCCATTGATAATATCCACAAAACACAATAACAGAGGCTCTAGCATTATTTCGGTTTGAGATAGCGAAAACAAAATCGGATATTTCCGTTTTCATCCAGTCATATCAGGAGAAACTGGTATGGAATTCCTATGCAATGGACCGACAAAATCACAGTTAAAATTTTTTTTGGAGAAAAGCAAAGTCTTTTCGTTAGGCCAGTGCATAAAATGTCATCGATACAAACAGAAATATCATGTTTATTTGCCGCAGTTCCTCTAGCTTTCTCCCTAGAAAATACGAATATGTAGAGCTGGTGTCTCCATGTGGATCCCATTAGTGTTTCTACGGGACAAAATTTAATGTTCCCTGATAAAAACCTTCAAAACAATAAAGTCCATCAATAATATCCACAAAACAAAAACACAGAGGCTTTCACAATATTTTGGATTGAGTTAGCGAAAACAAAACCGGATATTTCTGGTTTAATCCAGTCATATCCTGACAAAGTGGTGTGCAATTCATATGCAATGGACGGAGAAAATCAGAGTAAAAATGGTTTTGGAGAAAAGCAAAGTCTTTTCATTAGGCCAGTAGATAAAATGTCATCTATACAAACAGAAATATCATGTTTGTTTGTCGCAGTTCCTCTACCTTTCTCCCTAGAAAATACAAATATGTAGAGCTGGTGTCTCCATGTGGAACCCATTAGTGTTTCCAAGCACAAAATTAAATGTTCCCTGATAAAAAACATTGAAAACAGTAAAGTCCATGGATAATATCAGGAATACACAAACTCAGAGGCTCTAGCAATATTTCAGATAGAGTTAGCCAAAACACAACCGGATATTTCTGATTTCATCCAGTCATATTCGGTAAACTGGTGTGAAATTCGTATGCAATGGACCGAGAAAATCAGAGTAAAAATGGATTTGGAGAAAAGCAAAGTCTTTTCATTAGGCAAGTAGATAAAATGTCATCTATACAAACAGAAATATCATGTTTGTTTGCCACAGTTCCTCCAGCTTTCTCCGTAAAAAATACGAATGTGTAGAGCTTGTGTCTTCATGTGGAAGCAATTACTGTATCCAAGCAAAAAATAAAATGTTCCCCGATAAAAAACATTCAAAACAATAAAGTCCATTGATAATATCCAGAAAACACAAACACACAGGCTGTAGCAATATCTAGCATTGAGTTAGCCAAAATATAATCGGATATTTCCGGTTTCATTCCGTCATATCCGGACAAACTAGTGTGGAATTCGTATGCAATGGCCCGAGAAAATCACAGTAAAAATGGTTTTGGAGAAAAGCAAAGTCTATTCGTTAGGCAAGTGCATAAAATGTCATCTATTCAAACAGAAATATCATGTTTGTTTGTTTCAGTTCCTCTAGTTTCTCTCTAGAAAATACGAATGTGTAGAGCTGGTTCTCCATGTGGAACCAATTGGTGTTTCCAAGCACAAAATTAAATGTTCCCTGAATAAAACATTCAAAACAATAAAGTTCATGGATAATGTCAGGAATACACAAACACAGAGGCTGAAGCAATATCTGGGATTGAGTTAGCCAAAACACAACGGGATATTTCTGGTTTCATCCAGTCATATGCTGACAAAGTGGTGTGGAATTCGTATGCAATGGACCGAGAAAATCACAGTACAAATGGTTTTGGAGAAAAGCAAAGTCTTTTCGTTAGGCAAGTGCATAAAATGTCATCTATACAAACAGAAATATCATGTTTGCTTGCCGCAGTTCCTCTAGCTTTCTCCCTAGAAAATACGAATGTGTAGAGCTGGTGTCTCCATGTGGAACCAATTAGTGATTCCAAGCACAAAATTAAATGTTCCCTGTTAGAAACTTTCAAAACAATAAAATCCGTTGATAATATCTGGAATAAACATACGAAGAGGCTGTAGCAATATCTGGGATTGAGTTAGCCAAAACACAACCGGATATTTCTGGTTTCATGCAGTCATATACAGACAAAGTGGTGTGGAATTCGTATGCAATGGATGCAGAAAATCACAGTAAAAATGGTTTTGGAGAAAAGCAAAGTCTTTTCGTTAGGCAAGTGCATAAAATGTCATCTATACAAACAGAAATATCATGTTTGTTTTTCGCAGTTCCTCTAGCTTTCTCCTTAGAAAATACGAATGTGTAGAGCTGGTGTCCCCATGATGAACCAATTAGTGTTTCTACGGTACAAAATTAAATGTTCCCTTTTAGAAACATTCAAAACAATGAAGTCCATCGATAATTTCCAGAAAACACAAACACAGAGGCTTTCACAATATTTCGGATTCAGTTACCCAAAACACAACCATATATTTCTGATTTCATCTAGTCATATCCGGAGAAACTAGTGTGGAGTTCGTATGCAATGCACTGAGAAAAACAGAGTAAAAATCATTTTGGAGAAAAGCATTCTTTTCCTTAGGGTGTGCATAAAATGTCATCTATACAAAGAGAAATATCATGTTTGTTTGCCGCAGTTCCTCTAGCTTTCTCCCTAGAAAGTACGAATGTGTAGAGCTGGTGTCCAGATGATGAACCAATTAGTGCTTCAACAGTACAAAATTAAATGTTCCCTGATAAAAACGTTCAAAACAATGAAGTCCATCGATAATATCCTGAAAACACAAACACAGAAGCTTTCCCAATATTTCGGATTGAGTTAGCCAAAACACAACCGGATATGACTGGTTTCATCCAGTCATATCCGGACAAAGTATTGTGTAATTCATAAGCAACGGGCTGAGAAAATCAGAGTAAAAATGGTTTTGGAGAAAGGAAAAGTCTTTTTGTTAAGCAAATGTACAAACACAGAGGCTTTCACAATATTTCGGATTGAGTTAGCCAAAACACAACCGAATATTTCTGGTTTCATCCAGTCATATCTGGACAAACTGGTGTGGAATTCGTATGCAATGAACTGAGAAAATAACAGTAAAATTGGTTTTGGAGAAAAGCAAAGTCTTTTCGTTAGGGAAGTGCATAAAATGTCATCGATACAAACAGAAATATCATGTTTGTTTGCCACAGTTCCTCTAGCTTTCTCCCTAGATAATACGAATGTGTAGAGTTGGTGTCTCAATGTGGAACCAATTACTGTATCCAAGCTCAAAATAAAATGTTCCCCGAAAAAAAACATTCAAAACAATAAAGTCCGTTGATAATATCCAGAAAACAAAAACACAGAGGCTGTAGCAATAGCTGGGATTGAGTTAGCTAAAACAAATTCGGATAGTTTTCTGTTTCATCCAGTCATATCCGGACAAAGTGGTGTGGAATTCGTATGCAATGGATGGAGAAAATCTCAGTAAAAATTGTTTTGGAGAAAAGCAAAGTCTTTTCGTTAGGACTGTGCATAAAATGTCATCTATACAAACAGAAATATCATGTTTGTTTGCCGCAGTTCCTCTAGCTTTCTCCTTAGAAAATACAAATGTGTAGAGCTGGTGTCCCCATGATGAACAATTAGTGTTTCTATGGTACAAAATTAAATGTTACCTCATAAAAACATTCAAAACAATGAAGTCCATCGATAATATCCAGAAAACACAAACACAGAGGCTTTCACAATATTTCGGATTCAGTTACCCAAAACACAACTCTATATTTCTGATTTCATCCAGTCATACCCAGACAAACTTGTGTGGAGTTCGTATGCAATGGACTGAGAAAAACAGAGTAAAAATCGTTTTGAAGAAAAGCAATCTTTTCCTTAGGCAAGTGCATAAAATGTCATCTATACAAAGAGAAATATCATGTTTGTTTGCCGCAGTTCCTCTAGCTTTCTCCCTAGAAAATACAAATGTGTAGAGCTGGTGTCCCCATGATGAACCAATTTTTGATTCAACAGTACAAAATTAAATGTTCCCTGATAAAAACATTCAAAACAATAAAGTCCATCGATAATATACAGAAAACACAGGCCGGCGCTGCGGCTCACTAGGCTAATCCTCCGCCTTGCGTCACCGGGACACAGGGTTCTAGTCCCGGTCGAGGCACCGATCCTGTCCTGGTTGCCCCTCTTCCAGGCCAGCTCTCTGCTGTGGCCAGGGAAGGCAGTGGAGGATGGCCCAAGTCCTTGGGCCCTGCACCCCATGGGAGACCAGGAGAAGCACCTGGCTCCTGCCATCGGATCGGCGCGGTACCCTGGCCACAGCGCGCTACCGCGGCGGCCATTGGAGAGTGAACCAATGGCAAAAGGAAGACCTTCCTCTCTGTCTCTCTCTCACTGTCCACTCTGCCTGTCAAAAAAAAAAAAAAGAAAAGAAAACACAAACACAGAGCCTTTCCCAATATTTCGGATTGAGTTAGCCAAAACACAACCGGATATGACTGGTTTCATCCAGTCATATCCGGACAAAGTAGTGTGTACTTCATATGCAACGGGCTGAGAAAATCAGAGTAAAAAATGGTTTTGGAGAAAGGAAAAGTATTTTCGTTAAGCAAGTGTACAAACACAGAGGCTTTCACTATATTTCGGATTCAGTTAGCCAAAACACAACCGGATATTTCTGGTTTCATCCAATCATATCTGGACAAACTGGTGTGGAATTCGTATGCAATGAGCCGAGAAAATCACAGTAAAAATGGTTTTGGAGAAAAGCAAAGTCTTTTCGTTAGGCAAGTGCATAAAATGTCATCGATACAAACAGAAATATCATGTTTGTTTACCGCAGTTCCTCTAGCTTATTCCCGAGAAAATACGAATGTGTAGAGCTGGTGTCTCCATGTGGAACCAATGACTGTATCCAAGCTCAAAATAAAATGTTCCCCGATAAAAAGCACTCAAAACAATAAAGTCCGTTGATAATATCCGGAAAACACAAACACAGAGGCTATAGCAATAGCTGGGATTGAGATAGTCAAAACAGAACCGGATATTTCGGGTTTCATCCAGTCATATCCGGACAAAATGGTGTGGAATTCGTATGCAATGGACCAAGAACATCACAGTAAAATGGTTATTGAGAAAAGCAAAGTCTTTTCTTTAGGCAAGTGCAAAAAATGTCATCTATACAAACAGAAATATCATGTTTATTTGCCTCAGTTCCTCTAGATTTCTCCCTAGAATATACGAATGTGTAGAGGTGGTGTCTCCATGTGAAACCAATTAGTGTTTCTACGGTACAAAATTAAATGTTTCCTGATAAAATCATTCAAAACAATAAACTCCATCGATAGTATCATGAAAACACTAACACAGAGGCTGTAGCAATATCTGAGATTGATTAGCTGAAACACAACCGGGTATTTCTGGTTTCATCCAATCATATCCGGCAAAGTGGTGTCGAGTTCGTATGCAATGGACCGAGAAAATCACAGTAAAAATGGTTTTACAGAAAAGCAAAGTCTTTTTGTTAATCAAGTGCATAAATTGTCATCAATACACACAGAAATATGATATTTGTTTACCAGAGTTCCTCTAGCTTTCTCCTTTGAAAATACGAATGTGTAGACTGGTGTCTCCATGTGGAACCAATTAGTGTTTCTATGGTACAAAATTAAATGTTCCCTGATAAAAGCATTCAAAACAATAAAGTCCATAGATAATATCCAGAAAACACAAACACAGAAGCTGTAGCAATATCTGGTATTTAGTAAGCCAAAACACAACAGGATATTTCTTTTTTTATCCAGGCATATCCGGAAAAAATGGTGTGGAGTTCATATGACTTGGACCGAGAAAATCACAGTAAAAATGGTTTTTGAGAAAAGCAAAGTCTTTTCTTTAGGCAAGTGCAAAAAATGTCATCTATACAAACAGAAATATCATGTTTGTTTGCCGCAGTTTTTCTAGCTTTCTCCCTAGAAAATATGTATGTGTAGAGCTGGTGTCTCCATGTGGAACCAATTAGTGTTTCTATGGTACAAAATTAAATATTCCCTGATTAAAATATTCAAAACAATAAAGTCCATCGATAATATCCAGAAAACACAAACACAGAGGCTGTAGCAATATCTGGGATTGAGTTAGCCAAAACACAACCGGATATTTCTGGTTTCATCCAGTCATATCTGGACCAACTGGTGTGGAATTTGTATACAATGGGCGGAGAAAATCACAGTACAAATGGATTTGTAGAAAAGCAATGTCATTTCCTTGGCAAGTGCATAAAATATCATCTATACAAACAGAAATATAATGTTGGTTTACCACCTTTCCTCTAGCTTTCTCCCTAGAAAATTCGAATGTGTAGATCTGGTTTCTCCTTGTGGAACGAAATAGTGATTCCAGCACAAAATTAATTATTGCCTGATAAAAACATTCAAAACAATAAAGTCCGTTGATAATATCGAAAAAGACAAACACTGAGACTGTAGCAATATCTGGGATTGAGTTAGCCAAAACACAACCGGATATTTCTGGTTTCATGCAGTCATATACAGACAAAGTGGTGTGGAATTCGTAGGCAATGGACCGAGAAAATCACAGTACAACAGATTTTGGAGAAAAGCAAGTCTTTTCTTTAGGCAAGTGCACAAAATTTCATCTATACACACAGAAATATCATCTTTGTTTGCCTCAGTTCCTCTAGATTTCTCCTTGGAATATACAATTGTGTAGAACTGGTGTCTCCATGTGGAACTAATTTGTGTTTCTACGACAAAAATTTAAATGTTCCCTGATAAAAACATTCACAACAAAAAGTCCATCGATAATATCCAGAAAACACAAACACAGAGGCTGTAGCAATATCAGAGATTGAGTTAGCCAAAACACAACCGGATATTTCTGGTTTCATCCAGTCATATCTGGACCAACTGGTGTGGAATTTGTATACAATGGACGGAGAAAATCAGAGTAAAAATGGTTTTGTAGAAAAGCAATGTCTTTTCCTTTGCAAGTGCATAAAATATCATCTATACAAACAGAAATATCATGTTTGTTTGCCGCATTTCCTCTAGCTTTCTCCCTAGAAAATACGAATGTGTAGAGCTGGTTTCTCCTTGGGGAACCAATTAGTGATTCCCAGCACAAAATTAAATATTGCCTTATAAGAACATTCAAAACAATAAAGTCCGTTGATAATATCAAAAAAAAAAAAAAACACTGAGACTGTAGCAATATCTGGGATATAGTTAGCCAAAAGAGAACCGGATATTTCTGGTTTCATTCAGTCATATACAGACAAAGTGGTGTGGAATTCGTAGGCAATGGACCGAGAAAATCACAGTAAAAATGCTTTTGGAGAAAAGCAAAGTCTTTTCATTAGGAAAGTGCATAAAATGTCATCTATACAAACAGAAATATCATGTTTGTTAGCCGCAGTTCCTCTAGCTTTCTCCCTAGAAAATACGAATGTGTAGACTGGTGTCTCCATGTGGATCTTATTAGTGTTTCTACGGTACAAAATTAAATATTCCCTGATAAAAACATTGAATAAAATAAAGCACATCGATAATATGCAAAAAACACAAACACAGAGGCTGTAGCAATATCTGGGATATAGCAAGCCAAAATACAAGCGGAGATTTCTGGTATCATCCAGTCATATCTGGACAAAATGGGGTGGAATTCCTAGGCAATGGACCGAGAAAATCACAGTAAAATGGTTTTGGAGAAAAGCAAAGTCTTTTCGTTAGTCAACTGCATAAAATGTCATCTATACAAACAGAAATATGATATTTGTTTGCCACAGTTCCTCTAGCTTTCTCCTTTGAAAA
This sequence comes from Lepus oiostolus, assembly GCA_036325905.1. Taxonomy (NCBI): domain Eukaryota; kingdom Metazoa; phylum Chordata; class Mammalia; order Lagomorpha; family Leporidae; genus Lepus; species Lepus oiostolus. Next base: position 80,835,177 of record CM070816.1, read on the forward strand.
TACGAATGTGTAGACTGGTGTCTCCATGTGGAACCAATTAGTGTTTCTATGGTACAAAATTAAATGTTCCCTGCTAAAAATATTCAAAACAATAATGTCCATCGATAATATCCAGAAAACACAAATACAGAGGCTTTCACAATATCTGGATTGAGTTAGCCAAAACACAATCGGATATTTCTGGTTTCATCCAGTCATATCCGGTAAACTGGAGGGGAATTCGTATGCAATGGACGGAGGAAATCACAGTAAAAATGGTTTTGGAGAAAAGCAAAGTCTTTTCGTTAGGCACGTGCATAAAATGTCATCTATACAAACAGAAATATCACGTTTGTTTGTCGCAGCTGCTCGAGCTTTCTCCCTAGAAAATGCGAATGTGTAGAGCTGGTGTCTCCATGTGGAACCAATTAGTGTTTCCCAGCACAAAATTAAATGTTCCCTGATCAAAACATTCAGAACGATAAAGTCCATCGATAATATCCAGAAAACACTGACACTGAGGCTGTAGCAATATCTGGGATTGAGTAAGCCAAAACACAACCGGATATTTCTGGTTTCATCCAGTCATATCCGGACAAAAGGGTGTGGAATTCATATGTAATGGACTGAGAAAATCACAGTACAAATGGTTTTGGAGAAGAGCAAAGTCTTTTCGTCATGCAAGTGCATAAAATGTCATCTAAACAAACAGAAATATGTTTGTTTGCCGCAGTTCATCTAGCTTCCTCGCTAGAAAATACGAATGTGTACACTGGTGTCTCCATGTGGAACCAATTAGTGTTTCCCAACACAAAATTAAATATTCCCTGATAAAAACTTTCAAAACAATAAAGCACGTCGATAATATCCAAAAAACACAAACACAGAGGCTGTAGCAATATCTGGTATTTAGAAAGCCAAAACACAACCAGATATGTCTTGTTTCATCCAGTCATACCCGGACAAACTGGTGTAGAGTTCATATGCCTTGGACCGAGAACATCACAGTAAAAATGGTTTTGGAGAAAAGCAAAGTCTTTTCTTTAGGCAAGTGCAAAAAATGTCATCTATACAAACAGAAATATCATGTTTGTTTGCCGCAGTTATTCTAGATTTCTCCCTAGAAAATACGAATGTGTAGAGCTAGTGTCTCCATATGGAACCAATTATTGTTTCTAAGGTACAAAATTAATGTTCCCTGATAAAAATATTCAAAACAATAATGTCCATCGAAAATATCCAGAAAACACAAATACAGAGGCTTTCACAATATCTGGGATTGAGTTAGCCAAAACACAATCGGATATTTCTGGTTTCATCCAGTCATATCCGGTAAACTGGAGTGGAATTCATATGCAATGGACTGAGGAAATCACAGTAAAAATGGTTTTGGAGAAAAGCAAAGTCTTTTCTTTAGTCAAGTGCTTAAAATGTCATCTATACAAAAAGAAATATCATGTTTGTTTGCCGCATTTCCTCTAGCTTTCTCCCTAGAAAATGCGAATGCGTAGAGCTGGTGTCTCCATGTGGAACCAATTAGTGTTTCTCAGCACAAAATTAAATGTTCCCTGATAAAAAACATTCAAAACCATAAAGTCCGTTGATAATATCCAGAAAACACAAACACAGAGGCTGTAGCAATATCTGGGATTGAATTAGCCAAAACACAACCGGATATTTCTGGTTTCATCCAGGCATATCCGGAAAAAGTGCTGTGGAGTTCATATGCCTTGGACTGAGAAAATTTCAGTAAAAATGGTTTTAGAGAAAAGCAAAGTCTTTTTCTTAGGCAAGTGCATAAAATGTCATCTATACAAACAGAAATATCATGTTTGTTTGCCGCATTTCCTCTAGATTTCTCCCTAGAAAATACGAATGTGTAGAGCTGGTGTCTCCATGTGGAACCAATTATTGTTTCTATGGTACAAAATTAAAAGTTCCCTGATAAAAATATTCAAAACCATAAAGTCCGTTGATAATATCCAGAAAACACAAACACAGAGGCTGTAGCAATATCTCAGACTGAGTTAGCCAAAAAAAAAAAAAAAAAAAACGGATATTTCTGGTTTCATCCAGTCATATCTGGACAAAGTCGTGTGTAATTCATATGCAATGGACTGAGAAAATCACATTAAAATGGTTTTGGAGAAAAGCAAAGTCTTTTCTTTAGGAAAGTGCATAAAATGTCATTTATACAAACAGAAATATGAAGTTTGTTTGCCGCAGTTCCTCTAGCATTCTCCCTAGAAAATAGGAATGTGTAGACTGGTTTCTCCATGTGGAATGAATTAGTGATTCCCAACACAAAATTAAATATTCCCTGATAAAAACTTTCAAAACAATAAAGCACGTCGATAATATCCAGAAAACACAAACACAGAGGCTGTAGCATTATCTGAGATACAGCAAGCCAAAACAAAACCGGATATTTCTGGTATCATCCAGTCATATGCGTACAAAGTGGGGTGGAATTCCTATGCAATGGACCGAGAAAATCACAGTAAAAATGGTTTTGGAGAAAAGCAAAGTCTTTTCTTTAGGAAAGTGCATAAAATGTCATTGATACAAACAGAAATATCATGTTTGTTTGCCACAGTTCCTCTACCTTTCTTCTTAGAAAATAAAATGTGTAGACTGGTGTCTCCATGCGGAACCAATTTGTGTTTCTACGGTACAAAATTAAATGTTCCCTGATAAAAGCATTCAAAACAAAAAGTCCGTCGATAATATCCAGAAAACACAAACACAGAAGCTGTAGCAATATCTGGTATTTAGTAAGCCAAAACACAACCGAATATTTCTGGTTTCATCCAGTCATATCAGGAGAAAATGGTGTGGAGTTCATATGCATTGGACCGAGAAAATCAAAGTAAAAATGGTTTTGGAGAAAAGCAAAGTCTTTTCTTTAGGCAAGTGTAAAAAATGTCATCGAAACTAACAGAAATATCATGTTTGTTTGCCGCATTTCCTCTAGCTTTCTCATTAGAAAATACAAATATGTAGAGAAGGTGTCTCCATGTGGAACCAATTATTGTTTCTACGGTACAAAATTAAATGTTCCCTGATAAAAACATTCACAACAAAAAGTCCATCGATAATATCCAGAAAACACAAACACAGAGGCTGTAGCAATATCTGGGATTGAGTTAGCCAAAACACAACCGGATATTTCTGGTTTCATCCAGTCATATCTGGACCAACTGGTGTGAAATTTGTATACAATGGACGGAGAAAATCAGAGTAAAAATGGTTTTGTAGAAAAGCAATGTCTTTTCCTTTGCAAGTGCATAAAATATCATCTATACAAACAGAAATATCATGTTTGTTTGCCGCATTTCCTCTAGCTTTCTCCCTAGAAAATATGAATGTGTAGAGCTGGTTTCTCCTTGTGGAACCAATTAGTGATTCCCAGCACATTATTAAATATTGCCTGATAAGAACATTCAAAACAATAAAGTCCGTTGATAATATCGAAAAAAAAAAACAAACACTGAGACTGTAGCAATATCTGGGATATAATTAGCCAAAAGAGAACCGGAATTTCTGCTTTCATTCAGTCATATACAGACAAAGTGGTGTGGAATTCGTAGGCAATGGACCGAGAAAATCACAGTACAAAAGATTTTGGAGAAAAGCAAGTCTTTTCTTTAGGCAAGTGCACAAAATTTCATCTATACACACAGAAATATCATCTTTGTTTGCCTCAGTTCCTCTAGATTTCTCCTTGGAATATACGATTGTGTAGAACTGGTGTCTCCATGTGGAACTAATTTGTGTTTCTACGACAAAAAATTAAATGTTCCCTGATAAAAAACATTCAAAACAATAAACTCCATTGATAATATCCAGAAAACACAACTACAGAGGCTGTAGCAAATTCTGGGATTGAGTTAGCCAAAACACAACCATATATTTCTGGTTTCATCCAGGCAATCCGGAAAAAGTGGGGTGGAATTCATATGCAATGGACTGAGAAAATAACAGTAAAAGTGGTTTTGGGGAAAAGCAAAGTCTTTTCCTTCGGCCAGTGCATAAAATGTCATCGATACAAACAGAAATATCATGTTTGTTTGTCGCAGTTCCTCTAGCTTTCTCCTTAGAAAATACGAATGTGTAGAGCTGGTGTCTCCATGTGGAACCAATTAGTGTTTCTACAGTACAAAATTAAATGTTTCCTGATAAAAACATTCAATACAATTAAGTCTGTGGATAATATGCTGAAAACACAAATACAGAGGCTGTACCAATATCTGGGATTGAGTTAGCCAAAACACAACTGGATAGTTCTGGTTTCATCCAGTCATATCCGGAAAAATTGGGGTGGAATTCGTATGCAATGGAACAAGAAAATCACAGTAAAAATGGTTTTGGAGAAAAGCAAAGTCTTTTCGTTAGGCAAGTGCTTAAAATGTCATCTATACAAACAGAAATATCATGTTTGTTTGCCACAGTTTCTCTACCTTTCTCCCTAGAAAATACGAATGTGTAGAGCTGGTGTCTCCATGTGGAACCAAGTAGTGTTTCTATGGTACAAAATTAAATGTTCCCTGATAAAAAACATTCAAAACAATAAAGTCCATCGATAATACCCTGAAAACACAAACACAGAAGCTGTAGCAATATCTGGTATTTAGTAAGCGAAAACACAACCGGATATTTCTGGTTTCATCCAGTCATATCAGGAGAAAATGGTGTGGAGTTCATATGCATTGGACTGAGGAAATCACAGTAAAAATCATTTTGGAGAAAAGCTAAGGCTTTTCTTTAGGCAAGTGCACAAAATGTCATCTATACAAACAGAAATATCATGTTTGTTTGCTGCATTTCCTCTAGCTTTCTCATTAGAAAATACAAATATGTAGAGCTGGTGTCTCCATGTGGAACCAATTATTGTTTCTACGGTACAATATTAAATGTTCCCTGATAAAAACATTCACAACAAAAAGTCCATCGATAATATCCAGAAAACACAAACACAGAGGCTGTAGCAATATCTGGGATTGAGTTAGCCAAAACACAACCGGATATTTCTGGTTTCATCCAGTCATATCTGGACCAACTGGTGTGGAATTTGTATACAATGGATGGAGAAAATCAGAGTAAAAATGGTTTTGTAGAAAAGCAATGTCTTTTCCTTTGCAAGTGCATTAAATATCATCTATACAAACAGAAATATCATGTTTGTTTGCCGCATTTCCTCTAGCTTTCTCCCTAGAAAATACGAATGTGTAGAGCTGGTTTCTCCTTGTGGAACCAATTAGTGATTCCCAGCACAAAACTAAATATTGCCTTATAAGAACATTCAAAACAATAAAGTCCGTTGATAATATCGAAAGAAAAAAAAAAACAAACACTGAGACTGTAGCAATATCTGGGATATAATTAGCCAAAAGAGAACCGGATATTTCTGGTTTCATTCAGTCATATACAGACAAAATGGTGTGGAATTCGTAGGCAATGGACCGAGAAAATCACAGTAAAAATGCTTTTGGAGAAAAGCAAAGTCTTTTCATTAGGAAAGTGCATAAAATGTCATCTATACAAACAGAAATATCATGTTTGTTAGCCTCAGTTCCTCTAGCTTTCTCCCTAGAAAATACGAATGTGTAGAGCAGGTGTCTCCATGTGGATCTTATTAGTGTTTCTACGGTACAAAATTAAATATTCCCTGATAAAAACATTGAAAAAAATAAAGCACATCGATAATATGCAAAAAACACAAACACAGAGGCTGTAGCAATATCTGGGATATAGCAAGCCAAAATACAAGCGGAGATTTCTGGTATCATCCAGTCATATGTGGACAAAATGGGGTGGAATTCCTAGGCAATGGACCGAGAAAATCACAGTAAAATGGTTTTGGAGAAAAGCAAAGTCTTTTCGTTAATCAACTGCATAAAATGTCATCTATACAAACAGAAATATGATATTTGTTTGCCACAGTTCCTCTAGCTTTCTCCTTTGAAAATACGAATGTGTAGACTGGTGTCTCCATGTGGAACCAATTAGTGTTTCTATGGTACAAAATTAAATGTTCCCTGCTAAAAATATTCAAAACTATAATGTCCATCGATAATATCCAGAAAACACAAATACAGAGGCTTTCACAATATCTGGATTGAGTTAGCCAAAACACAATCGGATATTTCTGGTTTCATCCAGTCATATCCGGTAAACTGGAGTGGAATTCATATGCAATGGACTAAGGAAATCACAGTAAAAATGGTTTTGGAGAAAAGCAAAGTCTTTTCGTTAGGCACGTGCATAAAATGTCATCTATACAAACAGAAATATCACATTTGTTTGTCACAGCTCCTCTAGCTTTCTCCCTAGAAAATAAGAATGTGTAGAGCTGGTGTCTCCATGTGGAACCAATTAGTGTTTCTCAGCACAAAATTAAATGTTCCCTGATAAAAAACATTCAAAACCATAAAGTCCGTTGATAATATCCAGAAAACACAAACACAGAGGCTGTAGCAATATCTGGGATTGAATTAGCCAAAACACAACCGGATATTTCTGGTTTCATCCAGGCATATCCGGAAAAAGTGGTGTGGAGTTCATATGCCTTGGACTGAGAAAATTTCAGTAAAAATGGTTTTAGAGAAAAGCAAAGTCTTTTTCTTAGGCAAGTGCATAAAATGTCATCTATACAAACAGAAATATCATGTTTGTTTGCCTCAGTTCCTCTAGATTTCTCCCTAGAAAATACGAATGTGTAGAGCTGGTGTCTCCATGTGGAACCAATTAATGTTTCTATGGTACAAAATTAAAAGTTCCCTGATAAAAATATTCAAAATAATAAAGTCCATTGATAATATCCAGAAAACACAAACACAGAGGCTGTAGCAATATCTGGGACTGAGTTAGCAAAAAAAAAAATGAATATTTCTGGTTTCATCCAGTCATATCTGGAGAAAGTCGTGTGTAATTCGTATGTAATGGACTGAGAAAATCACAGTAAAATGGTTTTGGAGAAAAGCAAAGTCTTTTCTTTAGGCAAGTGCATAAAATGTCATTTATACAAACAGAAATATGATGTTTGTTTGCCGCTGTTCCTCTAGCATTCTCCCCAGAAAATACGAATGTGTAGACTGGTTTCTCCATGTGGAATAAATTAGTGATTCCCAACAAAAAATTAAATATTCCCTGATAAAAACTTTCAAAACAATAAAGCACGTTGATAATATCCAAAAAACACAACACAGAGGCTGTAGCAATATCTGAGATACAGCAAGCCAAAACAAAACCGGATATTTCTGGTATCATCCAGTCATATCCGTACAAAATGGGGTGGAATTCCTATGTAATGGACCGAGAAAATCACAGTAAAAATGGTTTTGGAGAAAAGCAAAGTCTTTTCTTTAGGAAAGTGCATAAAATGTCATCGGTACAAACAGAAATATCATGTTTGTTTGCCACAGTTCCTCTACCTTTCTCCTTAGAAAATAAAATGTGTAGACTGGTGTATCCATGCGGAACCATTTTGTGTTTCTACGGTACAAAATTAAATGTTCCCTGATAAAAACATTCAAAACAAAAAGTCCGTCGATAATATCCAGAAAACACAAACACAGAAGCTGTAGCAATATCTGGTATTTAGTAAGCCAAAACACAACCGGATATTTCTGGTTTCATCCAGTCATATCAGGAGAAAATGGTGTGGAGTTCATATGCATTGGACCGAGAAAATCAAAGTAAAATGATTTTGGAGAAAAGCAAAGTCTTTTCTTTCGGCAAGTGCACAAAATGTCATCTATACAAACAGAAATATCATGATTGTTTGCTGCATTTCCTCTAGCTTTCTCATTAGAAAATACAAATATGTAGAGCTGGTGTCTCCATGTGGAACCAATTATTGTTTCTACGGTACAAAATTAAATGTTCCCTGATAAAAACATTCACAACAAAAAGTCCATCGATAATATCCAGAAAACACAAACACAGAGGCTGTAGCAATATCTGGGATTGAGTTAGCCAAAACACAACCGGATATTTCTGGTTTCATCCAGTCATATCTGGACCAACTGGTGTGGAATTTGTATACAATGGACGGAGAAAATCAGAGTAAAAATGGTTTTGTAGAAAAGCAATGTCTTTTCCTTTGCAAGTGCATAAAATATCATCTATACAAACAGAAATATCATGTTTGTTTGCCGCATTTCCTCTAGCTTTCTCCCTAGAAAATACGAATGTGTAGAGCTGGTTTCTCCTTGGGGAACCAATTAGTGATTCCCAGCACAAAATTAAATATTGCCTTATAAGAACATTCAAAACAATAAAGTCCGTTGATAATATCGAAAGAAAAAAAAACAAACACTGAGACTGTAGCAATATCTGGGATATAATTAGCCAAAAGAGAACCGGATATTTCTGGTTTCATTCAATCATATACAGACAAAGTGTTGTGGAATTCGTAGGCAATGGACCGAGAAAATCACAGTAAAAATGCTTTTGGAGAAAAGCAAAGTCTTTTCGTTAGGCAAGTGCATAAAATGTCATCTATACAAACAGAAATATCACGTTTGTTTGTCGCAGCTCCTCTAGCTTTCTCCCTAGAAAATAAGAATGTGTAGAGCTGGTGTCTCCATATGGAACCAATTAGTGTTTCCCAGCACAAAATTAAATTTTCCCTGATAAAAACATTCAGAACGATAAAGTCCATCGATAATATCCAGAAAACACTGACACTGAGGCTGTAGCAATATCTGGGATTGAGTAAGCCAAAACACAACCGGATATTTCTGGTTTCATCCAGTCATATCCGGACAAAGGGGTGTGGAATTCCTAGGCAATGGACCGAGAAAATCACAGTACAAATGGTTTTGGAGAAGAGCAAAGTCTTTTCGTCATGCAAGTGCATAAAATGTCATCTAAACAAACAGAAATATGATGTTTGTTTGCTGCAGTTCATCTAGCTTCCTCGCTAGAAAATACGAATGTGTACACTGGTGTCTCCATGTGGAACCAATTAGTGTTTCCCAACACAAAATTAAATATTCCCTGATAAAAACTTTCAAAACAATAAAGCACGTCGATAATATCCAAAAAACACAAACACAGAGGCTGTAGCAATATCTGGTATTTACAAAGCCAAAACACAACCGGATATGTCTTGTTTCATCCAGTCATACCCGGACAAACTGGTGTAGAGTTCATATGCCTTGGACCGAGAACATCACAGTAAAAATGGTTTTGGAGAAAAGCAAAGTCTTTTCTTTAGGCAAGTGCAAAAAATGTCATCTATACAAACAGAAATATCATGTTTGTTTGCCGCAGTTATTCTAGATTTCTCCCTAGAAAATACGAATGTGTAGAGCTAGTGTCTCCATATGGAACCAATTATTGTTTCTAAGGTACAAAATTAAATGTTCCCTGATAAAAATATTCAAAACAATAAAGTCCATCGATAATATCCAGAAAACACAAATACAGAGGCTTTCACAATATCTGGGATTGAGTTAGCCAAAACACAATCGGATATTTCTGGTTTCATCCAGTCATATCCGGTAAACTGGAGTGGAATTCGTATGCAATGGACTGAGGAAATCACAGTAAAAATGGTTTTGGAGAAAAGCAAAGACTTTTCTTTAGTCAAGTGCTTAAAACGTCATCTATACAAAAAGAAATATCATGTTTGTTTGCCGCATTTCCTCTAGCTTTCTCCCTAGAAACTGCGAATGTGTAGAGCTGGTGTCTCCATGTGGAACCAATTAGTGTTTCTCAGCACAAAATTAAATGTTCCCTGATAAAAAACATTCAAAACCATAAAGTCCGTTGATAATATCCAGAAAACACAAACACAGAGGCTGTAGCAATATCTGGGATTGAATTAGCCAAAACACAACCGGATATTTCTGGTTTCATCCAGGCATATCCAGAAAAAGTGCTGTGGAGTTCATATGCCTTGGACTGAGAAAATTTCAGTAAAAATGGTTTTAGAGAAAAGCAAAGTCTTTTTCTTAGGCAAGTGCATAAAATGTCATCTATACAAACAGAAATATCATGTTTGTTTGCCTCAGTTCCTCTAGATTTCTCCCTAGAAAATACGAATGTGTAGAGCTGGTGTCTCCATGTGGAACCAATTATTGTTTCTATGGTACAAAATTAAAAGTTCCCTGATAAAAATATTCAAAATAATAAAGTGCATTGATAATATCCAGAAAACACAAACACAGAGGATGTAGCAATATCTGGGACTGAGTTAGCCAAAAAAAAAAAAAAAAAACGGATATTTCTGGTTTCATCCTGTCATATCTGGACAAAGTCGTGTGTAATTCGTATGCAATGGACTGAGAAAATCACATTAAAATGGTTTTGGAGAAAAGCAAAGTCTTTTCTTTAGGCAAGTGCATAAAATGTCATTTATACAAACAGAAATATGATGTTTGTTTGCCGCAGTTCCTCTAGCATTCTCCCTAGAAAATACGAATGTGTAGAGCTGGTTTCTCCTTGTGGATCCAATTAGTGATTCCCAGCACAAAATTAAATATTGCCTGATAAGAACATTCAAAACAATAAAGTCCGTTGATAATATCAAAAAAAAAAAAAAACACTGAGACTGTAGCAATATCTGGGATATAATTAGCCAAAAGAGAACCGGATATTTCTGGTTTCATTCAGTCATATACAGACAAAGTGGTCTGGAATTCGTAGGCAATGGACTGAGAAAATCACAGTACAAAAGATTTTGGAGAAAACAAGTCTTTTCTTTAGGCAAGTGCACAAAATTTCATCTATACACAAAGAAATATCATCTTTGTTTGCCTCAGTTCCTCTAGATTTCTCCTTGGAATATACGATTGTGTAGAACTGGTGTCTCCATGTGGAACTAATTTGTGTTTCTACGACAAAAAATTAAATGTTCCCTGATAAAAAACATTCAAAACAATAAATCCATTGATAATATCCAGAAAACACAACTACAGAGGCTGTAGCAAATTCTGGGATTGAGTTAGCCAAAACACAACCATATATTTCTGGTTTCATCCAGTCATATCCAAACAAAATGGGGTGGAATTCATATGCAATGGACTGAGAAAATAACAGTAAAAGTGGTTTTGGGGAAAAGCAAAGTCTTTTCCTTCGGCCAGTGCATAAAATGTCATCGATACAAATAGAAATATCATGTTTGTCGCAGTTCCTCTAGCTTTCTCCCTAGAAAATACGAATGTGTAGAGCTGGTGTCTCCATGTGGAACCAATTAGTGTTTCTACAGTACAAAATTAAATGTTTCCTGATAAAAACATTCAATAAAATTAAGTCTGTGGATAATATCCTGAAACACAAATACAGAGGCTGTACCAATATCTGGGATTGAGTTAGCCAAAACACAACCGGATAGTTCTGGTTTCATCCAGTCATATCCGGAAAAATTGGGGTGGAATTCGTATGCAATGGAACAAGAAAATCACAGTAAAAATGGTTTTGGAGAAAAGCAAAGTCTTTTCGTTAGGCAAGTGCATAAATTGTCATATATACAAACAGAAATATCATGTTTGTTTGCCACAGTTTCTCTACCTTTCTCCCTAGAAAATATGAATGTGTAGAGCTGGTGTCTCCATGTGGAACCAAGTAGTGATAAAAACATTCAAAACAATAAAGTCCATCGATAATATCCGGAAAACAGAAACACAGAAGCTGTAGCAATATCTGAGATATAGCAAGGAAACACAACCGGATATTTCTTGTTTCATCAACACATATCCGGACAAAGTAGTGTGGAGTTCATATGCCTCGGACTTAGAAAATCACAGTAAAAATCATTTTGGAGAAAAGCAAAGGCTTTTCTTTAGGCAAGTGCACAAAATGTCATCTATACAAACAGAAATATCATCTTGGTTTGCCTCATTTCTTATAGATTTCTCCCTAGAATAAACGAATGTGTAGAGGTGGTGTCTCCATGAGGAAGCAATTAGTGTTTCTACGGTACAAATTTAAATGTTCCCTGATAAAAACATTCAAAACAATAAAGTCCATCGATAATATCTGGAAAACACAAACACAGAGGCTGTAGCAATATCTGGGATTGAGTTAGCCAAAACACAACTGGATATTTCTGGTTTCATTCAGTCATATCCGGACAAAGCAGGGTAGAATTCGTAGGCAATGGACTGAGAAAATCACAGTGAAAATGATATTGGAGAAAAGCAAAGTCTTTTCCTTCGGCCATTGCATAAAATGTCATCTATACAAACAGAAATATCTTGTTTGTTTGCCGCAGTTCCTCTAGCTTTCTCCCTAGAACATGCGAATGTGTAGACTGGGGTCTCCATGTGGAACCAATTAGTGTTTCTACGGTACAAAATTAAATGTTCCATGATAAAAGCATTCAAAACAATAAGGTCCATCAATAATATTCAGAAAACACAAACACAGATGCTGTAGCAATATTTCGAATGAGTTAGTCAAAACACAACCGGGTATTTCTTGTTTCATCCAGTCATATCCGGACAAAATGGTGTGGAGTTCATATGGCTTGGATCGAGAAAATCACAGTAAAAATGGTTTTGGAGAAAAGCAAAGTCTTTTCTTTAGGCAAGTGCATAAAATATCATCTATACAAACATAAATATGATGTTTGTTGGCCGCAGTTCCTCTAGCTTTCTCCCTAGAAAATACGAATGTGTAGACTAGTGTCTCCATGTGGAACCAATTAGTGTTTCTATGGTACAAAATTAAATGTTCTCTGATAAAAACATTCAAAACAATAAAGTCCATCGACAATATCCAGAAAACACAAACACAGAGGCTGTAGCAATATCTGGTATATAGTAAGCCAAAACATTACCAGATATTTCTGGTTTCATCCAGTCATATCCGGACAAAGTGGGATGGAATTCGTATGCAATGGACCGAGAAAATTACAGTGAAAATGGTTTTAGAGAAAATCAAAGTCTTTTCCTTTGGCCAGTACATAAAAACTCATTTATACAAACAGAAATATCATGTTTGTTTGCCTCAGTTTCTCTAGATTTCTCCGTACAATATACGCATATGTAGAGCTAGTATCTCCATGTTGAACCAATTATTGTTTGTACGGTACAAAATTAAATGTTCCCTGATAAAAATCATTCAAAACAATAAATTCCATCGATAATATCCTGAAAACACAAACACAGAGGCTTTCACAATATCTGGGATTGAGTTAGCCAAAACACAACCGGATAGTTCTGGTTTCATCCAGTCATATCCGGAAAAACTGGTGTGGAATTCGTATGCAAGGGAACGAGAATATCACAGTAAAAATGGTTTTGGAGAAAAGCAGTCTTTTCGTTAGGCAAGTGCATAAAATATCATCTATGCAAACAGAAATATCATGTTTGTTTGCCGCAGTTCCTCTAGCTTTCTCCCTAGAAAATACGAATATGTAGACTGGTGTCTCCATGATGAAACAATTAGTGTTTCAACAGTAAAAAATTAAATATTCCCTGATAAAAATATTCAAAACAATAAAGTCCATCGATAATATCCAGAAAACACAATCACAAAGGCTTTCACAATATTTCGGATTGATAGCCAAAACACAATCGGATATTTCTGGTTTCATCCAGTCATATCCGGACAAAGTGGTGCGGAATTCGTTTGCAATGCACCGAGAAAATCAGAGTAAAAATGGTTTTGGAGAAAAGCAAAGTCTTTTCCTTAGGCAAGTGCATAAAATGTCATCTATACAAACAGAAATATTATGTTTGTTTGTCGAAGTTACTCTAGCATTCTACCTAGAAAATACAAATATGTAGAGCAGGTTTCTCCATGTGGAACCAATTACTGTATCCAAGCTCAAAATAAAATATTCCCCGATAAAAAACAATCAAAACAATAAAGTTCATTGATAATATCAGGAAAACACAAACACAGAATCTATAGCAATATCTGGGATTGAGTTAGCTAAAACAAAACCGGATATTTCCGGGTTCATCCAGTCATATCCGGACAAACTGGTGTGGAATTCGTATGCAATGGACTGAGAAAATCATAGTAAAAATGGTTTTGGAGAAAAGCAAAGTCTTTTTCTTAGGCAAGTGCATAAAATGTCATCTATACAAACAGAAATATCATGTTTGTTTGCCGCATTTCCTCTGGATTTCTCCCTAGAAAATACGAATGTGTAGAGCTGGTGTCTCCATGTGGAACCAATTATTGTTTCTATGGTACAAAATTAAAAGTTCCCTGATAAAAATATTCAAAATAATAAAGTGCATTGATAATATCCAGAAAACACAAACACAGAGGATGTAGCAATATCTGGGACTGAGTTAGCCAAAAAAAAAAAAAAAAACGGATATTTCTGGTTTCATCCAGTCATATCTGGACAAAGTCGTGTGTAATTCGTATGCAATGGACTGAGAAAATCACAGTAAAATGGTTTTGGAGAAAAGCAAAGTCTTTTCTTTAGGCAAGTGCATAAAATGTCATTTATACAAACAGAAATATGATGTTTGTTTGCCGCAGTTCCTCTAGCATTCTCCCTAGAAAATACGAATGTGTAGAGCTGGTTTCTCCTTGTGGAACCAATTAGTGATTCCCAGCACAAAATTAAATATTGCCTGATAAGAACATTCAAAACAATAAAGTCCGTTGATAATATCAAAAAAAAAAAAAACACTGAGACTGTAGCAATATCTGGGATATAATTAGCCAAAAGAGAACCGGATATTTCTGGTTTCATCCAGTCATATCCGGTGAACTGGTGTGGAATTCGTATGCAATGGACCGAGGAAATCACAGTAAAAATGGTTTTGGAGGAAAGCAAAGTCTTTTCGTTAGGCAAGTGCATAAAATGTCATGTATACAAACAGAAATATCATGTTTGTTTGCCATAGTTCTTCTAGATTTCTCCCTAGAAAATACGAATGTGTAGAGCTGGTGTCTCCACGTGGAACCAATTACTTTATCCAAGCTCAAAATAAAATGTTCCCCGATAAAAAACATTCAAAACAATAAAGTCCATTGATAAAATCCAGAAAACACAAACACAGAGGCTGTAGCAATAGGTGGGATTGTGTTAGCCAAAACAAATCCGGATAGTTTTTCAGTTTCATCCAGTCATATCCGGACAAAATGGTGTGGAATTCATATGCAATGGACTGAGAAAATCACAGTGAAAATGGTTTTGGAGAAAAGCAAAGTCTTTTCGTTAGGCAAGTGCATAAAATGTCATCGATACAAACAGAAATATCATGTTTGTTGGCCACAGTTCCTCTAGCTTTCCCCCTAGAAAACACGAATGTGTAAAGGTAGTGTCTCCAAGTAGAACCAATTAGGGTTTCCCAGCACAAAATTCAATGTTCCCCGATAAAAAACATTCAAAACAATACAGTCCATTGATAATATCCAGAAAACACAAACACAGAGGCTTTCACAATATTTCGGATTGAGTGAGGCAAAACACAACCGGATATTTCTGGTTTCATCCAGGCATATCCAGACAAAGTGGTGTGGAATTCATATTCAAGGGACCGAGAAAATCACAGTAAAATGGTTTTAGAGAAAAACAAAATCTTTTCGTTAGGCAAGTGCCTAAAATGTCAATGATACAAACAGAAATATCATGTTTGTTGGCCGCAGGTCCTCAAGTTTTCTCCCTAGAAAATACGATTATGCAGAGCTTGTGTCCCCATGGTGAACCAATTGGTGTTTCAACGGTACAAAATGAAATGTTCCCTGATAAAAAACATTCAAAACAATAAAATCCATCGATAATATCCAGAAAACACCAACACAGAGGCTTTCACAATATTTCGGATTGAGTTAGCCAAAACACAACCGGATAGTTCTGGTTTCATCCAGGCATATCGGGACAAAGTGGGGTGGAATTCGTATGCAGTGGACTGAGAAAATCACAGTAAAAATGGTTTTGGAGAAAAGCAAAGACTTTTCCTTCGGCAAGTGAATAAAATCTCATCTATACAAACAGAAATATCATGTTTTTTTACCACCGTTCCTCTAGCTTTCTCCCTAGAAAATATGAATGTGTAGATCTGGTGTCTCCATGTGGAACCTATTAGTGTTTTTATGGTACAAAATTAAATGTTCCGTGATAAAAACATTCAAAATAATAAAGTCCATTGATAATATCCAGAAAACACAAACACAGAGGCTGTAGCAATATCTGGGACATAGCCAAAACACAACAGGATATTTATGGTTTCATACAGTCATATCCGGACAAACTGGTGTGGAATTCGTATGCAATGGTCCGAGAAAATCACAGTAAAAACGGTTTTGGAGAAAAGCAAAGTCTTTTTGTTATGCATGTGCTTAGAATGTCATCTATACAAACAGAAATGTGATGTTTTGTTCCCGCAGTTCTTCTAGCATTCTCCCTAGAAAATACAAATGTGTAGAGCTGGTGTCTGCATGTGGAACCACTTACTGTTTCTAAGGTACAAAACTAAATGTTCTCTGATAAAACCATTGAAAACAATAAAATCCATTGATAATATCCAGAAAACACAGACACTGAGGCTGTAGCAATATCTCGGATATAGTATGCCAAAAAACAACCATTTATTTCTGGTTCCATCCAGTCATATCCAGACAAAGTAGTGTGGAATTCGTATGCAATGGTCGGAGAAAATCACAGTAAAAATGGTTTTGGAGAAAAGCAAAGTCTTTTTGTTAGGCAAGTGCAAAAATATCATCTATACAAACAGAAATATCATGTTTGTTTGCCGCAGTTCCTCTAGCTTTCTCCCTAGAAAATTCAAACATGCAGAGCTGGTGTCTCCTTGTGGAACCAATTATTGTATTTCAGCTCAAAATTAAATGTTCCCCAATGAAAACATTCAAAAAAATAAAGTCCGTTGATAATATCTGGAAAACACAAACAAAACACAGAAGCTGTAGCAATATGTGGGATTGAGTTAGCCAAAACACAACCGGATATTTCTGGTTTCATCGAGGCATATTCGGACAAAGTGGGGTGGAATTCGTAGGCAATGCAACGAGAAAATCACAGTAAAAATGGTTTTGGAGAAAAGCAATGTCTTTTCCTTGGGCCAGTGCATAAATGTCATCTATACAAACAGAAATATCATGTTTGTTTGTCACAGTTCCTCTAGCTTTCTCCCTAGAAAATATGAATGTGTAGAGCTGGTGTCTCCATGTGCAACGAATTCGTGTTTCTATGGTACAAAATAAAATGTTCCCTGATAAAAACACTCGAATCAATAAAGTCCGTCGATAATAATCAGAAAACACAAACACAGAGGCTGTAGCAATATCTGTGATTGAGTTATCCAAAACACAACCGGATATTTCTGGTTTCATTAAGTCATATCCGGACAGAGTGGGGTGGAATTCGTATGCAATGGACTGAGAAAATCACAGTAAAAATGGTTTTGGAGAAAAGCAAAGTCTTTTCCTTGGGCCAGTGCATAAATGTCATCTATACAAACAGAAATATCATGTTTGTTTGTCACAGTTCCTCTAGCTTTCTCCCTAGAAAATATGAATGTGTAGAGCTGGTGTCTCCATGTGCAACGAATTCGTGTTTCTACGGTACAAAATAAAATGTTCCCTGATAAAAACACTCGAATCAATAAAGTCCGTCGATAATAATCAGAAAACACAAACACAGAGGCTGTAGCAATATCTGTGATTGAGTTATCCAAAACACAACCGGATATTTCTGGTTTCATTAAGTCATATCCGGACAGAGTGGGGTGGAATTTGTATGCAATGGACTGAGAAAATCACAGTAAAAATGGTTTTGGAGAAAAGCAAAGTCTTTTCGTTAGCCAAGTGCTTAAAATGTATCTATACAAACAGAAATATCACGTTGGTTTGCCGCAGTTCCTCTAGCTTTCTCCCTAGAAAATATGAATGTGTAGACTGGTGTCTCCATGTGGAACTTATTTGTGTTTCTATGGTACAAAATTAAATGTTCCGTGAAAAAATATTCAAAACAATAAAATCCACTGATAGTATCCAGAAAACACAGACACTGAGGTTGTAGCAATATCTGGGATTGAGTTAGCCAAAGCACAACCATTTATTTCTGGTTTCATCCAGTCATATCCGGAAAAAGTGGTGTGGAATTCCTACGAAATGGACGATGAAAATCACAGTAAAAATGGTTTTGGAGAAAAGCAAAGTCTTTTCGTTAGGCAAGTGCATAAAATATATCTATACAAGCAGAAACATCATCTTTGTTTGTTGCAGTTCCTCTAGCTTTCTTTCTAGAAAATACAAATGTGTAGGCTGATGTCTCCATGTAGACCAATTAGCGATTCCCAGCACAAAAATAAATGTTCCCTGATAAAAACACTCAAAACTATAAAGACCGTCGATAATATCTAGATAACACAGACACAGACTGTAGCAATATCTGGGATGGAGTTAGCCAAAACACAACGGGATATTTCTGGTTTCATCCAGTCATATCCGGAGAGAGTGGGGTGGAATTCGTATGCAATGGACCGAGGAAATCACAGTAAAAATGGTTTTTGAGAAAAGCAAAGTCTTTTCGTTAGGGAAGTGCATAAAATGTCATCTATACAAACAGAAATATCATGTTTGTTTGTCGCAGTTCCTCTAGCTTTCTCCCTAGAAAATACAAACATGTACAGCTGGTGTCTCCATATGGAACCAATTAGTGTTTCCCAGAACAAAATAAAATGTTCCCTGATAAAAACATTCAAAACAATAATGTCCGTCGATAATATCCCAAAAACACAAACACAGACTGTAGCAATATCTGGGATGGACTTCGCCAAAACACAACCGGATATTTCTGGTTTCATCCAGTCATATCCAGACAAAGTGGTGTGGAATTCGTATTCAATGGAAGGAGAAAATCACAGTAAAAATCATTTTTTAGAAAAGCAAAGTCTTTTCTTTAGGCAAGTGCATAAAATGTCATCAATACAATCAGAAATATCATGTTTCTTTGCTGCAATTCCTCTAGCTTTCTCACTAGAAAATACGAATGTGCAGAGCTAGTGTCTCCATGTGGAACCAATTAGTGTTTATACGGTACAAAATTAAATGTTCCCTAATAAAAACATTCAAAACAATAAATTCCGTCAATAATATCCAGAAAACACAAACACAGAGGGTGTAACATTATCTGGGATTGAGTTAGCCAAAACACAACCGGATATTTCTGGTTTCATCCAGTCATATCCGGACAAACTTGGGTGGAATTCGTATGCTATGGACCAAGAAAATCACAGTAAAAATGGTTTTAGAGAAAAGCAAAACATTTTCCTTTGGCCAGTGCATAAAATGTCATCTATACAAACAGAAATGTCATGTTTGTTTGCCGCAGTTCCTCTAGCTTTCTCTCTAGAAAATACGAATGTGTAGAGCTGGTGTCTCAATGTGGAACCAATTAGTGTTTCTACGGTACAAAATTAAATGTTCCCTGATAAAAACATTCAAAACTGTAAAGCACGTGCATAATATCCAGAAAACACAAACACAGAGGCTGTAGCAATATCTGGGATTGAATTAGCCAAAACACAACTGGATATTTCTGGTATCATCCAGTCATATCCGCACAAAATGGGGTGGAATTCATATGTAATGGATGGAGAAAATCACAGTAAAAATGTTTTTGGAGAAAAGCAAAGTCTTTTCCTTCGGCCAGTGCATAAAATGTCATCGATACAAACAGAAATATCATGTTTGTTTGCCACAGTTCCACTAGCTTTTTCCCTAGAAAATTCCAATGTTTAGAGCTGGTGTCTCCATGTGGAACCAATTAGTTTTTCCCAGAACAAAATTAAATGTTCCCTGATAAAAACATTCAAAACAATAAAGTCCGTTGATAATATCTGGAAAACACAAACAAAATGGCTGTAGCAATATCTGGGATTTAGTTAGGCAAAACAAACCGGATATTTCTGGTTTCATCCAGTCATATCCTGATAAAGTGGTGGGGAATTCGTATGTAATGGACCGAGAAAATCACAGTAAATATGGTTTTAGAGAAAAGCAAAGTCTTTTCGTTAGGCAAGTGCATAAAACGTCATCTACACAAACAGAAATATCATGTTTTTTGCCACAGTTCCTCTCGCTTTCTCCCTAGAAAATACGAATGTGTAGACTGGTGTCTCCATGTGGAACCAATTAGTGTCTCTATGGTACAAAATGAAATGTTCCCTAATAAAAACACTCAAAACAATAAAGTCCGTCGATAATATCCAGAAAACACAAACATAGATGCTGCAGTAATATCTGGGATATAGTAAGCCACAGAACAACCTAATATTTCTGTTTTCATCCAGTCATATCCGGACAAAGTGGGGTGGAATTTGTATGCAATGGACTGAGAAAATCACTTTAAAAATGGTTTTGGAGAAAAGCAAAGTCTTTTTGTTAGCAAAGTGCATAAAATATCAACTATACAAACAGAAACATCATGTTTGTTTGCCGCAGTTCCTCTAGCTTTCTCCCTAGAAAATATGAATGTGTAGAGCTGGTGTCTCCATGTGGAACCAATTAGTGTTTCCCAGCACAAAATTAAATGTTCCCTGATAAAAACATTCAAAACAATAAAGTCCGTCGATAATATCCAAAAAACTCAAACACAGACTGTAGCAATATCCGGGATGGAGTTAGCCAAAACACAACCGGATATTTCAGGTTTCATCCAGGCATATCCGCACAAAATGGGATGCAATTCGTATGCAATTGCCCGAGAAAACCACAGTAAATATGATTTTGGAGAAAAGCAAAGTCTTTTCGTTAGGCAAGTGCATAAAATGTCATCTATACAAACAGAAACATCATGTTTGTTTGCCGCAGTTCCTCTAGCTTCCTCATTAGAAAATACGAATGTGTAGACTTGGTGTCTCCATGTGGAACCTATTAGTGTATCTACAGTACAAAATAAAATGTTCCCTGATAAAAAACATTCAAAACAATAAAGTCAGTCGATAATATCCAGAAACCACAAACACAGAGGCTATAGCAATATCTGGGATTGAGCTAGCCAAAACACATCCGGATATTTCTGGTTTCATCCAGTCATATCTGGAAAAAATGTGGTGCAATACGTATGCAATTGACCGAGAAAATCACAGTAAATATGGTTTTGGAGAAAACCAAAGTCTTTTCGTAAGGCAAGTGCATAAAATGCCATCTATACAAACAGAAACATCATGCTTGTTTGCCGCAGTTCCTCTAGCTTTCTCCCTAGAAAATACAAATGTGTAGACTGGTGTCTCCATGTGGAACCAATTAGTGTTTCCCAGCACAAAATTAAATGTTCCCTGATAAAAACATTCAAAACAATAAAATCCATTGATAATATCCAGAAAACACAAACACAGAGGCTTTCACAATATTTCAGATTGAGTGAGGCAAAACACAACCGGATATTTCTGCTTTCATCCATCCATATCCGGACAAAGTGGTGTGTCATTCCTATGCAATGGACCGAGAAAATCACAGTAAAAATCGTTTTTGAGAAAAGCAAACTCTTTTCGTTAGGCAAGTGCATAAAATGTCATCTATAGAAACAGAAACATCAGGTTTGTTTGTCGCAGTTCCTCTAGCATTCTCCCTAGAAAATACGGACGTGTAGACTGTTGTCTCCATGTAGAACCAATGAGTGTTTCCCAGCACAAAATTAAATGTTCCCTGATAAAAACATTCAAAACAATAAAGTCCGTCGATAATATCCAAAAAACACAAAAAGAGACTGTAGCAATATCTGGGATGGAGTTAGCCAAAACACAACCGGATATTTCTGGTGTCATCCAGTCATATCCGGACAAAGTGGTGTGGAATTCGTATGCAATGGACCGAGAAAATCACAGTAAAAATGGTTTTGGAGAAAAGCAAAGTCTTTTCGTCAAGCAAGTGCATAAAATGTCATATATACAAACAGAAATATCATGTTTGTTTGTCGCAGTTCCTCTAGCTTTCTCCCTAGAATATACGAATGTGTAGAGCTGGTGTCCCCATGATGAACCAATTAGTGTTTCAATGGTACAAAATAAAATGTTCCCTGATAAAAACATTCAAAACAATACAGTCCATCGATAATATCCAGAAAACACAAACACAAGAGGCTTTCACAAAATTCGGATGGAGTTAGCCAAAACACAGGTGGATATTTCCGGTTTCTTCCAAGCATATCCGGACAAACTAGTGTGGAATCGTATGCAATAGACCGAGAAAATCACAGTAAGAATGTTTTTGGAGAAAAGCAAAGTCTTTTCGTTAGGCAAGTGCATAAAATGCCATCTACACAAACAGAAATATCATGTTTCTTTGTCGCAGTTCCTCTTGCTTTCTCCCTAGAAAATACAAATATGTAGAGCTGGTGTCTCCATGTGGAACCAGTTAGTGTATCTAAGCTCAAAATTAAGTGTTCCCCGATAAAAAATTTCGTAACAATACAGTCCATCGATAATATCTGGAAAACACAAACACTGAGGCTGTAGCAAATTCTCGGATTGAGTTAGCCAAAAGAAAACTGGATATTTCTGATTTCATGCAGTCATATCCGGTAAACTGGTGTGGAATTTGTATGCAATGGACCGAGAAAATCACAGTATAAATGGTTTTGGAGAAAAGCAAAGTCTTTTTGTTAGGCAAGTGCATAAAATGTCATCTATACAAACAGAAATATCATGTTTGTTTGTCGCAGTTTCTCTAGCTTTCTCCCTAGAATATACGAATGTGTAGAGCTGGTGTCCCCAATGTGAACCAATTAGTGTTTCAATGGTACAAAATTAAATGTTCCCTGATAAAAACATTCAAAACCATACAGTCAATCGATAATATCCAGAAAACACGAACACAAGAGGCTTTCACAAAATTCGGATGGAGTTAGCCAAAACACAACCGAATATTTCCGGTTTCTTCCAAGCATATCCGGTCAAATTAGTGTGGAAGTCGTATGCAATGGACCGAGAAAATCACAGTAAAATGGTTTTGGAGAAAAGCAAAGTCTTTTCGTTAGGCAAGTGCATAAAATGTCATCTATACAAACAGAAATATCATGTTTCTTTGCCGCAGTTCCTCTACCTTTCTCCCTAGAAAATACAAATATGTAGAGCTGGTGTCTCCATGTGGAACCAGTTAGTGTCTCTAAGCTCAAAATTAAATGTTCCCCGATAAAAAACATTCAAAACAATAAAGTCCGTAGATAATAACTGGAAAACACAAACACAGAGGCTGTAGCAATATCTGGGATTGAGTTAGCCAAAATAAAACCAGATATTTCCGGTTTCATCCAGTCATATCCGGTAAACTGGTGTGGAATTCGTATGCAATGGTCCGAGAAAATCACAATGAAAATGGTTTGGAGAAAAGCAAAGTCTTTTCGTTAGGCAAGTGCATAAAATGTCCTCTATACAAACAGAAATATCATGTTGTTTGCCGCAGTTCCACGAGCTTTCTCCCTAGAAAATACGAACGTGTAGAGCTGGTGTTCCCATGATGAACCAATTACTGTATCCAAGCCGAAAATAAAATGTTCCCTGATAAAAAATATTCAAAACAATAAAGTTCATGGATAATATCCGGAAAACACAAACACAGAGGCTGTACCAATATCTGGGATTGAGTTAGCCAAAACAAAACCGGATATTTCCGGTTTCATCCAGTCATATCCGGACAAACTAGTGTGGAATTCGTATGCAATGGACCGAGAAATTGAGAGTAAAAATGGTTTTGGAGAAAAGCAAAGTCTTTTCGTTTGAAAATTTCATAAAATGTCATCGATACAAACAGAAATAGCATGTTTGTTTGCCGCAGTAACTCTAGCTTTGTACCTAGAAAATACGAATGTGTAGAGCTGGTGTCTCCAAGTGGAACCAATTAGTGTTTCCAAGCACAAAAATAAAATGTTCCGCGATAAAAATCATTCAAAACAATAAAGTCCATGGATAATATCAGGAATACACAAAAACAGAAGCTGTAGCAATACCTGGGATTGAGTTATCCAAAAGAAAACGGGATATATCCGGTTTCATCCAGTCATATCCGGTAAACTGGTGTGGAATTCGTATGCAATGGGCCAAGAAATTCACAGTACAAATGGTTTTGGAGAAAAGCAAAGTCATTTCGTTAGGCAAGTTCATAAAATGTCATCGAAACAAACAGAAATATCATGTGTGTTTGTCGCAGTTCCTCTAGCTTTCTCCCTAGAAAATATGAATGTGTAGAGCTGGTGTCCCCATGATGAACCAATTAGTGTTTCTATGGTACAAAAATAAATGTTCCCTGATAAAAACAATGAAAACAATAAAGTCCATGGATAATATAAGAAAACACAAACACACAGGCTTTCACAATATTTCGGATTGAGTTAGCCAACACAACTGGATATTTCTGGTTCCATCCAGTCATATCCAGAAAAACTAGTGTGGAAATCATATGCAATGGACCGAGAAAATCACAGTAATTGTGGTTTTGAAGAAAAGCAAAGTCTTTTCTTTAGGCAAGTGCATAAAATGTCATCGATACAAACAGAAATATCATGTTTGTTTGTCACAGTTCCTCTAGCTTTCTCCCTAGAATATACAAATATGTAGAGCTTGTGTCCCCATGATGAACCAATTAGTATTTCTACGGTACAAAAATATATGTTCCCTGATAAAAACATTCAAAACTATAAACTCCATTGATATTATCCAGAAAACACAAACACAGAAGCTGTAGCAATATTTCAGATTGAATTAGCGAAGACACAAACGGATATTTCTGGTATCATCCAGTCACATCCGGACAAAGTGGTGTGGAATTCGTAAGCAATGCACAGAGAAAATCACAGTAAAAATGGTTTTGGAGAAAAGTAAAGTCTTTTCATTAGGCAAGTGCACAAAATGTCATCTATACAAACAGAAATATCATGTTTGTATGCCGCAGGTCCTCTAGTTTTCTACCTAGAAAATACAAATGTGTAGAGCTGGTGTCTCCATGTGGAACCAATTAGTGATCCAAACACAAAATTAAATGTTCCCTGAAAAAAAAACATTCAAAACAATAAAGTCCATCGATTATATCCGGAAAACACAAACACAGAGGCTTTCACAATATTTCGGATTCAGTTAGCCAAAACACAACCGGATAGTTCTGGTTTCATCCAGTCATATCTGGCCAAACTGGTGTGGAATTCGTATGCAATGGACCGAGGAAATCACAGTAAAAATGGTTTTGGAGAAAAGCAAAGGCTTTTTGTTAGGCAAGTAGATAAAAGGTCATCTACAGAAACAGAAATATCATGTTTGTTTGTCGCAGTTCCTCCAGCTTTCTCCCTAGAAAATACGAATGTGTAGAGCTGGTGTCTCCATGTGGAACCAATTAGCGTTTCCAAGCACAAAATTAAATGTTCCCTTTTAAAAAACATTCAAAACAATAAAGTCCGTTGATAATATCCAGAAAACACAAACACAGAGGCTGTAGCAATATTTCGGATTGAAATAGCCAAAACACAACCGGATATTTCTGGTATCATCCAGTCATATCCGGTCAAAGTGGAGTGGAATTCGTATCTAATGGACCAAGAAAATAACAGTAAAAATGGTTTTGGAGAAAAGCAAAGTCTTTTCATTAGGCAAGTAGATAAAATGTCATCTATACAAAAAGAAATATCATGTTTGTTTGTCGCAGTTCCTCTACCTTTCTCCCTAGAAAATACGAATGTGTAGAGCTGCTGTCTCCATGTGGAACCAATTAGTGTTTCCAAGCACAAACATAAATATTCCATGATAAGAAACATCCAAAACAATAAAGTCCATCGACAATATCCAGAAAACACAAACACAGAGGCTGTAGCAATATCTGGTATATAGTAAGCCAAAACATTACCAGATATTTCTGGTTTCATCCAGTCATATCCGGACAAAGTGGGATGGAATTCGTATGCAATGGACCGAGAAAATTACAGTGAAAATGGTTTTAGAGAAAATCAAAGTCTTTTCCTTTGGCCAGTACATAAAAACTCATTTATACAAACAGAAATATCATGTTTGTTTGCCTCAGTTTCTCTAGATTTCTCCGTACAATATACGCATATGTAGAGCTAGTATCTCCATGTTGAACCAATTATTGTTTGTACGGTACAAAATTAAATGTTCCCTGATAAAAATCATTCAAAACAATAAATTCCATCGATAATATCCTGAAAACACAAACACAGAGGCTTTCACAATATCTGGGATTGAGTTAGCCAAAACACAACCGGATAGTTCTGGTTTCATCCAGTCATATCCGGAAAAACTGGTGTGGAATTCGTATGCAAGGGAACGAGAATATCACTATAAAAATGGTTTTGGAGAAAAGCAGTCTTTTCGTTAGGCAAGTGCATAAAATATCATCTATGCAAACAGAAATATCATGTTTGTTTGCCGCAGTTCCTCTAGCTTTCTCCCTAGAAAATACGAATATGTAGACTGGTGTCTCCATGATGAAACAATTAGTGTTTCAACAGTAAAAAATTAAATATTCCCTGATAAAAATATTCAAAACAATAAAGTCCATCGATAATATCCAGAAAACACAATCACAAAGGCTTTCACAATATTTCGGATTGATAGCCAAAACACAATCGGATATTTCTGGTTTCATCCAGTCATATCCGGACAAAGTGGTGCGGAATTCGTTTGCAATGCACCGAGAAAATCAGAGTAAAAATGGTTTTGGAGAAAAGCAAAGTCTTTTCCTTAGGCAAGTGCATAAAATGTCATCTATACAAACAGAAATATTATGTTTGTTTGTCGAAGTTACTCTAGCATTCTACCTAGAAAATACAAATATGTAGAGCAGGTTTCTCCATGTGGAACCAATTACTGTATCCAAGCTCAAAATAAAATATTCCCCGATAAAAAACAATCAAAACAATAAAGTTCATTGATAATATCAGGAAAACACAAACACAGAATCTATAGCAATATCTGGGATTGAGTTAGCTAAAACAAAACCGGATATTTCCGGGTTCATCCAGTCATATCCGGACAAACTGGTGTGGAATTCGTATGCAATGGACTGAGAAAATCATAGTAAAAATGGTTTTGGAGAAAAGCAAAGTCTTTTTCTTAGGCAAGTGCATAAAATGTCATCTATACAAACAGAAATATCATGTTTGTTTGCCGCATTTCCTCTGGATTTCTCCCTAGAAAATACGAATGTGTAGAGCTGGTGTCTCCATGTGGAACCAATTATTGTTTCTATGGTACAAAATTAAAAGTTCCCTGATAAAAATATTCAAAATAATAAAGTGCATTGATAATATCCAGAAAACACAAACACAGAGGATGTAGCAATATCTGGGACTGAGTTAGCCAAAAAAAAAAAAAAAAAAAAAAAAACGGATATTTCTGGTTTCATCCAGTCATATCTGGACAAAGTCGTGTGTAATTCGTATGCAATGGACTGAGAAAATCACAGTAAAATGGTTTTGGAGAAAAGCAAAGTCTTTTCTTTAGGCAAGTGCATAAAATGTCATTTATACAAACAGAAATATGATGTTTGTTTGCCGCAGTTCCTCTAGCATTCTCCCTAGAAAATACGAATGTGTAGAGCTGGTTTCTCCTTGTGGAACCAATTAGTGATTCCCAGCACAAAATTAAATATTGCCTGATAAGAACATTCAAAACAATAAAGTCCGTTGATAATATCAAAAAAAAAAGAAAACACTGAGACTGTAGCAATATCTGGGATATAATTAGCCAAAAGAGAACCGGATATTTCTGGTTTCATCCAGTCATATCCGGTGAACTGGTGTGGAATTCGTATGCAATGGACCGAGGAAATCACAGTAAAAATGGTTTTGGAGGAAAGCAAAGTCTTTTCGTTAGGCAAGTGCATAAAATGTCATGTATACAAACAGAAATATCATGTTTGTTTGCCATAGTTCTTCTAGATTTCTCCCTAGAAAATACGAATGTGTAGAGCTGGTGTCTCCACGTGGAACCAATTACTTTATCCAAGCTCAAAATAAAATGTTCCCCGATAAAAAACATTCAAAACAATAAAGTCCATTGATAAAATCCAGAAAACACAAACACAGAGGCTGTAGCAATAGGTGGGATTGTGTTAGCCAAAACAAATCCGGATAGTTTTTCAGTTTCATCCAGTCATATCCGGACAAAATGGTGTGGAATTCATATGCAATGGACTGAGAAAATCACAGTGAAAATGGTTTTGGAGAAAAGCAAAGTCTTTTCGTTAGGCAAGTGCATAAAATGTCATCGATACAAACAGAAATATCATGTTTGTTGGCCACAGTTCCTCTAGCTTTCCCCCTAGAAAACACGAATGTGTAAAGGTAGTGTCTCCAAGTAGAACCAATTAGGGTTTCCCAGCACAAAATTCAATGTTCCCCGATAAAAAACATTCAAAACAATACAGTCCATTGATAATATCCAGAAAACACAAACACAGAGGCTTTCACAATATTTCGGATTGAGTGAGGCAAAACACAACCGGATATTTCTGGTTTCATCCAGGCATATCCAGACAAAGTGGTGTGGAATTCATATTCAAGGGACCGAGAAAATCACAGTAAAATGGTTTTAGAGAAAAACAAAATCTTTTCGTTAGGCAAGTGCCTAAAATGTCAATGATACAAACAGAAATATCATGTTTGTTGGCCGCAGGTCCTCAAGTTTTCTCCCTAGAAAATACGAATATGCAGAGCTTGTGTCCCCATGGTGAACCAATTGGTGTTTCAACGGTACAAAATGAAATGTTCCCTGATAAAAAACATTCAAAACAATAAAATCCATCGATAATATCCAGAAAACACCAACACAGAGGCTTTCACAATATTTCGGATTGAGTTAGCCAAAACACAACCGGATAGTTCTGGTTTCATCCAGGCATATCGGGACAAAGTGGGGTGGAATTCGTATGCAGTGGACTGAGAAAATCACAGTAAAAATGGTTTTGGAGAAAAGCAAAGACTTTTCCTTCGGCAAGTGAATAAAATCTCATCTATACAAACAGAAATATCATGTTTTTTTACAACCGTTCCTCTAGCTTTCTCCCTAGAAAATATGAATGTGTAGATCTGGTGTCTCCATGTGGAACCTATTAGTGTTTTTATGGTACAAAATTAAATGTTCCGTGATAAAAACATTCAAAATAATAAAGTCCATTGATAATATCCAGAAAACACAAACACAGAGGCTGTAGCAATATCTGGGACATAGCCAAAACACAACAGGATATTTATGGTTTCATACAGTCATATCCGGACAAACTGGTGTGGAATTCGTATGCAATGGTCCGAGAAAATCACAGTAAAAACGGTTTTGGAGAAAAGCAAAGTCTTTTCGTTATGCATGTGCTTAGAATGTCATCTATACAAACAGAAATGTGATGTTTTGTTCCCGCAGTTCTTCTAGCATTCTCCCTAGAAAATACAAATGTGTAGAGCTGGTGTCTGCATGTGGAACCACTTACTGTTTCTAAGGTACAAAACTAAATGTTCTCTGATAAAACCATTGAAAACAATAAAATCCATTGATAATATCCAGAAAACACAGACACTGAGGCTGTAGCAATATCTCGGATATAGTATGCCAAAAAACAACCATTTATTTCTGGTTCCATCCAGTCATATCCAGACAAAGTAGTGTGGAATTCGTATGCAATGGTCGGAGAAAATCACAGTAAAAATGGTTTTGGAGAAAAGCAAAGTCTTTTTGTTAGGCAAGTGCAAAAATATCATCTATACAAACAGAAATATCATGTTTGTTTGCCGCAGTTCCTCTAGCTTTCTCCCTAGAAAATTCAAACATGCAGAGCTGGTGTCTCCTTGTGGAACCAATTATTGTATTTCAGCTCAAAATTAAATGTTCCCCAATGAAAACATTCAAAAAAATAAAGTCCGTTGATAATATCTGGAAAACACAAACAAAACACAGAAGCTGTAGCAATATGTGGGATTGAGTTAGCCAAAACACAACCGGATATTTCTGGTTTCATCGAGGCATATTCGGACAAAGTGGGGTGGAATTCGTAGGCAATGCAACGAGAAAATCACAGTAAAAATGGTTTTGGAGAAAAGCAATGTCTTTTCCTTGGGCCAGTGCATAAATGTCATCTATACAAACAGAAATATCATGTTTGTTTGTCACAGTTCCTCTAGCTTTCTCCCTAGAAAATATGAATGTGTAGAGCTGGTGTCTCCATGTGCAACGAATTCGTGTTTCTATGGTACAAAATAAAATGTTCCCTGATAAAAACACTCGAATCAATAAAGTCCGTCGATAATAATCAGAAAACACAAACACAGAGGCTGTAGCAATATCTGTGATTGAGTTATCCAAAACACAACCGGATATTTCTGGTTTCATTAAGTCATATCCGGACAGAGTGGGGTGGAATTCGTATGCAATGGACTGAGAAAATCACAGTAAAAATGGTTTTGGAGAAAAGCAAAGTCTTTTCCTTGGGCCAGTGCATAAATGTCATCTATACAAACAGAAATATCATGTTTGTTTGTCACAGTTCCTCTAGCTTTCTCCCTAGAAAATATGAATGTGTAGAGCTGGTGTCTCCATGTGCAACGAATTCGTGTTTCTACGGTACAAAATAAAATGTTCCCTGATAAAAACACTCGAATCAATAAAGTCCGTCGATAATAATCAGAAAACACAAACACAGAGGCTGTAGCAATATCTGTGATTGAGTTATCCAAAACACAACCGGATATTTCTGGTTTCATTAAGTCATATCCGGACAGAGTGGGGTGGAATTTGTATGCAATGGACTGAGAAAATCACAGTAAAAATGGTTTTGGAGAAAAGCAAAGTCTTTTCGTTAGCCAAGTGCTTAAAATGTATCTATACAAACAGAAATATCACGTTGGTTTGCCGCAGTTCCTCTAGCTTTCTCCCTAGAAAATATGAATGTGTAGACTGGTGTCTCCATGTGGAACTTATTTGTGTTTCTATGGTACAAAATTAAATGTTCCGTGAAAAAATATTCAAAACAATAAAATCCACTGATAGTATCCAGAAAACACAGACACTGAGGTTGTAGCAATATCTGGGATTGAGTTAGCCAAAGCACAACCATTTATTTCTGGTTTCATCCAGTCATATCCGGAAAAAGTGGTGTGGAATTCCTATGAAATGGACGATGAAAATCACAGTAAAAATGGTTTTGGAGAAAAGCAAAGTCTTTTCGTTAGGCAAGTGCATAAAATATATCTATACAAGCAGAAACATCATCTTTGTTTGTTGCAGTTCCTCTAGCTTTCTTTCTAGAAAATACAAATGTGTAGGCTGATGTCTCCATGTAGACCAATTAGCGATT
This sequence comes from Lepus oiostolus, assembly GCA_036325905.1. Taxonomy (NCBI): domain Eukaryota; kingdom Metazoa; phylum Chordata; class Mammalia; order Lagomorpha; family Leporidae; genus Lepus; species Lepus oiostolus. The sequence continues at coordinate 80,866,389 of CM070816.1, forward strand.
CCCAGCACAAAAATAAATGTTCCCTGATAAAAACACTCAAAACTATAAAGACCGTCGATAATATCTAGATAACACAGACACAGACTGTAGCAATATCTGGGATGGAGTTAGCCAAAACACAACGGGATATTTCTGGTTTCATCCAGTCATATCCGGAGAGAGTGGGGTGGAATTCGTATGCAATGGACCGAGGAAATCACAGTAAAAATGGTTTTTGAGAAAAGCAAAGTCTTTTCGTTAGGGAAGTGCATAAAATGTCATCTATACAAACAGAAATATCATGTTTGTTTGTCGCAGTTCCTCTAGCTTTCTCCCTAGAAAATACAAACATGTACAGCTGGTGTCTCCATATGGAACCAATTAGTGTTTCCCAGAACAAAATAAAATGTTCCCTGATAAAAACATTCAAAACAATAATGTCCGTCGATAATATCCCAAAAACACAAACACAGACTGTAGCAATATCTGGGATGGACTTCGCCAAAACACAACCGGATATTTCTGGTTTCATCCAGTCATATCCAGACAAAGTGGTGTGGAATTCGTATTCAATGGAAGGAGAAAATCACAGTAAAAATCATTTTTTAGAAAAGCAAAGTCTTTTCTTTAGGCAAGTGCATAAAATGTCATCAATACAATCAGAAATATCATGTTTCTTTGCTGCAATTCCTCTAGCTTTCTCACTAGAAAATACGAATGTGCAGAGCTAGTGTCTCCATGTGGAACCAATTAGTGTTTATACGGTACAAAATTAAATGTTCCCTAATAAAAACATTCAAAACAATAAATTCCGTCAATAATATCCAGAAAACACAAACACAGAGGGTGTAACATTATCTGGGATTGAGTTAGCCAAAACACAACCGGATATTTCTGGTTTCATCCAGTCATATCCGGACAAACTTGGGTGGAATTCGTATGCTATGGACCAAGAAAATCACAGTAAAAATGGTTTTAGAGAAAAGCAAAACATTTTCCTTTGGCCAGTGCATAAAATGTCATCTATACAAACAGAAATGTCATGTTTGTTTGCCGCAGTTCCTCTAGCTTTCTCTCTAGAAAATACGAATGTGTAGAGCTGTTGTCTCAATGTGGAACCAATTAGTGTTTCTACGGTACAAAATTAAATGTTCCCTGATAAAAACATTCAAAACTGTAAAGCACGTGCATAATATCCAGAAAACACAAACACAGAGGCTGTAGCAATATCTGGGATTGAATTAGCCAAAACACAACTGGATATTTCTGGTATCATCCAGTCATATCCGCACAAAATGGGGTGGAATTCATATGTAATGGATGGAGAAAATCACAGTAAAAATGTTTTTGGAGAAAAGCAAAGTCTTTTCCTTCGGCCAGTGCATAAAATGTCATCGATACAAACAGAAATATCATGTTTGTTTGCCACAGTTCCACTAGCTTTTTCCCTAGAAAATTCCAATGTTTAGAGCTGGTGTCTCCATGTGGAACCAATTAGTTTTTCCCAGAACAAAATTAAATGTTCCCTGATAAAAACATTCAAAACAATAAAGTCCGTTGATAATATCTGGAAAACACAAACAAAATGGCTGTAGCAATATCTGGGATTTAGTTAGGCAAAACAAACCGGATATTTCTGGTTTCATCCAGTCATATCCTGATAAAGTGGTGGGGAATTCGTATGTAATGGACCGAGAAAATCACAGTAAATATGGTTTTAGAGAAAAGCAAAGTCTTTTCGTTAGGCAAGTGCTTAAAACGTCATCTACACAAACAGAAATATCATGTTTTTTGCCACAGTTCCTCTCGCTTTCTCCCTAGAAAATACGAATGTGTAGACTGGTGTCTCCATGTGGAACCAATTAGTGTCTCTATGGTACAAAATGAAATGTTCCCTAATAAAAACACTCAAAACAATAAAGTCCGTCGATAATATCCAGAAAACACAAACATAGATGCTGTAGTAATATCTGGGATATAGTAAGCCACAGAACAACCTAATATTTCTGTTTTCATCCAGTCATATCCGGACAAAGTGGGGTGGAATTTGTATGCAATGGACTGAGAAAATCACTTTAAAAATGGTTTTGGAGAAAAGCAAAGTCTTTTTGTTAGCAAAGTGCATAAAATATCAACTATACAAACAGAAACATCATGTTTGTTTGCCGCAGTTCCTCTAGCTTTCTCCCTAGAAAATATGAATGTGTAGAGCTGGTGTCTCCATGTGGAACCAATTAGTGTTTCCCAGCACAAAATTAAATGTTCCCTGATAAAAACATTCAAAACAATAAAGTCCGTCGATAATATCAAAAAAACTCAAACACAGACTGTAGCAATATCCGGGATGGAGTTAGCCAAAACACAACCGGATATTTCAGGTTTCATCCAGGCATATCCGCACAAAATGGGATGCAATTCGTATGCAATTGCCCGAGAAAACCACAGTAAATATGATTTTGGAGAAAAGCAAAGTCTTTTCGTTAGGCAAGTGCATAAAATGTCATCTATACAAACAGAAACATCATGTTTGTTTGCCGCAGTTCCTCTAGCTTCCTCATTAGAAAATACGAATGTGTAGACTTGGTGTCTCCATGTGGAACCTATTAGTGTATCTACAGTACAAAATTAAATGTTCCCTGATAAAAAACATTCAAAACAATAAAGTCGGTCGATAATATCCAGAAACCACAAACACAGAGGCTATAGCAATATCTGGGATTGAGCTAGCCAAAACACATCCGGATATTTCTGGTTTCATCCAGTCATATCTGGAAAAAATGTGGTGTAATACGTATGCAATTGACCGAGAAAATCACAGTAAATATGGTTTTGGAGAAAAACAAAGTCTTTTCGTAAGGCAAGTGCATAAAATGCCATCTATACAAACAGAAACATCATGCTTGTTTGCCGCAGTTCCTCTAGCTTTCTCCCTAGAAAATACAAATGTGTAGACTGGTGTCTCCATGTGGAACCAATTAGTGTTTCCCAGCACAAAATTAAATGTTCCCTGATAAAAACATTCAAAACAATAAAATCCATTGATAATATCCAGAAAACACAAACACAGAGGCTTTCACAATATTTCAGATTGAGTGAGGCAAAACACAACCGGATATTTCTGCTTTCATCCATCCATATCCGGACAAAGTGGTGTGTCATTCCTATGCAATGGACCGAGAAAATCACAGTAAAAATCGTTTTTGAGAAAAGCAAACTCTTTTCGTTAGGCAAGTGCATAAAATGTCATCTATAGAAACAGAAACATCAGGTTTGTTTGTCGCAGTTCCTCTAGCATTCTCCCTAGAAAATACGGACGTGTAGACTGTTGTCTCCATGTAGAACCAATGAGTGTTTCCCAGCACAAAATTAAATGTTCCCTGATAAAAACATTCAAAACAATAAAGTCAGTCGATAATATCCAAAAAACACAAAAAGAGACTGTAGCAATATCTGGGATGGAGTTAGCCAAAACACAACCGGATATTTCTGGTGTCATCCAGTCATATCCGGACAAAGTGGTGTGGAATTCGTATGCAATGGACCGAGAAAATCACAGTAAAAATGGTTTTGGAGAAAAGCAAAGTCTTTTCGTCAAGCAAGTGCATAAAATGTCATATATACAAACAGAAATATCATGTTTGTTTGTCGCAGTTCCTCTAGCTTTCTCCCTAGAATATACGAATGTGTAGAGCTGGTGTCCCCATGATGAACCAATTAGTGTTTCAATGGTACAAAATAAAATGTTCCCTGATAAAAACATTCAAAACAATACAGTCCATCGATAATATCCAGAAAACACAAACACAAGAGGCTTTCACAAAATTCGGATGGAGTTAGCCAAAACACAGGTGGATATTTCCGGTTTCTTCCAAGCATATCCGGACAAACTAGTGTGGAATCGTATGCAATAGACCGAGAAAATCACAGTAAGAATGTTTTTGGAGAAAAGCAAAGTCTTTTCGTTAGGCAAGTGCATAAAATGCCATCTACACAAACAGAAATATCATGTTTCTTTGTCGCAGTTCCTCTTGCTTTCTCCCTAGAAAATACAAATATGTAGAGCTGGTGTCTCCATGTGGAACCAGTTAGTGTATCTAAGCTCAAAATTAAGTGTTCCCCGATAAAAAATTTCGTAACAATACAGTCCATCGATAATATCTGGAAAACACAAACACTGAGGCTGTAGCAAATTCTCGGATTGAGTTAGCCAAAAGAAAACTGGATATTTCTGATTTCATGCAGTCATATCCGGTAAACTGGTGTGGAATTTGTATGCAATGGACCGAGAAAATCACAGTATAAATGGTTTTGGAGAAAAGCAAAGTCTTTTTGTTAGGCAAGTGCATAAAATGTCATCTATACAAACAGAAATATCATGTTTGTTTGTCGCAGTTTCTCTAGCTTTCTTCCTAGAATATACGAATGTGTAGAGCTGGTGTCCCCAATGTGAACCAATTAGTGTTTCAATGGTACAAAATTAAATGTTCCCTGATAAAAACATTCAAAACCATACAGTCAATCGATAATATCCAGAAAACACGAACACAAGAGGCTTTCACAAAATTCGGATGGAGTTAGCCAAAACACAACCGAATATTTCCGGTTTCTTCCAAGCATATCCGGTCAAATTAGTGTGGAAGTCGTATGCAATGGACCGAGAAAATCACAGTAAAATGGTTTTGGAGAAAAGCAAAGTCTTTTCGTTAGGCAAGTGCATAAAATGTCATCTATACAAACAGAAATATCATGTTTCTTTGCCGCAGTTCCTCTACCTTTCTCCCTAGAAAATACAAATATGTAGAGCTGGTGTCTCCATGTGGAACCAGTTAGTGTCTCTAAGCTCAAAATTAAATGTTCCCCGATAAAAAACATTCAAAACAATAAAGTCCGTAGATAATAACTGGAAAACACAAACACAGAGGCTGTAGCAATATCTGGGATTGAGTTAGCCAAAATAAAACCAGATATTTCCGGTTTCATCCAGTCATATCCGGTAAACTGGTGTGGAATTCGTATGCAATGGTCCGAGAAAATCACAATGAAAATGGTTTGGAGAAAAGCAAAGTCTTTTCGTTAGGCAAGTGCATAAAATGTCCTCTATACAAACAGAAATATCATGTTGTTTGCCGCAGTTCCACGAGCTTTCTCCCTAGAAAATACGAACGTGTAGAGCTGGTGTTCCCATGATGAACCAATTACTGTATCCAAGCCGAAAATAAAATGTTCCCTGATAAAAAATATTCAAAACAATAAAGTTCATGGATAATATCCGGAAAACACAAACACAGAGGCTGTACCAATATCTGGGATTGAGTTAGCCAAAACAAAACCGGATATTTCCGGTTTCATCCAGTCATATCCGGACAAACTAGTGTGGAATTCGTATGCAATGGACCGAGAAATTGAGAGTAAAAATGGTTTTGGAGAAAAGCAAAGTCTTTTCGTTTGAAAATTTCATAAAATGTCATCGATACAAACAGAAATAGCATGTTTGTTTGCCGCAGTAACTCTAGCTTTGTACCTAGAAAATACGAATGTGTAGAGCTGGTGTCTCCAAGTGGAACCAATTAGTGTTTCCAAGCACAAAAATAAAATGTTCCGCGATAAAAATCATTCAAAACAATAAAGTCCATGGATAATATCAGGAATACACAAAAACAGAAGCTGTAGCAATACCTGGGATTGAGTTATCCAAAAGAAAACGGGATATATCCGGTTTCATCCAGTCATATCCGGTAAACTGGTGTGGAATTCGTATGCAATGGGCCAAGAAATTCACAGTACAAATGGTTTTGGAGAAAAGCAAAGTCATTTCGTTAGGCAAGTTCATAAAATGTCATCGAAACAAACAGAAATATCATGTGTGTTTGTCGCAGTTCCTCTAGCTTTCTCCCTAGAAAATATGAATGTGTAGAGCTGGTGTCCCCATGATGAACCAATTAGTGTTTCTATGGTACAAAAATAAATGTTCCCTGATAAAAACATTGAAAACAATAAAGTCCATGGATAATATAAGAAAACACAAACACACAGGCTTTCACAATATTTCGGATTGAGTTAGCCAACACAACCGGATATTTCTGGTTCCATCCAGTCATATCCAGAAAAACTAGTGTGGAAATCATATGCAATGGACCGAGAAAATCACAGTAATTGTGGTTTTGAAGAAAAGCAAAGTCTTTTCTTTAGGCAAGTGCATAAAATGTCATCGATACAAACAGAAATATCATGTTTGTTTGTCACAGTTCCTCTAGCTTTCTCCCTAGAATATACAAATATGTAGAGCTTGTGTCCCCATGATGAACCAATTAGTATTTCTACGGTACAAAAATATATGTTCCCTGATAAAAACATTCAAAACTATAAACTCCATTGATATTATCCAGAAAACACAAACACAGAAGCTGTAGCAATATTTCAGATTGAATTAGCGAAGACACAAACGGATATTTCTGGTATCATCCAGTCACATCCGGACAAAGTGGTGTGGAATTCGTAAGCAATGCACAGAGAAAATCACAGTAAAAATGGTTTTGGAGAAAAGTAAAGTCTTTTCATTAGGCAAGTGCACAAAATGTCATCTATACAAACAGAAATATCATGTTTGTATGCCGCAGGTCCTCTAGTTTTCTACCTAGAAAATACAAATGTGTAGAGCTGGTGTCTCCATGTGGAACCAATTAGTGATCCAAACACAAAATTAAATGTTCCCTGAAAAAAAAACATTCAAAACAATAAAGTCCATCGATTATATCCGGAAAACACAAACACAGAGGCTTTCACAATATTTCGGATTCAGTTAGCCAAAACACAACCGGATAGTTCTGGTTTCATCCAGTCATATCTGGCCAAACTGGTGTGGAATTCGTATGCAATGGACCGAGGAAATCACAGAAAAAATGGTTTTGGAGAAAAGCAAAGGCTTTTTGTTAGGCAAGTAGATAAAAGGTCATCTACAGAAACAGAAATATCATGTTTGTTTGTCGCAGTTCCTCCAGCTTTCTCCCTAGAAAATACGAATGTGTAGAGCTGGTGTCTCCATGTGGAACCAATTAGCGTTTCAAAGCACAAAATTAAATGTTCCCTTTTAAAAAACATTCAAAACAATAAAGTCCGTTGATAATATCCAGAAAACACAAACACAGAGGCTGTAGCAATATTTCGGATTGAAATAGCCAAAACACAACCGGATATTTCTGGTATCATCCAGTCATATCCGGTCAAAGTGGAGTGGAATTCGTATCTAATGGACCGAGAAAATAACAGTAAAAATGGTTTTGGAGAAAAGCAAAGTCTTTTCATTAGGCAAGTAGATAAAATGTCATCTATACAAAAAGAAATATCATGTTTGTTTGTCGCAGTTCCTCTACCTTTCTCCCTAGAAAATACGAATGTGTAGAGCTGCTGTCTCCATGTGGAACCAATTAGTGTTTCCAAGCACAAACATAAATATTCCATGATAAGAAACATCCAAAACAATAAAGTCCATCGATAATATCCAGAAAACACAAACACAGAGGCTGTAGCAATATATCGGATTGAGTTAGCCAAGACACAACCGGATATTTCTGCTTTCATGCAGGCATATCCGGACAAACTGGTGTGGAATTCGTATGCAATGGACTGAGAAAATCAGGGTAAAAATGGTTTTGGAGAAAAGCAAAATCTTTTCATTAGGCAAGTAGATAAAATGTCATCTATACAAACAGAAATATCATGTTTGTTTGCCGCAGTTCCTCTAGCTTTCTCCCTACAAAATAAGAATGTGTAGAGCTGGTGTCCCCATGATGAACCAATTAATGTTTCTACTTTACAAAAATAAATGTTCCCTGATAAAAAACATTCAAAACAATAAAGTCCATGGATAATATAAGAAAACACAAACACAGAGGCTTTCACAATATTTCGGATTGAGTTAGCCAACACAACCGGATATTTCTGGTTCCATCCAGTCATATCCAGAAAAACTAGTGTGGAAATCATATGCAATGGACCGAGAAAATCACAGTTATTGTGGTTTTGAAGAAAAGCAAAGTCTTTTCTTTAGGCAAGTGCATAAAATGTCATCGATACAAACAGAAATATCATGTTTGTTTGTCACAGTTCCTCTAGCTTTCTCCCTAGAATATACAAATATGTAGAGCTTGTGTCCCCATGATGAACCAATTAGTATTTCTACGGTACAAAAATATATGTTCCCTGATAAAAACATTCAAAACAATAAACTCCATTGATAATATCCAGAAAACACAAACACAGAGGCTGTAGCAATATTTCAGATTGAATTAGCGAAGACACAAACGGATATTTCTGGTATCATCCAGTCATATCCGGACAAAGTGGTGTGGAATTCGTAAGCAATGCACAGAGAAAATCACAGTAAAAATGGTTTTGGAGAAAAGTAAAGTCTTTTCATTAGGCAAGTGCACAAAATGTCATCTATACAAACAGAAATATCATGTTTGTATGCCGCAGGTCCTCTAGTTTTCTACCTAGAAAATACAAATGTGTAGAGCTGGTGTCTCCATGTGGAACCAATTAGTGATCCAAACACAAAATTAAATGTTCCCTGAAAAAAAACATTCAAAACAATAAAGTCCATCGATTATATCCGGAAAACACAAACACAGAGGCTTTCACAATATTTCGGATTCAGTTAGCCAAAACACAACCGGATAGTTCTGGTTTCATCCAGTCATATCTGGCCAAACTGGTGTGGAATTCGTATGCAATGGACCGAGGAAATCACAGTAAAAATGGTTTTGGAGAAAAGCAAAGGCTTTTTGTTAGGCAAGTAGATAAAAGGTCATCTACAGAAACAGAAATATCATGTTTGTTTGTCGCAGTTCCTCCAGCTTTCTCCCTAGAAAATACGAATGTGTAGAGCTGGTGTCTCCATGTGGAACCAATTAGTGTTTCCAAGCACAAAATTAAATGTTCCCTTTTAAAAAACATTCAAAACAATAAAGTCCGTTGATAATATCCAGAAAAAACAAACACAGAGGCTGTAGCAATATTTCGGATTGAAATAGCCAAAACACAACCGGATATTTCTGGTATCATCCAGTCATATCCGGTCAAAGTGGAGTGGAATTCGTATCTAATGGACCGAGAAAATAACAGTAAAAATGGTTTTGGAGAAAAGCAAAGTCTTTTCATTAGGCAAGTAGATAAAATGTCATCTATAAAAAAGAAATATCATGTTTGTTTGTCGCAGTTCCTCTAGCTTTCTCCCTAGAAAATACGAATGTGTAGACTAGTGTCTCCATGTGGAACCAATTAGTGTTTCTATGGTACAAAATTAAATGTTCTCTGATAAAAACATTCAAAACAATAAAGTCCATCGACAATATCCAGAAAACACAAACACAGAGGCTGTAGCAATATCTGGTATATAGTAAGCCAAAACATTACCAGATATTTCTGGTTTCATCCAGTCATATCCGGACAAAGTGGGATGGAATTCGTATGCAATGGACCGAGAAAATTACAGTGAAAATGGTTTTAGAGAAAATCAAAGTCTTTTCCTTTGGCCAGTACATAAAAACTCATTTATACAAACAGAAATATCATGTTTGTTTGCCTCAGTTTCTCTAGATTTCTCCGTACAATATACGCATATGTAGAGCTAGTATCTCCATGTTGAACCAATTATTGTTTGTACGGTACAAAATTAAATGTTCCCTGATAAAAATCATTCAAAACAATAAATTCCATCGATAATATCCTGAAAACACAAACACAGAGGCTTTCACAATATCTGGGATTGAGTTAGCCAAAACACAACCGGATAGTTCTGGTTTCATCCAGTCATATCCGGAAAAACTGGTGTGGAATTCGTATGCAAGGGAACGAGAATATCACAGTAAAAATGGTTTTGGAGAAAAGCAGTCTTTTCGTTAGGCAAGTGCATAAAATATCATCTATGCAAACAGAAATATCATGTTTGTTTGCCGCAGTTCCTCTAGCTTTCTCCCTAGAAAATACGAATATGTAGACTGGTGTCTCCATGATGAAACAATTAGTGTTTCAACAGTAAAAAATTAAATATTCCCTGATAAAAATATTCAAAACAATAAAGTCCATCGATAATATCCAGAAAACACAATCACAAAGGCTTTCACAATATTTCGGATTGATAGCCAAAACACAATCGGATATTTCTGGTTTCATCCAGTCATATCCGGACAAAGTGGTGCGGAATTCGTTTGCAATGCACCGAGAAAATCAGAGTAAAAATGGTTTTGGAGAAAAGCAAAGTCTTTTCCTTAGGCAAGTGCATAAAATGTCATCTATACAAACAGAAATATTATGTTTGTTTGTCGAAGTTACTCTAGCATTCTACCTAGAAAATACAAATATGTAGAGCAGGTTTCTCCATGTGGAACCAATTACTGTATCCAAGATCAAAATAAAATATTCCCCGATAAAAAACAATCAAAACAATAAAGTTCATTGATAATATCAGGAAAACACAAACACAGAATCTATAGCAATATCTGGGATTGAGTTAGCTAAAACAAAACCGGATATTTCCGGGTTCATCCAGTCATATCCGGACAAACTGGTGTGGAATTCGTATGCAATGGACTGAGAAAATCATAGTAAAAATGGTTTTGGAGAAAAGCAAAGTCTTTTTCTTAGGCAAGTGCATAAAATGTCATCTATACAAACAGAAATATCATGTTTGTTTGCCGCATTTCCTCTGGATTTCTCCCTAGAAAATACGAATGTGTAGAGCTGGTGTCTCCATGTGGAACCAATTATTGTTTCTATGGTACAAAATTAAAAGTTCCCTGATAAAAATATTCAAAATAATAAAGTGCATTGATAATATCCAGAAAACACAAACACAGAGGATGTAGCAATATCTGGGACTGAGTTAGCCAAAAAAAAAAAAAAAAAAAAACGGATATTTCTGGTTTCATCCAGTCATATCTGGACAAAGTCGTGTGTAATTCGTATGCAATGGACTGAGAAAATCACAGTAAAATGGTTTTGGAGAAAAGCAAAGTCTTTTCTTTAGGCAAGTGCATAAAATGTCATTTATACAAACAGAAATATGATGTTTGTTTGCCGCAGTTCCTCTAGCATTCTCCCTAGAAAATACGAATGTGTAGAGCTGGTTTCTCCTTGTGGAACCAATTAGTGATTCCCAGCACAAAATTAAATATTGCCTGATAAGAACATTCAAAACAATAAAGTCCGTTGATAATATCAAAAAAAAAAAAAAAGACTGAGACTGTAGCAATATCTGGGATATAATTAGCCAAAAGAGAACCGGATATTTCTGGTTTCATCCAGTCATATCCGGTGAACTGGTGTGGAATTCGTATGCAATGGACCGAGGAAATCACAGTAAAAATGGTTTTGGAGGAAAGCAAAGTCTTTTCGTTAGGCAAGTGCATAAAATGTCATGTATACAAACAGAAATATCATGTTTGTTTGCCATAGTTCTTCTAGATTTCTCCCTAGAAAATACGAATGTGTAGAGCTGGTGTCTCCACGTGGAACCAATTACTTTATCCAAGCTCAAAATAAAATGTTCCCCGATAAAAAACATTCAAAACAATAAAGTCCATTGATAAAATCCAGAAAACACAAACACAGAGGCTGTAGCAATAGGTGGGATTGTGTTAGCCAAAACAAATCCGGATAGTTTTTCAGTTTCATCCAGTCATATCCGGACAAAATGGTGTGGAATTCATATGCAATGGACTGAGAAAATCACAGTGAAAATGGTTTTGGAGAAAAGCAAAGTCTTTTCGTTAGGCAAGTGCATAAAATGTCATCGATACAAACAGAAATATCATGTTTGTTGGCCACAGTTCCTCTAGCTTTCCCCCTAGAAAACACGAATGTGTAAAGGTAGTGTCTCCAAGTAGAACCAATTAGGGTTTCCCAGCACAAAATTCAATGTTCCCCGATAAAAAACATTCAAAACAATACAGTCCATTGATAATATCCAGAAAACACAAACACAGAGGCTTTCACAATATTTCGGATTGAGTGAGGCAAAACACAACCGGATATTTCTGGTTTCATCCAGGCATATCCAGACAAAGTGGTGTGGAATTCATATTCAAGGGACCGAGAAAATCACAGTAAAATGGTTTTAGAGAAAAACAAAATCTTTTCGTTAGGCAAGTGCCTAAAATGTCAATGATACAAACAGAAATATCATGTTTGTTGGCCGCAGGTCCTCAAGTTTTCTCCCTAGAAAATACGAATATGCAGAGCTTGTGTCCCCATGGTGAACCAATTGGTGTTTCAACGGTACAAAATGAAATGTTCCCTGATAAAAAACATTCAAAACAATAAAATCCATCGATAATATCCAGAAAACACCAACACAGAGGCTTTCACAATATTTCGGATTGAGTTAGCCAAAACACAACCGGATAGTTCTGGTTTCATCCAGGCATATCAGGACAAAGTGGGGTGGAATTCGTATGCAGTGGACTGAGAAAATCACAGTAAAAATGGTTTTGGAGAAAAGCAAAGACTTTTCCTTCGGCAAGTGAATAAAATCTCATCTATACAAACAGAAATATCATGTTTTTTTACCACCGTTCCTCTAGCTTTCTCCCTAGAAAATATGAATGTGTAGATCTGGTGTCTCCATGTGGAACCTATTAGTGTTTTTATGGTACAAAATTAAATGTTCCATGATAAAAACATTCAAAATAATAAAGTCCATTGATAATATCCAGAAAACACAAACACAGAGGCTGTAGCAATATCTGGGACATAGCCAAAACACAACCGGATATTTATGGTTTCATACAGTCATATCCGGACAAACTGGTGTGGAATTCGTATGCAATGGTCCGAGAAAATCACAGTAAAAACGGTTTTGGAGAAAAGCAAAGTCTTTTCGTTATGCATGTGCTTAGAATGTCATCTATACAAACAGAAATGTGATGTTTTGTTCCCGCAGTTCTTCTAGCATTCTCCCTAGAAAATACAAATGTGTAGAGCTGGTGTCTGCATGTGGAACCACTTACTGTTTCTAAGGTACAAAACTAAATGTTCTCTGATAAAAACATTGAAAACAATAAAATCCATTGATAATATCCAGAAAACACAGACACTGAGGCTGTAGCAATATCTCGGATATAGTATGCCAAAAAACAACCATTTATTTCTGGTTCCATCCAGTCATATCCAGACAAAGTAGTGTGGAATTCGTATGCAATGGTCGGAGAAAATCACAGTAAAAATGGTTTTGGAGAAAAGCAAAGTCTTTTTGTTAGGCAAGTGCAAAAATATCATCTATACAAACAGAAATATCATGTTTGTTTGCCGCAGTTCCTCTAGCTTTCTCCCTAGAAAATTCAAACATGCAGAGCTGGTGTCTCCTTGTGGAACCAATTATTGTATTTCAGCTCAAAATTAAATGTTCCCCAATGAAAACATTCAAAAAAATAAAGTCCGTTGATAATATCTGGAAAACACAAACAAAACACAGAAGCTGTAGCAATATGTGGGATTGAGTTAGCCAAAACACAACCGGATATTTCTGGTTTCATCGAGGCATATTCGGACAAAGTGGGGTGGAATTCGTAGGCAATGCAACGAGAAAATCACAGTAAAAATGGTTTTGGAGAAAAGCAATGTCTTTTCCTTGGGCCAGTGCATAAATGTCATCTATACAAACAGAAATATCATGTTTGTTTGTCACAGTTCCTCTAGCTTTCTCCCTAGAAAATATGAATGTGTAGAGCTGGTGTCTCCATGTGCAACGAATTCGTGTTTCTATGGTACAAAATAAAATGTTCCCTGATAAAAACACTCGAATCAATAAAGTCCGTCGATAATAATCAGAAAACACAAACACAGAGGCTGTAGCAATATCTGTGATTGAGTTATCCAAAACACAACCGGATATTTCTGGTTTCATTAAGTCATATCCGGACAGAGTGGGGTGGAATTCGTATGCAATGGACTGAGAAAATCACAGTAAAAATGGTTTTGGAGAAAAGCAAAGTCTTTTCCTTGGGCCAGTGCATAAATGTCATCTATACAAACAGAAATATCATGTTTGTTTGTCACAGTTCCTCTAGCTTTCTCCCTAGAAAATATGAATGTGTAGAGCTGGTGTCTCCATGTGCAACGAATTCGTGTTTCTACGGTACAAAATAAAAAGTTCCCTGATAAAAACACTCGAATCAATAAAGTCCATCGATAATAATCAGAAAACACAAACACAGAGGCTGTAGCAATATCTGTGATTGAGTTATCCAAAACACAACCGGATATTTCTGGTTTCATTAAGTCATATCCGGACAGAGTGGGGTGGAATTTGTATGCAATGGACTGAGAAAATCACAGTAAAAATGGTTTTGGAGAAAAGCAAAGTCTTTTCGTTAGCCAAGTGCTTAAAATGTATCTATACAAACAGAAATATCACGTTGGTTTGCCGCAGTTCCTCTAGCTTTCTCCCTAGAAAATATGAATGTGTAGACTGGTGTCTCCATGTGGAACTTATTTGTGTTTCTATGGTACAAAATTAAATGTTCCGTGAAAAAATATTCAAAACAATAAAATCCACTGATAGTATCCAGAAAACACAGACACTGAGGTTGTAGCAATATCTGGGATTGAGTTAGCCAAAGCACAACCATTTATTTCTGGTTTCATCCAGTCATATCCGGAAAAAGTGGTGTGGAATTCCTACGAAATGGACGATGAAAATCACAGTAAAAATGGTTTTGGAGAAAAGCAAAGTCTTTTCGTTAGGCAAGTGCATAAAATATATCTATACAAGCAGAAACATCATCTTTGTTTGTTGCAGTTCCTCTAGCTTTCTTTCTAGAAAATACAAATGTGTAGGCTGATGTCTCCATGTAGACCAATTAGCGATTCCCAGCACAAAAATAAATGTTCCCTGATAAAAACACTCAAAACTATAAAGACCGTCGATAATATCTAGATAACACAGACACAGACTGTAGCAATATCTGGGATGGAGTTAGCCAAAACACAACGGGATATTTCTGGTTTCATCCAGTCATATCCGGAGAGAGTGGGGTGGAATTCGTATGCAATGGACCGAGGAAATCACAGTAAAAATGGTTTTTGAGAAAAGCAAAGTCTTTTCGTTAGGGAAGTGCATAAAATGTCATCTATACAAACAGAAATATCATGTTTGTTTGTCGCAGTTCCTCTAGCTTTCTCCCTAGAAAATACAAACATGTAGAGCTGGTGTCTCCATATGGAACCAATTAGTGTTTCCCAGAACAAAATAAAATGTTCCCTGATAAAAACATTCAAAACAATAATGTCCGTCGATAATATCCCAAAAACACAAACACAGACTGTAGCAATATCTGGGATGGACTTCGCCAAAACACAACCGGATATTTCTGGTTTCATCCAGTCATATCCAGACAAAGTGGTGTGGAATTCGTATTCAATGGATGGAGAAAATCACAGTAAAAATCATTTTTTAGAAAAGCAAAGTCTTTTCTTTAGGCAAGTGCATAAAATGTCATCAATACAATCAGAAATATCATGTTTCTTTGCTGCAATTCCTCTAGCTTTCTCACTAGAAAATACGAATGTGCAGAGCTAGTGTCTCCATGTGGAACCAATTAGTGTTTATACGGTACAAAATTAAATGTTCCCTAATAAAAACATTCAAAACAATAAATTCCGTCAATAATATCCAGAAAACACAAACACAGAGGGTGTAACAATATCTGGGATTGAGTTAGCCAAAACACAACCGGATATTTCTGGTTTCATCCAGTCATATCCTGATAAAGTGGTGGGGAATTCGTATGTAATGGACCGAGAAAATCACAGTAAATATGGTTTTAGAGAAAAGCAAAGTCTTTTCGTTAGGCAAGTGCATAAAACGTCATCTACACAAACAGAAATATCATGTTTTTTGCCACAGTTCCTCTCGCTTTCTCCCTAGAAAATACGAATGTGTAGACTGGTGTCTCCATGTGGAACCAATTAGTGTCTCTATGGTACAAAATGAAATGTTCCCTAATAAAAACACTCAAAACAATAAAGTCCGTCGATAATATCCAGAAAACACAAACATAGATGCTGTAGTAATATCTGGGATATAGTAAGCCACAGAACAACCTAATATTTCTGTTTTCATCCAGTCATATCCGGACAAAGTGGGGTGGAATTTGTATGCAATGGACTGAGAAAATCACTTTAAAAATGGTTTTGGAGAAAAGCAAAGTCTTTTTGTTAGCAAAGTGCATAAAATATCAACTATACAAACAGAAACATCATGTTTGTTTGCCGCAGTTCCTCTAGCTTTCTCCCTAGAAAATATGAATGTGTAGAGCTGGTGTCTCCATGTGGAACCAATTAGTGTTTCCCAGCACAAAATTAAATGTTCCCTGATAAAAACATTCAAAACAATAAAGTCCGTCGATAATATCCAAAAAACTCAAACACAGACTGTAGCAATATCCGGGATGGAGTTAGCCAAAACACAACCGGATATTTCAGGTTTCATCCAGGCATATCCGCACAAAATGGGATGCAATTCGTATGCAATTGCCCGAGAAAACCACAGTAAATATGATTTTGGAGAAAAGCAAAGTCTTTTCGTTAGGCAAGTGCATAAAATGTCATCTATACAAACAGAAACATCATGTTTGTTTGCCGCAGTTCCTCTAGCTTCCTCATTAGAAAATACGAATGTGTAGACTTGGTGTCTCCATGTGGAACCTATTAGTGTATCTACAGTACAAAATTAAATGTTCCCTGATAAAAAACATTCAAAACAATAAAGTCGGTCGATAATATCCAGAAACCACAAACACAGAGGCTATAGCAATATCTGGGATTGAGCTAGCCAAAACACATCCGGATATTTCTGGTTTCATCCAGTCATATCTGGAAAAAATGTGGTGTAATACGTATGCAATTGACCGAGAAAATCACAGTAAATATGGTTTTGGAGAAAAACAAAGTCTTTTCGTAAGGCAAGTGCATAAAATGCCATCTATACAAACAGAAACATCATGCTTGTTTGCCGCAGTTCCTCTAGCTTTCTCCCTAGAAAATACAAATGTGTAGACTGGTGTCTCCATGTGGAACCAATTAGTGTTTCCCAGCACAAAATTAAATGTTCCCTGATAAAAACATTCAAAACAATAAAATCCATTGATAATATCCAGAAAACACAAACACAGAGGCTTTCACAATATTTCAGATTGAGTGAGGCAAAACACAACCGGATATTTCTGCTTTCATCCATCCATATCCGGACAAAGTGGTGTGTCATTCCTATGCAATGGACCGAGAAAATCACAGTAAAAATCGTTTTTGAGAAAAGCAAACTCTTTTCGTTAGGCAAGTGCATAAAATGTCATCTATAGAAACAGAAACATCAGGTTTGTTTGTCGCAGTTCCTCTAGCATTCTCCCTAGAAAATACGGACGTGTAGACTGTTGTCTCCATGTAGAACCAATGAGTGTTTCCCAGCACAAAATTAAATGTTCCCTGATAAAAACATTCAAAACAATAAAGTCCGTCGATAATATCCAAAAAACACAAAAAGAGACTGTAGCAATATCTGGGATGGAGTTAGCCAAAACACAACCGGATATTTCTGGTGTCATCCAGTCATATCCGGACAAAGTGGTGTGGAATTCGTATGCAATGGACCGAGAAAATCACAGTAAAAATGGTTTTGGAGAAAAGCAAAGTCTTTTCGTCAAGCAAGTGCATAAAATGTCATATATACAAACAGAAATATCATGTTTGTTTGTCGCAGTTCCTCTAGCTTTCTCCCTAGAATATACGAATGTGTAGAGCTGGTGTCCCCATGATGAACCAATTAGTGTTTCAATGGTACAAAATAAAATGTTCCCTGATAAAAACATTCAAAACAATACAGTCCATCGATAATATCCAGAAAACACAAACACAAGAGGCTTTCACAAAATTCGGATGGAGTTAGCCAAAACACAGGTGGATATTTCCGGTTTCTTCCAAGCATATCCGGACAAACTAGTGTGGAATCGTATGCAATAGACCGAGAAAATCACAGTAAGAATGTTTTTGGAGAAAAGCAAAGTCTTTTCGTTAGGCAAGTGCATAAAATGCCATCTACACAAACAGAAATATCATGTTTCTTTGTCGCAGTTCCTCTTGCTTTCTCCCTAGAAAATACAAATATGTAGAGCTGGTGTCTCCATGTGGAACCAGTTAGTGTATCTAAGCTCAAAATTAAGTGTTCCCCGATAAAAAATTTCGTAACAATACAGTCCATCGATAATATCTGGAAAACACAAACACTGAGGCTGTAGCAAATTCTCGGATTGAGTTAGCCAAAAGAAAACTGGATATTTCTGATTTCATGCAGTCATATCCGGTAAACTGGTGTGGAATTTGTATGCAATGGACCGAGAAAATCACAGTATAAATGGTTTTGGAGAAAAGCAAAGTCTTTTTGTTAGGCAAGTGCATAAAATGTCATCTATACAAACAGAAATATCATGTTTGTTTGTCGCAGTTTCTCTAGCTTTCTTCCTAGAATATACGAATGTGTAGAGCTGGTGTCCCCAATGTGAACCAATTAGTGTTTCAATGGTACAAAATTAAATGTTCCCTGATAAAAACATTCAAAACCATACAGTCAATCGATAATATCCAGAAAACACGAACACAAGAGGCTTTCACAAAATTCGGATGGAGTTAGCCAAAACACAACCGAATATTTCCGGTTTCTTCCAAGCATATCCGGTCAAATTAGTGTGGAAGTCGTATGCAATGGACCGAGAAAATCACAGTAAAATGGTTTTGGAGAAAAGCAAAGTCTTTTCGTTAGGCAAGTGCATAAAATGTCATCTATACAAACAGAAATATCATGTTTCTTTGCCGCAGTTCCTCTACCTTTCTCCCTAGAAAATACAAATATGTAGAGCTGGTGTCTCCATGTGGAACCAGTTAGTGTCTCTAAGCTCAAAATTAAATGTTCCCCGATAAAAAACATTCAAAACAATAAAGTCCGTAGATAATAACTGGAAAACACAAACACAGAGGCTGTAGCAATATCTGGGATTGAGTTAGCCAAAATAAAACCAGATATTTCCGGTTTCATCCAGTCATATCCGGTAAACTGGTGTGGAATTCGTATGCAATGGTCCGAGAAAATCACAATGAAAATGGTTTGGAGAAAAGCAAAGTCTTTTCGTTAGGCAAGTGCATAAAATGTCCTCTATACAAACAGAAATATCATGTTGTTTGCCGCAGTTCCACGAGCTTTCTCCCTAGAAAATACGAACGTGTAGAGCTGGTGTTCCCATGATGAACCAATTACTGTATCCAAGCCGAAAATAAAATGTTCCCTGATAAAAAATATTCAAAACAATAAAGTTCATGGATAATATCCGGAAAACACAAACACAGAGGCTGTACCAATATCTGGGATTGAGTTAGCCAAAACAAAACCGGATATTTCCGGTTTCATCCAGTCATATCCGGACAAACTAGTGTGGAATTCGTATGCAATGGACCGAGAAATTGAGAGTAAAAATGGTTTTGGAGAAAAGCAAAGTCTTTTCGTTTGAAAATTTCATAAAATGTCATCGATACAAACAGAAATATCATGTTTGTTTGCCACAGTTCCACTAGCTTTTTCCCTAGAAAATTCCAATGTTTAGAGCTGGTGTCTCCATGTGGAACCAATTAGTTTTTCCCAGAACAAAATTAAATGTTCCCTGATAAAAACATTCAAAACAATAAAGTCCGTTGATAATATCTGGAAAACACAAACAAAATGGCTGTAGCAATATCTGGGATTTAGTTAGGCAAAACAATCCGGATATTTCTGGTTTCATCCAGTCATATCCTGATAAAGTGGTGGGGAATTCGTATGTAATGGACCGAGAAAATCACAGTAAATATGGTTTTAGAGAAAAGCAAAGTCTTTTCGTTAGGCAAGTGCATAAAACGTCATCTACACAAACAGAAATATCATGTTTTTTGCCACAGTTCCTCTCGCTTTCTCCCTAGAAAATACGAATGTGTAGACTGGTGTCTCCATGTGGAACCAATTAGTGTCTCTATGGTACAAAATGAAATGTTCCCTAATAAAAACACTCAAAACAATAAAGTCCGTCGATAATATCCAGAAAACACAAACATAGATGCTGTAGTAATATCTGGGATATAGTAAGCCACAGAACAACCTAATATTTCTGTTTTCATCCAGTCATATCCGGACAAAGTGGGGTGGAATTTGTATGCAATGGACTGAGAAAATCACTTTAAAAATGGTTTTGGAGAAAAGCAAAGTCTTTTTGTTAGCAAAGTGCATAAAATATCAACTATACAAACAGAAACATCATGTTTGTTTGCCGCAGTTCCTCTAGCTTTCTCCCTAGAAAATATGAATGTGTAGAGCTGGTGTCTCCATGTGGAACCAATTAGTGTTTCCCAGCACAAAATTAAATGTTCCCTGATAAAAACATTCAAAACAATAAAGTCCGTCGATAATATCCAAAAAACTCAAACACAGACTGTAGCAATATCCGGGATGGAGTTAGCCAAAACACAACCGGATATTTCAGGTTTCATCCAGGCATATCCGCACAAAATGGGATGCAATTCGTATGCAATTGCCCGAGAAAACCACAGTAAATATGATTTTGGAGAAAAGCAAAGTCTTTTCGTTAGGCAAGTGCATAAAATGTCATCTATACAAACAGAAACATCATGTTTGTTTGCCGCAGTTCCTCTAGCTTCCTCATTAGAAAATACGAATGTGTAGACTTGGTGTCTCCATGTGGAACCTATTAGTGTATCTACAGTACAAAATTAAATGTTCCCTGATAAAAAACATTCAAAACAATAAAGTTGGTCGATAATATCCACAAACCACAAACACAGAGGCTATAGCAATATCTGGGATTGAGCTAGCCAAAACACATCCGGATATTTCTGGTTTCATCCAGTCATATCTGGAAAAAATGTGGTGCAATACGTATGCAATTGACCGAGAAAATCACAGTAAATATGGTTTTGGAGAAAAACAAAGTCTTTTCGTAAGGCAAGTGCATAAAATGCCATCTATACAAACAGAAACATCATGCTTGTTTGCCGCAGTTCCTCTAGCTTTCTCCCTAGAAAATACAAATGTGTAGACTGGTGTCTCCATGTGGAACCAATTAGTGTTTCCCAGCACAAAATTAAATGTTCCCTGATAAAAACATTCAAAACAATAAAATCCATTGATAATATCCAGAAAACACAAACACAGAGGCTTTCACAATATTTCAGATTGAGTGAGGCAAAACACAACCGGATATTTCTGCTTTCATCCATCCATATCCGGACAAAGTGGTGTGTCATTCCTATGCAATGGACCGAGAAAATCACAGTAAAAATCGTTTTTGAGAAAAGCAAACTCTTTTCGTTAGGCAAGTGCATAAAATGTCATCTATAGAAACAGAAACATCAGGTTTGTTTGTCGCAGTTCCTCTAGCATTCTCCCTAGAAAATACGGACGTGTAGACTGTTGTCTCCATGTAGAACCAATGAGTGTTTCCCAGCACAAAATTAAATGTTCCCTGATAAAAACATTCAAAACAATAAAGTCCGTCGATAATATCCAAAAAACACAAAAAGAGACTGTAGCAATATCTGGGATGGAGTTAGCCAAAACACAACCGGATATTTCTGGTGTCATCCAGTCATATCCGGACAAAGTGGTGTGGAATTCGTATGCAATGGACCGAGAAAATCACAGTAAAAATGGTTTTGGAGAAAAGCAAAGTCTTTTCGTCAAGCAAGTGCATAAAATGTCATATATACAAACAGAAATATCATGTTTGTTTGTCGCAGTTCCTCTAGCTTTCTCCCTAGAATATACGAATGTGTAGAGCTGGTGTCCCCATGATGAACCAATTAGTGTTTCAATGGTACAAAATAAAATGTTCCCTGATAAAAACATTCAAAACAATACAGTCCATCGATAATATCCAGAAAACACAAACACAAGAGGCTTTCACAAAATTCGGATGGAGTTAGCCAAAACACAGGTGGATATTTCCGGTTTCTTCCAAGCATATCCGGACAAACTAGTGTGGAATCGTATGCAATAGACCGAGAAAATCACAGTAAGAATGTTTTTGGAGAAAAGCAAAGTCTTTTCGTTAGGCAAGTGCATAAAATGCCATCTACACAAACAGAAATATCATGTTTCTTTGTCGCAGTTCCTCTTGCTTTCTCCCTAGAAAATACAAATATGTAGAGCTGGTGTCTCCATGTGGAACCAGTTAGTGTATCTAAGCTCAAAATTAAGTGTTCCCCGATAAAAAATTTCGTAACAATACAGTCCATCGATAATATCTGGAAAACACAAACACTGAGGCTGTAGCAAATTCTCGGATTGAGTTAGCCAAAAGAAAACTGGATATTTCTGATTTCATGCAGTCATATCCAGTAAACTGGTGTGGAATTTGTATGCAATGGACCGAGAAAATCACAGTATAAATGGTTTTGGAGAAAAGCAAAGTCTTTTTGTTAGGCAAGTGCATAAAATGTCATCTATACAAACAGAAATATCATGTTTGTTTGTCGCAGTTTCTCTAGCTTTCTTCCTAGAATATACGAATGTGTAGAGCTGGTGTCCCCAATGTGAACCAATTAGTGTTTCAATGGTACAAAATTAAATGTTCCCTGATAAAAAACATTCAAAACAATAAAGTCCGTAGATAATAACTGGAAAACACAAACACAGAGGCTGTAGCAATATCTGGGAATGAGTTAGCCAAAATAAAACCAGATATTTCCGGTTTCATCCAGTCATATCCGGTAAACTGGTGTGGAATTCGTATGCAATGGTCCGAGAAAATCACAATGAAAATGGTTTGGAGAAAAGCAAAGTCTTTTCGTTAGGCAAGTGCATAAAATGTCCTCTATACAAACAGAAATATCATGTTGTTTGCCGCAGTTCCACGAGCTTTCTCCCTAGAAAATACGAACGTGTAGAGCTGGTGTTCCCATGATGAACCAATTACTGTATCCAAGCCGAAAATAAAATGTTCCCTGATAAAAAATATTCAAAACAATAAAGTTCATGGATAATATCCGGAAAACACAAACACAGAGGCTGTACCAATATCTGGGATTGAGTTAGCCAAAACAAAACCGGATATTTCCGGTTTCATCCAGTCATATCCGGACAAACTAGTGTGGAATTCGTATGCAATGGACCGAGAAATTGAGAGTAAAAATGGTTTTGGAGAAAAGCAAAGTCTTTTCGTTTGAAAATTTCATAAAATGTCATCGATACAAACAAAAATAGCATGTTTGTTTGCCGCAGTAACTCTAGCTTTGTACCTAGAAAATACGAATGTGTAGAGCTGGTGTCTCCAAGTGGAACCAATTAGTGTTTCCAAGCACAAAAATAAAATGTTCCGCGATAAAAATCATTCAAAACAATAAAGTCCATGGATAATATCAGGAATACACAAAAACAGAAGCTGTAGCAATACCTGGGATTGAGTTATCCAAAAGAAAACGGGATATATCCGGTTTCATCCAGTCATATCCGGTAAACTGGTGTGGAATTCGTATGCAATGGGCCAAGAAATTCACAGTACAAATGGTTTTGGAGAAAAGCAAAGTCATTTCGTTAGGCAAGTTCATAAAATGTCATCGAAACAAACAGAAATATCATGTGTGTTTGTCGCAGTTCCTCTAGCTTTCTCCCTAAAAAATATGAATGTGTAGAGCTGGTGTCCACATGATGAACCAATTAGTGTTTCTATGGTACAAAAATAAATGTTCCCTGATAAAAACATTGAAAACAATAAAGTCCATGGATAATATAAGAAAACACAAACACACAGGCTTTCACAATATTTCGGATTGAGTTAGCCAACACAACCGGATATTTCTGGTTCCATCCAGTCATATCCAGAAAAACTAGTGTGGAAATCATATGCAATGGACCGAGAAAATCACAGTAATTGTGGTTTTGAAGAAAAGCAAAGTCTTTTCTTTAGGCAAGTGCATAAAATGTCATCGATACAAACAGAAATATCATGTTTGTTTGTCACAGTTCCTCTAGCTTTCTCCCTAGAATATACAAATATGTAGAGCTTGTGTCCCCATGATGAACCAATTAGTATTTCTACGGTACAAAAATATATGTTCCCTGATAAAAACATTCAAAACTATAAACTCCATTGATATTATCCAGAAAACACAAACACAGAAGCTGTAGCAATATTTCAGATTGAATTAGCGAAGACACAAACGGATATTTCTGGTATCATCCAGTCACATCCGGACAAAGTGGTGTGGAATTCGTAAGCAATGCACAGAGAAAATCACAGTAAAAATGGTTTTGGAGAAAAGTAAAGTCTTTTCATTAGGCAAGTGCACAAAATGTCATCTATACAAACAGAAATATCATGTTTGTATGCCGCAGGTCCTCTAGTTTTCTACCTAGAAAATACAAATGTGTAGAGCTGGTGTCTCCATGTGGAACCAATTAGTGATCCAAACACAAAATTAAATGTTCCCTGAAAAAAAACATTCAAAACAATAAAGTCCATCGATTATATCCGGAAAACACAAACACAGAGGCTTTCACAATATTTCGGATTCAGTTAGCCAAAACACAACCGGATAGTTCTGGTTTCATCCAGTCATATCTGGCCAAACAGGTGTGGAATTCGTATGCAATGGACCGAGGAAATCACAGTAAAAATGGTTTTGGAGAAAAGCAAAGGCTTTTTGTTAGGCAAGTAGATAAAAGGTCATCTACAGAAACAGAAATATCATGTTTGTTTGTCGCAGTTCCTCCAGCTTTCTCCCTAGAAAATACGAATGTGTAGAGCTGGTGTCTCCATGTGGAACCAATTAGCGTTTCAAAGCACAAAATTAAATGTTCCCTTTTAAAAAACATTCAAAACAATAAAGTCCGTTGATAATATCCAGAAAACACAAACACAGAGGCTGTAGCAATATTTCGGATTGAAATAGCCAAAACACAACCGGATATTTCTGGTATCATCCAGTCATATCCGGTCAAAGTGGAGTGGAATTCGTATCTAATGGACCGAGAAAATAACAGTAAAAATGGTTTTGGAGAAAAGCAAAGTCTTTTCATTAGGCAAGTAGATAAAATGTCATCTATACAAAAAGAAATATCATGTTTGTTTGTCACAGTTCCTCTACCTTTCTCCCTAGAAAATACGAATGTGTAGAGCTGCTGTCTCCATGTGGAACCAATTAGTGTTTCCAAGCACAAACATAAATATTCCATGATAAGAAACATCCAAAACAATAAAGTCCATCGATAATATCCAGAAAACACAAACACAGAGGCTGTAGCAATATATCGGATTGAGTTAGCCAAGACACAACTGGATATTTCTGCTTTCATGCAGGCATATCCGGACAAACTGGTGTGGAATTCGTATGCAATGGACTGAGAAAATCAGGGTAAAAATGGTTTTGGAGAAAAGCAAAATCTTTTCATTAGGCAAGTAGATAAAATGTCATCTATACAAACAGAAATATCATGTTTGTTTGCCACAGTTCCTCTAGCTTTCTCCCTACAAAATAAGAATGTGTAGAGCTGGTGTCCCCATGATGAACCAATTAGTGTTTCTACTTTACAAAAATAAATGTTCCCTGATAAAAAACATTCAAAACAATAAAGTCTGTTGATAAAACCGAAAAACACAAACACAGAAGCTGTAGCAATATCTGGGATTGAGTTAGCCAAAACAAAACCGGATATTTCCGGTTTCATCCAGTCATATCCGGACAAACTGGTATGGAATTCGTATGCAATGGACCAAGAAACCCACAGTACAAATGGTTTTGGAGAAAAGAAAAATCTTTTCGTTAGGCAAGTGCATAAAATGTCATCTATACAAACAGAAATATCATGTTTGTTTGCCGCAGTTCCTCTAGCTTACTCCCTAGAAAATACAAATGTGTAGAGCTGGTGTCTCCATGTGGAACCAATTAGTGTTTCCAAGCACAAAATTAAATTTTCCCTCATAATACCATTCAAAATAATAAAGTTCGTGGATAATATCAGGAATACACAAACAGAAAGGCTGTCGCAATATCTCGGATTCAGTTAGCCAAAACAAAACCAGATATTTCCAGTTTCATCCATTCATATCCAGACAAATTGCTGTGGAGTTCGTATGCAATGGACCGAGAAAATCAGAGTAAAAATGGTTTTGGAGAAAAGCAGTCTTTTCGTTAGGCAAGTGCATAAAATATCATCTATGCAAACAGAAATATCATGTTTGTTTGCCGCAGTTCCTCTAGCTTTCTCCCTAGAAAATACGAATATGTAGACTGGTGTCTCCATGATGAAACAATTAGTGTTTCAACAGTAAAAAATTAAATATTCCCTGATAAAAATATTCAAAACAATAAAGTCCATCGATAATATCCAGAAAACACAATCACAAAGGCTTTCACAATATTTCGGATTGATAGCCAAAACACAATCGGATATTTCTGGTTTCATCCAGTCATATCCGGACAAAGTGGTGTGGAATTCGTTTGCAATGCACTGAGAAAATCAGAGTAAAAATGGTTTTGGAGAAAAGCAAAGTCTTTTCCTTAGGCAAGTGCATAAAATGTCATCTATACAAACAGAAATATTATGTTTGTTTGTCGAAGTTACTCTAGCATTCTACCTAGAAAATACAAATATGTAGAGCAGGTTTCTCCATGTGGAACCAATTACTGTATCCAAGATCAAAATAAAATATTCCCCGATAAAAAACAATCAAAACAATAAAGTTCATTGATAATATCAGGAAAACACAAACACAGAATCTATAGCAATATCTGGGATTGAGTTAGCTAAAACAAAACCGGATATTTCCGGGTTCATCCAGTCATATCCGGACAAACTGGTGTGGAATTCGTATGCAATGGACTGAGAAAATCATAGTAAAAATGGTTTTGGAGAAAAGCAAAGTCTTTTTCTTAGGCAAGTGCATAAAATGTCATCTATACAAACAGAAATATCATGTTTGTTTGCCGCATTTCCTCTGGATTTCTCCCTAGAAAATACGAATGTGTAGAGCTGGTGTCTCCATGTGGAACCAATTATTGTTTCTATGGTACAAAATTAAAAGTTCCCTGATAAAAATATTCAAAATAATAAAGTGCATTGATAATATCCAGAAAACACAAACACAGAGGATGTAGCAATATCTGGGACTGAGTTAGCCAAAAAAAAAAAAAAAAAAACGGATATTTCTGGTTTCATCCAGTCATATCTGGACAAAGTCGTGTGTAATTCGTATGCAATGGACTGAGAAAATCACAGTAAAATGGTTTTGGAGAAAAGCAAAGTCTTTTCTTTAGGCAAGTGCATAAAATGTCATTTATACAAACAGAAATATGATGTTTGTTTGCCGCAGTTCCTCTAGCATTCTCCCTAGAAAATACGAATGTGTAGAGCTGGTTTCTCCTTGTGGAACCAATTAGTGATTCCCAGCACAAAATTAAATATTGCCTGATAAGAACATTCAAAACAATAAAGTCCGTTGATAATATCAAAAAAAAAAAAAGACTGAGACTGTAGCAATATCTGGGATATAATTAGCCAAAAGAGAACCGGATATTTCTGGTTTCATCCAGTCATATCCGGTGAACTGGTGTGGAATTCGTATGCAATGGACCGAGGAAATCACAGTAAAAATGGTTTTGGAGGAAAGCAAAGTCTTTTCGTTAGGCAAGTGCATAAAATGTCATGTATACAAACAGAAATATCATGTTTGTTTGCCATAGTTCTTCTAGATTTCTCCCTAGAAAATACGAATGTGTAGAGCTGGTGTCTCCACGTGGAACCAATTACTTTATCCAAGCTCAAAATAAAATGTTCCCCGATAAAAAACATTCAAAACAATAAAGTCCATTGATAAAATCCAGAAAACACAAACAGAGGCTGTAGCAATAGGTGGGATTGTGTTAGCCAAAACAAATCCGGATAGTTTTTCAGTTTCATCCAGTCATATCCGGACAAAATGGTGTGGAATTCATATGCAATGGACTGAGAAAATCACAGTGAAAATGGTTTTGGAGAAAAGCAAAGTCTTTTCGTTAGGCAAGTGCATAAAATGTCATCGATACAAACAGAAATATCATGTTTGTTGGCCACAGTTCCTCTAGCTTTCCCCCTAGAAAACACGAATGTGTAAAGGTAGTGTCTCCAAGTAGAACCAATTAGGGTTTCCCAGCACAAAATTCAATGTTCCCCGATAAAAAACATTCAAAACAATACAGTCCATTGATAATATCCAGAAAACACAAACACAGAGGCTTTCACAATATTTCGGATTGAGTGAGGCAAAACACAACCGGATATTTCTGGTTTCATCCAGGCATATCCAGACAAAGTGGTGTGGAATTCATATTCAAGGGACCGAGAAAATCACAGTAAAATGGTTTTAGAGAAAAACAAAATCTTTTCGTTAGGCAAGTGCCTAAAATGTCAATGATACAAACAGAAATATCATGTTTGTTGGCCGCAGGTCCTCAAGTTTTCTCCCTAGAAAATACGAATATGCAGAGCTTGTGTCCCCATGGTGAACCAATTGGTGTTTCAACGGTACAAAATGAAATGTTCCCTGATAAAAAACATTCAAAACAATAAAATCCATCGATAATATCCAGAAAACACCAACACAGAGGCTTTCACAATATTTCGGATTGAGTTAGCCAAAACACAACCGGATAGTTCTGGTTTCATCCAGGCATATCGGGACAAAGTGGGGTGGAATTCGTATGCAGTGGACTGAGAAAATCACAGTAAAAATGGTTTTGGAGAAAAGCAAAGACTTTTCCTTCGGCAAGTGAATAAAATCTCATCTATACAAACAGAAATATCATGTTTTTTTACCACCGTTCCTCTAGCTTTCTCCCTAGAAAATATGAATGTGTAGATCTGGTGTCTCCATGTGGAACCTATTAGTGTTTTTATGGTACAAAATTAAATGTTCCGTGATAAAAACATTCAAAATAATAAAGTCCATTGATAATATCCAGAAAACACAAACACAGAGGCTGTAGCAATATCTGGGACATAGCCAAAACACAACCGGATATTTATGGTTTCATACAGTCATATCCGGACAAACTGGTGTGGAATTCGTATGCAATGGTCCGAGAAAATCACAGTAAAAACGGTTTTGGAGAAAAGCAAAGTCTTTTCGTTATGCATGTGCTTAGAATGTCATCTATACAAACAGAAATGTGATGTTTTGTTCCCGCAGTTCTTCTAGCATTCTCCCTAGAAAATACAAATGTGTAGAGCTGGTGTCTGCATGTGGAACCACTTACTGTTTCTAAGGTACAAAACTAAATGTTCTCTGATAAAAACATTGAAAACAATAAAATCCATTGATAATATCCAGAAAACACAGACACTGAGGCTGTAGCAATATCTCGGATATAGTATGCCAAAAAACAACCATTTATTTCTGGTTCCATCCAGTCATATCCAGACAAAGTAGTGTGGAATTCGTATGCAATGGTCGGAGAAAATCACAGTAAAAATGGTTTTGGAGAAAAGCAAAGTCTTTTTGTTAGGCAAGTGCAAAAATATCATCTATACAAACAGAAATATCATGTTTGTTTGCCGCAGTTCCTCTAGCTTTCTCCCTAGAAAATTCAAACATGCAGAGCTGGTGTCTCCTTGTGGAACCAATTATTGTATTTCAGCTCAAAATTAAATGTTCCCCAATGAAAACATTCAAAAAAATAAAGTCCGTTGATAATATCTGGAAAACACAAACAAAACACAGAAGCTGTAGCAATATGTGGGATTGAGTTAGCCAAAACACAACCGGATATTTCTGGTTTCATCGAGGCATATTCGGACAAAGTGGGGTGGAATTCGTAGGCAATGCAACGAGAAAATCACAGTAAAAATGGTTTTGGAGAAAAGCAATGTCTTTTCCTTGGGCCAGTGCATAAATGTCATCTATACAAACAGAAATATCATGTTTGTTTGTCACAGTTCCTCTAGCTTTCTCCCTAGAAAATATGAATGTGTAGAGCTGGTGTCTCCATGTGCAACGAATTCGTGTTTCTATGGTACAAAATAAAATGTTCCCTGATAAAAACACTCGAATCAATAAAGTCCGTCGATAATAATCAGAAAACACAAACACAGAGGCTGTAGCAATATCTGTGATTGAGTTATCCAAAACACAACCGGATATTTCTGGTTTCATTAAGTCATATCCGGACAGAGTGGGGTGGAATTCGTATGCAATGGACTGAGAAAATCACAGTAAAAATGGTTTTGGAGAAAAGCAAAGTCTTTTCCTTGGGCCAGTGCATAAATGTCATCTATACAAACAGAAATATCATGTTTGTTTGTCACAGTTCCTCTAGCTTTCTCCCTAGAAAATATGAATGTGTAGAGCTGGTGTCTCCATGTGCAACGAATTCGTGTTTCTACGGTACAAAATAAAAAGTTCCCTGATAAAAACACTCGAATCAATAAAGTCCATCGATAATAATCAGAAAACACAAACACAGAGGCTGTAGCAATATCTGTGATTGAGTTATCCAAAACACAACCGGATATTTCTGGTTTCATTAAGTCATATCCGGACAGAGTGGGGTGGAATTTGTATGCAATGGACTGAGAAAATCACAGTAAAAATGGTTTTGGAGAAAAGCAAAGTCTTTTCGTTAGCCAAGTGCTTAAAATGTATCTATACAAACAGAAATATCACGTTGGTTTGCCGCAGTTCCTCTAGCTTTCTCCCTAGAAAATATGAATGTGTAGACTGGTGTCTCCATGTGGAACTTATTTGTGTTTCTATGGTACAAAATTAAATGTTCCGTGAAAAAATATTCAAAACAATAAAATCCACTGATAGTATCCAGAAAACACAGACACTGAGGTTGTAGCAATATCTGGGATTGAGTTAGCCAAAGCACAACCATTTATTTCTGGTTTCATCCAGTCATATCCGGAAAAAGTGGTGTGGAATTCCTACGAAATGGACGATGAAAATCACAGTAAAAATGGTTTTGGAGAAAAGCAAAGTCTTTTCGTTAGGCAAGTGCATAAAATATATCTATACAAGCAGAAACATCATCTTTGTTTGTTGCAGTTCCTCTAGCTTTCTTTCTAGAAAATACAAATGTGTAGGCTGATGTCTCCATGTAGACCAATTAGCGATTCCCAGCACAAAAATAAATGTTCCCTGATAAAAACACTCAAAACTATAAAGACCGTCGATAATATCTAGATAACACAGACACAGACTGTAGCAATATCTGGGATGGAGTTAGCCAAAACACAACGGGATATTTCTGGTTTCATCCAGTCATATCCGGAGAGAGTGGGGTGGAATTCGTATGCAATGGACCGAGGAAATCACAGTAAAAATGGTTTTTGAGAAAAGCAAAGTCTTTTCGTTAGGGAAGTGCATAAAATGTCATCTATACAAACAGAAATATCATGTTTGTTTGTCGCAGTTCCTCTAGCTTTCTCCCTAGAAAATACAAACATGTAGAGCTGGTGTCTCCATATGGAACCAATTAGTGTTTCCCAGAACAAAATAAAATGTTCCCTGATAAAAACATTCAAAACAATAATGTCCGTCGATAATATCCCAAAAACACAAACACAGACTGTAGCAATATCTGGGATGGACTTCGCCAAAACACAACCGGATATTTCTGGTTTCATCCAGTCATATCCAGACAAAGTGGTGTGGAATTCGTATTCAATGGATGGAGAAAATCACAGTAAAAATCATTTTTTAGAAAAGCAAAGTCTTTTCTTTAGGCAAGTGCATAAAATGTCATCAATACAATCAGAAATATCATGTTTGTTTGTCACAGTTCCTCTAGCTTTCTCCCTAGAATATACAAATATGTAGAGCTTGTGTCCCCATGATGAACCAATTAGTATTTCTACGGTACAAAAATATATGTTCCCTGATAAAAACATTCAAAACTATAAACTCCATTGATATTATCCAGAAAACACAAACACAGAAGCTGTAGCAATATTTCAGATTGAATTAGCGAAGACACAAACGGATATTTCTGGTATCATCCAGTCACATCCGGACAAAGTGGTGTGGAATTCGTAAGCAATGCACAGAGAAAATCACAGTAAAAATGGTTTTGGAGAAAAGTAAAGTCTTTTCATTAGGCAAGTGCACAAAATGTCATCTATACAAACAGAAATATCATGTTTGTATGCCGCAGGTCCTCTAGTTTTCTACCTAGAAAATACAAATGTGTAGAGCTGGTGTCTCCATGTGGAACCAATTAGTGATCCAAACACAAAATTAAATGTTCCCTGAAAAAAAACATTCAAAACAATAAAGTCCATCGATTATATCCGGAAAACACAAACACAGAGGCTTTCACAATATTTCGGATTCAGTTAGCCAAAACACAACCGGATAGTTCTGGTTTCATCCAGTCATATCTGGCCAAACAGGTGTGGAATTCGTATGCAATGGACCGAGGAAATCACAGTAAAAATGGTTTTGGAGAAAAGCAAAGGCTTTTTGTTAGGCAAGTAGATAAAAGGTCATCTACAGAAACAGAAATATCATGTTTGTTTGTCGCAGTTCCTCCAGCTTTCTCCCTAGAAAATACGAATGTGTAGAGCTGGTGTCTCCATGTGGAACCAATTAGCGTTTCAAAGCACAAAATTAAATGTTCCCTTTTAAAAAACATTCAAAACAATAAAGTCCGTTGATAATATCCAGAAAACACAAACACAGAGGCTGTAGCAATATTTCGGATTGAAATAGCCAAAACACAACCGGATATTTCTGGTATCATCCAGTCATATCCGGTCAAAGTGGAGTGGAATTCGTATCTAATGGACCGAGAAAATAACAGTAAAAATGGTTTTGGAGAAAAGCAAAGTCTTTTCATTAGGCAAGTAGATAAAATGTCATCTATACAAAAAGAAATATCATGTTTGTTTGTCACAGTTCCTCTACCTTTCTCCCTAGAAAATACGAATGTGTAGAGCTGCTGTCTCCATGTGGAACCAATTAGTGTTTCCAAGCACAAACATAAATATTCCATGATAAGAAACATCCAAAACAATAAAGTCCATCGATAATATCCAGAAAACACAAACACAGAGGCTGTAGCAATATATCGGATTGAGTTAGCCAAGACACAACTGGATATTTCTGCTTTCATGCAGGCATATCCGGACAAACTGGTGTGGAATTCGTATGCAATGGACTGAGAAAATCAGGGCAAAAATGGTTTTGGAGAAAAGCAAAATCTTTTCATTAGGCAAGTAGATAAAATGTCATCTATACAAACAGAAATATCATGTTTGTTTGCCGCAGTTCCTCTAGCTTTCTCCCTACAAAATAAGAATGTGTAGAGCTGGTGTCCCCATGATGAACCAATTAGTGTTTCTACTTTACAAAAATAAATGTTCCCTGATAAAAAACATTCAAAACAATAAAGTCTGTTGATAAAACCGAAAAACACAAACACAGAAGCTGTAGCAATATCTGGGATTGAGTTAGCCAAAACAAAACCGGATATTTCCGGTTTCATCCAGTCATATCCGGACAAACTGGTATGGAATTCGTATGCAATGGACCAAGAAACCCACAGTACAAATGGTTTTGGAGAAAAGAAAAATCTTTTCGTTAGGCAAGTGCATAAAATGTCATCTATACAAACAGAAATATCATGTTTGTTTGCCGCAGTTCCTCTAGCTTACTCCCTAGAAAATACAAATGTGTAGAGCTGGTGTCTCCATGTGGAACCAATTAGTGTTTCCAAGCACAAAATTAAATTTTCCCTCATAATACCATTCAAAATAATAAAGTTCGTGGATAATATCAGGAATACACAAACAGAAAGGCTGTCGCAATATCTCGGATTCAGTTAGCCAAAACAAAACCAGATATTTCCAGTTTCATCCATTCATATCCAGACAAATTGCTGTGGAGTTCGTATGCAATGGACCGAGAAAATCAGAGTAAAAATGGTTTTGGAGAAAAGGAAAGTCTTTTCGTTAGGCAAGTGCATAAAATGCCATCAATACAAACAGAAATATCATGTTTGTTTGCCACAGTTCCACCAGCTTTCTCCCTAGAAAATACGAATGTGTAGAGCTGGTGTTCCTATGATGAACCAATTAGTGTTTCAATGGTACAAAAATAAATGTTCCCTGATAATAAACATTCAAAACAATAAAGTCTGTTGGTTAAATCCGGAAAACACAAACACAGAGGCTGTAGCAATATTTGGGATTGAGTTAGCCAAAACAAAACCGGATATTTCTGGTTACATCCAGTCATATCCGGACAAAGTGGTGTGTCATTCCTATGCAATGGACCGAGAAAATCACAGTAAAAATGGTTTGGAGATAAGCAAAGTCTTCTCGTTACGCAAGTACATAAAATATCATCTATACAAACAGAAATATCATGTTTGTTTGCCGCAGTTCCTCTAGCTTTCTCCCTAGAAAATACGAATGTGTAGAGCTCATGTATCCATGTGGAACCAATTACTGTATCCAAGCCGAAAATAAAATGTTCCCTGATAAAAAATATTCAAAACAGTAAAGTTCATGGATAATATACGGAAAACACAAACACAGAGGCTGTACCAATATCTGGGATTGAGTTAGCCAAAATAAAACCGGATATTTGCGGTTTCATCCAGTCATATCCGGACAAAGTTGTGTGGAAGTCGTATGCAATGGACCGAGAAATTCAGAGTAAAAATGTTTTTTGAGAAAAGAAAAGTCTTTTCCTTTGCCAATTTCATAAAATGTCATTGATACAAACAGAAATAGCATGTTTGTTTGTCAAAGTTCCTCTAGCTTTCTACCTAGAAAATACGAATGTGTAGAGCTGGTGTCTCCATGTGGAACCAATTAGTGTTTCCAAGCACAAAATAAAATGTTCCGTGATAAAAAACATTCAAAACAATAAAGTCCGTGGATAATATCAGGAATACACAAAAACAGAAGCTGTAACAATATCTGGGATTGAGTTATCCAAAACAAAACCGGATATTTCTGGTTTCATCCAGTCATATCGCGACAACGTGGTGTGGAATTCGTATGCAATGGACCGAGAAAATCACAGTAAAAATGGTTTTGGAGAAATGCAAAGTCTTTTCGTTAGGCAAGTGCATAAAATGTCATCGATACAAACAGCAGTATCATGTTTGTTTGTCGCAGTTCCTCTAGCTTTCTCCCTAGAAAATACGAATGGGTAGAGCTGTTGTCCCCATGATGAAGCAATGAGTGTTTCCAAGCAAAAAATAAACATTCCCTGAAAAAAACATTCAAAACAGTAAAGTCCACGGATAATATCAGCAATACACAAACATAGAGGCTATAGCAATATCTGGGATTGAATTAGCCAAAACAAAACCGGATATTTCTGTTTTCATCCAGTCATATCTGGACAAACTGGTGTGGAATTCGTATGCAATGGACCGAGAAAATCAGAGTAAAAATGGTTTTGGAGAAAAGGAAAGTCTTTTCGTTAGGCAAGTGCATAAAATGTCATCTATACAAGCAGAAATATCCTGTTTGCTTGTTGCAGCTCCTCTAGCTTTCTCAATAGAAAATACAAATGTGTAGAGCTGGTGACTCCATGTGGAACCAATTAGTGGTTCCAAGCACAAAATTAAATGTTCCCTGTTAAAAAACATTCAAAACATAAAGTCCGTTGATAATATCAGGAAGACACAAAACCAGAGGCTGTAGCAGTATCTCGGATTGAGTGAGCCTAAACACAACCAGATATTTCTGGTTTCATCCAGTCATATCTGGACAAACTGCTGTGGAATTCGTATGCAATGGACCGAGAAAATCACAGTAAAATGGTTTTGGAGAAAAGCAAAGTCTTTTCATTACTTAAGTGCATAAAACGTCATCTATACAAACAGAGATATCATGTTTGTTTGCCACTGTTCCTCTAGCTTTCTACCTAGAAAATACGAATATGTAGAGCTGGTGTCTCCATGTGGAACAAATAACTGTATCCAAGCTCAAAATTAAATGTTCTCTGATAAAAAACATTCAAAACAATAAAGTCCGTCGATAATATCCGCAAAACACAAACACAGAGGTTGTAGCAATATCTGAGATTGAGTTAGCCAAAAGAAAACCGCATGTTTCCGGTTTCATTGAGTCATATCCGAACAAACTAGTGTGGAATTTGTATGCAATGGACCGAGAAAATCAGAGTACAAATGGTTTTGGAGAAAAGCAAAGTCTTTTCGTCAGGCAAGATAATAAAATGTCATCGATACAAACAGAAATATCATGTTTGTTTGCCGAAGTTCCTCTAGCTTTCCCCCTAGAAAATACGAATGTGTAGAGCTGGTGTTCCCATGATGCACGAATTAGTGTTTCAACGGTACAGAATTAAATGTTCCCTAATAAAACATTCAAAACAATGAAGTCCATCGATAGTATCCTGAAAACACAAGCACAGAGACTTTCACAATATTTCCAATTGAGTTAGACAAAACACAACCGTATATTTCCGGTTTCATCCAGTCATATCCGGACAAACTGGTGTGGAATTCGTATGCAATGGACCGAGAAAATCACAGTAAAAATGGTTTTGGAGAAAAGGAAAGTCTTTTCGTTAGGCAAGTGCATAAAATGTCATCTATACAAACAGAAATATCATGTTTGTTTGCCGCAGTTCCTCTAGCTTTCTCCCTAGAAAATATGAATGTGTGGAGTGGTGTCCCCATGATGAACCAATTAGTGTTTAAACGGTACAAAGTTAAATGTTCCCTGATAAAAACATTCAAAACAATAAAGTCCGAGCATAATATCCAAAATACACAAACACAGAGGATTTCACAATATTTCGGACTCTGTCAGCCAAAACACAACCAGATATTTCTGTTTTCATCCAGTCATATCCAGACAAACTGGTGTGGAATTCGTATGCAGTGGACTGAGAAAATCACAGTAAAAATGGTTTTGGAGAAAAGGAAAGTCTTTTCGTTAAGCAAGTGCATAAATATCATCTACACAAGCAGAAATATCATGTTTGTTTGCCACAGTTCCTCTAGCATTCTTCCTAGAAAATACGAATGTGTAGAGCTGGTGTCTCCTTGTGCAACCAATTAGTGTTTCCAAGCACAAAATTAAATGTTCCCTGATAAAAAACATTCAAAACAATAAAGTCCATGTATAATATCAGGAATACACAAACACAGAGGCTCTAGCAATATCTGGGATTGAGTTAGCCAAAACAAAACCGGATATTTCCGGGATCATAGAGTCATATCCGGACAAAGTGGTGTGGAATTCGTATGCAATGAACCAAGAAAATCACAGTAAAAATGGTTTTGGAGAAAAGGAAAGTCTTTTCGTTAGGCAAGTGCATAAAATGTCATCTATACAAACAGAAATATCATGTTTGTTTGCCGCAGTTCCTCTAGCTTTCTCCCTAGAAAATATGAATGTGTGGAGTGGTGGCCCCATGATGAACCAATTAGTGTTTAAACGGTACAAAGTTAAATGTTCCCTGATAAAAACATTCAAAACAATAAAGTCCGAGCATAATATCCAAAATACACAAACACAGAGGATTTCACAATATTTCGGACTCTGTCAGCCAAAATACAAGTGGATATTTCTATTTTCATCCAGTCATATCCGGACAAAGTGGTGTGGAATTCGTATGCAGTGGACTGAGAAAATCACAGTAAAAATGGTTTTGGAGAAAAGCAAAGACTTTTCCTTCGGCAAGTGAATAAAATCTCATCTATACAAACAGAAATATCATGTTTTTTACCACCGTTCCTCCTGCTTTCTCCCTAGAAAATATGAATGTGTAGATCTGGTGTCTCCATGTGGAACCAATTAGTGTTTTTATGGTACAAAATTAAATGTTCCGTGATAAAAACATTCAAAACAATAAAGCACATCGATAATATCCAGAAAACACAAACACAGAGGCTGTAGCAATATCTGGGATATAGTTAGCCAAAACACAACCGGATATTTATGGTTTCATACAGTCATATCCGGACAAACTGGTGTGGAATTCGTATGCAATGGTCCGAGAAAATCACAGTAAAAACGGTTTTGGAGAAAAGCAAAGTCTTTTCGTTATGCATGTGCTTAGAATGTCATCTATACAAACAGAAATGTGATGTTTTGTTCCCGCAGTTCTTCTAGCATTCTCCCTAGAAAATACAAATGTGTAGAGCTGGTGTCTGCATGTGGAACCACTTACTGTTTCTAAGGTACAAAACTAAATGTTCTCTGATAAAACCATTGAAAACAATAAAATCCATTGATAATATCCAGAAAACACAGACACTGAGGCTGTAGCAATATCTCGGATATAGTAAGCCAAAAAACAACCATTTATTTCTGGTTCCATCCAGTCATATCCAGACAAAGTAGTGTGGAATTCGTATGCAATGGTCGGAGAAAATCACAGTAAAAATGGTTTTGGAGAAAAGCAAAGTCTTTTTGTTAGGCAAGTGCAAAAATATCATCTATACAAACAGAAATATCATGTTTGTTTGCCGCAGTTCCTCTAGCTTTCTCCCTAGAAAATTCAAACATGCAGAGCTGGTGTCTCCTTGTGGAACCAATTATTGTATTTCAGCTCAAAATTAAATGTTCCCCAATGAAAACATTCAAAAAAATAAAGTCCGTTGATAATATCTGGAAAACACAAACAAAACACAGAAGCTGTACCAATATCTGGGATTGAGTTAGCCAAAACAAAACCGGATATTTCTGGTTTCATCCAGTCATATCCGGACAAAGTGGTGTGTCATTCCTATGCAATGGACCGAGAAAATCACAGTAAAATTGTTTGGAGAAAAGCAAAGTCTTTTCGTTACGCAAGTGCATAAAATGTCATCTATACAAACAGAAATATCATGTTTGTTTGCCGCAGTTCCTCTAGCTTTCTCCCTAGAAAATACGAATGTGTAGAGCTCATGTATCCATGTGGAACCAATTACTGTATCCAAGCCGAAAATAAAATGTTCCCTGATAAAAAATATTCAAAACAATAAAGTTCATGGATAATATACGGAAAACACAAACACAGAGGCTGTACCAATATCTGGGATTGAGTTAGCCAAAATAAAACCGGATATTTGCGGTTTCATCCAGTCATATCCGGACAAAGTTGTGTGGAAGTCGTATGCAATGGACCGAGAAATTCAGAGTAAAAATGGTTTTGGAG
Source organism: Lepus oiostolus (assembly GCA_036325905.1). Lineage (NCBI taxonomy): Eukaryota > Metazoa > Chordata > Mammalia > Lagomorpha > Leporidae > Lepus > Lepus oiostolus. The sequence goes on from CM070816.1 coordinate 80,905,568, forward strand.
AAAAGCAAAGTCTTTTCGTTTGGCAATTTCATAAAATGTCATCGATACAAACAGAAATAACATGTTTGTTTGCCACAGTTCCTCTAGCTTTCTACCTAGAAAATACGAATGTGTAGAGCTGGTGTCTCCATGTGGAACCAATTAGTGTTTCCAAGCACAAAATAAAATGTTCCGCGATAAAAAACATTCAAAACAATAAAGTCCGTGGATAATATCAGGAATACACAAAAACAGAAGCTGTAACAATATCTGGGATTGAGTTATCCAAAACAAAACCGGATATTTCCGGGACCATCCAGTCATATCCGGACAACGTGGTGTGGAATTCGTATGCAATGGACCGAGAAAATCACAGTAAAAATGGTTTTGGAGAAATGCAAAGTCTTTTCGTTAGGCAAGTGCATAAAATGTCATCGATACAAACAGCAGTATCATGTTTGTTTGTCGCAGTTCCTCTAGCTTTCTCCCTAGAAAATACGAATGGGTAGAGCTGTTGTCCCCATGATGAAGCAATGAGTGTTTCCAAGCAAAAAATAAACATTCCCTGAAAAAAACATTCAAAACAGTAAAGTCCACGGATAATATCAGCAATACACAAACATAGAGGCTATAGCAATATCTGGGATTGAATTAGCCAAAACAAAACCGGATATTTCTGTTTTCATCCAGTCATATCTGGACAAACTGGTGTGGAATTCGTATGCAATGGACCGAGAAAATCAGAGTAAAAATGGTTTTGGAGAAAAGCAAAGTCTTTTCGTTAGGCAAGTGCATAAAATGTCATCTATACAAGCAGAAATATCCTGTTTGCTTGTTGCAGCTCCTCTAGCTTTCTCAATAGAAAATACAAATGTGTAGAGCTGGTGACTCCATGTGGAACCAATTAGTGGTTCCAAGCACAAAATTAAATGTTCCCTGTTAAAAAACATTCAAAACATAAAGTCCGTTGATAATATCAGGAAGACACAAAACCAGAGGCTGTAGCAATATCTCGGATTGAGTGAGCCTAAACACAACCAGATATTTCTGGTTTCATCCAGTCATATCTGGACAAACTGCTGTGGAATTCGTATGCAATGGACCGAGAAAATCACAGTAAAATGGTTTTGGAGAAAAGCAAAGTCTTTTCATTACTTAAGTGCATAAAACGTCATCTATACAAACAGAGATATCATGTTTGTTTGCCACTGTTCCTCTAGCTTTCTACCTAGAAAATACGAATATGTAGAGCTGGTGTCTCCATGTGGAACAAATAACTGTATCCAAGCTCAAAATTAAATGTTCTCTGATAAAAAACATTCAAAACAATAAAGTCCGTCGATAATATCCGCAAAACACAAACACAGAGGTTGTAGCAATATCTGAGATTGAGTTAGCCAAAAGAAAACCGCATGTTTCCGGTTTCATTGAGTCATATCCGAACAAACTAGTGTGGAATTTGTATGCAATGGACCGAGAAAATCAGAGTACAAATGGTTTTGGAGAAAAGCAAAGTCTTTTCGTCAGGCAAGATAATAAAATGTCATCGATACAAACAGAAATATCATGTTTGTTTGCCGAAGTTCCTCTAGCTTTCCCCCTAGAAAATACGAATGTGTAGAGCTGGTGTTCCCATGATGCACGAATTAGTGTTTCAACGGTACAGAATTAAATGTTCCCTAATAAAACATTCAAAACAATGAAGTCCATCGATAGTATCCTGAAAACACAAGCACAGAGACTTTCACAATATTTCCAATTGAGTTAGACAAAACACAACCGTATATTTCCGGTTTCATCCAGTCATATCCGGACAAACTGGTGTGGAATTCGTATGCAATGGACCGAGAAAATCACAGTAAAAATGGTTTTGGAGAAAAGGAAAGTCTTTTCGTTAGGCAAGTGCATAAAATGTCATCTATACAAACAGAAATATCATGTTTGTTTGCCGCAGTTCCTCTAGCTTTCTCCCTAGAAAATATGAATGTGTGGAGTGGTGTCCCCATGATGAACCAATTAGTGTTTAAACGGTACAAAGTTAAATGTTCCCTGATAAAAACATTCAAAACAATAAAGTCCGAGCATAATATCCAAAATACACAAACACAGAGAATTTCACAATATTTCGGACTCTGTCAGCCAAAACACAACCAGATATTTCTGTTTTCATCCAGTCATATCCAGACAAACTGGTGTGGAATTCGTATGCAGTGGACTGAGAAAATCACAGTAAAAATGGTTTTGGAGAAAAGGAAAGTCTTTTCGTTAAGCAAGTGCATAAATATCATCTACACAAGCAGAAATATCATGTTTGTTTGCCACAGTTCCTCTAGCATTCTTCCTAGAAAATACGAATGTGTAGAGCTGGTGTCTCCTTGTGCAACCAATTAGTGTTTCCAAGCACAAAATTAAATGTTCCCTGATAAAAAACATTCAAAACAATAAAGTCCATGTATAATATCAGGAATACACAAACACAGAGGCTCTAGCAATATCTGGGATTGAGTTAGCCAAAACAAAACCGGATATTTCCGGGATCATCCAGTCATATCCGGACAAAGTGGTGTGGAATTCGTATGCAATGAACCAAGAAAATCACAGTAAAAATGGTTTTGGAGAAAAGGAAAGTCTTTTCGTTAGGCAAGTGCATAAAATGTCATCTATACAAACAGAAATATCATGTTTGTTTGCCGCAGTTCCTCTAGCTTTCTCCCTAGAAAATATGAATGTGTGAAGTGGTGGCCCCATGATGAACCAATTAGTGTTTAAACGGTACAAAGTTAAATGTTCCCTGATAAAAACATTCAAAACAATAAAGTCCGAGCATAATATCCAAAATACACAAACACAGAGGATTTCACAATATTTCGGACTCTGTCAGCCAAAATACAAGTGGATATTTCTATTTTCATCCAGTCATATCCGGACAAAGTGGTGTGGAATTCGTATGCAGTGGACTGAGAAAATCACAGTAAAAATGGTTTTGGAGAAAAGCAAAGACTTTTCCTTCGGCAAGTGAATAAAATCTCATCTATACAAACAGAAATATCATGTTTTTTACCACCGTTCCTCCTGCTTTCTCCCTAGAAAATATGAATGTGTAGATCTGGTGTCTCCATGTGGAACCAATTAGTGTTTTTATGGTACAAAATTAAATGTTCCGTGATAAAAACATTCAAAACAATAAAGCACATCGATAATATCCAGAAAACACAAACACAGAGGCTGTAGCAATATCTGGGATATAGTTAGCCAAAACACAACCGGATATTTATGGTTTCATACAGTCATATCCGGACAAACTGGTGTGGAATTCGTATGCAATGGTCCGAGAAAATCACAGTAAAAACGGTTTTGGAGAAAAGCAAAGTCTTTTCGTTATGCATGTGCTTAGAATGTCATCTATACAAACAGAAATGTGATGTTTTGTTCCCGCAGTTCTTCTAGCATTCTCCCTAGAAAATACAAATGTGTAGAGCTGGTGTCTGCATGTGGAACCACTTACTGTTTCTAAGGTACAAAACTAAATGTTCTCTGATAAAAACATTGAAAACAATAAAATCCATTGATAATATCCAGAAAACACAGACACTGAGGCTGTAGCAATATCTCGGATATAGTAAGCCAAAAAACAACCATTTATTTCTGGTTCCATCCAGTCATATCCAGACAAAGTAGTGTGGAATTCATATGCAATGGACGGAGAAAATCACAGTAAAAATGGTTTTGGAGAAAAGCAAAGTCTTTTTGTTAGGCAAGTGCAAAAATATCATCTATACAAACAGAAATATCATGTTTGTTTGCCGCAGTTCCTCTAGCTTTCTCCCTAGAAAATTCAAACATGCAGAGCTGGTGTCTCCTTGTGGAACCAATTATTGTATTTCAGCTCAAAATTAAATGTTCCCCAATGAAAACATTCAAAAAAATAAAGTCCGTTGATAATATCTGGAAAACACAAACAAAACACAGAAGCTGTACCAATATCTGGGATTGAGTTAGCCAAAACAAAACCGGATATTTCTGGTTTCATCCAGTCATATCCGGACAAAGTGGTGTGTCATTCCTATGCAATGGACCGAGAAAATCACAGTAAAATTGTTTGGAGAAAAGCAAAGTCTTTTCGTTACGCAAGTGCATAAAATGTCATCTATACAAACAGAAATATCATGTTTGTTTGCCGCAGTTCCTCTAGCTTTCTCCCTAGAAAATACGAATGTGTAGAGCTCATGTATCCATGTGGAACCAATTACTGTATCCAAGCCGAAAATAAAATGTTCCCTGATAAAAAATATTCAAAACAATAAAGTTCATGGATAATATACGGAAAACACAAACACAGAGGCTGTACCAATATCTGGGATTGAGTTAGCCAAAATAAAACCGGATATTTGCGGTTTCATCCAGTCATATCCGGACAAAGTTGTGTGGAAGTCGTATGCAATGGACCGAGAAATTCAGAGTAAAAATGGTTTTGGAGAAAAGCAAAGTCTTTTCGTTTGGCAATTTCATAAAATGTCATCGATACAAACAGAAATAACATGTTTGTTTGCCACAGTTCCTCTAGCTTTCTACCTAGAAAATACGAATGTGTAGAGCTGGTGTCTCCATGTGGAACCAATTAGTGTTTCCAAGCACAAAATAAAATGTTCCGCGATAAAAAACATTCAAAACAATAAAGTCCGTGGATAATATCAGGAATACACAAAAACAGAAGCTGTAACAATATCTGGGATTGAGTTATCCAAAACAAAACCGGATATTTCCGGGACCATCCAGTCATATCCGGACAACGTGGTGTGGAATTCGTATGCAATGGACCGAGAAAATCACAGTAAAAATGGTTTTGGAGAAATGCAAAGTCTTTTCGTTAGGCAAGTGCATAAAATGTCATCGATACAAACAGCAGTATCATGTTTGTTTGTCGCAGTTCCTCTAGCTTTCTCCCTAGAAAATACGAATGGGTAGAGCTGTTGTCCCCATGATGAAGCAATGAGTGTTTCCAAGCAAAAAATAAACATTCCCTGAAAAAAACATTCAAAACAGTAAAGTCCACGGATAATATCAGCAATACACAAACATAGAGGCTATAGCAATATCTGGGATTGAATTAGCCAAAACAAAACCGGATATTTCTGTTTTCATCCAGTCATATCTGGACAAACTGGTGTGGAATTCGTATGCAATGGACCGAGAAAATCAGAGTAAAAATGGTTTTGGAGAAAAGCAAAGTCTTTTCGTTAGGCAAGTGCATAAAATGTCATCTATACAAGCAGAAATATCCTGTTTGCTTGTTGCAGCTCCTCTAGCTTTCTCAATAGAAAATACAAATGTGTAGAGCTGGTGACTCCATGTGGAACCAATTAGTGGTTCCAAGCACAAAATTAAATGTTCCCTGTTAAAAAACATTCAAAACATAAAGTCCGTTGATAATATCAGGAAGACACAAAACCAGAGGCTGTAGCAATATCTCGGATTGAGTGAGCCTAAACACAACCAGATATTTCTGGTTTCATCCAGTCATATCTGGACAAACTGCTGTGGAATTCGTATGCAATGGACCGAGAAAATCACAGTAAAATGGTTTTGGAGAAAAGCAAAGTCTTTTCATTACTTAAGTGCATAAAACGTCATCTATACAAACAGAGATATCATGTTTGTTTGCCACTGTTCCTCTAGCTTTCTACCTAGAAAATACGAATATGTAGAGCTGGTGTCTCCATGTGGAACAAATAACTGTATCCAAGCTCAAAATTAAATGTTCTCTGATAAAAAACATTCAAAACAATAAAGTCCGTCGATAATATCCGCAAAACACAAACACAGAGGTTGTAGCAATATCTGAGATTGAGTTAGCCAAAAGAAAACCGCATGTTTCCGGTTTCATTGAGTCATATCCGAACAAACTAGTGTGGAATTTGTATGCAATGGACCGAGAAAATCAGAGTACAAATGGTTTTGGAGAAAAGCAAAGTCTTTTCGTCAGGCAAGATAATAAAATGTCATCGATACAAACAGAAATATCATGTTTGTTTGCCGAAGTTCCTCTAGCTTTCCCCCTAGAAAATACGAATGTGTAGAGCTGGTGTTCCCATGATGCACGAATTAGTGTTTCAACGGTACAGAATTAAATGTTCCCTAATAAAACATTCAAAACAATGAAGTCCATCGATAGTATCCTGAAAACACAAGCACAGAGACTTTCACAATATTTCCAATTGAGTTAGACAAAACACAACCGTATATTTCCGGTTTCATCCAGTCATATCCGGACAAACTGGTGTGGAATTCGTATGCAATGGACCGAGAAAATCACAGTAAAAATGGTTTTGGAGAAAAGGAAAGTCTTTTCGTTAGGCAAGTGCATAAAATGTCATCTATACAAACAGAAATATCATGTTTGTTTGCCGCAGTTCCTCTAGCTTTCTCCCTAGAAAATATGAATGTGTGGAGTGGTGTCCCCATGATGAACCAATTAGTGTTTAAACGGTACAAAGTTAAATGTTCCCTGATAAAAACATTCAAAACAATAAAGTCCGAGCATAATATCCAAAATACACAAACACAGAGGATTTCACAATATTTCGGACTCTGTCAGCCAAAACACAACCAGATATTTCTGTTTTCATCCAGTCATATCCAGACAAACTGGTGTGGAATTCGTATGCAGTGGACTGAGAAAATCACAGTAAAAATGGTTTTGGAGAAAAGGAAAGTCTTTTCGTTAAGCAAGTGCATAAATATCATCTACACAAGCAGAAATATCATGTTTGTTTGCCACAGTTCCTCTAGCATTCTTCCTAGAAAATACGAATGTGTAGAGCTGGTGTCTCCTTGTGCAACCAATTAGTGTTTCCAAGCACAAAATTAAATGTTCCCTGATAAAAAACATTCAAAACAATAAAGTCCATGTATAATATCAGGAATACACAAACACAGAGGCTCTAGCAATATCTGGGATTGAGTTAGCCAAAACAAAACCGGATATTTCCGGGATCATCGAGTCATATCCGGACAAAGTGGTGTGGAATTCGTATGCAATGAACCAAGAAAATCACAGTAAAAATGGTTTTGGAGAAAAGGAAAGTCTTTTCGTTAGGCAAGTGCATAAAATGTCATCTATACAAACAGAAATATCATGTTTGTTTGCCGCAGTTCCTCTAGCTTTCTCCCTAGAAAATATGAATGTGTGAAGTGGTGGCCCCATGATGAACCAATTAGTGTTTAAACGGTACAAAGTTAAATGTTCCCTGATAAAAACATTCAAAACAATAAAGTCCGAGCATAATATCCAAAATACACAAACACAGAGGATTTCACAATATTTCGGACTCTGTCAGCCAAAATACAAGTGGATATTTCTATTTTCATCCAGTCATATCCGGACAAAGTGGTGTGGAATTCGTATGCAGTGGACTGAGAAAATCACAGTAAAAATGGTTTTGGAGAAAAGCAAAGACTTTTCCTTTGGCAAGTGAATAAAATCTCATCTATACAAACAGAAATATCATGTTTTTTACCACCGTTCCTCCTGCTTTCTCCCTAGAAAATATGAATGTGTAGATCTGGTGTCTCCATGTGGAACCATTTAGTGTTTTTATGGTACAAAATTAAATGTTCCGTGATAAAAACATTCAAAACAATAAAGCACATCGATAATATCCAGAAAACACAAACACAGAGGCTGTAGCAATATCTGGGATATAGTTAGCCAAAACACAACCGGATATTTATGGTTTCATACAGTCATATCCGGACAAACTGGTGTGGAATTCGTATGCAATGGTCCGAGAAAATCACAGTAAAAACGGTTTTGGAGAAAAGCAAAGTCTTTTCGTTATGCATGTGCTTAGAATGTCATCTATACAAACAGAAATGTGATGTTTTGTTCCCGCAGTTCTTCTAGCATTCTCCCTAGAAAATACAAATGTGTAGAGCTGGTGTCTGCATGTGGAACCACTTACTGTTTCTAAGGTACAAAACTAAATGTTCTCTGATAAAAACATTGAAAACAATAAAATCCATTGATAATATCCAGAAAACACAGACACTGAGGCTGTAGCAATATCTCGGATATAGTAAGCCAAAAAACAACCATTTATTTCTGGTTCCATCCAGTCATATCCAGACAAAGTAGTGTGGAATTCGTATGCAATGGTCGGAGAAAATCACAGTAAAAATGGTTTTGGAGAAAAGCAAAGTCTTTTTGTTAGGCAAGTGCAAAAATATCATCTATACAAACAGAAATATCATGTTTGTTTGCCGCAGTTCCTCTAGCTTTCTCCCTAGAAAATTCAAACATGCAGAGCTGGTGTCTCCTTGTGGAACCAATTATTGTATTTCAGCTCAAAATTAAATGTTCCCCAATGAAAACATTCAAAAAAATAAAGTCCGTTGATAATATCTGGAAAACACAAACAAAACACAGAAGCTGTACCAATATCTGGGATTGAGTTAGCCAAAACAAAACCGGATATTTCTGGTTTCATCCAGTCATATCCGGACAAAGTGGTGTGTCATTCCTATGCAATGGACCGAGAAAATCACAGTAAAATTGTTTGGAGAAAAGCAAAGTCTTTTCGTTACGCAAGTGCATAAAATGTCATCTATACAAACAGAAATATCATGTTTGTTTGCCGCAGTTCCTCTAGCTTTCTCCCTAGAAAATACGAATGTGTAGAGCTCATGTATCCATGTGGAACCAATTACTGTATCCAAGCCGAAAATAAAATGTTCCCTGATAAAAAATATTCAAAACAATAAAGTTCATGGATAATATACGGAAAACACAAACACAGAGGCTGTACCAATATCTGGGATTGAGTTAGCCAAAATAAAACCGGATATTTGCGGTTTCATCCAGTCATATCCGGACAAAGTTGTGTGGAAGTCGTATGCAATGGACCGAGAAATTCAGAGTAAAAATGGTTTTGGAGAAAAGCAAAGTCTTTTCGTTTGGCAATTTCATAAAATGTCATCGATACAAACAGAAATAACATGTTTGTTTGCCACAGTTCCTCTAGCTTTCTACCTAGAAAATACGAATGTGTAGAGCTGGTGTCTCCATGTGGAACCAATTAGTGTTTCCAAGCACAAAATAAAATGTTCCGCGATAAAAAACATTCAAAACAATAAAGTCCGTGGATAATATCAGGAATACACAAAAACAGAAGCTGTAACAATATCTGGGATTGAGTTATCCAAAACAAAACCGGATATTTCCGGGACCATCCAGTCATATCCGGACAACGTGGTGTGGAATTCGTATGCAATGGACCGAGAAAATCACAGTAAAAATGGTTTTGGAGAAATGCAAAGTCTTTTCGTTAGGCAAGTGCATAAAATGTCATCGATACAAACAGCAGTATCATGTTTGTTTGTCGCAGTTCCTCTAGCTTTCTCCCTAGAAAATACGAATGGGTAGAGCTGTTGTCCCCATGATGAAGCAATGAGTGTTTCCAAGCAAAAAATAAACATTCCCTGAAAAAAACATTCAAAACAGTAAAGTCCACGGATAATATCAGCAATACACAAACATAGAGGCTATAGCAATATCTGGGATTGAATTAGCCAAAACAAAACCGGATATTTCTGTTTTCATCCAGTCATATCTGGACAAACTGGTGTGGAATTCGTATGCAATGGACCGAGAAAATCAGAGTAAAAATGGTTTTGGAGAAAAGCAAAGTCTTTTCGTTAGGCAAGTGCATAAAATGTCATCTATACAAGCAGAAATATCCTGTTTGCTTGTTGCAGCTCCTCTAGCTTTCTCAATAGAAAATACAAATGTGTAGAGCTGGTGACTCCATGTGGAACCAATTAGTGGTTCCAAGCACAAAATTAAATGTTCCCTGTTAAAAAACATTCAAAACATAAAGTCCGTTGATAATATCAGGAAGACACAAAACCAGAGGCTGTAGCAATATCTCGGATTGAGTGAGCCTAAACACAACCAGATATTTCTGGTTTCATCCAGTCATATCTGGACAAACTGCTGTGGAATTCGTATGCAATGGACCGAGAAAATCACAGTAAAATGGTTTTGGAGAAAAGCAAAGTCTTTTCATTACTTAAGTGCATAAAACGTCATCTATACAAACAGAGATATCATGTTTGTTTGCCACTGTTCCTCTAGCTTTCTACCTAGAAAATACGAATATGTAGAGCTGGTGTCTCCATGTGGAACAAATAACTGTATCCAAGCTCAAAATTAAATGTTCTCTGATAAAAAACATTCAAAACAATAAAGTCCGTCGATAATATCCGCAAAACACAAACACAGAGGTTGTAGCAATATCTGAGATTGAGTTAGCCAAAAGAAAACCGCATGTTTCCGGTTTCATTGAGTCATATCCGAACAAACTAGTGTGGAATTTGTATGCAATGGACCGAGAAAATCAGAGTACAAATGGTTTTGGAGAAAAGCAAAGTCTTTTCGTCAGGCAAGATAATAAAATGTCATCGATACAAACAGAAATATCATGTTTGTTTGCCGAAGTTCCTCTAGCTTTCCCCCTAGAAAATACGAATGTGTAGAGCTGGTGTTCCCATGATGCACGAATTAGTGTTTCAACGGTACAGAATTAAATGTTCCCTAATAAAACATTCAAAACAATGAAGTCCATCGATAGTATCCTGAAAACACAAGCACAGAGACTTTCACAATATTTCCAATTGAGTTAGACAAAACACAACCGTATATTTCCGGTTTCATCCAGTCATATCCGGACAAACTGGTGTGGAATTCGTATGCAATGGACCGAGAAAATCACAGTAAAAATGGTTTTGGAGAAAAGGAAAGTCTTTTCGTTAGGCAAGTGCATAAAATGTCATCTATACAAACAGAAATATCATGTTTGTTTGCCGCAGTTCCTCTAGCTTTCTCCCTAGAAAATATGAATGTGTGGAGTGGTGTCCCCATGATGAACCAATTAGTGTTTAAACGGTACAAAGTTAAATGTTCCCTGATAAAAACATTCAAAACAATAAAGTCCGAGCATAATATCCAAAATACACAAACACAGAGGATTTCACAATATTTCGGACTCTGTCAGCCAAAATACAAGCGGATATTTCTGTTTTCATCCAGTCATATCCGGACAAAGTGGTGTGGAATTCGTATGCAGTGGACTGAGAAAATCAGAGTAAAAATGGTTTTGGAGAAAAGGAAAGTCTTTTCGTTAAGCAAGTGCATAAATGTCATCTACACAAGCAGAAATATCATGTTTGTTTGCCGCAGTTCCTCTAGCATTCTTCCTAGAAAATACGAATGTGTAGAGCTGGTGTCTCCTTGTGCAACCAATTAGTGTTTCCAAGCACAAAATTAAATGTTCCCTGATAAAAAACATTCAAAACAATAAAGTCCACGTATAATATCAGGAATACACAAACACAGAGGCTCTAGCAATATCTGGGATTGAGTTAGCCAAAACAAAACCGGATATTTCCGGGATCATCCAGTCATATCCGGACAAAGTGGTGTGGAATTCGTATGCAATGAACCAAGAAAATCACAGTAAAAATGGTTTTGGAGAAAAGGAAAGTCTTTTCGTTAGGCAAGTGCATAAAATGTCATCTATACAAACAGAAATATCATGTTTGTTTGCCGCAGTTCCTCTAGCTTTCTCCCTAGAAAATATGAATGTGTGGAGTGGTGTCCCCATGATGAACCAATTAGTGTTTAAACGGTACAAAGTTAAATGTTCCCTGATAAAAACATTCAAAACAATAAAGTCCGAGCATAATATCCAAAATACACAAACACAGAGGATTTCACAATATTTCGGACTCTGTCAGCCAAAATACAAGTGGATATTTCTATTTTCATCCAGTCATATCCGGACAAAGTGGTGTGGAATTCGTATGCAGTGGACTGAGAAAATCACAGTAAAAATGGTTTTGGAGAAAAGCAAAGACTTTTCCTTCGGCAAGTGAATAAAATCTCATCTATACAAACAGAAATATCATGTTTTTTACCACCGTTCCTCCTGCTTTCTCCCTAGAAAATATGAATGTGTAGATCTGGTGTCTCCATGTGGAACCAATTAGTGTTTTTATGGTACAAAATTAAATGTTCCGTGATAAAAACATTCAAAACAATAAAGCACATCGATAATATCCAGAAAACACAAACACAGAGGCTGTAGCAATATCTGGGATATAGTTAGCCAAAACACAACCGGATATTTATGGTTTCATACAGTCATATCCGGACAAACTGGTGTGGAATTCGTATGCAATGGTCCGAGAAAATCACAGTAAAAACGGTTTTGGAGAAAAGCAAAGTCTTTTCGTTATGCATGTGCTTAGAATGTCATCTATACAAACAGAAATGTGATGTTTTGTTCCCGCAGTTCTTCTAGCATTCTCCCTAGAAAATACAAATGTGTAGAGCTGGTGTCTGCATGTGGAACCACTTACTGTTTCTAAGGTACAAAACTAAATGTTCTCTGATAAAAACATTGAAAACAATAAAATCCATTGATAATATCCAGAAAACACAGACACTGAGGCTGTAGCAATATCTCGGATATAGTAAGCCAAAAAACAACCATTTATTTCTGGTTCCATCCAGTCATATCCAGACAAAGTAGTGTGGAATTCGTATGCAATGGACGGAGAAAATCACAGTAAAAATGGTTTTGGAGAAAAGCAAAGTCTTTTTGTTAGGCAAGTGCAAAAATATCATCTATACAAACAGAAATATCATGTTTGTTTGCCGCAGTTCCTCTAGCTTTCTCCCTAGAAAATTCAAACATGCAGAGCTGGTGTCTCCTTGTGGAACCAATTATTGTATTTCAGCTCAAAATTAAATGTTCCCCAATGAAAACATTCAAAAAAATAAAGTCCGTTGATAATATCTGGAAAACACAAACAAAACACAGAAGCTGTACCAATATCTGGGATTGAGTTAGCCAAAACAAAACCGGATATTTCTGGTTTCATCCAGTCATATCCGGACAAAGTGGTGTGTCATTCCTATGCAATGGACCGAGAAAATCACAGTAAAATTGTTTGGAGAAAAGCAAAGTCTTTTCGTTACGCAAGTGCATAAAATGTCATCTATACAAACAGAAATATCATGTTTGTTTGCCGCAGTTCCTCTAGCTTTCTCCCTAGAAAATACGAATGTGTAGAGCTCATGTATCCATGTGGAACCAATTACTGTATCCAAGCCGAAAATAAAATGTTCCCTGATAAAAAATATTCAAAACAATAAAGTTCATGGATAATATACGGAAAACACAAACACAGAGGCTGTACCAATATCTGGGATTGAGTTAGCCAAAATAAAACCGGATATTTGCGGTTTCATCCAGTCATATCCGGACAAAGTTGTGTGGAAGTCGTATGCAATGGACCGAGAAATTCAGAGTAAAAATGGTTTTGGAGAAAAGCAAAGTCTTTTCGTTTGGCAATTTCATAAAATGTCATCGATACAAACAGAAATAACATGTTTGTTTGCCACAGTTCCTCTAGCTTTCTACCTAGAAAATACGAATGTGTAGAGCTGGTGTCTCCATGTGGAACCAATTAGTGTTTCCAAGCACAAAATAAAATGTTCCGCGATAAAAAACATTCAAAACAATAAAGTCCGTGGATAATATCAGGAATACACAAAAACAGAAGCTGTAACAATATCTGGGATTGAGTTATCCAAAACAAAACCGGATATTTCCGGGACCATCCAGTCATATCCGGACAACGTGGTGTGGAATTCGTATGCAATGGACCGAGAAAATCACAGTAAAAATGGTTTTGGAGAAATGCAAAGTCTTTTCGTTAGGCAAGTGCATAAAATGTCATCGATACAAACAGCAGTATCATGTTTGTTTGTCGCAGTTCCTCTAGCTTTCTCCCTAGAAAATACGAATGGGTAGAGCTGTTGTCCCCATGATGAAGCAATGAGTGTTTCCAAGCAAAAAATAAACATTCCCTGAAAAAAACATTCAAAACAGTAAAGTCCACGGATAATATCAGCAATACACAAACATAGAGGCTATAGCAATATCTGGGATTGAATTAGCCAAAACAAAACCGGATATTTCTGTTTTCATCCAGTCATATCTGGACAAACTGGTGTGGAATTCGTATGCAATGGACCGAGAAAATCAGAGTAAAAATGGTTTTGGAGAAAAGCAAAGTCTTTTCGTTAGGCAAGTGCATAAAATGTCATCTATACAAGCAGAAATATCCTGTTTGCTTGTTGCAGCTCCTCTAGCTTTCTCAATAGAAAATACAAATGTGTAGAGCTGGTGACTCCATGTGGAACCAATTAGTGGTTCCAAGCACAAAATTAAATGTTCCCTGTTAAAAAACATTCAAAACATAAAGTCCGTTGATAATATCAGGAAGACACAAAACCAGAGGCTGTAGCAATATCTCGGATTGAGTGAGCCTAAACACAACCAGATATTTCTGGTTTCATCCAGTCATATCTGGACAAACTGCTGTGGAATTCGTATGCAATGGACCGAGAAAATCACAGTAAAATGGTTTTGGAGAAAAGCAAAGTCTTTTCATTACTTAAGTGCATAAAACGTCATCTATACAAACAGAGATATCATGTTTGTTTGCCACTGTTCCTCTAGCTTTCTACCTAGAAAATACGAATATGTAGAGCTGGTGTCTCCATGTGGAACAAATAACTGTATCCAAGCTCAAAATTAAATGTTCTCTGATAAAAAACATTCAAAACAATAAAGTCCGTCGATAATATCCGCAAAACACAAACACAGAGGTTGTAGCAATATCTGAGATTGAGTTAGCCAAAAGAAAACCGCATGTTTCCGGTTTCATTGAGTCATATCCGAACAAACTAGTGTGGAATTTGTATGCAATGGACCGAGAAAATCAGAGTACAAATGGTTTTGGAGAAAAGCAAAGTCTTTTCGTCAGGCAAGATAATAAAATGTCATCGATACAAACAGAAATATCATGTTTGTTTGCCGAAGTTCCTCTAGCTTTCCCCCTAGAAAATACGAATGTGTAGAGCTGGTGTTCCCATGATGCACGAATTAGTGTTTCAACGGTACAGAATTAAATGTTCCCTAATAAAACATTCAAAACAATGAAGTCCATCGATAGTATCCTGAAAACACAAGCACAGAGACTTTCACAATATTTCCAATTGAGTTAGACAAAACACAACCGTATATTTCCGGTTTCATCCAGTCATATCCGGACAAACTGGTGTGGAATTCGTATGCAATGGACCGAGAAAATCACAGTAAAAATGGTTTTGGAGAAAAGGAAAGTCTTTTCGTTAGGCAAGTGCATAAAATGTCATCTATACAAACAGAAATATCATGTTTGTTTGCCGCAGTTCCTCTAGCTTTCTCCCTAGAAAATATGAATGTGTGGAGTGGTGTCCCCATGATGAACCAATTAGTGTTTAAACGGTACAAAGTTAAATGTTCCCTGATAAAAACATTCAAAACAATAAAGTCCGAGCATAATATCCAAAATACACAAACACAGAGGATTTCACAATATTTCGGACTCTGTCAGCCAAAATACAAGCGGATATTTCTGTTTTCATCCAGTCATATCCGGACAAAGTGGTGTGGAATTCGTATGCAGTGGACTGAGAAAATCACAGTAAAAATGGTTTTGGAGAAAAGGAAAGTCTTTTCGTTAAGCAAGTGCATAAATGTCATCTACACAAGCAGAAATATCATGTTTGTTTGCCACAGTTCCTCTAGCATTCTTCCTAGAAAATACGAATGTGTAGAGCTGGTGTCTCCTTGTGCAACCAATTAGTGTTTCCAAGCACAAAATTAAATGTTCCCTGATAAAAAACATTCAAAACAATAAAGTCCATGTATAATATCAGGAATACACAAACACAGAGGCTCTAGCAATATCTGGGATTGAGTTAGCCAAAACAAAACCGGATATTTCCGGGATCATCCAGTCATATCCGGACAAAGTGGTGTGGAATTCGTATGCAATGAACCAAGAAAATCACAGTAAAAATGGTTTTGGAGAAAAGGAAAGTCTTTTCGTTAGGCAAGTGCATAAAATGTCATCTATACAAACAGAAATATCATGTTTGTTTGCCGCAGTTCCTCTAGCTTTCTCCCTAGAAAATATGAATGTGTGGAGTGGTGTCCCCATGATGAACCAATTAGTGTTTAAACGGTACAAAGTTAAATGTTCCCTGATAAAAACATTCAAAACAATAAAGTCCGAGCATAATATCCAAAATACACAAACACAGAGGATTTCACAATATTTCGGACTCTGTCAGCCAAAATACAAGTGGATATTTCTATTTTCATCCAGTCATATCCGGACAAAGTGGTGTGGAATTCGTATGCAGTGGACTGAGAAAATCACAGTAAAAATGGTTTTGGAGAAAAGGAAAGTCTTTTCATTAAGCAAGTGCATAAATGTCATCTACACAAGCAGAAATATCATGTTTGTTTGCCGCAGTTCCTCTAGCATTCTTCCTAGAAAATACGAATGTGTAGAGCTGGTGTCTCCATGTTGAACCAATTAGTGTTTCCAAGCACAAAATTAAAAGTTGCCTGATAAAAAACATTCAAACTATAAAGTCCATTGATAATATCCAGGAAAACACAAACACAGAGGTTGTAGCAATTTCTGGGATTGAATTAGCCAAAACAAAACTGGATATTTCCGGTTTCATCCAGTCATATCAGGACAAACTGGTATGGAATTCGTATGCAATGGACCAAGATATTCACAGTAAAAATGCTTTTGGAGGATTCTAAGATGGCAGAATAGGCAGGGAGCGCACTATTAGTCCAGGGGGAGAGAAAGTTTAATATAAGTGGAGATACTGCAGGGTCAAGGAAGAGTAGGGGATGAAACAGCAGAGGAAACTCTTCCAGAACTAGTGATTCACAGTGGACCTGTGTGGAGAGCGTGGGAGCCCAAGTTCGGGACACCAGCGGCAGACTCAACACACCAGCGCTGGAACGCGAGGTGAGCCGAACCTCAATAGCCCGAGATACCAGCGGGCAAGTGGAAAGAGGAGGCTAGAGGGAACGAGGCTTGAAACTCCGTGGGGAAAAGTTCACCAGGCTAACTAGAAGGGAGATAGGAAAAAAATAAAAAAGTGACCGATACAGACACAAGTTTCTCTCTCTCCGCTCACCTCTCAAAGGCGAGCAAGACAGAGCAGGCGCCATTTTGGACATATGTCATAAGCAGGGCGACCTCAGGTCTGCACCAGCCCTGAGCCTAGCAGAAAAACCTGACTCTGGGGGGAGGGGTGAAATAACAGGAGATTAGCGTCTAACTTGGCAACCCAGTGGGAGACTGCAGGAGAATTGGAGCCCATACTGAGGGCAGCAGAGATTCCCTGTGTGGTCCTTCGGAAAGAGCTTCCGATCTCTGGCTCCTGTGGGTATATCAGTTGCCTGCTAACTACCTCCAATTACGTTCAGCTGTGCGGAATTACTTCCCTTTTAAATCAAAAAAAGAAAGAGAGATTTACCACACCTAACCTGGGAGTGTCATCTTTGACACACCCTCAACACTGAGGAACCAAACACAGCTCTCAGACCACACTCATCTCAAGCCTCTAAGGCTCCACTGAAAGCAGACAGTCCACTTAATATAGAGCCATAGTGTAACAAGAAATAACACCACAGTGAAGAAACCAAATATCTCCAACATGCCAAACAACAAACGCAAAAACCGAGGTAACAAGAACAAGGAAGACACTATGACGCCCCCAAATGAAAAAGACACCCCAATTCAAGATTATGGAGATGATGAGATCGAAGAAATGCAAGAAGCGGATCTCAAAAAATTGATAAGAACATTAAGAAGTTCTCAAAAACAAATTCTTGAACTACAGAAATCCTTAATGGACAAGATAGAAAATCTCTCTCGTGAAAGTGAAATATTAAGGAGGAATCAAAATGAAATGAAACAACTAGTGGAACAAGAAACTCTGATAGTGACTAGAAATCATAATGAAATGAAGAATTCAATAGATCAAATGACAAACACATTAGAGAGCCTTAAAAACAGAATGGGCGAAGCAGAAGAGAGAATATCAGACTTAGAAGACAGAGAACAGGAAAGGAAACAGGCAAACCAAAGAAAAGAAGAAGAAATTAGAAATCTAAAAAATATTGTCGGGAATCTACAGGATACTATTAAAAAACCCAACATTCGGGTTCTAGGAGTTCCTGAAGGCATGGAACAGGGAGAAAGGATTAGAAGGCATTTTCAGTGAGATACTAGCAGAAAATTTCCCAGGTGTGGAGAAGGACAGAGGCATCTTAGTACAGGAAGCTTATAGAACCCCTAATAAACATGACCAAAAGAGATCCTCACCACGACAGGTCGTAATCAAACTCACCACAGTGAAACAGAAAGAAAAGATCCTAAAATGTGCAAGAGAGAAACGTCAGATTACTCTTAGAGGATCTCCAATTAGACTCACAGCAGACTTCTCATCAGAAACCCTACAAGCTAGAAGGGAATGGCGAGACACAGCCCAGGTACTAAGAGAGAAAAACTGCCAGCCAAGAATACTATATCCTGCAAAGCTCTCATTTGTGAGTGAAGGTGAAATAAAGACCTTTCACAGCAAACAGAAATTGAAAGAATTTGTCGCCACTCGTCCAGCCCTGCAAAAGATGCTTAAAGATGTGTTACACACAGAAACACAGAAACATGGTCACCAATATGAAAGAAGGTAAAGGAAGGAAACCTCACAGCAAAAGATCACAGAAAGCTCAGTTTCTCTTTGACATAGAATTAAACTCTGATGCTCTGTTAAATCAATGTGTTAAAGTAATCTATTAAATACTTGTAAAATCCTACAGGTGCTTTCAAAAATACTGTGAAGTAAGCAAGTGCCTCTTGTTGGTTGATGAGTTTATAATTTTAAACATGGCGACTTAAAGTCTTTTGTCATCCACAGTCATATATGATGTGCTGCTCATAAAACTAAAGCGTTGTTGGTTCTGTGTTTAGCTGTCCTCCTATAGGTTCCTATGGACTTTTCCCAGCCACTTTTATTGTATTCAGTACTTTGGGATGGCTCTGTAAACAGATGAAGCCAATAATGTATTAAAAGCACCAACTGAGAGAAAGTATGGTTAACTGAGGTTACTGAAAAGAAAAAGCAATTCAAATCAATTGGCAATCTACAAAAAGAGTTAAAGATTTTAAAAGCTATTATTAAAATTGCTATATTGGTCTATTATGCTATATTATATGTGTGTACATATTGTATGTCCACATGGGGAAATTTTATTAAGAGTTTTATTTTAAATGGCTTATAGATAAGATTGTCCATAAATTTAAGCTGCTAAAATCAATCAAAGATACATTTTAATTTGTGTGACCTGAATCTGTGTATCATATGTTTTAGACTTGTTGGTAGAAAGAAACTAAAAACATTTTAGATGGTTGTGCTTAAGTTTACTGGCTAAAGAAACTACACCATGTTAGATATTTAAGAGGTGTTTTCAAATACATGATTCTTAAAATTTATAGAAGGCATTGGACCTTCTGGTAAATGTTTTCTTAAGTTGTTATCTAATGGTTGAAACGGTTTGCTAAGTATTCATGTAATATTGCTATTCTCAGCAAGCGATCTAGGACTTGCTCCCTCATTTCTCTATTCTAAGCCCAACTTGTTCTTTCATTTCTCTATTCTCTTCAAGGTAGGAAACTAATTCTATTATGAAGGAATCTGTAGGATGCACAATTTAATCTTTAGACCTTATAAAAGAGATGGCTAACATTTTTCTGTAATAGCATAGCCAAAATAAGAACTTAAATAATAATCTCATAGCTAGATTCACTTCGCCATCAGCGAAGTATACAGTAAGTAGAAAAAACCTCCCTTTCAGACCAAAGGGAAAGAAAGTTTTAAAGTGAGAATATAATTTTCCTCATGGGCATTGTCTACCTTAGAAAAACTACTACAGAACATGCCTGTGACTATAGACTTGTAGTTCAGGCCACCGAAGATTAGAGATGGGACTTGGGCACTCCCTTGACTTGCATCCTCTGGTCTGCTTGAACACAAACCAGGAGGAAAAGAAAGCTCGGCATCAGAAGCAATGGGTGGCAGGCCTATTAATGGCTGATCTGTACAGTGATCTGCCCTCAAGCAGACCCAACAGGCCAGTCCACTGCAGTGGCTTTCAATGTGGTAAGCCTGGGCTTCAGCAGAAGTCAGCTTGTGAAGAGCCCTGGCAGCTCTGCCAAGAGTTGGATCACTGGAAATGGACCTGCCCTGGAGTCGAAGGATGCCCAGGTCAGAGCCACAGATCTTATTGGCTCTAAGCTGAAAAGCCCTTCACTCAGCCCAACTTCCAAAGTGACCACTGCAGCTGAGGGGATGGTCAAGTAGGGTCAGCAACATTGCAGGCAGAACTGTAAATTTCTTGTTAGAGATGCCCCCTGCCTTTACCTGGCCAGCTCTCCTCCCAGGCCAGCCAAGTAATGAAAGTCAACAGAGTGCCTTCCCCTAGGAGGTTCACACCTCCCTTAGGATATACCCCATGTGAAGAGATAGATAGGTCTGGGCCTATGAATTTCCAAGGCCTAAAGCCCACCAGATTATTATCAAGCCCCTTCTATCAGGTTCTATTTGCCTCTCAATCAGAAAAATTACTTGTAGCTTAGACAGCACCTTTCTTAGCTCCTCTAATAATGACTCTGTCCTTTGTTCTAGGCCCTGTCTAGTGCACTTGGGCCTCATTCCTTTGTAAACATAACCTCTACTCTACCACCAATGGCTCTACTCCCAACCTGTGTGTACTGATGGTCCTCTTCCCCACTTAATGCTGTATAATTGTTCAAACCTGGTAAATGCCACTCTTAGGATCATTGGTTACTATCCTCACTCTGTCTTTTATGACCTCGTCTAAATATGATCAGAGTCGGCAAACTTGGAAGGCTTCCATAGCCTTGGCAACTCATGACGACAGCCTAGGATGCTTACTGGCACCATAAACTAGAGTGTCAATTTGTTGGGTCAACAACAGGAGCCACTGTGCACTTGCTCCTCATGTGGGATCTCTGTCCTTAATGTGCTGTACATTGTGATTTAATGCTATAACTAGTACTCAAACAGTATGTTTCACTTTGTGTTTCTATGTGGGTGCAAACTGTTGAAATCTTTATACTAAATTGATCTTCTGTATATAAAGAGAATTGAAAATGAATCTTGATGCAAATGGAAGGGGAGAGGGAGCGGGAGAGGGGAGGGTTGCGGGTGGAAGGGAAGTTATGGGAGGGGGAAGCCATTGTAATCCATAAGCTACACTGGAAATTTATATTCATTAAATAAAAGTTAAAAAATGCTTTTGGAGAAAAGCAAAGTCTTTTCGTTAGGACAGTGCATAAAATGTCATTTATACAAACAGAAATATCATGTTTGTTTGCCGCAGTTCCTCTAGCTTTCTCCCTAGAAAATACGAATGTGTAGAGCTGGTGTTCCCATGATGAACCAATTAGTGTTTCAACGTTAAGAAATTAAATGTTCCCTAATAAAAACATTCAAAACAATAAACTCCATTGATAATATCTAGAATACACACACACAGAGGCTTTCAGAATATTACGGTTTGAGTTAGCCAAAAAAAAAAAAAAAAAACCGGATATTTCTGGTTTAATCCAGTCATATCCTGACAAAGTGGTGTGGAATTCGTATGCAATGGAACGAGAAAATCACAGTAAAAATGGTTTTGGAGAAAAACAAAGTCTTTTCATTAGGCAAGTGCATAAAATGTCATCGATACAAACAGAAATATCATGTTTTTTGCCGCAGTTCCTCAAGCTTTCTCCCTAGAAAATATGAATGTGTAGATCTGGTGTCTCCATGTGGAACCAATTAGTGTTTCCAAGCACAAAATTAAATGTTCCCTGATAAAAAACATTCAAAACAATAAAGTCCATAGATAGTATCCAGAAAACACAAACACAGAGGCTGTAGCAATATCTGGGATTGAGTTAGCCAAAACACAACTGGATATTTCTGGTTTCATCCAGTCATATCCGGTAAACAGGTGTGGAATTTGCATTCAATGGACTGAGAAAATCACAATAAAAATGGTTATGGAGAAAAGCAAAGTCTTTTCGTTATGCAACTGCATAAAATGTCATCTATACAAACTGAAATTTCATGTTTGTATGCTGCAGTTGCGCTAGCTATCTCCCTAGAAAATACGAATATATAGATCTGGTGTCCCCATGATGAACCAATTAGTGTTTCAACAGCACAAAATTAAATGTTCCCTGATAAAAACATGCAAAACAATAAAGTCCATAGATAGTATCCAGAAAACACAAACACAGAGGATTTCACAATATTTCAGATTGAGTTAGCCAAAACACAACCGGATATGACTGGTTTCATCCAGTCATATCCAGACAAAGTAGTGTGTAATTCATAAGCAACGGGCTGAGAAAATCAGAGTAAAAATGGTTTTGGAGAAAAGCAAAGTCTGTTCGTTAGGCAAGTGCATAAAATGTCATCTATACAAACAGAAATGTCATGTTTCTTTGTTGCAGTTCCTCTAGCTTTCTCCGTAGAAAATAAGAATGTGTAGAGTTGGTGTCTCCATGTGGCACCAATTAGTGTATCTAAGCTCAAAATTAAATGTTCCCTGATAAAAAACATTCAAAACAATAAAGTCCGTTGATAATATCCAGGAAAACACAAACAAAGAGGTTGTAGCAATTTCTGGGATTGAATTAGCCAAAACAAAACTGGATATTTCCGGTGTCATCCAGTCATATCAGGACAAACTGGTATGGAATTCGTATGCAATGGACTGAGGAAATCACAGTAAAAATGGTTTTGAAGAAAAGCAAAGTCTTTTCGTTAGGCAAGTGCATAAAATGTCATCGATACAAACAGAAATATCATGTTTGTTTGCTGCAGTTCCTGTAGCTTTCTCTCTAGAAAATACAAATGTGCGGAGCTGGTGTCTCCATGTGGAAACAATTAGTGTTTCATCCTTAAGAAATTACATGTTCCCTGATAAAAACATTCAAAACAATAAAGTCCATCGATAATATCCAGAAAATACAAACACAGAGGCTGTAGCAATACCTGGGATGGAGTTAGCCAAAACACAACCGGATATTTCTGGTTTCATCCAGTCATATCCGGTGAACTGGTGTGGAATTTGTATGCAATGGACCGAGAAAATCACAGTAAAAATGGTTTTGGAGGAAAGCAAAGTCTTTTCGTTAGGCAAGTGCATAAAATGTCATCTATACAAACAGAAATATCATGTTTGTTTGCCGTAGTTTTTCTAGCTTTCTCCCTAGAAAATACGAATGTGTAGAGCTGGTGTCCCCATGTGGAACCAATTAGTGTTTCTATGGTACAAAATGAAATGTTCCCTGATAAAATCATTCAAAACCATAAAGTCCGTTCATAATATGTAGAAAAAACAAACACTGAGGGTTTCACAATATTTCGAATTGAGTTGCCAAAACACAACCGGTTATTTCTGGTTTCATCCAGGCACATCCGGACAAAATGGTGTGGAGTCATATGCCTTGGACCGAGAAAATTTCAGTAAAAATTGTTTTGTAGAAAAGCAAAGTCTTTTTGTTAGGCAAGTGCATAAAATGTGATCTATACAAACAGAAATATCATGTTTGTTTGCTGCAGTTCCTCTAGCTTTCTCCCTAGAAAATACGAATGTGTAGAGCTGGTGTCTCCATGTATAACCAATCAGTGTTTCTACGGTACAAAATTAAATGTTCCCTAATAAAAACATTAACAACAAAAAGTCCATGGATAATACCATGAATACACAAACACGGAGGCTTTAGCAATATCTGGGATTGAGTTAGCCAAAACACAATCGGATATTTCTGGTTTCATCCATTCATATCTGTACAAAGTGGTATGGAATTCGTATGAAATGGACCGAGAAAATCACAGTACAAATGGTTTTGGAGAAAAGCAAAGTCTTTTTTTAGGCAAGTGCTGAAAATGTCATCTATACAAACAGAAATATCATGTTTGTTTGCCGCAGTTCCTCTAGCATTTTCCCTAGAAAATACGAATGTGTGGAGCTGGTATCTCCATGTGGAACCAATTAATGTTTCTACGGTAAAAAATTAAATGTTCCCTGATAAAAACCCTCAAAACAATAAAGTCCTTTCATAATATGCAGAAAAAACAAACACAGAGGGTTTCAAAATATTTCGAATTGAATTCGCCAAAACACAACCGGATATTTCCGGTATCATCCAGTCATATCCAATGAACTGGTGTGGAATTCGTATTCAATGGACCGAGAAAATCACAGAAAAAATGGTTGTGGAGAAAAGCAAAGTCTTTTCGTTAGGCAAGTGCATAAAATGTCATCTATACAAACAGAAATATCATGTTTGTTTGCCGCAGTTCCACTAGCTTCCTCCCGAGAAAATACAAATGTGTACACTGGTGTCTCCATGTGGAACCAATTAGTGTTTCCCAACACAAAATTAAATATTCCCTGATAAAAACATTCAAAACAATAAAGCACGTCGATAATATGCAAAAAAAGAAAACACAGTGGCTGTAGCAATATCTGGGATATAGCAAGCAAAAACACAACTGGATATTTCTGGTATCATCCAGTCATATCCGGACAAAATGGGGTGGAATTCCTATGCAATGGACCGAGAAAATCAGAGTACAAATGGTTTTGGAGAAAAGCAAAGTCTTTTCGTTAGGCAAGTGCTTAAAATGTCATCTATACAAACAGAAATAAAATGTTTGTTTGTCGCAGTTCCTCTAGCTTTCTCCCTAGAAAATATGAATCTGTAGAGCTGGTGTCTCCATGTGGAACCAATTAGTGTTTCTACGGTACAAAATTAAATGTTCCCTCATAAAAATATTCAAAACAATAAAGCACGTCAATAATATACAGAAAACACAAACACAGAGGCTTTCACAATATCTGGGATTGAGTTAGCCAAAACACAACCCTATATTTCTGGTTTCATCCAGTCATGTCTGGACAAAATGGTGTGGAATTCGTATGTAATGTACTGAGAAAATCGCAGTACAAATGGTTTTGGAGAAAAGTAAAGTCTTTTCCTTCGGCCAGTGCATAAAATGTCATCTATACAAACAGAAATATCATGTTTGTTTGCCGCAGTTTCTCAAGCTTTCTACCTAGAAACTACGAATGTGTAGAGCTGGTGTTCCCATGATGAATCAATTAGTTCTTCAACGGTACAAAATTAAATGTTCCCTGATAAAAACATTCAAATCTATAAAGTCCGTTGATAATATCCAGAAAACACAAACACAGATGCTGTACTAAAATCTGGGATTGAGTTAGCCAAAACACAACGGGATAGTTCCGGTTTCTTCCAGTCATATCCGGACAAACTGGTATGGAATTCGTATTCAATGGACCGAAAAATCACAGTAAAAATGGTTTTTGAGAAAAGCAAAGTCTTTTCTTTAGGCAAGTGCATAAAATGTCATCTATACAAACGGAGATATCATCTTTGTTTGCAGCAGTTCCTCTAGCTTTCTCCCTAGAATATCCGAATGTGTAGAGCTGGTGTCCCCATGATGAACCAATTAGTGTTTATACGGTACAGAATTAAATGTTCCCTGATAAAAACATTCAAAACAATAAAGTCCATCGATAATATCCAGAAATCACAAACACAGAGGCTTTCACAATATTTTGGATTGACTTAGCCAAAGCACAACCAGATATTTCTGGTTTCAACCAGTCATATCCAGACAATGTGGTGAAGAATTAGTATGCAATGGACCGAGAAAATCACAGTACAATTGGTTTTGGAGAAAAGCAAAGACTTTTCGTTTGGCAAGTGCATAAAATGTCATCGATACAAACACAAATATCATGTGTGTTTGTCGCAGTTCCTCTAGCTTTCTCCCTTGAAAAGACAAATGTGTAGAGCTGGTGTCTCCATGTGAAAGCAATTTTTGTTTCCAAGCACAAAAATTAAATGTTCCCTTATAAAAACCATTCAAAACAATGAAGTCCGTGGATAATATCCGGAATACCCAAACACAGAGGCATTAGAAATATCTGAGATTGAGTTAGCCAAAACAAAACTGTATATTTCCGTTTTCATCCAGTCATATCCGGTGAACTAGTGTGGAATTCGTATGCAATAGACTAAGAAAATCACAGTAAAAATGGTTTTGAAGAAAAGCAAAGTCTTTTCGTTAGGCAAGTGCATAAAATGTCATCGATACAAACAGAAATATCACGTGTGTTTGTCGCAGTTACTCTAGCTTTCTCCCTTGAAAATACGAATGTGTAGAGCTAGTGTCTCCATGTGGAACCAATTAGCATTTCCAAGCACAAAATTAAATGTTCCCTGACAAAAAACATTCAAAACAATAAAGTGCATCGATAATATCCAGAAAACACAAACACAGTGGCTGTAGCAATATTTCAGATTGAGTTAGCCCAGAAAATACCGGATATTTCTGGTTTCATCCAGTCATTTCCGGACAAAGTGGTGTGGAATTTGTATGCAATGGACCCAGAAAATCAGAGTAAAAATGGTTTTGCAGAAAAGCAAAGTCTTTTTCTTAGGCAAGTGCATAAAATGTCATCGAAACTAACAGAAATATCATGTTTGTTTGTCGCAGTTCCTCTAGCTTTCTCCCTAGAAAATACGAATGTATAGAGCTGGGGTCCCCATGATGAACCAATTAGTGTTTCTACGGTACAAAAATAAATGTTCCCTGATAAAAACATTCAAAACAATAAAGTCCATCGATAATATCAGGAATACACAAACAGAGAGGCTTTCACAATTTTTCGGATTGAGTTAGCCAAAACATAGCCCAACATTTTTGGTTTCATCCAGTCATATCCGGACAAAGTGGTGTGGAATACGTATGCAATGGACCGAGAAATCACAGTAAAAATGGTTTTGGAGAAAAGCAAAGTCTTTTCATTAGGCAAGTGCACAAAATGTCATCTATACAAACAGAAATATCATGTTTGTATGCCGCAGGTCCTCTAGTTTTCTCCCTAGAAAATACAAATGTGTAGAGCTGGTGTCTCCATGTGGAACCAATTAGTGTATCTAAGCTCAAAATTAAATGTTCCCCGATAAAAAACATTCAAAATAATAAAGCCCGTTGATAAAATCCGGAAAACTCAAACAAAAAGCTGTAGCAATATCTGGGATTGATATGCCAAAAGAAAACCGGATATTTCCGGTTTCATCGAGTCATATCAGGACAAACTGGTATGGAATTCGTAAGCAATGGACCGAGAAATCACAGTAAAAATGGTTTTGGAGAAAAGCAAAATCTTTTCATTAGGCAAATAGATAAAATGTCATCTATACAAACAGAAATATCATGTTTGTTTGCCGCAGTTCCTCTAGATTTCTCCCTAGAAAATACAAAAATGTAGAGCTGGTGTCTTCATGTGAAACCAATTAGTGTTTCTATGGTACAAAAATAAATGTTCCACGATAAAAAAACATTCAAAACAATAAAGTCTGTTGATAAAATCCGGAAAACACAAACACAGAGGCTGTAGCAATATCTAGGATTGTGTGAGCCAAAACAATACCGGATATTTCCGGGATCATCCAGTCATATCTGGACAAAGTGGTGTGGAATTCATATCAAATGGACTGAGAAAATCAGAGTAAAAATGGTTTTGGAAAAAAGCAAAGTCTTTTCATTAGTCAAGTAGATAAAATGACATCTATACACACAGAAATATCATGTTTGTTTGTCGCAGTTCCTCTAGCTTTCTCCCTAGAACATAAAATATGTAGAGCTGGTGTCTCCATGTGGAACCAATTAGTGTATCTAAGCTCAAAATAAATGTTCCTGATGAAAAACATTCAAAACAATAATGTCTGTTGATAAAATCCGGAAAACACAAAAACAGAGGCTGTAGCAATAGCTGGGATTGAGTTAGCCAAAACAAAACCGGATATTTCCGGTTTCATCCAGTCATATTCGGACGAACTTTTATGGAATTCGTAAGCAATGGACGGAGAAAATCACAGTAAAAATAGTTTTGGAGAAAAACAAAGTCTTTTCGTTATGCAATTGCATAAAATGTCATCGAAAATAATAGAAATATCATGTTTCTTTGCCGCATTTCCTCTAGTTTTCTCCCTAAAAATACGAATATGTAGAGCTGGTGTCTCCATGTGGAACCAATTAGTGATCTAAGCTCAAAATTAAATATTCCCCAATAAAAACATCCAAAACAATAAATACAGTTGATAATATCTGGAAAACACAAACACAGAGGCTGTAACAATATCAGGGATTGAGTTAGCCAAAACAAAACCGGATATTTCTGGTTTCATCCTGTCATATCCGGAGAAAGTGGTGTGGAATTCATATGCAATGGACTGAGAAAATCACAGTAAAAATGGTTTTGGAGAAAAGCAAAGTCTTTTCTTCATGCAAGTACACAAAATGTCATCTATACAAACAGAAATATCATGTTTGTTTGCCGCAGTTCCTCTAGCTTTCTCCCTAGGAAATACAAATGTGTAGAGCTGCTTCCCCATGATGAACCAATTAGTGTTTCAATGGTACAAAATTAAATGTTCCCTGATAAAACATTCAAAACAATACAGTCCATCGATAATATCCTGAAAACACAAACACAGAGGCATTCACAATATTTCGGATTAAGTTAGCCAAAACACAACCGGATATTTCTGATTTCATCCAGTCATCCGGACAAACTGGTGAGGAATTCGTACGCAATGGATCAAGAAAATCACACTAAAAATGGTTTTGGAAAAAAGCAAAGTCTTTTCGTTAGGCAAGTGCATAAAATGTCATCTATACAAAGAAAAATATTATGTTTGTTTGCTGCAGTTCCTCTAGCTTTCTCCCTAGAAAATACGAATGTGTAGAGCTGGTGTCTCGATGTGCAACCAATTAGTGTTTGCAAGCACAAAATTAAATGTTCCCTGATAAAAAACAGTCAAAATAATAAAGTCCATGGATAATATCAGGAATACACAAACACTGAGGCTGTAGCAATATCTGGAATTGTGTGACTCAAAACACGAAGGGATATTTCCGGTTTCATCCACACATATACGGACAAATGGTGTGGAATTCGTATGCAATGGACCAAGAAAATCACAGTAAAAATGGTTTTGGAGAAAAGCAAAAATCTTTTCGTTAGGCCAGTGCATAAAATGTCATCGATACTAAACAGAAATATCATGCTTGTTTGCGGCAGTTCTTCTAGCTTTCTCCCTGGAAAATACGAATGTGTAGAGCTGGTGTCTCCAGGTGGATTCAATTAGTGTTTCCAAGCACAAAATTAAATGTTCCCTGATAAAAAACATTCAAAACAATAAAGTCCATGGATAATATCAGGAATACACAAACAAAAAGCTGTAGCAATATCTGGGATTGAGTTAGCCAAAACACAACCGGATATTTCCGGGTTCATCCACACATATACGGACAAACTGGTGTGGAATTCTTATGCAACGGACCGAGAAAATCACAGTAAAAATGCTTTTGGAGAAAACGAAAGTCTTTTCGTCTTGCAAGTGCATAAAATGTCATCTATACAAACAGAAATATCATGTTTGTTTGCCGAAGTTCCTCTAGCTTTCTCCCTAGAAAATACGAATGTGTAGAGCTGATGTCTCCAGGTGGAACCAATTAGTGTTTCCAAGCACAAAATTAAATGTTCCCTGATAAAAAACATGCAAAACAATAAAGTCCATGGATAATATCAGGAATACACAAACACAGAGGCTGTCGGAATATTTGGGAATGAGTTAGCCAAAACACAACCGGATATTTCTGGTTTCATCCAGTCATATCCGGACAAAGTAGTTTTGAATTTGTATGCAATGGACCAAGAAAATCAGAGTAAAAAATGTTTTGGAGAAAAGCAAAATGTTTTCCTTAGGCACGTGCATAAAATGTCATCGACAAAAACAGAAATATCATGTTTGTTGTTGCAGTTCCTCTAACTTTCTCCCTAGAAAATACAAATATGTAGAGCTGGTGTCCCTATGATGAAGCAATTACTATTTCTACGGTTCAAAATTAAATGTTCCCTGATAAAAACATTCAATAGAATGAATTCCATCGATAATATCCAGAAAACAAAAACACAGAGGCTTTCACAATATTTCGGATTGAGTTAGCCAAAGCACAACCAGATATTTCTGTTTTCATCCATTCATGTCCGGACAAAGTAGTTTGGAATTCG
Source organism: Lepus oiostolus (assembly GCA_036325905.1). Lineage (NCBI taxonomy): Eukaryota > Metazoa > Chordata > Mammalia > Lagomorpha > Leporidae > Lepus > Lepus oiostolus. Next base: position 80,935,732 of record CM070816.1, read on the forward strand.
TATGCAATGGAATGAGAAAATGACCCTAAAAATGGTTATGGAGAAAAGCAAAGTCTTTTCGTTAGGCAAGTGCATAAAATGTCATCTATACAAACAGAAATATCATGTTTGTTTGCCGCAGTTCCTCTAGCTTTCTCCCTAGAAATTACGAATGTGTAGAGCTCATGTCTCCAGTGGAACCAAATACTGTATCAAAGCTAAAAATACAATGTTATCCGATAAAAAACATTCAAAAAAATAAAGTCCGTGGATAATATCCGGAAAACAAAAACACAGAGCCTGTAGCAATATATGGGATTGAGTTAGCCAAAACAATATTGGATATTTCTGGTTTCATCCAGTCATATCCGGACAAACTGGTATGTAATTTGTATGCAATGGACCGAGAAATCACAGTAAAATGGTTTTTGAGAAAAGCAAAGTCTTTTCGTTAGGCAAGTGCATAAAATGTCATCTATACAAACAGAAATATCATGTTTCTTTCCCACAGTCCTCTCGCTTTCTCCCTAGAAAATACGAATGTGTAGAGCTGGTGTTCCCATGATGAACCAATTAGTGTTTCAACGGTACAAAATGAAATATTCCCTGATAAAAACATTCAAAACAATAAATTCCATGGATAATATACAGAAACATAAACCAAAAGCTGTAGCAATATTTAGGATTGAGTTAGCCAAAACACAACCCAATATTTCTGGTTTCATCCAGTCATGTCTGGACAAAGTGGTGTGCAATTCATATGCAATGGACGGAGAAAATCAGAGTAAAAATGTTTTTGGAGAAAAGCAAAGTCTTTTCGTTAGGCAAGTGCATAAAATGTCAAATATACAAACACAAATACCATGTTTGTTTGCCGTATTTCCTCTAGCTTTGTCCCTGGAAAATACGAATATATAGAGCTGGTGTCTCCTTGTGGAACCAATTAGTGTATCTAAGCCCAAAATTAAATGTTCCCCGATAAAAAACATTCAAAACAATAAAGTCTGTGGATAATATCCGGGAAAACACAAACACAGAGGTTGTAGCAATTTCTGGGATTGAATTAGCCAAAACAAAACTGGATATTTCCAGTTTCATCCAGTCATATCAGGACAAACTGGTATGGAATTCGTATGCAATGGACCAAGATATTCACAGTAAAAATGGTTTTGGAGAAAAGCAAAGTCGTTTTGTTAGGCAAGTGCTGAAAATGTCATCTCTACAAACAGAAATATCATGTTTGTTTGCCGCAGTTCCTCTAGCTTTCTCCCTAGAAAATACGAATGTGTAGAGCTGGTGTTCCCATGGTGAACCAATTAGTGTTTCAATGTTAAGAAATTAAATGTTCCCTGATAAAAACATTCAAAACAATAAACTCCATCGATAATATCCAGAACACACAAACACAGAGGCTTTCAGAATATTTCGGAGTGAGTTAGCCAAAACACAACCGGATATTTCTGGTTTCATCCCGTCATATCCTGACAAAGTGGTGTGGAATTCATATGGAATGGAACGAGAAAATCACAGTAAAAATGGTTATGGAGAAAAGCAAAGTCTTTTCGCTATGCAATTGCATAAAATGTCATTGATAGAAACAGAAATATCATGTTTCTTTGTCGCAGTTCCTCTAGCTTTCTCCCTAGAAACTACAAATATGTAGAGCTGGTTTCTCCATGTGGAACCAATTAGTGTTTCCAAGCATAAAATTAAATTAAATGTTCCCTGTTAAAAAACATTCAAAACAATACAGTCTGTTGAAAATATCCGGGAAAACACAAACACAGAGGCTGTAGAAATATCTGGGATTGAGTTAGCGAAAACAATACCGGATTTTTCCGGCTTCATCCAGTCATGTCCAGAAAAACTGCTGTGGAATTCGTATGCAATGGACCGAGGAAATCACAGTAAAAATGGTTTTGGAGGAAAGCAAAGTCTTTTCGTTATTCAAGTGCATAAAATGTCATCTATACAAACAGAAATATCATGTTTGTTTGTCGCAGTTCGTCTTGCTTTCTCCCTAGAAAATACCAATATGTAGAGCTAGTGTCTCCATGTGGAACCAATTACTGTATCCAAGTCCAAAATAAAATGTTCCCCTTAAAAAACATTCTATACAAAATAGTCCATTAATAGTATCCAGAAAACACAAAAAGAGAGGCTGTAGCAATAATGGAATTGAGTTAGCCAAAAAAAACCAGATATTTCTGGATTCATCCAGTCATATCCGGACAAACTGGTGTGGAATTCGTATGCTATGGACTGAGAAAATCAGAGTAAAAATGGTTTTGGAGAAAAGCAAAGTCTTTTCGTTAAGCCAGTGCATAAAATGTCATCTATACAAACAGAAATATCATGTTTGTTTTCCGCAGTTCCTCTAGCTTTCTCCCTAGAAAATACGAATGTGTGGAGCTGGTGTTCCCATGATGAACCAATTAGTGTATCAATGGTACAAAATTAAATGTTCCCTGATAAAAATATTCAAAACAAAACAGTCCATCGATAATATCAGGAACACACAAACACAGAGTCTGTAGAAATATTTCCGATTGAGTTAGCCAAAAATAAAACCCGTAGTTTCCGGTTTCATCCAGTGATATCTGGACAAACTGGTGTGGAATTCGTATGCAATGGACCGAAGAAATCACAGTAAAAATGGTTTTGGAGAAAAGCATACTCTTTTCCTTACCCAAGTGCATAAAATGTCATCTATACAAACAGAAATATCATGTTTGCTTGCCGTAGTTCTTCTAGGTTTCTCCCTAGAAAATACGAATGTGTAGAGCTGGTTTCTCCTTGGGGAACCAATTAGTGATTCCCAGCACAAAATTAAATATTGCCTTATAACAACATTCAAAACAATAAAGTCCGTCCGTTGATAATATCGAAAAAAAAAAAAAACTGAGACTGTAGCAATATCTGGGATATAGTTAGCCAAAACACAACCGGATATTTATGGTTTCATTCAGTCATATACAAACAAAGTGGTGTGGAATTCCTAGGCAACGGACCGAGAAAATCACAGTAAAATGGTTTTGGAGAAAAGCAAAGTCTTTTCGTTAGTCAAGTGCATATAATGTCATCTATACAAACAGAAATATGACATTTGTTTGCCACAGTTCCTCTAGCTTTCTCCTTTGAAAATACAAATGTGTAGACTGGTGTCTCCATGTGGAACCAATTAGTGTTTCTACGGTACAAAATTAAATGTTCCCTGATAAAAGCATTCAAAACAATAAAGTCCATCGATAATATCCAGAAAACACAAATACAGAGGCTTTCACAATATCTGGTATTTAGTAAGCCAAAACAAAACAGGATATTTCTTGTTTCATCCAGGCATATCCAGACAAAATGGTTTGCAGTTCTGATAACTTGGACCGAGAAAATCACAGTAAAAATGGTTTTTGAGAAAAGCGAAGTCTTTTCTTTAGGCAAGTGCAAAAAATGTCATCTATACAAACAGAAATATCATGTTTGTTTGCCGCAGTTTTTCTAGATTACTCCTTAGAAAATATGTATATGTAGAGCTGTTTTCTCCATTTGGAACCAATTAGTGTTTCAACGGTAGAAAATTAAACGTTCCCTGATAAAATCATTCAAAAAAATAAAGTCCATCGATATTATCCAGAAATGACAAACAAAGAGGCTGTAACAATATCTGGGATTGAGTTAGCCAAAACACAACCGGGTATTTCTGGTTTCATCCAGTCATATCTGGACAAAGTAGTGTGGAAATTGTATGCAATGGACCGAGAAAATCGCAGTAAAATGGTTTTGGAGAAAACGAAAGTCTTTTCGTTAGGCAAGTGCTTAAAATGTCATCCATACAAACAGAAATATCATGTTTGTTTGCCGCAGTTCATCTAGCTTTCTCCCTAGAAAATATGAATGTGTAGAGCTGGTGTCTCCATGTGGAACCAATTAGTGTTTCTACGGTACAAAATTAAATGTTCCCTGATAAAAACCCTCAAAACAATAAAGTCCGCTCATAATATGCAGAAAAAACAAACACAGAGGGTTTCACAATATTTCGGATTGAGTTAGCCAAAACACAACCGGATATTTCTGGTTTCATCCAGGCATATCCGGACAAAGTGGTGTGGAAGTCCTATGCAATGGACCGAGAAAATTTCAGTAAAAATGGTTTTGTAGAAAAGCAAAGTCTTTTTGTCAGGCAAGTGCATAAAATGTCATCGATACAAACAAAAATATCATGTTTGCTTGCCGCAGAAGCTCTAGCTTTCTCCCTAGAAAATACGAATGCATAGAGCTGGTGTCTCCATGTGGAACCAATTAGTGTTTCTACGGTACAAAATTAAATGTTCCCTGATAAAAACATTCAAAACAATAAAGTCCATTGATAATATCCAGAAAACACAAACACAGTGGCTGTAGCAATACCTGGGATGGAGTTAGCCAAAACACAACCGGATATTTCTGGTTTCATCCAGTCATTTCCGGACAAAGTATTGTGGAATTCGTATATAATGGACCGAAAAAATCACAATAAAAATGGTTTTGGAGAAAAGCAAAATCTTTTTGTTAGGCAAGTGCATAAAATGTCATTTAAACAATCAGAAATATGATGTTTGTTTGCCGCATTTATTCTAGCTTTCTCCCTAGAAAATACAAATGTGTAGAACTGGTGTCTCCATGTGGAACCAATTTTGTTTCTACGGTACAAAATTAAATGTTCCCTGATAAAAGCTTTCAAAACGATAATGTCCATCGTTAATATCCAGAAAACACAGACACTAAGGCTGTAGCAATATTTAGGATATAGTAAGCCAAAACATAACCAGATATTTCTGGTTTCATTTGTCATATCCGGAGAAAGTAGTGTGGAATTCGTATGTAATGGACCGAGAAAATCGCAGTACAAAAGATTTTGGAAAAAAGAAAGTCTTTTCTTTAGGCAAGTGCACAAAATTTCATCTATACACACAGAAATATCATCTTTGTTTGTCTCAGTTCCTCTAGATTTCTCCTTGGAATATACGACTGTGTAGAACTGGTGTCTCCATGTGGAACTAATTTTTTTCCTACGACAAAAAATTAAATGTTCCCTGATAAAAAACATTCAAAACAACAAAGTCCATTGATAATATCCAGAAAACACAAATACAGAGGCTGTAGCAAATTCTGGGATTGAGTTAGCCAAAACACAACCATATATTTCTGGTTTCATCCAGTCATATCCAAACAAAGTGGTATGGAATCCGTATGCAATGGACTGAGAAAATCACATTAAAATTGGTTTTGGGGAAAAGCAAAGTCTTTTCATTAGGCAAGTGCATAAAATGTCATCTAACAAACAGAAATATCTTGTTTGTTTGTCGCAGTTCCTCTAGCTTTCTCCCTAGAAAATCTGAATGTGTAGAGCTGGTGTCTCCATGTGGAACCAATTAGTGTTTCTATGGTACAAAATTAAATGTTCCCTGAAAAAACATTCAATACAATAAAGGCTGTTGATAATATCCCGAAAACACAAATACAGAGGCTGTACCAATATCTGGGATTGAGTTAGCCAAAACACAACCGGATACTTCTGGTTTCATCCAGTCATATCCAGAAAAATTTGGTGGAATTCGTATGCAATGGACAGATAAAATCACAATAAAAATGATTTTGGAGAAAAGCAAAGTCTTTTTGTTAGGCAAGTGCATAAAATCTCATCTATACAAACGGAAATATCATGTTTGTTTGCCACAGTTTCTCTACCTTTCTGCCTAGAGAATACGAATGTGTAGAGCTGGTGTCTCCATGTGGAACCAATTAGTGTTTCTACGGTACAAAATTAAATGTTCCCTGATAAAAAACATTCGAAACAATAAAGTCCATGGATAATATCCTGAAAACACAAACACAGATGCTGTAGCAATATCTGGGATATAGCAAGGAAAACAAAACCGGATATTTCTGGTTTCATCCAGTCATATCCGGACAAAGTGGGATGGAATTCGTATGCAATGGAACGAGAAAATTACAGTGAAAATGGTTTTGGAGAAAAAGTCTTTTCCTTCAGCCAGTACATAAAATCTCATTTATACAAACAGAAATATCATGTTTGTTTGCCTCAGTTTCTCTAGATTTCTCCCTACAATATACGCACATGTAGAGCTAGTATCTCCATGTTGAACCAATTATTGTTTGTACGGTACAAAATTAAATGTTCCCTGATAGAAAACATTCAAAACAAAAAAGTCCATCGACAATATCCAGAAAACAAAAACACGGAGGCTGTAGCAATATCTGAGATGGAGTTAGCCAAAACAAACCAGATATTTCTGGTTTCATCTGTCATATCCGGAAAAAGTAGTGTGGAATACGTATGTAATAGACCGAGAAAATCACAGTAAAATTGGTTTTGGAGAAAAGCAAAGTCTTTTCTTTAGGCAAGTGCACAAAATTTCATCTATACAAACAAAAATATCATGTATGTTTGCTGCAGTTCCTCTAGATTTCTCCCTAGAAAATACGAATGTGTAGACTGGTGTCTCCATGTGGAACAAATTAGTGTTTCTATGGTACAAAATTAAATGTTCCCCGATAAAAAACATTCAGAACCATAAAGTCCATTGAAAATATCTGGAAAACACAAATACAGTGGCTGTAGCAATATCTGGGAGAGTTAGACAAAACAAAACCGGATATTTCTGGTTTCATCCAGTCATATGCTGACAAAGTGGTGTGGAATTCGTATGCAATGGACCGAGAAAATCACAGTACAAATGGTTTTGGAGAAAAGCAAAGTCTTTTCATTAGGCAAGTGCATAAAATGTCATCGATACAAATAGAAATATCATGTTTGTTTGTCGCAGTTCCTCTAGCTTTCTCCCTAGAAAATATGAATGTGTAGAGCTGGTGTCTCCATGTGGAACCAATTAGTGTTTCCAAGCACAAAATTAAATATTCCCTTATAAAAAAACCTTCAAAACAATAAAGTCCATGGATAATATCATGAATATACAAACACAGAGGCTGTAGAAATATCTGGGATACAGCAAGCCAAAACAAAACAGGATATTTCTGGTTTCATCCAGTCATATCCGGACAAACTGGTGTGGAATTCGTATGCAATGGACCGAGGAAATCACAGTAAATATGTTTTTCGGAGAAAAGCAAAGTCTTTTCATTAGGCTAGTGAATAAAATGTCATCTATACAAACAGAAATATCATGTTTGTTTACCGCAGTTCCTGTAGCTTTCTCCCTAGAAAATACGAATGCGTAGAGCTGGTGTCTCCATGTGGAACCAATTAGTGATTCCAAGCACAAAATTAAATGTTCCCTCATGAAAAACATTCAAAACAATAAAGTCCGTGGATAATATCCGGAATACACAAACACAGAGGCTGTAGCAATATCTGAGATTGAGTTAGCCAAAACAAACCAGATATTTCCGGTTTCATCTAGTCATATCTGGACAAAGTGGTGTGGAATTTGTACGCAACGAACCGAAAAAACCACAGTGCAAATGGTTTTGGATCAAAGCAAAGTCTTTTTGTTTTGCAAGCTCATAAAATGTCATCTATACAAACAGAAATATCATGTTTTTTTGCCACAGTTCCTCTGGCTTTCTCCCTAGAAAATATGAATGTGTAGAGCTGGTGTTACCATGATGAACCAATTAGTGTTTCAACGGTAAAATTTAAATGTTGCCTGATAAAAACATTCAAAGTGATAAAGTCCATCGATAATATCCAGAAAACACAAACACAGAGGCTTTCACCATATTTCGGATTGAGTTAGCCAAAACACAAATGATATTTCTGGTTTCATCCAGTCATATCCGGACAAAGTGGTGTGGAATTCGCATGCAATGCACCGAGAAAATCACAGTAAAAATGGATTTGGTGAAAAGCAAAGTCTTTTTGTTTTGCAAGTTCATAAAATGTCATCTATAGAAACAGAAATATCATGTTTGTTTGCCGCAGTTCCTCTAGCTTTCTCCCTGCAAAATACGAATGTGTAAGCTGGTGTTACCATGATGAACCAATTAGTGTTTCAATGGTACAAAATTAAATGTTCCCTGATAAAAATATTCAAAACAATAAAGTCCATCGATAATATCCAGAAAACACATACAAAGAGGCTTTCACAGTATTTCGGATTGTTAGCCAAAACAAAACCGGATAGTTCTGGTTTCATCCAGTCATATCCGGAAAAACTGGTGTGGAATTCGTATGCAATGGACCGAGAAAATCACAGTACAAATGGTTTGGAGAAAAGCAAAGTCTTTACGTTAGCCAAGTGCATAAAATGTCATCTATACAAACAGAAATATCATGTTTGTTTACCACAGATTCTCTAGCATTCTTTCTAGAAAATACGATTGTGTAGAGCTGGTGTTTCCAGGATGAAACAATTAGTGTTTCAAGGGTACAAAATTAAATGTTCCCTGATAAAAACATTCATACAATAAAGTCCGTTGATAATATCCAGAAAACACATACACAGATTTTCACAATATTCGGATTGAGTTAGCCAAAACACAACCGGAAATTTCCGGTTTCATCCAGTCATATCCGGAAAAACTGGTGGGGAATTCGTATGCAATGGACAGAGAAAATCACAGTACAAATCGTGTTGGAGAAAAGCAAAGTCTTTTCCTTGGGCAAGTGCATAAAATGTCATCGATACAAACAGAAATATCATTTTTGTTTGTCGAAGTTACTCTAGCTTTCTACATAGAAAATATGAGTGTGTAGACCTGGTGTCTCCATGTGGAACCAATTAGTGTTTCCAAACACAAAATTGAATGTTCCTTGATAAAAAAACATTCAAAACAATAAAGTCCGTGGATAATATCCGGAATATACAAACACAGAGGCTGTAGCAATATCTGAGATTGAGTTAGCCAAAACAAACCAGATATTTCCGGTTTCATCTAGTCATATCCGGACAAAGTGGTGTGGAATTCATACGCAACGGACGGAAAAAACCACAGTAAAAATGGTTTTGGATCAAAGCAAAGTCTTTTTGTTTTGCAAGCTCATAAAATGTCATCTATACAAACAGAAATATCATGGTTTTTTTTGCCACAGTTCCTCTGGCTTTCTCCCTAGAAAATATAAATGTGTAGAGCTGGTGTTACCATGATGAACCACTTAGTGTTTCAACGGTAAAAAATTAAATGTTGCCTGATAAAAACATTCAAAATGATAAAGTCCATCGATAATATCCAGAAAACACAAACACAGAGGCTTTCACCATATTTCGGATTGAGTTAGCCAAAACACAACCGGATATTTCTGGTTTCATCCAGTGATATTTGGACAAAGTGATGTGGAATTCATATGAATGGACCGAGAAAATCACAGTACAAATGGTTTGGAGAAAAGCAAAATCTTTTCGTTAGGCAAGTGCATAAAATGTCATCTATACAAACAGAAATATCATGTTTGTTTGTTGCCGTTCCTCTAGCTTTCTCCCTAGAAAATACGAATGTGTAGAGCTGGTGCCCCCATGTGGAACCAATTAGTTTTTCCAACCACACAATTTAATGTTCCCTGATAAAAAACATTCAAAACAATAAAGTCCATGGATAATATGAGGAATACACAAACACAAAGGCTGTAGCAATATCTGGGATTGAGTTTGCCAAAACAAAACCGAATATTTCCGGGTTCGTCCAGTCATATGCGGACAAACAGGTGTGGAATTATTGTGCAATGGACCGAGAAAATCACAGTAAAAATGGTTTTGGAGAAAAGCAAAGTCTTTTCGTTATGCAAGTGCATAAAATGTCATCTATACAAGCAAAAATATCATGTTTGTTTGCCGCAGTTCCTGCTTTCTCCCTAGAAAATATGAATGTGTAGAGCTGGTGTCTCCATGTGGAACCAATTAGTGTTTCCAAGCACAAAATAAAATATTCCGCTATAAAAAACATTCAAAATAATAAAGTCCGTGGATAACATCCAGAAAACACAACTCAGAGTCTGTAGCAATATCTGGGATTGAGTTAGCCAAAACACAACTGGATATTTCCGGGTTCATCCAGTCATATCCGGACAACCTGGTATGGAATTCGTATGCAATGGACCATGAAATCACAGTAAAAATGGTTTTGGAGAAAAGCAAAGTCTTTTCGTTATGCAAGTGCATAAAATGTCATCGATACAAACAGAAATATCATGTTTGTTTGCAGCAGTTCCTGTAGCTTTCTCCCTAGAAAATACGAATGTTTGGAGCTGGTGCCCCCATGATTAACCAATTAGTGTTTCTACGGTACAAAATTAAATGTTCCCTGATAAAAACATTCAAAATAATAATGTCCATCGATAACATCCAGAAAACACATACAGAGGCTTTCACAATATTTGGATTGAGTTAGCCAAATCACAACCGGATATTTCTGGTTTCATGCAGTCATATGCGGACAAACTGGTGTGGAATTCTTATGCAATGGACCGAGAATATGACCCTAAAAATGGTTTTGGAGAAAAGCATAGTCTTTTCATTAGGCAAGTGCATAAAATGTCATCGATACAAACAGAAATATCATGTTTGTTTGCCGCAGTTCCTCTAAATTTCTCGCTAGAAAATACGAATGTTTAGAGCTCTTGTATCCATGTGGAACCAATTACTGTATCCAAGCTGAAAATTAAATGTTCCCTGATAAAAAACATGCAAAACAATAAAGTCCATGGATAATATCAAGAATACCCAAACAAAGAGGGTGTTGGAATATCTGAGAATGAGTTAGCCAAAACACAACCGGATATTTCTGGTTTCCTCCAGTCATATCTGGACAAAGTAGTGTGGAATTCGTTTGCAATGGACAGAGAAAATCAGAGTAAAAATTTTTTTCAAGAAAGGCAAAATTTTTTCCTTAGGCACGTACATAAAATATCATCGACACAAACAGAAATATCATGTTTGTAGTCGCAGTTCCTCTTACTTTCTCCCTAGAAAATACAAATATGTAGAGCTGGTGTCTCCAGGTGGAACCAATTAATATTCCCAAGCACAAAATTAAATGTTCCCTGATAAAAAACATTCAAAACAATAAAATCCATCAATAATATTCGGAAAACACAAACACAGAGGCTGTAGCAATATCTGGGATTGAGTTAGCCGAAACAAAACCGTATATTTCCGGTTTCATCCCGTCATATGCGGTAAACTGGTGTGGAATTCGTATGCAATGGACCGAGAAAATCGCAGTAAAAATGGTTTTGGAGGAAAGCAAAGTCTTTCCGTTATTCAAGTGCATAAAATGTCATCTATACAAACAGAAATATGTTTGTTTACCACAATACATCTAGCTTTCTCTGTAGAAATTACGAATGTGTAGAGCTTGTGTCCCCATGATGAAGCAAATACTGTTCTGCGGTTCAAAATTAAATGTTCCCTGAAAAAAACACTCAATAGAACAAATTCCATCGATAATATCCAGAAAACAAAAACACAGAGGCTTTCACAATAATTTGGATTGAGTTAGCCAAAGCACAAGCGGATATTTCTGTTTTCATCCATTCATGTCCGGACAAAGTAGTTTGGAATTCGTATGCAATGGACCAAGAAAATGACCCTAAAATTGGTTATGGAGAAAAGCAAAGTCTTTTCGTTAGGCAAGTGCATAAAATGTCATCTATACAAACAGAAATATCATGTTTGTTTGCTGCTGTTCCTCTAGCTTTCTCCCTAGAATATACGAATGTGTAGAGCTGGTGTCTCCATGTGGAACCAATTAGTATTTCCAAGCACAAAATTAAATTAAATGTTCCCTATAAAAAATATTCAAAACAATAAAGTCCATGGATGATATAGGAATACACAAACACAGAAGCTGTAGTAATATCTGGGATTCAGTTATCCAAAACAAAACCGGATATTTCCGGTTTCACCCAATCATTCCCGTACAAACTGGTGAAGAATTCGATTGCAATGGACCGAGAAAATCACAGTAAAAATGGTTTTGGAGAAAAGCAAAGTCTTTTCTTTAGGCAAGTGCATAAAATGTCATCGATACAAACTGAAATAGCATGTTTGTTTGTCGCAGTTCCTCAAGCTTTCTCCCTAGAAAATACAAATGTGTAGAGCTGGTGTCTCCATGTGGAACCAATTAGTATTTCCAAGCACAAAATTAAATTAAATGTTCCCTATAAAAAATATTCAAAACAATAAAGTCCATGGATGATATAGGAATACACAAACACAGAAGCTGTAGTAATATCTGGGATTCAGTTATCCAAAACAAAACCGGATATTTCCGGTTTCACCCAATCATTCCCGTACAAACTGGTGAAGAATTCGATTGCAATGGACCGAGAAAATCACAGTAAAAATGGTTTTGGAGAAAAGCAAAGTTTTTCGTTAGGCAAGTGCATAAAATGTCATCGATACAAACAGCAATATCATGTTTGTTGTTTGTTTGCAGATGTTCCTCTACCTTTCTCCCTAGAAAATAGGAATGTCTGCAGCTGGAACCCCCATGATGAACCAATTAGTGTTTCTACGGTACAAAATTAAATGTTCCCTGATAAAAATTTTTAAAATAATAAAGTCCATCGATAACATCCAGAAAACACAAATACAGAGGCTTTCACAATGTTTTGGATTCAGTTAGCCAAATCACAACCGGATATTTCTAGTTTCATCCATTCATGTCCAGACAAAGTAGTTTGGAATTCGTATGCAATGGACCGAGAAAATAACCCTAAAAATGGTTATGGAGAAAAGCAAAGTCTTTTCGTTAGGCAAGTGCATAAAATGTCATCGATACAAACAGAAATATCATGTTTGTTTCCCGCAGTTCCTCTAGATTTCTTCCTAGAAATTACGAATATGTAGAGCTCATGTCTCCAGTGGAACCAAATACTGTATCGAAGCTAAAAATACAATGTTCTACAATAAAAAACATTCAAAACAATAAAGTCCATTGATAATATCCGGAAAACACAAACACAGAGGCTGTAGCAATATCTGGGATTGAGTTAGCCAAAACAAAACAGGATATTTCCGGTTTCATCCAGTCATATCCGGACAAACTTGTATGGAATTCATATGCAACTGACCGTGAAAATCACATTAAAATTGGTTTTGGAGAAAAGCCAAGTCTTTACGTTAGGCAAGTGCATAAAATGTCATCTATACAAACAGAAATATCATGTTTGTTTGCCGCAGTTCCTCTAGCTTTCTCCCTAGAAAATACGAATGTGTAGAGCTGGTGTTCTCATGATGAACCAATTAGTGTTTCAATGGTACAAAATTAAATGATACCTGATAAAAACATTCAAAACCATAAAGTCCAACGATATTATCCAGAAAACACAAAAACAGAGGCTTTCACAATATTTCGGATTTAGTTAGCCAAACCTCAACCGGATATTTCTGGTTTCATCCAGTCATATCCGGAAAAGGTCATGTGGAGTACGTATTTAATGGACCGATAAAATCACAGTAAAAATGGTTTTGGAGAAAAGCAAAGTATTTTTGTTAGGCAAGTGCATAAAATGTCATCAAAACTAACAGAAATATCATGTTTGTTTGCCGCAGTTCCTCTAGCTTTCTCCCTAGAAAATACGAATGTGTAGAGCAGGTGATCCCATGATGAACCAATTAGTGTTTCTACGGTACAAAATTAAATGTTCCCTGATAAAAACATTCAACTCAATACAGTCCATGGATAATATCAGGAATTCACAAACACAAAGGCTGCAGCAATATTTCGGATTGAGTTAGCCAAATCACAACTGGATATTTCTGGTTTTTTCCAGTCATATCCAGACAAAGTGGTGTGCAATTCGAACGTAATGGACCGAGAAAATCACAGTAAAAATGGTTTTGGAGTAAAGCAAAGTCTTTTCGTTAGGCAAGTGCATAAAATGTCATCGATACAAACAGAAATATCATGTTTGTTTGCTGCTGTTCCTCTAGCTTTCTCCCTAGAAAATACAAATGTGTAGAGCTGGTGTCTCCATGTGGAACCAATTAGTGTTTCCAAGCCCAAAATTAAATGATCCCTGATAAAAAAAAATTCAAAACAATAAAGTCCGTTGATAATATGAGGAATACACAAACACAGAGGCTGTAGCAATATCTGGGATACAGCAAGCCAAAACAAAACCGGATATTTCCTGTTTCATCCAGTCATATCCGTACAAACTGGTATGGAATTCGTATGCAACTGACCATGAAAATCAGAGTAAAAATGGTTTTGGAGAAAAGCAAAGTCTTTTCTTTCGGCAAGTGCATAAAATATCATCTACACACAGAAATATCATGTTTGTTTCTAGCAGTTCCTCTAGCTTTCTCCGTAGAAAATACGCATATGTAGAGCTGGTGTCTCCATGTGGAACCAATTAGTGTATCTAAGCTCAAAATTAAATGTTCCCTGATAAAAAAACATTCAAAACAATAAAGTCCTTTGAAAATACCTGAAAACACAAACACAGACGATGTAGCAATATTTCGGATTGAGTTAGCCAAAACAAAACGGGATATTTCCAGTTTTATGCAGTCATACCCAGACAGACTCGTATTGAATTCATATGAAATAGACCGAGAAATCACAGTAAAAATGGTTTTGGAGAAATGTAGAGTCTTTTCGTTAGGCAAGTGCATAAAATGTCATCTATACAAACAGAAATATCATGTTTGCTTGCCGCAGTTCCTCTAGCTTTCTCCCTAGAAAATACGAATGTGTAGAGCTGGTGTCTCCATGTGGAACCAATTAGTTTTTCCAAGGACAAAATTAAGGTTCCTTAATAAAAAACATTCAAAACAATAAAGTCCGTTGAAAATATGAGGAATACACAAACACAGAGGCTTTCACAATATTTCAGATTGAGTTAGCCAAAACAAAACCGGATATTTCCGGTTTCATCCAGTCATATCCAGTAAACTGGTGTGGAATTCGTATGTAATGGACCGAGAAAATCACAGTACAAATGGTTTTGGAGAAAAGCAAAGTCTTTTTTTAGGCAAGGACATAAAATGTCAACTATACAAACAGAAATATCATGTTCGTTTGCCACAGATCCTCTAGCTTTATCCCTAGAAAACACGAATGTGTAGAGCTGGTGTCCCCATGATGAACCAATTAGTGTTTCAACGGTACAGAATTAAATGTTCCCTGATAAAAACATTCAAAACAATAAAGTCCATCGATAATATCCAGAAAACAGAAACACGGAGGCTTTCACAATATTTCGGATTCACTTAGCCAAAGTACTATGGGTTATTTCTGGTTTCATCCAGTCATATCCGGACAATGTGGTGAGGAATTCGTATGCAATGGACCGAGAAAATCACAGTAGAATTGGTTTTGGAGAAAAGCAAAGTCTTTTCGTTTGGGAAGTGCATAAAATGTCCTTGAAACTAATGGAAATATCATATTTGTTTGCCACAGTTCCTCTAGCTTTTGCCCTAGAAAATACGAATGTGTAGAGCTGGTGTCTCCATGTAGAACCAGTTAGTGTTTCCAAGCACAAAATCAAATGTTCCCCGATAAAAAAACATTCAAAACAATAAAGTCCATTGATAACATCCAGAAAACACAAACACAAAGGCTGGAGCAATATTTCGGATTGAGTCAGCAAAAACAAAACCGGATATTTCTGGTTTCATCCAGTCATATCCGGACAAAGTGGTGTGGAATTCGTATGCAATTGACCGTGAAAATCAGAGTAAAAATGGTTTTGGAGAAAAGCAAATTCTTTTTGTTAGGCAAGTGCATAAAATGTCATCTATGCAAACAGAAATATCATGTTTGTTTACCGCAGTTCTTCTAGCTTTCTCCTTCGAAAATACAAATATGCAGAGCTGGTGTCTCCAGGTGGAACCAATTAGTGTATCTAAGCTCAAATTAAATGTTCCCTGATAAAAAACATTCAAAACAATAAAGTCCGTTGATAATATCCGGAAGACACAAACACAGAGGCTGTAGCAATATTTCGGATTGAGTCAGCAAAAACAAAACCGGATATTTCCGGTTTTATGCAGTCATTCCGGGACAAACTCTTATGGAATTCATATGCAGTACACCGAGAAATCACAGTAAAAATGGTTTTGGAGAAAAGCAAAGTCTTTCCGTTAGGCCATTGCATTAATTGTCATCGATAGAAACAGAAATATCATGTTTGTTTGTCGCAGTTCCTCTAGCTTTCTCCCTAGAAAATACTAATGTGTAGAGCTGGTGTCTCCATGTGAAACCAATTAGTGTTTCCAAGCACAAAATTAAATGTTCCCTGATAAAATCATTCAAAACAATAAAGTCCATCGATAATATCCTGAAAACACAAACACAGAGGCTGTAGCAATATCTGAGATGGATTAGCCTGTAGGACCCTAAAAATTGGTGTCCTATAGAGAGAGACCCCCTGAAGCACGAATTCCAGTCCAACCAATGCAAAAAAGCATGAGGAAGTTTATTACATCTGCGCAGATGGGCCGTCTCAGCAACACTACAAAGCAGTGCAGAGAGAACGACCCCGACCTTCAATTGCCCACAGTATTTAAGGTTTAAAACCACAACATTAGCATATCTCCACAGCATTACACAGAGGATCACAAGATAAACCGCAGCATGACGAATTCTCATAAGATAAAGGGTTTTTCCAGGGTGAGAGGACAGAAGACCTTGAGCAAGCATAAACACGGGGTCATCATGACCAAAAACTTAACATAGCTCCTAAAATAATTGTCACATGCTCAATTATCTCATAAAAGCATTAGCACAATCATCACATGTTACAAGGTCAGCTAAAGTCTAGTCTAGTTATCTTAAAAAAATGCATTTTGCAAGCCAAAGCATTTTGCACAGAAGCAAAACAATATGCAGTTAGCTCAAGCGACTTCATTTTAAACCTAGCCTGCCTTATCTTCTCAAGCCGAAACACAACTGGATATTTCTGGTTTCATCCAGGCATATCTGGACAAACTGGTGTGGAATTCGTATGCAATGTACCGAGAAAATCAGAGTAAAAATGTTTTTGGAGAAAAGGAAAGTCTTTTCATTAGGCAAGTAGATAAAATGTCATCTATACAAACAGAAATATCATGTTTGTTTGCCACAGTTCCTCTAGCTTTCTCCCTAGAAAATTCAAATATGTAGAGCTGGTGTCCCCATGATGAACCGATTAGTGTTTCTAGTGTACAAAAATAAATGTTCCCTTATAAAAATATTCAAAACAATAAAGTCCATCGGTAATATGCAGAAAACACAAACACAGAGGCTGTAGCAATATCTGGGATTGAGTTAGCCAAAACACAACCAAATATTTCTGGTTTCATCCAGTCATATCCGGACAAAGTGGTGTGGAATACGTATACAATGGACCGAGAAAATCGGAGTAAAAATGGTTTTGGAGAAAAGCAAAGTCTTTTCATGAGGCAAGTAGATAAATTGTCATCTATGCAAACAGAAATACCATGTTTGTTTGTCTCAGTTCCTCTAGATTTCTCCCAAGAAAATACAAATATGTAGAGCTGGTGTCTCCATGTGGAACCAGTTAGTGTTTCCAAGCACAAAATTTAATGTTCCCTGATAAAAAACATTCAAAACTATAAAGTCCGTCGATAATATCCGGAAAACACAAACACAGAGGCTTTAGCAATATTTCGGATTGAGTTAGCCAAAACACAACCGGATATTTCTTGTTTCATCCAGTCATATCCGGAAAAACTTGTGTGGAATTCGTATGCAATGGACCGATAAAATCACTGTAAAAATGGTTTTGGAGAAACGCTAAGTCTTTTTTGTTAGGAAAATGCATAAAATGTCATCGAAACTAACAAAAATGTCATGTTTTTTTGTAACAGTTCCTCTAGCTTTCTCCCTAGAAAATACGAAGGTGTAGAACTGGTGTCCCCGTGATGAACCAATTAGTGTTTCTACGGTACAAAAATAAATGTTGCCTGATAAAAACATTCAAAACAATAAAGTCCATCGATAATATCCAGAAAACACAAACACAGAGGCTGTAGCAATATTTCGGATTGAGTTAGCGAAAACACAACCCGATATTTCTGGTTTCATCCAGTCATATCCGGACAAAGTCGTGTGGAATTCATATGCAATGGACAGAGAAAATCACAGTAAAAATGGTTTTGGAGAAAAACAAAGTCTTTTCGTTATGCCAGTGCATAAAATGTCATCTATACAAACAGAAATATCATGTTTGTTTGTCGCAGTTCCTCTAGCTTTCTCCCTAGAAAATACGAATGTGTAGAGCTGGTGTCTCCATGTTGAACCAATTAGTGTTTCCAAGGACAAAATAAATGTTCCCTGATAAAAAACATCCAAAAAAATGCATTCCATTGATAATATCCGGAAATCACAAACACAGCGGCTCTTGCAATATCTGGGATTGAGTTAGCCAAAACAAAACCGGATATTTCTGGTTTCATCCAGTCATATCTGGAAAACTGGTGTGGAAGTCGTATGCAATGAACCGAGAAAATCACAGTAAAAATGGTTTTGGAGAAAAGCAAAGTCTTTTTGTTAGGCAGGTGCATAAAATGTCATCTATACAAACAGAAATATCCTTTGTGTTTGTCGCAGTTCCTCTAGTTTCTCCCTAGAAAATACGAATGTGTAGAGCTGGTGTCCCCATGATGAACCAATTCGTGTTTCTACAGTACAAAAATAAATGTTCCCTGATAAAAACATTGAAAACAATAAAGTCCATCGATAACATAAGAAAACACAAACACATAGGCTTTCACAATATTTCAGATTGAGTTAGCCAAAACAAAACCGGATATTTCTGGTTCCATCCAGTCATATCCAGAAAAACTAGTGTGGAAGTCATATGCAATGGACCGAGAAAATCAAAGTAAATATGGTTTTGAAGAAAAGCAAAATCATTTTGATAGGAAAGTGCATAAAATGTCATCTATACAAACAGAAATATCATGTTTGTTTGTCGCAGTTCCTCTAGCTTTCTCCCTAGAAAATACGAATGTGTAGAGCTGGTGTCTCCTTGTGCAACCAATTAGTGTTTCAACGGTACAAAATTAAACGATACCTGATAAAAACATTCAAAACAATAAAGTCCAACGATATTATCCAGAAAACAGAAACACAGAGGCTTTCACAATATTTCGGATTTAGTTAGCCAAAAATCAACCGGATATTTCTGGTTTCCTCCAGTCATATCCGGAAAAGGTCATGTGGAATTCGTATGTAATGGACCGATAAAATCACAGTAAAAATGGTTTTGGAGAAAAGCAAAGTCTTTTCGTTAGGCAAGTAGATAAAATGTCATCTATACAAACAGAAATATCATGTTTGTTTGCCACAGTTCCTCTACCTTTCTCCCTAGAAAATACAAATATGTAGAGCTGGTGTCTCAATATGGAACCAATTAGTGTATCTAAGCTCAAAATTAAATGTCCCTGATAAAAAACATTCAAAACAATAAAGTCTGTTGATAAAATCGGGAAAACACAAACACAGAGGCTGTATCAATATCTGGGATTGAGTTAGCCAAAACAAAACCGGATATTTCTGGTTTCATCCAGTCATATTCGGACGAACTGTTATGGAATTCGTAAGCAATGGACCGAGAAAATCACTGTAAAAATGGTTTTTGAGAAAAGCAAAGTCTTTTCGTTAGGCAAGTGCATAAAATGTCATCATCTATACAAACAGAAATATCATGTGTGTTTGCCGCAGTTCCTCTAGCTTTCCACCGAGAAAATACGAATGTGTAGAGCTGGTGTCTCCATGTGGAATCAATTATTGTTTCCAAGCACAAAATTGAATGTTCCCTGATAAAAAACATTCAAAACAATAAAGTCCATCGATAATATCCAGAAATCACAAACAAAGAGTCTTTCACAATATTTTTGATTGAGATAGCCAAAACTAAACCGGATATTTCTGGCTTCATCCAGTCATACCCAGACAAACTGGTGTGGAATTCGTATGCAATGGACTGAGGAAGTCACAGTAAATATGGTTTTGCAGAAAACCAAAGGCTTTTCGTTAGGCAAGTAGATAAAATGTCATCTATAGAAACAGAAATATCATGTTTGTTTGCCGCAGTTCCTCAAGCTTTCTCCTTAGAAAATACGAATATGTAGAGATGGTGTCTCCATGTGGATCCAATTAGTGTTTCCAAGCACAAGATTAAATGTTCCCTGATAAAAAACATTCAAAACAATAAAGTCC
This sequence comes from Lepus oiostolus, assembly GCA_036325905.1. Classification (NCBI taxonomy): domain Eukaryota; kingdom Metazoa; phylum Chordata; class Mammalia; order Lagomorpha; family Leporidae; genus Lepus; species Lepus oiostolus. Next base: position 80,955,841 of record CM070816.1, read on the forward strand.
ATCGATAATATCCAGAAAACACAAACACAGAGGCTTTCACAATATTTCGGATTGAGATAGCCAAAACAAAACCCAATATTTGTGGTTTCATCCAGTCATATCCAGACAAACTGGTGTGGAATTCGTACGCAATGGACTGAGGAAGTCACAGTAAATACGGTTTTGGAGAAAACCAAAGGCTTTTTGTTAGGCAAGTAGATAAAATGTCATCTATACAAACAGAAATATCATGTTTGTTCGCCGCAGTTCCTCTAGCTTTCTCCATAGAAAATATGAATGTGTAGAGCTGATGTCTCTATGTGGAACCAATTAGTGTTTCCAAGCACAAAATTAAATGTTCCCTTATAAAAAACATTCAAAACAATAAAGTCCATTGATAATATCCAGAAAACACAACCACAGAGGCTGTAGCAATATATCGGATTGAGATAGCCAAAACAAAAAAGATATTTCTGGCTTCATCCAGTCATATCCGGACAAAGTGGTGTGGAATTCGTATGCAAGGTACCGAGAAAATCAGAGTAAAAATGGTTTTGGAGAAAAGCAAAGTCTTTTCGTTAGGCAAGTAGATAAAATGTCATCTATACAAACAGAAATATCATGTTTGTTTTTTGCAGTTCCTCTAGCTTTCTCCCTAGAAAATACGAATGTGTAGAGATGGTGTCTCCATGTGGAACCAATTATTGTTTCCAAGCAAAAAATTAAATGTTCCCCGATAAAAAACATTCAAAACAATAAAGTCCGTTGATAATATCCAGAGAAAACAAACACAGAGGGTGTAGCAATATTTCGGATTGAGTTAGCCAAAACAAAATGGGATATTTCTGGTTTCATCCAGTCATATCCAGAAAATCTAGTGTGGAAGTCGTATGCAATGGACCGAGAAAATCACAGTAAAAATGGTTTTGGAGAAAAGCAAAGTCTTTTTGTTAGGCAAGTGCATAAAATGTCATTGATACAAACAGAAATATCATGTTTCTTTTTGGCAGTTCCTCTAGCTTTCTCCCTAGAAAATACGAATGTGTAGAGCTGGTGTACCCATGATGAACCAATTAGTGTTTCTATGGTAAAAAAATGAATGTTCCCTGATAAAAACATTCAAAACTATAAAGTCCATCGATAATATCCGGAAAACACAACCACAGAGGCTGTAGCAATATTTCAGATTGAGTTAGCCAAAACACAACCGGATATTTCTGGTTTCATAAAGTCATATCCTGACAAAGTGGTGTGGAATTCGTATGCAATGGACCGAAAAAATCTCAGTGAAATGGTTTTGGAGAAAAGCAAAGTCTTTTCATTAGGCAAGTGCATGAAATATCATCTATACAAACAGAAATATCATGTTTGTTTGCGGCAGTTCCTCTAGCTTTCTCCCTGGAAAATATGAATGTGTAGAGCTGTTGACTCCATGTGGAACCAATTAGGGTTCCTATGGTACAAAATAAATTCTCCCTGATAAAAATATTCAAAACAGTAAAGTCCATCGATAATATCCAGAAAACACATACACAGAACCTGTAGCTATACTTGGGATTGAGTTAGCCAAAACAGAATGGGTTATTTGTGGTTTCTTCCACCATATCCACAGAATTGATGTGGAATTCTTATGCAATGGACCAAGAAAATCAGAGTACAAATTGTTTTAGAGAAAAGCAAAGTCTTTTCGTTAGGCAAGTGCTTAAAATGTCAAGTATACAAACAGAAATATCATGTTTGTTTTCCGCAGTTCCTCTAGCTTTCTCCCTAGAAAATACAAAAGTGTAGAGCTGGTGTTTCCATGTTGAACTAATTAGTGTTTCTACGGTACAAAATTAAATGTTCCCTGATAAAAAACAGTCAAAACAATAAAGTCCATGGATAATATTCGGAAAACACAAACACAGAGGCTGTAGCAATATCTGGGATTGAGTTAGCCAAAACACAGCCAGATATTTCTTGTTTCATCCATCATATCCGGACAAACTTGTCGAATTCAAATGCAATGGACCGAGAAAATCACAGTAAAAATGGTTTTTGAGAAAAGCAAAGTCTTTTCGTTAGTCAAGTGCATAAAATGTCATCTATACAAACAGAAATATCATGTTTGTTTGCCGCAGTTCTAGCTTTCTCACTAGAAAATACGAATGTGTAGAGCTGGTGTATCCATGTGGTACCAATTAGTGTTTCTATGGTACAAAATTAAATGTTCCCTGTTAAAAACCATTCAAAACAATAAAGTCCGTAGATAATATCAGGAAAACACAAACACAGAGGCTGTAGCAATGTCTGGGATTGATATGCCAAAACACAACCGGATATTTCTGCTTTCATGAAGTCATATCCGGACAAAGTGGTGTGGAATACATATGTAATGGATCGAGAAAATCACAGTAAAAATGGTTTTGGAGAAAAGCAAAGTCTTTTCATTAGGCAAGTGCTTAAAATATCATCTAAACCAACAGATATATCATGCTTGTTTGCCGCAGTTCCTCCAGCTTTCTACCTAGAAAATACGAATTTGTAGAGCTGGTGTCTCCATGTGGAACTAATTAGTGTTTTTACGGTACAAAATTAAATGTTCCCCGATAACAAACATTCAAAACAATAAAATCCATAGATAAAATCCGGAAAACACAAACACAGAGGTTTTCTTAATATTTCGATTTGAGTTAACCAAAACACAGCCGGATATTTTTGTTTTCATCCAGGCATATCCGGTCAAAGTGCTGTGGAATTCATATGCAATGGACCGAGAAAATTACAGTAAAAATGGTTTTGGAGAAAAGCAAACTCTTTTCCTTCAGCAAGTGCATAAAATGTCATGTATACAAACAGAAATATCATGTTTGTTTGCCGCAGTTCCTCTAGCTTTCTCCCTAGAAAATTCGAATGTGTAGAGCTGCTGTCTCCATGTTGTAGAATTAGTGTTTCTATGGTACAAAATTAAATGTTCCCTGATATACATTCAAAACAATAAAGTCCATTGATAATATCCACAAAACACATACACAGAGGCTTTCACAATATTTCAGATTGAGTTAGCCAAAACACAACCGGATATTTCTGGTTTCATTCAGTCATATCTGGACAAAGTGGTGTGGAATTCGTATGCAATGGACCGAGAAAATCACAGTAAAAATGGTTTTGGAGAAAAGCAACGTCTTTTCATTAGGCAAGTGCTTAAAATATCGTCTATACAAACAGAAATATCATGTTTGTTTGCCGCAGTTCCTCTAGCTTTCTGCGTAGAAAATACGAAAGTGTAGAGCTGGTATCTCCATGTGGAACCCATTAGTGTATCCAAGCACAAAATTCAATGTTCCTGATAAAAAACATTCAAAACAATAAAGTCCATCAATAATATTCGGAAAACACAAACACAGAGGCTGTAGCTATACCTGCGATTGAGTTAGCCAAAACACAGCTGGTTATTTCTGGTTTCATGCAGGCCTACCTGGACAAACTGGTGTCAAATTGCTATGCAATGGACCAAGAAAATCACAGTAAAAATGGTTCTGGAGAAAAGCAAAGTCTTTTCGTTAGGCAAGTGCATAAAATGTCATCTATACAAACAGAAATATCATGTTTGTTTGAAATACTTCCTCTAGCTTGCTCTCTAGAAAATACGAATGTATAGAGCTGTTGTCTCCATGTCGAACCAATTAGTGTTTCCCAGCAAAAAATTAAATATTCCCTGATAAAAAAGCATTCAAAATAATAGTGTCCATTGATAATATCTGGAAATCACAAAAACAGAGTCTGTAGCAATATCTGGGATTGAGTTAGTCAAAACACAACTGGATATTTCAGGTATCATCCAGTCATATCCAGACAAACTGGAATGGAATTCATATGCAATGGACCGAGAAAATTACAGTAAAAATGATTTCGGAGAAAAGCAAAGTCTGTTCCTGCAGGAAATACATAAAATGTCATCTATACAAAGAGAAATATCATGTTTGTTTGGCGTAGATCCTCTAGTTTTCTGCCTAGAAAATTTGAATGTGTAGAGCTGGTGTCTCCATGAGTAGAATTAGTGTTTCTATGATAAAAAATTAAATGTTCCCTGTTAAAAAATTCAAAACAATAAAGTCCATTGATAATATCCACAAAAAACATAAACACAGAGGCTTTCACAATATTTCAGATTGAGTTAGCCAAAACACAAGCAGATATGTCTGGTTTCATTCAGTCATATCTGGACAGTGTGGGGTGGAATTTGAATGCAATGGACCGAATAATCACAGTAAAAATGGTTTTGGAGAAAAGCAAAGTCTTTTTGTTAGGCAAGTGCATAAAATGTCATCTATACATACAGAAATATCATGTTTGTTTGCCGCAGTACTTCTAGCTTACTTTCTAGAAAATACGAATGTGTATAACTAATGTCTCCATGTGGAGTCAACTAGTGTTTCCAAGCACAAAATTAAATGTTCCCAGATAAAAAAACATTCAAAACCATAAAGTCCATCGATAATATCCAGAAAACAAAAACACAGAGGCTTTCACAATATTTCAGATTGAGTTAGCCAAAACATAACCCAATATTTCTGGTTTCATCCAGTCATATCCGGACAAAGTGCTGTGGATTTCATATGCAATGGACCGAGAGAATCACAGTACAAATGGTTTTGGAGAAAAGCATAGTCTTTTCGTTAGGCAAGTGCATAAAATATCATCTAAACAAACAGAAATATCTTGTTTGTTTGCCACAGTTCCTCTAGATTTCTGCCTCAAAAATACGAATGTGTAGAGCTGGTGTCTCCATGTGGAACCAATTTGTGTTTCTATGGTACAAAATTAAATTTTCCCTGATAAAAAATATCCAAAACCATAAAGTCTATCGATAATATCCATAAAACACAAACACAGAGGCTGTAGCAATATGTGGGATTGAGTTAGCGAAAACACAACGGGATATTTATGTTTTCATCCAGGCATATCCTGACAAAGGGCTGTGGAATTCGTGTGCAATGGATCCAGAAATTCACAGTAAAAATGGTTCTGGAGAAAAGCAAAGTATTTTCCTTCTACAGGGCATAAAATGTCATCTATAGAAACAGAAATCTCATGTTTGTTTGCCACAGTTCCTCTAGCTTTCTCCCTAGAATATACGAATGTGTAGAGCTGGTGTCTTCATGTGGAACCAGTTAGTGTTTCCAAGCACAAAATTAAATGTTCCCTGATAAAAACATTCAAAACAATAAAGTCCGTTGATAATATCCGGAAAACACAAACACAGAGGCTTTCACAATATTTCGGATTGAGTAAGCCAAAACACAACGGATATTTCTGGTTTCATCCAGGGATATCCGGACAAAGTGGTGTGGAATTCGGATGCAATGGACCGAGAAAATCACAGTAAGAATGGTTTTTGATAAAAGCAATGTCTTTTCCTTTGGCCAGTGCATAAAATGTCATCTGTACAAACAGAAATATCATGTTTGTTTGCCACAGTTCCTCTAGCTTGCTCCCTAGAAAATATGAATGTGTAGAGCTGGTGTCTCCATGTGGAACCAATTAGTGTTTCCCAGCACAAAATTAAATGTTCCCAGATAAAAAAACATTCAAAACAACAAATTCCATTGATAATATCCGGGAAAAAAAAAACACAGAGTCTGTAGCAATATCTGGGATTGAGTTAGCCAAAACAAAACCGGATATTTCCAGTTTCATCCAGTCATATCCGGACAAATGGGTGTGGAATTCGTATGCAATGGACCGAGAAAATAACAGTAAAAATTGTTTTGGAGAAAAGCAAAGTCTTTTCTTTAGGCAAGTGCATAAAATGTCATCTATATAAACAGAAATATCATGTTTGTTTGTCACAATTCCTCTAGCTTTCTCCCTAGAAAATACGAATGTGTAAAGCTGGTGTCTCCATGCAGAACCAATTAGTGTTTCCAAGCACAGAATTAAATGTTCCCTGATAAAAAACATTCAAAACAATAAAGTCCATGGATAATATCAGGAATATACAAACACAGAGGCAGCAGCAATATCTGTGATTGGGTTAGCCATAAAAAAAACGGATATTTCCGGGTTCATCCTGTCATATCCGGACAAAGTGGTGTGGAATTCGTATGCAATGGAACGAGAAAATCAGAGTAAAAATGGTTTTGGAGAAAAGCAAAGTCTTTTCGTTAGGCAAGTGCATAAAATGTCATCGATACAAACAGAAATATCATGTTTGTTTGCCGCAGTTCCTCTAGCTTTCTCCCTAGAAAATACGAAGGTGTAGAGCTGGCTGTCCCCATGATGAACCAATTAGTGTTTCAAGGTACAAAATTAAATGTTCCCTGATAAAAACATTCAAAACAATAAAGTCGTTGGATAATATCTGGAAAACACAAACACAGAGGCTTTCAAAATATTTTGGATTGAGTTAGCCAAAACAAAACCGGATATTTCGGGTTTCATCCAGTCATATCGGGACAACATGGTGTGGAATGCGTATGCAATGGACCGAGAAAATCACAGTAAAAATGGTTTTGGAGAAAAGCAAAGTCTTTTCATTAGGCAAGTGCATAAAATGTCATTAATACAAACAGAAATATCATGTTTGTTTGAGGCAGTTCTTCTAGCTTTCCCCCTTGAAAATACGAATGTGTAGAGCTGGTGTTCTGATGATGAACCATTTAGGGCTTCTACGGTACAAAATTAATGTTCCCTGTAAAAAAAATATTCAAGACAATAAAGTCCATCGATAATATCCAGAAAACACAAACACAGAGGCTGTCACAATATTTAGGAGTGAGGTAGCCAAAACACAACCGGATATTTCTGTTTCCAACCAATCATATACGGACAAACTGGTGTGGAATTCCTAGGCAATGGACCAAGAAAATCACAGTAAAAATGGTTTTGGAGAAAAGCAAAGTCTTTTCGTTGGGCGAGTGCATAAAATGTCATCTATACAAACAGAAATATCATGTTTGTTTGTCGCAATTCCTCTAGCTTTCCACCTAGAAAATACGAATGTGTAGAGCTGGTTTGTCCATGTGGAACCTATTAGTGTTTCCAAGCACAAAATTAAATGTTCCCAGATAAAAAAACATTCAAAACAACAAATTCCATTGATAATATCCGGAAAAAAAAACACAAGTCTGTAGCAATATCTGGGATTGAGTTAGCCAAAACAAAATCGGATATTTCCAGTTTCATCCAGTCATATCCGGACAAATTGGTGTGGAATTGGTATGAAATGTACTGAGAAAATCACAGTGAAAATGGTTTTGGAGAAAAGCAAAGTCTTTTCGTTAGACAGGTTCATAAAATGTCATCTATACAAACAGAAATATCATGTTTGCTTGTCACAGTTCCTCTAGCTTTCCCCCTAGAAAATACGAATGTGTAGAGCTGATGTCTCCATGTGGAACCAATTACTGTATCCAAGCTCAAAATAAATAGTTCCCGAATAAAAAACATTCAAAACAATAAAGTCCGTTGAAAATATCCAGAAAACACAAACTCAGAGGCTGTAGCAATATCTGGGATTGAGTTAGCCAAAACACAACTGGATATTTTCGGTTTCATCCAGTCATATCCGGACAAACTGGTGTGGAATTCGTATGCAATGGAACGAGAAAATCAGAGTAAAAATGGTTTTGGAGAAAAGCAAAGTCTTTTCGTTAGACAAGTGCATAAAATGTCATCTATACAAACAGAAATATCATGTGTGTTTGCCGCAGTTCCTCTAGCTTTCCACCTAGAAAATACGAATGTGTAGAGCTGGTTTGTCTATGTGGAACCTATTAGTGTTTCCAAGCACAAAATTAAATGTTCCCAGATAAAAAAACATTCAAAACAACAAATTCCATTGATAATATCCGGGAAAAAAAAAACACAGAGTCTGTAGCAATATCTGGGATTGAGTTAGCCAAAACAAAATCGGATATTTCCAGTTTCATCCAGTCATATCCGGACAAATGGGTGTGGAATTGGTATGCAATGGACTGAGAAAATCACAGTAAAAATGCTTTTGGAGAAAAGCAAAGTCTTTTCGTTAGGCCAGTGCATAAAATGTCATCTATACAAACAGAAATATCATGTTTGTTTGCCGCAGTTCCTCTAGCTTTCTCCCTAGAAAATACGAATGTGTAGAGATGGTGTCTCCATGTGGAACCAATTATTGTTTCCAAGCAAAAAATTAAATGTTCCCCGATAAAAAACATTCAAAACAATAAAGTCCGTTGATAATATCCAGAGAAAACAAACACAGAGGGTGTAGCAATATTTCGGATTGAGTTAGCCAAAACAAAATGGGATATTTCTGGTTTCATCCAGTCATATCCAGAAAATCTAGTGTGGAAGTCGTATGCAATGGACCGAGAAAATCACAGTAAAAATGGTTTTGGAGAAAAGCAAAGTCTTTTTGTTAGGCAAGTGCATAAAATGTCATTGATACAAACAGAAATATCATGTTTCTTTTTGGCAGTTCCTCTAGCTTTCTCCCTAGAAAATACGAATGTGTAGAGCTGGTGTACCCATGATGAACCAATTAGTGTTTCTATGGTAAAAAAATGAATGTTCCCTGATAAAAACATTCAAAACTATAAAGTCCATCGATAATATCCGGAAAACACAACCACAGAGGCTGTAGCAATATTTCAGATTGAGTTAGCCAAAACACAACCGGATATTTCTGGTTTCATAAAGTCATATCCTGACAAAGTGGTGTGGAATTCGTATGCAATGGACCGAAAAAATCTCAGTGAAATGGTTTTGGAGAAAAGCAAAGTCTTTTCATTAGGCAAGTGCATGAAATATCATCTATACAAACAGAAATATCATGTTTGTTTGCGGCAGTTCCTCTAGCTTTCTCCCTGGAAAATATGAATGTGTAGAGCTGTTGACTCCATGTGGAACCAATTAGGGTTCCTATGGTACAAAATAAATTCTCCCTGATAAAAATATTCAAAACAGTAAAGTCCATCGATAATATCCAGAAAACACATACACAGAACATGTAGCTATACTTGGGATTGAGTTAGCCAAAACAGAATGGGTTATTTGTGGTTTCTTCCACCATATCCACAGAATTGATGTGGAATTCTTATGCAATGGACCAAGAAAATCAGAGTACAAATTGTTTTAGAGAAAAGCAAAGTCTTTTCGTTAGGCAAGTGCTTAAAATGTCAAGTATACAAACAGAAATATCATGTTTGTTTTCCGCAGTTCCTCTAGCTTTCTCCCTAGAAAATACAAAAGTGTAGAGCTGGTGTTTCCATGTTGAACTAATTAGTGTTTCTACGGTACAAAATTAAATGTTCCCTGATAAAAAACAGTCAAAACAATAAAGTCCATGGATAATATTCGGAAAACACAAACACAGAGGCTGTAGCAATATCTGGGATTGAGTTAGCCAAAACACAGCCAGATATTTCTTGTTTCATCCATCATATCCGGACAAACTTGTCGAATTCAAATGCAATGGACCGAGAAAATCACAGTAAAAATGGTTTTTGAGAAAAGCAAAGTCTTTTCGTTAGTCAAGTGCATAAAATGTCATCTATACAAACAGAAATATCATGTTTGTTTGCCGCAGTTCTAGCTTTCTCACTAGAAAATACGAATGTGTAGAGCTGGTGTATCCATGTGGTACCAATTAGTGTTTCTATGGTACAAAATTAAATGTTCCCTGTTAAAAACCATTCAAAACAATAAAGTCCGTAGATAATATCAGGAAAACACAAACACAGAGGCTGTAGCAATGTCTGGGATTGATATGCCAAAACACAACCGGATATTTCTGCTTTCATGAAGTCATATCCGGACAAAGTGGTGTGGAATACATATGTAATGGATCGAGAAAATCACAGTAAAAATGGTTTTGGAGAAAAGCAAAGTCTTTTCATTAGGCAAGTGCTTAAAATATCATCTAAACCAACAGATATATCATGCTTGTTTGCCGCAGTTCCTCCAGCTTTCTACCTAGAAAATACGAATTTGTAGAGCTGGTGTCTCCATGTGGAACTAATTAGTGTTTTTACGGTACAAAATTAAATGTTCCCCGATAACAAACATTCAAAACAATAAAATCCATAGATAAAATCCGGAAAACACAAACACAGAGGTTTTCTTAATATTTCGATTTGAGTTAACCAAAACACAGCCGGATATTTTTGTTTTCATCCAGGCATATCCGGTCAAAGTGCTGTGGAATTCATATGCAATGGACCGAGAAAATTACAGTAAAAATGGTTTTGGAGAAAAGCAAACTCTTTTCCTTCAGCAAGTGCATAAAATGTCATGTATACAAACAGAAATATCATGTTTGTTTGCCGCAGTTCCTCTAGCTTTCTCCCTAGAAAATTCGAATGTGTAGAGCTGCTGTCTCCATGTTGTAGAATTAGTGTTTCTATGGTACAAAATTAAATGTTCCCTGATATACATTCAAAACAATAAAGTCCATTGATAATATCCACAAAACACATACACAGAGGCTTTCACAATATTTCAGATTGAGTTAGCCAAAACACAACCGGATATTTCTGGTTTCATTCAGTCATATCTGGACAAAGTGGTGTGGAATTCGTATGCAATGGACCGAGAAAATCACAGTAAAAATGGTTTTGGAGAAAAGCAACGTCTTTTCATTAGGCAAGTGCTTAAAATATCGTCTATACAAACAGAAATATCATGTTTGTTTGCCGCAGTTCCTCTAGCTTTCTGCGTAGAAAATACGAAAGTGTAGAGCTGGTATCTCCATGTGGAACCCATTAGTGTATCCAAGCACAAAATTCAATGTTCCTGATAAAAAACATTCAAAACAATAAAGTCCATCAATAATATTCGGAAAACACAAACACAGAGGCTGTAGCTATACCTGCGATTGAGTTAGCCAAAACACAGCTGGTTATTTCTGGTTTCATGCAGGCCTACCTGGACAAACTGGTGTCAAATTGCTATGCAATGGACCAAGAAAATCACAGTAAAAATGGTTCTGGAGAAAAGCAAAGTCTTTTCGTTAGGCAAGTGCATAAAATGTCATCTATACAAACAGAAATATCATGTTTGTTTGAAATACTTCCTCTAGCTTGCTCTCTAGAAAATACGAATGTATAGAGCTGTTGTCTCCATGTCGAACCAATTAGTGTTTCCCAGCAAAAAATTAAATATTCCCTGATAAAAAAGCATTCAAAATAATAGTGTCCATTGATAATATCTGGAAATCACAAAAACAGAGTCTGTAGCAATATCTGGGATTGAGTTAGTCAAAACACAACTGGATATTTCAGGTATCATCCAGTCATATCCAGACAAACTGGAATGGAATTCATATGCAATGGACCGAGAAAATTACAGTAAAAATGATTTCGGAGAAAAGCAAAGTCTGTTCCTGCAGGAAATACATAAAATGTCATCTATACAAAGAGAAATATCATGTTTGTTTGGCGTAGATCCTCTAGTTTTCTGCCTAGAAAATTTGAATGTGTAGAGCTGGTGTCTCCATGAGTAGAATTAGTGTTTCTATGATAAAAAATTAAATGTTCCCTGTTAAAAAATTCAAAACAATAAAGTCCATTGATAATATCCACAAAAAACATAAACACAGAGGCTTTCACAATATTTCAGATTGAGTTAGCCAAAACACAAGCAGATATGTCTGGTTTCATTCAGTCATATCTGGACAGTGTGGGGTGGAATTTGAATGCAATGGACCGAATAATCACAGTAAAAATGGTTTTGGAGAAAAGCAAAGTCTTTTTGTTAGGCAAGTGCATAAAATGTCATCTATACATACAGAAATATCATGTTTGTTTGCCGCAGTACTTCTAGCTTACTTTCTAGAAAATACGAATGTGTATAACTAATGTCTCCATGTGGAGTCAACTAGTGTTTCCAAGCACAAAATTAAATGTTCCCAGATAAAAAAACATTCAAAACCATAAAGTCCATCGATAATATCCAGAAAACAAAAACACAGAGGCTTTCACAATATTTCGGATTGAGTTAGCCAAAACATAACCCAATATTTCTGGTTTCATCCAGTCATATCCGGACAAAGTGCTGTGGATTTCATATGCAATGGACCGAGAGAATCACAGTACAAATGGTTTTGGAGAAAAGCATAGTCTTTTCGTTAGGCAAGTGCATAAAATATCATCTAAACAAACAGAAATATCTTGTTTGTTTGCCACAGTTCCTCTAGATTTCTGCCTCAAAAATACGAATGTGTAGAGCTGGTGTCTCCATGTGGAACCAATTTGTGTTTCTATGGTACAAAATTAAATTTTCCCTGATAAAAAATATCCAAAACCATAAAGTCTATCGATAATATCCATAAAACACAAACACAGAGGCTGTAGCAATATGTGGGATTGAGTTAGCGAAAACACAACGGGATATTTATGTTTTCATCCAGGCATATCCTGACAAAGGGCTGTGGAATTCGTGTGCAATGGATCCAGAAATTCACAGTAAAAATGGTTCTGGAGAAAAGCAAAGTATTTTCCTTCTACAGGGCATAAAATGTCATCTATAGAAACAGAAATCTCATGTTTGTTTGCCACAGTTCCTCTAGCTTTCTCCCTAGAATATACGAATGTGTAGAGCTGGTGTCTTCATGTGGAACCAGTTAGTGTTTCCAAGCACAAAATTAAATGTTCCCTGATAAAAACATTCAAAACAATAAAGTCCGTTGATAATATCCGGAAAACACAAACACAGAGGCTTTCACAATATTTCGGATTGAGTAAGCCAAAACACAACGGATATTTCTGGTTTCATCCAGGGATATCCGGACAAAGTGGTGTGGAATTCGGATGCAATGGACCGAGAAAATCACAGTAAGAATGGTTTTTGATAAAAGCAATGTCTTTTCCTTTGGCCAGTGCATAAAATGTCATCTGTACAAACAGAAATATCATGTTTGTTTGCCACAGTTCCTCTAGCTTGCTCCCTAGAAAATATGAATGTGTAGAGCTGGTGTCTCCATGTGGAACCAATTAGTGTTTCCCAGCACAAAATTAAATGTTCCCAGATAAAAAAACATTCAAAACAACAAATTCCATTGATAATATCCGGGAAAAAAAAAACACAGAGTCTGTAGCAATATCTGGGATTGAGTTAGCCAAAACAAAACCGGATATTTCCAGTTTCATCCAGTCATATCCGGACAAATGGGTGTGGAATTCGTATGCAATGGACCGAGAAAATAACAGTAAAAATTGTTTTGGAGAAAAGCAAAGTCTTTTCTTTAGGCAAGTGCATAAAATGTCATCTATATAAACAGAAATATCATGTTTGTTTGTCACAATTCCTCTAGCTTTCTCCCTAGAAAATACGAATGTGTAAAGCTGGTGTCTCCATGCAGAACCAATTAGTGTTTCCAAGCACAGAATTAAATGTTCCCTGATAAAAAACATTCAAAACAATAAAGTCCATGGATAATATCAGGAATATACAAACACAGAGGCAGCAGCAATATCTGTGATTGGGTTAGCCATAAAAAAAACGGATATTTCCGGGTTCATCCTGTCATATCCGGACAAAGTGGTGTGGAATTCGTATGCAATGGAACGAGAAAATCAGAGTAAAAATGGTTTTGGAGAAAAGCAAAGTCTTTTCGTTAGGCAAGTGCATAAAATGTCATCGATACAAACAGAAATATCATGTTTGTTTGCCGCAGTTCCTCTAGCTTTCTCCCTAGAAAATACGAAGGTGTAGAGCTGGCTGTCCCCATGATGAACCAATTAGTGTTTCAAGGTACAAAATTAAATGTTCCCTGATAAAAACATTCAAAACAATAAAGTCGTTGGATAATATCTGGAAAACACAAACACAGAGGCTTTCAAAATATTTTGGATTGAGTTAGCCAAAACAAAACCGGATATTTCGGGTTTCATCCAGTCATATCGGGACAACATGGTGTGGAATGCGTATGCAATGGACCGAGAAAATCACAGTAAAAATGGTTTTGGAGAAAAGCAAAGTCTTTTCATTAGGCAAGTGCATAAAATGTCATTAATACAAACAGAAATATCATGTTTGTTTGAGGCAGTTCTTCTAGCTTTCCCCCTTGAAAATACGAATGTGTAGAGCTGGTGTTCTGATGATGAACCATTTAGGGCTTCTACGGTACAAAATTAATGTTCCCTGTAAAAAAAATATTCAAGACAATAAAGTCCATCGATAATATCCAGAAAACACAAACACAGAGGCTGTCACAATATTTAGGAGTGAGGTAGCCAAAACACAACCGGATATTTCTGTTTCCAACCAATCATATACGGACAAACTGGTGTGGAATTCCTAGGCAATGGACCAAGAAAATCACAGTAAAAATGGTTTTGGAGAAAAGCAAAGTCTTTTCGTTGGGCGAGTGCATAAAATGTCATCTATACAAACAGAAATATCATGTTTGTTTGTCGCAATTCCTCTAGCTTTCCACCTAGAAAATACGAATGTGTAGAGCTGGTTTGTCCATGTGGAACCTATTAGTGTTTCCAAGCACAAAATTAAATGTTCCCAGATAAAAAAACATTCAAAACAACAAATTCCATTGATAATATCCGGAAAAAAAAACACAAGTCTGTAGCAATATCTGGGATTGAGTTAGCCAAAACAAAATCGGATATTTCCAGTTTCATCCAGTCATATCCGGACAAATTGGTGTGGAATTGGTATGAAATGTACTGAGAAAATCACAGTGAAAATGGTTTTGGAGAAAAGCAAAGTCTTTTCGTTAGACAGGTTCATAAAATGTCATCTATACAAACAGAAATATCATGTTTGCTTGTCACAGTTCCTCTAGCTTTCCCCCTAGAAAATACGAATGTGTAGAGCTGATGTCTCCATGTGGAACCAATTACTGTATCCAAGCTCAAAATAAATAGTTCCCGAATAAAAAACATTCAAAACAATAAAGTCCGTTGAAAATATCCAGAAAACACAAACTCAGAGGCTGTAGCAATATCTGGGATTGAGTTAGCCAAAACACAACTGGATATTTTCGGTTTCATCCAGTCATATCCGGACAAACTGGTGTGGAATTCGTATGCAATGGAACGAGAAAATCAGAGTAAAAATGGTTTTGGAGAAAAGCAAAGTCTTTTCGTTAGACAAGTGCATAAAATGTCATCTATACAAACAGAAATATCATGTGTGTTTGCCGCAGTTCCTCTAGCTTTCCACCTAGAAAATACGAATGTGTAGAGCTGGTTTGTCTATGTGGAACCTATTAGTGTTTCCAAGCACAAAATTAAATGTTCCCAGATAAAAAAACATTCAAAACAACAAATTCCATTGATAATATCCGGGAAAAAAAAAACACAGAGTCTGTAGCAATATCTGGGATTGAGTTAGCCAAAACAAAATCGGATATTTCCAGTTTCATCCAGTCATATCCGGACAAATGGGTGTGGAATTGGTATGCAATGGACTGAGAAAATCACAGTAAAAATGGTTTTGGAGAAAAGCAAAGTCTTTTCGTTAGGCCAGTGCATAAAATGTCATCTATACAAACAGAAATATCATGTTTGTTTGTCACAGTTCCTCTAGCTTTCCCCCTAGAAAATACGAATGTGTAGAGCTGGTGTCTCCATGTGCAACCAATCAGTGATTCCAAGCTCAAAATAAATAGTTCCCTGGTAAAAAGCCTTCAATACAATAAATTCCATTGATAATATCCAGAAAACACAAACACAGAGGCTTTCACAATATTTCAGATTGAGTTAGCCAAAACACAACCAGATATTTCCGGTTTCTTCCAGTCATCTTCGTACAAACTGGTGCGGAATTCCTATGCAATGGACTGAGAAAATCAGAGTAAAAATGCTTTTGGAGAAAAGCAAAGTCTTTTCATTAAGCAAGTGCATAAAATGTCATCGAAACATACAGAAATATCATGTTTGTTTGTCGCAGTTCCTCTAGCTTTCTCCCTAGAAAATAAGAATGTGTGGAACTGGTATCCCCATGATGAACCAATTAGTGTTTCAACAGTACAAAATTAACTGTTCCCTGATAAAAACATTCAAAACAATAAATTCCATCGATAACATCCAGAAAACACAAATACAGAGATTTTCACAATATTACCGATTGAGTTAGCCAAAACACAACCGGATATTTCTGGTTTCATCCAGTCATATCCAGACAAACTTGTGTGGAATTCGTATGCAATGGACCGAGAAAATCACAGTATAAATGGTTTTGGAGAAAAGCAAAGTCTTTTCTTAGGCAACTGCATAAAATGTCACCTATACAAACAGAAATATCAGGTTTGTTTGCCGCAGTTCCTCTAGCTTTCTCCCTCGAAAATACGAATGTGTAGAGCTGGTGTCTCCATGTGGAACCAATTAGTGTTTCGAAGCACAAAATTAAATGTTCCCCGATAACAAACAATCAAAACAATAAAGTCCGTTTGTAATGTCCAGAAAACACAAACACAGATGCTGTAGCAATAACTGGGATTGAGTTAGCGAAAACACAACCGGATATTTCTGGTTTCATCCAGTCATATCCAAATAAACTGGTGTGGAATTCGTATGCAATGGACGGAGAAAATCACAGTAAAAATAGTTTTGGAGAAAAGGAAAGTCGTTTCGTTAGGCAAGTTCATAAAATGTCATGATACAAACAGAAATATCATGTTTCTTTGCCGCAGTTCCTCTAGCTGTGTCCGTAGAATATACGAATGTGTAGAGCTGGTGTCCCCATGATGAACGAATTAGTGTTTCAATGGAAGAAAATTAAATGTTCCCTGATAAAAACAATCAAAACCATAAAGTTCATCGATAATATCCAGAAAACACAAACACAGAGGTTTTCTCAATATTTCGGATTGAGTTAGCCAAAACACAGCCGGATATTTCTGGTTTCATCCAGTCATATCCGGACAAAGTGGTGTGGAATTCGTATGCAAAGGACTGAGAAAATCATAGTGCAAATGGTTTTGGAGAAAAGCAAAGTCTTTTTTGTTAGGCAAGTGCATAAAATGTCATCTAAACAAACAGATGTATCATGTTTGTTTGCCACAGTTCCTCTAGCTTTCTCCCTAGAAAATACGAATACTTAGAGCTGGTGTGTCCATGTGGAACCAATTAGTGTTTCCCAGCACAAAATTAAATGTACCCTGATAAAAAGATTCAAGACAATAAACTCCATCTATAATATCCAGAAAACACAAACACAGAGCCTGTAGCACTTTCCCGGATTGAGTTAGCCAAAATACAACCGGATATTTCTGGTTTCATTCAGTCATGTCCGGACAAAGTGCTGTGGAAATCGTAAGCAATGGACCAAAAAATCATAGTAAAAATGGTTTTGGAGAAACGCAAAGTATTTTCCTTCAGCAAGTGCATAAAATGTCATCTATACAAACAGAAATTGCAAGTTTGTTTCCTGCAGTTCCTCTAGGTTTCTCCCTAGAAAACCGGATATTTCTGTTTTCATCCAGTCATATCTGGACAATCTGGTGTGGAATTCGTATGCAATGGACTGAGAAAATCACAGTGAAAATGGTTTTGGAGAAAAGCAAAGTCTTTTTGTTAGGTAAGTGCATAAAATATCATCTATACAAACAGAAATATCATGTTTCTTTGCCACAGTTCCTATAGTTTTCTCCCTAGAAAATACAAATATGTAGAGCTGGTGTCTTCATGTGGAACCAATTACTGTATCCAAGCTGAAAGTAAAAAGTTCCCAGATAAAAAACATTCAAAACAATAAAGTCCGTTGATAATAAACGGAAAACACAAACACAGAGGCTTTAGCAATATCTGGGATTGAGTTAGCCAAAACAAAACCGGTTATTTCCGGTTTCAGCCAGTCATATCTGGTAAACTGGTGTGGAATTCGTATGCAGTGAACCGAGAAAATCACAGTAAAAATGGTTTTGCAGTAAAGCAAAGACTTTTTGATAGGCAAGTACATAAAATGTCATCTAGACAAACAGAAATATCATGTTTGTCGCAGTTCCTCTAGCTTTCTTCTAGAATATACGAATGTGTAGAGCTGGTGTCCCCATGATGAACCAATTAGTGTTTCAATGGTACAAAATTAAGTGTTCCCTGATAAAAACATTCAAAACAATAACGTCCATTGATAATATCCAGAAAACACAAACACAGAGGCTTTCACAATATTTCGGATTGAGTTAGCCAAAACACAACCGGATATTTCTGTTTTCATCCTGTCATATCCGGACAAACTGGTGTGGAATTCGTATGCAAAGGACTGAGAAAATCATAGTGCAAACGGTTTTGGAGAAAAGCAAAGTCTTTTTGTTAGGCAAGTGCATAAAATGTCATCTAAACAAACAGAAGTATCATGTTTGTTTGTCGCAGTTCCTCTAGCTTTCTCCCTGGAAAATTCGAATATGTAGAGCTGGTGTCTGCATGTGGAACCAATTACTGTATGCAAGCTCAAAATAAAATGTTCCCCGATAACAAACATTCAAAACAATAAAGTCCGTTGATAATATCCAGAAAACACAAACACAGAGGCTGTAGCAATATCTGGGATTGAGTTAGCCAAAACAAAACCGGATATTTTCGGTTTCATCCAGTCATATCCGGACAAACTGGTGTGGAATTCGTATGCAATGGACCGAGAAAATCACAGTAAAAATAGTTTTGGAGAAAAGCAAAGTCTTTTCGTTAGGCAAGTGCATAAAATGTCATGATACAAACAGAAATATCATGTTTCTTTGCCGCAGTTCCTCTAGCTGTGTCCGTAGAATATACAAATTTGTGGAACTGGTGTCCCCATGATGAACCAATTAGTGTTTCAATGGTACAAAATTAAATGTTCCCTGATAAAAACAATCAAAACCATAAAGTCCATCGACAATATCCAGAAAACACAAACACAGAGGCTTTCACAATATTTCGGATTGAGTTAGCCAAAACACAACCGGATATTTCTGGATTCATCCAGTCATATCCGGACAAACTGGTGTGGAATTCGTATGCAATGGACCTAGAGAATCACAGTACAAATGGTTTTGGAGAAAAGCAAAGTCCTTTCATTAGGCAAGTGCATAGAATGTCATCGATAGAAACAGAAATATCATGTTTTTTTGCCGCAGTTCCTCTAGCTTTTTTCTAGAATATACGAATGTGTAGAGCTGGTGTCCTCATGATGAAACAATTAGTGTTTCAATGGTACAAAATTAAATGTTCCCTTGTAAAAACATTCAAAACAATAAAGTCCATCCATAATATCCAGAAAACACAAACACAGAGGCTTTCACAATATTTCGGATTGAGTTAGCTGTTTAGGGCATGTGTCATTCTATGAGTCTTCTGTGTGGCCTGCTTTCCATGTTGGATCATTCTCTCCTTTTTAATTCTATCTATTGTTATTAGTAGACATTTGATCTTATTTATGTGATCCCTTTGAGCCTATCTATATGAACAGTTACACATTTGTTTTTTAAGGATTTATTTTTTCTATTTAAAAGTCAGTTACGCACAGAGAAGCAGAGGAAGAGAGAGAAAGGGAAGTCTTCTATCCAATGGTTCACTCCCTAGTTGGCTGCAACAGCTAGAGCTCTGCCGACCCAGAGCCAGGAGCTTCTTCCAGGTCCCCCACATAGGAGCAGGGGCCCAAAGACTTGGGCCATCTTCTACTGCTTTTCCAGGGCATAACAGAACTAGATTGGAAGTGGAGCAATCGGGATTCAAACCGGTGCCCATATGGGATGCCAGCACTGGAGGTGGGACTTGAAGTGGTGCCCTTGTGGAATTCCAACACTGCAGAAGGGTGGCTTTACCCTCTAAGCCATGGCCCCAGCCCCTTCTATATGTATTGTTTTCATCATTCAGCTTTTGAACTCTTTGTATCCCTGACCTGTTTTTTTTTTTTTTTTGGGGGGGGGGCACTGCTGTGTTAAACCAAGATAAACTGCAGCTTACTGCACTGGCATCCCATACAGGCCCAGGTTCAAGTCCCAGCTGCTCCATTTGCAATCCAGCTCCTGGCTAATGTGCCTGGAAAAGCAGCAGAAGATGACCCAAGTACTTGGACACCTGCACCCACATATGAGACCCAGAATAAGCCTGTGCTTCCTGGCTTTGGATTGGCACAGCTCTGTCTGTTGTGGCCATCTGGAGAGTGAACCAGTGGATGGAAGATCTATATCTCTTCTCTCTAACTCTGCCTTTCAATTTAACAAATCTTTAAGAATCATTTTTGTCCTACTGTGAAATCATTAAACATTTCTCTTTATATTAATATACATTGTATTGTTCCTAGCTTTTTTAGTGTAGCCTGGTAATCTTTGCCTTTTTTTTTGACAGGCAGAGTGCATAGTGAGAGAGGGAGAGAGAGAGAGACAGAGAGAAAGGTCTTCCTTTTTGCCGTTTCAATTCCCTGGTAGCAAACACCCCAGGCCCAGGTTGCTTCTCCCTAAGGATCATTAAGTTGGTACACAACACCCCACCCCTTGCCCACATGCCCTCATCCACTCTGTACCATCCAACCTGTACCTCAGCTATATACAACACCTCTCTTTTTTTTGACAGGCAGAGTGGGTAGTGAGAGAGAGAGAGAGAGAGAGAGACAGAGACAGAGACAGAGAGAAAGGTCTTCCTTTTTGCCGTTGGTTCACCCTCCAGTGGCCACTGCGGCCAGCACATCTCTCTGATCCGAAGCCAGGAGCCAGGTGCTTCTCCTGGTCTCCCATGCGGGTGCAGGGCCCAAGGACTTGGGCCATCCTCCACTGCCTTCCCGGGCCATAGCAGAGAGCTGGCCTGGAAGAGGGGCAACTGGGACTAGAAGCCAGAGTGCCGGCGCCGCAAGGCGGAGGATTAGCCTGTTAAGCCACGGCGCCAGCCTATACAACCTCTCTTTTACAATAAAGTGAGACCCTGCTTCGACTGGGCTCCACACTGCGCCTGACTGTCCCCTGGGTTTGGGGAAGGCTGAGTGGCAGGTGGCACACTTTCCCCTCCTCGGTTAAGGCAAGCTGTGGGCAGCCTGCCTAATTCTCCAGCAGTGGCGAGGAACAGTCACCACAGAAGGGTTATAGACCGTGAGAGAGAGAGAGACAAAGAGAAAGGTCTTCCTTCCATTGGTTCACCCTGCAAATGGCCACCATAGCTGGAGCTGCGCCAACCTGAAGAAAGGAGCCAGGTGACCCTTTCTGGTCTCCCACATGGGTGCAGGAGCCCAAGCACCGGGGCCGTTCTCCACTGCCCTCCCGGGCCACAGCAGAGAGCTGTACTGGAAGAGAAGCAACTGGGACTAGAACCAGTGCCCATGTGGGATGCCAGTCCTGCAGGTGGAAGATTAACCCAGTGTGCCACAGTGCTGGTCCCAGGACTTGGGTTTTCATCCACTGCTTTCCCAGTCCATAGCAGAGAGCTAGATCAGAAGTGGAGCAGGTAGGACTCAATTTGGTGTCCATGTGAGACGCCCACACTGCAGCAGGAAGCTTTACCCACTACCCCACAGTGATGGCCCTGGCACTGATTATTTTTTTTTTGCAGAAATGGTAACAAATGAATATTTTAATTAGCCTAACAATAGTTTCTGTTTAACCTGAGTGATTGGTAGAGTTGTGTGTGCTCTTTCAGGGTCTTTGCTGCTCTTCCCATGTGTAAAGCCTATATTCCCCCATAGGGAGGGTACTTTATTTCTGTTACCCAGCTAATATGCCCATTTGTCTATATGCCGCTGCGGCTAGCCAGCACCTGGGGGCAGTAGGCAGCTCCGCCTGGGCAGCTTCCTAGAGTCAGTGTTCTGGCAGGCTCAGGGGGCAAATGGACTACGGAAGCCAAGTGGGGCCCGTCTGCTCCAAAGCCCTTCGGGGAACGGGCAACGGAGGCTTGGGCAGTGGGGGCTGCCCACTCAGACATCCGGTTCCCTGTGGCTGCCGCGGGGCTGCAGGGTCGGGCGTGCCCGCGGGCCTTGTAGGCTTCTTGCCTGTGGGCGGGGCTTCCACGCACAAGGTGCACCTCATCCTGGCCCAAGGATGGTGGCGGGAACCCAGGAGGTGCTGGGGGACGCAAGAGGGCTAGGCCCCCGGGCCTTTAGGCAACACTGGAGGGCCCGCGGGAGTATCGGTCCACCCTCGGGAGGCCCTGCTGGGACAGCCCGTGCCCGAGCTCCGAGCTCATCGCCCTTGGACCGCCCCAGGGGGTTTCAGGAGTGGGTGTGTGCCAGCAGCAGCCCTCCCCACTCACCCACCATGCATCGGCCCCGCCCGACAAGACCCTAGGGCGGGCGAGGGTTCCCGGGGGGCCAATTGTCAACCCGGGGAGGCGCAGGGCAGTCCGTGTGTGTGGTCCGGGGACACCCGCAGGTGTGTGTGCTCCCCCCCTGGCCGGCCGCTGGGGCTAGCCAGCACCTGGGGGCAGTTGGCAGCGCCACCTCGGTAGCCTCCTAGAGTCAGGGGTCTGGCAGGCTCCGGGGGCAAATGGACTACAAGCCGAGAGGGGCCCGTCTGCTCCAAAACCCAAAACGCGCTGCGGCCTCCAGGGACACAGGGCACACAAGTGGGTGTGTGGCTTGCAGTGCCCGACCAGAGGCAGGCAGGGAGGGAGGGAGGCTGGCTGCTGAGGCGCAGCCGCCACCAGCCCTTCGGGAAACTGGCAGTGGAGGCTTGGGCAGTTGGGGCTGCCCACTCAGACATCCCGTTCCCTGTGGCTGCAGCGGGGCTGAGGGTCGGGCGCTCCCGCGGGCCTTGGGGGCTTCTTGCCTGTGGGCGATGCTTCCACGCACAAGGTGGCACCTCATCCCAGCCCAAGGGTGGTGGCGGGAACCCAGGAGGTGCTGGGGGACGCAAGAGGGCTAGGCCCCCGGGCCTTTAGGCAACACTGGAGGGCCCACGGGCGTATTGGTCCACACTCAGGAGGCCCTGATGGGACAGCCCATGCCCGAGCTCTGAGCTCATCGCTCTTGGACCGCCCCAGTGGGCTTCAGGAGTGGGTGTGTGCCAGCAGCAGCCCTCCCCACTCACCCACCATGCATCGGCCCCGCCCGTCAAGAGCCTAGGGCGGGCGAGGGTTCCCGGGGGGCCTATTTGCAAGCCGGGGAGGCGCGGGGCAGTCCGTGTGCAGCCCGGGGACACCCGCAGGTGTGTGTGCTCCCCCCGTGGCCGGCCCCTGCGGCTAGCCAGCACCTGGTGGCAGTTGGCAGCGCCGCCTGGGCAGCCTCCTAGAGTCAGGGTTCTGGCAGGCTCCGGGGGCAAATGGACTACGGAACCCGAGAGGGGCCCGTCCGCGCCAAAACCCAAAATGCGCTGCGGCCTCCAGGGACACAGGGGACACAAGTGGGTGTGTGGCTTGCAGTGCCCAACCAGAGGGAGGCAGGGAGGGAGGGAGGGAGGCTGGCTGCTGAGGCGCAGCCGCCACCAGCCCTTCGGGGAACTGGCAGCGGAGGCTTGGGCAGTGGGTGCTGCCCACTCAGACATCCCGTTCCCTGTGGCTGCAGCGGGGCTGCAGGGTCGGGCACGCCCGCGGGCCTTGGGGGCTTCTTGCCTGTGGGCGGGGCTTCCACGCACAAGGTGGCACCTCATCCCGGCCCAAGGGTGGTGGCGGGAACCCAGGAGGCGCTCGGGGACTCAGCAGGGCCCGCCCCCGGGCCTGCAGCCAACACCTGAGGGCCCGCGGTCATGTCCGTCCACCCTCAGGAAGCCCTTGTGGGACAGCCGTGCCCGAGCTCCAAGCTCATCGCCCTTGGACCGCCCCAGTGGGCTTTCAGGAGTGGGTGTGTGCCAGCAGCAACCCTGCCCACCCACCCATTCTGGGTTGGCCCTGCCCAACAAGACCCTAGGGCCAGGGAGGATTCCCGGAGGGCTCATTTGCAACCCGGGGAGGCACGGTGCCGTCCCTTTGTGCTGCCCGGGGACACCCGCAGGTGTGTGTGTTCCCCCTGTGGCCGGCCGCTGCCGCTAGCCCGCACCTGGGGGCAGTTGGCAGCGCAACCTGGGCAGCCTCCTAGAGCCAGGGGTCTGGCAGGCTCCGGGGGCAAATGGCCTACAGAAGCCGAGAGGGGCCCGCCCTCTCCAAAACCCAAAACGCGCTGCAGCCTGCAGGGACACAGAGGACACAAGTGGGTGTGTGGCTTGCAGTGCCCGACCAGAGGGAGGGAGGTTGGCTGGCTGCTGAGGCGCAGCATGTGTCAGCCCTTCAGGGAACTGCCCGTGGATGCTTCGGAAATGGGGGCTGCCAACTCAGACATCCCATTCCCTGTGGCTGCATCCAGCCAGGGGGCTCCAGGGTCAGGCACGCCCGCGGGCCTTGGGGGGCTTCTTGCCTGTGTGCAGGGCTTCTACGCACAAGGTGGCACCTCATCCCGGCCCAAGGGTGGTGGCAGGAACCCAGGAGGCATCGGGGACTCAGCAGGGCCCGCCCCCGGGGCCTGCAAGCAACACCTGACGGCCCACGGGCGTGTCTGTCCACCCTCAGGAATTCCTACTGGGACAGCTCTGCCCGAGCTCTGAACTCATCTCCCTTCGACCGCCCCATTGGGCTTCAGGAGTGGGTGTGTGCCAGCAGCAGCCCTCCCCACCCACCCATTCTGTGTCGGCTTTGCCGGACAAATCCCTAGGGCAGGGGAGAATTCCCAGAGGGCTCATTTGCAACCCGGGGAGTTGCTCGGGGCACTCAGTGTGTGTGGCCCTGGTACACCCGCAGGTATGTGTGCTTCCCCGTGGCCAGCCGCTGCAGCCAGCTAGCACCTGGGGGCAGTTGGCAGTGCCGCCTGGGCAGCCTCTTAGAGCCAGGGGTCTGGCAGGCTCCATGGGCGAATGGCCTACGGAAGCCGAGAAGGGCCCGCCCGCTCCAAAACCCAAAACGTGCTGCGGCCTCCAGGGACACAGGGGACACAAGTGGGTATGTGGCTTGCAGTGCCCGACCAGAGCGAGGGAGGGAGCGAGGGAGGGAGGGAGGCTGGCTGCTGAGGCGCAGCTGGTGCCAACCCGTCGGTTAACTGCTAGAGGAGGCACCTGTAGCGCTGGCACCATGGGTTCTAGTCCAGGTCTGTGGCCAGATTCTGTCCTGGTTGCTCCTCCTGTAGTCCAGCTTTCTGCTGTGGTCCATGAGTTTAGTGGAGGATGGCCCAAGTACTTGGGCCCTGCACCCATGGGAGACCAGAAGGATGCACCTGGCTCCTGGCTTAGGATCTTTGCAGCACCAGCCACAGCAGCTATTTGGGTGTGAACCAATGGAAGGAAGACCTTTCTCCCTGTCTCTCTCTTTCACTATGTCTGTGAGAAAAAAAATCATAAAAAAAAAGGATTACAACCACATATTGTACAGCTCATGCATGTGTTCATCTAACTCCAAGGATTCTCTGGAACATGTTTAGCAAGACATATTAGATAAGCATGTCTAGAAAAGCAGCTGCATGTCTTCGGGAAGCCAACCTTCCCACAAGGCTCAGTGCTCTTCTTGTTAGTGGACCATAAACTATACTTAGTCCCTGCAGTCACACACTGTGTACTAGGAAGAAAATGTCTTTGCTTTGGCAGAAATCTTATTCTCCACAGTCACATTTGGCCATCTTTACAAACCTGCCTGGGAGGCCAGCACCACAGCTCATTTGGTTAATCTTCCACCTGCGGCGCTGGCACCCCAGGTTCTAGTCCTGGTTGGGGTGCTGGATTCTGTCCCTGTTGCTCCTCTTCCAGCCTAGCTTTCTGCTGTGGCATGGGAAGGCAGTGGAAGATGGCCCAAGTCCTTGAGCCCCTGCACCCATGTAGGAGAACTGAAAGAAGCTCCTAGCTCCTGGCTTCAGATTGGTTCAGTTCTGGCTGTCGCAGCCAATAGGGGAGTAAACCATCAGAGGAAGACCTCTCTCTCTGTCTCTCTGTCTCTCTCTCTGCCTCTCTATGTAACTCTGATTTTCAAATAAGTCAATAAATCTTTAAACAAATAAAATAAAATAAATAAAACTGGAACTAATATTGTTGGATGCATTTAGAAGTCTCAGGCCAAGAAGAGACTTTTCTGTAAAGGAAGATCCATTCATAGGATTCTATTTCAATTGTATTGTCATAAACTCATCAGAGATTGGTGTATCTTCTTGTATTCTCACCAAAATACAGTGTGAAAACTAAGGAGACCAAGCTGGGGAGAGAGGAGATATTGCATTGCAGTCTTTTCCAGTATTCCTAGATGACTCTAATCATGAATCTCCACATATTTGGGAATAGCTTGCCACCAATCCTACTCACAAGCAGCTGAAGAGTGACCAAAGACCAAGAGGGGGAGCCCTTTTCTTATACAAGGTCAGGTAGAAGAGGGCTTGAGTACTGTATCTCACAAGCACAGATGTCACTCTAAGGTAAGTGACATGTACATGTGTCTACACACACACACCAGATCTCTAGGATTTTTTCATCTAAAAATTCCATTTCTACTGAATAGCATAGCCTCCCTACCATCCATAACTACCCTTCTACTTTATGCTTCTCATATTCTATTTTTTAAAAAAAGATTTATTTTATTTAATTGAAAGAGTTACAGAGAGAGGTGGAGCCAGAGAGCGATCTTCCATCCACTGGTTCACTCCCCAAATGACCACAACAGCTAGAGCTGAGCCAATCTGAAGCCAGGAGCCAGGAGCTCTGGAAGCTTCTTCCAGATCTCCCACACAGGTGCAGGGGCCCAAGGACTTGGGCCATCTTCTACTGCTTTCCCAGGCCATAACAGAGAGCTGGGTCAGAAGTGGAATAGCCAGGAATTGAATAGGCACCCATATGGATTGCCGACACTGCAGGTGGGGCTTTAAACTACTGCACTACAGCACTGGCCTCTCTGACTACTTTAAATACTTCATATGTTGGAATCCTTGTCCTTGGGGGACTGATAGTTGTGGCTAATTTCACTTAGGAAAATAACCTCACTGTTCATCCATGGCATAGAATTTTCTTTTCTTCTGTGCCTGCATAACGTTCCACTGTGAGTGCAGGCCACACTAGAAGTCTTGGCTACAGTGAATTATGCTGTGGCAAATAGTGCTAATACCTTATTTATATTGAACTTTAAATAACTTTAGATATATAATCAGAACTGAGATTATCATATCATATAAAAATTTCATTTTCAATGTAATGAAGAACAAACTGTTTTCTGTGGTGGTTGCATCATTTTACATTACCACCGACACTGGACATGTAGCTGAAAATCTTTCTATCTTCATCAAATTATGCACCTGGGTTTTTTGTTTGTTTGTTTTTAAAGAACAGGAGCAGGAGGTCTTATTGGCCATTACTGGCCATGGTTATGAAGATCCCTCTGCATTTGCACTCAAGGTGAATCAGCATTGAGATTCATTGTCAGTGTGGTGAAATTGCCCATCACCCAGGCAGAAGTGTATGACTCCGTTAAATACATTTTCAACTTCCTGCAGTGGTTCTAAAGCCAGGTCTGGAGGTATCATAACCCCATCTGGCTATTAATACTCTTTCTGTTCCAGGTAACTTTCTGTTAGCAAGGTGGAGCAGAGATTTCTGTGTGAACATTTCTCTAGCTTAGGATTCACATAAAACATGAGTGCCAGCACAACATTCCTCTTCCCATTCTGCCGTCATGACCTAGATTGCAGACCTAACAGGCTGACCCAGATTTTAATTCTTCCAATAAATTGTTCCTAGATGGGACAGGACACCCTACATGAGGCTCCCAAAAAATACCCACAAAAGGGGAAGTAGTGTTGCAATGCCCAAATGGGATCAGAGTGGTGACCTTGCCTAGAGTTTCCTTCTTTGGGACAACCCATGTCACCATGGGATGCTTCCTGCCCAAATGCCCGAGGTGTCAATAGCAAGAGCTGAGTCAATATCTCAGTTATAAAGTATTCACATCCAGGAAATCTTGAGTCTGGGCCCCTGGAAAGTCAGGACAAAGCAGCAGAACAGATGGCTTTCTCTAGTGGGGCTTCAGTGAAGAAAGCTTAGACACCCTGAGTTCCAGGTCCTATTGTAGACTTTCCTCAAGAAATTGATTTCATTTCTTGGGATCCTCTTTCATGGGATTCCTCAGCAGAAAAGACCTCTCCAAAGTCTCATCCTCCATCTGCCTCATGCCATGTCCATAATCACACACATATATGCCACATAGCCCAATCTGAAAACCCCAGGGAGTTTCCAGGTATAATCTGAACCCAGCTTTGCAGAGACAAACTGAGATCCAGGAGGGTTCCCTCTACCCTCTCAGTTATGTGACCCTGAAATATCACCATACCTCCTAAAGACTCCATAGTCTGGGCAATGGCAAGTAGAATGGCAATTGCTGGGATCTGGAGGTGGTGAAATTATAAAAAAAACTTTCATTCAATGGGTAGAGAGTTTCAGTCTCATAAGGAAAAACAGTTCTGAATATTAGTCCCACAGCAATGTGCATATACTCAATACTACTCAACCATACACTCAGAAATACTTAAGATGATAAAATTCATCAGCTATATATTTTTTTGTCAGGACCACACTAACAGTACATTTTAAAAGTGGTCAAATGGGGGCTAGAGCTGTGGCACAACAGGTTAAAGCCCTGGCCTGCAATGTCAGCATCCCACAAGGGTGCCGGTTCAAGTCCTGGGTGCTCCACTTCGCATCCAACTCTCTGCTAATGTGCCTGGGAAAGCAGAGGAAGATGGCCCAAATACTTGGGCCCCTTCACCCACATGGGGGACCTGGAAGAAACTCCTGGCTCCTGGATTCAGATTGGCCTAGCTCGGCCCACTCTGGGCATTTGGGGAGTGAACCAGCAGATGAAGATCTCTTTCTGTCTACCTCTCTTTCTCTAACTCTGCCTTTCAAATAAACAACACAGCTCTTTAAAAAAAAAGTTGATTTGAAAAGTGGCCAAATACACATCTCATAAAAGTTAATGTTATGCTTTCTCAGAAGTGCAGTTAATACTTATTAATTTTGTATAATCGCTTATATTTGCCCATTTTCAAAATAGTAACATCCCTGATTCCATTTTGCTGAGTTGCTATGTCATTTTTTTTTGAAATAAGAATCAGATGCAATCCTCTCTCACTAAAGACACTGATGACAGAGTGCAGAAGCCATGTTCTGTGTGGGTGTGGCCTGGGTTCCCTCCCTCCTGGCTGTGTTTGAGGGAAACATAATGTGGTCACCACTGGGCATCTTACACTTAGGTGGAAGCAGGTGTGCCTTGAGCTGAACACAGAGATGTCCATAGCCAGGGCTAAATCCTGGGCCCTATACATTCCCTCCTAAAATGTGCACCCCTGAGCCCCAACTCCTCATGCACCAACAATGCCACAGCAGGAAGAACAAGCATGACCCTTGCCCCTGCAGCAGGAGCTAGTTCTATCCTCACTTACCACTTGCACTGACAGGTGGGATGGATCCCTCCCTGAAGAAGTCCTGGAATGATGCTCTCAGTAGAAGACATGGATTTGTGCCAGGGAAATGCATCAAAGCTGGAGGATCATACAAGTCCAACCCCATTTCTGCATAACAAAATATTTCTTCTGTTGTGTTCCTTGGAGTAAAAGTTTTCTATTTGATTTTTTCTTTTTATTCACCATTTTCTACATCTTGAAAATTGATTGATTCTTCTTCATTGTTCTATGTGTTTTTTGAATTCCTCATTTTGTTTCCATATTATTCTTGATATTCTTGCGTGTTCCTCTGTGTACTTTTCTAGGTTGAACAACATGCATACCCAACCTCAGATCATCAGAATATATAAGCAAATGTTGACAGCTCTGAAGAGATAAACAGCAAGGGAACAAGAAGAACATATCAATACTCCACTTTCAACACAGAATAGAATACCTAGGTGGGAAATCAGTAAAGAATGGTAGATTTGAACAATATTATAAATCAACTTTTCCTAACAGTTACACAGAGAGCATTCTACCTGGCAGAGGCAGAACATGTGTTCTTCTCAACAGCTGTCTAAAGTCTCCAGGTGGGATCATCTGTTAATTCAGAAAATATGCATCAACAACATTTAGAAAATTGGAGTCATATCATTGTCTTTCATAACTCTAATAGAATAAAAATAGAAATCAATTCCAGAAAAATGGGAAAAGTCACACATATGTGGATGTCAATCCACACAGTGTCAAACAGCCATTGGCTTGAAGAGGAAATCAAAAAGGAAATCAGAGAATATTTCAGTGGGTACATTTTGAGTTTTGAGCTGGGATCCATAGCCACAATCACAATCCTCAAGTCCAGGCTTGGTACAAAGAGAAACCAGGTGGACATGGAAAGCCACCAGCAGAAAAGCTCTCTGAACACTGAGAACCATGGGGATCTTTAAACAGAGCAGGCAGAAGTCTTCTTACTGCCCACAACAAATTAAGGAGACCAGGATGCTGATGCTTATGACTGAGTTCAAAGGCAGATTGCAAATTCATATATATTTTCTATACAATATAAACATTTCATAGTCAGCTGAGCTTTATTTTATAAATGGAATGATTGCACATAAGCTCCTTCATTAACATTTAGTAAATAGTTCAGTTTGTTCATTCAACAAATGATCTTCACATGTCAGTCACTAGACACTATTCTAAGTATTTGGGATGGAGCAGCAAAAAGACACACAATCAGGAAGGCTGCTTTTTAATAGGTCACACACTAGATTTGAGAAAATGAAGGAAAATTCACACTGATGCTGTAATAAGTACTATAAAAACATAAGTATGTACAAAGAATGGGGATATAAAGAAACTGCTTTGAGGGCCGGCACTGCAGCTCAATAGGCTAATCCTCCACCTTGCAGTGCCGGCACACTGGGTTCTAGTCCTGTTCAGGGCACCGGATACTGTCCTGGTTGCCCCTCTTCCAGGCCAGCTCTCTGCTGTGGCCAGGGAGTACAGTGGAGGATGGCCCAAGTGCTTGGGCCCTGCACCCCATGGGAGACCAGCATAAGCACCTGGCTCCTGCCTTTGAGTAGGTGTGGTGCACCAGCCACAGCAGCCATTGGAGGGTGAACCCATGGCAAAGGAAGACCTTTCTCTCTGTCTCTTTTCTCACTGTCCACTCTGCCTGTCAAAAAAGAAAAAAAAAAGAAACTGCTTTGAGTACTCTGAACAAATCAATCCACTTCTTCCTAAAGTGTAATATCCCCCAGATGCTTGATCCTGAAGGGAGATATTTTAGAGACTCATCCATTTTGTTGAAAGGCAGAGTGAGAAGGGAGATACACATACATAGGGGAGGGATAAAGAGAGAGATTTCCATTCACTGGTTCCCTCTCCTAAATGGCTTCAACAGTTGAACCTGGGCCAGACTGAAGCCAGAAGTCAAGAACCCCATCTGAGTATTTCATGTGGGTGGCAAGGAGTCAAGTAATCAGGCCATTATCTGCTAATTCCTAGGCACAGGTTAGGAGATTGGATCAGAAAGAACACAGCTAGAATTCAAGTTGGCACTCTGATAGGGGATGCAGGCATCATAAGTGATAGTTTAATGTGCTGTACCACAATGCCAGTCCCAGCAAGTGAGTTTTATGTTCATGTTCTTGATGATTATTTCCTATTCTAGATTTGCACTGGAACCTGTGAGCTAAACTGCAGTGGAAGGTGAAGAAAAGTCTATTTTCCTGAGAACAAATGTAGGTTTCAGTCAGATTTGTTCTTGGAGGATATTTAACACATCTCAGGTTGTTTCTTTGCTTGTCTTTTCTTCCAAATGTTCCAGTGTCTCAGGCTCTTTCACATATTAGTCTCCTTCTTGTGCTCCCCTCTCTGGATGGTCTGTTCCCAGGGCTCTTGTTTTCTCACCTATTAACATCCTCCCACTGTCTCTAACTCTCCTCATTTTGTAAATGAGGGCATAGGCTTTTGACTTGATGCAGGAAAAGTGCCACACATGCTACTTTAGCAGCCTCCATGTGATATCACTTATCACTTCCAGCTTTTGCATGACGTGGGTAAGCTCCAGTGCAACAAAACAGCCCAGCATGGACTGACCCAACAAAAAGCCCACAGACAAGTCACACACCATTCAGCGGAGATGCGCATATTTATAGATCAAGACACTAAGCATATTGCAAACCCTCAGCAATGATGTCAATGCTGCATCCCAGAATCCTTTCGACAGAAGGATAAGACTCAGGGAGATGCTCTAATTCAAGCTGTTGTAAGCAAGTATCTTTCTTAGACAAATACTGAAATTACAGGAATGTCTACTATGCAGGTCTTCATGCTTCACCAACATCCACCAACTTTTCAAAGTTTGGTTCACACTCTAAACTGCTTTAACATCCACTGCAGTGTCATAGTAAATGTTACTATTGTCTGACATTTGTGACAGTGTGCATACTCAATGTGAGATTTCTAGTACATGTAGATCTGTATGACAGATTAGCATGGTGTCTTTGGAGCAACCGTCTAACTGCTTGCTTCCAAGAAAATATACTTTCTACATGACATCCACAGTGACCAACAGAAATCTGTGAAAACCATGTTCAGCACTGTGGTGCAAATGTTCAGTCACAACCTGCAATACCAGCATCTTGTATGAGCATTCATTTGAGTCCTTATTTCACTTCTTCCAATCCAACTCCCTGTTAATACATGTGGGAAAGCACTGGAGTCATCACCTAAGTACTTTGGCCCCTACACTCACATGGGAGACCTGAATGGAGTTGCAGGCTCCTGGATTTGTCCTAGCTCAGCCTCAGATACTGTGGCCATTTGAATAGTAGATTAGTAGATTGAAGATATCTCTCTCTCTCTCTCTCTCTCTCAACTATATCTCTCTGTCTCTCTCCTTCTGTATCACTCACCCTTTTTTAATTTTCAAATATTTATTTGTTTCTTTTGAAAGTCAGAGTTCCACAGAGAGAGGGAGAGATACAGAGGGAGAAATCTTCCATCTGCTTGTTCCCTCCCTCCAGATGGCTACAATGGCTGGTGCTGGTTCAGGCTAAAGCCATGAGTTTGGAGATTCTTCTAGTCTCCATGTGAGTGGTTGGGGCTCAAACACTTGTGCCATCCTCTGTTGCTTTTCCCAGACCATTAGCAGGGAGCTGGATTGGAATGGAGCAGCCAGAACATAAACATATGGCATGCCAGCATCACAGGCAGTGGCTTTCCCCATTACTCCACAATGCCAGCCATTCTGCCTTTCAAATAAATAAATAAATACATCTTTTTTTAAATGAAATCTGGATCTTCCTGATTATGTCTGTGAAATCATCTAGCTAACAAATGCAATGGTGTGATAACAATGCTACAATGAAGGGGAACCAAGACATTGGGAGCTGGTCCTGTGCCCAGCATGTAGAATATTTGGCAGGTTTTCTTAATGTCCTTTTTAAAAATTTACTTATTTGAAACACAGAGTTACAGAGAGAAAGAGAGAGAGAGAGATGAGACAGAGAGAGACCTTCCTTCCACTGGTTCACTCCACAAATCCCTGCAAAATCCAGGAATGGGCCAAACTGAAGCCCGAACACGGAGCTTCATCCAGATCTCCCACATGCCGCACTAGCATGGAGCTGGATCAGAAATGGAGCATCCAAGACTCAAATTGACACCCACATGGGAATGCTGGCATCACAGGGAGTGGCTTAACCCACTATGCCACAACAGCATTCTCCCACCCCCCCCCAGAAGTTTCGAGAGTTCTCCTTGGATAGCAAGTATTTGTCAATGGGTGTTATATGTGTCAGACACTACAGTACCTTAACATGTTGACAGTGTTCCTCATATTCTGAAACCGAGATACCACTCCTCCAAACCTGTTTCCTCTGAGATTCAGTTTTGAACAGGACACTGTTGCCACAAGAGCCCATCCATCCTCCAGGTCACAAGGGATGCTGAAATGACAGCAGCTGTCAGCTAGCAAGGGGTCATAGAAGACTTCAGCACTGGCTGGGGGTGCAAAAGAACATTTAAATTTTGTAGAGACCTGGAGTCTGGGTCCTGACTCTGGAGGAGAGAAGCAGCCTCTGTGCTACTGGGAGGAAACATCACAAGATTTCCCTGCTGGGACCCCAAGTTACAGAAAGATGCTGCTGCTCCCTTTTCTGAACCTCCAAAGGACAGGTTTTGTCAGCTGAAGTCTCCTCAGCCTCCCTGTGCTCCCTTAACCCACATGAGTAGGTACAAGACCCAACAGACAGGCGCCAATACTTCACTGGATTGCAGTTTTACTGCATCATCACTGTTGCTCCCTAGAGAGTTCAATTGACACATTTTGTTGATTTTTATTTGTGGAACACTTAAAGCAAGTTTATTCTTTAGTGTAATGTATAAGCCCACTGAGAGTGGTTCTGAGTTGAGGTGCTGAGGAGTCCTTGGTGTTTAGCCCCTACCCAAACGGTAAGCATGAACCCTGGGATGCATGCCATTTATGTGTGTGTTTACCTATTGAAATATTCTTAAGATATCAAGCATTACAGTTATTAAAAATATATCTTGGGGCCACTGCCTGCAAGGATGACATCTTACATGGGCATGGCTTCATGTACTAACTGCTGTATTTCTTTATTTTTTAAGATGTATTTATTTATTTGAAAGGCAGAGCTACAGAGAGACAGAGTCAGAGAGAGAGAGAAAGAGGTCTTCCATCCATTAGTTCACTCCCCAGATGGCCGCAATGGTTGGATCTGAGCTAATTCAGGAGCCAGGAGCTTTCTCTGGGTCTCCCACGTGGGTGCAGGGGCCCAAGGACTTGGATCACTTTCTACTGCTTTCCCAGACTTCAGCTGAGAGCTGGATCAGTAATGGAGCAGCTGGAACTCAAACTGGAATCCATTTGGGAAGCTGGCACTGCAGGCAGTGGTTTTACCTGCTACGCCACAGCGCCAGCCCCTTCTGCACTTCTGATCTAGTTCCCTGCTAATAGGCCTGAGAATGCAGTGAAAGATGACCTAAGGCTTTGGCCCTCTGCACCCTTGTGGAGACCCAGATGGAGGTCAACACTCCTGCTTCAACCTGTCCCAGACCTAGCCATCACTGATAGATTCATCCTCTCTCTCTTTCTCTGTGTGTGTGTGTTCATAACTGCCTTTCAAGTATATACAAATCTTGTCAATCAAGCTATTTCCTAAAAAAGAAAAACACTTAAAATCAATGGCTGCCCTCGTGGCACAGTGATGCCAGTTGTGATGCCAGTTGCGATGCTGGAGTCCCATATCAGAGTGGTTTGAATCCTGAATGATTGACAGTTTGCCCAGTTCCCTGCTGTTGTACCTAGGAAAGCAGAAAATGACCCAAATACTTGAGTCTCTGACACTCATGTGTGAGACCTAGTTGGTGTTCCTGACTTTTGGCTTCAGCTTAGCCTAGCTTGGTTGTTGTGATCATTTGGGACATGAACCAATGGATCAAATTCTCTGTCAGTATGCCTTCCAAATAAATCATAAAAATTCAAGAAGAAAAATCACATGATTATTTAAATTAAATGCTAGGAAGCATTTGATTAAATTCAGCATCTGGCCTTTAAAAAAAACCTGTAAGCAGAGAAGTAAAATATCAGAATTTCTTTATTATAATTAAAATTGTCTATGATGAACCTATAGCAACCAGTATAAATAACATGACATTGAAAGCTCTTGGGGCCAGCACCAGCATCCCATATGGGTGTCAGTTTAAATCCCAGCTGCTCCACTTCTGATTCAGCTCTCTGCTGTTGCCTGGGAATGCAGTGGAAGATGGCCCAAGCCCTTGAGCTTCTGTCCTCATGTAGGAGACACAGAAGTTCCTGGCTCCTGGCTTTGGATCAACATAGCTCTGGCCATTGAGTCCAACCAGGGAGTGAACCAGCAGATGGAAGACCTCTCTCTCTCTCTCTCTCTCTCTCTCTCTCTGCCTCTACTTCTCTCTCTCTCTGTGTGTGTAACTCTGACTTTGGAATAAATAAAATAAAATCTTAAAAAAAAAACACCTCTTTTCCTGGCTTTTCCTGGGATTTTACCCAAAGCTGACTCCTTAAATTCTCGTTCTCCAACATTGTACTGGAAGTGTAGTTAGGAAAGTGAAACAAAAAATGGAAGCATTAAGTAAAAGGATTAATTAATTTATTTTTAAGGTTTTATTTATTTATTTGAGAGGTAGAGTTAGAGACAGAGAGAAAACTCTTCCTTCCATTGGTTTACTCCCCAAATGGTTGCAATGGCTGGAGATGGGCTGGGTACAGGGGCCCAAGCACTTGGGCCATCTTCTACTGTTTTCCCAGGCCATAGCAGAGAGCTGGACTGGAAGAGGAGCAGCCGGGGCTGGAATTGGCACCCATGGAATGCCGGCACCACAGGTGGAGGATTAACCCACTGCACCACGGTGCCAGCCCCAGATTCAATTTTTAAGCAACAAAATTTTCAATATATGTGGATCACTCTACAATCTACAGAGGCAATGCAAAACAAAATTTAAGCTAAGAGAATTAAGTGATATGAGTGAGTACAAGATCAATATATGTCAACTGGCTTCCCATGTAGCAGCAGGAAAAAATAGAAAGCCATTTTAAAGGACACAATACAGACTAGAAAACCTCTATAGAATACCTTTAGATATTTTCTTTCTTTCTTTCTTTCTTTCTTTCTTTCTTTCTTTCTTTCTTTCTTTCTTTCTTTTTTTTGACAGGCAGACTTAGTGAGAGAGAGACAGAGAGAAAGGTCTTCCTTCCATTGGTTCACCCCCCAAATGGCCACCATGGCCAGTGTGCTGTGCTGATCCGAAGCTAGGAGCCAGGTGCCTCCTCCTGGTCTCCCATGTGGGTGTAGGGCCCAAGCACTTGGGCCATCCTCCACTGCCTTCCTGGGCCATAGCAGAGAGCTGGACAGGAAGAGGAGCAACCAGGACAGAACCGGTGCCCCAACTGGGACTAGAACCCGGAGTACCAGTGCTGCAGGCCTAGTGAGCTGCGGAGCCAGCAAATATTTTTAATCATTAAAAAAAAATTCGAAAATCTAAAAGGAAATTAAGCCAACAACATGAAGAGGATGAAAAGCTCAGCATTCAGTAAATTGTGAGTGAATTGCATCCCTTGTGAAGGAGGTTATTGGAAGCTTCAGGTCCTAGGCTCCCAGCAGGATCACAGACAGTGGAGGGAGGGTCTCCAATCTTGTGTGGTTGGGTCAGCAGGAAGGTGACAGCAGCCCTGGCTCTTAGGATAGCTAGGCCCCTGTGAGCACCACCAGACCTGAGCCCAAGACTCAACCCTCACTTCCCCCACCAGCCACAGCCTGGATGAACTGCACCCCTCCCCCCAACCCCTCGGGGCAATCTGGTAGGTGTGACTCTGATTGT
This sequence comes from Lepus oiostolus, assembly GCA_036325905.1. Classification (NCBI taxonomy): domain Eukaryota; kingdom Metazoa; phylum Chordata; class Mammalia; order Lagomorpha; family Leporidae; genus Lepus; species Lepus oiostolus. Next base: position 80,992,966 of record CM070816.1, read on the forward strand.
CTGCATCATCTGATGTGCTGCCTGCTCACTGGCTCAGCAAGCTGTCCAATCAGACTCATGGGAGTGAGGTCTTTTTCTGTATGCTGCTAAACAGCTTGTCCAGTCTGATGCTCATGGAGGTGCCACGATGCTCAGCCCTTCCCTCTCTGTGCACTTCTCGCAGTACAAGAGCCCTCAGAAGGATGCCTGGGCAGCTCAGAATTTGGAATGAGGTGAGTGTGTGGGGGCCAGGTGCCTCTGGCTCATGGGACGCTGGATATCTTGTTTCATTCCTGAATGTGGTGACTTTGGCTCAGCCCTAGAGCTCTGTATTTTTCCAAATTGTGTGGTTAGGGTTCGTGGGTCCTCAGGGAGAATCCAGACTTCATACATGGCATTGGGGGAGAAGCTGTAAGTTTGGGATCCCTGTCCCTTCTTTCTCCTCCTGGATCACAGAATTCCCCTCAGCTGGAAAGCAGGTCACCAAGTCCACAACCCAGTCCTCTTAGCACAGCTCTTCCTAGGGGTGTGAGGCTGTCTCCCTGCATCAGCTCTCAGCCTGTGGCTGCTGGTTATGAGCGGACCCTGGGCAGGGATTTCAGAGACAGCCCAAGCAGAGGCCAAGAATCCTTTCTGGGAGACTCTCCCTTTTCTCCCTGCCTTGGCATCAGCTCCCTCTGAATATCTGTTGACACAAAGAAATGGTATTTGCTGGGCAGTTGAGGCTCCAAGACTGGCTAGATCAAACAGGATACTCACTGGGAATCCTCTTTCTCTGACATTTACGTTTCATGCCATTTGGACCTGGCTTAGGTCATTTGTTCCAGTACCCACTGGTGGTAGATTTTTTTAAAGATTTTTATTTATTTATTTGAGAGGCAGAGTTACAGAGAGAGGGAGAGACAAAGAGAAAGGTCTTACATCCACTGGTTCACTTCTCAAATGGTTGCAACAGCCGGAGATGGGCTGATCTGAAGCCAGAAGCTTCTTCCAGGTCTCCCACATGGGTGCAGAGGCCAAGGACTTGGGCCATTTTTACTGCTTTCTCAGGCCATAGCAGACAGCTGCATCAGAAGAGGAGCAGCCGGGAACAGAACTGGCACCCGTATGGGACACCAGCTCTAAGATGGGAGGTCGGCACCTCAGGCAGAGGCTTTAGCCTAGTACACCACAGCACCGGCCCTGGGGAGATGATATTCTAAGACTCTGATCAGTCCCTCCACAAAGGAAATATTGTTTGGAAGAGTCACTGTGTGAAAATTTGTTTGTCTTGGTTAAAATACAGGCAATCAATGTGGCACTCTGACTGGGACTAGAACCTGGTGCGCGGGTTCCACAGGTGGAGGATTAGCCTAGTGAGCCGTGGCGCCGGCCAAAAATATCTTTTGATTCATGCGACCTAAGTAAGCATCTGATAGGTTGTTTTAACTTTGTTGATAGATACAAATTGAAATATTGTCAGGGTTTTGTCCCTGGGTTTGCTGGTCAAGCAAAAGTCATACTTACTTTTTTTGGATACTCAGTCATAAATGTTCAATTTGGACAAGAAAAAATGATACAGGTTAGTGGTATAATGCAATGTTCATTAATTCCTATTTGAAGTAAAATTTAACTCCTTGAGTTGTTCTTTGGCAAAACATGACTCAAGATTATAACCATGCTAGTCCAATATTTTAGTTTCTTAAAAAGTCTGTACTTGTTAATAATAAATTGGTAAACATAAAAGAAATGTTTTCAAACTTTTGTACTGTTGGCCTTGTAAAAGTTGTAAAAGACAATGGACTTTTGGATTTGACTACTTTAAAATAATTTGAAATTTATGTTTTATTAAAATGCTTTGTTCTTATTTTAGAGGCTTTTTAGGATCACTTTAAATTGCAAATTAAGGAACCAATAGATAGGGGAGAGAAATGTTAAGGAAGCTATAAACATGAGAATGTGTCTTGGTGCTCAAGATGTGTCTTGAATAACAAAGAAAGCAAGTGATCTTTGTCTAATCTGAAATAAAACTGGTGTTTGGCAAGGAGAGGGAGGTACAAAACAGAATAAATAACTTAGGTAATATAAGAATGTTACAGAAGATTTGGAGCAGATAATTTTGTGTGAGATTACTTTGGCTGAGATTAGAAGGAAATTACTTCTAAATGAGTTTCTCAAAATTGAGCATTGGTAATTGTTAGGAAAAGAGTTGCCGATTTTTGCTTCCCCACACAGGGCACCAAAATGTTAGGGAAAGAGGTGCAGAATAGAGAGGGGGCAGTGTACAAATTTACAGCCAGACTGAACTTATTCAGAGAAAATAAGTCTGCAGAGGTGGGTGATCAACTGCCCACATGCGCACTAGTGGAGCACGGGACAGAAGGCCCCAACCCCAGGGGCTGGGCCTTTTTATATTTTGGGTAGGGGGCCAGCAGGCAGAGGGGAATTCCTGGAACTGGTGTTCCTGAAGGTGTTGAGAGCAGCTGGTCTTTCAGGTGGCTGTAAGGAGTGGAGTATGAAGGCAATAGGGTATGAAATCCAGTTGAGTTTCGAGGACAAGGAATACATTCCAGTGTTTACCTATTTTGGGCAATGAGGGAGAATACCTGAGGCTTCTGTCATTGTTCCATCAATCCTGACTCTGAGTACAGATAAGGAGAGGGGTGCCAATTTCTGTCTGGCTACTTTCTGCTGAGAGGGGGCTTAGACATGGAGCCAGGACTTGAGCAGTGACCTATACTTGGGATCAGATTGATTGGAGAAGAGCAGTCTTGCATTGCTCCTGTGAGTTGGCTTGAGATACAGCAGTTATTTGTTCCTGCAAGAACCTTTGGAATGGATTAATTATGCATGGCAGAAATAGGAGCATGATGATTATGAGGGCAAAAGGAGACACTAGAGCCATGGCCCATGGTGGAAACAACGGCCAAAATGAGGCAGAGTTACCTTGTAAATGCATTGTGTTAGTATGTCAACCTGAGCGAGGTGGGTCCTGTGGGGGTGGACTTTTATGAGGGAGATGTAACTGTTAGGTAGGTAGTCAGTTATGAGCTTATGTGTGTGTAACAGGCCTAAAGAGAAGACATCTATGTCCAGCATATGCATCTGCATCTCAAAGCCATCCCCATAATGTTTCAGGGGCAGCCTGGCCCTCACATCCTGCCCTGCCCCCTTCTGCCTTCCACAATCTCCCAGGTGCAGCCTAGTATCTGCATCTCAAACACCCTGCTCCCTTCCTCTGGTCTGATAACATTTGCATCCATAAAGTCCTTTGTTTCAGACCTTCAAGAGAAGTTTTTCTATTTACATCCAAAAAGCCCTTTGTTCCAAGAGGAGCAGAGGTGGGGAAGCAAGACCCATCTCCTTAAAAACCCCCAGCCTCAACTGGACTGTGCGCTCAGCTCTCTGCATCTTTGCTGAGCCGCCCACCTGGCCTGGTCATGTGTAATCTCTCCACTCAACATGGAACCTCCCTCCTTCCTCCTCCCCAGTCTCTCAGGCTCTGTCAGGAGAGGTGCCCATCCGTCCCTACAGATGTCCCTTCCTAATAAACCTTGCTGTTTTACCTCCCACTACTCTCTGTCTCACGCCTGAATTCTTTCTTGCATGAAGACAAGAACCCTGCAATTTCTCCGGTAACAGAAGGACAGGCCTTCCATAGGGAATTTCAAATGGGCTAAGCATTAAGGACTTCTTGGGAAGAGATCTGATTCTTAACAGAGCTAAAGGGAGGAGTTTTACCCAGTCCAAGTAAATCTGGGTGGAGAGTTTAGTTAGAGCCTGTTCTAAAATTCCATTCATCCATTCTACTTTGCCTGAGGAGGGGGGACGATAGGGAATGTGAAAATGCCATGAGCTATGAAGAGAGGCAGATACTATTTGAGTAATTTTAGAGGTAAACTCTGGTCCACTGTCTGATGATGGAAGCAGGCAATCCAAATCTTGGGATAATATAATTTGATTATATAGTGGAAATGGTGGAAGCTCTTTTGTTCGTAGTAGGGGAAGCTTCCACCCACGCCAGGAAGGTGTCCACCATCACCAGAAGGTACCGTGTTTGCCTAACTGGTGGCGTATGGGTGAAGTCAATCTGCCAGTCCTCTCCTGGGAGTGATCCACGGGCCTGGTGAGTGGGGAATGGGGTGGCCTGATATTAGAATTGGGGTTAGCAGTTTGACAGGTGCTACAAGTCTGAGATAGGTTATGCAGAGATTCTCTTATGGCATGAGTTAGGTGTATGTGTGATTTCAGGAAGTGAAGAAGGGAGTTTGAGTTTGAGTGACAGAGAGAATGGAAGTTCTTTAGAAAGGTAACTTGGAGAGAAGAAGGGAGTATCAGTTTTTCATCTAGAAATCACCATGAGTCCTTTCTAGATGCCCTTTGTTGTGGGAAGGGAGAGATTTCTAGGTCTGAATATACAGCAGCTAAGTTACAGAGAAAATATGGGTTCGTCTCCCCAGGGGTTGTTAGAGTCCAAAAACATCCACTGCCCCAAGGACGACTCCAAGAGGCACTCTCATGCAATCAGCATAGGGTTTATTGATCAGTCCAGCATGCTGGGGCCCCCTATCAAATAGGCGGCCCTGAAGAGAAAATGGTTGGGGTTTTTATTTATTGAAGCATCTGATTCATGTCAGTTACAAGATTGATCACTTAGTACAGAGCTAACAACCAGTATTATGTCAAGACAATTGTTTTATGAGTACATCAAATACCGAACACATAGAGTAAGATAACAAGTGCTAAGGGGAGGATCAAAGGGCTTCCTATCACCTCGGGGAGGGTCACAGATGTTCGGGTCACTTAGGTCATGAGGATAGCCTAGGAATGTGGTGGGGGCATATATCTCAAGGAACACACAAAAAAGTTACAGGTCTGTGTTCTATTAACTTCATTTTACAGGAATCATTGAGCTAATTAAACCATAACTCCTTAGTAGCACAAAACAGGTACAAGCAGTCTGCTGTACAAGCCCTTGTTACATCTGCATTAATCAAGTGAAACAGGGCAGGGGAGAGAACAGGGGAGGGTCACACTAAGGTTACTTTCTTTGTTCTTTATTCAGAGAAAGCAGTTCAGAGAAAGCATAACAAAGGAGCGAAAGGAAAACAAGTGAAGCAGTTTCTATTATTAAAGGGACAGATTTTAGATTTCTTTTCTTCCTTAAGGGTCGCTGTGTTAGCTGTCAGATCAGCCTTGTTATTAGCTTCAGATAGGGATTGTTTACCTTTCTGGTGTCCTTTGCAGTGAATAATAGCAGCTTTTGTTGGCAACTGGGCAGCATCAAGAAGAGCTTTAATCAGCTTGCCATTTATTATAGGGGTCCCTCGGGCTTGCCATATCTGGGCATTGGAGTGCATGATATGATAGGCATATCAGGAATCTGTATATATATTGACTGTCTTTCCTTTGGCTAAGGTGAAGGCTTGAACCAAGGCTAATAACTCGGCCTGTTGGGAGGTAGTGCCTTGAGGTAGGGGCCTGGCCTCTATGCCCTATGCAGGGAAGAGGAGGAGGTGACATCAGGATGCCCCCTCAATTATTGCATATCCAGTGGGAAAAGGGGGAGCTTTAGAAGCACTACCACCAATGACCCAATCCAGGGCTCTGGGAATAGGAGTGTCTGAGATGATGAAATGTAGTTAGGAAAAGTCAAGGAAGTCAGGACAGGAATGGGGTTCGAGGGTATGAGAGGTGTGGTGGGGAGGAGAGTAGCTGGGTTGAGAGCAGAGCAGGGATGAAAAGTAACAGTGGGCTGGAGAAGGGTAAAGTGAAGAACAGTTCAAGTGGGTTAGGAAGGCTCAAGGCAGGTGCTTGTAGAAGAGCCTTGTTTGGGATTTGAAACGGGGTCTCTAGGGAGGAAGTCTCTTGCAAGAGCTCATCTAGATTGCCTTTGGTAGCATTTATAAAAGTTCAAAGAAATAGAACTACGGATTTTTCACTATGCGAAAGCAATAAGGTTATTCAAAGCATATATATGTTAGGTAGGAAGTCAGAAATTTAGCCTAGGTGCTTGTGAGGCAGGCCTGAAGCCCAGCATCTTGCACTTCAAAGTCCTGCTCAGACCCTGAAAACCTCCCAGGGGGTCCCAGCCCTTCCCCCCCCCCAAGGAAAACTCCCAGGGGAATTCTCTCTCTCCTCAGGACCAAATGGATTACTTGATTACTTGGAGCAATAAAACCTTCTCAGATGCCCTAAGGGAAGCCCCCCTACTCTGCCAGCAAATCTGGGGAGGAATTTGCTAATTTTCACCCAACAGACCTTTCCACCTGGATTCCCCATCCTTTGTCCTGGAGGAGAGGGGGAGGAGGGCAAACATAGGCCCTTAAAAACCTAGGGAGTCTAAACAGACTGCTTGCTCTTTCCTCTGCCTCTCTGCTGAGCTGCCCACCAGGCCTGCCCAGGTGTATTCTTTCCACTCAACCATGTAACTGTTGTACCTGAGTGAGTGCAAACAAAGGAGCTCCACACATTGATGAAATTTGATGGTCCTTTATTGCCGGCGGTGGAGGGTGGGCTCATGCCCTAAAGAACTCTCGACCCTGAAGCCCAAAGCAACAGGGTTTATAAAGGCAAAAACCGCAAAATCGGGAGGGGAATACATGGTTGCTAGGATCGGGGGGAATACATGGTTACTGGGTTCAAGCTGACCTAAACCTATGCAAAACTATTATCAAATATATATAATCTTGACAATACCAGTTACAATCTTAACAATTTTAATTATAATCTTGACATTAATCCAGGTATTGGTTTTAATCATATGTAGGACATAGACAAATTACATTTTTATTATTAACCCAGGTGTAGCCTACTCACTTTCTAGCTTGAGCGATCATTGTAGGGGGTTTCTGTGCTCTGCCAAGTGTGATGTAGTGGACTGCTATTGTTCAACTGTTTTAGATCATAGTTTCAGACCAGAGTCTCACAGTGTGGGGGGGCACCTTCCCAGAATGGAGTCTCAGGTTCTCCAAAATGGAGTCCCTACTGTCAAGGTGCTACTTCATAACCTCACTCGCCCCAGTCTGAGCGACTGGGCGCTCTTTCTGGCCCTTCCATCCTGATGGATGCCCTGTCCCCAACAAAGCCTTAGCACTCTGCCCTCTGTCTCACACCTGAATTCTTTCTTGTGTGAAGATAAGAACCCACAGTTTCCATGGCCTTCCCTCCAGTAACATACATATTTGTAATAATCTTGCTGTTTCATTTTGAAATCTATTTTTAATTGCAGTTTCTCCTTTTAGTAGTTTCTACTTAATTGGTGATTTTCTTTTCAAATTTCTAGGCATCTCCTGTAAGTTATTTCTTCCTCCTTAGTTCTGACTCCTGTTCACCTGACATTCAAACTGTTTATCTTAGAAGCCTAAGGTCATAGGATACTTGATTCTTCTGTCTTTTCTTAATGTGTTTAATTTTTTTTCATGTAATCAGACAATTCCTTCAGCTTTTGTTTCTAAGGGTATTCTTCTATTCAAGGTTTTCATGGGGCCGGTGCCATGGCTCACTTGGCTAATCCTCCATCTGCAGGCATCTCATATGGGTGTTGGGTTCTAGTCCAGGTAGCTCCTCTTCCAGTCCAGCTCTCTGCTGTGGCCCAGGAAGGCAATGGAGGATGGTCCAGGTGCTTGGGCCCCCACACCCACATGGGAGACCAGGAGGAAGCACCAGGCTCCTAGCTTTGGATCGGTGTAGCTTCTGCCATAGCGGCCATTTGGGGGGCTGAACCAACAGAAGGAAGACCTTTCTCTCTGTCTTTCTCACTAACTCTATCTGTCAAATAAATTAAAAAAAAAGACTTTCATGCTCTTAATACTATTTTTAGACAGGAAGATAGAAATTAGCCTATGTGTGTGAAAGCAGCCATGGGAAACAAAACATGTGCTCTGCAGAAGGAATGCAGCAGCCTTAGAGGCAGGCCTGGGAAAGCAGCCCAGTACTTTACACTACAAAACCCTGCCCCTCCAATAAAGGCACACCGGGAGAAACCTGTTTGCTTAGTGCAAAGGAGGGTACTGAGTCTGATAACATTACCTAATTTTGCACCTGGGAAATATTTTGTTCATGAGTGGCGTGTGTGTGTGTGTGTGTGTAGAAACAGTGAGAAGTAGACACCCAACCCTTAGAAATCCGAGTTATTATTAAGTCCTCCTCATAATCAACTTCATAGGGGCATCTGTGGACATTTACAGTAGGTTTTTAAGCGAGCAGGGGAGCCCCAGGTCTCTGTTAGGCTGAGACAGAGCTGAAGGACACAGGTGCTGGAAGGTTTGAGGACAACCAGGAGGAATCAGAGAACTTCAGCACTGTCATTGATCTAGCGACAAGCCATGACATCTGAAACCAGAGACTGGCAACTCTGCCATGAATCACCACACCAAATTAATGGGGGAAAATGGTGATGAAGGAAGGTGCCTGGGGTGCCTGTCTCACAAGGAATTTCCATGTGGACAGGCAGTGAGCAAAGCAAGATTTATTTACATGAGAAAGCTCTTGCCACAGCAGCCACTAGGGGGTCTCCAAAGAGGGACACCTGAAAAATGGAGTGCAGTTTTTTAACCACGATGTGGATGAGCAGAATAATAACAGCTAACAGTCTTATCAGAAGGACAGAATCATAATCTTGTCTAGCCTGCTCTTGTTAAAACCAAAAACCTTGGGAACTATGCAATAGGCAAATTCTCTTGGTAAAACTAGGTTAGAAGGGTGGGATTGTTAACTTCCCTTCTATTCTCATGATAAAACTAGAAACTCACTGGGCTGGCCCCTTGGCTCAACACGCTAATCCTCTGCCTTGCGGCGCCAGCACACCGGGTTCTAGTCCCGGTCGGGGCACTGGATTCTGTCCCGGTTGCCCCTTTTCCAGGCCAGCTTTCTGCTGTGGCCAGGGAGTGAAGTGGAGGATGGCCCAAGTGCTTGGGCCCTGCACCCCATGGGAGACCAGGAGAAGCACCTGGCTCCTGCCTTCAGATCAGCACAGTGCACCGGCCGCGGCGGCCATTGGAGGGTGAACCAACGGCCAAGGAAGACCTTTCTCTGTCTCTTTCTCTCACTGTCCACTCTGCCTGTCAAAAAAAAAAAACAAAAAAACAAAAAGCTAGAAACTCACTGTCTTGCTAGTAGACAGGTCTTGCCCACTCTTAAAAGGACTCCTCATTAGGTCATCTAGTCCTTACACCAGCCACCCCCTGCCTTATAACCTCTTTATAAGCCCTCAAATACCCTCCTCCAACAGAATGGTACTCCTGTAACCACAATACATGCATTTTTCCTTTTCAAATGTTTACCTTAATGAAGACACTTGCTGTTGCTGTAATCTAGTGAATAATATTTGCATAAGAATTTCAAAAGCCCACTGAAAAAAGCAGATGATTAGGAATGGCAGGCTGTTGCCCCAACTGACAAAGAACCCTTCCCCCCTCCTCCAACTGAGGCAGAAAGCCCCTGGGGTTACACCCAGGACTCCTCTGACTGGGTGGTGGGATGTGCCTCAGAACAAAGCCTGAAAATCTGCATAATTGTCAAGTGAATAGACTGATTGTTTTCTTTGAATCCTCACCCTCCAATTACCCTGTCTCTTTATTTATTTTTTTTGACAGGCAGAGTGGACAGTGAGAGAGAGAGACAGAAAGGTCTTCCTTTGCCATTGGTTCATCCTCCAATGGCCACTGCAGCCGGCGTGCTGTGGCCAGCACACTATGCTGATCCGAAGGCAGGAGCCAGGTGCTTCTCCTGGTCTTCCATGGGGTGCAGGGCCCAAGCACTTGGGCCATCCTCCACTGCACTCCCTGGCCACAGCAGAAAGCTGGCCTGGAAGAGGTGCAACCGGGACAGAATCTGGCACCCTGACCGGGACTAGAACCCAGTGTGCTGGCACCGCTAGGAGGAGGATTAGCCTGTTGAGCCATGGTGCTGGCCCACCCTGTCTCTTTAAAAAATCCTCTGTACTGGGTGGTTTGGTAGAAAAGCACCTGTTTGGATTGAGAGAAACTTCTTTTTCTTTCCCCAAGGCTGCTGCTGCCTTCTTGCAATAAACCTTTACCTCTGGCCATGCCTCATCTTTGGTGAATTGAAGCGGCGAGCATCAAGAGCTGGTCTATTCCCTCAGTAACCACATTGGTGAGCTAGCCCAGAGGTCTGGGGTATATTCTTCAAGTGGCCTGACCCTCTCACGCTGGTAAGGAGGGCAATGGCCACTTGTACTCCATCCCCAGAGCAGCTTGTGAGCTAATGTGGTGGTTGGGACTCTGGGGACATCCAGCAGCTGTCCTTCCTCTTCCTGCTGCGCATTAGCTACCTATTAGCACAATGGCTTCCATTTGTGTACGGAGTCAACAGCTCTGAGACTGAAATTTCTGTCTCTGCTCTTTGGGTTTATGGAATTGGGACCTGGCTTAGGTCATTTTTTGTGGTACTGGTTTGTGTGAAACTGGAGAAGACCCCATAAAATCCACACTAAATTGTAGCCCCCCCCTTAAAGTTCCCTAGAAATGCTATCCGGGGTGCCACGTGTACTACCGGAATTTGGGGTGCCATACGATTTCACCACAGGCTTATTACTAAATCCCCAATATTAATAAGCCCAAGAGGGTTCTTGCATAATATTTAGAGATGAATTCTAAATACCGGTACAGGTAAACGAGGCAGCATGGCACGTTTTAAGCTTTTATTTAGTGAGAAAGATGCATAGGGAGAGAGGTGAGTAGGGTTCATACCAAGCACCAGGAACCAGCCACATGGATGAGCCTCTAGGCCAGGAAGCCTAGAGCACATGGCCAGAAGGCCATGCACCCTGGAGGTGCAGGGCTACAGCAAGCCCTGTCCTGGCAAGAGGCCAGGGAAGAAGAGCAGCCGGGGCCACACCGTGGCTGGGCTTTTAACCCACTTCCAAAGGGGAGTGGTTAATTAACCTGCTTGGCTGGTGGGCACCCAGGTGTGGGCAGGTAGGGGAATGAGGCCACACAGGGGCATGGCAAAGGCATCAGGTAGGGGCCTGAGGCCACACAGGGGCATGGCAGAGGTGTGGTCTTCCAGCTCACAAACCTAATCTATTTTTACCGGTATGCTTGCCTGCTTCATGTGGGAGACAAGATTCCAAGATTTTTGCCTCAGCCCCTCTGTGAGGAAGATTTGGATATGGTTTGGAAGAGTACTCATTTGGTGAAATACCAGTGGTTCAATTTAATTTCCATCGAAAAGCACCTTGAGTTGCGTTGTGTCTGATTGAGCAGCTTACAGTTACCATCCTATTTCTAAGAAGAAAGTGGTGTTCCGTTGTAATACTGCATGGCCCGTGTATGTGTTAAAGTTAAGAGAAGGTGGCTGGTAAGTGGATTTTTAAAATATTTATTTCATTTGAAAGTCAGAGTTGAAGCAGGCAGGCATACAGCTTAAAATTGATTAGGTTTGTGAGCTGGAAGACCACGCCTTTGCCATGCCCCTGGGTGACCTCATCCCCCTACCTGGCCACATCTGGGTGCCAACCAGCCAATCAGGTTAATTAACCACTCCCCTTTGGAAGTGGGTTAAACTCCTAGGACATGATGTGTCTGGCCCTTCTCTTTCCCCTGACCTCTTGCCAGGAGGGGGCTTGCTGTAGCCCCACGCCCTAGGCTTCCAGGCCTAGATACTCCTCCATGTAGCTGGTTCCTGGTGCTCAATATGATCCCACATTTACCTCTCTTTCTTAAATAATGCTCTCTGCCTCTGCTTTGCTGCTGGTGATAAGCGGTGGATAGCAGCTCAAAGTGCTTGCTGCATGTGGTTTTGGCCTGCTCTCTGAGTGGTATGGATACTACCCTAGTTTCCAGACTTTTCCCCTCTCTCCTACCTGAACTAAACCCTCACTTTCCTGGCTCCTTGATCTCTTAAAAACCTATTGTAAATTTCCACAGATGCCTCTGATGAAATTGACTGTGAGGAACAAGAATTAATGCAATAAAAGGTGTTTTCCGAGCAGAGTGCCCACTGAGTCTGTAATGAGGATATAATTATCTTTATGTATGTTGGTGTCCAGTACCATTACTGGGAGTAGAGTTGCTTTCCAAATTAAATGCTCAAGTAAGTTTTTCAGGTTTCAACTGTGGAACAATAGGGTTAACTGAGGTTACTAACAGCAAGAAGTAATTCTATTTAATTGATTAGAACTTTTATTTATTTTTCTTTGGGAGTTTTAAAAAGGGGGAGTAACCATAATAAAACCATCTTCCTTCCCTTTTCGTTTTCACATTTTATATAGCAAAAACCACTTACTGATATTCTGAATTACCTGAATCACTCTGGAGCTACCAGAGTAATTCAACTACCAGAGCTGTGCCGATCTGGAGTCAGGTCTCCCATGCAGGTGCAGGGGCCTAAGGACTTGAGCCATCCTCTACTGCTCTCCCAGGCCACAGCAGAGGGTTGGATTGGAAGAGGAGCAGCCAGGCCTAGAACCAGCGCCCATATGGTATGCCAGCACCACAAGCAGAGGACTAACCTACAGTGCCATGGTGCTGGCCTCATAATGGTGGACTTTTGACCCCACTGACAAAGGATCCTCCAACCAACTGATGCTGACTCCCCTGGTTAAGAGGTCTCCATCAGAAAAAAGCTTGAACATCTACATATCGTCAGTTAAGGTGACTCATCATTTTATTTCTAATCTCCCCCTGAAGCTACCCTTGTCCTTTAAAAAACTCTTTGGGAGAAGGAGAACATTTTACATCAAGAACTCTCTCTTGGAGCCATGCTGTGGCATAGAGAGCGGGGCCTTCACCTGTAGTGCTGGCTTCCCTTGTGGGCACCGTTTCATGTGCATGTTGGCTTCTCTCCTGATTCAGCTTTCTGCAGTGCAGGATGGTCCAGGTGCTTGGGCCCAACACCCAGCTGGGGAGGCTCCTGGCTCCTGGCTTTGAATCAGCCCAGCTCTGGCCATTTTGGCTATTTTGGGGGTGGGCCAGCAGGTAGAAGACCTTTCTCTGGCTCTCCTTCTCTCCGTGGCTCTGTTTCTCAAATGAATGAATAAAATATTAATTTATTTATTTATTTGACAGAGTTATAGACAAAGAGAGAGAGAGAGAGACAGAGAGAAAGCTTTCCTTCCATTGGTTCACCCCCCAAATGTCTGCTGCAGCCGGTGCTGTGCTGATCTGAAGCCAGGAGCCATCCTCCACTGCCCTCCTGGGCCACAGCTGAGAGCTGGACTGGAAGAGGAGCAACCGGGACTAGAACCCGGTGCCCATATGGGATGCCAGCACTGGGCCCCAAATGAATAAAATCTTAAAAAAAAGATAAATATCTTTCCCCAAGATGCCAGCCTCTAGAAATAAGCTCTTTCCTCTTGCCATCATTCATCTCTGCTGAATTGGCAACCCACATGGTGAGCCATAAGGGCCTGATTAGTTGTCAGCTAATGGAGTTAAAAGATTTAAAAAAAGGTGCAAACTGATGTTGCGTACCTTGCTGGATTCATGGATACATGTGAGATGGAGCAAACATTGGCATCGAGAAGACAGGTAAGCATTTCTGCCTCATCTTTGACACCAAGGGGCCATTTTGCTGTTCACTACATCATAGCAAAATCCATGAGGTGGCAGAGACTTTTATATTTTTCCGTCTCATAATGTATGCTATGCTTATATACATGTACATGTAGTATGTTTAAAAGTTTGTTGTGCTTATTTGTGTTAAAATCAAAATATAATTTTTCAGCTAAGCACAAACAATATACGAAAGTGATGCAAAGTTCATTGCTTTCTATGAAGTTCAATTTTAAAGTTGTTCTTTGGGAAGATCATAACCTAAGAATAGCCATACTTATCTAATATTTTAGTGTTTCAGGCAATCTAAGTATGAATGCTCAAAATGAATTGGTGGTCTTTGCTTTCTCTGCACCTTGCTGTGGCACCTTGTGCATCATCAGGTCCTTGCAACCTAAGGGATGTCTCTCTCTTATCATCTTCCTGAGAAACAGACTCAAGTATGCAGTGACTGGAGGGGAGGTAAAGAAATGTATGCAGTGCTTGATCAGAATCAGCAACCAGGTGCGAACTGATGTTGCGTACCTTGCTGGATTCATGGATACATGTGAGATGGAGCAAACATTGGCATCGAGAAGACAGGTAAGCATTTCTGCCTCATCTTTGACACCAAGGGGCCATTTTGCTGTTCACTACATCATAGCAAAATCCATGAGGTGGCAGACATGAGCAGGAGGTGGTATACAAACTGAACTACAAGCTGTGCAAGGTGAGGAGGATGGCTGGGTACAAAGGGAATCCCACCCCTGATGGCTCATGAAGCTTGTGCCTTGCACAACCCAGATCCTCTCCTCAAGGTGATCATGGGATGGATTCCTGATTTGGGCCCCTATCCAATTTGACAAGAGGTAATAAACCTCAGGTTTTCCTGCCAGGGATAAGAGCATCTGTGACTTACAGAGGCTGAAGAGAGATAAAGCAGTGTAGCAGCTAGAGAGACCAAGGACTACTCTGCAGTAGGATGACTTTTTTTTGCTCCAATAAATAATAAATGCTCATACAAAATGAATTGCTAAGTGTAAAAGATAGACTTTTCTAAATACATGTACTCTTGGCTTAAAATATATAGAAGGGATTGGGCCTTTTGGTAAATGTTTTCAGAAGTTGTTAATACACAACTGTTCAAAATTACTTGCTAAGTTTTCACTAAGCAATAAGTTACCTACAAGATGGCAGAGTCAAAATGAAGCCTTTGGTAGTGGTGGTATATGTACCTTTAACAAATAAAAACAATGGTCTAGGTGAGAGTGATTTTATTTTCTGCTCTTTTCTTCCACATGTGCAGGGGATGAACTCTAAGAGCATCAGCTTGAGCAGCCCATGATATTTCAGTGGATTGTTCATCTCAGGCCTTAAAGCTTTTTGGAAACCAAGAGCATCACAGCTCATTTGGACTTCATCACACTGTTATTTTCAGCATGAAAATGTGTGGTTTGGTAGGGGTTTCTTATTCCTCAAAGAGGCAGAGAGCCTGACTGACAGAGGGAGGCTGCAGAATAGGAATGTGTGTGTTACTTCTCTCACATGCCCACAGTTTACTTTAAAATAGGAAAATAGGGCCTCTGCAAAATGGAAAATTTTGGTTTATGACTGATTTTGAGGAGTGGCTTTCCTTTTCATGGACACTTAATTTTGTTCCAACGTTAATATACCAAATTTCTTCTGTGTATCAGATAACACCACCATGCACAAGTTAAGATTCTTGGTATTTGGATATCTGTTAGATGCTACTAAGAAAGTAGAGATGAGCTTTCTTTTTAAAGCTTTTGAGGTGGTGTCACAGAATAGCGTGTTGTAGATACAGTCAACTGCTTTGTTACCTTCCAACTAGGCATCTGTAAATCCTGAAACTTAAGACGGCAGGTGATGTCCTGTAGACACTGCTGTTCAAGTTGGACACAACTGACAGAGTTTGTTCTTTCTCTCTAAAAGTGATAGGGGATTTGTAGCTTAGTGGTTTTTTGTTTATTTCTAATTTGCTGCTGATAATGTATATGAATTTAACATTCTGTGTAAACTGTCATTTGTTACTGCACAGTTTATGCAGTGTTGCTTTGCCAAATAAAAGTTCAAAGTAAAAAAAATCAAGTTGTCAAGGATAAGAAATATTTTTTAAGATTTATTTAAGTATTTGCAAAGCAGAATAACAGAGAGAGAGAGAGAGAGAGAGAGAGAGAGAGAGAGAGAGAGAGAGAGAGGTCCTCCATCCACAGGTTCCCTCCCCAGAGAGAGAGAGAGAGAGAGAGAGAGATCCTCCAACCACAGGTTCCCTCCCCAGAGGGCTAGAGAGAGAGAGAGAGAGGTCCTCCATCCACAGGTTCCCTCCCCAGAGAGAGAGAGAGAGAGAGAGAGAGAGAGGTCCTCCATCCACAGGTTCCCTCCCCAGAGGGCTACAATGGCTGGATCTTGCTGATCTGAAGCCAAGAGCCAGGACCCTCATCCAAGTCTCCCACATGGGTGCAGTGGCCAAAGGATTTGTGCCATCCTCCACTGCTTTTCTAGGGCATTTTGAACCAGTGCTCTTATGAAATGCCAGCACTGCAGGTGGAGGCTTAACCTACTATGCCACAGTGCTGGCCCCAATAAAAATAATTCTAAATGAACTTACCAAAATTTAGAATTCTTTAAAGTTTTATTTATGTATTTGAAAGGCTGAGTTAGAGAGTGGGACAGACATCGTCAACCTACTGGTTCAGTCCCAGATCTCTGCAGCAAACAAGCACTGGGCCAGACTGAAGGCAGGAGCCTGGAGCTCCATTCAGGCCTCCTACATCCATAGCAGGGGCCTAAACACTTGTGCCATTTTCCTCTGCTCTTCCCAGGCCATTAGCAGGGAGCTTGATCTGAAGTAGAGCAGCTGTGACATGTGACGATATGGATGCCAGCATCACAGGTGGTGGCCTTACCCACAACATCACAATTCCAGCCCTGACATTAAAAATGTTCAAGGTTCAGCCAGCATCGTAGGTTAAGTGCAGTCTATCATACCTGCACCCCTTAAGAGTGCTTCTTTGAGTCCAGACTGCTGCACTTCTAATCTAGCACCCTGTGAATGTGCCTGGGATAGCAGAAGATGGCCCAAGTGCTGGGACCCCTGCCACACATGTGGGAGAACCACATGGATTTCCCTGGCTTCCGGCTTCTTCAATCTGTCCCAGCTCTGGCTGCAATCAGTTGGGAAGTGATCCCGATGATCACTTTCTCATTGTCTTTTTTGGAATTCTTTCAAATAAATAAAATCAGGATTTATACCCTACATTAAGTTAGTAATTTTTTTACAAAAATATAAATATTAATGATAATTTTGTGCAGGAGGTTTTTCATATTTGATTTTAAAGTCGAATAACTTTCTACAACACATTTATTTATTTGAAAGGCAGAGATACAAAGAGAGAAAGAGGGAAAGAAAGAGATCTTCCATCCAATGACACTACCCAAATGTCTGGGGGTTGGGTCAGGCAGGAGCCAGGAGCTTCTTCTGGGTCTCCCATACAGGTTCAGGGGCTCAAGTACCACATTTCTCTGCTTTGCCCAGGTGCATTAGTAAAGAGCTGGATTGGAAGTTGAGCTGCTGGGATTCAGCTGAGCTGGTACCCACATGAGGTGCTGGCACTGAGGTGGAGGCTTAGCCTTCTATGCCACAGTGCCTGCCCCAGTCTACTAACTTTAAAAAATTTTGAGAGAGAGAAAGAGAGGGAGAGGTAGAGTGAAATGTCTTCCATCTACTAGTTCACTCTTCAAATACCCACAATGGCTGGAGCTGAGCCAATCCAGAACAGGAGCCAGGAGCTTCTTGCAGATCCCCCAAGCTCAAGCACATCTTGCACTGCTTTCCTAAGATTAGCCTACAATGCCCCTCTAAATAACATTTTCAACCATCTAGTCAACTGCATCTTCTTGTTTTTTATTGTTTTTTATTTATTTGACAGAGTTAGACAGTGAGAGAGACAGAAAGGTCTTCCTTCCATTGCTTCACCCCCAAATGGCTGCTACGGCTGTTGCTGTGTGGATCCGAAGCCAGGAGCCAGGTGCTTCCTCCCTGTCTCCCAGGTCTCCCATGTGGGTGCAGGGGTCCGTGCACTTGGGGCATCCTCCACTGCCTTCCTGGGCCACAGAAGAGAGCTGGACTGGAAGAGGAGCAACTGGGACTATACCCAGCACCCATACGGGTTGCCAGCACTGCAGGTGGAGGGTTAACCAAGTGAGCCACCAACTGCTTTTCTAGGATTAGCCTACTACGCTACAGTGCCTGGCCCCTCTATCTCCTCAACTGTAATTTTTTAAAATTTCCATTTGATTGACTCCTTCCCAACAACTAGCCATCTCTTATAAGCTATTTTCTCCTCCTTTATTGTTTAGTTATGGCCTGTCATTAAAAATGCTTGTCCTTACAGCTGACATTGTGGCACAGCAGGTTAAGATGCTGCCTGTGATGGCAGCAACCCATATGAGCACTGGTTTGATTCCTCATGGCCCACTTCTGATTCATCTCCTAGCTAATCCACCTGGCACACAGGAGAGGATGGCCCAAATCTTTGGGACCCTGCACCCACGTGGGAGACCTGGATGAGTCTCCTGGCAGTGGCTTCTGCCGGGCCCAGTTCTGGTTGTAGTGGCCATTTGGCTAATGAACTAGCAGATGGAAGATCTTTCTCTCTCTCTCTCTGTTCTCTCTCTGTAACTCTACCTTTGAAATTAATTAATCTTAAAGAGAAATTTTTATCTTAGAGACTAGGATACTAAGAGTACCTAATTTTTTTTGTTAAAGATTTTTTTTTCATTTGTAAGCCAGAGTTCACAGAGGGAGAGAAGAGACAGAGATCTTTGGTCTACTGGTTCATTCCCCAGATGGCCACAATGGCTGGACCTGAGCCACAATGGCCAGGAGCTTCTTCTGGGTCTCACACCTGAGTGGCAGGGGCCCAAGGACTTGGCCATTTTTCATTATGTTCCTTGGCACATTAGCAGGGATCTGGATCTGAAATGAAATAGTCAGGACTGGAACAAGTGCCCATGTAGGATGGGATGCCTGTGTCACAGGGGCTGGCTTTACACAACATGCCACAACACTGGCCCCTATACTTGACTTTTCTAGATGTATTTAAACTGTTCTATGGAGTTTTATGCTTTTGTTTCTAAGATATGTTATTGTCTCTTTTGTTAAAGATTTATATATTCATTTGAAAGGCAGAGTTACAGAGAGGCAGAGAGAGTGCTGGTTCACTCCCCAAAAGGCTGCAATGGCTGGAGTTCTGCCAATCTGAAGCCAGGAGCCAGGAACATCTTTTGGGTCTCCAACACTAGTGCAGAGAGGCTAAGTACTTGGGCCATCTACTGCTTTTCCAGGCCATAGCAGAGAGCTGGATCAGAAGTAGAGCAGTCATATGGGAGTCAGGCACTGCAGGTGGTGGCTTTACCTGCAGTGCCACAGCACCGGCCTCGGGTGTACTTGTTTCTAAGTGTTCTCATTCTTTTATAAGGTTGAATGCTTACAGCCTGCACACATACTATTTCAATGTCTAAGTTGGGGTATCTTTCCACTAGGTTTAACTTCTAAGTTATCTGGGGGAGCTTCCCATTAGAAGAAGCACAGTACAAAAGGATTTTCTTCATCGTTTGGTAGCTAATTACATGAGGGAAAGAAATTTTGTGTTTTGTCAAGATAATCTCATGTATTTTCTATCTTTGGGTTTAGAAAACTGAATGTTAAGAATTGATTTTTAATATCTTTTAAGTGTATATTTCTACTAATCAAATATTAAATATATTTAATATGCAATAAATATATTTAAACATAATTTGACTCTATATAAGTGAATGATTATTGTCTCATAAAATGATCAGAGATCCTATGTTAACCAAGTATTTTTTAATTTTTGATATCTTTGACATTTTTTTCAAAATCAAAGTTCTAAACTGCTTTGACCTTGATTTCTTTGTGGATCCCTGGGAATCAAGAAAAGATGTAGTTTTCAACTTGCAGAGATGATGGTTAATTAGGCTCCCTTTACCTGAAAAGTATTATCTAGTTGTAATATCATAAATTTCAAGTTGTTACATTGATATAGAAATGCTATTGATGTGAGTTTCCCAGGGGTTATGTAACATGGAGAAGTCCAATGGTGAAATATAACAAGCTGCTGTTCTTCAAAAAGTGGAGGGGGGTTCCTTGGGTACTTTAGAAGAATTTTGAAATTGCTCCAGTGCTATCATTGCCCGAAATGATGAACTGGTTTGTAAAATACTGCTGTGCTTTTTCAAATCCTGTGGGCATCTCCTTTGCTAAATTGCTAAATTACTTTAAACATTTCAATTGTGATGATTTTGTCTTTGTCATTCACAGTTCTAGTTCTTCTCCAGGAAGATTTATATTCATAAGACCATTAAAATTATTATAAATATGGGTTTCTTATGGAAGATCAATGGGGTAACCATGAATTTCTAGAATTCTGAAAAATAAAACAGAATCGTGAAACTGCTAATGGAGATCAAAAGAGAAAAAAAAAGAGAAAAAAGTAATTATAGGAGACTCAATGAACTGGTGAAATTTGTGGGTTTTTAATGTCTTAGTTAAGACATTATTCTATTTTTTTAAATGAGTTATTTATTTATTTGAAAAGCAGTGTTACAGAGAGGCCTGGGTAGAGAGGTTTTCCATCCACTGGTTCACTCCCCAAATGGCCATAATGGCCTGAGCTGGGCCAATCCGAAACCAGTAGCCAGCAGCTTCTTCAGGGTCTCTCACATGGGTGCAGAGGCCCAAGGGCTTGAGCCATCTTCTGCTTTTCCAGACCACCCCAGAGAGTTGGATCAGAAGTGGAGCAGCCAGGACTTGATTTGAATCAGTGGCCATATGCGATGCCGGCACTGCAGGGGGAGGTTTATTTAACATTTTAGGCCACAATGAGGGCAACCTCTAATAACATTTTCAATCATCTTCTGAAGTGCAGCTTTTTTTAAGTTTCCATTTGATTGAGTGCTTTCAAATTTCTAGTCCTCTCCTGTAAGCCATTTTCTCCTCCTTTACTGTGGCCTGAGTTAGAAACACTTACCATTATGACATTGTGGCATAGCAGGTTAAGCTGCTGCCAGTGACAGTAGCAACCCATATGGGCACTGGTCTGATTCCTGGTGGCCCAATTCTGATCCATCTCCTAGCTAATGCACCTGGGAAAGCAGGAGAGGATGGCCTAAGTCCTTGGGTCTCTGTACCCCTGTAGGAGACAAGGATGAAGCTTCTGTCTGTGGCTTCAGCCTGGCCCATCCCTGTAGTGGTGGCCATTGGGGAAGTGAACCAACAGATGGAAGGTCTCTTTGTTTTCTCTCTCTGTAACTCTGCCTTTAAAATAAATAAATAAATGTTAAAAATGTTAATAACAATGTTAAAATGTTTACCTTAGAAGCCTAGGATAATAAGAGGGCTTGATTATTTACATCTGTGTTTTTCAAGATTTCTTAATTTGAAAAATAAGATTTGGGTAGGGTAGCTTGATATCATGGTGCAGAGGCTGTAGGCTCTTGGTGGGAGAAGCATCCCTTGCTATGGGCCAGAAGCACAGCACTGAGTCTTTTACACAAAGTGGGGAGCACCACACATTCCTTTCTCCACCCTACTCCACTTCACTCTTTGTTTCTTCTGCCTTTTTTGGCTCCAGTTTTCTCTGATTTTGCTTTTTGGTTTCTTAAGGGAGAATTGTAGATAATTGATTTTATATCTTATTATGAAATATAGATCTTTACAGCTATTTCCTCCTAAGCCTTGCTTTGCATTTATTCCATTAATTTGTGTTGTACTTTGATTCTAATCATCTTACATCTGAATTTCCCATGTGGTTTCTTCAATAAGTCACTGTCCATTTAGGAATATGATTCTTATTTACTACAAGTTTGAAGAATTCTTCAGTATCTTTCTGGTTTTGGTTTCCAGGGATGTAAATTTTTAATTTTTTTTAATTTGAGGAACTAAGAGACAGAGCAAAAAGGAGATCCCTGTGCTTCTCTCTCCCATCAACTGACTTTCTCCAGCTACCACAATACCTGGACTCCACTAGCCTAAGGCCTAGCACTTAGAACTCAAGCCAGGTTTGGACCATGGATGGAAAGGGCTCCAGGTACTTGGCCCATTCTTGGCTCTTTCTTTTTCTTTTAGAAAGCTTTTATTTAATGAATACACATTTCATAGGTACAGCTTTAGGAATATAGCAGTTCTTCCCCCCTTCCCACCCTCGCACCCCCACTCCTGTCCCACCTTCTACTCCCTCTCCTATCCCATTCTTCATAAAGATTCATTTGTAATTATCTTTATATACAGAAGGCCAACTCTTTACTAAGTAAAGATTTCAACAGTTTGCAGAGACACACAATGTCTAAAGTACTTTTGAAGATGTGTTTTACTGTTAATTCTCATAGCACAACTCATTAAGGACAGAGGTTCTGCATAGGGAGTAAGTACACAGTGACTCCTTTGTTGATTTAACAATTGACACTTTTATTTATGATGTCAGTGATCACCTGAGGCTCTTGTCATGAGCTGCCAAAGCTATAGAAGCATTTTGAGTCCACAAACTCTGTTACTATGTAGACAGGGCCATAAGAAAAGTGGAAAGTTCTCTCTAGCCTTCTGAAAAAGGTACCTCCTTTGATGTCCTCTTCTTTCCACTGGGGTCTCACTCACAGAGATCATTCATGTAGATTTTCTTTTTTCTACAGTGTCTTGGATTTCCATGCCTAAAATGCTCTCATGGGATTTTTAGCTAGATGCTGATGTCATTGTGCTGTTTAGGGCATGTGTCATTCTATGAGTCTGCTGTGTGGCCTGCTTTCCATGTTGGATCATTCTCTCCTTTTTAATTCTATCTATTGTTATTAGTAGACACTTGATCTTATTTATGTGATCCCTTTGAGCCTATCTATATGAACAGTTACACATTTGTTTTTTAATGATTTATTTTTCTATTTAAAAGTCAGTTACGCACAGAGAAGCAGAGGGAGAGAGAGAAAGGGAGGTCTTCTATCCAATGGTTCACTCCCTAGTTGGCTGCAACAGCTAGAGCTCTGCCGACCCAGAGCCAGGAGCTTCTTCCAGGTCCCCCACATAGGAGCAGGGGCCCAAAGACTTGGGCCATCTTCTACTGCTTTTCCAGGGCATAACAGAACTAGATTGGAAGTGGAGCAATCGGGATTCAAACCGGTGCCCATATGGGATGCCAGCACTGGAGGTGGGACTTGAAGTGGTGCCCTTGTGGAATTCCAACACTGCAGAAGGGTGGCTTTACCCTCTAAGCCATGGCCCCAGCCCCTTCTATATGTATTGTTTTCATCATTCAGCTTTTGAACTCTTTGTATCCCTGACCTGTTTTTTTTTTTTTTTTGGGGGGGGGCACTGCTGTGTTAAACCAAGATAAACTGCAGCTTACTGCACTGGCATCCCATACAGGCCCAGGTTCAAGTCCCAGCTGCTCCATTTGCAATCCAGCTCCTGGCTAATGTGCCTGGAAAAGCAGCAGAAGATGACCCAAGTACTTGGACACCTGCACCCACATATGAGACCCAGAATAAGCCTGTGCTTCCTGGCTTTGGATTGGCACAGCTCTGTCTGTTGTGGCCATCTGGAGAGTGAACCAGTGGATGGAAGATCTATATCTCTTCTCTCTAACTCTGCCTTTCAATTTAACAAATCTTTAAGAATCATTTTTGTCCTACTGTGAAATCATTAAACATTTCTCTTTATATTAATATACATTGTATTGTTCCTAGCTTTTTTAGTGTAGCCTGGTAATCTTTGCCTTTTTGTTTTTTGACAGGCAGAGTGCATAGTGAGAGAGGGAGAGAGAGAGAGACAGAGAGAAAGGTCTTCCTTTTTGCCGTTGGTTCACTCTCCAATGGCCGCTGCGGCCAGCACATCTCGCTGATCTGAAGCCAGGAGCCAGGTGCTTCTGGTCTCCCATGCGGGTGCAGGGCCCAAGGACTTGGGCCATCCTCCACTGCCTTCCCGGGCCATAGCAGAGAGCTGGCCTGGAAGAGGGGCAACCGGGACTAGAAGCCGGTGTGCCGGCGCCGCAAGGCGGAGGATTAGCCTGTTAAGCCACGGCGCCAGCCTATACAACCTCTCTTTTACAATAAAGTGAGACCCTGCTTCGACTGGGCTCCACACTGCGCCTGACTGTCCCCTGGGTTTGGGGAAGGCTGAGTGGCAAGTGGCACACTTTCCCCTCCTCGGTTAAGGCAAGCTGTGGGCAGCCTGCCTAATTCTCCAGCAGTGGCGAGGAACAGTCACCACAGAAGGGTTATAGACCGTGAGAGAGAGAGACAAAGAGAAAGGTCTTCCTTCCATTGGTTCACCCTGCAAATGGCCACCACAGCTGGAGCTGCGCCAACCTGAAGAAAGGAGCCAGGTGACCCTTTCTGGTCTCCCACATGGGTGCAGGAGCCCAAGCACCGGGGCCGTTCTCCACTGCCCTCCCGGGCCACAGCAGAGAGCTGTACTGGAAGAGAAGCAACTGGGACTAGAACCAGTGCCCATGTGGGATGCCAGTCCTGCAGGTGGAAGATTAACCCAGTGTGCCACAGTGCTGGTCCCAGGACTTGGGTTTTCATCCACTGCTTTCCCAGTCCATAGCAGAGAGCTAGATCAGAAGTGGAGCAGGTAGGACTCAATTTGGTGTCCATGTGAGATGCCCACACTGCAGCAGGAAGCTTTACCCACTACCCCACAGTGATGGCCCTGGCACTGATTATTTTTTTTTGCAGAAATGGTAACAAATGAATATTTTAATTAGCCTAACAATAGTTTCTGTTTAACCTGAGTGATTGGTAGAGTTGTGTGTGCTCTTTCAGGGTCTTTGCTGCTCTTCCCATGTGTAAAGCCTATATTCCCCCATAGGGAGGGTACTTTATTTCTGTTACCCAGCTAATATGCCCATTTGTCTATATGCCGCTGCGGCTAGCCAGCACCTGGGGGCAGTAGGCAGCTCCGCCTGGGCAGCCTCCTAGAGTCAGTGTTCTGGCAGGCTCAGGGGGCAAATGGACTACGGAAGCCGAGAGGGGCCCGTCTGCTCAAAAGCCCTTCGGGGAACTGGCAACGGAGGCTTGGGCAGTGGGGGCTGCCCACTCAGACATTCCGTTCCCTGTGGCTGCAGCGGGGCTGCAGGTCGGGCGCACCCGCGGGCCTTGGGGGCTTCTTGCCTGTGGGCGGGGCTTCCACGCACAAGGTGGCACCTCATCCCGGCCCAAGGGTGGTGGCAGGAACCCAGCAGGTGCTGGGGGACGCAAGAGGGCTAGGCCCCCGGGCCTTTAGGCAACACTGGAGGGCCCGCGGGCGTATCGGTCCACCCTCGGGAGGCCCTGCTGGGACAGCCCGTGCCCGAGCTCCGAGCTCATCGCCGTTGGACCGCCCCAGTGGGCTTCAGGAGTGCGTGTGTGCCAGCAGCAGCCTTCCCCACTCACCCACCATGCATCGGCCCTGCCAGACAAGCCCCTAGGGCGGGTGAGAGTTCCCAGGGGGCCTATGTGCAAATCGGGGAGGCGCGGGGCAGTCCGTGTGTGCGGCCCGGGGACACCCGCAGGTGTGTGTGCTCCCCCCGTGGCCGGCCCCTGCAGCTAGCCAGCACCTGGGGGCAGTTGGCAGCGCCGCCTGGGCAGCCTCCTAGAGCCAGGGGTCTGACAGGCTCTGGGGGCAAATGGACTACGGAAGCTGAGAAGGGCCCCTCCGCTTCAAAACCCAAAACGCGCTGTGGCCTCCAGGGACACAGGGGACACAAGTGGGTGTGTGGCGTGCAGTGCCCGACCAGAGGGAGGCAGGGAGGGAGGGAGGGAAGCTGTCTGCTGAGGCGCAGGTGCCACCAGCCCTTCGGGGAACTGGCAGCGGAGGAATGGTCAGTGGGGATGCCCGATCAGACATCCCGTTCCCTGTGGCTGCAGCGGGGCTGCAGTGTCGGGTGCACCCGCGGGCTTTGGGGGCTTATGCCTGTGGGCGGGGCTTCCACGCACAAGGTGGCACCTCATCCCGGCACAAAGGTGGTGGCTGGAACCCAGGAGGTGCTGGGGGACGCAAGAGGGCTAGGCCCCCGGGCATTTAGGCAACACTGGAGAGACCGCGGGCGTATCGGTGCACCCTCGGGAGGCCCTGCTGGGAAAGCCCGTGCCGGAACTCTCAGCAGGTGTGTGTGCTCCCCCTGTGGCCGGTCCCTATGGCTAGCCAGCACCTGGGGGCAGTTGGCAGCGCCACTTGGGCAGCCTCCTAGAGCCAGGGGTCTGGCAGGCTCCGGGGGCAAATGGACTACGGAAGCCGAGAG
Organism: Lepus oiostolus; assembly: GCA_036325905.1. Classification (NCBI taxonomy): domain Eukaryota; kingdom Metazoa; phylum Chordata; class Mammalia; order Lagomorpha; family Leporidae; genus Lepus; species Lepus oiostolus. Next base: position 81,018,734 of record CM070816.1, read on the forward strand.
GGGCCTGTCCGCTCCAAAACCAAAACGCGCTGCAGCCTGCAGGGACACAGGGGACACAAGTGGGTGTGTGGCTTGCAGTGCCCGACCAGAGGGAGGCAGGGAGGGAGGGAGGGAGGGAGGCTGGCTGCTGAGGCGCAGCCGACACCAGCCCTTCGGGGAACTGGCCGCAGAGGCTTGGGCAGTGGGTGCTGCCCACTCAGACATCCCGTTCCCTGTGGCTGCAGCGGGGCTGCAGGGTCGGGCGCGCCCGCGGGCCTTGGGGGCTTCTTGCCTGTGGGCGGGGCTTCTTCGCACAAGGTGTCCAGGAATATATTTCCGTTGATAATCTCCGGAAAACACAAACACAGAGGCAGTTACAATATCTGGGATTGAGTTAGCAAAACCACAACCGGATATTTCTGGTTTCATCCAGTCATATCCAGACAAAGTGTTGTGGAATTCGTATGCAATGGACAGAGAAAATCACAGTACAAATGGTTTTGTAGAAAAGCAGTCATTTTGTTTGGCAAGTGCATAAAATATCATCTACACACAGAAATATCATGTTTGTTTCTAGCAGTTCCTCTAGCTTTCTCCGTAGAAAATACGCATATGTAGAGCTGGTGTCTCCATGTGGAACCAATTAGTGTTTCCAAGCACAAAATTAAATGTTCCCTCATAAAAAAACATTCAAAACAATAAAGTCCTTGATAATATCCGGAAAACGCAAACACAGTGGCTGTAGCAATAATTCGCATTGAGTTAGCCAAAACACAACCGTATATTTCTGGTTTCATCCATCATATCCGGACAAAATTGTGTGAAATTCGTATGCAATGGACCGAGAAAATCACAGTACAAATGGTTTTGGAGAAAAGCAAAGTCTTTTTCGTTAGGCAAGTGCATAAAATGTCATCTATACAAACAGAAATATCATGTTTGTTTCCCGCAGTTCCTCTAGCTTTCTCCCTAGAAAACACAAATATGTAGAGCTGGTGTCTCCATGTGGAACCAATTAGTGTATCTAAGCTCAAAATTAAATGTTCCCTGATAAAAAACATTCAAAAGAATAAAGTATGTGGATAATTTCCGGAAAACACAAACACAGAGGCTGTAGCAATATCTGGGATTGAGTTAGCAAAACCACAACCGGATATTTCCGGTGTCATCCAGTCATATCCGAACAAACTGGTGTGGAATCGTATGCAATGGACCGAGAAAATCACAGTAAAAATGGTTTTGGAGAAAAGCAACGTCTTTTCATTAGGCAAGTGCATAAAATGTCATCTATACACACAGAAATATCATGTTTGTTTGTCGCTGTTCCTCCAGCTTTCTCCCTAGAAAATACGAATGTGTAGAGCTGTTGTCTCCATGCGGAATCAATTAGTGTTTCCAAGCACAAAAATAAATGTTCCCTGATAAAAAACTTTGAAAATAATAAATCCATTGATAATATCCAGAAAACACAAACACAGAGGCTGTAGCAATATCTGGGATTGAGTTAGCCAAAACACAACCCGATATTTCTGGTTTCATCCAGTCATATGTAGATAAAGTGGTGTGGAATTCGTATGCAATGGACCGAGAAAATCAGAGTAAAAATGGTTTTGGAGAAAAGCAAAGTCTTTTCCTTAGGAAATTGAATAAAATGTTATCGAAACTAACAGAAACATCATGTTGGTTTGCCGCAGTTCTTCTAGCTTTCTTCTTGACAATGCGAATGTGTTGAGCTGGTGTCTCCATGTGGAACTAATTAGTGTTTCCCAACAGAAAATTAAATGTTCCCTGATAAAAGTCATTCAAAACAATAAAGTCCATCGATAATATCCAGAAAACACAAACACAGAGGCTTTCACAATATCTGGGATTGAGTTAGTCAAAACACAACCGGATATTTCTGGTTTCATCCAGTCTTATCCGGAAAAAGTGGGGTGGAATTTGTATGCAATGGACTGAGAAAATTACAGTGAAAATTATTTTGGAGAAAATCAAAGTATTTTCCTTCGGCCAGTGCATAAAATGTCATTTATACAAACAGAAATATCAGGTTTGCCTCAATTTCTCTAGCTTTCTCCCTAGAAAATACGAATGTGTAGAGCTGGTGTCTCCATGTGGAACCAATTAGTGTTTCTACGGTAGAAAATCAAATGTTCCCTGATAAAAAACATTCAAAACAATAAAGTCCATCGATAATATCCTGAAAACACAAACACAGAGGCTGTAGCAGTATCTGGGATGGAGTTAGCCAAAACAAAACCGGATATATATGGTTTCATCCAGTCATATCCGGACAAAGTGGGGTAGAATTCTTAGGCATTGGACCAAGAAAATCACAGTAAAAATGGTTTTGGAGAAAAGCAAAGTCTTTTCGTTAGGCATGTGCATAAAATGTCATCTATACAAAGAGAAATATCATGTTTGTTTGCCGCAGTTCCTCTAGCTTTCTCCGTAGAAATACGAATGTGTAGAGCTGGTGTCTTCATGTGGAACCAATTAGTGTTTCCCAGCACAAAATTAAATGTTCCCTGATAAAAACATTCAAAACAATAATATCCATCGATAATATCCAGAAAACACAGACACTAAGTCTGTAGCAATATCTGGGATATAGTAAGCCACAATACAACCGGATATTTCTGGATTCATCCAGTCATATCCAGACAAAATGGTGTGGAATTCGTATGTAGTGGACCGAGAAATTCACAGTAAAAATGGTTTTGGAGAAAAGTAAAGTCTTGTCCTTCGGCCAGTGCATAAAATGTCATCTATAAAAACAGAAGTATCTTTTTTTTTTTGCCACAGTTAAAGTAACTTTCTCCCTAGAAAATACGAATGTGTAGAGCTGGTGTCTCCATGTGGAACCTATTAGTGTTTCCCAGCACAAAATCAAATGCTCCCTGATAAAAAACATTCAAAACCATAAAGTGCGTTGATAAAATCCGGAAATAACAAACACAGAGGCTGCAGCAATATCTGGGATTGAGTTAGACAAAACAAAACCAGATATTTGTGTTTCATCCAGTCATATCCGGAAAAATTGGGGTGGAATACGTATGCAATGGATGCAGAAAATCACTGTTAAATGGTTTTAGAGAAAAGCACAGTGTTTTGGTTAGGCAAGTGCATAAAATGTCATCTATACAAACAGAAATATCATGTTTGTTTGCCGCAGTTCCTCTAGCTTTCTCCCTAGAATATATGAATGTGTAGAGCTGATGTCACTATGTGGAACCAATAAGAGTTTCCCAGAACAAAATCAAATGTTCCCTGATAAAAAACATTCAAAACCATAAAGTGCGTTGATAAAATCCGGAAATAACAAACACAGAGGCTGCAGCAGAATCTAGGATTGAGTTAGACAAAACAGAACCAGATATTTCTGGTTTCATCCAGTCATATCTGGAAAAAGTGGTGTGGAATTCGTATGCAATGGATGCAGAATATCACTGTTAAAATGGTTTTAGAGAAAAGCAAAGTCTTTTCGTTAGGCAAGTGCATATAATGTCATCTATACAAACAGAAATATGATGTTTGTTTGCCACAGATCCTCTAGCTTTCTCCCTAAAACATACGAATACGTAGACTGTTGTCTCCATGTGGAACAAATTAGTGTTTCTATGGTATAAAATTATATGTTCCCTGATAAAAATATTCAAAAAAATAAAGTCCGTCAATAATATCCAGAAAACACAAACACAGAAGCAGTAGCAATATCTGGAATATAGTAAGCCAAAACACAACCGGATATTTCTGGTTTCATCCAGTCATATCCGGACAAAATGGTGTGGAGTTCATATGCCTTGGACCGAGAAAATCACAGTAAAATGGTTTTGGAGAAAAGCAAAGTCTTTTCTTTAGGCAAGTGCATAAAATGTCATAGATACAAACTGAAATAGCATGTTTGTTTGTCGCAGTTCCTCAAGCTTTCTCCCTAGAAAATACGAATGTGTAGAGCTGGTGTCTCCATGTGGAATCAACTAGTGTTTCTACGGTACAAAATTAAATATTCCCTGATAAAAACATTCAAATCAATAAAGTCCATCGATAATATCCAGAAAACACAAACACAGATGTTGTACCAATATCTGGGATTGAGTTAGCCAAAACAAAACCGGATATTTCTGGTTACATCCAGTCATATACAGACAAAGTGATGTGGAATTCGTATGCAATGGACCCAGAAAATCAAAGTAAAAATGGTTTTGGAGAAAATGAAAGTCTTTTCGTTAGGCAGGTGCATAAAATGTCATCTATACACACAGAAATATCATGTATGTTTGATGCAGTTCTTCTAGCTTTCTTCTTGACAATGCGAATGTGTTGAGCTGGTGTCTCCATGTGGAACTAATTAGTGTTTCCCAACAGAAAATTAAATGTTCCCTGATAAAAATCATTCAAAACAATAATGTCCGTCGATAATATCCAGAAAACACAAACACAGAGGCTGTCACAATATCTGGGATTGAGTTAGCCAAAACAATACCGGATATTTCTGGTTTCATCCAGTCTTATCCGGAAAAAGTGGGATGGAATTCGTATGCAATGGACCGAGAAAATTACAGTGAAAATTATTTTGAAGAAAATCAAAGTATTTTCCTTCGGCCAGTGCATAAAATGTCATTTATACAAACAGAAATATCATGTTTGTTTGCCTCAGTTTCTCTAGTTTTCTCCCTAGAAAATACGAATGTGTACAGCTGGTGTCTCCATGTGGAACCAATTAGTGTTTCTACGGTACAAAATCAAATGTTCCCTGATAAAAAATATTCAAAACAATAAAGTCCATCGATAATATCCTGAAAACACAAACACAGAGGCTGTAGCAATATCTGGGATGGAGTTAGCCAAAACAAAACCGGATATTTCTGGTTTCATCCAGTCATATCCGGACAAAGTGGGGTAGAATTCTTAGGTATTGGACCAAAAAAATCACAGTAAAAATGGTTGTGGAGAAAAGCAAAGTCCTTTCGTTACGCAACTGCATAAAATGTCATCGTTACAAACAGATATATCATGTTTTATTGCCGCAGTTCCTCTAGCTTTCTACCTAGAAAATACGAATGTGTAGAGCTAGTGTCCCAATGTGGAAACAATTAGTGTTTCCAAGCAAAAAATTAAATGTTCCCTGATAAAAATATTCAAAACAATAAAGTCCATCGATAATATCCAGAAATCACAAACACAGAGGCTTTCACAATATTTCGGATTGAGTTAGCCAAAAGACAACCGGATATCTCTGTTTTCATGCATTCATATCCGGACAAAGTGGTGTGGAGTGCCTATGCAACGGACCGAGAAAATCACAGTAAAAATGGTTTTGGAGAAAAACAAAGTCTTTTCATTAGGACTGTGCATAAAATGTCATCTATACAAACAGAAATATCATGTTTGTTTGCCGCAGTTCCTCTAGCTTGCTCCCTAGAAAATACGAATGTGTAGATTTGGTGTCTCCATGTGGAACCAGTTAGTGTATCCAAGCACAAAATTAAATGTTCCCCGATAAAAAACATTCAAAACAATAAAGTCCATCGATTATATCCTGAAAACACAAACACAGATGCTGTTGCAATATCTGGGATTGAGTTAGCCAAAACACAACCTGATATTTCCAGTTACATCCAGTCATATCCGGACAAAGAGGTGTGGAATTCGGATGCAATGGACTGAGAAAATCACAGTAAAAATGGTTGTGGAGAAAAGCAAAGATTTTTCATTAGGCAAGTGCATAAAATGTCATCTATACAAACAGAAATATGATGTTTGTTTGCCGCAGTTCCTCTAGCTTTCTCCCTAGAAAATACGAATGTGTAGAGCTGGTGTCTCCATGTGGAACCAATTAGTGTTTCGAAGCACAAAATCAAATGTTCCCTGATAAAAAACATTAAAACAATACAGTCCCTGGATAATATCAGGAATAAACAAAGATGCTGTAGCAATATCTGGGATTGAGTTAGCCAAAACAATACCGGATATTTCCGGTTTCATTCAGTCATATCCGGACAAAGTGGTGTGGAATTCGTATGCAATGGACCGAGAAAATCACAGTAAAAATGGTTGTGGAGAAAAGCAAAGTCTTTTCATTAGGCAACTGCATAAAATGTCATCGTTACAAACAGATATATCATGTTTTATTGCCGCAGTTCCTCTAGCTTTCTACCTAGAAAATACGAATGTTTAGAGCTAGTGTCCCCATGTGCAACCAATTAGTGTTTCGAAGCACAAAATTAAATGTTCCCTGATAAAAATATTCAAAACAATAAAGTCCGTCGATAATATCCAGAAATCACAAACAGAGAGGCTTTCACAATATTTCAGATTGAGTTAGCCAAAAGACAACCGGATATCTCTGTTTTCATGCATTCATATCCAGACAAAGTGGTGTGGAGTCCCAATGCAATGGACCGAGAAAATCACAGTAAAAATGGTTTTGGAGAAAAACAAAGTCTTTTCGTTCGGCAAGTGCATAAAATGTCATCTATACAAACAGAAATATCATGTTTGTTTGCCGCAGTTCCTCTAGCTTGCTCCCTAGAAAATACGAATGTGTAGAGCTGGTGTCTCCATGTGGAACCAATTAGTGTTTTCAAGCACAAAATTAAATGTTCCCCGATAAAAAACATTCAAAACAATAAAGTCCATCAATAATATCCTGAAAACACAAACACAGATGCTGTAGCAATATCTGGGATTGAGTTAGCCAAAACACAACCTGATATTTCCAGTTACATCCAGTCTTATCCGGACAAAGATGTGTGGAATTCGGATGCAATGGACTGAGAAAATCAGAGTAAAAATGGTTTTGGAGAAAAGCAAAGTTTTTTCGTTAGGCAAGTGCATAAAATGTCATCTATACAAACAGAAATATCATGTTTGTTTGCCGCAGTTCGTATAGTATTCTCCCTAGAAAATACGAATATGTAGAGCTGGTGCCTCCATGTGGAACCAATCAGTGTTTCCAAGCACAAAATTAAATGTTCCCTGATAAAAAACATTCAAAACAATAAAGTCCATTGATAATATCCAGAAAACACAAATAGAGTGGCTTTCACAATATTTCTGATTGATTTAGCCAAAAGAAAACCGGATATTTCCGCTTTCATCCAGTCATATCTGGACAAAGTGGTGTGGAATTCATATGCAATGGACTGAGAAAATAACAGTAAAAATGGTTTTGGAGAAAAGCAAAGTCTTTTCGTTAGGCAAGTGCATAAAATGTCATCTATACAAACAGAAATATCATGTTATTTTGCCGCAGTTCCTCTAGCTTTCTCTCTAGAAAATACGAATGTGTGGAGCAGAAGTCCCCATGATGAACCAATTAGTGTTTCAACGGTACAAAATTAAATGTTCCCTGATAAAACATTCAAAACAATACAGCCCATCAATAATATCCAGAAAACACAACACAGAGGCTTTCACAATATTTCGGATTGAGTTATCCAAAACACAATGTTTCTGGGTTCATCCAGTCATATCCGGAGAAACAGGTTTGGAATTCACATGCAATGGATCGAGAAAATCAGAGTAAGAATGGTTTTGGAGAAAAGCAAAGTCTTTTCGTTCGGCAAGTGCATAAAATGTCATCTATACAAACAGAAATATCATGTTTGTTTGTCGCAGTTCCTCTAGCTTTCTACCTAGAAAATAGGAATGTGTAGAGCTGGTGTCTCCATGTAGAACCAATTAGTGTTTCGAAGCACAAAATTAAATGTTCCCTGCTAAAAACTTTGAAAACAATGAAGTCCGTTGATAATATCCAGAAAACACAAACACAGATGCTGTAGCAATATCTGGGATTAAGTTAGCCAAAACAAAACCGGATATTTCCAGTTACATCCAGTCATATCCGTACAAAGAGGTGTGGAATTCATATGCAATGCACTGAGAAAATCATAGTGAAAATGGTATTGGAGAAAAGCAAAGTTTTTCGTCAGGCAAGTGCATAAAATGTCATCGATACAAACAGAAATATCATGTTTGTTTGTCGCAGTTCCTCTAGCTTTCTCCCTAGAAAATACGAATGTGTAGAGCTGGTGTCGCCTTGATGAACCAATTAGTGTTTCAACGGTACAAAATTAAATATTCCCTGATAAAAACATTCAAAACAATAAAGTCCGTTGATAATATCCAGAAAACACAAACACAGAGCCTGTAGCAGTATCTGCGATTGAATAATCCAAAATAATACCGCATATTTCCGTGTTCATCCAGTTATATCCAGACAAACTGGTATGGAATTCGTATGCAGTGGACCGAGAAAATCACAGTAAAGATGGTTTTGGGGAAAAGCAAAGTCTTTTCGTTAGGCAAGTGCATAAAATGTTATCTATACAAACAGAAATATTATGTTTGTTTGCCGCAGTTCCTATAGCTTTCTCCCTAGAAATTACGAGTGTGTAGATCTGGTGTCCCCTTGATGAACCAATTAGTGTTTCAACGGTACAAAATTAAATGTTCACTGATAAAAACAATCAAAACAACAAAGTCCATCGAGAAAATCCAGAATAAACAAACACAGAGGCTGTAGCAAATTCTGGGATTGAGTTAACCAAAACAAAACCGGATATTTCTGGTTTCATCCAGTCATATCCGGACAAAGTGGTGTGGAATTTGAATGCAATGGAGCGAGAAAATCACAGTAAAAATGGTTGTGGAGAAAAGCAAAGTCTTTTCGTTAGGCAAGTGCATAAAATGTCATCTATACAAATAGAAATATCATGTTTGTTTGCCGCAGTTCCTCTAGCTTTCTCCCTAGAATATACGAATGTGCAGAGCTGGTGTCCCCATGATGAACCAATTAGTGTTTCAACAGTACAAAATTAAATATTCCTTGATAATAACATTCAAAACAATACAGTCCATCGATAATATCCATAAAACACAAACACAAGAGGCTTTCACAATATTTCGGATGGAGTTAGCCAAAACAAAACCGAATATTTATGGTTTCATCCACTCATATCCGGACAAAGTGGTGTGGAAATCGTATGCAATGCACCGAGAAAATCAGAGTAAAAATGGTTTTGGAGAAACGCAAAGTCTTTTCGTTAGGCAAGTGCATAAAATGTCATCTATACAAACAGAAATATCTTGTTTGTTTGCCGCATTTCCTCTAGATTTCTCCCTAGAATATACAAATATGTAGAGCTGATGTCTCCATGTGGAACCAATTACTGTATCCAAGCTCAAAATTAAATGTTCCCCGATAAAAAACATTCAAAACAATAAAGTCCGTAGATAATAACCGGAAAACACAAACACAGAGGCTGTATCAAATTCTGGGATTGAGTTAGCCAAAACATAACCGGATATTTCCGGTTTCATCCAGTCATATCCGGTAAACTGGTGTGGAATTCGTATGCAATGGACCAAGAAAATCACAGTAAAAATGGTTTTGGAGGAAAGCAAAGTCTTTTCGTTATTTGTAAGACTCCTGCTAAATGTAAATATTAAAATAGTTTAACAAGGATTAAAAAGTTTGGCTGCTGACAGTAGCCATTCCTTAAGATAACTGTGTCTCCACCTGCCTGCAGAATAACCTGGGAAACTGCCTTGTGATACTTCTCTGTGTAACTGTCTCACGCGATAACACTTGCAGGAGTCCAGAAAAGAGTTGCAATAAGGTTCTGTGACCATTGTATAAACTTACCCCTTCCCTCCCTAAAATCGAACCAAGAGTTTGCCCTTCAAAATAGCCAATCACCAAACGCCCCACATACATATGTTAATCAGGTGGCTATTGTCTTTAGAAACTGCTGTAACCCCTGCTCTGGGCTCTCTCCCTCTCTGGACTGCCTGAGGTGCTGGGGAGCCCGTTTGCGCAAACGTATTAATAAATATCCTCTTGCTTTTGCATCTACTGGGCTGGAGTTTTGGGTCTTTGGGCGACCACCCGAGTGCGTTGGATTCCCAGATTTGGGGTCCTTCATTGGGGGCTCGTCCGGGATTTGGACGCCCCCAGACCCAATTCTGTGACCAGTTGGAGGTAAGCTACTTGTTTTATTGGTTGCGTCCTTCTCGTCGTCTGGTCAGTGTTTAAGTCTGCACTTGGTGCCCTTATGGGACTTGAATTTGTATCGGACCAGTGGGGGAGGCAGACGTGCCCTGAGACCCCTGGTCCCACCCTGGGGGACGCTCCAGTGGTGGTTTGGGGGAAACGAGAGAGAAAGTGCCTCTCTCCTTCCCAGGGAGAGCCTGGCCATCCGGCCGCTCCCATTTGAACTTGTACTTTCGGTTTGCTACCGATTTGGTGCCCGTTCTCGTCTTGTGTGTTGTATGCATCTGTCTGTTTTCTTGTTCCCCTCCTCGTTCGTTTTACTCTCTCCGTACCCATGGGGCAACAACTAACCACCCCTTTAAGCCTTACTTTAGGCCACTGAAAAGAAGTTCAAAACTGCATGCACAATCAGTCAATCGACTTCAAAAGTAAAAAGTGGGTGACTTTCTGTTCCTTGGAATGGTCGACCTTTGAGGTCGGCTGGCCTGGCTGAGGGACAGGACCTTTAATGCTGATATTATCCCACAGGTCAAGGCATGAGTCTTTCAACCAGGACCCCATGGACACCCTGACCAGGTTCCCTATATTACCGTGTGGGAAGACCTGACCCAAGACCCTCCCCTAATAAAGGCTATAAAGACTCCATTACAGATGCAGGAAATAGGGTTAAAAATGGTGAGCCATAGAACAGTTCATTGATGTCATAGGAATAGTCAGTCCTTGGTTTGCAGAAGGAGTCGTGGATGAGCAACATTAAAATGTACTCAAAAAAGATTTAAATGTGCATTTAAAGAAACAAAACAAGCCGTGACAAAGGCTGGAAAAACTTTACTGCAGATGTAGAGGATAGGGTTAAAGAAACAAACCGTAGAGCAATTTATCAGCGCTGTTAAAAAAAATTTTGTCCTTGGTTTGCTGAAGAGAGTGTTGTAAATAAGAAACACTGGGAGTAAAAAAATATAAATCAGTGTACACTGGACAGCCCTCACCCTGTATTTAAATATTTTACTTAAAGTAAATGTTACCTGTTGTAAAATTAATATTACTATGTAAAATGAGAAATTGTGGTAACAAAGTGTCCGGACTACCCATTCTATTTTTGTATTATGTGTTAACTCTACCCTATTATTAATAGGAATGTGTGAACAGATTATGCTTGGTTTGCTTTACAAAAAATTGTAAATCAAAATATGCTGCAAATAGTTAAGATTGCACAAACCTACAAGGATGTAACAATTACAGATAGTAATAGGCTACTATCATTATGGCTAAATGGTTACCCACCGTGTTCCATCCGCTAAAAAATTTGTTGTCTTATCAAAAAGAGATGTTACAAATATTTAATGAAACCCAAATCACTAATTTCAGAGTAATGCAAAATGTTAGCGCATTTGTTAATTGGACTGTGTACGCCTCAACATGTCTGTTTAACAAGTAACAGTGCCTCAGATCTCCATGCCATGGGATTGTCTAGCCAGTTCTTAGGCTGTCTGCAGCAGCTTGAGTTGTTGTATTGAAATGGTACTGTTTTTTTATGTCCCTGACATTGGTGCCCAAGAAGCTAATTCCCCCTCAGATATGTTTCAATTTATCCTTAAAATGCCTTAAATATTATTGTGTTTGCTAAATGTATACTTGTATAAAAAATTTGTATTGCATTCTTATAATGTGTTAATTATGTCTACCTCTCAATGCAACCCTAGGGCCAAATGTAAGGACAGATTTTTGGGATGGAGAGGCTTGTATCTAGGTTCAGCTCTGGTAGACAAGTAACTTTGCTGCCGGATGACCTTCTCCTGCTCCTTGGGAGCCTGGCCAGTTCCCGGGGAGGAGGATAAAGGAATGTTTCTGATAAACAGGTGGGCATGCTTCATGTCTCGGCTCTCTGGCCAAGATCCGAGACGGGATGCACTGCTTGCCTAAAATCTTAGCAATGAGCCACCCTTGTCCTTGGGGCTTTGAGAGGGAGCCAGAACAAGCCTCTGCTGCTGCTGCTTCATCCCAGGGGAACACACAGTCAAGCTAAATGTTAAACATGCCTGTAATGATTACTGATAATGTCTGATTCTCAGTATGGATTCTTTTCCGGTGCTTTGTAAAGACTGCCTAGTGATGCCCACAGCACTATAAATTCTGCTAAACGTAAGTACAATGTAAACATGAATCAATTGGCTACTGTGGCTGAGGTGTTCTGTAACAGTCCCTTTGATAAGGGATTAACAAAATGGATTCACTTAAAAACAGGACATCCAGGACCTGCCGCTCTGCAGGGACATGTACAAAAATTGTCCAAAAGTCAAAAATCAAAATAAGGCTCCTCCTGGGATTTTCCCCCCGTGCTAAAGGGAAAGGCATTGGGCCAATTAATGTCACCCCAAAACTGATAAAAAAAGGTAATTCACTAAAAAACAGAGTTCGGGAAAACTGGAAGTGGGGCCAGCCTCAGGCCCTCCCTACAGGAATCAGTGGACTCTCTTGCTATAATATCATTATAGCAATGGAGCCATGTTTATTGCAACATTATGTTAATCTATGCTCCTTTACTGTCTTTCCTCTAAATAATTTTAGTGTGCACTACAAGGCTTGCAGCGCATTTCTTGCAGATTAAACTAAAAGTAACTAAGTCTGTGCACAGCAGACAGCAAAAAAATAATTTGCTGTCACAAATTGGCAAAGTTGGCAGGATCTGCAGGTATACAAAGCAATGCCTTTCTTTAAAAAGAAAACTGAAGTTGCATATGTAGCCTGTGATGTTCCTGACTGGAAAGACCCTCAGTTGGCCTCTTTGGCAAAAAAAATGGGCTCTCTGCTCAGGATTGAGTAAAAATTAAAATGACAAGTTATGGAGTGCACAGCCTCCACAAGTTATTGAGGTTTGCAATCGGTGCCAGTAAAAAAGGGAAATAAACTATAGGCTTTGGGGAGGTGAGGATGGATTTTGTTATCTGCATACTGATGCATGTGTAAGCAATTTAAAAAAAGGGGTACAAAATAAATATAAATTTAAAAATGCTGCCCTTTGGAGTCAAACCGCTAGGTGGTAATAAAAAAATTATCTAATTTGGCATGTTAAGAAATCAGGTAAAACCTGGAAAATGACTGTGGATTACAGAAGGTTTGAGTAAGTTACAAAAGGTTCGAGTAAGTTACAGAAGGTGTGAGGAAGTTACAAAATGTTATAAAAAGAAGACATTTTCAGTTATAAAACTATTAGTCTATTTTCTTTGACATAAAATCAAAATCTGATCCTCTGTTAAAGCAATGAGTTAAAGTAATCTATTATGTTCAAGTTTTGATGTCTCTGTTAAATTCTAACTGTTTAAAAATAGCTGCGAAAAGAGCAATGGTGAAATGGAGGGATCCTATCACCAATCAATGGAATGGACCTGATCCGGTACTGGAATGGGACGCGGGCTCCTAAGGAATGGTTTTTCTATGCAGCCAATATGCCTTTACATCATTAGCCTCTGATAACTTCCACAATTGCTCCCTGGGCCATGTGGCCCCAATGCTGACATCTGTATTTACAGCGGCGGATAGAGCGCGTCGGCGGCATGCTTCACCTGAAGACTGTAATGGCAACGTCATCCTAATAGGAGAGGACACTGCCCTTGCCGTGGCTGTATCAGTAGTAAGTGTTCCTGGACTGGCCTTTGGAAATAACCGTGGACTGCGAAGGCTTGCATGTTTAGTGACCAAAACAATCTTACTGCTACTGGACTGTCCAATATAGCCAAAGAATTGGTTCAAGTTTGCTACCAAACCTCCTTTGTAATCAAAAATAATTGATATTTGGCTGTAAGCTTCATCTCTCACCTAATGTCAGACTGGAATGGTACTCAAAGACGGGTAAGACACTCAGCATCCTGTACCAACCTAAGACAGGGCTCTAGGCCAAGCTGCCAGAGTTACCGATGATGGGTAAGGACAGGAATGACTGAGGGCAACCTAAGACAGAGGCCATTCTCAATTAAATAAAAAGGGGGTTGCGGCAGGTGTGGAAACAGCACCGCCGCCCTTGCAAAAAAAATAATAATAATCAACGCCAGAAATATCAGGCCCTCCAAAGGGCAGTAGAAGACGATATACTGGACCTAGAGCAGACCATTGTTAAGCTAGAACAGTCTTTTTTTTTTTGATGGCCAGAAGGAATGATTCAGGCAGCAGAAAAATAACAGGTACACAAGCAGCTGAATCGTAGATTAAGAATCCTTGGGAGCTTGCACATGCTTTGCTGATGCAAAGCTGGTTGATGGAAGCACAAGTCCTGATTACATCCACTTTTTGCCAATATTTTAACATTTCTAGATGCAAGTCTCAGATGAGTCCACGGCTTGGCAAGTTCGTGCTAAATGACTCTCTAGACTGTATTTGATGAGAAGCTCACTTTTGCAGCTGCCAGGAGAAAAGTCAATCAGGTAGTTCTGCATTGTAGACAACGGGAGTAGAGAAGGAACGTGATTGGTTGCAGCTCCTTAGAGGCGGTGGCATATTGATGTTTCCTGTGAGAAGCCAGAGTTTCTTTTATCACCAGAGCCTGATCTCAAGTGCAAGGGGGCGATTTCTCTTGGAGCCAGGCTGTAAACGTTGCAGGTAAGGAGAGGGTATAAGCAGATGCACAGGACAGCATTTTCGAGGGAAGGGGACATGAGGGAGGGTATTACAGTCAAGCATTACAGAAAAGTGCTTCATGAATATTTATTAAGGTGGTAAGTAAGGGCAGCTGGGTAAGCCTCTCTGTCTTAATACAGCAACGTCCTGGGAGAAGGGAAATAACACTGAGGACTTGTAAAGTCCTCATTGCCACGTGTTACTCATGAATGGTACAGCCAGGCTGAATGGTAGCTCTGCTCCCCCAAATCATAATTACAGTTTACTACCCACTGCATTCTCATTGGCTGGTCGCCGCTTAACTTTCATTGCACTGGAGTCTCCTAGTTTATTTTCCTTAGATGGGCAGCTGGGGATATATTTCATCTACCAGGGAGCCTTGCAAAGCACTCCTCGGGCCTCTAATGTGTCTGGGGTTCATCTGGAGGAAGGTTAGTAAATGGAGGCCTGTCCAGGCTGTTGAACATCTTTCCTCTGACCTCTGGCCTCCCTCGGGCACCTATAAGCTTTCTCTTACTCTTTTTCCCCATGGCCTTGATGCTCCGTCTGGTCCTACCTTTTGCTTGCTTCATTACTTGTTTTTTGTGGGCCAGAGTATTAGTGGTCATAATTAATTAATGATTCAGTTAAAAAAAAATCTTACCCTTAACCTTGAACTCTGATTGTTTCAATATCAAGGAGCCTGGGCTAGGCTGCTTGGGAGCTGCTCTTCAAAACAGAGCCTTATCGTAGTCCCAATACACTGCCACTTGTAACTTGCAATCATTTCTTTTTTTTTTAACTTTTATTTAATGAATATAAATTTCCAGTGTACAGCTTATGGATTACAATGGCTTCCCCCCCCATAACTTCCCTCCCACCCGCAACCCTCCCCTCTCCCGCTCCCTCTCCCCTTCCATTTGCATCAAGATTCATTGTCAATTCTCTTTATATACAGAAGATCAATTTAGTATAAAGATTTCAACAGTTTGCACCCACATAGAAACACAAAGTGAAACATACTGTTTGAGTACTAGTTATAGCATTAAATCACAATGTACAGCACATTAAGGACAGAGATCACACATGAGGAGCAAGTACACAGTGGCTCCTGTTGTTGACACAACAAATTGACACTCTAGTTTATGGCGCCAGTAACCATCCTAGGCTGTCGTCATGAGTTGCCAAGCTACAAAAAGAGTTAAAGATTTTAAAAGCTATTATTAAAATTGCTATATTGCTATATATATATATATATCTATATAATATAGATTATGCTATATTATATGTGTGTACATATTGTATGTCCACATGGGGAAATTTTATTAAGAGTTTTATTTTAAATGGCTTATAGATAAGATTGTCCATAAATTTAAGCTGCTAAAATCAATCAAAGATACATTTTAATTTGTGGGACCTGAATCTGTGTATCATATGTTTTAGACTTGTTGGTAGAAAGAAACTAAAAACATTTTAGATGGTTGTGCTTAAGTTTACTGGCTAAACAAACTACACCATGTTAGATATTTAAGAGGTGTTTTCAAATACATGATTCTTAAAATTTATAGAAGGCATTGGACCTTCTGGTAAATGTTTTCTTAAGTTGTTATTATCTAATGGTTGAAACGGTTTGCTAAGTATTCATGTGATATTGCTATTGTCAGCAAGCGATCTAGGACTTGCTCCCTCATTTCTCTATTCTAAGCCCAACTTGTTCTTTCATTTCTCTATTCTCTTCAAGGTAGGAAACTAATTCTATTATGAAGGAATCTGTAGGATGCACAATTTAATCTTTAGACCTTATAAAAGAGATGGCTAACATTTTTCTGTAATAGCATAGCCAAAATAAGAACTCAAATAATAATCTCATAGCTAGATTCACTTCGCCATCAGCAAAGTATACAGTAAGTAGAAAAAACCTCCCTTTCAGACCAAAGGGAAAGAAAGTTTTAAAGTGAGAATATAATTTTCCTCATGGGCATTGTCTACCTTAGAAAAACTACTACAGAACATGCCTGTGACTATAGACTTGTAGTTCAGGCCACCGAAGATTAGAGATGGGACTTGGGCACTCCCTTGACTTGCATCCTCTGGTCTGCTTGAACACAAACCAGGAGGAAAAGAAAGCTCGGCATCAGAAGCAATGGGTGGCAGGCCTATTAATGGCTGATCTGTACAGTGATCTGCCCTCAAGCAGACCCAACAGGCCAGTCCACTGCAGTGGCTTTCAATGTGGTAAGCCTGGGCTTCAGCAGAAGTCAGCTTGTGAAGAGCCCTGGCAGCTCTGCCAAGAGTTGGATCACTGGAAATGGACCTGCCCTGGAGTCGAAGGATGCCCAGGTCAGAGCCACAGATCTTATTGGCTCTAAGCTGAAAAGCCCTTCACTCAGCCCAACTTCCAAAGTGACCACTGCAGCTGAGGGGATGGTCAAGTAGGGTCAGCAACATTGCAGGCAGAACTGTAAATTTCTTGTTAGAGATGCCCCCTGCCTTTACCTGGCCAGCTCTCCTCCCAGGCCAGCCAAGTAATGAAAGTCAACAGAGTGCCTTCCCCTAGGAGGTTCACACCTCCCTTAGGATATACCCCATGTGAAGAGATAGATAGGTCTGGGCCTCTCAATTTACAAGGCCTAAAGCCCACCAGATTATTATCAAGCCCCTTCTATCAGGTTCTATTTGCCTCTCAATCAGAAAACTTAATTGTAGCTTAGACAGCACCTTTCTTAGCTCCTCTAATAATGACTCTGTCCTTTGTTCTAGGCCCTGTCTAGTGCACTTGGGCCTCATTCCTTTGTAATCATAACCTCTACTCTACCACCAATGGCTCTACTCCCAACCTGTGTGTACTGATGGTCCTCTTCCCCACTTAATGCTGTATAATTGTTCAAACCTGGTAAATGCCACTCTTAGGATCATTGGTTACTATCCTCACTTTGTCTTTTATGACCTTGTCTAAATATGATCGGAGTCGGCAAACTTGGAAGGCTTCCATAGCCTTGGCAACTCATGACGACAGCTAGAACAGTCTTTAACATCACTTTCAAAAGTAGTGTTGCAGAACAGAAGGAGGATGGACTTATTGTTTTTTTTTTTAAAAAAAGTTTATGTGCTGCCCTAAAAAAAGTGCTACTTCTACACTGATCCATTCAGGGATCATCAGGGACTCTATGGCTAAACTAAGAAAAGCCCCGTAAAATTTTAAGATTAAAATCAGTACAATAAGAAGAGGAGGGAATGTAAGACCCCTGCTAAAAGTAAATATTAAAATAATTTTAGCAAGGGTTAAAAAGTTTGGCTGCTGACAGTAGCCATTCCTTAAGATAACTGTGTCTCCACCTGCCTGCAGAATAACCTTGGGAAACTCCCTTTGAAACTGCTCTGTGTAACTGTCTCACACGATAACACTTGCAGGAGTCCAGAAAAGAGTTGCAATAAGGTTCTGTGACCATTGTATAAACTTACCCCTTCCCTCCCTAAAATTGAAACAAGAGTTTGCCCTTCAAAATAGCCAATCACCAAATGCCCCACATACATATGTTAATCAGGTGGCTATTGTCTTTAAAAACTGCTGTAACCTCTGCTCTGGGCTCTCTCCCTCTCTGGACTGCGTGAGGTGCTGGGGAGCCCGTTTGCGCAAATGTATTAATAAATATCCTCTTGCTTTTGCATCTACTGGGCTGGAGTTTTGGGTCTTTGGGCGACCACCCGAGTGCGTTGGATTCCCAGATTTGGGGTCCTTCATAGGCAAGTGCATAAAATATCATCTATACAAACAGAAATATCATGTTTCTTTGTCGCAGTTCCTCTAGCTTTCTTCCTAGAATATAGGAATGTGTAGAGCTGGTGTCCCCATGATGAACTAATTAGTGTTTCAACGGTACAAAATTGAATGTTCCCTGATAAAAACATTCAAAACAATTAAGTCCATCGATAATATCCAGAAAACACAAACACAAGAGGCTTTCACAATATTTCGGATGGAGTTAGCCAAAATAAAACCGGATATTTCTGGTTTCATCCAGTCATATCTGGACAAAGTGGTGTGGAAATCATATGCAATGGACCGAGAAAATCAGAGTAAAAATGGTTTTGGGGAAAAGCAAAGTCTTTTTGTTAGGCAAGTGCATAAAATGTCATCGATACAAACAGAAATATGTTTCTTTGTCGCAGTTCCTATTGCTTTCTCCCTAGAAAATACAAATATGTAGAGCTGGTGTCTCCATGTGGAACCAATTACAGTATCTAAGCTCAAAATTAAATGTTCCATGATAAAAAACATTCAAAACAATAAAGTCCATCGATAATATTCGGAAAACACAAACACAGAGGCTTTCACAATATTTCGGATTGAGTTAGGCATAGAACAACCGGATATTTCTGGTTTCATCCAGTCATATCTGGACAAAGTGTTTTGGAATTCGTAAGCAATGGAACGAGAAAATCAGAGTAAAAATGGTCTTGGAGAAAAGCAAAGTCTTTTCGTTAGGCAAGTGCATAAAATGTCATCTATACAAACAGAAATATCATCTTTGTTTGCCGCAGTTCATGTAGCTTTCTCTCTAGAAAATACGAATTTGCAGAGCTGGTGTTCCCATGATGAACCAATTAGTGTATCAAAGATACAAAACAAATGATCCCTGATGAAAACGTTCAAAACAATAAAGTCCATGGATAATATCAGGAATACACAAACACAGAGGCTGCAGCAATATCTGGGATTGATTTAGCCGAAACAAAACCGGGTATTTACGGTTTCTTCTAGTCATAACCAGACAAACAGGTGTGGAATTCATATGCAATGGACCGAGAAAATCACAGGACAAATGGTTTTGGAGAAAAGCAATGTCTTTTCGTTAGGCAAGTGCATAAAATGTCATCTATGCAAACAGAAATATCATGCTTGTTTGCCACAGTTACTCTAGCTTTCTCCCTAGAAAATACGAATGTGTAGAGCTGGTGTTTCCATTTGGAACCAATTACTGTATCCAAGCTTAACATAAAATTTTCTCTGATAAAAACATTCAAAACAATAAAGTCCGTGGATAATATCCGGAAAACACAAACACAGAGGCTTTCAAAATATTTCGGATTTAGTTAGTCAAAACAAAACCGGATATTTCTGGTTTCATCCAGTCATATCCGGACAAAGTGGTGTGGAATTCGCATGAAATGGACCGAGAAAATCACAGCAAAAATGGTTTTGGAGAAAAGCAAAGTCTTTTCGTTCGGCAAGTGCATAAAATGTCATCTATACAAACAGAAATATCATGCTTGTTTGCCACAGTTACTCTAGCTTTCTCCCTAGAAAATACGAATGTGTAGAGCTGGTGTCTCCATGTGGAACCAATTAATGATTCCAAACACAAAATTAAATGTTCCCTGATAACAAAATTCAAAATAATATAGTCCATCGATAATATCCAGAAAACACACACACAGAGTCTGTAGCAATATCTGGGATTGAGTTACCCAAAACACAACCGGATATTTCTGGTTTCATCCAGTCACATCCGGACATAGTGGGGTAGAATTCGTAGGCATTGGAACGAGAAAATCACAGTAAAATGGTTTTGGAGAAAAGCAAAGTCTTTTCCTTCAGCCAGTGCATAAAATGTCATCTATACAAACAGAAATATCTTGTTTGTTTGCCGCAGTTCCTCTTGCTTTCTTCCTAGACAATACGAATGTGTAGAGCTGGTGTCTCCATGTGGAACCAATTAGTGTTTGCCAACAGAAAATTAAATGTTCCCTGATAAAAAGCATTCAAAACACTAAAGTCCGTCGATAATATCCAGAAAACAAAAACACAGAGGCTGTAGCAATATCTAGCATTGAGTTAGCCTAAACACAAACAGATATTTCTGGTTTCATCCAGTCATATCTGGACAAAGTGGTGTGGAATTCGTATGCAATAGACCCAAAAAATCACAGTAAAAATGGTTTTAGAGAAAAGTAAAGTCTTTTGTTTGGCAAGTGCATAAAATGTCATGTATACAAACAGCAATATCACCTTTGTTTTCCGCAGTTCCACTAGCTTTCTCCCTAGAAAATACGAATGTGTAGAGCTGGTGTCTCCATGGGGAACCAATTTGTGTTTCTACGGTAAAAAATTAAATGTTCCCTGATAAAAACATTCAAAACAATAAAGTCCATCGATAATATCCAGAAAACACAAACACAGAGGCTGTAGCAATATCTGCGATTGTGTTAGCCAAAACACAACCGGATATTTCTGGTTTCATCCAGTCATATACGGACAAAGTGGGGTGGGATTCATATGCAATGGACCGAGAAAATCACAGTATAAATTTTTTTGGAGAAAAGCAAAGTCTTTTTTTTTAAGCAAGTAGAAAAATGTCATCCATACAAACAGAAATATCATGTTTGTTTGCCGCAGTTCCTCTAGCTTTCTCCCTAGAAAATACGAATGTGTAGAGCTGGTGTCTCCATGTGGAACTTATTAGTGTTTCCCAGCACAAAATTAAATGTTCCCTGATAAAAAATATTCAAAATAATAAAGTCCATCCATAATATCCTGAAACACAAACACAGAGGCTGTAGTAATATCTGGGATGGAGTTATCCAAAACACCACCGGATATTTCTGGTTTCATCCAGTCATATCCGGACAAAGTGTGGTGGAATTCGTATGTAATGGACTGAGAAAATCACAGTAAAAATGGTTTTGGATAAAAGCAAAATGCTATCTTTAGGCAAGTGCATAAAATGGCATCTATACAAACAGAAATATCATGATTTTTTGCCGCAGTTCCTGTAGCTTTCTCCCTAAAAAAATACGAATGTGTAGACTGGTGTCTCCCTATGAAACCAATTAGTGTTTCTAGGGTACAAAATTAAATGTCCTTGATAAAAACATTCAAAACAATAAGGTCCATCGATAATATCCAGAAAACACAAACACAGAGGCTGTAGCAATATCTGGGATTGAGTTAGCCAAAACACAACCGGATATTTCTGGTTTCATCCCGTCATATCCAAAAAAACTGGTGTGGAATTCGTATGCAATGGACCGAGAAAATCACAGTAAAAATGGTGTTGGAGAAAAGCAAAGTCTTTTCATTAGGCAAGTAGATAAAATGTCATCTATACAAACAGAAATATCATGTTTGTTTGCCACAGTTCCTCTAGCTTTCTCCCTAGAAAATACAAATATGTAGAGCTGGTGTTCCAATGATGAACCAATTAGTTCTTTAACGGTACAAAATTAAATGTTCCCTGATAAAAAACATTCTAAACAATAAAGTCCATGGAAAATATCAGGAGTACACACACACAGAGGCTGTTGCCATTTTTCGGATGAGTTAGACAAAACACAACCGGATATTTCTTGTTTCATCCAGTCATATCTGAGAAACTAGTGTGGAATTCGAATTCAATAGACTGAGAAAATCAGAGTAAAAATGGTTTTGGAGAAAAGCAAAGTCTTTTCGTTAGGCAAGTGCATAAAATGTCATCGATACAAACAGAAATATCATGTTTGTTTGCCGCATTTCCTCTAGCTTTCTCCCTATTTAAAACTAATGTGTAGAGCTGGTGTCTCCATTTGGAACCAATTAGTGTTTCCAAGCACAAAATTAAATGCCCCCGATAAAAAAGATTCAAAACAAAAAAGTCCATCGATAATATCCTAAAACACAAACACTGAAACTTTCACAATATTTCGCATTGAGTTAGCCAAAACACAACCGGATATTTCTGGCTTCATCCAGTCATATCCGGACAAAGTGGTGTGGAATTCATATGCAATGGACCGAGAATATCACAGTAAAAATGGTGTTGGAGAAAAGCAAAGTCTTTTCATTAGGCAAGTAGATAAAATGTCATTATACAAACAGAAATATCATGTTTGTTTGTCGCAGTTCCTCTATCTTTCTCCCTAGAAAATACAAATATGTACAGCTGGTGTCTCCATGTGGAACCAATTAGTATACCTAAGCTCAAAATTAAATGTTCCCTGATAAAAAACATTCAAAACAATAAAGTCCGTCGAGAAAAACTGGAAAAGACAAACACAGAGGCTGTAGCAATATCTGGGGTAGAGTTAGTGAAAAAATACCGGATATTTCCGGTTTCATCCAGTCATATCATGACAAACTGGTATGGAATTCGTAAGCAATGGACCGAGTAAATCACAGTAAAAATGGTTTTGGAGAAAAGCAAAGTCTTTTCATTAGGCCACTGCATAAAATGTCATCTATACAAATGGAAATATCATGTTTGTTTGCCACAGTTCCTCTAGCTTTCTCCCTAAAAAATACAAATGTGTAGAGCTGGTGTCCACATGATGAACCAACTAGTGTTTCTACGGTAGAAAAATAAATGTTCCCTGATAAAAACATTCAAAACAATAAAATCCATCG